>OX465088.1:127301209-128549891 GCA_949987675.1 Chymomyza fuscimana | reverse complement strand
AGATGAAGTTTGTTGAATCATGTCAATATCTTTCCCCGTTCCCCCGCTGTAGATTTTCGCGGTTTTTAGCCACACCGTTTAATATTTTCATTTGAAATTTAACAGAGCGATGCGTTGTGGATACATGCATCTATGTGTAAAAAATGAACAAAATCGAACAAATACAGAAAAAGTTATAGTCAAAAATGTACAAATTTCACCACCCCTTGCAAATAAACTGCGTCAATACTCTACGTAATTATGGTTACAAGTGACCTAAAATCACAATTTTGGTAAGCTGATTCATGTGGCTCTAATGAACAAATCCACATCCAAATTTTATCGATGCGGTCCCACCACCCCCCGCAATCGATTTACCGTGTTTTCTCCCACACCCCTCAACATACCAACTTGAAACTTACCCCATATACTTTAAATAACTTCTTTGACGTAACATTCGAGTTTCATCATTTGGTATAAATATCGAATTTCACCAAAAAAAAAAAAAATTCCAATTGGAAAGTTCGTAGAAGGAATATGCAGGAAAAATTGTTTGCGAGACAAAAGGTACAGGGTATTCCACTGTCGGGCACCGCCTCGACTGTACCACATTTTTTTATTTCTGTATTGTCGGCTTAAGGATTATTGGCAAATTTACTGAGCCAGGACTACGAATGTATTCGATGGAATTGGATGAAAGAAATTGGTACAACAGTGTCTGTTGCTTTGATCTCATATTTATACCCTGTACCTATAGGTACAAAGGGTATACTAGATTTGTGCAATGTATGTAACGGACAGAAGGAGGCGTGGCAGACCCCAAGTCCTTTATACCAAAATGCTTATCATAACCTCGGGTAGCGATTGAGCCATGTCCGTCCGTCCGTCCGTCCGTCCGTCCGTCCGTATGAACGCCTAGATCTCAGAGACTATAAGAGCTAGAGACACGAAACTTTACCAGCTGGTGCGCATATTTCCTAAGCAGATGAAGTTTGTTGAATCATGTCAATATCTTTCCCCGTTCCCCCGCAGTAGAGTTCCGCGGTTTTTAGCCACACCTTTTCATATTTTCATCTGAAATTTAACAGAGCGATTCGTTGTAGTTACATGCATCTATCTGTAAAAAATGAACAAAATCGGACAAATACAACAGAAGTTATAGTCAAAAATGTGCAAATTTCACCTCCCCTTGCCAATAAACTGCGTCAATATTTGACTCTACGCAATTATGGCTACAAGTGACCTAGAATCACAATTTTTGGTAAGCTCATTCATGTGGCTCTAGTGAACAAATCCACATCCAAATTTTATCGATGCGGTCCCCCCGACCCCTGCAATCCATTTACCGTGTTTTCTCCCACACCCTCAACATACCAACTTGAAACTTACCCCGTATACTTTAAATAAGTTCTTTGTTGTAACATTCGAGTTTCATCAAAATGGGTAAAATTTTAGGGAACTTATAGGTATAAATATCGATTTTCACAAAAAAAAAATAAATTCCAATTGGAAAGTTCCTAGATGGAATATGCAGGAAAAAATTTTTTGACACAAAAGGTACAGGGTATTCCACTGTCGGGCACCGCCTCGACTGTACCACATTTTTTTTTTATATAATTAATTAATTAATTATAATAATATGAAAAGATTATAAAATTGTTCTAGAGCTATGTTTAAGTATAAAAACTGATTTTTTTCAAGAATTTTGAGTATGTAATCAAAAATGGTGAGGCTTCTAAATAAAATTACGTATACGCAATGTTGCCTTATATTGCCCATAAAGATAGGCGTGGCCAGATCGTTCAAAAATTTCGCACGAATGCTATGTATGCTGTTATTATCAAATTCAACAAGTTTCAGATCTAGACATTTTTCGACAGAATTTCGCCAATCGTAAAATGTTGTCCAACATTGACCGCATTCCCAAAGTTATTGCATAAAAAACACGCTAGCTTATATCATTTTACTTTTAAAAATTTTTTTTTTGATTACATAAACATTTCTTTTTGATAATACTAATTGGTTCAAATTATGCCACTTTTATGGTGTGAATTTTAATCAATTCTGATGAAACAAATAATTTTACTAAAACAAAGTTTGCATTTTTCTAAGAAATGCAGATTATCTAATCAAAATTTAATGAAACCGACTAAGGTGACGAACCTTTCCATGCCCAGATATGCATATCTTTATACTCTTTGAAAAAGTAAAAAAAAAAATTAGAAAGGAGAATGACCTTATAAGGAACATATCATAATATGACGAAAGTTAAAGTTGTTCTTTTGCACAAAAATAGGGCGGGGACGACTTTGAGATACCCTGTACCATCAGAACAAAGAGATAAATAAATAAAGCAATTTCGATGCAATTAGGCGCAGTTCAGATACTCACAAAAAACTATTGAATTATCTAGTCTATATTTATTATATAGGGTGCGCCATCTCTTAGTTTGATTGTTAAATGCATTTTATTCGCAATTTTCTAACAAAATATACTAAATGCAAGTTTGACACTACCCATTTCAGCGCGAAAAATAATATCGCCTAAATGGCCGCCGTGGCTCTACAGACCCGTATGCGAACATCCACTTCGGACGGGAATGTTCCCAATTATGAGTGTTTAACAACCAAACCAAAAGATAGCCCACCCTATAGTAAAAAGATAGTGTATGTAATGCACTATAAGTAAGCTGCTGCTGTAATGTTTGGTATATTGCTTAAGTACTTCAAAAACATTTTGATTTGCTCCGATATCTTCATAAGCCAAAAAAAAAAAAAATAATTTTGACCAAAAGCGATTGTTTTACGGATTGGTCCTATGATAGCCGCCCTCATTATGATATTGTCAACTGATTTTGATAAAATTTGGTTCAGTGCTTGGGAACTTCAAAAAGGTTCCCATTGCAATGTTTTGATTTTTAAAGAAAATGGATTTTTTTACCGATCGGTCCTATGGCATATGATTGTCCACCAATTTGATCAAATTTGGAACTCTAAAAAACTTCTGAACGCCTACCAAACGATATTTTTATAAACAACCTAGTCCATCCAAAACTTTGAGGTTTTTTTTCCGAGCTTTCTAAAAACATCCCTATGGCAACTATAATATAATATCGCGATAATATAATCCAGATATCGAAAAAATAAAATACACTTATCTCCTATGGAATAATAAGGGATCTAATGAAAGTTTGGTTGCTCTAGCTCTTACCATCTCTAAGATCTGTTCATCCTTTAGGTTTTGGGTGGTCCCCGACGTCTCCTGCGCTACATTTTTGTCTTGCACAAACTTAAAATACCCTTTGTACCTTATAATAACAGGGTATACTTATAAATTTAACCCAAAATAAATTAAATTCTGCAATTCCAACTTTTATTTATTAAGTAAGCCTATCTATGACAGGTGGCACACAAAGACTAAGTATGTACCTCCATTTCCTTAACCTACAAATTGCAATTGGTTTTCGTTAAAAAATAAATCAAAGCAGTAGAGATAAATGTATTAAAAAGAAAATTTAAAAACCAATGAGGCTCATTGTTATAGGAATCTGGCTTATACACATCGCCTCGACTGTACCTATACCTTTTTTCCATTAAAGATCCCATCTCTAACTCAAATTATTATAACGGATGTGCGTTGTATAAATAGTTAGGATACTCACTCTTGCCGTTAATATTTTAAATTCTAACTTGCACCAATTTATAAATGTAAACAAACACAGGAAAGAAGAAGATAAACTCAAATTTTTTCAACATATTTTCAACTCCTTAACTCAACTGAAAGCGTGAATACCCTAACTATAATTCTAGACAAGTTTGGATTGGCAGATAAAACCTAATTTCACCAGACATCAGGCATCGTTTCAGGCTTCCAATGAAAGTTCGAGACAATCATCAACTCCGTTCAAATTATTGGGTTCGTCCGGCTTCCATCTCAGGTAGGGTATGGGACGACCAGTGGCTTGCGATGAAAATTGGTTTTCCAATTTGTATGGGAAAATTGTGGCAAGGACTTTCAGAAATTGAGTTCACTATAAAAGATATCGATTGTATATCAATGTTGTATTATATTTGAAAATTCGTATAACAAGCATTCGTACCTGTGGTGTTTTTGAGCTGGCATAACCATACTGATATCCTGTATAATTTGTACACGAAATGTCCTTTACCAAATGTCCAAGGAGGAAGACAAGAACCAACATTTTCATAGTGGAATACATACTTTGACTGTATTATTCTCTAATGATTTGTGTTGTGGCTTTTGACTCTAGCCCAAAGGCCATTTATAGTTTGTGCAAAATACTATTTCCAGTCATTAAATAATTTTTTAAGTATCACAAAGCTATTGTAATCTATTGGTATAGTAGTTTCAATAATTACCAAACATGTAGTAAAACGATTATAATCTATAAGTTTAGTACCTTCAATTTTCTTAGTTATGATTTTTTATGGTTAAAAAGTGTGCAAGTTTTTTTCAGTAGTTGGATATCAATCAAGGTATGATGGCTTTCCTTTGCCTAAGCAAAGACTGACTGGCTAAGAATTCCCTACACAAACAATTGCTTGGCCTTGGCGCAGACATACTAGAAATAGAAGCGATGTCAAACGTCCGTTTGATGCTTAAATTATGTCCCGTCTGCAGTTATGTCGATTTGTCCGTGCTTATTATTTGTCTACTTGTCCATTGCACAATGGTCCGAAAAATAATGATATATAATTCAAAGAATTTAGAAAAATTTCAGACCGATTCGAACACGTCCACATATACCGGTTATCGAAATTTCGAAAAATTCGTCTACGCTCCAGAAAACGAAAACGCATAAATTTTGTTCGTTTTCGAAAAAAATAAGTTGGCAGGCCAGTCGGCAATTCCTGACAAGTTAAGAAAATAAGTTGGCTGCTGCCAAACGAGCACAAAACCTCAAGCTCTGTAATAGCAGTATATTATAGGCAGAATATATATTATATTTTTATTTTATATTATAATGTATTTCATATAGCTTTATTACAATTCTAAACAATTTTTGCTTGGCAGATAAAGCCTATTTTCCAATAACATGGGCAATCGTTTAACGCTTCCCATCTCAATTCCACACAATTTTCAGCTCCGCTGTTATTATTGGGTTCGCCCAATTGCCATCTCAGATAGGGCATGTGACGACCAGTGGCTAGCGATAAAAATGTTCTATCGTCTGTGGCCAGGCAATTAGCAGATATCCAATATCGTTCTGAGGGTACAATTTCTAGAATAGCGTCCATTTCTGCACTGCTCCCAATATTGAGTAGATCTCCTCCCAGTTGTCGGCATTTGTGAGCAGCTTCGAACCAAGTAAAATTGCCATTTTCAAAATGATACAATTTTTTTCCAATTTGTATGGGAAAATTGTGACAAGGACTTTCAGAAATTGAGTTCACTATAAAAGAAATCGTTTGTATATCAATTTTGTATAAGATTTAAAGATTTATACCACACGCATTCGTACCTGATGCGTCTGAGCTGGCATTACCATACTGGTATCCTGTATAATTTCTACACGAAATGTCCCTTGCCAAATGTCCAAGGAAGAATACAAAAACCAAAAGTTTCATAGTGGAATACATATTTTGACTGTATTACTCTAGAATAATTTTTGTTCTGGCTGTTTACTCCAGCTCAAAGGCAATTTATAGGTTTTCAAATTGTATGTGACTAGGTCAAAATACTTTCTTTGATGATAAGATTAGGTTGTTCAAAGATCTACTTCCATTCAATGAAATATTTTTAAAGTATAATAAAGTAATTAAATAATCATTATAAACTATAGTTATAATGATTTTAATGGTAACCAAACATATATAGGAAAACAATTTTAATCTATAAATTCAATACCTTCAAGTTTCTTAGGAGTTGTTTTTTTTATGGTTTTAAGTTTATTACCTTCAATATTCTTAGGTATGGTTTTTTTTTATAGTTAAAATGTGTGCAAATTTTTTTATTTTCATCCGCACAGTTGTCAATCAATTTTATAATTATAATGGCTTTCCTTTCCGTAAGCTTATCTGTTCCGACTCCCGTCAAATACATTGCCCCAGATTATACGTTGACTATACCTTATGGTAATACGGCCTATACTTACAATGAAGCTATCGCATGGAGGTTACAACCATTCAAAATGACCTCAAGGAGGTACAGGGGCTAGCCCCTGAAAAGAGCAATGAGAACCTGTCTACCACAGCAGTAGAAGTCCTTCTGAAATTAACACCACTTCATACCGTTACAAGGACCCAAATGAAAGCAACACCACCACATAATAAGTGCTAGAGTCGCTGACGAACTGGGATAACTGGTCCACTCAATACTCTTACCCACAGATGATCACAGAGTACCACTTCGAAAGAAACTTTTTTACTATTTTGAGCAACAAAGACAATTGGACAACGTTAGGGGAGACACATCCAAAAGTAACAATTAGTTACTGAGCCGTTCAAGCCGACACTGTTCGGATCGTCACGAGCTCCCGATTGGCCAAGTGGTACCCCCATCGTCCTACGCAACCTCAGCCTCTTCCTAGGTCTTTCACTCGACGTATCGTCGGCAGGAAGAGGCGGACGCGTTGGCCGTGTGTTCACGGGCAATACAGCTTTCGCGTTATGCATCCTTTCCAGGAATTCCCGTACTTGTCTGCGTTGCCTCTCCGCATTGGAGCGTACTCAGACCAGCTGTACACTAGGCCTTTCCGCGTTGTCAAACAAAATCAAGTTTGTGTATTTTGCCTTATGGCGGTTGGACGCTCGGCATCGAGGAATCTCTACTCAAAATGCCTTGCGTCTTCGGATGCAGGGGATTCCTGCATTTTCTTTAGATTTTTATTGTTATTTGTTTTCATCATGTTTGTGATCACACAAGTGGCGGAGAAGGGTAGAGCCCACCCGCACAGAGATCCGCATGTGCGGGTAAAGCTACTTAGAACCGGCGGTCGCCACTTGTTGAACTCTAGAGGGGATACATCCTATGAAAAGATATACCGTTGTTTAGTATACGGACGGGTCTTTAACAAAAGAACGCACCAGCTTGGTGCAAGAACTCAAATGGCTTGAAAATTCGAAATTAGTTTAGGAAACTAAACCTAAATTAAACCATCTGGGACAATGGAATAACATTTCCCTTAGATGGAACCCAGAACATAACAACATTCGTTGGAATTAAGTAGCTGATAGACTGGTAAGAGATGGTGCTGCGGAACCGCTAATAGGGCCTGAACCCTTATTTGGTAAACACAGCTACACAGCTACTACGAGAAGAGGCGAGATCCAGACAGCAATCGCACTGGATTTTCATGACTGGCTTACAACAGTCCAAGCAAAATATTGTTGAGCATCAGGGACCAAAACAGATTCTTTATTGAGCTTTTTGAGGTTATGTTATCACATATATTATATATATTTATTCCTTGACATACAGTACATATCACAATAACATGGTATCACATATGTAGCTAAATCTAAAACGATTTTTATAGTTTGTTATATTATAATTTTAACCATAGACCCTTCCACTTCTTTGAACTAAAATCCGAAAATTGCTAACTACATACATACCTCCATGTTCCATATATAATGAAACAACTTAGCTTTATAGACGTTATAAATAAATGAGTTACCAATAAAGTTTGGCAATTTTATGATAGGAAGTGGAAATTGTTAATTTTATTCAGAGGAAGTTGATACTTTGCTACTCGTATATTATCAAGAAAGGCGACTCCTTATCGCAAAAATGCTCACTTTTTACGGCTCAAAAAACCCCAAAACCTATCCAAAAAACTATAAATTGAAATGGGTTTCAATAAATCAGTCACAATTCAAAGCATTTCAGAGCGAAACGGTTCAAAAATGGGTTCAGATATTAAAATTCTGCTTCTTGGGTGTTTCCTAGCACTCTTGGCAAAGGACATCAGTTGCAGTAACGCAATGGAGTTCCAGTATTGGGATAAAGTTACTTATTCGTTCGGTACGTAACCTATATTACATATTACGAGTATTAAATTTAATTCAATAAAATTCTCTTTCAGGGAATTCAGTTTCAGACTGTACTTGCCAGAATTTCCCTATAAAAATAGGTAACAAATTTGTGCACATTGGCAATCATAATGCCACTTGGTATCAGG
This sequence comes from Chymomyza fuscimana, assembly GCA_949987675.1. Classification (NCBI taxonomy): domain Eukaryota; kingdom Metazoa; phylum Arthropoda; class Insecta; order Diptera; family Drosophilidae; genus Chymomyza; species Chymomyza fuscimana. The sequence goes on along the minus strand of OX465088.1, from coordinate 128,541,769 downwards.
CAGCTCATAAGTGCCGAGAAATAGGTGGAGACTTGCTTAATATTGAAACAAGTGAAGAAATGGATGTTATGTTGGCATTATTACCTCAAGGAAAACACTTTTGGATATCTGCCAACTGCCTGTCCACCGATAGAATATTTTTATCGATAAACACTGGGGAACCAATGCCCCATATGAGATGGTCTGAAGGCGAGCCCAATAATCTAGACGACAAAGAGTATTGTGTGCACATTGATACTGTAAATAAGGGATTAAACGATTATGTTTGTGACGAAAAATATCATAGTTATATATGCCAAGCGAATGCATCCCAACTAAGCATATATTCATAATCAAAGCCATAAAAAACAGCTCATGAGGATTTATCTGCAATGTTTTTTGTGTAATAAATCCCCTAATATAATAAAAGTTCTTGTCATTAAAATTAGACAGTAAAAATGTTTTTCCAATTTGTAAGAAAGTTACCAAAAGTTAGGGTTGCCACCTTTTTGCGTCTCACTCCGGTCCCACGGGCCACATATCAATTTCTACGGGCAGTCAAAATCATACAGATCGCATCCGAATTTAATCGATAAATAACAAATCGATCCGCTTGCTGTCGACTGTTGGATAAGAAATGGACATGGTATATTCGCTTCGAACCTTACGCTTTTTTATTCTTTTCGTGAACTTAATAAAAAATGTTTACAAGACGAACCCACAGCCCTTACGAACTGCTCAATTTTCCGATAGTTTCAAAAAATCTAAAAAACCATCTCTACCATCATTCACAAAAATCGGCGGACGAACGACCTGACAGAAGTGGCAATCATACATAAAGTTAACAAAGAAAGTCTACATCTCAGAGATGATAAGAACTAAAGCAACATTAAATTAAGACCCTTATTATGTCACTGAAATAAATTGATTTTATTTTTTCAATATCACTATCATAAAATTAAATAAAAAGTTTTAAGGTTAAGCATTCAAAAGTTTTTTGATGTTCTTAAAAACAAGTTACTCATAAGTAATGGTACAGGGTATCTCCAAGTCAAAGCTACACAGCAAAAAAATTCAACCTCAAATGCGAGCCTTTTGCAGTCAAAAGTAAGCCGAGATCAATATTTTTTTTGAGAATTGTTTTTTATAAATTTTTTTTTGAAAGCGGGAATCCCACAAGGCAGCATCCTCCCTGCTAGGGGAGCTGACCTTGTTTTGCTCTTCCCAATGCGGGTACGTCGCACAGTGGCACGGAAGCCGAAAAAGCGTTGCAAAAATCATATTTTCTAAACCAATTGAGATATTTTAATGAATTAAATTGTATTTGAAAGAAAAATGTTCAGGCTTTAAAATAAGTACTCTTACATGGTGATATGATATCCGAGAGCTTCGCAATATGTTGCGGAAGTTGGATTTATTTATTTATTATTTATTTATTTTAAATATTGTAACTTAGAATTAATTCTAGGGAACAAAAGTAGTTTTAAAGCCAGAGCAACATAGGCCTTCAGGCTGGGTGGTATATAAAATTAAGTAACATATGTTCTTTTTGTATCACATAGATTAAGTTATATATACATAATTTATTTTTTTTTTTTAGATTTGATTGATAAAATTTAATTTAGACATTAGATCTATAAAGTGGCTTATGTTTTTTTGGGAAGCGTCTGTAAGAAGTATATTTAAGGGCGGAATGTTGAAGGAGTTACAGATAGTTTGGATGTTTTGGCAGTTTTGGGTTAAATGTTCTATTGTAAGGTTGGGTAGATTGCATAAAGGACAGCTAGGTGGCGCAGTTTTATTGAAGATGTGTTCATTTGTGAGTTTTGTGTGTCCTAGTCGGAATCTTGTGTATTGTATTGCATGTCTCCTGTTTGTTGTGACTGGAATCCTGAGAGCTTTTCTAGTTGGGTTTATGAGTTTGTAATAGTGGGTGTATCCTAGCCAATTTACGAGTTTACGAGCCTGTTTACATCTTTTTTGGTTATGGAATTGTGTAGTATTAGAGGGGCGAGTGTCGCTGCTTTTGCTGCTTTATCCGCTAGCTCGTTCCCGGAGATTCCCATGTGTCCAGGTGTCCACAAAAGCCTGATTTTCATGTGTTTGGATGAGATTATATCTCTTATTTGATTGATGGTGGGCTCATTATGGTTTATATTTTTTACAGCTTTTAGCGTTGAGAGTGAGTCAGTGCATATTACGTGTTTATGTTTTGTAGTTTTTGCAGCAAAATTTACGGCACTTAGTATAGCTTCCGCTTCCGCCGTAAAAATTGATGCGTAGTGTGGAGTTATAACTGACTTAATGATTTGATTTTCCTCCGTAACGACGCTGAAAGCTGTTGTGTGCTTTGTTTTTGAACCGTCTGTAAACAAAAAGTCCCAGTCGGCAAATTCCTCTTTAATACTATTAAAGACTGCGATGTATTTCTCTTTGGGCGTGTTTTCTTTATTAAACTGGGCAAGCTGCAGGTTAATTGATTGGGCTTTGATGAACCAAGGAGGTAGCTTTAATCTATATTTTGGCTTTGGTGAAATGATGATCCCAAGTTTTGCGGCTGTGTTTAAAATTAGTTGGAGAGTGGATGCAATTTTGGTTTTTCTTTTTCGTTTAAGGCGGTTTGTTAGTGCTGCGTACAGTGTGGATCCAAACGTGTTATTTAATCTTTGAATTTGACGGCCAATTGTCCATTCGAATCTAGTTTTTAAGTCTGGGAGTCCGGATTCACCAAGAAGATTATGGATAGGCGTAGTCCTAAACGCTCCAAGGGACTGTCTAATGGCAGAATGGTAAGGAGTGGATAGTTTTTGTATGTTAGACTTGCTTGTTTTCCCGTATACACAGAGGCCGTAATCTATTTTTGAGAGAATTATTGACTTTGAGATATCTATGAGAGAGTTTGTGTTACATTTAAGCTTAAAGCTACTTAAACATTTAATTATATTTAGTCTATTATTCAGAGATAAAATCAATGTTTTAACATGTTCATTCCAATTGTATTTTTTATCAAAAACAAGTCCTAGAATTCGGAGTGACTCTTTTTTAGGTATAATTGTGTTGTTTATATTGATTTCTATATTTTTGCAGTCGCGTTTTCTACATATGTGTAAGTGTGATGATTTTTCATTCGAAATTTTTGTGCCACTTATAGTGCACCATTCTTTTATTTTTTCTAATAAAGAATTAATTTCAATCTTGTAGTTAGAATTTGGTTTAAAGATAAGGCACAAGTCATTTGCCACATATGCAAATTTATGCAGTCAATTTTTATAAAGCAAGTAAATAAATTAATAACAAAACCATTTATGTTAAATTGAAAAAATGAAAAAATATGGAATATAAAATATTTTCTTCCAAAGTTGAAAAAGTGGTCCAAATATAATGGTTCAGTTAAACGGAAGTATTGAAAAACCCAGAAAAGAAATGAAGTCATTTTTTTTTTCTTATATGTTTAAATTTCATGTACCTTTTTATAGAAACCAAGAAAATAGGGATTGGTTGCGTAGTTTTTCCACAAAACAATCTTAAACACGAATTTTTATTCCAAAAATTGCGATTTTTTTCAAAGTTTCAAATATACTCCACTTTGAGCGGCTGTAGCAACTAAACTATTCATCCGAATTGAATAAAATTTTTATTTTCTTGATCCTTGGGAAATTCTAAATCAGATGCATGTATTACCTTTACAAAATGATGTCATCGCAAAATCGATTTTTGCAACGCTTTTGAGGCTGCCGTGCCACTGTGCGTCGGTGGCGTAGTGGTAGCGTACTCGCTTTACAAACCGAAGGTCGATGGCTCGAATCCCCGCAGTAGCACTGGTACATTTGCCTAGCACTGGCATCGCTAGCTCAAAGACGCTATTTGCCTAAGAAAGTCTCTATTAATTCAAGACACCGCCGTTCGGGTTCGGCTATAAACTGTAGGTCCCTGTTCTCTTCGAACAGCTATTAATAGAGATCCCCAATGCTCCTCCCAGGAAAAATAGTCAGTCAGGGAAATTATTATTATTAATGCGGGTACGAGGCAGCAAGCGGAATACATCGATACGTCCACCTGCATTAGAGCTGGGCCAGCAGGTGGATTGCCACTTTGAACACCTCCAAGTGTTGGGTAGTATGATTAGCCAGCTATTACTTGGAGACACAGATTGAAGCCAAGCATCTGATGGTCACCTTAGATATGAAGCTTACGTTTAGGAAAGTTGAAGAAAGCAAGGATGAACAGGCCCTTTTGCACCTAAGTCCGCTTCTTGGGTATTATGATCTAGATCGGCACTTGCATTCAATTTGTTTTATAAAGGACTCCTATCTCCCTCCATTTTATCTAAATCGGTATGAGATATAAGTAATATTTCCGAGAAAAACCTAGCGGCTTTAAGATATTTACAAATTATTCACAAAACTCAAAAAAAACATTTTCATTTTTGAATTTTGACAGGTTATTGTAATTGAACCAATTGACCTTGACCCTACGACCTTGATATAAATTTTATTTGATAGATAATTTTATTGGCATCAATTTCGACCTGGAAAAAACCATGACTCTAAGTTCTATAGAAAAAAAGATATCATGCATCGTTAAAACTTGTAATAAAAAAAAAATTAAAATAAGAGTTTCCAGCCTTTATTAAAAAGGAAATTGCAGGGTATACTTAGTGGGACCAACTGGCCCGGAAAAACCAGGCCATAGCCCGGTTTTGGAAGCAACGTCCCGGTAACCCGATGATGAAATTCAATTAAATAAAAAATGTGCGAACATGAATAACAAAACCGAAGATAACGGTCTTTTTGGATTTTTATACCCTGTACCGTATGGTACAAAGGGTATATTGTGTTTGTGCAAGCCGAAAATGTATGTAACGTACAGAAGGAGAAGTCGGAGACCCCCCAAAGTTACCTAAAGTATGATCAGAGTGACTAGAGAAGTCGATATACCCATGTCGGTCTGTCCGTCTGTCCGTCTGTCCGTCTGTCCGTATGAACGCCTAGATCTCAGAGATGGTAAGAGCTAGAGCAACCAAACTTTCAGATAAGATCCCTTATTAATCCATAGGAGACAAGTTTATTTAATTTTTTTGATATCGGGACTACATTATATAGCTCCCATAGGGGTGTTTCAGAGGACCTCGAAAAAAAGCAAAAGTTTTAGATGGATAATTCGTTTGCTTATGAAGATATCATAACCAAATTTGGCATTCAGAAGTTTTTTAGAAACCCCCAGCACTGTACCAAATTTTATCAAAATCGGTTGACTATATCATATAGGTCCAATAGGATCGATCGGTCAAAAAAACGTTTTTTGCACAAAATTCGTTGTGTTTCGTTTGTTTGTGCAGATATTGTAACCAAATTTGGCATTCAGAAATTTTTTAGAGTTCCCAAGCACTATAGCAAATTTGATCAAAATCGGTTGACTATATCATATAGCTCCCATAGGACCAATCGGTCAAAAAATCATGTTTTTATCAAAATTCGTTGTGTTTCGTTTATTTGTGAACATACCGTAACCACATTTGGCATTAAGAAGTTTTTTAGAGTTCCCAAGTTGACTATATTATATAGCTCCCATAGGGCCAATCGGTCAAAAAAAACGTTTTTTGCACAAAATTCGATGTGTTTCGATTGTTTGTGCAGATATTGTAACCAAATTTGGTATTCAGAAGAGAGCTTCAACACTGTACCAAATTTTATCAAAATCGGTTGACTATATCTCATAGCTCCCATAGGGCCGATCGGTCGAAAAAAAATTTTTGATTAAAAATTCGTCTGTTTTTGGTTGTTTATGAAGGTATCATAATCTAATTTGGCAATCAAATGTCTTTTGATGTTCTTAAGCAATTTACCGGATTTGATTGCATGCAGTGGTACAGGGTATCCCAAAGCCGTCCGCGCCCGACTTTAACGTACGCCATCTTTTAATATAGAGAATTCAGGTTTTTTGTTTTCTACAGCGCTTTGAAAACATTGTATGCAATGCGTTTCTAAATCGCTTGTTGAATAACTCCCAATGATATTGCCATTTCTTTTTGCGTTTCGCACGCGTCTTCATCAACCAATTCCTCCAATTCGTAGTCTTCAAAAACTCTCTCTGGCCTACCGCTATGCTTGTCTTCCACATCAAAATCGCCGATTTTCACTAAGAGTAATGTCACTAAAGTATTTTTGAGTATACGATGAGTCTCAGCAGCTGTTTTCTTTAAATTGGAGCAGAACATCAAAACTTCCCGCAAATGACGAGAATTTGGCCCGAACACTGGCATCATCGATGAGGGATAAATTTTTAATGAAAGTACAAGTCCACTGATTTGGGTATGTTGTTATGTCGGCAGATGAAAAAGCTTATTTTGAACCAATTTAATCTATGTATTTGCACCAGCACATGACGCTACAGTAGTCCACCGAAAAACGGCGGAAGTTAAGTTGTACACCTAATTCAACTAAACCACATCATCGCTGGATGGAATGTTTCAATCATTTTCAAAATAATAATGTTCCGTAATAATAATGTATTTTTTGTTTGGCAGCAACATCTGCAAGTGTAAAACGCGTGTTTTCATTGATTACAAAATTATGGACAAAATAAAAATCGCAACTTAAGTTAGATACTTTGAAACATATGCTATTTGTAAAATATAATTTAAAGTACGAATGCGTTGAATTTTAAAATTTTTTGAAAAACATTCAACATTGCCTAACCAAATATCATCACAAGATAAATACGACTTTATAGTTCAAATAACCTATAACACTGTTATCTTCTAGTAAATTTAAGTTGAATAATAAAGTTTTTTTCCTAAAAAGTTCAAGTGTTCTGGATTTTAGTACTTTTTCCAGAAAATGTCCCGGTTTCGCTCAAAATTGAGTTGGTCACACTAGGTATATAAATATGTATATATATACATACTATAGTCGGTATGTGTCGACAGTAATTTCCTTGCACACACCGATGAAAAAACATTCTGAATTTAAGATTTTTGTTACTAAAATCGAAATTACAAAAATCTTGAGTTAAATGCCTATATCCCCCATTTGGGATATTTTTTTTATATGAAGTTTTGCGATTCCGCGCGAAATATTTCGTGCTGCGTATAGTCCTTAGTTAATTTAAATTTTTTACACGGAAAAAATATCAAAATAATAAGCCAAAATCTTAATTTCGGATTTAATACAATATTGAAATAATTTTTTTCCCAGCTCATTTGCAGAATAAGTTGTCGACAATGCGGGATGAAAGGAGTGCTTTTTCGAGCAAGATTCTTTAAGATAAGAATGTTCAAGATTAAAATAAAATAGGTATTAGTCTAAAATCGTGACCAAAATAATATTTTCGGATTTGAAAAAAGGTTTACGTAGCTTATCCTATTTTATTAATATTTGAGCTTATTTTAATTTTAAAGTTTAGTTCAAGACTTTTAATATTATTGAAGAAATTTTGTATTCATTTTGATACTTTTTTATCTTGTCTTGAGTTTGGTCAGTTTTTTTCTATAAGAAAAAGAGTAAGACTTTGTACCTTTGAAAAAACTGTAATTAATTTTAAAATGGAATAACTTGAGATTAAACTTTTTTTTTGAGAGTGGATTTGATATGATATTTGGATTTTCAGAAACAAGAAAAATTTTTTTCATTAGAGATATTCAGTTTTAATTTTTGGTCATATTTTAATAATATTTGGTTTTGGTTTAGGCTTGCAGCTTATTTTAAGACATTTAATATTATTTAAAAAAAAATTTCTAATTTTGAGCATTTTTGAACTTGTCTTAAGTTTGATCAATTTTTTTTCTATTTAAGACTCTTAAGTAAAAAAATGGCTTAAAATTTTATTTTTGATTTTTTTTTGTGTAGGAAAAGATTCATTCTAATGTGCACATTTAATATCAAGACAGCCAGTGAGTGCTCTTCAATTTGCTTATTTAAGCTTAACGTGAGAAGCTTTTGCTTAAAATTAAAATGCGCTTGTTCTCTTAATTAAATTCTCTTAAAAGAACTATTTAAAAATCTGCTCAATTGATAAAGCAAAACCAGAGAGTACTCTCTGGCAAAACATTAAAAATAAAGAGAGTAAGCTTATAAAGAGCTTAAAGACAAATCTCGACGCACTGTTCTTATCACCATATACATATATATATATATGTTTGCATTTTTTTCTACTAAATTGCATGGAACAAGTTCCAGTCGTATAAATACTTCTGGAGCTGTCTCTTCCACTGACAGTTCGCTTAATGCAACGCAACAAAACAGATTCAGTTTAAGTTTTCGCATAATGCCTGCTCCATTGCCATCCACCTATGTTGAGGGCTTTCATAATGAGCAACTGGTGCGTCGCATGAAATACAGCACCTTGGGTCGCACGGGTCTTAAGGTGTCCCAATTATCACTGGGTGGTGCCACGCTCAGCGCACTCTTCGACAACAGCTTCGATGCAGCCGAGGGCATAAAAACCGTGCAGGAGGCCATCAAGTCGGGCATCAACTATATAGACACCGCGCCTTTCTATGGACAGGGTCGTTCGGAGGAGCTGCTGGGCAAAGCGCTTAAAGGTGTGCCGCGTAAAGCCTACTATATAGCCACCAAGGTGGGACGCTACGAATTGGAGCCCGAACGCATGTTCGACTATACGGCTGCCAAGACGCGTGCCAGCGTGACAAAAAGTTTGGAGCTATTAGACTTGGATTATGTGGATGTGCTGCAAGTGCACGATGTAGATGCGGCGCCCAGTTTGGATATGGTCTTAAACGAAACGATACCAGTGCTAGAGGAATATGTGCGTGCCGGCAAGGCGCGTTATATAGGCGTTACCGGCTACGATCCGGATGCGCTGAAGGATTGTGCGGAGCGTGGCGAGGGACGTGTGCAGCTGGTGCTTTCCTATGCACGCTACACACTGCTGGATAACACCTTGCTGCGGCATATGAATGCCTTCAAACAGTTGAATGTGGGCGTTATATGTGCGGCAGCACATGCTATGGGTTTGCTGACAAATGCCGGACCACAGAGCTGGCATCCAGGCAGTCCAGAACTATTGGCTCTGGGTCGCAGAGCTGCCGATATATGCAAGCAAAGGGGCGTGGAACTTGGCAAGTTGGCCTTATACTATAGCATGCAACTGGACGATGCGGCAACTTTCTTGATTGGCATACCGACGCGTAAGTTGCTGCAAGTCAACTTGGATGCAGTATTCGATGGACTTACGAGCAACGAACAGGAAGTGTTGCAGTATCTACGCGAAAAGTGAGTAAAAGTAGTGCAACATGTTTTGTTGCATCATAGGCCAAAACGAGCTCGAACTTGGCCAAAGTCTTGACCGGTTTGCTTCCTAATGTGGAACTATTTTGTTTGTTTTTTTTTTTTGCAGCATTTTCAAGCAGTCCTATAGCTGGGGCGCCACACTTACCACAGTGAATACTTTTAAAGGCCTGTAATATGCAGCTTCCGTTTGTTATACAATTTATTATATATTATAATACTATATGAAAGTAATAAAGCCCAGATTTTAGAAATTTGTTTTGATTTCGTTTTATTTTTGTTTCAGCTAATTAGTCTGTGTTTATTTTTATGCATTATTTCCATTTCATTCGAAATTGACATTCAATATCAATTCATGTACGGACTTGCATTGCTTATCATTACCTAGTAACACCTATAGATCTATGACAATGCACATTGCTGCTAGTCCTATAAAATACAAGTGTTTTTCTGATTATTCTATAAATAAATTATGTACTACCTAGTTACAAAGCTCAAAACTGGCGCCACCAAATCAGATGTGTCTGCCTTAGAGATGCATAAATACAGATTGTAGTTGAGCTCAAAGAGAGCTTTCCCTTAAGGGCATTGGCTATGTGTACACTGTACAATTTACAGCGTGGGCCATCTGTTGGTTTGGTTGTTAAATTTATTTATTTATTTTTCATACGTAAATGAGTAGTTTCAAACTTGCATACTTACATTTAACCAATTTTGTAAAAAAAAATATACAAATAAAATGCAATAAACAAACAAACCAGCAGTTGGCCCACCCTATATACAAACATTTGTGATTTACTACAGGAACATTCGAAGCATTAAAAAAAATAGACCAGGAGCGCTCAAACGGGCCTGAAAAAGATTCAACGATTTCTTAGCTACCGATTTTTCAGTAGTAATAATTACTAAACTTATTTTTTTTTATTTAAATTATTTTGGCTTCGTTATTTCGTAATAAAGCATGTAAAGATTGCTTTACATTTTATTTATTGTTTTACATCCAAAAAGCTAGAGACATTTTGTAATTTAGCGATGGACTTAAAAATAAAACGAATTTTAGCAAAAAAAAAAAATCGAAACATCATTTATCACATCACCTAACTAATCATAACTAGTGCACGATCAAAACGGTTTCAACGATGCCACATTTTTCAAATTATGATAAGCGATTTAGCAGTCATAATTTCACTTGGTGAAACAAATTTTTTTTTCTACTTGATGTCCTCTCGATGACTATTAATTAAATGTCACATCACATAGCCTATAACTAGTGGACGATCCAGAGGTTTTCCATGAAACCACATTTTTCAAATTATGATCAGCGGTTTCGAAGTCACGTGTTCGTTATTGTTACGGCCCATATAACCTCAACCAACAGCGCTATCGCCTTAGGTTTATTTTTAAATTAAAGTTCATTCAATTTTACTTATTGTTTAAAAAGATAGCTTTAAAATTATAAGCGATTATATTTTTTAAAATCGTAAATTATGCACTTTTTTTATTTACTTTAATAAAAACATTTATTTTTAATTTATGAAAGCATAACAAAACCATAAAAATCAATTCATGATATGAAAAGTTGCAACTATTAAGAATATTTTTGGACGTGCTCCGGAAAACGAACCCGAATATTTTATTTGGATTCATTTCGAAACCACATGTTTGGTGCTCCCAATTTCACCAAAACTTATTTTTTATGCGATTTGAAACCGACTACTTTTTTACAAGAATTAAAACGCATTGGCAAAATAGGTAATTTTTTAAATATTCTTAGATTCTTCCTATATTCTTTTAATTATTTTTTTTTTCTGATCCAACCAAGCATGCACAACTCAAAGCGAATTTTTACTATATGTTGACCTACACAAACATGGTGCATGTCTTGAATAAAAAATAGTTCATGTCTTGCATAAACAAATTTCCCTTGTAATAGCATAGTCGTGGTTAATTTTAATCGAAAGGTGTAGAGCTTTGCTAACAAAGAGTAAGGAAAATATGAGTAAACAGTGAAACGAAAACGAACAAAATTAATTCGTTTTGGTTTTTCACTTTCCGAAGCACTGCCGAATGTGTGTGTCCTGCTTTATTGTGTTTGACATCAGCAGCCACTGGAACTGTTTTCGATTAATAATGTCTGCCAGACTCGTATACCTTTCGTCTGAGATCTGGGGAATACGGCGGGATACACATTCTGGTATCGAAACGAAGCCTGTGCCTCGCGGGCGTTATGTATAGCGGCATTATCTTGTTGGAAACGCCAGTTTAAAGTCCCAGTTTTTTAGCTCTGGAAATGCGTCGATGCTTGCTCACCCCACATCACGTAATGGCTTAAAAGACCATAACTCCACCTACGCGGCTATGATGATGGTTTACAAAATGTTCTTCTTTACCTAAATCATGAAAATGAAAGTTATATCTACCAGGTTTGTCGAGATTGAACTTTTTTTCATACGAAAACACAGTGCGAGCCAATCTTTGGTTCAATCCATGCGCTAATAACAGTCGAATCTCTTTGGTGTTTTTTCTCAGTCTCATCTTTTTATCTTTTTAGATGCTAAGTAATGTTTGCGGCATACTATTCTTTAAAAGATCCCATTTTTTTTTTTAGGTTGGCTGTAAGCCGAGAAACTCTCTTTCGATGCAAGATATCGATATAAATCGCAAAATTTTTATGTCTGTGTATTACGAGCTTCTTTTGGTAAAATTGGTGCTGTTGTAGTGTTTAGATCTTGCCCAAACGCAGGAGCAATATTCTAAATTAAAACAGACGAGAGAAACATTAAGAAGTGCTCAATACCGTCTCTATCTGGACAGAATAGAATCAGTAAAAATGCAATTCCTTCTTTTTGCTCTTCTCGATCTAAATTAGAATACAGATGTCAGGCGAGAGAAACATAAAGAAGCAATCAATACCGTCTTCATCAGGACAGAGTACAGTGGGTAAAATAGCAATTCCTTCTTTTTGAGGCCCAAATTGGAATCCAAATATTCGAGTGCCACCTTGTTCTGAAAGAATTGGCCTTCCTTAAAAAAACCTACAACAGGCCACGGAGTGCTATTTTTCAATAAACATTTACTCGGTCTTATTGATCCCATCGGCCTTGAGTCGCGGATTAGCTCATAGCTTATTTTGCATCCTTCTTATCTTTGTTTATATTACTTTTTCATAATCTAAGGTCAACTAAACGTTTTGTACTACCTCAAATAATTAAATGTAACAAACAAAACACAATCAGCAATAGTCAAAATACCTAGGCTATTAAATAAATATATAATATATCAGAATACCTATACTCTGATAAAGTATAAAACAACAAAATTTGAGCGAAGATTTATTGGACTCCCGCCTTAACCACTCAGACACTGCTATTATAATATAGATATCTCTCTTTTGATCTCTCGCTCAAAAACTACAATTAACCAATTGGGCTCTCTATAACAGCAGCAGCGTTCCCAACATTCAAACAAACTCACACAAAGACACCAAAAATTCCAGACAAGAATTTATAAAAATATAACAAACCAGAGAGAACTGAACCGGCGCTATCAGTATGTGTAGTGCTCTTCTGTCGACTGGTCGTGAGTTAAATAAAGCGCGTGAAAAATATTGTATTATATAGTATACTCGTACTTATAAATATAGTAGGGAACGCTCAACGTAAAACTAAAGTAAAATGTCCGCTACGGGTAAACTGCCGCCCACCTATGTAAAGGGTTTCCATGATGAGGAAAAGGTCAAACGCATGGAATACCGTAAATTTGGTAAAACTGGATTGGAAGTCTCGAAAATATCACTGGGTGGTGGCGCACTGTGCGCTAATTATGGGTAAGTTAAATACTTGGAGTATTTGTTTTGCTCTTTAAAAATATTCCATTCACTTGCTTTGACAGCTTCGAATTGGATGAGGGCATAAAGACCGTACAAGAGGCCTTGAAATCTGGCATTAACTATGTTGATACCGCGCCCTGGTACGGCCAAGGTCGTTCCGAAGAGGTGCTGGGTCAAGCTTTGAAAGATGTGCCACGCGAAGCCTATTATATAGCCACCAAAGTGGGACGTTATGAGCTGGACTATGAGCATATGTTTGATTTTAGCGCGCAGAAAACGCGCGAGAGTGTAGAGAAAAGTTTGAAGCTCTTAGGCCTAGATTATGTGGATGTTATACAAATACATGATATAGAATTTGCCAGAGATTTGGATATTGTGCTCAATGAAACGTTGCCCACCTTGGAGGATTTGGTAAAGGAGGGCAAGGCCAAGTATATAGGTGTTACGGGTTATCCCATTTCTGTGCTCAAAGAGTGTATCTCTCGTGCTGAAGGACGCTTCGATGTAAGTATAACAAGGTACATAAGGGAGGGTTAATGTGCCAGGGGACGCGTTTGCAGTGGGTAGGAAGGCTCTTTAGTACAGGTATAATTCATGCAGTGCAAACTTTCGATTTTAAAAACCCTTTAACTTCTTTGCCGTATAGTGGAATGGCATTTAAAAGATGAAGAATTTAAGCTGAGTATTCTGAACTTATTTTAAAAAAAATTTTTTTGTGTAATCTTGGAACTATAAAATGGAGTTAGTCAGGCGGTGCTCGGCAGATCCTGAAAACATCTTAATTTTTGGAGAAAACTGCAAGAAATCAAGATAAGAATAATAGCATTTAAAAGATCGACGAATTATGTTTAATATTCTTCATTAATTTCAATATACCATTTTTTCAGAAGTGAGTGTAAAACATAAAAAATTATAATTAAAACAGTTTCCCCAAAAAAAAACCAAGATGTACGGAAATGTTGCAATACCTGTAGAGTATTTTGCTAATAATGTAATCATTTTTTCAAAGGAACTTATGCTCTCTCTTTGGTCCCCAAAAATGTGACTTATTAATAGAAACTTTTCGTAACCTTAGTTAAGAAACTTTTTTCTTTATGCCTGAGTGTCTAAACCAGTGATGGGCAAAACTCATACCAACAAACATTTCTTTGTGTGAGTGAACAGCGCAGTAAGCAAAAGCGCACGAGAGAGCAAGAACCGCAATTAAGCAAAAACGAGCGAGAGATTTCAAACACTTGGACCGTACATGAGCCGACTGCGCTGGGGCAGATTTTGGTGCAATAGCCTCGCGAGTTATGTTAATTGAGAGACTGCCCATCACTGGTCTAAACGCTCAATAGAGCCGAGAAGAGAAACTGTGCGCGGAGAGGAATTATTATTAAAATTATTATTTATAGTGAGGCTTTGAAAATAATATTAAAGGTTTCCCTTTAGAGCTCAGGGCTCAGAATTCAGGAATTCAGAAAAGTCCCCGACGCATTGCACTGCAGAAATTTACACAGCCACAGAAAAAAAATTGGTTTTCGGGTTCGGGGGTCAGACTAGGTTGATCAAAATTATTTCATATAGCTACCATACAAAAATTGAACCTGTGTTCTATTTTTCAGAGAGTCGTACCTGCGCATTGCGTGACCTTCTTATTGTTGCATCACGATCTGTGTCCCTTTGTATATTTCAATAGCCACTTAAGATCTCTCCCTTTATCGTTATTCACAGACCGTGCTGACATATGCACGCTATACGCTTGTTGACGAAACGCTAACCGAATATATGGATTACTTCAAGTCCCAAAACTTGGGCATCGTTTGTGCTGCTGCCCATGCTTTGGCGCTGCTTACCAATGCCGGACCACCCAGCTGGCATCCAGCCAGTGATGAGCAGAAACAGCTGGCACGCAAGGCCTCCGATGTCTGCAAAGATCGCGGCGTCGAACTAGGCAAATTGGCCATGTGCTATACCATACAATTGGAAGATGTATCAACATTCTTGACCGGCATGCAAACCTGCAAGCTGCTTGAAATGAATTTGGCTGCTAACCATGAGGGATTAACGGCCAAGGAGCAGGAAGTCTTGCAGTATTTGAGAGATAAGTAAGTGGGTCCCAACAACAACAAAAAAGACTGACTCAAACCAGTTATTGGCAAGCTCGGAAGTTAACGAAATTGTGCAACTCGGATACAATGTTACCTATTGCATCATATCCGAGCATTGTTAATGGTAGTTGACAATTGTCCAAAATGGCAGCTGGTATGTCCAGTTTGTCTATTTATGTGCACGATCATTGTCAATCTTGGCCATCGGTGCAGTAGTCAACTTGTGGTAGTTGCAACTACCAAGTTTGCTGCAACCTGATGAGGCGGCATTGCATGTTGAACTTGTTTCGTGTTCCACTGGAATTACTCGTACTCCATGCAACATAATCTGGCGAATTTTTATTTAATTGTTAAGTCATAATCGTTTTTTCTTCTTCTGTTGGCCACTTTGCTAAGTGTTATGTAAATTGTTTGTTTTCCAGCGTTTTGACTAAACCATTCAATTGGGAGGGCACTGAACTGGAGCGTTACTGGACTGCTTTGAAGAAGAAGTAAGCGACTTGGAAAAATGGGCTTTGGATTTGGCGCAACCATGGAAAAACTTGTTTATTTGAAATAACTTACATAAATGCAAAAATAATCGTGACTCTAGTCTTTTACTTTAAATAAGTTGTTAGAGATCCTTAAAATAAAGTTTCGATAAGTGAAAGTCCTTAAGTAAAATTTCTTTTTTTTTTCAAAGTGAAGATACAACTTTTTGAGTAATAAGACTTATTTCCATTTGCCTGGATATTATAACAAAAAATGTTTTCAAATTTTGATCTCCGAAAACAAATATTTTACGACACGTCCAAAATCAAGCTCAAAAATTTTGAGTAATAAGACCTATAGGAAATAGGAAGAGGGGTGCGACTGCAGTCAAGAGAATGGGTGTTAATATTATTGGCGATCTATTGCGCCCGCTTCTAGGGCTAAAGCTCCTCAACTATCCCAATATACGAGGCAAACTTAATTATTTTGGCTGGATCTAGGCAGGTGACATTATGTATCGATATTCTATGCTCGCCAAAGAGGGATATCCTTCATCTGGCAAGAGTGTCACGCTCTGTGTTGTGAGGTTTCCACCTTAGTTTTACAGAATCTGCATGTTTTTGGATTTCCGATGTTTCCTGAGTCTGCAGTGTCTTTGCCCAATTATGATATTTTCTTGCACCTATTCAAGCTATAGGAATTGAGGAGTTCCTTGGCCACAGAAGGCCTATTAGTGATTTTGCAGCACCATTTCTCGCCAGTTCATCAGCTGCTTCGTTCCCGGGAATGTTCTTGTGTCCCGGGTTTCATCTAAGGGTAACTTTGTTCCATTGCCCTAGATGATTGGGTTTGACTCTAGTTTACCGTACCAATTTAAAATTAATCTTCAAGTCAGGTGTGTATACCTAGGTATTCCGACAGTCGGTGCCTTCTTTAGTCAAAGAACCGAGCGTATACCACACAATGGTGTGTCTTTCCATAGGATGTATCCTCTCTAACTTGGTCCAATTCTTTTTGTTACTGTTAATACCATGAAAGTGGTAATCTGTAATTGTCTTATCTCTGGGTAGAAGAATTGAGGGGGTGAAAAAGGTTTTATTTTAAAAAGAATTGACATTTTTCTGTTTATTAAGCTTACATGAGTCTGTATAACAAATTTTGGAGACTGTTGCTTATAAAAGTATTAACGAATTCACCTAAAACAGAATTTTGTAGCCGTGTAAAAAATACAGTATTGACGATAGTTTCCAAAAAGTTCGTATTAATTGAATTTACTCTAAGCAAGAGGACTCCAAAACTTTTCGTCAAATAATGCCCTAGACTATATAAATAAATACCAAAGTTTTAAAAACAAATACCATAGTTTTTAATTTTTTCATACATGTAAAGATATCTATATATAAATACGTCAACAAAAAAATCAGTGTGGTACCGATTGTGTTCGTATGCGTGAACGTATTGAGGTGAAACTTAGACTATGTGAAAGCCACACCTCATACGGTGTGCACAATGTAAGTTTCACCTTATCTGAAATCATGCAGATAAAAACTCATACGAAACATTAAAATGTATCAAGAAAAGAGGAAATGTATCTAAAACAACAATTTGCTTCACATTATTTAAATTTTGTTGTTCACATTTGTTTCAATATTTGATGGAAATAAAGAATTGTACAGTGTATATAATAGTCTGGATAAAATTAAATTAAAGAAGACCGAAGGTGGGCGTGTACAGCTAAGGTATTTATTGATTTTGAATTCTCAAATGGCTACTTCCAAGAAGCTTAAAAATCCGCTAAAATAACCCATTGCATGCTCTTGATTTCGGTACTTTGGTAAACGTTGGAGAAAAACCCGGATGACTTGACAAAAATCATTTTAATCTTGCAAGTAAGCATATTCGCATAGTACTCTATTTCTAATCTACTCTTCGATAGCAAAATAAATATTTTACTGCTTTGTCTGTGCAAAACTACAATCTCAACAGCATTTCAAGTTAATGCGTAACTGATAAGTTAATTTAGAAATAAATTTGTGTGCAAATAGAACTTCAATTTAATCACTATCAAAAAGTAGGAGACTAATTAAAAGTTAAAATGCTCATGATGTAGCTTTAGGTAGCATTAAGTAGTTCAATAGATTAGGGACACAAAGCCCCAACTACTGCACTAACCTAACCTAGGTCGTTCTAGTAGCGATTTTCTGATTGGAACGAAACTTTTTAGTAATAATAACTGAAAAACTGAACTAAAATTGAGCAAATAATATAAATCTTGAGGTGTTAAAAGAATTTTTATGGGCTCAAGCCGATTCGAGTGAAAGAAGAAGTGTTTTTTTGAAATTAAGGTTTAAAATAAAAATTGTTAAAAGTATTGATTAACATATATGAATAGTGGACACAAAAAAATTCGAGCTACAGAAGAGAAATTTCTTATTATGGCGCTGAACCTATTTGTGATAGGTTGCCCTATCAAAAAATCAGAGTGCAATAAAAAATAAACCAAAAAAAAAATATCCAATTTCATTAAAAAAGAGCCAACCTATTATTCTTTATCAATTCGTGTCGTGAGTGGACGACTTTGACAGCAATCGATCGTTCCTAAAGAAGCTATATAACATGTTAAACCGATTTTGTTGAAATTGGGATAATCTTTGGGTATTTCAAAATAGTTCTCAATGCCAAATTTGGTTACGATATCTTAATAGAAAAAAGTAAAACAAACGAATTGAGATATAAACAGGTTTTTTTTTGAGATATACCAAATAGAGGGGAAAAACTTTTCTGAAAAATTAAAAAAAAAAATTTAGAGTGGTGAGCTCAAAAACTGATTGTCGTAAGTTTCCAAAATCCTTTCGCAGTGCTCACTTTTGTTGTTTTCGCAACTTCATGAAATATTTCAGCCAGCTAGTTCTTACCATTTGGGTTGTGCGTCGATCGATATATAGCACAATATATTTTGTATATTATTTATTCTTGGCTAAAAAATGCGAAATCCTTCTAAGCGTGAGCAGGACAAGATATCGATTTGTTCTGAAGAGAGATTCCGCATGTCATGCTTAACGTTTGGGTCTTAGCTCTTGAGGTCTCTGAAAGCTAGGTGTTCATACGGACTGACAAATGAACTGGGCTCAATCGTTATGAATAATGTAAAAATTACTTATAGACTGTCAAGCATTATTTTGCCTATTAAATACGTTACACAAATCTAGTATACCCATGGCCCTATGGGTTCAGGATAAAAATATTAATAATTAATTATAAAAGTTAATAAGCCTGCATTATTTGCCTTGTAAAAGAAAAAGCAGACCTCACCCTTGTTTTATTTTATACTTATATACAAATTGTAGTAGCATCTTTAGTTTAACATTTAGGGTATTCACGCTTGCTGTTGAGTTGAAGAGTTCAAAAGTTGCGCAAAAACTCAACAGGCTAAAGTGTGAATCCCTTTTGGTTAGTTTAAAAGGTAATTCGTTGGTTTTTACATCACAAAACCGCTCAAAAACCACGAATATTGCTGTGTTGAAAATGCCGCAAAGAATGTATTTTGCACCACAACAGCTGAAAAGTAGAATAGGGTCTGCGTTGAGGTAAAGTTGAAATGAGAGTGGAAAGTCAACCCTGTACATTTTGTTGTTGCAAAAGTTCTCAACTTTTCAACTTCCCAACTCAACAGCAAGCACGAATACTCTAAATGGGAAACTAGCAGCAAATTTTCTTAAAAAGAAACCACCTTTTTTTTAAAATAAAATACAGTTGCTTTCAAAAACAATGGGTTCATTATATTTTTAATAGCCCAGCCATTTTTTTGAAAATTAATTTGTCTTCTGTCATTTTAAGTTAAGTAATTTCAAGTATAGGCTTAACTCTTTTCTTCGCAAAGCCATTTTTAATTAAATAAAAATAATATATCCTCAACAACTTTGCCAAAGTCCAGTTTAAAATATTGTTAAACCTGATGCGCTTCCAATGCGTTTTGTTTTTTTTTTTTTTGTACCATGCAGCTTCCACCTTTCGCTGTTATGGCCACAAACCAATGGACTAATTAAAGCTTAATTAACGCAAAAAAACTATATACAAATAATAAACACACCACAAAAAAAACACAAAAATAAAAAACTATTTACTACGCCTCACGAATTGTTGCATGGTTAATTTTAGCGCGCTTCACCGCTGAACCGCACCACAAAAGCAGCCCACAAAATGGGGAAGTTTAATAACATTTTGAATAACGATGACTATACACACTTGCGCACACACACCAAACACACATACACATACACATTAAGTTATATTTTACAACACACAAAACAAGAGTGCAAGCATTAAATAAAACAAATGAAAAGCGGAAATGGCTTCCCGTTGCATTTTGTTTTCCTTAAACTGCACTTTTTTCCTTCAATAATTTTCTGCTTAACATTTTTTTTTTTTTTTTTTTTGATTTACACGCTTGCATTGGTAATAAATTTTGGACTTATCAACACTGGCTAAAGGTGTTTGCGTCTGCGCAATGTTAGCGCGCTCAGCTTTTACTACAAATTCTCATTACTAATCCATAATATAAAGAGAAAAGGCAAATTACTAATTTAATGTATGACGTCACATGTACAAATATTTTACGGAAACGTTGCCTGAATTAGCCAACCTAACAGCTGAAACACAACACTTTAAGATTTTTTTTATTTCTCAACGTAGTTTTTTTTGTGCTCATTGCACTTTTCCCAACGAAGTTTAATAGCTTCGATATCCTTCTTATAATAAGCACCCTCAAGCTCCCCAAAAAAGGCATTTAACTCCACCTCTTCATTGTTGGCAAATTTTTTTGATATGCTTGGAAAAAGGTAATAATCAGTGGGCGGAGGAAGCAATTCGAATTTTAGTTTGTGGATTTTGGCCATTGCGATAGTGGATATTTGAAATGCCTCCTTTTTTCTTTGATTTCATCATTTATACCAGCGGTGGGCAAAACTACTAATGCAATTTTTGTGCCTGTGTGCGTAAACAAAAAAGAGCTTTCGCAAAAACCGAGGTAAAATGGACAAATCATTTTTTTTTTGGCATAGTTTTCATTAAATTCGACAATATCATCGAGTTTTATTCTTTCGTGTCTTGCCATGCGGCTCAACTTTGCGTTCCATTGTAAAACTAGCTCACACGTACGAGAAAAGAGCTTTTTACCGTAAAAGCTCTTTGGCACGCGTGCCGTCTAAGTGCCCACCGCTGATTTATACGCAGTAATGTAGTGCTGGAAGTAACATCGATGTTATATCGATGCATGGATGTTTTTTATTTTTTTTTCGATCATCGATTCTTTTATTTCGATTAACGATCAAATTCTATTACGGACAAAATATGGGCAATCAACGGCATCCACTTTTCGCTTTTTTAGAAAAAAAACAAATCTCAAAAGATCCGAAATAGTAGGGTTGACTTCGACAATATTTGTCGAAAACTTAGATTCAAGCATGTGGCCGTTGAATTACTGGAAGGTAATACCTTTTAAAGTTTAGCAAGGCTCGCAATCTAATGAGCGACAAGCGGAGTTTGCTTAAATCAAAAAACGTTGACATAATTTTATTTAATAACCATAATGAATGGATCTCAAATTAGTTTAAAGATTATGAGACTGCAATTCTGGCTGGAGAACATTTTTTTTGTTATAACTCACAGGTTCACAAAAAAAAGTGGTGTAAACTTTACATGTGACAGAGGCACCCCTTATGGACTTTGGGCAGCTGAATCCGAAGTCCAAAAAACCCCGATCCAAGGGTTCTTAGATAATATCCAAATTATCTCGATTTATGGGATTTTTTGGTGGTTATCCATAGCCCATGTGTGAAGGAGTTTTCTGGACTTCCGAATCGGCTGCTCAAAGTTCATAAGGGACTTTTTTTTTGTGGCCTGTATTATCTTTTGCTTGCATTGTATAACCTTTTGGATTGTTATTTATTATTTCTTTGCTTATTTTTCTATGAAATGTAATTAATTTTGAAATGTATATTATGAAAATATAGTTATCTCTTGGTTTGTTTGCTAATTCCATTTTATTATTTGAAAATACTTATATAACCAAACCAACAGATGGCCCACTCAGAATTAGTTTAAGTATTCAAAAAATGGCCGCCACATGTACTTCGATGTATCGAAACATCTATGTATCGAAGCTAAAAAATATCGAAAACATCGATGTTGGCCAACATCGATATTTCTCCAGCATTACTGTAATGAATAGTTTTCCATTTTGAAAATAATAAATAAAAGTTATGCCATGCGCATTCCATAAAACCTTGCCAGCAGATGGGACTGTCTTTGCCATCTTTGGTGCAGATTCTCCTTGTTCTGAGTGATGAACCCATGTTTCCACCATTGTTATAACTCAACACAAAAGCTCAGCCTTATTTTTTGAAACATTGCCAAATACATGAAGAAAACATAGTCATGACGCTGTTTCTGTACCATTGTCAGCAAATGCGACACCGATGTTGCGCAATGCTTTTTCATCTCCAAGCTTTCGGTCAATTGCGATGCATAGCACTTTTTGAAGTGCCTGAATGGTATCACACGACTTCAGAGTCCACCCTCATTCATTATCATTTTGTGGATTTTTTCAACATATCCGAAATGGTCAACTACTTAGTCGACAACTGCAATTTTCATCTTGGCTTTCATTTGGCACCCAATAGCCCAATAACCCAAAGCGGAATCCTCTAGAGCAGAATCCAGCACGACACCAAACACCCTTTTACATTTTTTTTCAAACATTTACCAACACTGTTAGGTTAGATCGGGACTGCCCTCGTACCAATTTTAATTATCACGATTTTGAATAACCTCGTAAATACATGCATACAACTACACACAAATCGCATCGAACTTTTTTTTCAAGTGCGAAATGAAAATCAAAATTTTTATTTTTGAACAAACTCCTGAAACCTTATAAAACGTGTACCTCAAGCTATTAAAATTTCCAGCATGTGACGTAGATGCGCCATAAGAGTCAAAATCTGCAAGCAAACAGCCGCTTCCTCTTTTTAATACTTCGTGATCTAACAACCGTCCGCTCTCTTTTCCTAGACTTACAACTCTCTTCCAGCCTTTTCTACAATGTGCTATGTGCTGCTTCTCTCTGTGCGCTGCGCTTCGTTTCCCCCACTGTCTGGAAGCTCAGTCAGCGTCGGCAGCAACGCTGTTGGTTTTATATGCGCTGCGCAGTCGCAGTTGTGGCGTCAGTTTTGTTTGCAACTTTGAGTCGTTGGGACGTGCTTTCCTGTGTTGTGCCCAGTTTTGTTAAATAAATAAATTAAAATCTACAATAACATTGTAAAAATGTTTAATTTAAAAAATATAATTTTACTTTTGTTTGCCTGTAATGCGCTGTTGGCCGTCACGGCTGCCAATAAGCAACAGCAGCAGCAACAACAACAACAACAAGGTAGGTCAACGACTTAAGGGCCCCAAGTGCGGTAAAAAATTGACTTTGCTGTTCTGAGCGAGTTGTCATCAGAGATTCTTCAGACCAAAACAAAATATAACCGGTTTAAAATGTGAATTGCCGGCAAGAAATGCTTTCAAATGCGGGAAATGTTATAAAAGATAGGTTTAGATCAACTTGCGGAAAAGAACATTACAGTTAGGTCTTTAAGATTAGTTATGCAAGTAACGGAGCTTTAGAATTTTTATGAGCCATAAAATGGTTTCATAATTTTATTTGATAAAGAATTGAGTAGTAGTAGCTGAAATCTTATAAGTACAAAAATTTAAGTTGTTTTCAAAACGGTTGTTGAAAAACAAACAATTGAAAAATAGTGAAAATAATGTATCAATAGTTTAGTTTTTGGTAATATGTAAATTTTTAAATTTGATTCAAAAAGTCACAGATTTTTAACTTTTTATCTTCAATAGTATCCGAGACCGTCACAAAAATCAAAATAGTTTAGAGTCGCAAAAATCAAATTTGATTTACCTTTACATAATAAAATTAAAGAGCTACCAGTAAATATAAAATTGGGCTATTTCTATTTTTCTATTGGAATATACTGTACTGAATAAACCAAAAGTTTTTTCAAATGTTTAACTTTTCGAAGTTTTACTCTGTAGAAAATTTGTTAATACATACGATATTTTAAATGAAACTTTTTTTTCGGAGAGTTAACAAATAACAAAAAAAAAAGAAGAAAAGCTCTTAAAAAACAAGTCTTTTTTGTAACGTTTTTTTTTTAAAAATTTAATTTTTCACTATTTACTTTTTTTAAACAGGTCCTTTTTTATATTGTGTAAATATCAATCAAACCGATTAAAATTTTTTTAATATTTGCTATTAAACGATGAAATTTAAATTAAAGCATATCGGCTTTTTTTAATGTAAGAGAATGTTTAGAGTTGCAGCTAAATCCTTTGTGCAAACGATAAAATTTTAAATGCTTTAAATACCATATCGGAGTTTGTTAAATTTTTGGATAGATTTTTGTTTTCATTTTTATTATTATTGTGCACCAACTTTTTATAATGTTATATGATCTTACTATTCATCTGAAAATGCTTTTTTTACAGCATAGCAATATTTTTAAATCAAAAGAAATAAATAATTTTAATGGAAGAATTTTTAAAATATATGTATTTCATGCGAATCAAAAATTTAATATTAACTTAGCACAAAAAATGTCATTCTAAAAGTTCATTTTTATTTTAATTCTCCGCCATAACGCAGGCCGTACCAAAATGAGCCTATATAACAACCAGTGTTGATTAATGTTGAAAAAAAAATTTAAGAAAAAGTACCGTACTTTGAAACTTAAGTTTAAATTTTGTACATTGCATATTAAAAGAACAATTTGGAGGTGAAAAGACTATGCTTTGAACTGTAATACTGTATGTACCACATGATCAAACTTTTTGCATGTTATCAAATTCGCTGAGGGCGCTCTCCAGTAGTCACAAACTACACGAAGTAATAGCATCATATTGAACATAATCTTTTAAAATGAGGTACCTTTTTTTCGAACATTTACCAACACTAGTATGTTAGTTCGGCTAATTCAAGGACGGCCCTCGTATCTATTATTTGAGGATTTGTTTAAAATATAAAAATTTATAATATTATGAAATAGATAGATATTTGCAAAAGCAGACTCGATTTTACCATTTTCGGAACTCTCTGAGAAATCTTAAAATTTCCTAAAAACTGTATCAATCAAAAAATTATTAAAAACTTTCGAGAAATTTAGTCAAAGAAAATATGACAGAATGCTGTTAGGTTTGAAACACAGCTAAAGGAGATTTCAATCAAACCACTGAATTATGAATGCAATGCAATCGTTCACATGACGATGGAGAGAAGTACATAGACATAGGACATTGAGTGTACTTAGGCACATTTACCAGGGTTGGTTTCAGTCGGAACATTTCGATGATGGTACACCTTCTAAGCTCTCTAGTGCTCCCCATTCCATCCGATTTTTATTGTTTACCAAAGTAGACCTCTTGCAAATACTCAATTTTTCTATTCTCAGATACAACTCTTAAGATTTCCTAAAAAATTTATTAATCAAAAAATTATTATAACAAACTTACACAAAATGCAGTTAAAAAAAATTCATAAGCTATGGCAGATTGCTGTTAGATTTAAAATTCAGCTGAAAGAGATTT
The DNA here is from genome assembly GCA_949987675.1 of Chymomyza fuscimana. NCBI lineage: Eukaryota > Metazoa > Arthropoda > Insecta > Diptera > Drosophilidae > Chymomyza > Chymomyza fuscimana. Next base: position 128,516,507 of record OX465088.1, on the reverse strand, counting down.
GACCCAAAAAACGGAATAATGAATGCAATACGATCGACTCTTGAAACTCAGATGACGACGGATGAAAAGGAGACATATAAAATTTAGTGTACTAAGCCAAGGGTCGGCTAAAAATACCAGCGAAATATTCCGATTATAATACAATACAATCCTCTAATCTCTCTCATTTTTATGTGCATACTATTGTTTTATTGCCAAATGTTAAATATATATTTCTATATTAGGAGCCAGTTATGTTTTCATTCAGAATTACAAATAGGTTTTTTTTAGTAGGCAAAAGGTGTTTGTTAAAATTAAAAAATGTTTAACAAAAAAAGCTGTGTAAAGTTTTGAGAGTTTAACTTGAAAAATTTGTCAGAAAGTCGTCAAGAAAAGCGGTCCCTATCAAAAAACTGAAAAAAATACCTCCCGACAATATGTTTCCAGAATTTGAATATTTTGGAAACAAAAGACCCGCACAGAGTAGATAGACAAATATACTTCCCTAGGTATATTTGCTTGCAACAGCCGCAGCTCTTAGCTTATACAAAAATAAAATTTTAGACTTGAAGTTTTGCTTTCTGGCTAGTTCCTAAAGTTATTTATTGGCTTAAGCTATAAAATGGACATAAATCCCGAAAATTATTTTTAAGTACATACTAGTTAATGGCTACCTTAGTGGTAGCTACAGTAGCTAAAATTGCATTTTAGAGAGACCCCCGCGGGGTAGACATAAAAAACTTTAAAACGCGACATAAAGTTGCGGAAACACTTAAATTCAAATTCAAGTAACGAATGAGTAGTTTTGGCAAACATGCCAAAATGTCAGAGCAGCAGTCAAGTGTTGCACAACTAACAAACAATTGCAAATACTTGTTGCAGAAATCTGGGAACAAGACCTTTCGGATACGTTTAAAATCGAGGGTAGCGATCAGGGCATACAAAAGGTGAATCTCAAATGCGGTGCCAACTCAATGAATGTAGTGCTGGAAACGGAGAAACCTTTTACGGGCGTTATGTACACACGTGGCAGTTTCTATAAACAAGCGGCGCCTTGTTTCATGAAACCCACGTCCACACAAGGTGCACGTACACTCGAGATGAACTTTCAATTGGATCAATGTCAGACGACTAAGGATGGTGAATTGTATACAAACATTGTGGTTATACAAAACGATCCGGAGCTGATAACACCCGGAGATTCGGCTTTCTCGCTGGAATGTGACTTCCGTCAATCACGCAGCTTGGATGTGGAAGCCAGCATGCAGGCTAGAGATAGGTAAGTTATTCTTTAAAAATGTCTAGTGTACATATTCAAGCTAAACTTGCATTAGAAATCCGCAAAAATTGCGCGGAACACGCTCTGGAGCACGCCAGCGTCAGTAGAAATTTAAAGCTACTGAAATCTACAATTCTACCTACCTACTGTACATAAGGTACAATATAACAACAAAATTGTCAATTGTTTTGTGTTTAAAGACTAAAATTAGTTTTGTAGCGTCTTACTAACTAATCATTTACATACTTATATGCGAGGTGTGTTCAAAAAGTAACTGAAATTTGAAAATTTTGCGTATTGTGATCGGAGGAGGGGACAAGGAAGTTCTTCTGACTGTACTTAAAACGTATAGTTGACTAGACATGTTTGTCTATCTGTATGCAAGCCTGTCTACAAAGCAGGAGGAAAGTGGGCACTGTCGCTGGTCCTTACTTTTCTCTCGACGTTCTTGTCTGTATGAAAGCACAGATCCCGGTAATTAAAGCTAAATAAAATATGATGTGAACCTTATATGTGACAGGACTAAACTTCGGGATTGTGAGCCGCTGAAACCCAATCCAAAGTCCAAAAAACCCCTTGCAACCTATGGTTCTAAGATAAATTCCACAAACCCCCATTAGATTGTTTTTGATATGCATGTTGTTGAGGCTTGCTGAATTTGTATCCGAGGTTCAAAAACCACAAACGCATTAGGGTTCTGAAGTAACCTGAAAAGTATCTCGACCAATTTGACCGCGTTTTTGAGGTTATGTCAGTACCATGATGGACTGAAGTTTTTAGGAACTTGAATTCGGATTCTTTCAACTCAAATTCGGATTCTTCTAAAAAATAAATTTATTTATGGTGAGAAAAAAAAATAAATAAAATTTTCAGTTAAAGTTAACGTTCCAAAATCAGCCGGCCTACCTCGAAAAAAAGGGTTGTATTTTTAACCTATTTATAAAAGAACTTTCCCTTTTCATTTAAAAAGACAAGTTAATTAAATTTATTTATTTAGCACACCCGTTTTTTTCCATAAAATTATTTTGAGAAACTTAGGACCAACGTTTAATTTTTACTTTTACCTGCGGATTGCCTAAGCTGATCGAATAAATTAATCTCAGACAGCTGATTGAGATATTTAACAACGTCCGAACAATACAATCCTTTAAGTTAACAATTTTTTTTGCTACTTTTTGTACACACCTCGCATAACAAAACACGCTTACCTTTAATATCCGTACAACACAACTGCTTACATATTCCACAGAGTCGCCACTGGCTCCAAAATTACACTCACTAGTCCCGATCCCTCGGCACAAAGGGAATACTTACACAACTCAGTGTTCAGTCATAGCGATACAGTTGCTTATATACCAAAGTTTAGCAAACCAAATGATACGATACGTCTGGGCACGGTAGAAGAGGTTACACTACCCCTAGCCCTTAATAGAGATGAGCTTTAAACACTTGCACAGCCACGTACACCTACATTTAGTGTAGCACCTACAAAATACACTTACAAAAATACTATGCATACTTTATAGACACCAAACTTCAGGTGAGCCACAAACACACGCTTTTTATGGCTTTGCTTTATTTAAATTATAATTTTTTTTTTTCTAAAATAATTAATATTAATATTTGTTTTTCTATTTAACAGAAAAATTTCTCAAAATGCTACAACGCAGACGGCCTAACATCAATAGATACAAATAACGAAAATAACATGTCCTTTAATTCTTGTATTTTCAAAAAAATTGTTTTTTTAATATCCTGTGATATTTTTTAAGTTTGGTTTTTAATAAAAAATAATGTCAAAAAGTGAAAAACTCTTATTGTTATAAAAAAATTTGCCTAAAGGGGTCTACGCAGAATGCAAAAAATTTCGCACGGAATGATAAAACCATATAAAAAAAAAATCCCTAATGGTATATCCCAAATAGGCCTTAAATAAAAAATATGCCAAACTGCCGTACTGAGAAGATAAAGATGGGCAGACAGATCTGTATCCTGTACTAAAGCCTGAAATTAATGTAGTGGTCCATGCCGTGTGCGCATAGAGAAATATTTTAGCATGCCTTCTGCAGTTTAAAGAAAATGAGTATTAGGATTACAGACCAGATTAGGAAATAAATTCAACCATCCATAAGGAAACGCAGCAAGCTATTTCAAATTTTTTTATTAAATACAATTTGATTTTTTATTTAATACATAGTAGGTGAAAATTTTATTTGCAAGCACTCAAATATTAATTTATTTTTTAGATTGTATGTATCCCAGGTATGTATTGTCGCCAATCCAGGGTGTAGCTGGAGCCATCTTTGGGCATAAACTGTCATAAGGCCAAATTGGGCCCTTATAATTAACTTACTCTATTTTTGAAATTTAAATTTTTTTATTGAGTGCGGAAACAATTTTTTTTGTTCATACAATTAAAAAATTACAATTCTCATATCTGAGAAAAGACCAGATCGCAAAACATTTTTTTTTAACAAATAAATTTATAAAAAAATTGCTTAGCAAAAAAAATTAAAAAAAAAATAATATAATAAAAAAAAATGTGGTACAGTCGAGGCAGTGCCCGACAGTGGAATACCCTGTACCTTTTGTCTCGAAAAAAATTTCCTGCATATTCCTTCTAGGAACTTTCCCATTGGAATTTATTTTTTTTTGGTGAAATTCGATATTAATACCTATAAGTTCCGTAAATTTTACCAATTTTGATGAAACTCGAATGTTACGTCAAAGAAGTTATTTAAAGTATATGGGGTAAGCTTCAAGTTGATATGTTGAGGGGTGTGGGTGAAAACACGGTAAATGGATTGCGGGGGGTGGGGGAACCGCATCGATAAAATTTGGATGTGGATTTGTTCAATAGAGGCAAATGAATCAGCTTACCAAAAATGGCGATTCTAGATCACTTGTAACCATAATTACGTAGAGTCAAATATTGACGCAGTTTATTGGCAAGGGGTAGTGAAATTTGTACATTTTTGACTATAACTTTTGCTGTATTTGTCCGAATTTGTTCATTTTTTACACACAGATGCATGTAGCTACAACGCATCGCTCTGTTAAATTTCAGGTGAAAATACTTAACGGTGTGGCTAAAAACCGCGAAACTCTACTGCGGGGGAACGGGGGAAGATATTGACATGATTCAACAAACTTCATCTGCTTAGGAAATATGCGCACCAGCTGGTAAAGTTTCGTGTCTCTAGCTCTTATAGTCTCTGAGATCTAGGCGTTCATACGGACGGACGGACGGACGGACGGACGGACATGGCTCAATCGCTACCCGAGGTTATGATAAGCATTTTGGTATAAAGGACTTGGGGTCTGTCACGCCTCCTTCTGTCCGTTACATACATTGCACAAACCTAGTATACCCTTTGTACCTATAGGTACAGGGTATAAAAAGATTTTTTGACCGATTGGTCCTATGGGAGCTATATGATATAGTCAACCGATTTTGATCAAATTTGGTACAGTGCTGGGGGTTTTTAAAAAACTTCCGATTGCCAAATTTGGTTATGATATCTTCATAAGCAAACGAATTATCCATCTAAAACTTTTGCTTTTTTTCGAGGTCCTCTGAAACACCCCTATGGGAGCTATATAATGTAGTCCCGATATCAAAAAAATAAAATAAACTTGTCTCCTATGGATAAATAACGGATCTTATCTGAAAGTTTGGTTGCTCTAGCTCTTACCATCTCTGAGATCTAGGCGTTCATACGGACAGACGGACAGACGGACAGACGGACAGGCGGTCAGACCGACAGACGGACAGACGGACATGGGTATATCGACTTCTCTAGTCACTCTGATCATACTTTAGGTAACTTTGGGGGGTCTCCGACTTCTCCTTCTGTACGTTACATACATTTTCGGCTTGCACAAACACAATATACCCTTTGTACCATACGGTACAGGGTATAAAAATTCTAATAGATTAACAAAAACATTTAAAAACAAAAATTTGCAAAAAATATAAAAACTATTTTTTTTAATTCGATTTTTTGTAAAAATATTTAAAGCTTTGTCTTTTATTAATTAAAAAAATGTGGTACAGTCGAGGCGGTGCCCGACAGTGGAATACCCTGTACCTTTTGTGTCAAAAAAATTTTTCCTGCATATTCCATCTACGAACTTTCCAATTGGAATTTATTTTTTTTGGTGAAAATCGATATTTATACCTATAAGTTCCCTAAATTTTTACCCATTTTGATGAAACTCGAATGTTACAACAAAGAGTTTATTAAAAGTATACGGGGTAAGTTTCAAGTTGGTATGTTGAGGGGTGTGGGAGAAAACACGGTAAATCGATTGCGGGGGGTGGGGGGACCGCATCGATAAAATTTGGATGTGGATTTGCTCATTAGAGCCACATGAATGAGCTTACCAAAAATTGTGATTCTAGGTCACTTGTAGCCATAATTGCGTAGAGTCAAATATTGACGCAGTTTATAGGCAAGGGGTGGTGAAATTTGCACATTTTTGACTATAACTTCTGTTGTATTTGTCCGATTTTGTTCATTTTTTACACATAGATGCATGTAGCTACAACGCATCGCTCTGTTAAATTTCAGGTGAAAATACTTAACGGTGTAGCTAAAAACCGCGAAACTCTACTGCGGGGGAACGGGGGAAGATATTGACATGATTCAACAAACTTCATCTGCTTAGGAAATATGCGCACCAGCTGGTAAAGTTTCGTGTCTCTAGCTCTTATAGTCTCTGAGATCTAGGCGTTCATACGGACGGACGGACGGACGGACGGACGGACGGACATGGCTCAATCGCTACCCGAGGTTATGATAAGCATTTTGGTATAAAGGACTTGGGGTCTGCCACGCCTCCTTCTGTCCGTTACATACATTGCACAAACCTAGTATACCCTTTGTACCTATAGGTACAGGGTATAAAAATAAATGTAAAAAAGCGAAGAATCTTTCTCTCGAACCCCCAAGAGCAGCTGCATGCGACTGTGTTACCGTGTTACGGCTTTCTATGTCTCACCACCGCCTAGCAAGCCTTCATTATAGCTTTCGTATACATTGGGTCCGTACTGCAAATGCATACGAGGCTAATAACTCGAAGGCTTCCGGCCTGTAGTAAATGCTTTGTTTGACGCGCAGAAAGAATAAAGTATGTGTGACCTCTTCCATTCGCTCATCGGTTACGTTTACGCCAATTCGACACTTTGGTCCATACATATATGTATGTATGTATGAACTATACATTAGGCATGCATACACGGCCAGGGAATCTCTGTGCTGACAAACTCCACACGACTTCCAGTCGAAGTCCGTCCACGGTCTTTTTTGTCCAAATTTGTTGTTTTTGATGTTTCGATTAAACGTAATTGGACTGAATTAAAACAAGAAACTTTGCATTACGACAACAATTTATTGGTATCTTTGTATGTACGCCCAACCCATAGAAAACGTTGACTCCTTTTCGTATCTCGGCAGCATAGTCTGTAATGACGGTGGATCCACGTCAGACATAACCGAACGCATCAACAAAGCGCGAACTGCCTTCTCATCGATGACCAGAATCTGGCGAGCGCACAATATAAACACCAAAACAAAGCTCAGCATTTTTAACTGCAGCGTACTGTCGGTGCTCCTCTACGGCTGCACCACATGGAGCACAACACGCAGAAAACTACAAGCGTTCGTCAATAGATGCCTGAAGCGGATCTTGAGAATTTTATGGCCCACTTGGGTTACAAACGAGCAGCTACTTGATCTAGCTAAAATCCACCCCATCGAGCTAGAAATCCGAAGAAGGAAATGGTCATGGATTGGCCACACGCTAAGGTGGCCAGCGCAAGACATTGCAAGAGCAGCACTCGAGTGGAATCTGCAGGGCCATCGACGCCCCGGAAGACCCCGAAACACCTGGATAAGCATGGTCCGAAATGAAGGAGCTGGTCAACATATGACATGGAACCAGCTCAAACTATTGGCAAGAGACAGAAGTAGATGGAGAGAATTTGTTCACGCACTATGATCTTTTTGAGCTTTCGTATAGCATAATCACACTTCTATACAGTATGAATAATGGAATATATATATGTCCACAGTATTCAAATCTTCGCCAAGCTGCAAAATGCTTAACATTTTACGAGAAGCCATGGCCTGGGCGTCTTTATAGCTTTCGCCTAAAAAGGCATACAAAAATTGAGTCACTGCTTAGCAAGGCAAAAAGTCGTCCAGTCTTAAGTTGCAAGTGCTGCGCCCGACTTCAAGATTATTATCCATCCTTCCAATTTGTGCACAATGCTCCTCCAAAGTAGCTACGGAAGCATCGAGTATACGTAATATGTTGGCGTCTTCATTAGTATCAGGTAAAAAGGCATACAAAATGAGTCGTTCAAATTGTAGCTGCCTAGAAAGGCAAAAAGTTAGTAACTTACCTTCTGCTGAAGCCTGAATATCGTTCAGTGTTAACGTGCAAGTTTTACGTCCGTCTTCAAGATTACTTATTTCGTATTTTCTACGCTTTAGTTTGTGGTATATACAAAATACCTCCAAAGCAGTTACGAAATGCTGATTATCAATTCTTTTCACAACTAACAAAAGACAAAAAAATTTTACTTTATGATTATGAACAAACGGTCAGCCCCTTCGCCCTTATATACATACATGACTTTGTTAACAGTGTTGAGCAACGTAAGTTTGAAACACAAGCATACATAGAAAGAATTGTTCAACACTGAAAAATCCAATGGCGTTTTTCTGTGAAATTTGTGAAAAAAGTTTTTGAGTGCAATTTTCGTAATTCTTCTTTCTCCTGGCTACTCATAGCTAGCCCCGCTAGCGGGTTCTCCATGCGCACGGCATAAGGAGCCAGCAGAGCCTCTGACAGACTCTTTGCAGCAGACTTCGTGTGCACCTACACTAGATAAAAATAATATTACAAATCCTACCACGGTTTTCTTTGTCCAAATTGATTATAAACGCAATACTTTTGTTCTAAAGGTTTTGATTACATTTATTCAAACTGAATGTTTAACAGACAACTTTTCATTAAGGCAACAATTTATTGGCCAGTCTCTGTATTAACATTAACATTTTCCTTTTCTTGTTCTTTTTTCTTTTCTTTTTCTTGTTCCTTTTCTTTATATTCTTTTAGGTGGCGCAACATTTTTAATGCAACACGCTGACGTGCCTCCAATATGGTATCTCCGTAAGCGTGTTTTATAGTTTTTACTCTGTGTCCGACTTTACAGAATGCCTCATATTTTGGACCCATTACCGGATTTGGTCTTTCCGAATAGTGCAATACAAACAGTGGGACAACATTTCTTTTGACGAACTGCACTACTTCTTGTATCACATTTCTGCCGTCAAGCTTCAATGCATCATCTTCGCCACGCTGCAAAAGACGTAACATTTTACGAGCACCTATTCCCTGGGCTTCTTTATAGGTTACGGCTAAAAAGGCATACAAAATTGAGTTGTACAAACTGTAGCTGTTTAGAAAGGCAAAAAGTCTGTAACTTACCTTCTCCCAAAACTTTCAAACCGTCCACTCTTGTAGGGCATTTCCTGAGCCCGACTTCATAAATATCTAATAGGTACACTGGACGCGTGTATCCAGTTTGTGCACAATACTCCTCCAAAGCAGCTACGGAAGGGTCTAATATACGGATCATGTTACGAGCCGCAATTTCCTTGGCGTCTTTATCAGTTTCACCTAAAAAGGCATTAAAAAAGAAAGTTCTACAAATTGTAGCTGCACAGATAGGCAAAAAGTTTGTAACTTACCTTCTCCTAAGGCCTGTAGACCGTTTATTGTTACCTTGCAAGTCTTACGCCCGTCTTCAAGATTATTTATTTCATATTTTGCCCTAGCGCTTACACTCAAGGATTCATGTTCATGGATTGCACCATACATCAACAAAGCATATTCGAAATATCCATCCTGCCACTTCATTTTTTTTCACAACTAATATATGACTTATGTACTTCGAGGAAAATTTTTTACTTTATGATTGTGTGCTCGAACAGTGCGCCCTTATATACATGACTTTGTTAAGAGTGTTGAGCAACGTAAGTTTGACGCATAGAAAGAATTGTTCAACACTGAAAAATCCAATGGCGTTTTTCTGTGAAATTTGTGAAAAAAGTTTTTGAGTGCAATTTTCGTAATTCTTCTTTCTCCTGGCTACTCATAGCTAGCCCCGCTAGCGGGTTCTCCATGCGCACGGCATAAGGAGCCAGCAGAGCCTCTGACAGACTCTTTGCAGCAGACTTCGTGTGCACCTACACTAGATAAAAATAATATTACAAATCCTACCACGGTTTTCTTTGTCCAAATTGATTATAAACGCAATACTTTTGTTCTAAAGGTTTTGATTACATTTATTCAAACTGAATGTTTAACAGACAACTTTTCATTAAGGCAACAATTTATTGGCCAGTCTCTGTATTAACATTAACATTTTCCTTTTCTTGTTCTTTTTTCTTTTCTTTTTCTTGTTCCTTTTCTTTATATTCTTTTAGGTGGCGCAACATTTTTAATGCAACACGCTGACGTGCCTCCAATATGGTATCTCCGTAAGCGTGTTTTATAGTTTTTACTCTGTGTCCGACTTTACAGAATGCCTCATATTTTGGACCCATTACCGGATTTGGTCTTTCCGAATAGTGCAATACAAACAGTGGGACAACATTTCTTTTGACGAACTGCACTACTTCTTGTATCACATTTCTGCCGTCAAGCTTCAATGCATCATCTTCGCCACGCTGCAAAAGACGTAACATTTTACGAGCACCTATTCCCTGGGCTTCTTTATAGGTTACGGCTAAAAAGGCATACAAAATTGAGTTGTACAAACTGCAGCTGTTTAGAAAGGCAAAAAGTCTGTAACTTACCTTCTCCCAAAACTTTCAAACCGTCCACTCTTGTAGGGCATTTCCTGAGCCCGACTTCATAAATATCTAATAGGTACACTGGACGCGTGTATCCAGTTTGTGCACAATACTCCTCCAAAGCAGCTACGGAAGGGTCCAATATACGGATCATGTTACGAGCCGCAATTTCCTTGGCGTCTTTATCAGTTTCACCTACAAAGGCATTAAAAAAGAAAGTTCTACAAATTGTAGCTGCACAGATAGGCAAAAAGTTTGTAACTTACCTTCTCCTAAGGCCTGTAGACCGTTTATTGTTACCTTGCAAGTCTTACGCCCGTCTTCAAGATTATTTATTTCATATTTTGCCCTAGCGCTTACACTCAAGGATTCATGTTCATGGATTGCACCATACATCAACAAAGCATATTCGAAATATCCATCCTGCCACTTCATTTTTTTTCACAACTAATATATGACTTACTTCGAGGAAAATTTTTTACTTTATGATTGTGTGCTCGAACAGTGCGCCCTTATATACATGACTTTGTTAAGAGTGTTGAGCAACGTAAGTTTGACGCATAGAAAGAATTGTTCAACACTGAAAAATCCAATGGCGTTTTTCTGTGAAATTTGTGAAAAAAGTTTTTGAGTGCAATTTTCGTAATTCTTCTTTCTCCTGGCTACTCATAGCTAGCCCCGCTAGCGGGTTCTCCATGCGCACGGCATAAGGAGCCAGCAGAGCCTCTGACAGACTCTTTGCAGCAGACTTCGTGTGCACCTACACTAGATAAAAATAATATTACAAATCCTACCACGGTTTTCTTTGTCCAAATTGATTATAAACGCAATACTTTTGTTTTAAATGTTTTGATTACATTTATTTAAACTGAATGTTTAACAGAGAAGTTTGCATTAAGGCAACAATTCATTGGCCAGTCTCTGTATTAACATTAACATTTTCCTTTTCCTTTTCTTGTTCTTTTTCCTTTTCTTTTTCTTGTTCCTTTTCTTTATATTCTTTTAGGTGGCGCAACATTTTTAATGCAACACGCTGACGTGCCTCCAATATGGTATCTCCGTAAGCGTGCTTTATAGTTTTTACTCTGTGTCCGACTTTACAGAATGCCTCATATTTTGGACCCATTACCGGATTTGGTCTTTCCGAATAGTGCAATACAAACAGTGGGACAACATTTCTTTTGACGAACTGCACTACTTCTTGTATCACATTTCTGCCGTCAAGCTTCAATGCATCATCTTCGCCACGCTGCAAAAGACGTAACATTTTACGAGCACCTATTCCCTGGGCTTCTTTATAGGTTACGGCTAAAAAGGCATACAAAATTGAGTTGTACAAACTGTAGCTGTTTAGAAAGGCAAAAAGTCTGTAACTTACCTTCTCCCAAAACTTTCAAACCGTCCACTCTTGTAGGGCATTTCCTGAGCCCGACTTCATAAATATCTAATAGGTACACTGGACGCGTGTATCCAGTTTGTGCACAATACTCCTCCAAAGCAGCTACGGAAGGGTCCAATATACGGATCATGTTACGAGCCGCCATTTCCTTGGCGACTTTATCAGTTTCACCTAAAAAGGCATTAAAAAAGAAAGTTCTACAAATTGTAGCTGCACAGATAGGCAAAAAGTTTGTAACTTACCTTCTCCTAAGGCCTGTAGACCGTTTATTGTTACCTTGCAAGTCTTACGCCCGTCTTCAAGATTATTTATTTCATATTTTGCCCTAGCGCTTACACTCAAGGATTCATGTTCATGGATTGCACCATACATCAACAAAGCATATTCGAAATATCCATCCTGCCACTTCATTTTTTTTCACAACTAATATATGACTTACTTCGAGGAAAATTTTTTACTTTATGATTGTGTGCTCGAACAGTGCGCCCTTATATACATGACTTTGTTAAGAGTGTTGAGCAACGTAAGTTTGACGCATAGAAAGAATTGTTCAACACTGAAAAATCCAATGGCGTTTTTCTGTGAAATTTGTGAAAAAAGTTTTTGAGTGCAATTTTCGTAATTCTTCTTTCTCCTGGCTACTCATAGCTAGCCCCGCTAGCGGGTTCTCCATGCGCACGGCATAAGGAGCCAGCAGAGCCTCTGACAGACTCTTTGCAGCAGACTTCGTGTGCACCTACACTAGATAAAAATAATATTACAAATCCTACCACGGTTTTCTTTGTCCAAATTGATTATAAACGCAATACTTTTGTTTTAAATGTTTTGATTACATTTATTTAAACTGAATGTTTAACAGAGAAGTTTGCATTAAGGCAACAATTCATTGGCCAGTCTCTGTATTAACATTAACATTTTCCTTTTCCTTTTCTTGTTCTTTTTCCTTTTCTTTTTCTTGTTCCTTTTCTTTATATTCTTTTAGGTGGCGCAACATTTTTAATGCAACACGCTGACGTGCCTCCAATATGGTATCTCCGTAAGCGTGCTTTATAGTTTTTACTCTGTGTCCGACTTTACAGAATGCCTCATATTTTGGACCCATTACCGGATTTGGTCTTTCCGAATAGTGCAATACAAACAGTGGGACAACATTTCTTTTGACGAACTGCACTACTTCTTGTATCACATTTCTGCCGTCAAGCTTCAATGCATCATCTTCGCCACGCTGCAAAAGACGTAACATTTTACGAGCACCTATTCCCTGGGCTTCTTTATAGGTTACGGCTAAAAAGGCATACAAAATTGAGTTGTACAAACTGTAGCTGTTTAGAAAGGCAAAAAGTCTGTAACTTACCTTCTCCCAAAACTTTCAAACCGTCCACTCTTGTAGGGCATTTCCTGAGCCCGACTTCATAAATATCTAATAGGTACACTGGACGCGTGTATCCTGTTTGTGCACAATACTCCTCCAAAGCAGCTACGGAAGGGTCCAATATACGGATCATGTTACGAGCCGCAATTTCCTTGGCGTCTTTATCAGTTTCACCTAAAAAGGCATTAAAAAAGAAAGTTCTACAAATTGTAGCTGCACAGATAGGCAAAAAGTTTGTAACTTACCTTCTCCTAAGGCCTGTAGACCGTTTATTGTTACCTTGCAAGTCTTACGCCCGTCTTCAAGATTATTTATTTCATATTTTGCCCTAGCGCTTACACTCAAGGATTCATGTTCATGGATTGCACCATACATCAACAAAGCATATTCGAAATATCCATCCTGCCACTTCATTTTTTTTCACAACTAATATATGACTTACTTCGAGGAAAATTTTTTACTTTATGATTGTGTGCTCGAACAGTGCGCCCTTATATACATGACTTTGTTAAGAGTGTTCAATAACGTTTTTTTAACCAAATTACTACAAAGCATCAAGGATAGAAAAAACAATTTTCAACACTGACAAAATTTAATGACGTTTTACTGTTACGAAATTTGGTATAAAAATGGTTAGAGTTGGTTTAAGGCTGACGTAAAGCGTCCACTTTGTAATATCAAAGGAAGCTAGTGCGCCGTCTACGGCTTTCATCCAATGCAGGGGATGTATATAGCAACACCCACCATGCACCCACCCAAAGCCGTGCCTTTAATAAGTCAGCAATGCCGCGCTAGCCCAATAAGACCAAACGCGGAGCGTGAGCGATTTGTGGAGTATTAATTTTCTCCATCGAGAATTATCTCTTTTTCTCAATTTGAAAAATCATATATATATATACTACATACATATACATATATGTAAAACCAATATCATTGCATTATAGTTGCTATATTGTCGATTAATGTTCGTGGGTCTTTTGTAGGTTCTGGATTAGTCTACGAGCATAAATATCTTTAATGGTAGATTTACCACGCCTACAACCGTTTTGATAAGATTCAATCGTTTTTTTTCAATAGCTGTAGTCTTTCACACAATATGCTTGGCAGGAAGTAGGAGAGGATACCAAAATAGTGGGCACATACCCCCGTGATTCTAAATCCTTAGCCAGATAAGATAGGCTACTCTTAAATATACATAACGAAATTGCATTTAAACCTGGGCTTTTCTAGCTCTTGCGCCTCTCCAGACGCTCGATGTATTTTTGAGATTGTGACCGTATGACGTCACCAACTTTAGGGATTTTCAAGTCTCTTTCAATGTCCATTGTGCGCATATACCAAGGAGCATTGGAAATTCTTCTCAAAATGGACTTGTATATGGTGACCGTGTTACAGCGGAAAGCTTATTTTTGGGTTAAAGCGGCCATGCTATTTTTTTAGCTCTGGCCAAAATTGTTTGCTTTTTGAAAGTAAGGCTTTATGTGCAGGCTCATGCTTGAGAGTGGAGCCCAGCATCATAATACCAGAGCATGATCGTGGTCTTTCGGCGAATGTGACACATGCGCATTTGCTGCCGTTGATTCCTATGTTCCCATCTAAGGCCCAATTTTCAAAACTCCATACTTATTGCTGCAACGCCTCCGTGGCAATGACAATTTCCGAGTTTCTGGTTAGCTATGAAAATATTGTCCACACCAACAATTTTAAATTGAGTAAATAGTGGGCTCTAGTACACTGCCCTGGGGAACACATGCACAGATTGGTCGCTTTGTTAATTTTACTCCATCGACCACGACACAAAAGGAGCTGCCCATTAGAAAGCTGTTGACGAGCTGAGGTGTCAGACTAATGTTTAATTTGCTGAGCAGGCCATCCTGCCACACCCTATCGAAAGCTTGCTGAATATCCATGAACAGCTTTCGTAAAAGTGACGGCACTCCTGAACAACGCCACCGTGTTGTAAATTTTGTCAATCGAAAGCTTGCTGAATATCCATGAACACAAGTACTTAATACTTCTTATACTCTATGTTGGAGGATTGGTCAAGACGGGCACTGTCTCGCTCTTTGACTTTTAACCTAAAGGAACGGACCTCCTAGTAGGACCGTATCAGAGCAAACTAGGGCGAAGGCAATCCCTCATTTACCCATTGCAAAAAAAAAGTAGCCAGACTCTTTCAAATGCCAACTCATTGGTCGCAGAATGCGGTAGATGACTGGAAGGAAGTACCTCAGAAGCTTTACACAAGACTCCACAATGACCGCAACGTTCTGTCTAGCGTAAAAAGTTTTGATAAGATTTGAGACTCAAAGCTCAAAACTGCTCAGCTCAACAGCTTAAACGCCCTAAACGTTTATACGCTGTGACAAATCGTGGTTATGGGTTCCCTTTAAATTGCTACAACAATAACCGCGATTAGTTGAAATTAATTTATTTATTTAACTAACAACAAGGGGATTCTTAACAAATCACTGCTAAGCTGCCGTTGTATTTAAATTTAAAGAGTACGCTCATTGACAGTGCTGCCCATTTACGAGCAATCAGCTGTTTTGTTTTTAGTGCTGGCAATGCTGCCAAAATTTTGCACCTCACAATACACAGTCTATATGTGGCTTAGGAGCTTTGTTAAATACAAAAAACAAAAAAATGGTATTAAAAACGTATACAACAAAATGTATTTTTATTATTAATATTTAAAGTAGTAAATTATTCGTTTTTAAAAAATAAAGCCCACTGCTCTACATTACATAAATTCTACAACTAAATTCTATTGAGTTTGTGCAACTGCAGCGCGTTTTGCAGTCGCTATGACCAACGAAATTTTTGTTGACTACGAGTGCGCAATAAAAATTACACAAAGAACGTCACTGCAAGAAATTTAATTAAAAAACGAACTGCAAGTTGCAAACCAAAAGTAATATTCGCTTAATGTAATATCAAGATGGATCATCGCGTATTTTTAATGCTGCTTTTTGTTTTATGCGGTGCCTTCAACGTTTTAATAATCAAGTAAGTAAAGTTTCCTATTACCAGAAAAAGAGAAATGGAAAAACTGCAAGGCAAACAAATAAAATTATTTTTTGGTAGATGGTCCGGCAACCAATTAGTAGAATGCAGCGATGGCAAAATGCGTCGCTTTCAACATCCCGTCGTGCTGACTTTGCTTATGTTTTTGGGCGAACTCTTGTGTTTTGGCGTCTATAAATTGTTACACCTGGTGTTCAGCCGTCGAGGTCTAGGTGCCGAGCAGGAGAATCTATTGACCAGAGGCAGCAATGAGTTGCCGACCTGCAGCATGCTGCTGCCCACATTCTTGGATGCAGTTGCATCTATATTGCTGTTTACCGGCTTATATTTAACCTATGCCACCAGCTTTCAGATGATAAGATGTATGTTGTTTAAGCTTATCAACTTGCATTTACACATACTTATATGTATATATTTACTTTGTTTACAATTTCTCTTAAGGCGTCTCCCTAATTTTTGTGGGTCTCTTTAGCACCATTTATTTGAACAATACGCTGAGCACACAGCACTGGTTGGCCATATTCACCATAACCTGTGGAATTGTTGATATTGTGGCCATGGATGTGCAACGTATTACTTATGATCAGGAGACTTTGACGCATACGGATCACAATGCCATAATAACTGGCGATATGTTGATTATCATTGCCGAAGTACTGCATGCTTTTCAATATGTATACGAGGAAAAGCATTTGAAGGCTTTGGATTTGGTACCCATGCATGTGGCTGGCTGGCAAGGCATCTTTGGTGTCTGCATAACTTTACTCTCTTATGTATGTCTCAATTTTATACCCAGCGCTACGCCTTTTAATGAAAACTCACGTGGTGTTTTTGACGACTTGACGGATTTGTGGCCACAATTGCGCAGCAATGTTTGGATTGTTTTTGCTTTGCTGGCTTTTACACTCTCCTGCGCCATCTACAACTATGTAGGCCTGGCCATTGCCAAGTTCTCCTCCAGCGGAAATCGTTTGCTGGCTGACTCATTGCGTGTTTATTTCATTTGGATTTTTGTCTTGTTGGCCGAATGGGAGTATATTAATATAATAACCATCATGGGCTTTATCTTGCTACAAATGGGCATTATATCGTATCGTCATGCCATTTTTATGGATTGGTATCGCGCAGTTCTGGCTCGTTGGCAGCGCAGTCGCTATGTGGATCTAAACGTTGATGCTGGATCACCTCCTAGCAGTCGACCAGCGGATGTTATATAAATATAAGCGGCTTTTAAGCTATACGATAATAATAAGTATGTTAGATGTGATAGTTTTGGGCTGATTTCATTATGAAGAAAGTTTGTAGTTTACATATACATAATTGCTAAAGAATATAAAATTTTAAAACACTAAATTGATTTCTTTTGTTCTATGCCGAGTATACGCTCTCCCACGCCCAAGAAATACACCATTTGTGCAATACCAAACAGTGGAGCTATAACAATCATGCGGCAGAGGCCACCTTTAAAAAAGGCCGGAAGACCTTCGTGTTTTAAAGTTTTGCTGCGTGAAAAATTATCGTTAGATTGATTTTTATCATGTGGCATGCTCACTTACGTAATACAATCAATAATGCCATTGAATTCCTTTTCGCCATCCGCCTTCTTAATGGCTTGCAAACGTGTCTTGATAACATCAAGTGGTGTTACAGCAAATGCAGATGTCATGCCAGAAATCATACCGGAAATTAGAGACCACCAAAACACAGCCTCTCCCGAACCGTCCGTCTTGCGTGCTCCCTTGTCATTAATCGTAGCAAAAAGTGGAAAATATATTACGGAAAATGTAATATCCCGCACACCCGTGGCACTAACGCCCCTATATAGGCCAAATATGCCTTTTTCCTTGACGAGCTGCTTGGTTATGCCCCAGGCAGTAATCTTTTCGATTTGTTGTCCAGAAGCACGAGCCGCTGTCGCTACACGTCCAGCATCTTGCATTTGAATCTTAAGCAGCTCCATGGGTGTTGTTACTATAATTTGAAATGCACCAGCCAGACCACCTGCCAAGCATTGTCTGGGTAGTGTTAGTTTACCCTCTGCGCTGGACAAATGATAGCGAAAGTAATCATTGGCAGTCAATTTAATGCCCTTTTCCGGCGTAATAAGTAATATGTTGACTGCTGACCCCTTGTACATGCCAAAGTAGCCTTCGGCTTGATAAGTTTTACGAAAGCAGTCGAACCTAGTTGTTTTAAACAATTGTTGTAGACAGGAAGGAAGAACTGTTGGAACTTACATGCTCGAGTACATTTTTTCGCCATTTGGACCGATTTGTTGATTCTGCAGACGAGTCTTGACCAGATCCAAGGGAAAAACACAAGTAACACCTATTATGCCAGCTAAGCCACCATTTATGATCTTGGGTAATATGCTAAGAAAGCGAAAACAACAAAGCTATATATCAAACAGCTGCCCAAGCACTTACGCAAAACTGGAAGCCTTTTCCGTGCTTATCTGGCGCACCATAATTTTTAATTTTAGTTAATTCTTGAAAATATATAATACTTAAAATTGGTTATAGCTAAAAATTTGCAACACACAGAAAAATTTGGTCTTGTTTGTTTTAATTTAAATATATTTTTGTTTATATATTTAGTTTGTTCATGACAGTTTCAACTAAAATAAAATATATAATTGCTTCAGTTTTGCTATGTTTAGTCATAATTTTTTTTTTTTTTTGTTAAATAAATTGTTGCCTATAAGCAAAAAATGCAATTCTGACTAAAAATTAGAAATAGTTTATAAACAGAAAAATGCTAAAAATTTATGCAACTATTTTTTATGGCATACAATGTATTGGTTCTGAATATACTTGTAATTCAACTATTATACATGGCGAAAGAGAGCAATGACACCAATTTTTTATTATATGCTTAAAACAAACATTTACAGATAATAGCATGGATATTAACTTTTTAAGTTCGTTACCTTATTGTCATTTTAATAGAAGTTTTTGTCTTTTGCCTGTATTTTGAATATATTTAATAATATTTGCAAAATTTTCTGATTGCACTTTATAGATATAGTACTTGTCCTTAAAAAAAATATAAATTTTTCTATAATTTAAATAGAATTTTTTGAAAACTAACTATAGAAAATTGTCTATAGCCATAATATGCACTTTTTACCTACTATAGTATACAAGCGTTAGAAGCTCTTTAGAGAGGCAATATTTGGACTTTAAAGTTAAATAGGACAGCTTTAACAACAACACTAACACATACGATACACATTAAACATTCAGAGTCAACGAAAATGCGTTTGGCAGTGTTTACTTTTTCTGCCCTAGCAAGCCCTCAGCTACGCCCAAATAGTAAACAGTTTGGGCAATGCCAAAGAGCGGAGCAATCACAATCATACGGCAAAGACCGCCCTTGAAGAAGGCCGTGGGTCCTTCATGTTTGAGTGTTTTACTATAAAATAAGTCAAAAGATAGGTAAGCAATGTCAATAAGTTATGGCTAATGCCAAGCTTACGTTATGCAATCGGATATGCCCTTGAACTCCTTTTCACCATCGGCCTTTTTAAGCGCCTGCAAACGCGTCTTGACCACATCGAACGGATTGACAGCCAGGGCAGCAGTGGAGCCGGCAGCCAAGCCAGCTAGGAAGGAACACCTGTAAGCACATCTAACTTAATAAAAGCCAAAAGTTTAGTACCTGAAGTTGACTTACCAAAAGACCGCTTCGCCCGAGCCATCCTTACGTCTAGGACCCAAATCATTGAGAGTGGCGAACAATGGGAAGTATATAACCGAGAAAGTCACATCACGCAAACCTGTGGCACCAATGCCCTTATAAAGTCCAAAAATACCCTTCTCTTTGAGCAACTGCGTAGCTAGTTGTGTGGCAGACACTTTCTCAACTATTTTGCCTTCCAACTTGGCTGCCGCAGCTACACGTCCCGCATCTTGCATTTGTATTTTCAAGAGTTCCATAGGCGTGGTAACTATAATTTGGAATGCACCGGCCAGGCCACCAGCTACCATTTGACTTGTCAAAGGCAGCTTGCCATCCTTGGTCGTTAGCTTATGGCGGAAGTAATCGTTTGCTGTCAATTTAATAGCTTTCTCAGGTGTAATGAGCAAAATGTTAACGCCAGAGCCGCGATACATGCCAAAGTAACCCTCGGCACGGTACGTCTTGCGGAAGCAATCGAACCTGGTATAAGAAATACAATATATATAGCAGCACTATACTTAATAAGTACTGTGCCGAAAATCTGTAGACTGTTTTCAACCCTCTTAGCGATTAAATTCAGCTCAAAGAAGTATTTCTTGGCGATTTCCGGCACACGTATGAAGCAAACCATTTAACTTACATGCTGTTGTACATGCGCTCGCCATTTGGTCCAATTTGCTGGCTCTGCAGCCGCGTCTTGACCAAGTCCAGTGGAAAAACACATGTTACACCAATGATGCCCGCTATGCCACCGTTGATAACTTTGGGTAGCAGACTGAAAAGTTTATAGTATATTGCTATAGTATTTTTAGGTTTTATTTAATTGTTTATATATTTGTTGGCATGTTGACAAAAAACATTGTTGCACTGGCGTTAACTTCTGCATTCACTTAGCGTCATGTAACGGAATTGCCGGCTAAACATGGCCGACCTTGAACTTGACTTGATCAGCTGTTTGTTGACTAAATCAAAACATTAATCGTTGAAGATCTATCGATTATGGGTTTATCGCTAAAAGCTTAGTCGTCGGACGCCCAAACTATGCTGTTAATTTTGCAAATTTAATATAAGCAAATATTTGGTGCTCTGCCAGCAGCAAATCATAATAATTCGCATATACAGAAATTTAGTGCTATTTATACATGCATATGTGGAATGATACATATGAGGGCTAAGAAAACAAAAGAAAATTCTTTGTAAAAGCAAAAACAATTGCATTTACGTTAAAACTAATCAAAACACATGTGTTTGCATTATGTCATAGCATTTGACCTTGTCTGGCTCATACATAGTTTGGCCCAATTTGATGAGTGCATTGGCCAAGAAAATTGCACTCTTGCTTGTTTGCTTGCACCTTAGAATTTTGTCAAGGCGCCTCATAAGCTGTCATTTAGTTGGCAACGCTAAATGGAGCCTTTTTTATCCTAACACACTTCTGGATATTTGAATAGAACACTTGGAATATTTGTGTTTGTACAACTTCGGAGCTGCTAAAAATTACTAATAGAATTAAATTGATTTTATTTCTATACCTGGTAACACCATATAACGAAAATTGTGAAGTGTTTCGAATATTTATTATTCCTATTAATGCGCTAGCGATTTATTTGTATATTGTATGTAGAGTTTTTTTTGCACACTGCCAACAAATTGTTTGTTTTACAATTTTTATTTGCGCTTTATATTATTTTATGCGCTCTAATTGCTTGTTATTGATAACTTACGCGAATTGTTGTTGCTGCGGCTGTTGGAGCGGCTGTTGTTCTGCTGACATGCTGAAAGAGCGTAGAAATTAATTCATTTAAATAAATATTTTAAATGATTATTTGTTTGCAGACACACATATGTTTTAAATATTTTTACTGTATACGGCAATTAAAAGCTGTTTTTAGATGTTCTAAACAAATACAAATTACGAGTTCTATTGCTTATCAGACATAACATGCAGCATTATGATGTCTCATTAAATTGTCAGCAAATAATAAGTAAATGAATGTACAATTATGAGTGTATACATAATTATGTTTAATTGATGGGCATTTGGTGTATTTCTTTTTTAATTTTAAAAACCGATAAGAGTATGACGCGCTGTAATCAGTCGTAAATTAAATGCGGTACAAGGTTATTGACATGCAGCCAGCAACGTCAATAATCAATTTGAGCATTTTAAAGTTTATATAATGTGTACACATACATTTTAAATGTGACGGAATATACAAATTTTTCATTAGCACATTGGGAAGCAGTGTTAATTGAAATAAGTATATAAAAAAAGGGTTTTATTTATTTATCTCCAGACGGGTTTTCCTTGGTTTCTACAAAAGCTTTAATCAATTCAATGAGATTTTTGACACATTTAAAGATTGCTTTAAAAGTTTTATCTGCATTTAAATGATTTAAATTTCACTTAAGACAGATTTCTGGTACAACTTAGATTGTGTGGCTTAAGTTTAAGACCTCGGTTTAGGCACCTGTATGCTTATGGAAACCAAAATTGAGATAATAACTAATAGCAGAAAGTTCTTATCATACAAAGCATTAAAGTATAATGATATCAGCGGCCAAAAAACCAGCCGTTAAGAAAACCAAACACAAAAAAATAACTTGTTATAAACTTTGTACAAGTACGATAAAACCATTTTTTTATGGCATTTAAGATTAAAAGCGCCTGTGTTAAGTTTGAATTGTTGTTACCAAGACGTGTGTCCACAAACTACATTATCGATTATTGCCAAGAAACCGAAGCTTGTATAGAGCGCTTTATAGATTGCCGCGTGTTCGCTTTACTTTTGGGCATATAGAACAGGTAATTTGTAAAAAAAACAAGTAAATGCACAATTCGTCAGTTTTATGTTTTAGTTTGTTAGATGAACTTGGGTTTGAAAAATCCAGCAAACATAAACCATTTGTGTGACTTTTACGTAATTTTTGTTATTCATAAGCCACGCACCAACACTTTAATAAATAATTTAAATTGATTGATGCTGAGCTATGTATATACTGCCTGCTCATTAAAATGTTTAAATAAATAGGCATGTGTTTGTCTACGCTTTGTCGCTATGTTTCACTCACATTGCTCTCTTTGGTGGTTTACGTTGTTTATTGGTTTAATTGACTTTTACACTTAATATATGTGTTTAAAAAACAATGTTTATATATATTTAAAGAGTAATAAATATTATAAATATATTTTGTGTTCTCGCGCGCAGCAGCAGCAGCAAGCGCACCGATCGGGACGACAAAACAACAAAAACAGCAGCAGCAATTTAGCGATTTTGGCAACGCAGCGCCAAGTCAAGTGTTGCAAGCTTACCAACTGATGTTTAGAACTTATGCAACACTGCTTTGCAGGCAAAACAAAAGCGTTTTACCGCACTGTGTACTTTTTCGACGTCGACGACAAAATTTGTACAATTGTAATTTTGCACAATAAAAAATAAAAAAGTTTTATAAAGCAATATGAGTACAGCTCGATTTGCGCGTTCCGGCCGGCTGCGTATATGCATTCTAATGAGCATGTTTCTAGTGCTCATCATGATGATTGTCATTTATCATATGTCACAACATCAGCTAGACGAAAGCCGTGCTTTTCAAGTCCGCTGCGAGCAGAACCAAGAGGGACTCAACGAGCAACTGCAATGTATGCATTGCCTGCTATAAATGTTATGCCTTATTTATGCTTTTGTTACTGTTTTAGCTCTGACTGAGCAGAAATTTGCTTCGGAGAAAAAACTGGATATAATGCGTGTTGAAAAGGTCAGCATGCAGCAAAATTTTGAAACGCGTTTGGCCGAAGCAGTGCATAAACATCAGGAAACACTGCGTGCGCTTTCGGAAAAGTATGAAGCGCAGTTGGGCAAGTATAAGCAGCTGGAAGTCAAGTACAATGAGCTAGAGGCGGACTGTGTTAAAAGTAAGAAGCATCATTTAGAAGACACAAACGCTTTTGAGCAGAAGCTGCAAAATCTGCTGGCAGAGTTGCAGAAGGATAAAACCGCCAAGGAACGTGATGTGACCATTTGGAAGGTGTGTCATATCATATTTTCAATGGAGCATAATACAAAAAATTTTAAATGTAAATTACAGGAAAAGTATGACACTTTGTTACGTGACTCTGAACGCAAGACGCACAGTTTAGAGGCTACCTTGACTGAATTCAAGTCGCACTGTGATTATGTGCCCAAAGTGCAGCCGGCAGAGGCACCGCAACAACAACAACTTAATAAGCCTTCTGCACACACTTCCGAGACAACTCGCCAATCTAGTCCCGCACAAATGGTGCACAGCATTGAGAAGCCCCGCAATCAGAAATCATTCGATGTGCAACAACAAGTGAGTGAAGGCCTTTATCGGATTGGCGCCGGGGTAAATCTGCTAGCAACTAAACCAAATGTAGCAAATGCAACAATAACCGCTATTAACAAACTACCAACTAACTCTATAGTTGTAAGCCAGCTTAAGTCAACTAACCTTAACGCTGTGGAACATATTTCCCACGCAGCACCTCCGCAACAGCAGGAGCAGCCACCACTGTTAACCTTTGCTGTGCGCAACAATCATAGTCTGATTTTAAATTCTGTTGAAAACTTTCAGATTGTGCCCAAATCTATAAAAACATCAGCCGATGAAACTGAAACACAACTTAAGCAGCAGCAAGAGGAGCCAGTTGCTGGCGCAGCTGCAGTTGTTTCACCCTTAAGCAAACCACGAAAACCCAGCAGCACAGCCAGCTCAGCACCTGCGGCAGTCAAACAAGCTGGAGAGGCACCATCACCAGCAAATGCATCTGTAGCATCCAAGCCCAGTAGTAGCAGTTTGCCACCATTAGCAATGCCACCTCCCAAGAAATTGCCCGAAAATGTGGCGCCTATTCCAGACAACTTTGAGGATAAGGTTGGTAATAAAGAAGATCCCGCTGATCTTGATACGGCCGCCGAAGAGCTGCCCAAAAATGAAAACAAAAATAATCGTTACGCAAATGCAGTAAATGATCTGGAGCAGAGCAAAGTATTGGGTGTGGCGCCGAAACCAAATGAAGATTCTGACGCGCATGAAGTAAAAGAATTTATGAATGAACAAAATTTGAATCTTCCTGCAGAGAATCACTTCTTTGATGGCGATTTGCCTGTCCACGAAGCGAATGGCGCAGCAGATGAAACGGCCAATAAACAATTGGCCGTGCAAGAAGCTGATGCTGGCGAAGATGATGATGATCTAATGGGCAACGTGGCAGATGTGGCAGTCAAGCAACCACAGCATTTGCTTGATGATAATCTTAACAACGAAATCGCGGGCGATCAGGGTAAAGAATTTGCCGAGGGTCTGCATTTAGACGATGGCTTGGAGGAGGATCAGGATGGTAAGTATTAATAAAATGTACTTGTATAATAAATTAATTTTTCACCGAGCTTGAAAGAAAATGTCGAAGTTTGTAAGCAAAAAAGATGACGAATTCCCAATTTAATTTTAGATAATTCATAATTTTTTTTAATTTAACACTAAATATTGTCATTACAGAAGACGACTATTCCCATCAAGGTGTGCGGAAACCAGGAGCGGAAGTTGTCAGAAACTAAACACGCTTAATGAATTTAGTTCATATTACTTAGTATTTAGCGGCATGTGTGCAAGAAAATCATAAGTTCTCACTTAGCAGAAAGCATAGTCACCTAGCTACAGCTCACGCCCATTATTAGTATTAAATTTGATCAACCCTTAATGAATATTATCAACTATTAAACCCAGACACAAAACATCGCAAGAAATTGTACTTTGTTTTCTGTGATACAAAGAGAAAAAAGAATTAAGTGCTTGAAATGCATTTCATGTTGCGCCAATTTGTTTTGCTTTTGGTAAAACATCAAACATTTTATAAAGTTATTTTATATACTCATTAAATATACGTACTATTGTATATATAAGTTGGCATCCTGCCCTGTTCTAGCTTTAAGCATTTTAGACTATAAGCGAGCCCATCATGTCTCAAAACTGAATATCAAAAAATGAAATTATGGAACAAAATGCATTAATTAGAAACACAGAAACTTTTAATTGAATTATAATAAAAACTATATGCATAAATGTTTAAATTTGTCGCTTTGCTTAATTACAATTTAAATGGTTTGATTAAATGAAACGAAAGACAAAAATAATATTTAAACTCAAAATATAAAACAAAAAGTTTTTTAAGCCAGCTTATTTTGTGTGCGCCACAATCCAAGGATGCACAAGTATCTGATCCAATGGCAAGCGATGTTCCGGATTAAGCACCAATAGCTTTGATATCAAATGTGCTGCAGCCTTGGAAATGTGTTCAGGCAGCTTATAGTCCACCTTTAAAATTTTTTTATAGGTCTCATCGTAATTTGGTGAATAAAACGGAGCGCGACCCACCAAAAACTCGTAGCACAGCACGCCCAGACTCCATAAGTCTACATTCTTGGTGTGTGGCTTACCCTGTACCATTTCCGGTGGCAAGTAGTCCACAGTGCCACATAAAGTCATGCGCATGGAGTTTGGTTCGTGCACTGACCAGCCAAAATCGGCTATCTTAAGTACACCATTGTGACCCAGCAGCAGGTTTTCTGGTTTAATATCACGATGTATTATCTCTCGTTCATGTAAGTAAACTAAAGCCGATGATAGCGATTTAATATAGATGGCCGATTGAGGTTCCGAAAAACGTTTTAAAGGCTGTTTTTGCATTGCATTAAAAAGCGTGCCCTGCGGCGCATACTCCAATATCAAATAAATACGCGACTCATCATGAAAATATGCATACAACCGCAAAACGTGCGGATGACGCAAATGCGATTGTATCTCAATTTCGCGTCGCACCTGATGCTCTACATTCGATTCGGCAATTTGACGCTTAAAAAGCACTTTTAAGGCGACTACAAATTGTGATTCCTTTTCACGAGCTAGATATACATTGCCATATTTACCGCGACCCAGCAAACGGCCAATATCAAAATTATTTAGTTCCCAAATTTTCTTAGGCTTTTGTTCTTTTGTTGTTTCTGGTAAGAGAGGGAAAACAAGACATTAAAAGGTGGAATTACATTGTTTTCATTAATGTTATTCCTACCAGTCTTGGCTTGGCCTTTATCAGTGCTTTTGGCTGCAGTGCTTGAAGTAGCAGCAGCAGGAGCGCCGGCGTTGATGCAAGCGGTGGCAGTCTTATCGACAATATGGTTCGTATTATTTATCGTTTCTGAATGGAAGATGGGTTAAAGGCTGGTGAATAGCTAAGAAACATGAGACTTACCAGTCTTGTCTTTGACATGTTGAATGTTGTTGGCATTTGGTGGAGCAGAACCCGCATCTATAGTGAAGTAAAAAATAAAATGTCTAAACTTTTAAGAAAACTAAAGACAGATTTACCAGTTTTGAGTTTTTCCATATTAGTAGTGCTGCTAGAAGGAGCTGCAGCAATTGCAGTCACTTTGCTGGCGGTTGCAGAAGTCACTACATGCTTGCTCTCATTGGTACTACTTATTGTTGCAATTTTTAGTTGAGGTTTCTGAGCAAAAACGCTTTGAACAGGCAATCGGTGTTTTGGAACAGCAGTTTTAACAGTGGGTACAAGCGGTAGTGGTTTTTTTGGTACATTTGCAGCTGATCTGCTGGTCGTTTGTGCTAAACCACTTGGTACTCTATTCAATTGTTGGGCACCTACAGTGTTTTTTGTTGTTGCATATGCAAGATTTGCAGTGCTCTTACTGCCACTTGGCGCCACATTTTCGCTGTTTGGCTGCGTGTTTGAAGTGCACTTTTAATAAGATTATTAATACATAAAAGTAAGTTTATTCCTAGCTTACCTTTTTTGTTATTAATAAATTCTTTTTCTGTAGTCCTGGTGCAGTTGCATTATATGCAAGCGGTTTTTGTAAGGCATTTTCTTGAGCACGCAAAACATTTGTTGGTTTGTGGGACATTTTTGCACGTACACACAATTTAAATAATAAAACTAAAACACTTATTAAATAAGAAAAATTAACTTTGAAGAATTTCGTGAAAATAAAATGCCGTTTGTTCAAATTGCGAAGCGCCGCATGTAAATGTGAACTCTGAATGTCAATTTCGCGCCAATTTGACAGTGCTGTCAACTAGAAAGAACAAGCAAAAGCTACTTTGTGAATGGCATATTTTTCAACGTGAATGCTAAAATTTGTAGAACAAGAAAAATGGCGTTTGCCTAATTTTTTCTCATATCGAAAAATTTGTGAATACTATTTTAAAACATAGCAAGAAGTGAAAATTATATTGTAATTAATGTTTCCCACTGGTAATGCTAATGCCGACATCGGCTTTAACAAACACAATCAATTTGTGCGTCAGCCTTCACATTTTATACCTGGTGCGGCCAGCAACGTTGCGGCAGGGCCTGCTGCTGCACTTGGAACACCCAGAATGCCTTTCAACATGCAAGGCGGCATTGATTGGGCGCAGTTGGCGCAGCAATGGATACACATGCGTGACGCTGGTGCACCAGCACAGCATCTGGCTAATTTTAGCATGAACATGCCAATTGCAGCGCCGCCCCCTCCGATTATAAGCAATGCACCACAATATCAGCAAGATTTAAAGCAGACAAAATCACACTTTGAAGAGAAGGGCGAAGCTGATATGGACATGGATGAAGAACTCGAGCGTGTACATGACGTTGAAACGCCGCCACCAGCACCAACTGTTACGCAATCGCAATGGTTAGCTATTGCTGATGGCCAAAAGCCAACAGACAATTGTGAGTACTTGTTATATATTGCCTATGCATTGTTTATTTACTAGAGTTTACTTCAGCTGGTAATCAACAATGGAACATGTGGCCAGCACGCGTTAATGCCAACGTAGCGCCGCCTGCCCCTATTATGGCTTCGTTGCAGTCCAATCCTACAGCACATATACCATCACTGCTCAAGTTAAATGTGAGCAATCCAAATGAGCCCCAACAGCAGCAACAACAAAACAATAGCAACAATGTTATTTGCACGGCGTCAAATACTATTGATGCAAACAAACGTAAAATGTTGCCAGCTTGGATTAGGTAAGAAATTAATTAAATATTACCATAGAATATAATAATAATAATATACATATATAATATAAAATAATAAGATGTTCCCCTCTGTTAAATAAGATTTCGATAAAGTAGCCACACTCATATAAGTAGTAATAAGCCATTCCTCCCAAACACTTTCTTAAGTACTTGCATTAGATTGGTCGATGCGCGTTTTTTAGTGCATTAAGTGCAATCGTCGAGAGAGGCCTATCAAATCGACTGAGACCATGGTAGCATATCATGCTGATATCGTTCTTCGTTGTAACTTTGGTGCAAGTACTTCACAATACCAAAAGTATAGTTTTAAATTTTAAGAACATATTGGGCTCAGCTATCACTAAACCGAGCCCAGAAAAAGCTCTGATTTTATTTGTACAAAAAGTTTGCAGTTCTAGACACCTAACAAGTAACTATAAGCCAGCGAAATCGGGACTAGCTTCTCTTACCTTTGACATAAAAAGATATAAGAATGACTCTTACCATTCCCTTTTCATTTTGCAGAGAGGGCTTAGAAAAGATGGAACGCGAAAAACAAAGGCAACTAGAACGCCAACAGCCGACGTCGCCCACATCAACGGATTCACTGCAGCAACGTCAACACCATGAGCAATTCAATGTTAAGCAAGTATCAAGCAAAACACTAACTTCACCTGTTAATCTCTTGAACATCTCGAATGCGGTAAGTAGAAGTGCATCTGGCTGCATTTGTGCATCGCATACTTTTAACTCATTACTCAAGTGAAAAAAAAAACATATATAAAATACGCTTAATTGGTTGCTCAAATGCACACAAACAAACAAAAATATGCACCGTAAAACTAGCACACAAACTTCAAGCATTAACTTAAACTTGAAATTCAGGCAAGCGACAGCGAAGATTCCACTGCCGCTGCTGATGAACACTTACAATCGGGTCATCATCATATATTAGGTAACGCTTTATTGAGTAAAACCAGAAGGGACAATGATGATTATAATAAAGATGATGAGGAGGACTATAAAAATAGTGATGATGATAATGATATGGAAAACAGTAAAGTGTCTACAGCAGGTGCCGCTGTAATTAATAACAAGGATAACAATACAACAATAAGTGGTAAAAACTACGAAGAAAAACTTGCTGATTTGGTAGGCATCAAAATCATACTGAATATCTGCATAAAATTTAAAATCCATTCATAAAATTTAGATGCTCGCTGTGCGTCGCACATTAACTGAAATTCTCTTGGAGACGACTAACGAAGAGATTGCCGCAGTGGCACACGAAACTATAAAAGCGCAACGCGCTAAAGGTACTTTAAGTTTTAGACATATAAGCTATTCAAAATTGCACTTTCTTACAGCTACTATACAGCGTGTGAGTAAATTTAGTTAGGCGTAAGCAAGGCACTTGCTTACGATTTATTAGAACTTAAGACGTCGGACTGCATACCAAGCATTATGTGGGCTCCTTGGTTGAGCTTTTTGAAAGTTTGGTTATGAATTTTTTTTTCTTAAGATCACTACGTCTCTGCTTATATTTACACATAAAAATCAAACATCCAATCAATCACTTGATAAATTTTACTATAATCGTAATATATATATATATGTGTATGTAAATCAAAAGCGTCATCAGCCCAAGTGATTCGCAAAAGCGCCTTGTCCTCCATTACCGGCAACCTGGGTAAGTAAAACCTTTCAATTTTGTTTTAAGTTCTTGTACATAGGTAGTCTTTTGTTTACGAGTAGTCTGAGTTTTGCTTAATCACAAAAATATATATGACAAGAAACCTCCGTGCAAACCTACTTATTTAAAAGCTGGGTGGTTATATGTAAACTAATCATTTTTGTTGCATTTCAAAATGATCCCCCCTAGCTGAATTTCTACACTGTCTAGACAGTGACAAACTCATTTGAGCGCAGTTCAATGGGCCAAACTTTTTGGGCCAGTTGTTTCCTTATCGCAAACTATTCCCCTTCTAAGCTACTGCGGCTCTTCAGCGCTTTTTCCTATTAACTTCACTTTCAACAAAAAAAAATTAATGCATCAGCGCTTAATACCAAACATCTTACTGGCTGCAACAATTAGCACTTGATTGATATGAATTGTAGGTTTAGCTGCCTATGGCGATTCTTCCAGCGAGAGTGAAGATGAGGATAACGAGAATGCAGATACACAGCGTGAAAGCTCGATTGAATCAGGCGCCAAGGATGCTGATAGAACTAACGAGCTCAGTGTGGATGAACTGAAGGTATGTTAAGTTCTACATTGCTATCAATACAGTGCTAATCCCTTAATTCGTTTGCAGACACGCATACGCAGAAGTAAACGAGCCTTTGAAAAGGTCATTGGAGATATTGAAAGCCGCGTGGCGGTGCAGGAAGAGCGTGACGAGCAAAGACTGCAGCATCATCGCAAATTAGAGCTGGAGCAGCAGGCAGAGCTCAATATAAAGCGTCGTCAAATGACAAATCCCGAGCCACCAAGTCACCGAGCCGAACAGAAGCGAGAACGAGATTACGCTGAAACAACAAAAGCAACGCAAGCTGCTGATAGCAAGCTGCAGTCCTTTAATGGTGAGTTGTCTTAAAACTAGATGATGAGTGGTTTTAATGTACACTTTGGGTGTGTTGTAGGCAAACGTCTGAGCCGCAAAGAGCGTATTACGCGCTTTAGCGATAATAAGGATGGCAAAGCTCAAACCACTTGCTATGTCAATCAGCTGCAACAACAACAGCAGCAGCAACAGGCTGCATTACAAACAAATGCCATACCGCAAAAGCTACAGCCGGTGCCAAATCCGGCCACCGCTTTACTGCAAATGCCCGATTCTGTAGCAACAATTCTAAGTGCCGCTGACAAGGCTCTTAACAAAGCCAATAAGTCGGCCAAAAAGTCAAAGAGCAGTCAGCGACGCACACGCTCCAACACGCGGAGCAGCAGCGGCGACAGTCAAAGCAGCTCGAGCAGTTCCAGTTCCTCTGATAACAGCAGCAGCGGCAGCTCCAGCAAAAGTAGCGCTGATGCCAAGAAACGCAGTAAAAGCCACAGATCGAACAGGACAAGCCAAAGCAGCAGCAGTCGACGTCGCGATGAGCCAGCTCGTTCCCATCGTGATAGTCATAGACGATATAAGTACGAACGGCATCGTAGCGACAGGGACAGAGAGCGCGAGCGAGATCGCTATGAGAGTGAGAGACGGCGGCGACAGCGTTATGACTCCAATGGTTCAGATAATGGTGGCTATCATCACTCATCGCGTCACAGCAGCTATGGCAAAGATCGACATAGACATCGCACACGCTCGCGCTCTACGTCGCGCGGCACACACAATTCGTCTTCTTCCACGCAACGCAGACGCCATTAAAGCAACTTTGCCATTTTCTTAATCTTTTTTGATTTACGTTAACTGTATAGATTTTATTTATAACATTTCATTTAGCTTTAGTTTTTAATTATTTATTAGAAAAAATATATACAAATGCAATGCCTTTTTGCAATACTTACAGCTATTATATCAGTAATAAAGAAAAATAAAAACTAAAATTATCATATTATCATTTGTGACAGTGGCATGGATGGATTATTGCAATTGGCGCCACAAATATTCGAAGCTTTAGATATTTTTGACAACTCTT
Source organism: Chymomyza fuscimana (assembly GCA_949987675.1). Classification (NCBI taxonomy): domain Eukaryota; kingdom Metazoa; phylum Arthropoda; class Insecta; order Diptera; family Drosophilidae; genus Chymomyza; species Chymomyza fuscimana. The sequence goes on along the minus strand of OX465088.1, from coordinate 128,484,218 downwards.
TAGCACTCTCTAATAACAAGGTGGGGTAAGAAGCTGGACCGACAGCAGTCATGCGTGAAGACCTGGTTTAATAATTGTTCGGAGCTCTGAATACTTTCACAATTTGTGGTCAATGGGTTTAGCCAAAAGAACACTTAAATGAATGTAACTCTTCTATTTGGTACCCTGCACAGTGGCCCGAAGTTTTGGCATAAAGAAGATAAAATAACTTAGATGGACCGACCTATCATACCAAAATGTTTATCATATTTTACGGATTACTCCCCATCATAATCCTTTAACTAACTCAACACAAAATTTCGATGCAAAGAATAAAATAATTATTTAAATCTATATTTTACAACTACATCCTAGCTAATATTGATCTTGTTGCGGGTAGAATCGAAAAAGCTACTTATAAATTTTATGATAGATAGGTGTACAACATCAATCAGATTTTAAGCATATCTGGGAACTATTATTCCAATTAAGATAAAAATAAAGTTTTAACATATTATTAACGTTTAGTTTGATACTTAAGAACAAATTGTAAATAAATCAAACGCTTTTTATTATGTTTAAGGTTTATAATTTGAAACAAAAAAACAAAAATAAATGCATTTTCAATTCCAGTTGAAATGCATATAATACAGGTACATATGTGTACAAAAACAAAAATCTTATGATTAGAATTCAGACAAGTTTTTAAAAGCTTCTTTCTGCTTTGTTGTAAGTCTCTTATTGTTCACCGTTTGGCTACTTGGTGGTCTCATAGTGAGATTGTTTATTGCGGTGAACGGTTAACATGGCACCGCATGAAAAACTCTCACCGCAGACTCCGCATTTATAAGGTTTTGCATGGCCTAGCTTATCAGTCTTTGCCTCTGGTTGCCGCTGCTTATTATTGTTCTGTAGACGCACGCGCTCTATTTGCTCCGCACGCCGCTTATGTATGCGACTATTCTCAAAGGGATCATCAGCTGCCAGCTCCTGTTTGTGCCCTTTTTTGTTACGATGTACATTGAGCAATGCACCACAAACAAAGCTATCACCGCACACGTCGCACTTGTATGGCCGTTCTCCGGTATGGCGCCGCTTATGTATCTTCAGATCATTTGACTGAACGAAACTTTTTTCGCAAATTGGGCAGGCATATGGACGCTGTCCGGTGTGCAGACGCATATGGCGCGCCAACTTGTTCTGTGATATGAACGATTTGTTACAAATTTGGCAAACACTGGGACGCTCGCCAGTGTGCGTGCGCTGGTGCAAATTTAAATCCTGGCGACGTGGAAAAGCCTTATCACATTCGTTGCATTTATATGGAAAGTCATGAGTGTGTCGACGTATGTGTACTTTAAGGCTGGAACTAGAAAAACTCTCACCACAATGAGGACACTCATGAAGCTTAATTTTGCGCTTGGGCGCGACATTAAGAGTCGCACTAGCATCACTTGCATTGTCTTGCATATCAACGTGAGGATGAAATGCTTGCATGTGACGGCGTAGAGTATCAATGCGTTTGAAGATACGCGGGCAATGCTTGCAAGTAAGCGCTCCATTTTGGATATTATCAATAGCCAACTCCTTGGCGGCCAAATCTGCTGTTTGACTATGCGCCACTGTTAAGTGGCGTTGCATCGAGTCCTCTTTGGCAAACATACGTGAGCATATAGTACATTTGTATGTATAGCTTTGAGAGCGATATAGGCGGGATCCAATCAGTGAAGTTTGTGCTGCTTGTGCAGCGTCATCTTCAAGTTTTATTTGCAGGTATTCTTCCACAATGGATTCTTCAATTATTTGTGAGCTGTCGTCCAGAAATTCAATTTGTTGACACTCATCTAATAAACTTGGCTCTATATTGGTGTCGTTGCTTTCAGTGGGCTCATTCGCCCCCTGTATTATTGTTTCAGTTTGGGGCAGCAACTCAACCACATCTTGGGACTGCATTACCGGTAACTGCACAATAACAGTCGTGGCTTTGTTCATTGTTTGCAAAATGTTTTGCGAATTCTGAATTAAGCAGATGAAATCATACGCATCGAGCAAGCGACGCAAGCAAGTGTTGCACATGTGCTCTGGTAAATTTTTATCGTTCCAAGCGCACTGTAAATGCAAGCATTTAAAAAATTTGTGTTTTAAAAACTTTACCATTACTTTACCTCCATTCTGGTCACCACCTGCAGTATAACCCCTACTTCCACTTTCAGATTATTGTAATGAACTGTATCGTAAAGACGAGTTTCGTTCTCGTCAATCCTTTCTAAACAAGCGCGGCAACTAAACACCTGCTTGTCAATAGACACCTCAGCATTAGTAGCAGACATGATAGCATTACAAATTAAAAAAAAATGTCATTAAGTCTAATTTGTACTTTGCATTGCGCGGACAAATGCGCCACTGCCCAAAATAAAACGTTCCCAGTGAAGTTTGTAATTGTGGGTGGTCACACTCACTCAAGCTGTTTGTAGTGCGCAAAAATGAAGAAGCAGCATAAATGCTGCCCACCTCTAAGCAACTCTATCGATAATCGATTAGCGGAGATGATCAAACGCCGCATCTTTTTTTTAAAGTTTGTGTTGTGCCCAACTGTCATCTATAGCAAGTCTTGTAGCATATGTATTTGTAAACACGCAATATTTTCAATAATTGAGATTTTCAACTTTGTAAATATACAAGATGGTAAATACATATATGTAGAGTTTTTTTTTTTAGGAAATCTGGAAACAATATTTGAAAAACTATTGGTAAGGAATTTAATAAAAACTGAAAAGGTTAGTTTTAAAATATATCGACCAAGAAGTATGAAAACAGAAGAGGTGAAGATTTTCACGCTTGAACAATCAATCATTTATTGCAAACAATAAACTTTTATAACTGAAGAAACAGATATAAACATATATATTAGATAAAAAAATTTGTCCTCTACACACAATATTCCACAATAAAAACTATATATTTTATTTCAAAAAAATTTATTTGAATATATTATAATAAAAACATTTGCCAAATAGTTAAGGAAGTCCTGGCAATACCAGCGAGAAGTTTAATATAAATCTCTCTTACAGCTGGCCTTACTAGTTTTATACTTAAAAGGAATTACAAAGCTCAAACTTGTCATATTTTTGAAAAAATGCAACCATAATATTTCTTATCAACTCAAATTATATACATACAATATATACAGTAAGTTAAATTTAATTGTACGTACAGGCAGTAAGTTGTCACATGTTGGCAATCTATGTATTTATATATATACTCAAAATGCCAAGTAGAAGCCTTGTGTGCGCTACACTTAAAAATCATTTAAAAACTATATGAATTGGTTAGAAGCTTTTCACAACATCTTTTTACTAGCAACATTTAAAGGCGGCTTTGCCGCCGTTATAGATTTATGATCAGAACGTTCATGTTCTGACAACCAAGCCATCTGTAATAAAAAAAGAAGCAAAGCAATTTTAATTAAATTGAGATTAAAATGCCATAATTAATATATTTGGTTACCTTCTGTTTGTGTTGCTGTGCAGCATCGTAACATCTGTCGAGAACCATCTTTTCGGTAAGCACACCATCTTCCGATGCATAAACAGCTGCCTGCCAGGCCACACCCAATTTTGATATTTCACGTCCAGACATGCCCTCGCACAATTTGGCCATCTTGGAACACGTTTCGCCATACTCAAATGTGTCCAGCTTAAAGCGTCTGTTATCACAAATTGAAGAGTCAGTGACTGATTTCGTGTTAACATATATACTTTAAAAACATACCGTGCTCCTGAAGCCGCAGGTTGCAGCACATACTTATCAAAGTACAAACGCAGCAAACGCTCACGCTCCTCCAAGCCAGGCAGCGTAAATTCAACCATTTCATCGAGACGGTCATTAATGGCATAGTCAAACTGTTCAGGAGTATTTGAAGCAAGCACCAACATAAACTTTGAATTCTGCTCAGAAGTTCTATATAAAAAGGCGTTTAGTGCAGCACGCAGATCTTCAGATATGCGTTCCGATGAACGTTTACGCAAGAAAGCATCGGCCTCATCCACAAAAAGCAACAGACCACGGCGGGAAGTATGTGACCAATCGAACACTTTATGTATAGCAGTTACGCCATCCCTGCCCATGGGTGCCACATCACCGCCCGTCATAATAGCAAAATCCATGCCGGAATGCTCGGCCAACTTCTTGGCAAACATGGTTTTGCCAGTGCCAGGTGGTCCATGCATCAGCACATTGCGATAAAGTCCACGATTGACGCGCGTATTTTTGGTAGCGATTGCTATATCACGCAGACGTTCCTCCAGTTTAGGATGCAATACAACGCCTTGTAGAGCATCCGCAGGCTTAGAACGTAAACGTTTAAAAAAATTTATCGGATGCTTGAGTGCATCAAGGAAAGCAAAACGTGAGGTTTCACCGACTAGACTAGGTTTGCCAATACGCGCTTCTACATAACGCGAAACAACGCCGGTAGCACCTTTGGCAGTGTACACACCTAAGGCCAGCAGTGACAAACCGCCGGCAGCAGTTACAACCTTATCCCAGTCGGTAAGCATGGCCTCGGCGCCAGCGCCAATGACTGAACCGGCAGTTCTGCGTTAAAGAGAACGTTTTGTATAGGTGCTTTATTATGCATGTAACCCAAAACTCACTTTATGCCCTCCATCACAGTTACGCGATGCTCCTGCGCCTTGAGGCGTATCTTCTCCAGATTTATGTCACGATTTTCACGATCTATTTTCGCCTTAGCACGCAGCTCATGCTCTAACAGTTTTAAGCGATTCTTTTCCTTGGCTTCAATTTCATACTCAATGGTCTGACGACGCGTAGCCTCTTGACGCGCCACACTTTCTTCCTGCTTACGCAGATTCTCTTCATTCATGCGCTGCTGTTGCACCAATTGATCCTCATAGCGTTTTCGGGACAATTGATCTTGGTATTGGGCGCGTTGTTGATTTTGTTTTGTTTCCTCTATCAGCGTCTTCCGTCGCTCCTCATGATCAATGCGTTTTTGTTCAACTTTGGCCTGTTCAATGTGTGCCTCATACTCCTTCACCTTGGCTTGGTATTCCTGACCTCGCGTGCTCTCCTGCATTTTGGACAGTTCCAGTGCTTCGCGCGCATGTTCTGTAACAATCGTAGACTTACATAAATACACACATACATGCATACACACGCGAATGCCGCATGATTATGCAATGCTCGCATTGGCTGATGAAATGAGTTTCTTACTTGAACGCTCTAATGTTTTGGCTGCCTCTGCAGCGCGCTCCAAGGCTGATGAATCAAAACGATATGCCTCCATGGCCTTGCGCTCAGCCTTAGTAAGCTGTGCATCACCAGAGACCTCGCCGGCGGTTTTGCTCTCCGGATCGCCACCTGTCTCCGCGGGAGGCTGCTGCGGACGATTTCTTCCTAATAACCATGACATAATGCTGATGTGTCGCGTAAACTCTGTGTTTATGTAAACTGCAATTTAATTTACTTCTTTTCCAAAATTATGTTTTTTTAATTCAAGTCTCAAATTTTCAGCTCCACTCAGCTTGTGTGCAACAACGTGATTCCATTTGACATTTCGGTGCTGCCAGATGGCACACACAACGAACCGGCTGTTCGCGTCGTATGTGAATGGCATTTTGTGCAGAAGCAACGTTTGTAAACAACATCTACATTTGATTTTGGGCCAACTTTTTTTGTTTGGACGACGACTCCCTTTGTGTGTGCTTTGTTTTAACCATGTTTGAACGCAACCAAAAGACCATATTTGTGTTAGACCACACGCGTTATTTTAGCATATCCAGCGAGCATTACATATCGTTGGATTATCTTAAAGGCAAAACCACAGCAGCACTACCTGATGCAGCTGCTGCCGCTGCCAACAGCAGCAGTGGCACAAAATTTAGCAAAAGTCTATGGACGTGTGCTGTAGAGTCTTCCATTGAGTATTGCCGCATTGTTTGGGATCTGTATCCCAGTCTTAAACACGTGCGCTTTATTGTTAGCGACTCGGCTGCCCACATCGTAAACACATGGAGCGCCAGCACACAAAACATGTCGCATGTACTAAATGCTATGGTTATGGTGGGCGTACCAGCACGCACCATATCACAATCATCGGACTACTCGGTCATACATGGTCTGCGCGCTGCCATTGAAGCTCTTGCTGAGCCCACCGAAGAACAGCTTAAGGCCATTGCCGATAATTGCGCACAGCACATTTGTAACGAGGGTCGCGTCATATGCATAACTTCGGCGCGCGATAATACCAGCATGAAAAGTCTGGAAGACATCTTTAATACAGTGCTCATGCAGCAGAATGCTTTGACTGCGCCACAGTCGAAAAAAGGCCTACAAATCGATCACTGTCATTTGGTTATATTGAATATTGTGCCGTTGGGCGTTGAAACATTGGTCACGAATCGTAGTCTGTTGGATATATCACCGTTATTATCCGTAGAAATACATACAGTCAGTGCGCCGGATATATCCAGCAAGCTAACACATCTTATTATGGGTCATTACGATCTGGCTAGCACCACAGTAACAAACATACCCATGAAGGAAGAACAGAATGCCAACTCCAGTGCAAACTATGATGTAGAGATTTTGCATGCACGCGCCGCACACACTCTTGTATGCGGACGGGATGTAACGCTGCCAACGAGCATTAAGGAGGGCGCCTCCTATGAGACAGTGACCCTTAAATGGTGCACGCCGCGTGGCTGTGGCGCTTCCGACTTGCAACCCTGTTTGGGTCAATTTCCAGTTACGCCAGTCGATGTCACTTCGCGTCCTAGTTCGTGTTTAATAAACTTTCTACTCAATGGTCGTAGCGTATTGTTAGAAATGCCGCGTAAATCAGGCGGCAAAACAACCAGCCATATGCTTTCCGCTCGTGGCGGTGAAATCTTTGTGCATTCCCTTCAAGTCTCACGAACCTGCATGGACGAGGCGCCCTCCATTAGCGATGGACCAGGCGGACGTGTCCAAGACTATCGAATGGCAGAACTAGCGCATCATATGAAGCTTGCACGCTTGGTGCCGCTTAAGGCAAAAGCCACACCACCGGATAATATGCGCTCGGAGCGTGAACGAATTTCTCGACGTCTGAGTTATTTTCCGTTGACAGCGGGAACCAGCATATTGTATAATTTACAACGGCAATTAAGCTGGCTGCCACACTTCTTGCATCTTATTGTAAAGGAGGACATGGAAAAGGCAGATGAAGTGCGTTGCCAGCAACATATCTATGAGCTGTACACTAATGCCTCAAGGGGAGATATGCTTCCATTTACGCACACAAATGGAGCACGGTAACATAATAACCTAATATGTATTACATTTTATTTAAAATTTAATTGTTTATAATTTACAGCTTAAAGGGCAACAAGGTCAAAGATCAGTATCGTCTCTTCTATAGAGAATTGGAAATGCTTATACATATCAATGGGCAGACAGCTCACCACAAGAATCTACTTGAGAGTCTGCAAAGCCTGCGCACAGTCTATGGCGATGTGGCAACTAAAACGGATGCAACTGGAGCACATTTGCGCTCCTATACAGAATCGCCGCTCTCACCAGAGCGGCTGGAGCCCAGTAGTACAGCCAATTCGAATAGTATACTCAAGGCCAGCAAGCGCCGCATGTCGAGCTCAGGTCAACGGTTCGTGCTTATAATTAAGAAATTTTCCATGTTTCGAAACTCATGTTTTTTTTCCATCTCAGCTCACTGCTTGACATAATCTCCTCAGCGGAACGCAGTCAGTCTTCCAAGCGCATGGATTTCTCTGGCCGCCTTTGCACACCTTTAGGTCAGGTAGCCAAACTGTACCCAGAATTTGGAAACAAGGAAAAGGATGTTGCGACTAGTATTAGCACGCTCAACACTAAGGTGGAGACGTTGCCGAGCTAGTTTGCATAAAATATGTCTTAATCTATTTACTAGTTGTATAAATATATCTTTGTTTAGACTGCATGGATGTTCAGTAACTTGGGATGTTATGTTGGCAAGTGTAAGAAAGTTCCTTCAGCAACTTTCACAAATTTTAGCAGACTATTGTATACCACTCGATTTCCTAAACATTGACTTTTGTTTCATGTGTCTTTTTTATCTATATTCTTTAATTATAAAAAAAACTTTAAATATCCAATAAAAAAAGGGTAATTACTGCATTAGAATGTGTGACACCTTGCTTTTCAATACTTACTAAGGTTAGGAATAACCTTTACCCTAAGGTAAGCCTCATGTTATTTTATATAACATGTAAAAGAAAATGGGTTCAAATACATACTATAAATATAGGATTCTAGTTTGGCAACATTTTCCAAGGCTTATACAGGAATTAATACACTTTATTTTAAATATACAATAGTTGAAAACTTTCATATCAGTTTATCCAAATTTTACTTTCAGTATTTTTTATTTTATACACTTTTAACTAAATTTTCTGTTCACTAATTTAATTTCAAAATTCAGATTTTCTTTTTATCAAGATGGCAGCACATTCCACGACTAGAAAAGTTCTGCAAGTGTACGAAGAAGCCGCACCTGCTGTTCAAAGTAAGTCATTCTTCATAAATCCATAAGTTCTATAAACACATCAGATTCAATAATACTCTTGCAATGTTCTTAATCTCAATCTAATACGGTATTTCCAGATTATAGCCAGTCTTATTATGTTATTATAGCAAAGACTGCTTACACTACACAATCTACATCCCTTTGTTTCCTTTTATTATGATACTCCAATTTCTTGCAATTATTTCAGTACCCATAATGGTAGGTAATGAGTTGTTCTTATTGACCCAGCAAGATGTACGACGCACTGAGGATATACGTTTGCTGACTTATAATCGCCTTTCGGCAAATGATCAGCTATGTTCCCAATTCCCAACTTATGTGCCACCTGCTACACCTCACATATGCACGCTGCAGGATTTGCTAAACTATCAAGTGGGCAAAGGCCATCGTTCCGAGGATCAAGGCAATGGGGAACACCCGCGTACAGTGGCTAACGTGGCACAGCAAATGCGCTGGTCCAAAAAACGCCAGTCCTCTGCACCGGTAAGTTAGCAATTCAAAGTGTTGACTTAAAAATTGGCTAATCCCTTCGACAGTTTTCGTTAACATACAGCACTGCCACCTCGACTACTGACCTTTACCAACATACTAGTAAATGCAATCAGCATTGTCCTGATACACGTTGCAACGCCTGCCAAACATCAAACACACAGAGGGAGCAACTGAAGGATTTAGAGTCACCGCAACGGAACCAATGCGCTGATTTATTTAGAAGACAACAGCGCCGTAGAGTGCACTTTCAACAGCAAAACAGTGAAACTGAACCGTATAGCTATTACGAACCGATTGCGTCGGAGGAGGAGGAGTTACATGCGCAACAACGAGATAGGACGCAACCCAGGGATCGGCAGGAATGACTGGCATGAAAGATAAACTTATACATTGAAATTTTTATATTTACATATAAAAGCTGTCTGTAGTAAAATCTTATTTAAGTTAGTCCAAAAAACGCCAGTCCTCTGCACCGGTAAGTTAGCAATTCAAAGTGTTGACTTAAAAATTGGCTAATCCCTTCGACAGTTTTCGTTAACATACAGCACTGCCACCTCGACTACTGACCTTTACCAACATACTAGTAAATGCAATCAGCATTGTCCTGATACACGTTGCAACGCCTGCCAAACATCAAACACACAGAGGGAGCAACTGAAGGATTTAGAGTCACCGCAACGGAACCAATGCGCTGATTTATTTAGAAGACAACAGCGCCGTAGAGTGCACTTTCAACAGCAAAACAGTGAAACTGAACCGTATAGCTATTACGAACCGATTGCGTCGGAGGAGGAGGAGTTACATGCGCAACAACGAGATAGGACGCAACCCAGGGATCGGCAGGAATGACTGGCATGAAAGATAAACTTATACATTGAAATTTTTATATTTACATATAAAAGCTGTCTGTAGTAAAATCTTATTTAAGTTAGCCTAAGGATTTTAATTTTTTGCCCTTTAATAGCTTCCTCGCGCCATTTTTACCTGCTGTCAATGTACCGTGCTTCTTATTCTTCTTTTCAGCAGCTGTCAAGTTGATCTGCTTTGTTGTGGAGGAATTGCTTTGCTGCTTCTTCTTAAGCATAGCTGAGCCTTTATTCCGTTTCTTTTTTGGCTCCGCCATTTCAGTCTCTTCATTTTTTGGAGCTTTCAAATTATTATTTATCTTTTTCTTAGGCATGTCCGGAGACGTTTCTGACTGCTTCCTATTAAAATAACGCTTGACTGGTTGACGCAACTCGCGCTTTAGCTCATCTAATGTGCAAAAACGCAAATAATAATCCTTGAGCAGAAACTTAAAATCAGCCAGCAGTGTTTCCTTTCGCACCTGCACCTTGCCGCCGGCGCATGGTGTACATGCCTGCACTTCTGTTACTTTGAACGGTTTAGGTGCAAAGATCTCTTCTGGCTTCCAAATAATTGCCAGCTCCTTACCGCCATATGGATTATAAAAAAATGCAGCAAAGTCCGAATAGGCCGACTAAAAATAAAAGTGAAATTTAGGAGGTTCATAAATTCCATGACTGAACTTGTCTTACCCTGAGTTGCGCCACAATATGCGCAAGGTTATCACTGCCAGCCAAGGGCAAACGGAAATTGGGCGAACTTAACTGAACAAATGATGAACCAAAGTCATAGCACAGCGTATTGCTGACCAAATCGGGCTTCAGTTGTATGATCAAATCGTAGCCTTCATTGGAAGCTCTGAATAGCTGCGATCTATTTAAAAATGATAGGCTATTGGACAGCAGATTAGATTCAATGAATTTCAGTGCATGCCGTGCCAGCAAGGTAACACGAGCCAAGACCTGAACATTTGGACATGCTGCAGAGGTCCACAGTTGACCTGCATGCTGTTTGTCATATGCCGTGGCAAGGCATAATGGAGAATAATTCCTGCGTGTGCTTCTAAAGCTTTGCTCCAAGTTTGTGATTTGAGTTTCTAAAAAAGATAAAAGAAGAGTAATAAAATTTAAGCAAACGAAGCAAAAAACTGCAAACTTACCGTCCCAGCTGTTATTAAAGTTGAGCAGAAACAGCTCGCTCTTCCAGTCGCATTGCGCGAGTAACTGCAGCAGGCGGAAAAAGCCGGTCTGTGGACTAGCCGTCTGATGCGGCGCATGATGCTCCAGAAACAGATGTGCAACTAACAATTCTGTGGCCATATTTGGCCAGAGACCATCGTCTAAGAGTTGCGAGCCTAGCCAACGCTTGGCTATGAGCACAGTGGGTCCAAAGGCACTGTGTGTCTGTGCCAGAGCATGCAAGGCGCCGCTTACTTTGGGCAGTATATAGTACGAGCGCTCTAGCTCTCTGCTTTTTGGACTATCCACATACCGTGTAATATTACGTTCTGTTACCTCCTTTTTCAGCAACGCCAATTCCTTGTTGTGTGCCAACTCCAGTTGAAAGCAATAACCACGTTTGAGCACCAACAGTCCGCCATAGGTAAGCTTCGTATGCAGTCGATGTTTTGACTGCAGCAGATCTCCAATTTTAATATAAAAGGCCGTCTTTAGCGCACGCAAAGCACCTAGTTCATTGGGCCACTTGCCGCTTTGACCTAGCTGTATGATAACACGTTGTACTTGCGTTGCATAGAGCTTATCTTCGATAAGACGCGCCTGTGGCAACACGGGTTGGGGCTCACAGTAGCGAAACACAGGAGAAGTGCCAGAAATGGATACAATTTCCAACGGCAGCTCAACCAAACCATGTAGCTGGCGTGCCAGCTCATCGTAGCAGTGTATTACATGGGAGTCAAGCACTTCAGCGTCCGTATCTTGCTGCAACGGCAGCTTGGTTTGCACTCTGTTTATTTTAAATGCGGGCGTCAATGTGTAGACCACGTCCAGCTCAGCGCCAATGTAGTGAACATCAGTGGGCTCCAGCTGCAAATGATGTTCCAACAGATGCAGCACAATTTGGCGCACCACTAAACGTTTCTTGCTGGGTGCATCTGTAGAAGCGCCCCAGACCACAGCCTCGGTTATACTGCCATCCTGAAAACGGCGTAGATTCGCCTTATCACCCCAAAACTTGCGAAAGTCTTCAGCGTCGGGTGCAATAGCTTCAGGTCCCTTGTCCAACACTTCGTAGGCATGCTCTGGATCAAGTATGATGCCTAAATGCAGTGAACGGCCAATTGTCGGGGCTTTAGCATCCAATGACCAGCTTTCTGTGGCAGATTCCAGAGGTAGAATTGCTTTCACACGTTTGGAAAGGCCTTTGTTAAGCAGTCTAAGAGTGTTATACGTTGTAAATAGTTCTTTATGATGTTTTGCAAGTTTTACTTACTCTGTTAAAAGTTTTAGCAGCTGTGGGTACGCATAATTGGCATAGTCGTACCTGACATGTGGCTGAACATGTAGTTGAAGGAGCTGATCTACACTTGATGGTTTAGCGATTCTTTAAATGAACAAAGCTATAGTAAGCCTATTATATTATTAACAAATTCTGTGACTTACTTGAGTATGTTATCCATGCGGCTATACAATGGACACTTTTGCATAAACAGAATCGGGAAGCTGTTAATCTTCATGTCATTTAGCAAATCCACAGCCAGCTTGGCTTCAGCGCAGACTCTTTGATAAACTGCAAGAGGCACATTGGCTGCCAAGTTGAAATATCCAGTAACATCCATAAAGCAAACATCATAATAGGCTGTTAGAGTTGTCAATTCTGGTGATTGCACCGGTGCCAGTGTAATGCCTAGGGTCCAATCGCTATTGGCCAACTGATTCCATACAGTACGAGCCACTTGATAACTACTGCTGGACTGATGCAGAAGACGCTGTTGATTCAAATACACTATGTACGAGGCCAGTATATGTGAACCGAATCCTGTATAGCCTACATCTAGTTGACGTTGTCGTAGCCAAACTTTCAAAAGTAATAAGCCTTCTTGAAAATTGCGTCTGCCCACAAAAACTTTGTTTAGTAGCGACTGGTTTGGCATCATGGTTAGATCAAACAACACATTGGCGTTGTAATGCTGAGTAGCGGGTGCAACTTGTTCCTGATTCCACTCATCGCCAAAGATATTTGGTCGTAAGTTATTGTTCCATGGCACAAAACGACTGAGCTTAAATACTTGTGGTGCTGTTATGTACAAGCGCAGCTGCAGTTTTCGGCCTATTTTTCCGGCAGGTGATAGCTGCAGTACCGGCTTTAAAGGATTGTTGGCATGATAGTTGTAGGCAAAATCGTCTTTTTTATAAGCCGCCGCAGTGCGCATTTGTTGCGTCAAATGACATAGATATAAGGCACGTTTTTGGTCGTACATTAAATTAAGATAGTCCTCCTTTTGAAAGCAGGCTGCGGGCATTTCCACAGCTACATCGACGATTAGTTGTGGGCCAAGCAAAGTTTTGGTCAAGGCGCCACCAATTAATTGCGGTGGCGTGGTTGGTTTAAGGAAACTGAAGTTTAAAGGCTTCTTGAGCTGCAAACCACTTAAATTCAGTGGTACTTCGAAACGACTATTTTGCTCCAACATTTCATCGTCTAGCTGTTGCACAAATGTTGTAAAAGACTCAATCCAAGTTTCAATATAGCTGGAGTACTTTGTTTTCAATTGTAACTCCTGCAGCATTTCCTTGACTTGCAACTTAAGCAAATTGGAGTGAAATAAGTTGAGAGTATCGCGTAATTCCTTCATTTCCTCCAAAGTGGGTGGTTTAACGATTTCCTCAGATTTTTTAGACTTTTTCTTATGAGTCTGTACATTGTCTGTGAACATTTTGCGTTTCTGTGGCATTGTGTCAACTTTTTTCATGCTTGGGATGTCCTTAAAGCCACTATCTCCGCTAGCTTCCTCGTAATCACTGTTCTCCTCGCTCTCTGAATCTTGTTGCTGCGGCATAGACTGGGATGGAGCTTTGTTTGCCACTGAGGACTATAGCAAAAAGTGACACACTTATTAAAATTGTTAAACACATAATTCATATATTAAAACTTACAATTGCGCCCTTGTGCATTTTATTTTTAACCATCTTCAATGTTTATCACAATTTAAATAAAGTCAAAGCGTTCGCAACAAAACACGCACGTGTTGAAAGTGCGCTTTTTCGAGGCGTTTGGCAAAAAACTAATACCATACGAAGAGTGGTTTATTTTGTTATTTCATAAATTACGGTCACTCTAAACAGTACGCCGCTGTGTTTTAGGCGTAGATTTTAGGTCACCCGCGACCTGGTCAACAAATCGTGTTAAAATCGCATGAAATTGGCCGTAAGTTTTGTTTAAAACTAGTGTATATGCTTAAATAAGTCAGTATAAAGCATTGGATATTTGTTAAATTACATAAATAATAAAGCAGCGCCATTTAAGGCATAAGTGCATGTGTAATTTTATGTGCGTGTGTATGCATAAGTAGTAGACATATGTATATACTTATGTTGCTTTAATTATGTTTAAAAGGATAGACTAAAAGCTAGTAAAGCTTATGCCAAAACAAAACAAGTGCAAGCAGTGAGCCTATTAATTTAGGCCCTACAGCAGGTATGTTGTAAATATTTGTTGCGCTTTTCAGTTGCAGAAAATGCCGGCTAATTTAGCTTATATTTTGTCATATTAAAAGCATATGCTCAGAAGTTTGTAAATTTTTATTTATTACAGCTACAGTTGGTCGTTTTTAACAGCAATGCATTCATTTATTTGTTTCTTATAAGAAATTTATTATGTAAAAAAACTAATTTTATTATAAAGTATTTTAAAAGACCATTGGCTAGTATTTGTTAGTATAATAAGTATGCTGTGCCTTCAGTAACGTCATTTGTAGCTGGCACGCTCTGGTCACGCTGAACACTTCGTCAGTCTGTTCGTGAGTGTGCAAGGCAGGGAAGAAAATCGCACCATTTTTCTCGTGCTCTCTTGCGTGCGCTCATTTAGCTTGCAGAACGAATTATTTGCAAATGAAAAACCTTTAAATATATAAAAATTAATGTATTAAATAGTTTACAAAACGAAAATCATGTAATACAACAAGCCGGATATAGTTAAATGCAAAAGTTTAGCAATTGCGAAAATCGGCTAATGTGTAACTGTGCAAGCGTGTGTGCGTGTGTGTGTGCGTGTATGAGCGAGTGTGTGCGTGTGCAAGAAAAAATGAGGCGTAGTGAAAATGCGTGCAAAAATGTCTAAAAGGTAAATTACAATTGCACTGTCATGACTTGAATGCTTTAAATATAAACAAGTATATAAAGACTTGACCAAAAAAAAGTGTACATACATCAAAATGTTTAATAAGCTATAGAGCCAGCTCGAAGAAAAAAAATTACACCCTGTATTGTGTGTGTGTGTGTTTGACTGCTGCCGCCGTCGTCGTCATTGACAGTGCAGCTTTTATTTTTGTTTGCTCAAAACATAAAAGTTATTAAATAAAACGCGAAAATTGCTGAAAATAAAAAATCACGTTCTTTATACGCACACAAATTTCTTTTGGCCTTCCACTTCAATGAGTTGTTATTGGTTTGGCTGCTGAAACCATGAGCTATTTTTTTCTATCCATTTTCAAAGTGTATACGCACTAATTGCCCTAATTTTTTTTGGTTGTATTGTTAGGCATGTTGTTGCTGCGTTTGTGTCGCATAAAGCCGTGCTGCTTAAGCAAATGGTCTGTGTTTTGCTTAAATATTAAGTTTAAGTTTTCTTATTTGTACAAGAATCTCAAGTTTTTGCATATTGCACAAAGCAAACAGCAGCAGCATGAAAATCAATGAGCAAATGCTCTCAGCGTTAGTGTGACCATAGTGGCGCAAAACGTTTACATATACCAAAAAAATACTGCAGCAACTAAAAGTTATAACTGTGCGTTTAAAAACCAACAACAATTTGTTGTATTCAAATAAAATTAACATTTTCTAATATTTACCTTATAAATTTTGTTTATTTACAGCCTAGCAAACTGACAGCAGCAAAACAAATGCAACAACCAGTGCATTGGGTCACAAAGTGCAATTAGCGTAGCTCAGCTTAACAATAACAACACGACCATAAAACCAAACAAATACATATATAATAAATAGTTATCACGCGCGGCGCGTATACATAGATCCAAAGCTGACCGGTTAAATTTCATTAACAAACTTTACAAAACAAATTTTGTCGTCGTCGTCGTCGTCGTCGTGATAAACTGCGCCAAAAACTAAAACACTGTTTGAACTTCCAAAACGTATGCGTCAAGCCAAACTTTTTGTTGTGACATAAATAAAGTAATTAAAATCAGTGGCTTACAAAATGTGCAAAAGTGTATTTGTTAAAATTGTTTAGCCAAAAATAGTTGTTTGCATAAAGCCCTTTACTGCTTTTTTGTGTTTTTCTTTTAAATTTGCTTGCTCTTGCGACAAAACCTACTTACAAAACTTTTCAACGTTTAACAACACACAACTTCAGTGTCTTTTTATTTTAATTTCAAAACATAGAAAACAACAAAAAAATTAGATCGGAAAATGCTGCTCAAATTGTTGTTTTAATGTTAAGCCTTAGCAAGGCTAACAAAACTGCAACAACATTAAAAACATCAATAAGCTAACAGCTACAGAGAGCGTGAAGGCGCGGAAGGCAGAGCGAGTTGCGCGCTCACTCGCTGTTCGTTAAGTTTATTTTTGGCTGCACCTGGACGCATGCGCGATATGCATAAACGTGTTTAAGTGCGCGTGTGACGTCACACGCACACCAAAATTCATTCGCTTAGAAAGCGTTATTAAAATACACTTAACAATAAACCAAAACGTCAACGTCTTCAACAGCTTCCTTCAATTTGTGCAGCAATTCAATCTTATCTACAATAGCCAAAAACTTTATCAAAATTCAATATAAGTTGTTTTAAGTCAAAATTCCACGAAAAGTGTTAAATATCAAAACAAAAACAAAATGCAGCGACGCGAACGGCAAGCCAGGTAAGTCACTCAATCAAATTGTTAGAAGTTTCTTAAAATGCATATTTTTAGTATAAAATTTTGTTATTGCGACAATAGTACGCACAAGTACGATTTGAAACTTTTATGGAAAACTATTCCTAAGCTAAAACTCTGCGCAAATTTTTAAAATTCACAGCTTACGTAATTACTTTATAAATTGTAGACTAACTTGGCACGTAAGATTATAATCTGCAAACCCGCTGCTATTAAATATGTATAATAACCCGTGTTGCCTCAAAGACTAGTTTTATGGTAAAACCTATATAAGCTACATATACATTGATGTGTTTGAAAACTCTTAACCGTATTTCCATCCTAGAACTTTCTGTCAGTACTAATGTCTCTTTTCATCGATATTTAATCCAAAAGCTATCCATCAAATTGCGAAAAAATTTCTTAATAGTTTTTTTAAAAGAAAGAAATTTAGACAAACTAGCCTAAACGTTTGTGACACACCATCCTGATTGGTAGATACATTTTTTATGCAACCTTGCTTTTAGTCTTTAAATCTGTCAAATATTATAGCGAAAAAAATAAAATAGCGCTTTATTACTACAACAATTTATAGCAAACACACAGAAGAAGAATATGGTTGCAAAACCAAATAAATCGTTAAAAATTTATCACTATTTATGTTATTTTAAAAAAAACAAGGATATCAGCTTTTCAGGCTTCTTCAAGAAGTTTAATTCGTCAATTTTTTTTTTTATATTAAATGACTTGTATCAAACACAATAAGAACGTATTATATAAACCTATTATATTGTCTTGACTTACATTTACTCATATGTTCCCAATTTCTTCTAAATTGCATTTCTACAAATGCTATTTCGTATTGAATTAAGTCAGTCCTGCTTTATTCATTTAGTCATCTCTATTAAGTAGAAAACTTTTCGCAATTTGGAGTTTTTGCTAAATTAAATATTTATTAAGTCTAAAAATAAATACATTTTAATTAATGAGTGCTTGGATTATGAGCCTGTTCATTTCTCATTACAGCAACTGTATGAATCTTTTAATATTAGAAAGCTTTAAAGCTTAATGCTCTTTAACTTATTAAATATTAAAAAAAAAAAATCATAATTAATTTATTAAATTAAATCCAAAAAAACACAAAATAAATCTGTATTTAAATAATTCGAGGTGGTCCGGTCCTGTTTAAAAAAAATAAAATTTTAAAGTGCTAAAAAGTTTTAAATTAAGCCAATTATTTATTTTCAAAAATACTTTTACAATACTATTTCTTTAGGTTAAATTTTTTTCGTATTCATTAAAAATTTCTTAAATATTATTTAGCGAGGATTTTCTGTCTCAATAATTTTTACACTTAAAGGCGGCCTATACGCAGCATGAAAAATTTCGCACGGAATGACAAAACTTCATATAAAAAAAAAGTCCCAAATGGGATATCCCAAATGGGATTTTGTTTTTAATATGGTTTTGTCGTTCCGTGCGACATTTTTTTGCATTCTGCGTAGACCCCTTAAAGGCCTATACGCAGTTTGAAATATTTCAAACGGAATGACAAAACTTCATATAAAAAAAAAAAAATCCCATTTGGGATATCCCATTTGGAACTTTTTTTTTTATATGAAGTTATATATAGTTAGTTAGTTGTATATAGGCCTTAAGAAGAATCAATTCATTTGGGATATCCCATTCGGGATTTTTTTTTATGGTTTTGTCATTCCGTGCGAAATTTTTTTGGGCTAAATTTTGTCTTATTAGCCATATTTCAAAGATTCTATGTATCGTCATCATCATTTCCTGTATCACTCACTTTATTAGAGGGTCTCTTGTTACTTGGTGCTTTCCTATTCCATGGCAAATAGCAAGCATTTTGTGGCTTATTTAGTTTTATGTGAAGGACCCTTGGCCTTTAAAAGGGTTTTCAAACACAAAACTATGGTTCTCATTGATGTACGTCTTTTATTATTCCCGTAAACGTTTTCAAAGATATCTTGGCTGTTACTTGGTGCTTCCTTATTAAAGGTATGCCAAATAGGAAATATTTTCTGGCTCAAGTAATTTTCAAAATTTTGACTTGATGTTGTTGGCTGTATGTACTTGTTCCCAATTTATTGGGCCCTAGCATTCTGTAGCTATTGCTGTTTTAAAAGCGTCCTTGGATGTTTTTTTTTTTGGCGTTACCTTATTCTATGCCAAATGATAAGGATTCTTTCGTTTTATAAACGTTTATAGTGAACTTTATTGCTTTGAGAATAAACAAAATCTTGCCCTTCGAAAGTTCTAAGCTGCGAACCGAAAGTTACAAGAAATTTTGAGAGTTTGCAGCCCTGATTATGGGTATCAACAAGTTCTGCAGACCCACCTGTAAGCTCTATTTATAGCAGATAAGAAAATTTGTTACTTTTTGTACGTGTTTGGACATGTGTGTGTGTTGTGTCTGTATGCAGCAGGCATGCTTTGAATATTTTGTTGTTTTTTTTTTTTTGCCTATGTACAAAAGTATTTACTTTAGGTACTGTTTGTCAGACAACAACAACAAAAAACAAGGATACACCAACCACATAATACTTGGGCGCTTTTTTGTTTTAACGAAGATTTTATTTTTAGCAAATAGAATTTCTATTTAAATTTATTTTATTTGATTTTTGTTGTTGCCGCGTTTTATCAGCAGTTTTCTTTTCTTTACTTTTTTTTTTTTTTTAATACATAATGCGATTTCTTGGCAGCTGTTTGCCTTCCTTTTCAGCCTATTCTTGCTCTTGTTGTATTTGCTGTCGTTGTAGTTGCTTTGGCAAAAAAAAAAAAAGAAAGGGTGAATGAAATGGGTTTTCAATCTATAAAGGCTATAAGTGAGTCTATCTCGCTTTTGCTTGTAACTTTTTGTTGCTTGCTGTGTAAGGAAGCGGAAAGTTAAATGCATACAAACACACATATGAACATATGTACATACATTCACATAAATATTTTATATAAAGTGTAGTTATCGGTCGGCCTCCTGTGTGCTCTCGACGTCGACGTCAACGGAAAACCGTTGCGCCTTGGCAGCCAAGTGTTTGTTGTTGTTTTAGTTGTTATTGTTGTTGTTGCTGTTGCTGCTGTTACCTTGTGTCCGTGTATTGACATTTCTAGGTTGCTGTTGTTGTTGATTTTAGTTGAACGCGTGTTTGTTTATAGTTTTTTTTATTTTATTTTATTTTTTTGTTGGTTTGTGCTTTTTTTGTATGCATTTGGGTTTTGGGTTTTCTTTCTTGTTGGTTTTTTTTATGATGCATTTAGAATTATGTTTGCTTTTATTATATACCTACCATTTTTTTTTATTTACTAATGGGATTTTTTTTCATAATGGATACATTTTATTTCTTTTTAGTATTTAAGCGTTGCTATGAAACACATTTTTTTTATGGCAAACTTTTACAAATTGAAACAAATTTGTTTCGTTCCAACAGGTGGGTTTTATTTTCTTTACAAGTTTTCCCAGAACCAAGAGAACAAGTGCAATCAATTTTTGTTGTTGCTTATTTCAATGTGTGCGACTATAGTTGAACAGTAAAATTTAGTTTAAGTAAACTTTGTCTGGTTAGTTCTTAACCCTGAACCATCATCACTCGTCAAAACGACGACGCTACATTTCCTTTAAATTTTTATTGAATCTATTGGTCTTATGTACTGCGTTGTTTGCTGTAAAGACCTTGGGAAATAGTTTTGCTTTGAAAAAAAAACGTAGCGATGTAATTTTTGTAAATTTTAGTTGTTTATGTGTACGTGCATTCTTGTAATATATTTTAATGCTCCTTTTCATTACGGCCAGTAAAAAATCTTAAAATTATGTGGAAACTAATCATTAAATCCTTGCTAATCATTGCCTTAAACCACACTTTCGATGACTTGGAGTGCGGTCATAGTGATGAAGATTCTGATTATGGCTTAGGCATTGAGCACGAGGATTAAATTGAAAATAGATAAGAGGGAGCACCATCCACCGTTATCCTCCAATCAAACATGATTAAATTTTATAATGGTTTAAAAGGAGCCGTAGATTCGTTCGACAAGATGTTGTGCTGAGTCTTAAGCTGCTCAAAAAAGACTAACAGGTGGCCAAGGTGCCAATTCGGTTTTTACACAGTGGATAAGTTCCTGGAAAAACCGCGTAAAAAAATTACGTGTAAAAAAAGACATGAAGAAAATCCTTAAATTGCTATGAAAATAAATTATAAAGTGGAATTCCCTAATAGTACAGTAAACGAAGGCTCAAAAACGACCACTGCTAAAAAAAAAAATACTTACCCTGTTCTAAGTCTAAAACCGAGTTTTCGTATTTTTGGGAGGGGGGCTTAGTAACCCTCCCCCCTGGCAATATAAGTTGGTGCGGCATGATATCTTTTTTTCTTAGAGTCATGGGATTTCAGATCGAATGTTGCCAATAAAATTATCTATCACAGATTTGGGTGTATGTGTTTAACTCTCATATAACTGACCCCACAATATGTTTCAAGCTGGACAGATGTTGTTCAAGCGCCCTCTTTCATGAACAGAGCTTTATTTTGTTATTTTACATAATTATCTAAAAGGCAGTCTCGTTATGTGAACAATAAACCTCTCAATACGAATAAATAAAAAAAAGGAATAAAAAAATAATATGTGCATGAAAGTCGTATGTGGAGAGCACAAAATATATGTATATCTCTTCCTTTTATCTTTTTTAAAATATTAATCCCATTTTGTTTTATTTATAAAATATATTAACAGATGATTTGGCGAACTTGTAAAAAGCCTTTGGCTGATACATTTATCACTTATAATCCTAACAACTCGGGACTGCGCAGTGATCAGCTACTTTTACTGTACCCTTGATTATATTTTCTATATTTTATTGCGCGCTTCGTTTAACAAACTCTAAGCCCTGGAAAGTATACAGCGTGAACCCCTTAGTTACTGACGCTTTCGTTATCTCGGTCGCTGTCTAGCTTTTTAGCACTGCAATACTCTTTATTACTTGTATTCCGAGCAGGTATTCAAATACTTGGTTGACTAACGTTATCTTTTTCACAGATGGCTCGGAAGCTTGTTAAGCTGATTGGGGTTGGACTCATCTCAGTTTAGTTTAAAATAACCAATTGATTTAAATTTGAATCTGATAAGTTGACTACTGAAGTATAGTTCGTTAATTTTTTTTTTCAATTATTCTATGCGTACGTTGTGCTGAGAGTCTACTGTATATCTCTCTATTGCTTATTATTTATTCACATAATAGAATACTTTGCATTTTAAGCGCTACTTTTCCAAGAATATATCAAAAGCGAAAAACTTTTGAAAGCACTAAAAACTTTGAGAGATTATTAAACTTCTCGCTCTATTTGTTTGAGTCGTTTTAATTCTATTTTATACTTCTTTCTTTCATCAACAACAGCTGCCACGACTTATTAGAAGCGCTAACAAGTTGGTCAAGTCTGGTTTACTTTATTTCATTTTTTTTTTGTACTAGCTGAAGAAAAAATTTTCCAAGCTCTGTGTTGTTGTTTTTTCTGTTTTTTGTGCCAAGGAAATGTGCGACAGCAAAACTTGAGTTCAAGAACAATTCCAGTAATTTTTAATGAACGACAAAAAGTAAGAAGAAAAGAGAGGAAAAAAAAAACAGGCGCCTTGAAGATGGATGTTGCTGCTGTCTCTATGCTTTGTCTTTCTTCACTCTCTCACTCTCCCGCTGCTGTCTCCCCTGTCATAATTGTCGCTGTTGCTTTGTGCTTGTCTCAGTGCGTTACAAGAGCGAGAACTTAATTATCAGCAACTGGTTTTTCTTTTCGATTTTTTTTTCCATAAACGCGTTACTCATCCAGAAAAAGAGTATATAAAGTTTTTTTTAAATGTATGTAACAGAGAGAAGAAAGCATATCCGAATAAATAAACTAAAGATCAAACTGATCAAAAGTCGAGTTGATAGTGTCCTATGCTTTTGTTTGTAAGAACGCTGAGATACAGGGGCTCAGAACAGTTTGGGACACCAAATTTGAACAAAAGCTGCACATTGTGCTTAGCAGTGGTCAGCTCCAGACAAAAATTTCCACAGTGATGGGTTCAAATTTCATCCACACAATATGTCATGGTCCTGCGGAAACCAGTATCTTAGCTTCACCTCATCCATTTGCTACGCTTTCTGTCTAGTTGAAGATTTAGAAGATTTTAGCCTTGCTGTTTTAAGCCTTTTGACCTTGAATAGACCGATCTGTCTAGGGATGTGCTTCTCTTATGCATTTTTTGAAACTGCATAAAATAGAATAAAAAGATGGCGTACGTTAAAGTCGGGCGCGGACGACTTTGGGATACCCTGTACCACTGCTTGCAATAAAATTCGGTAAATTGCTTACGAACACCAAAAGACATTTGATTGCCAAATTAGATTATGATACCTTCATAAACAACCAAAAACAGACGAATTTTTAATCAAAAACTTTTTTTCGACCGATCGGCCCTATGGGAGCTATATGATATAGTCAACCGATTTTGATAAAATTTGGTACAGTCTTGAAGATCTCTAAAAAACTTCTGAATGCCAAAATTGGTTACAATATCTTCAGAAACAAACGAAACACAACAAATTTTGTACAAAAAGCGTTTTTTTGACCGATTGGCCCTATGGGAGCTATATAATATAGTCAACCGATTTTGATCAAATTTGGTACAGTGTTGAACATCTCCAAAAAACTTCTGAATGCCAAATTTGGTTACAATATCTTTACAAATAAACGAAACACAACGAATTTTGTACAAAACACGATTTTTTGACCGATTGGTCCTATGGGAGCTATATGATATAGTCAACCCATTTTGATCAAATTTGGTACAGTGCTTGGGAACTCTAAAAAACTTCTTAATGTCAAATTTGGTTACAATATCTTCACAAACAAACGAAACACAACGAATTTTGTACAAAAAACAAATTTTCGACCGATCGATCCTATGGGACCTATATGATATAGTCAACCGATTTTGATAAAATTTGGTACAGTGCTGGGGGTTTCTAAGAAACTTCTGATTACCAAATTTGGTTATGATATCTTCATAAACAAACGAATTATCCATCTAAAACTTTTGCTTTTTTTCGAGGTCCTCTGAAACACCCCTATGGGAGCTATATAATGTAGTCCCGATATCAAAAAAATAAAATAAACTTGTCTCCTATGGATTAATAAGGGATCTTATCTGAAAGTTTGGTTGCTCTAGCTCTTACCATCTCTGAGATCTAGGCGTTCATACGGACAGACGGACAGACGGACATGGGTATATCGACTTCTCTAGTCACTCTGATCATACTTTAGGTAACTTTGGGGGGTCTCCGACTTCTCCTTCTGTACGTTACATACATTTTCGGCTTGCACAAACACAATATACCCTTTGTACCATACCGTACAGGGTATAATAAAAAGAACAGTCTACGCTATGTAGCTTCAAATATTGGAGCGCTTTCTACAATTGGGTTAAATTGTGTTGTATTGGGTATTCAAGTATAATATTGTAAATCTGGGCGGGAGAGGAGATCTGTCGTGATGTTTTGTTCCAAATATGGGGAGGAGCTGAGTACATGAGTGATGGTAATAGGTTTTGGACAGTGGCTCAATCTAGTCGAAGTTGACCAGATGTAATATAACATTTTCAAAGTTACTAGCTTGGAATAGATATAGACTTACAATATGAATAAGCATAAAATTGGTTTAGCCCTTTGGCCTAGAAGCTTTATTTAAATCAAACTTTTGTGTGAACATATTTGTAAAAAGCTAAATCGATATATAAGACTCTTGTGGACTTAAATATGAAAATCCTTTCTCGAAGTTCTAAAACTTTCAAACTGTGCGTCAAAACCGTTTAAAATTCAAATAAAATAGGAAATAACTGAGGGATATAGGGAATATTATAGTCGGGTTTTTCCAACTGTCAGCGGCCCAAAGTGGTAAACCGCCCATTATATATTTTTGTAATTTTATTGTATTGACACGTACGCATGAATTTATTATTGTGTTTGACTATGATATTTCATAATTGTTTTTAATTTTCGAAAACAAATATTGTCGCCTGAAAACATAAATTACATTTTAATTAATTAATTGCTGCCAACTGGCATGGTTCATTATGTTTGTCTCTTGCTCCAAAATGCAGTCCACAAAATCAACATCAACTAATACACATGCAAACATACATATATGTACACATTGTCACACACACCCAGACAACCAACTTGTAATTGAGGTCAAAACGCGCACATCGTGGACTTGGGAGAGGAGCTCAATAACCTCACATTAAACTGCAAGTTTTTGTTGCTACTCGTTTTACGCGTTTTTTATGTTATATTTTTTTTAGCGCATAATTACACCAACCATATCAATATGTGTGTTTTAAACAGTTGTGATTGAAGGTTAAATCACTTTAAAGCTGCGATTAAAAATTTAATAATTAAATTATGAGCACACAGTACTGGCTGGCTCTAGCGGCGATTGTGTGCATAAGTGAGTTGCCAAAGTTGTTCAATAAAGTTCAAATAGTTGGCAAGGCTGTGCAGCAAGCAGCTGCAGTTGTTGTTGTGGGTGTTATAGATTTGCCATTCACACATAAACGCCGCAATCTAGGATCAATGTCAAGTTTATGCCAAAGGCTGGCAAGGTTGTGAAAGTTGCAGTAAGTGGGCAGCATTAAATGTCAAGGTTGTCATTCAGAGTTAATCAGTTTGTCAATGTAACGAGGGCTGCCTATAAGATTTTGCATAAAGAGAGGAAAAACGAGTAGTTTTTGGTTTCGGAAATTGGTTTTATAAAGTAGAACCGAGTATTAAGTGTTGCGTGATATAGGTCTTTAACTTTTTAAAACTGCCATGAGATGTCTAACAAACATTTTTTTTTTTTTTATAAATATTTGCTTTAGAAAGATTTTTAAACTTTAGCCATAGTACGAATCAATTTTCATTTCTTTGTTTAAATTAAATTTAAAACGCAATGTCCAAGCCTACAATAATTTTTTTTTTTACTAGAGTACTATTGTCAACAAACCAAATAATGACTTTTTTAAAGTATTAAAGATAACCCTTGTATTATCCAAAAAAATTTTGACCGATTTAAATTTTTTCAGGTATTGTTAAAGACCAATGGTAAATCTGTTGAGGCCACACTACTTTGATTGCCTGCTACCGAAATACTAATGACAGCCCTCGTATCAGCCATGAATCACTGCGTTGCGCCTGCCCCCGCTTAACTTAGTTTTCTTCTTTTAAATCTTCATCGATTTGTTTGACAGGCGGCTTTTCAAATTTGCTGAGTGAGCATACCTCTCTTGTGCGTTCGCTCGCCTTTCCTACGCTTTGGCCAAGCTTTAAGTTCAAGCATGACTGGCATCTAATTTAATTAGATGAAATTTTCACACTATTGGGTTTTCTTTTTGCTTTGTTTGGTACATAGCAGATTGTGTGTATTTTATTTTTACTTTCGCCAGCAGTTTAGTAGCTTACACAAAAGCACAATATGGCGTTGCTCACGTGCCGCTGCTACCAACTTGGGCTCCACCCGCTGACCTTTTTTTTTTTCACTTGGCAGCCGTTTTGGCAAGTTGTTAAGTGTAGTTGGCATCCCTCAAACAAAACTTTACAACAGCAGCAGCAGCGGCAGGAACAGCAGCCGCGCACTTACTTATCAACAATTGATTTCCGTTTTTATGCACACTTTATTTAATTTCTTTTGGTTGCCACAGATAAACACACACACACAAACGCACACATTTAGATACTATAGACGCACATGGCCGTTGGGCGCGCTCGTTTGGTTCGTTGTTTTTTGCCATTAACTGCCAATATAGATACTTGGCAACAAATTTGTGTTTTTGGTTGGCAACTCAACGCACAATGCTATTGGCAACACTAGTAAGACATTCTCCCATCCTCTGCTTCATCTTTATCATCATCAACGACATCATCATCATCAGGTTGAGTAGTGAATTTTATGTTCACCTACTATTGTTGTTATTGTGTTAATCGTTAAAATCTTGCGCCTTTTTTTTTTTTTTCTCTTTTGTCTGTACAGTACAGTACAGTACACTTTCGATATAGTGAAATAATTTAGTTTTAAAGAAAATTTGAAAACAGCGTTTGTAGGGTAAAATTAGAAACAAAATTCCGAATTGGGCAGGGGGAAAAAAATTTAATAGAACTTGTCAACATTAATATCATGTATCTATACCATCCACTTTTAAAATAAATTCGCTGTTAATAAAAAAATTATATACATATTCCGGAAATAACATACAGAACATGTGAATTGGCAACACTGTTAATTTTTGAAAATTTTTCGTTTTTCCAGCTTGATGTTGCCAAGCTTGCAACCACTTCTAACAGAGTTGCCACCATTTTACGTATGCAGCGTAGCTCATTAAGCACAGTTCTGCTGAATGCAAGCAATATTTTTTTTAGTACTTGTTCACTTTATCAAAGTTGCACTGTATTGTGGAATACTTTGAAAAAATGCGTGCAACACCCACACAAAGACATTGGCAGCTGCCGCCAACTTAATGACGTCATGTTTTCTAGTGGCCTGACTGACTGACTGACTGGCGGCTGGCTAACTGCTGGATATGATGTGCTTTGCTTTTTATTACTTTTTGTATACTTTTACATTCACATTCTTTTTGCTAAATCCGCAATTTGTCCTTGTTTTTATATGCCAGCTGCTTGGTTCTGGCTAGTTGGCGCTTTTCTTCTTCTTTGGCTTTTTACACGGTGTGTGTGTGTGTAAGTGTATCTGTGTCTTATTGAAGCTACTTTTGTATGTCGCCTTGGTGTGCCTTGGTTTCTGCCTTGGCTTGCCTTGCCACACGCAACTTGGCTTCTCTTTAGTTTGTGGTCTGTCGGTCGGGCAGGTGGCAACGCCGTGGCCTGTTACAGTTACATTTCATTTAAGCTTGTTTTTTGTTGCCACAGTTGCACAGTGGCCTAAATGGTTTTTTTTTTTTTTTGTTATTCCTCATAAAAAATTTATAAGACCACCTTGAAAAAAATTAACTCGCCGAAGATCTGTCATAGTAAAATCTGCTTAGTAAAATGTGCTCAAGCTCTTCTCTATCAAGAAAAATTACAATTTGGGTTTACTGGCAAAATAATTAGAAAAAAGTAGTCTCAACTTGAAAAGGGAATGACTTCGAAATCAGAACTTGGAAAAAGATTCGACGCTGGTAAAAAGTTTTTCCTCGATACATTTAACCATATACTTATGTACGTACATTCCCGAAAGTTCTCTTTTCGGTATAGAGTGGATGTTTTAAAAAAATACGACGTTTCGTTGTTTATTTGGTTCACATGGTTCTAAAAACCTAAATCTACAATGGATATATATTTCTTTTTTTTCGACTTTATCTTTTGAAGAATCAAGGCTTTCATAGTGCAACTAAAAACCAAAAAGTTGATACTAATGGACGAACTTCATTTGCTTACTTTTAATACGTATCTTTTATTCTTCCCTTTAGCAAAAGGATAAAAATTCGTTCGGAAAATAGAAAATTTTAATTTTAAAACATTTATATAGAAAACAAAATAAAAATTTAAAATAAATACATTTTGGCATCAAACAGTTTATGAAAATTGAAATTTATATTAGATAATTGGCCGATTTCGACCACTGTGCGCTGCTGGGTTAGCAAAAATTTAGGTTATACATAGTATATAGTACATAGTTTTATGACAAACAGTGAACTCATAAAGCAGCAGTGCACCCCTTACCCCTATTAAATAATAAAAGCAACACAAAAAGTTTGTTTTATGTTACATGCATATGTACAAATTTTATATAGTATGTATCTTGTATATAATTTTGTTGCCTTTGTTGTTTTGGTTGGCAACAATCTAAAGTCGTCGCCGGGGTTTCTATATTTTTTTTTTTATTGTTATGTGGCGCAAGTGGCGTGTAAAATTATTTTTAACATGAGTTTTCATATTCATATGTATGCGTATCTATGTGAATTTTGTTGCAACTCTGGTGCGTCTATGTGTTGTCTGTCTAGTATGTATCTAAAAGCATGCTAGATAAATATGTGTAGCTACAGTAATTATCTAAAAGTAGCACGCATACACATACAAGCGCACATTTAGGGCCGTTTAAGTTAAAATGTCTGCATCTGTATCTATGTCTACTGTGTGCTGCTTTTGTTGTCGCTCCACAAATATTGTTGAGTGCCACAATTACTCATTACCATGACTTGGTTTTTATCAGCACATGGATGGACGGAGGAGCGGACATGCACATGCGGTGTCTGCCTCAGACACGCAGATTTCGGGCTAAAGTTGTTGGCTGTTAATGCTCTGTTAATAGAACTGCTTTGCAGCTGGTCACATTAATTATTTATGTTAAATAGTTATTAATTGCAAGTGCTAGAATCAGTGGCTTAGTAAGGGGGCTTACACGCAAATAAGTTTACGAAAATTGAGAAGTAACACAAAGGAAACACAAATTTTTCAAAAACGGATCTTTTCGCACTTCTACTTATGGGTATTTATTTATTTTGCAGTTTTCTTCCTATTCAAAATCTTCTAACACGTTGAGAAAAAAAATGAGAACAGTGAGTGTAGGGTCCTAAAACGTTGAAAATGAGAATGAGAGCAGTGTCAGCTCCTAATAATAGTTCAATTTAACTTTCTGCTATAACACTTGTTCTTTATACACCTAAATTTGTTAAATATTTCGTTAATGTGAAATAAAAATACACTTTGAAAAAATGTGTTGAAGTTCTTTGTATGTAAGCTTTTCCTACAAAAAAGGCATATCAATCTGACGTAACCTTAAACGTTACCATTGAGTCGCCATGACCCTAAGGTTAATTTTGATTTGGTTAAAGACAATGCTTTATTTGGAGAGAGAAGAGCAACAAGAAAATATACCATATACCTATTAAAAAGCTGAAAAACTAAGAATTCGATTTCTAAATTTCAATCTCCAAATCGTGCATAAATTCGTCTAAAATGTATACAGCTTAATAAAGCTGAAGCAAATTCTTTGGATTATTTTCTTTTGCCACAAGAACGATAATTTTGAGGAGTTAGATTAGAACTTCCGGAGAAATATGTATACACAATATATGTGCAATACTTAATTATTATATACGCACCCCTCTCAAAAAGTTATCTGCGCTACTGGCTGGTAAAATAAGGAACTCATTAATTAATAAGTAGCCCTTCTGGATGAGTCATCTCCATTGATTTTGCACAGTCTGGTCACACTAAACATGCGCATGTGTAATAAATCTGTTAAATAACAGTCAGATCTTGCGTGTATGTGTCAGTGAGTGCGCTTATGTTTGACAGGTGCGTTTTGTTTGTGTAACGAGTTTGTTATAGTTATTTATTTTTTTTACTCTAACGCAAACACATGCTCGCTCACTTGTTCTTAATTATTATCAACATGTCGCTCGCTCACACTTTAACACTGTCAGAGAGCTATCGTTGTTTTACTGCTCCTTGAGTCTTGCTGCTTTATCTGTTCCATGATGTCTGTATCGTCTGTCCGTTGTCTCTTTCATTGCCTCTGCAGCACTCTCTCCCCTGTGGCAAGCACACACTTAACATAACACAACAACAATAAATAATAATTACACACATGTGTGTAGTAACACACACAAAATGCTCTTTTGCCGCATTTTCATTTTCACACGCTCACACAAGTGTTTTTTCTATCTTTGTACCACAGATTTGTATCCCTTGTTGTGTAGTTCAAATAGCTCAAAATACTCACTCACACAAGCACTCACACATCACTCACTCGCTCGTTGTTTTTGGCGAGCGCTCAATCATGCTCATGTTCTCTCGTTTGTTGGTCTCAGTCTAATGTCTTAGTAAATTTGTTGCCGGTAGGTAATTTAAACAATCGCTTCATTCGAAGTTTGCAATTAAATCAATCATTTATAAATTTATTCGTAGCGCCCCTAATAATTCATATTTTACGTAAGATTAATTTGATTTTTTTTATCACCGCAATTAGCAATAAATTTTGTTTCTCCAAAGTTACAGAACATCGTTTTATCAGTCTACTTAAATTAAATAGCTTGATTTTTGTATGAATTTTTGCTTGTTGCCAAAAGAGCTAAAAACACGTGCCTGCCCTATTATGAGCAATTTCTTTTCACAACAAAGATTTTTTAAAATAATTATATATATTCTTACTACACCCTCAACAACTTTAAATAAACGAGTTGTTTAATTAATGACTACCTTATTATTTAACTTGAAGCACGGTAAACATAGCCGCTATTATTAACCTATTTTTTACTGTATAATTATGATAAACAAGCAACTGGTTTATTCTAAAAATTGAGACAATAGCTTTACAGTGAATCAAATAAGTTTTGGCACAGCGTTATTTTCATGACTTTATAATATTTTCTACTTTACTTAAACAAAGTAAAAACTAATGATTAAATTAAAAAAGTTTCATTTATTAGACATTTTTTTTGGCTGATTCTATTATATTTCCATTCTAATTCTCCAATCCGATAGTATTAAAAACTGTTGGAATTGAATGTTAATAATTAATTCTGTACTATTTTTTAAAGTTAGATAGGATTCTCCTTAAAAGAATTAAATGGTATGGCTATGCTTTCAAACATTTAATAGGAAATTAAACTTAATACAAAAATAGAAATTATTATTAATTATTTTTGTAAGTGCAACAAAAATTTATATGAAAACTTTTTCTATGCACTGTATGTTATAGCAAAAGCACTAAAATTTAAAAAAAAAACGCTCGAAAACGTGAGAGTAAATGAGCGATTGAGCACAGTCTTTGTGAGTGGAAACTTGAAATTTTTGCACTAGTATTTTCCCCGACATAAATAGCGACCATAGGAAAAAGCATAAGTGTGAAGAGTGTGGCCATATGGCCTGCGTGCGAGCAGACCAGTGAAAACAAAACGCTCACAAATTTGAGAGCACAAAAAATGGCATATGAAGAGTGTGCGATCAATTCATTTTCGATCGTTTGTCGTAGCAGTTGTCATTTACGTGTTGCCGTTGAATGAGCTCTCGTTGCCGTTTATATTGAAATTGAAATAAAAAAAATTTGATTTTTTGCAACGCATAGAAACGTGCGGCGTGTGGCGGTTGTGTGATATACATATAGTATATGTATGCACATATATATATATATATATATAAATAAATTGTGTATATCTGTAGGTGTGCGTGTTAATTATTTGAACGCTGTGACGTATTTATTAATAAAACTTGTGTTAAATATAATTTTTTTTATACTCGAGAGAGAACTTCCATGTTTGTGTGTTCAACAAATTGATTTGGCCGTTTGTAAAAATAAACTACAATTATTTATGTGTTGTTGTGTGTGTGTACAAAATGTGTTTTTTAAGCACAAAGCGCATTTAATTAATAATTGTGCATTTAATTATATTGATTGCTTCTTTTTGCTTTGCGCCGCCCACTTAATGAAGTCTACACTCGCTGCAGCTGTTGTCAAACTGTTGTATATATATGTGTGTTTGTGACGTTTGTGAAATTGTCTTTTCTTTAACTTACACTCCGCGACACTTGAATAAATTTTTTTTAATTTTTTTTTTTCTTGATTGAAGTAAGTTACAGTCACAAAATTTATTAATTTTTGGTTCTAAATAGTTATTTTATGGCCAGCACAATGCTAAAGATGTCTGTAATACCTGGGCGGTTACTATTTAACAATGTTTCACAATGGTCGACAACGTTTTGCAGATTTCATCTCCGCATCCGGTTATTCCTCAACTTGAGCAAAAAATTCCCTGCAGCTAAACTACTTTCTGTCAGCTTTAAAGCTGAGCTGTTTTGGCAAATTTTGTTTTTTTTTTGAATGGCAAAGCTGAAGAATTTCATTAATTAAATTGTTTGCAGTGCTCCACAGTTAAATAGCTTATGACCTCATAGTTAATGAGATATTATGGCTTTGTAGAGACACCGCTTTTTTGTTTTTTAAAAGACCTCACAACCAGCGTAGAAGTGTATTTGTTTCGTTTATAAATTTATTTACTGCCGTTTTGGCTTAATGTGATTCTTCCATGTCGGTCTACGATCAGGGCAATCACACCGCCAGATCAAGCTTAAAATAAAAAAATATAATTAATAAATACTTTTTAAAAACAAAATTATAAGAAATTAAATTGCTTTTATTTTTAGTCTTCTGAATTTAGTCTTTGTGAATTATTTTGTTTTCCGACTGAATTTAATTTTTTCATTAATTTTTTACACTAAGTGGCTTGGAGTGTATTTCATGCTATCTTTTGGCTACCGTTTTGCTCGTTGCTCACCTGGAAAATCTTGCCGTTAGCGAGTAATTTTTGTAACTCGTCTGTTACACACACACACACACACACACACACTCTCTCAGATACTGTGGTGTGTATCTTTTGGTTTGAGTCAGCTGTCTGACTGGCTTTTCCGTTGTGCCTTTGGCTCTGTGTGTCTTTGACTGCGTTCGCTTTTGCCATTGCCTTTGCCTCTTTGTGCTTTATTTCTCTGTGCACAACTTTAACAAGTTTTGTAAGTATTTTTATTCTTAGTTTGCTCACTCACTCACACACAGGCCATTTATCGGCGCACTTCTTGCACATTTTGTTTATTGTTGTAGTTGTTGCTTTTGTTGGAGCAGTTTGTGTACACCGGCAACATAAAAAACTGGTTTTTCGAGTTATTTATGACTCTTTTTTTTCATCTCTTTTTGCCCGTCTTTTTGGTGTGTCTCTCTATATATCTATCTTTTGCCTGTTGTGTCTCTGTGTGTATTTGGTCTTTTTAGACCTCTTTTGACCTGCAAAAAAAAAAGCCACAAAAACTGTAAAAAGACGAGCATTCGTCAGTCAACACTGCAACACATATACATATCTTGAAACTATATACATACATATGCAGAGAGATACTTGGTGTCAGTTGGGGGCGCCCCGGCTTTAATTTCATAATGTGGCGAAAGTTTCGCTTAAGTTGCAACAGCAAAACCAGATTAAACACTGTATAATCAAAAAAAGAACCTTTGCGCTCAACTTGTGCCTCATTATGCTGTAAACGGCAGGAAATAAGATTTTAAGCATTTATAAGACTATCCCAAATTGTAATCGTATATAAAATGCAGTTTCATATGTGTGTTTGTGCATATCAAACGAATTTCCATGAGAATTGGGGTGATATTGAGGCCAACGCCATTTTATACTATATAATTAAACTAGTTTTCTAACAACGAAATTTTACACATTTGTGTATCTTTTATTCATTTTATGAAAATATAAGATAAGCACCAAAAAACCCCTACTACAATAGTACAATAAGAAATTAAGAATTCAGCAAAGATAACATGCAAAAACAAACTATATTCGCTATCTATTATGAGAAAGATTACAGTTTTTAGAAAAGCAAAGGAACAAAAAAAAAAGACAGTCAGCATTATTCATGATTCTTAAAAAAGGTAATAAAATAAATAACTTTTAGAGTGTTTTTATTGTCTCTATAAATAAACACTGCGTACAGACCAAAAAGAAATATAATACACAAGGAGTGAAAAATTTTTCTTAATCAATTTTTTGTTGCCTAGTACACAGTACTTTGTTTAAAATTAATTATTAACTTGAAACTAGTTAGAACAATGTATTAGGTGTACTATTGTCATAGTTTGTGCTCTACACTAAACTGATGGCTGGCTATTTATTTATTCGGTCCTTCTTGGTTATAGCTGTAAGCAGTTGTGTTTTAAACTTTTGTTTGAATAGATAGACTTGGTTTGGGGTTTTTGACAAAGTAGAAACAGCTGTTTTTTAATACGTTAAAAGTGAGTAAATATTCTATATTTATTTATCATTCTATAGAAGTTCTTAATTCCTCTACGCACAGTTGCATTTGCTTTCGATGTTTTCTTTTAAGATTAGTAAAGTGTTAGAAGAGTCGTTTTAGAATTTTACCAATTTGACTTTTGCGGGTGATCTGTCTCAAACTAGTAAATATCAAAAAATTAACAATTTAAAAGTAAGAACAATTTATAATGAGCATTTTTTAACAGGATATTTATGTCTTTGTCAAGTTAAATAAAATGGCATAGCGTTTATGTTTTTAAAATTAAAATTAAATTGTTTTTAAAAATTTTAAAACTATTTAGACTTGACGAATATTTTTTCAGTCATTATGTTTTTCAAAATTTTCAAATTACATTTTTTTTAACTAAGAAAAATTAGAAATTAACTTTAAAACACAAGTGCTTCTAATTGAAGGCTCTGTGCTGTAAAATAAATCAAATTCCATGTGCAGTTCTTGCGCACACACACACGCACATGAAAATACTCTCTAAACGAACACACACACTTAAACATTTACGCACAAAGCGAAACGAAACGGATATAACAAATTAAAACATTTCTCATTCGAAATTCACTCGAAATCATCAACTCTAGTTGAGCTTTAATTGTTGCCAAAGACAACACGAAACAAAAGTACAAAATTATAAAGAAATAAAATAAAAAAAATAAAGCATGGCAGCCAAACATGTTTAAATGTTGCTTTTATACGCAGTTTTTGTTGTTGCTATTATTATTATTTTTGTGTATTGTGTAAAATAGAAAGCGCGAACGCGTTGGCGTTAAATAATCGACGTTTTGAAATTGTTGTTATTAAATTATAACGCAAGAGAAAAGTTGCACATAGTGAAAAAGTTGTCGGAAAAAATAGCAATAATAATAAAAAAAAATCTTATTTTTTAGTGCATTGCAGCAAGCGTGAATTGCAAAAAAAAAAAATAAGAAAATAAAAAAACCAAGTGCAAAAATTAAATTAAACATAAAACTGTTGAAAAAAAGAAAAACAAAAACAACGCTAGATCAACAGCTGCTCAACAGTTTGACAAGCACTGCTCCCCCACAAAGGCGTCAAACAACGCATGAGGTCGCAAGCCTAGAGCGAGTAATAAGAGGGAGAGAGCGAGCGCATAACTAAGCAACGTGGAGAGTTAGCGGGTTCGTTGCATTTGTTGTTTTGCATTCAAATTTATTTTATAGTACAATGATCGCTAAAAGTATGTTGACAAGAAAAATAATTTGTTGCGTTTTTCAGATAAGGGTATATAAGATAGAATCAAAATAGACATAACAATTTGTTTAATTATTAATGTAATTTTATAGGCACGTAAATATATATTTATAAGCAATTTACTATTATGTGTGCAATTAGTAATTAACGATTAGATTCTTGTTGGTTCAGATGACTCATTCAATGATGACTTTCCAATTGTGCTATACTACTGAAAAATTCCTAAACTTAATTTATAGCATAGGAGGCTTGTAATCTAAAAATATAAAAAATAAATATATAAAAATGTTTCAAGAAAACGCGAATGTTTCGAAGGAGCTAAACCAAAATATTTAGTATAAACCTATAATCAAAGTTATTTTTAGTGAGATTAAATTTGTGGAGGGCTAGATGATTCATTGAAGAGGGTGTAGCATACAAGAAAACTTGTCCAGCTTGATAATGAAATTAAACTAAACATAAGTTGGCAATGAAATTTTGAAAATGAGTATTACTGATTTCGACGTCTTAGTTTAGAAAATAAAAATATTACAATATAAAATTAAAATTCAAAATATTAATAGTAATAATCGTAAACACACAAAAACAAATTTGTTGGCAAATAGATGGACTGTGTGCAGATTTTCCCTAAAATTATGCCCGAAAAAGTTTTGTAATAGCTGATAATTTAAAAAAAGACCTAAATGGAGAAAATTCGTTTACTTTTCACGATTTCTTTTCAAATATGGACGAGCCTACTAATTCATAATATTATTCATTCTTTTTACCTTCATATTCCTTAAAAAAATTACTAATCATTTTGATGTTTTGACGTGTAGCTTGTCATGTTGTAACAAATGACTGCTCATCAATCTGTCAACTGAACTAAACGTGTGATCATTTAATATGTGTAAATATTTGTTCTTGTTTATTATTTCATCGATTGATACCAAGCATCTGAAGCCATTAATGTAAACACGTTGCCAAATGTTACGGCACCAGCTTGAAGGTACTTATTAACACACAGGTGCCAAATTTTTTTTGGTGTTTTTTTTTTTCACTCCTACAACAAAATTTTCTTCTTGATGAATGGTATTCAAAACTGCTATCATTAGTCGCTGCTAGGAAAATGATGAAAGCGGCTTGTAAACAAATTTATTAGCAATAAATCCACTGGATCCACACCTGGCAAATGCAAAGCTGAAATGTAGGGTTGGACTTTTTTAATGGGGTCACCTCATGAAACGCCCGGAGAAAAGGTTCTTTTTCATAGAAAGAAACGCTATGTTTGTTCATTATCAAGAAAACAAAATTTATTGGAGGTCAATCGTGGTTTTGAGAAAACGCGCCTTAAAGTTTTTGTAAAATACAATTAGACTAACAAAACTTACTGACTGTATTTTTAGAAATATTCCGAATTTCGATCTGAAATTTTACACGCACATTCTCGGTTAGTTTTTCTGTCGACTAAACACACAAAAAAAAACCCGATTTTTTCGGGTTTTCATGAGGAGACCCCCTTAAGACGACTCCGAGTTAAAATGTTATAGTTTTTAGGCATTAGGCTTCGGGGGAGAGTATTTTTAATGCCCTCAGTTCATCAAAACAAGTGCTGCATTAAGTTTTGTCAGAAAACTTTTGCCGACTATTGTGGTACGTGTCATTGCTTTTCAACCAACTGTAAGGCACAGCTGTTCGTGCGTGTCGTTGTGTGTAAGCTATTACTTTGTATCTCATGCCTTCAACCTTCAATTGACAAATGCTATCAACACCTACATGATTTAAAGATAAATAGAAACCATGAAAAATAACAAAATAAAAACACTTAAATTGCATAGAAACAAATGACCTCCACAAAAAAAAAAAAAACGAAAAAATTACAGACGCACTAAAAAAATGACAAACGATCTAAGTATCGTATAGAGCACAGACGTCTTCTGCCTTAGCCACAACGCACGTGATGTTTTTCAATGTCGTTTCTAGCGCGGGCCAAGAACAGCAACCCATCTAACCATCAATTTGAATCAGCCCACAACCGGAAGGAAGGAAACGAGCTTAAAAGTAGTGCAGAGATGGGTGGATGGTAGGGGAGGTATGGACGCGGTACGCTAACGATTCAAAAGGTTGACTATATGCAGGAAGAAAACACTAGAAAGCAAATTACCGACAATTTTTCAACACACACATTCATAGATAGATACGTATGTATATAGACAATTGGCTGGGCGTACCATGGCTGTTACAAATAGTTGATAGCATTTGACCTCTAAAGCCATCGCCATCACATTTGCATAGCTTTTAGCTTTTGCACGTGTGCGGCTTGCTGCATGGGTGTGTGTGTGTGTTGCAACAATGACTAAACTAATTAAAGCTGCTTGCTAACTAACCCCCCCACATAGACACCTCAATATATGTTCAATGTTAATCTAACATGCAAAGGTCAATCGGCCATTGAGGCGCCCACTATAGATACATAGGCACACAGATACTCATACACACACGCACACCCAAATGACGTTGTCATCATCTATGTTTTTTTTGTTGTTGTTATAGCCATAATCCCATCCATATTGCATATTAAGCTGCACTCGTTATCTGCGCTCGCTCAACAGAGTTGCCAACTCCTTTTTTGCTCTAAGTTTTTTGTTTTTCTTTCTTATATCGTTTTTTTAGTTGCAAAAAATTTGAATTTTGATTTTAATTCTGATATAAAATAATGTTTTGCGGGCTATAACTATAATATCAAAAAAAAAAAAACATTCCAAAAAATTTCCAAATATAAATAATTTGATACATTTGTTATCGCATTGAAAACAGCTGTTTTGGATTTGTGCGCACACAGCTTTCAAAGTAAATTCACTTTAAATTATTTGTAATGTGTAACAATTTGTTCATTACAAAAAAAAAGTGTGTAAATAATAATAGGAATGAGTGCAAACGCAGTTTTGGGTGATAAAAGTTGATACTTTGAAAACATTGTGGAAAATGTTTATAAAAGTTCCAGCGTATTGGCCGTAAAACAAAAATCATAGCAGTATCATTCTTAAAATGTGAGTAGCTGCCATCTTTTGTTTTGATGCTTTGTAAGAAGTGCCAAATTCACTTTGTTTTTATCTGACAGGTCGCTGATCCCATGTTTAGTGAACTGTGATCGAGAATCAAACAAAATTTCCTGGTGAATGCGCCCATTACTTATTTCGTTTTTGTTTAAAACAATTAAATTTGCATACACAACGCCATGTTTAATTTCCAAATATTTGTTACTTCAATTTCGCGAGTGGCCTGTTAATGATAGTAATATAAATACAAGGTATATAAAATAATACATAAAATATAAATAGATGAAAAAAAACTCTAGAACTCGTTCGTTCACTCATGCCAAATCAGGCATTAAGTATACTGTTGCCTTCTTAATTATTTAGTCCTATTTCGTCCTGCATTTTTTATAACTAACACCCTTTATACCGTCCTAAAATTTTGTTTTTTTTATGCGTTACTTTTTTATGGCTCAATTCCTGCAGCTTTTTCCAGGATCCACCAAACTTCCGTTTCGATCCCATTTGTACCTATTCGAAGGACAATTATATATGTATAGAATAAATGAAAAAAATTCTGAACTGATTGGTGAAGCGTTTCTCAAGCTACTGTGATCAGCGTTTTCGAAAACATGGTCTGCTATTAGGGGGAAGTTTAATATTTGAAATGAGTGATGGATTATTATTATTTATTAAGGAAAGTTATTTCTTTGCTTTTAAAGTTTACTAATTCTAATAAGATACTAATTCCATACAATAAAAAAAACTAACTAAATTGACTAAAAATACTTTTTATTGGGAAGCATAAAAATATCCAACTTATTTGCATATGCACTATAGTATAGTAGTTTTTTTTTTTGCTTCTGAAAAGTTGGCAACACTGTCGTAGCTTAGAGCTGCTGCTGCTGCTGCTGCTCATTCGTTTGCACACACTCTTTGGCGCTTAAGCCGGCGCCAGCTCAAGCGCTCTCGGCAAACTGCTTGCACTCGTTCATTTTGACTCGCTATTGTTTGTTTGCTTTGTCTCTGTAATTTTTTTTTTTTTTTTTTTGCTCTGCTGCTGCTGCTGCTAATCAACGTGCTCTTATCTAGCGAACATGTTCACTTGTTGTTGTTTTGTGTTTTGTTGTTTGTTAAGTACGCTGCTGCCGCCATGCTTGCTGTTGCTGTGCTCTCTCCCTCTCTGCATTGCAGCGGCACGTCAATGGCTAGAATAACAACAACAATGCCACATGTTTATGGGTGTGTGTGTGAGTGAGTGAGTGAGTGTCTTTGCTTATCATTTTGCTTGTTGCCTTTTCTAAACTCTAAAGAGGACTGATAGCCCGGCATCTGCAGTACATTTCTGTATATGCACTCTATAAATATATGTACATATTTGTTTTATGTATAATAAATCTTTAATATGAGAAAAAAAAAAACAACAAAAAAACCACAATGCTGTTTACCGTGCATTTTCAACGCGTTTTACGTGTGTTTTTTGACGCCTTACACAAATGGAAATGCCATTGAAATTGATATGCATAATGTGACAAAACATTTTAATTAAATAAAATTTCAAGCGAAAACCGAAAGCAATGCGCATTTATTTGCTGGCATTTTTATAATGTTTCAAATACACAACATTATTGTTAAATGCTCTTTTTTTCAATGAGAAATTTACAATTTTTAAAACTATACAATATACTATTCTAAAAACGCAATGTCGCTTTTACTTTCAATTTAATAGCAAGCAATTTCAAGATACATACATCAGTAATTAGTATCAATAAAAAGATACAGATATAAAGATACATTTGGAGGTACGACTAACAAAAATTCACAAATGAACTAGTTATTTCTGAATTGATAGTAACTTTCTGAACTGCAGAGAATATTCCGAATTAATCTTTAGCTGTGGCGCTTTAATCAATTAAATTGTTAGCTCTGAAATTATTTTTATAAAAAAAATCTTACTTAGGTATATTAAATTGCTTGTGCACTTTATCTACGCTCCAAGAAGCACGTACAGAATGTAGCTTAGGCAATTTTACTGGAACGCATTTGGCACATAAATATGGATTTCAATTCAGTTTTATTTCCTTAGACTGTCATTTTGTATATTTTACAGCTTACAATATTTGCAGAGTTTAGCTTTAATTCTTTTCTTCAGTTTAAGATTTTTTTCCTTTTATTGTTCAATCAATTAAAACTAATTTAATCATCTGTTTTGTATCCACAAAAAATAAATGTCAGTTATTAGTAGTACTTCGTGTATTTCAGATCTCTAATCAACACTATTTTGCACGCTTCTCAATTATCGCTTATAAAAGTGCGTTCTAGCTTTCCTAGTAAAATATTTCGAAGAATACAAATCAGAAATAGCTGTCATTCAATGATTCATATCGTTTAACCGCAAATTGGGCGCAATAACTGCAGCAGTATTTTTTTTTTTTATAATAAAGCCGTCAATTTTTTGATGACGCTTTTCCATTTCTCTGTAAATTGATTAGCGTGAGTTTACCCAGCTTATAAACCAGACATGTGCACCCGTTCATTAGGCCGCTCTGTGTGCACTAACATTATCACTATCGAAAAACTTTTAAACGAAAGTTGGAAAATCAAGTTCCTTTTGTTAGTATTATTTCTTTTGTTCATTATCACTTTGGAATTAATTGTTCTTTTACTTTCTATTCTTCTAGGAACTACTTATGCAATACAAGGCTTTCCGCATAAGATACACACTTTTCGTTTAGTTTCCTTGAAATACACTTTTTTAAGTTCCTTTTAACAAGCGAACTAATAGTCTCTAAGATTTTTTCTTTGGAAACTAGTTGCTTTTGTTTCCTAACCTAGTTATACTACTTTCTGTCTCTATTACATCGTTTGTTTATTGGTTTAAACTGCTAAATTTCATTTTCTAAAAAAATCAAACAAATAGGAACTCAATGAACCAAAAGAACTTAAGACGATCACCCCTAAACAACTTAAATTAGATAAAAAGATAGGTCTACTGCAAAAGTTACTTTTCCGAAAAAGAATAAACTACTGCAATTTTTTTTTAAGAACTACATAAAACTAGATGAATCGAAAGAGCTCAAAAAGTCGAACTTCGAAAAAAAAACTATGGGGAAACTTAAAGAATTTTAAGATATATAGATAAATAATTTCAGAAAGTCGGTCTATAGAGCTAATCATTCCGGAAGCGAATAAACTACCACAATCAAAATAACTTTAATGAGAAACAGCACATAAGCTAATTTGAGTACCCGGTCTTCGACAAAAACCTAGAGTAGAGCTAGAAGAACCAAAGAAACTTTAATAAGGGATATAGTTCATAAGTTCACTTGATACAAATACGGTCTTTGGAACTAACTATTCTGGAAAGAAATAAACTACTGCAATTCTTTTTTTTAGTTTTTAACTTATAACTAAATGTACCAAAAAAAGTCTTTGGAACAAAAAACTATATAAAAACTTAAAGAACCAAAAGAACTTAAATAAGAGATCTAGCTCGTTAGCTCATACTAGAACGCGATCTTTGGATAAAAAACTACAGGAGAATTAAAAGAACCAAAATAACTTACGAAGAGATATAGTTCATAAGTTCACTTCGAAAAGCCCGTCTTTGGATAAAAACCGATAGGAAAATTGGAAGAACCAATAGAACGTAAGAGGAAATATTTTTCATCAGTTCACTTCAGAAAGTCGGTCTTCGGATAAAAACGTATTAGAAAACTAAAAGAACCAAAATACTTTAAATAAGAGATATTGTCTAAAAGTTCAGAAAGCACATAAACGGAAAGAACTAGAACTAGAAGAATCAGGTCTTTTGATAAAAATCTGTAGGAAAACTAAAAGAACAAAAAGAACAAAAAGAACTTATATAAAAGACATAGCTCATAAGTTCACTTTAGAAAGACAATTTTCGAAAAGCATTGATGCAATTCTTTTATAAACAATCAAAGAGCATTTTATATTCGTTATGCCTTTTATAGTATAATAATGTGTTTTTTTGTGATTGTTTTGCATTATTGAAGTCCAATTGCTTGCCTTTTGGCTCTGGTTCTAATGAATTTGTATTTTACGTTTAAAAATAGAAGCAACAATCAATTGTAATTCCAAACGAGACGCAAAATATTGGCGTCACATTTGTTGTCGTCGTCGTGTCGTTGTATTTGTTGTTGTTTGTGTGTGTTGTTGGTGGCTCTACTGTACAGTGCCGCTGATAAGTTGTCGCTCTTATCACTAATTTTATTTATCAACAGTTGATTATTTATTTTTTTTCTTTAAGGCTTTTTTTGTGCGTGTTATATAATAATTTTTTAAGAAAAAAAGACGTAAATTTTGTTACTAAAGAATTTGCAAAAAATGTGTTTATATGGCTTCGCTGGCATGTTTATAATTGAATTACGTTTACTGCCTATGCAAATGACTCATTCATAAAATATACATAACATATATATGTATATAAATATAGATATTTTTTTTTTGGGCATAAATGTGTGCGCACACGCACTTGCAGTTTGAATAGCACTGCCAATAGGCTTAAAAACTTTTCTATCAAAAGGTGTGTTTACAAATCAATAATATAATATAGAAAATTTTGAATGAGTCGTGGGGTGATGCCCAATCGTCTTAACAAAGATAATATCTGCGTCTAGTTTGGTTTAGATGCGCTGAGGTTAGCAGGGGTGTAGTATTGGCGTAGGAAAAGGGTTTGCAAAATATGGGCATTTTCATTTTGGCGTGACGTTACTTTTGTACGACAAAATATGAAAAAAATTAGTAAAAAGCTAAATTTTTGAAAATTTTTCTTACTTACGTAACTATTAGGAAGCACTTTAGTTAGTACAAAATATGTCAAAAACCGTTCAAATGGCGTTACGCTACAAAAACTGGAAGTGAGTTTTGATTTGGATTACAAAATCGTAAATTTCTGCGAATTGGGCTAATGTTTTCAGTAAAATTTTATATAATATTAAGTAATTCTGCTAGTCAATCAAATCAAAAAACTCATTTCGAGTTTTTGGCGTGGCGCTACTTGAAATTACATTAAAATTTTGTCATGTATATTATAAATTTTGTCTTTAATATTTATAACTTCAATGAACATATTTCACCACTTGGAAAAATACTGATAATATTATGATAAACAATAATAAAAAGCAGATGGCTTTTAAAAATAGAAAAATCTGATCAAAATATGCATTTTTTAACTTTGTAGGCAGATTTCACGAAGTTCTCCTTAGGGGCACGCTGCACGTGTTTTTTGCAAATATATATACCATATATTTCTGTAAACAAATTTATGTTATTTAAATAGAAGCTGATTATACTAATTATCAGATAGTTACCCAATTTAAAAATTTATTTTTATTTTAATACTAATATTTTGTTAACAATTTGTAATAAATTAATTTTCTGTTTAAATATTCAGTGAAACGTACTTTATTTGGGCTGAAAAAGAATAGC
The DNA here is from genome assembly GCA_949987675.1 of Chymomyza fuscimana. Lineage (NCBI taxonomy): Eukaryota > Metazoa > Arthropoda > Insecta > Diptera > Drosophilidae > Chymomyza > Chymomyza fuscimana. Next base: position 128,439,749 of record OX465088.1, on the reverse strand, counting down.
CCGAATGATCCGAGTAGCGAATATTTCTAACTCGATCATGAATATTTTGTATCGATACTATTTTTCCCGATATATCGTCAATTCGATACATATTTGTGTTCTTTGTGTTTAGTTTTTAAGAATTTTTAAATTTATGGCCATAAATTTTCGTGAAATCTTGAGATCTAGAAGTTATACCTACAGACTTAGGAACTTAGGAACATTGTTATAGACGCTGATTAATTTGGTTTAAACAATTTATTGCGTACCACGCTTTCTTCGCTCTGTTAGACATAAATCTATAATACGCTTGACCAATATCGTTGGGTATAAATAAGCTGCTCTAATAAAATAGGCTTCCAATAATCGCCTATCAGACGCTAGCGTTTTTTCGAGCGTTTGCTGCGGTTTTTGAAGCTGTTTGACAAATTCTAATTGGGATTTTCCGCTGCTTAAAACGACGACACTGTCGTCACAGCCAGCGCACGTCATACACACAGATACACACCAACTAAAAGATACACAGATGCACACACACACACACACACCACTGTGACGAGCCACTTGAGTGACGATGATGCGCGTCATTGCGACGGCGCGTTTTTTGCCGCTCCTCGTTGAGCGGCAGTTAGATTTTTTTGTTCATTAGCGCTTGATTTATTTATGAGAAAAATAAGCACACAAATACATAAGCCGTTTATATACTATATGTATGTATGTGTGTATATATACATGTGTGCTCAAGTGGCTATTTTTGCTGTAGTACATATGGCAGAAACCACCTTGTGCATAATTTTATTTATAGCGCGCTTTGTTTTCCGGCACTTTATTTTTAATTATTGATTTTACTTCGTGTTTTATTTTTTTGTACTTTCTTTAAAACAAAAAGGGGGCTTGTTGCTTTTCCTTATTACAAAAGTTTTTCAGACAATATCTGTCAAATAATAATAAGCTGTAAAAAGGGTTGTCTAAAAACAAAAAACTTTGAAATTAAAATTTAACAGGGTCGATATTTGTTACAGTTGAAGTATATAGATAAATAAGAGGAATTTAAATGGATGGTTAACTTGGAAGAGCGATTAATGCTGGGTACACACTACTTTATGCCACAATTTAGATGCACAGCGGCACAGTGTAAACTGGCAGTGCAGAAATCTTTTGAAGATAGTAATTATTTAAAATATAACTCTTATATTGCCAAGAATTATGCTACTACAGCCGAGGATATGGGTTGCCAATTTAGGAACTCTTCGATAAACCTGCTCTATTTCATATTCTTAGAACCCTACGTAAACAACAGATGGTGGTGCAACTTAACAGTGTTGCAAAGTGCTTTAAACAGCAGTAAGTAACTTTCCCATATGCCTACAAAAATATATTTTCCCAAGGTGATTAACTAACATGCAGAATATTATTGAGTGCACAAAGTGTCAAGTGTCTTTTAGCAGTGTTGCCAAGTGCGAAATATGGCAGTGAAGTGTATTTTTATTTTGCGATACAAAATACTATAAGGAACAAAGATTAACATAAACCGGTCGTTTTCGATCGTTAAGCTCAACACTTTTTTAATTCATAAATAAAAAAAACTTTGCAGTATGCAATTTGAGAACGAGAAAACAACAAAAGCAACAGTTTGTAACCCGTTTATCAGGCAGCCAGTTTGCCAGCAGCAAAAAGGCGTAGAAAGCCAAGTTAAAATAAAAAAAAAAAGGCTACAACGGTCGGTAGCAATACATCGATCCAAAAAGACCAATCGTCCAAGTCACAGCTAGCCAAGAGATGCATATGTTGAACCAGTTTTTGTTTGGCCGCAGGATATTAAGCCATAAAGTAAACTTGGCAACTCTTGGCTGGCTGGCTAGCTGGCCAGTGTTGCAGAATGTCTTGACTAAAGAGAGAGAGATAGGCTGTGTGTGTGCGCATTGGGGGAGAACTTGTTTTTTGATTTTTTTTTTTTGTAAGAGTTTAGTTGTTGCTATTGCTTGGCTTTAATTGATATCGGTTTACCGTGTTTTTACAGCGCTTAACGGTACAATTATCTTTGCTTTTTTTTTTATTTTTCTATGAGAGTGTGTGCGTGTAAATCGAAGCAATCCAACTTGTGGGTAGAGATAAGATTTCTCGCCATTCGCCAACGTACAAAATGTTAAAAAAAAAACAAATCTTTTGTAGAGACAAATTAATGTTGTCTTGCAGCTGCAAATTATATTATATTTTTGCTTTACTATCATTTTTTATTTCGCTCGTTATAATTATGTTATGTTTTATCAATTTCCGGCTCTTTTTCGCTTAGCCATTTAGTACTTAGCCATGGCAATGACAATTTGAAATGGTCGACATAATATAATTTATTTTGAAGCCTCTAGCTAACTAGTTGAGTAAGCATGCCAATTTAACAACTTGATCAAGAGCTTAATTTAATTATCAAAATTGAGTTTATTTACACGCGATTCTAACAAAATATTGTTTGATTATTTGTTTTTCTCGTTTGGGATTGGGATATCTCAAGTTTAATTTGTTTTTAATTCGCTTTTTTGAGTTTTTTAGTAGTATTTTTATGTTTGTTTTATTTTTGTTGTTGTAGGGGTGGTAATATGCACTATATTCCGAAATAAAATACAATTTTTAAGATTATTTTTCTCAAAGGGAAAGAAGTTTTTCAAATACTAATACTTAGGATAATTCACTTATATCCTGACGCTAGTGAGTAGTGGATCAATTTTGACCAAAATTCACTCAAATGTTTAGTGTAAAACAAGATACAACTGATATAGATTTGATCGAGATTTGACATTTCGAGATATTCGCTTCATAGTTATAATATAGATTCTAGTGCTTAGGTTTTTCATATTTTGATCAAATAATCTTAAAATTATGCACTTGAAGAAAATGCAAAACTACATTTTTTGATTTTTTTGGACATGACAAATGTATTGTATTCTACTTTATTCATTTAATCGTTTACAATTTTGGAAATGTATTGTAATTGAAGGCTAGGAAAGATATTGTTGCTCTTGTAATGATGAGTTCTAGATTGATAATGCACCTTCTCAAATTTATAGAGTAAGACTTTCAGCAGTTTGGTATTAACTTCTTTAGGATGCCATTATCAGGGACTTTGAGCTGACAGGCTGGTCAGGAAATTTTTTTTTTCTTCACAAATTACTTTTAAGCAAAACTAAGAAAATACTCACCTCTATTATAAAGGGTCATTAATCTTGAGGTTTTTTTCTTTTAAAATAAAAATTTTCGAATAACATGGGTAATGTTGGCCTCTAATGCTTCAATCGTAGCTGGATTATCCACAAACACTTTAGACTTCACGTAGCCCCAAAGGAAAAAGTCTAACGGGGTGATATCACACGATCTTGGTGGCCAATTAATTGTTCACCGAATTGGTTCCTCAAAATGTTCATTGTTTCACGGGCTGTGTGGCAAGTAGCGCCGTCGCGTTGAAACCAGATGTCGTCGAGATCTCGGGCTTCAATTTCAGGTAGCAAAAAATTCGTTATCATGGTGCGATAATGGTCGTCATTGACGGTTACGGTCTGACCAGCGTCATTTTTGAAGAAATATGGACCGATGATTCCACCAGCCCATAAACTACGCGCTGGACGAGGTCTATTCGGTCGAGTGTCATCCAATAATGAATATTGGTTCTCAAATTTGTTGATGGTATGGCGAATAGTGTTTTCAGTAGGTCGATTATGACGACCATAAAATGGCCTAAGCGCGCGAAAAATATTTTTTACAGAACGCGAATTTTCGTAATATAATTGTACGATTTGTAAACGTTGTTCGGGTGTGATGAAATGGCAATGAAAACTGAATAAAAAACACATGGTAACTTGACAGTACTCACGCGTGGTTTATCAAAAAAATCCTTATTGAAAAAACAACTCAAGATTGATGACCCTTTATAAGGAATAGAACCACTTTTTAACCATAAATGGATCATAAGAAACTTATTTAAAAATATTTCTCGTTATGAAATTTAATTCAAATGCGAAAACAAAATTTTTTTTTTTTTTTTTTTTTATTTTGGCTACAAAATTTGTTTGTTATATAGAAATAAATTTGGTATACGGAAAAAATTTTATCTGGGATACTTTGTAAAGAAGTTTGTCATAGGTACGAAAGTTCGACCTCATATGTATTGTAAAAATAGCTAATTTGGTAATATTAAATGCAAAATATGTAATATTGATCAATTCAAAATCTTTTATTCAGCGTTTTCATTATAAGTTATTCCATCATCATCAACTGTGGTAAAATTGCTAAACTTTATTCAAGTTAAGTGTTTGCAATGTATACAAAAGTTGCGAAATTTTCAAAGTTTCTCCTGCTTAAAATCAATTTAAAGTGTACTTTAAAGTTTCAGTTTAGCCAAGAAACCAATCCTTTGTAAGTTACCAAATTCATTAGCCCCTGTGCTGGTATGCTAAAAGTTGCGCAAAGTTGTTGTAGTTTTTCCAAAGTTATCACTTGATTATTTTACCTAGGTATCGTAACTCTCCCTGCTCTCGAAGTTGGCTCACATTGCATGTGTGTGCAACGCTTTGACACGTCAGGTCATGGCAACATACAACATGTGGCACTTACTTACTGCTACTTACCTCCTCTGACATATAGCACATTGCACTAACTCCATTTTACATGTGATGTGGCCGGGTGCTGCCCCTCTTGGTTGGCAGCTGCGCTGGGTCGGTCGGGTCTGGAACTGGCAGACACCACAATGCGTTCACTTTGCCTTGCGTTGAAGCATGACGGTTGAGATGACTTGTCTAGAGGTCCGCAAATGTTGCAACTTGGTGTATGGACTGACATTGAACTAAATTTACAGCAGCTATGAGAAGATCGTTCGTGCAAAAACTTAGTCACACCCAACCATAACCGTATTGTAGTACTATTTAGTATTGCAAAGACAAAACTTATTGTTTAAAATGCCATGGAGTCGTTTTGTGTGTGTGTGTGTGTGTGTGGCATGAGTCATCGAAGTTGTCGTGGTTCCGCTTCAGCGTTTCAGACAGCCAATCAGCCAGTTTTTAAACCACTTTACGCTAGGCAATTCTGTCTGTTTAAAAATGCAAAAAAAAAAGGTGGAAATGTTGGTGTCAATGTCCTGTACACCCGCGATACTCTGGAAAATGGTGGAACTATAAAAAAAAATTATCTTATGGTGGTTACAGAAAAGTTTGTATATATTGGTAGGAATGGAGTTGGAGTTAGTTTTTGTTTTTTCTTTAGTGGAATGTAAGCTTTCTCGCGATCTAACCCCAAATAAAATACTTCTGGAGTAAAGAATAGGTGAACACTTTTTTTTTCTCATTCCGCCTTAACAAATGGTAAAATGCTTGATATAAGATATTTTTTCCCTTTATCCATAGTTTTACTGTGTTTTTCTATTTCGTTTGGAAAGAGTGTGGCCCTATAAATGAAATTTTTATCCATAAACATTTTTGCTGTGAAAGTTCTTCATTTCGTTTTTAAAAAGTGTTACCCTGTATATAAAATATTTACGCATAAGCAGCTTTACTTTAAAAGTTTTTCCATTTCGTTTGTAAATAGTGTTACCATATACATATATAAAATATTTACGCATAAGTGTGTTTTCTGTTGAAGTTCTTCTATTTTGCTTGGAAAAAGTATTGGTCTATGTATAAAATATTTACCTATAGGCTGTTTTACTGTAAAAGTTTTCCCATCCGGTTTTGGAAGTAGAGTAATCCTATATATGAAAAAATTATAAATTTTAGGTGTCATTTTGATTTGAACATTTTTATAAAACTATTATTTTTGTTAGTATGTGCAAGTGCCGATTCAGGTAGATTTCGTGTCACGTGAGCATCTCTTTGCCTAGCCGCAAAGCTGAAGATTCGAAAAAGCCTCAAAACAACAAAAAGCACGAAAAAGGTTCACTTAAGAACGAACTGCTGATTTATTCTTGGAACGTGACTGAAATGATATAAAAGCACTTTTTCAAAAAACTTAAAACAATTTATGGGCACAGCTGATTGCAGTTGACAACTAATAAAAATGACAGAGTTGCCACCTTTTTAACGGGCATTCATAAATTCACTTCTAACTTGTTTAAAGCCAGCAGCCATAAAAACCTTTTCCAAAACAAACTCTTTTAATTGAACTTCAGTGCCCTTTGTCTTTTCATTCATAAAAATTCACAAACAAAACTCAATAAAATAAAATTTATGATAGAAGTAAAATATTTAAACTAAATCTCTTTACCTTTACCTTTTTGGCTAGGCAAATGTTGCCCAAATACATGAAAAGTTCTAAAAAAGACGAGTACGTATAAAAATTACTTAAAAGCCGTATACAGTGTCTGTGTTTTTACATAAGAGAATGCGCGTACAACATATTGACTATTATATATTTGTAAACTTATATATATAAGTTTACAACTTTTGTTTTAAAATCAACGACAATGGCGCCCACGTTTCTAAAAAAGTTGACATGCTTCTTCAGGTGGTTGCAAAATATGCATAGTATTCTTTTTTAATAATTTATGATTGATAATAATATATAAATTTTCTTATTTCTTTACAGTGGTGGTGGTCCGCAAACTACAACTGCCGGCCCATCAGCTGGTAATGTGGCAAATGCTACAACACTGGGTGGTGGCAAACCTTCAAGCAATAACATGTATTCCACCCGCCAATCTGTAAGCACTACAACTGGTGTTCTTATGGTCGGACCAAATTTTCGTGTTGGTAAAAAAATTGGCTGTGGTAATTTTGGCGAATTGCGTTTAGGTAAGTTGATACATCACGAAACTAATATACAATACATATATAGCAAAAGTAGAAGGGGCAACGAAGTGTTTCTGGAAGAACTCTATGGTTGATAACGATTGGTATAATGAGTTTCTTTAAAAGCTGTTTTGAATATGAAGAGGCTTAAATCTTACTTAGAAAGTTTTGCATTTCTGGTGGATATTATAATATTCAAGTTGAGAGCGGACAACTTTGAGATACCTTGTGCCAGCATCAGTTAGATGTACCAGTTCGTTCTAGTTTGATTAAGAAAAATCGTTTAAAGAGCAGAAGACTGATTTTGATTAAATTTGGTAGAATGACTTGGCAACTCTAAAAAACTTTCGATTATGCACTAAAATTTTTTTTCAACCGATTGGTCCTAGGGGGCTTATGAAATAGTTAAACGATTTAAATTCAGATTTGGTGCAGTGCTGGCGTACTTCAGGGTAACAAAGCTTGAGGTTTGTATTCCTCAAATATGCAGGCAGACCAAGTTTATTTTTTGTTTCTCCCACGATCTTAGTTGGGATAGGTAATACGGGTAAAATACAAATTATAATCTAATCATAAATATCGGACATAATCGCAAGTATTTTAGAGGACACATTAGGATAGCTAAGTTTTTGTAGAGCGCTGTCCCTCGAGTTCTTGGTTCGATGCGCAGTTTTTGTTACTAAGCTGCTTTTTTTTTTTTTTTTTTTTTTCTCTCTCTTTTTTTTTGGGTATTTGGCTGTTCTCCTTAAAACGAAAAAAAAACAAAAACGATGAATTTAATTCGGATTCGTTTTTGCGTGCTATATTTCCCTCACTCATTGTTAGCACAGCTCTACATCTTTCGAGGGAAATTATCTACGACAATGCTATTCCTATTACAAGGGAAATTTTTTTATGCAGGACATGAACTACAATAATGGACAAAAGTATTTTGACATAAGTAAAAAAAATTGATTCGGAAATTTCTTATAACTTATTAATTATATAGCTTTAAATAAAATTTTTTCAGAATAATGATAAATTAAGCTCCTCAAAAAGCATAAGCTTATTATTGTTAATATTATAGTTTAGAAAATTAGAACGATTTTTCATAAATGTTAGTGGACAAAAGTATTTTGACAATACAAAATAGTTTGACAGATGAAGAAAAAAAGCTATAACTTTAGATTAAGTAAAATTAATAATAAAAAGTAGGCCCTCCTTTGATGTCAGAGACCTTTTGCAAAAGCTCAGGAATAGATTTTTACCAATTTTTTCAATGTTTCCTGTAAAATATCCTTCCAATGCATTTTTTCTTCAACAATTGTCTGTTGCGTGTTCTGCCCGAACTGGCTGCAACTGATCGCAATGTCAAAATGTTTTTGTCTAGCCCAAAATGCATCATCTCACATTTAAAATAAAATATAAAAAAAATGCAAATCGTTATCAGTGCAATTTTTTTTGCTAATAATAGATTCTCTCTCTCAAAAGGAAAATGGATTCCGTTACTTCTCTCAGTTTTTATACCCTGTACCTATAGGTACAAAGGGTATACTAGGTTTGTGCAATGTATGTAACGGACAGAAGGAGGCGTGGCAGACCCCAAGTCCTTTATACCAAAATGCTTATCATAACCTCGGGTAGCGATTAAGCCATGTCCGTCCGTCCGTCCGTCCGTCCGTCCGTCCGTCCGTCCGTCCGTCCGTCCGTCCGTATGAACGCCTAGATCTCAGAGACTATAAGAGCTAGAGACACGAAACTTTACCAGCTGGTGCGCATATTTCCTAAGCAGATGAAGTTTGTTGAATCATGTCAATATCTTCCCCCGTTCCCCCGCAGTAGAGTTTCGCGGTTTTTAGCCACACCGTTAAATATTTTCACCTGAAATTTAACAGAGCGATGCGTTGTAGCTACATGCATCTATGTGTAAAAAATGAACAAAATCGGACAAATACAACAGAAGTTATAGTCAAAAATGTGCAAATTTCACCTCCCCTTGCCAATAAACTGCGTCAATATTTGACTCTACGCAATTATGGCTACAACTGACCTAGAATCACAATTTTTGGTAAGCTCATTCATGTGGCTCTAATGAACAAATCCAAACAAACAAATTTTATCGATGCGGTCCCCCCACCCCCCGCAATCCATTTACCGTGTTTTCTCCCACACCACTCAACATACCAACTTGAAACTTACCCCGTATACTTTTAATAAATTCTTTGTTGTAACATTCGAGTTTCATCAAAATGGGTAAAAGTTTAGGGAACTTATAGGTATAAATATCGATTTTCACCAAAAAAAAAATAAATTCCAATTGGAAAGTTCTTAGATGGAATATGCAGGAAAAATTTTTTTGACACAAAAGGTACAGGGTACAGGTTATCTCAAAGTTGGGCCCCCGCTCCATCAACGTACTCCGTTACGACTACGGTTTATGGATTATGAAATATTCGTTATACTTCCATAAAGATAACACAACTTCCCAAAATGTGTTTATACTTTTCTTCAAGCCTATAGGCAGAAATCCCAAAACTGTCTATCAACACTAGATTTCAATTTCTTTGTTCTAATGTATGCAAAAATCTTAGCTACTTAACACTACCAAATTTTGTGCAAGTTGACATTTCCAATAGCTGCCAAAACTGACCTACTTCACAAAATAAACTGCTAAGCGAGGCAGCGCTCCCCACCCAAATCAAGAACTGGGCCAAAAATTCTTGACTGTCTACTATCAGCATCATCTCCATGTCATTAGCCATTTATAACAGACAAAAGCGTTAAAAGACCCTAATATGTGGGTGTGTACGTCCTCTTATGTACATATGTATGTATAAAGTTGCCAGCGCCAAATAACTGTAAATATGTCGTAAATTATGTTTATGACTCAAAGCCAAGTTTTTGGTATTGTCTTTTTTTTTTTTTTTTTTTCCTTGTCTTCTTGGCATGCAGCTAACTGACGGCGGCAACTTCGTTGGTTGTTTGTGTAGTGTTATACAACGTCGTATGTTTCTCTGTCTGTGTTGGTTAGCAGCCATTTTAGTGTTACTTCCTTTCAATGTGCATTCCTTTTCATGGCGGCGCTCAGACCTGCCAACAGTCCAACCACAATAAGAACTTTTTTTTTTGTTGTTATTTTCTTTATTTACAAAAACAACAAAATACTATAATAATGCCATACCATACTGACATCTGTTTTGATTCCCCCGTCGCTAACGTCGACGCCACCGTCACTTTTGCTTTGTTTGCTAAATGCGCTTTTATAAAGTTTTGTTTCTTTTCTTTTCTTTCCCTTACTGTTTTTTTTTATTTGTATATTTTAGCTTTGCTGGTGCTTCGCCCTTTTTTGTACTTTTCTTCTTGGCATTTCCTTTATTTATTTTGTCCCCTCTCTATTTAGTTAATTTGCATAAGATGGTTTGTTTTGTGCAAATTTTTGTGTAAATTCTTATTGTCAGTTTGGTGCCAACAGGTAGCTATGCAACACTGCCAGTTAGCAAGTAATCAGTGTTGTCGTGCTGCTTTTAATTTGTAGTAGGAGGAAAAGTGTAGTGCTGAAAAACGAATTTAGTAGGTTTATTTAAAGTCAATTTTTGTTGAAATTGTAGATCTAGAATTTGACTTTTTTTAGAGTTCCCAGTTCTATATTAAATTATTAAAAATCAGTTGATTATACTATCATATAGCCCCCATTAAAGTTTATTCGTTTGGCACCCTTTACAAATTTTAGAGCTTACGAACTTTGAACACTTTTTATAAATCCCTCCCTCTAGTATTTAAACTAATTAATTGAGTTTATTTCAATACTAAATTTTTTTTTTTGGAGCCATTCTTGCTTATTACATTAATTCATTCAAACGAATTCAAATCATTTTTAATTTTAAAAAAATTGTTCCTACCAAGCTTTTATAACTTTCTAACCACTTCTTGTGCCAATACTAAATTTGTCTCATCAAATGCACCCACATAAAGCTTTGAAAAATGATTTCAACGTCGGTTCCGCAGTTTTCTTCCACTAACAGAATGGTCTTATCAATTATAATCACACAAAACTATAAAGAGTGATTTTGAATCCGATTCCGATTGTTCAAAATGACTCCATATATATATCATATATCTGCTATAAAGCTAAACATAAATTTAAATTTTCAAAACAACTTCAATTCATAGGGATCATCTAAAATTACGTGACGCTGATTTTCGTCAAAATTAAACCCAGAAATTCAAAAATTGTTTGCTTCCAATTCTAAAAACACCAGAGATCGCAAAAAGTTCGGCTTAATACCAATACCCAGCATTATAACTAATTTTTAAAGCCTTTGGGATACATAGTTTTCAAATTAAATATAAAAATAGCAGCATGAAAATTGTTGTCTTAAACTTTGCTATACAACTATCAGAACTCTATGTATTGTATTAAATGGATTTTTTTCTAAACAACTTTTCGAGAAATAATTGTAGAATATTTCAAAAAAGACCAAAAACGCGCCAATAAGCTCTGTGTCTTGAAAAAGGTCTTCACAGGTGGCTATAAAATTATTTTATGCGAATTACTTGTTATATTGTTATATTAGTGTGACCCTATTCTGCAACAGCTTGTAACGAAGCAGTGTTGTCGTGCTGCAGTTGGCATTTATTAAGTGCATGCTAAACTGTAGCTGACAAATGTAAATGAACTTTTTGCTGCTGCTGTTAATGAGACATTACTTACAGGGAAGTCTTTACGATGTTTTGCAATTCATTGGCAAACAGTTGCGAAATGTTTTTGTAAATTGCTAAGCTTCATGTCTTTATATATACTATGTAAATATCTCTGCCATTTTAGCTCTGTATCTGGCGTTCTAGATATATTGCTCTTAAAGCACCTTGTATATAGGAATCAGCAGTCACTGATCGTGCGCAACTGATTAAGCCTCGCTTTGTCTTGAGGGTTTTCTTTGTGTTTTGCAGTGCGGCACAACCCTGGTCCGGTTTGGTTTGCTGCGTCACAATTGTTTGCCCAGTCAGTCGATCTATAAGTTTTTTTTGTATTTTATTGTTGTGGTTATTGTCTAGCTGTTAACCACACGATCTTTCGAATTTGTCGTTGTCGTAGATACATATATATGTATATATATACTGCATATATCTATACATATACATATCTCATTTTGCGCTTGTTTGTGGGTTTTGGCGCGCGCGAATTTTGTCTTTGTTTGTGATAACTGATGATTCATGTCGAAAGATTCAAGTTGTCTCGTACGTACTACTCGTACATACAAAAGCACATTAAGATAAACATGCATATAAGGCAAGCACATGCAAACACGTTACACATACATTGAAGCATTTTTTGTTTTTATTTATTTTAGAGGAGAGTCGTATTAAATTTCAATTGCCTACAATAATAAACTTAGTTTGTGTCAACTATGAAAACTGGAATTTTCTCTAGCTCCCTCGTGAGTTATGGAAATCTTGTAAAGTTCATTTTTATGTAAAACACAAATATTTATCTTCGTTGGCCTTTGTTTAGTCGTTCGAAACACTTTTACGTATAACTTAACCTGCCAATGTTTTTCTATAGCTCTGTATCACAAACAAGTGACTTATGAAAATCGTGATTGAAAAAAAAAAAAAAAATCTATTATCGCTTGTTTGAAACGTCATTCTGGTCATTTATCATTAAGCGGCAACGTTTTTCTATTTGTATAACATATTAACATTCACAGTTGATTTCTTATTGTTTTAAGCTTTTCCAGCACTTTTACTAACTGTTGTTTAAAAAATTTTAAAAATAATATTAAGGTTAATGTTCAACACCAAGCTGATAGATAATGACATTTTTATCAGAGGTGCAAACCAGCTTCAAACGCGGATAAATGATTTTTGCAAATAACCCTGTACTATTTTTGCAGTAAACATTTTCTAAAAAAAAAAATTAATTAAATTTTGTAAAAAATTAAACTTTATTTTTGCACTTTTTTAAATTCAATGATTTTTCTTTTAAAATTTAATGGTTTTTCTTTAAAAATTAATAATTTGTCTTTAATTTTTTTTTTTTTTTATAGATATTTATTGATTTTTTTTATAGAAATTTATTGATTTTTTTTTGTATAGAAATTTATTGATTTTTTTTTATACAAATTTATTGATTTTTTTTTTTATTAAAATTTATTAATTTTTTTATTTTTTTATAGTTCGATATTTTTTTATATAAATTTATTTAATTTTTTTTTATAGAAATTTATTGATTTTTTTTTATAGAAATTTATTGATTTTTTTATAGAAATTTATTGATTTTTTTTTATATAAATTTATTGGTTTTTTTTTTTTTTATTGAAATTTATTGATTTTTTTATTGAAATTTATTGATTTTTTTATTGAAATTATTTTATATTTAAAAATTTTCGAACAATTAAATTTTTTTTTTTATAAAATTTAAAATAAAAGCAGTAAAAGTTAAAATAAAGATACATATTTTTTATAAACAAATTAAATTTTGTACGTTTTATAAATTCATACATTTTCTACAATTATAAATCCACAAACAAATAAATTTTTTTAATTGCCTTTTTCTATAAAATTTAAAAAAAATTCTATAAAATACATACGTATAAAAATTGTTTTTTTAAGTTTTCTATTAATTTCTTATATACACCCAATCCTGTTTTTACACGGTCTAGAAAAAATTGTATTTACACCATTTTATTTCGATTTAGCTTTTTGATTGAAATTTTAAAGAAAAATATTTATTATTGGAAGTACTGACCGCCGCTTTCGACTACTTTTACCCGTCTTTCTGGTAGTTGTAGGATACCATTTCGGAAAAACGATGAATCCACGAATTTCTCAATTTTTTGACTTCTTTATAAGAGTGGAATTTCTGGCCAGCTAGACTGTGTTCCATGGATTGAAACCCATGGTAATCCAAAGCAGCAATATCCGGAGAGTACGGCGGGTGACATAGAACATCCCATTTAAGAGTGTCCAAGTATATCTTGAACGGTCTGGCGACGAGTGTCCGTTTTTCCTTCAATGCTCGGCTCAAACGCATCATTTGCTTTCGATACCGATTTCCAGTGATGGTTTCACCCGGTTTCAGAAGCTCATAGTATACTCCACCGAGATGGTCCCACCAAATACAGAGCATAACCATAGCGACGTGAATATTAGGTCTGGCCTGGTCTGGTTTTTTGCGCTAGGGATTATCGTTGTGTATCCATTTTTTGTCGCCGATCACAATTCCATATAAAAATCCCTTCCACAAGTGAAGAAACGCCGCAATAAAATACTAGATCTACTGAAAATTGTATTTTTTGCATAGCATAGTTTATTATTCAATGCTAGATGTTGAGATGCACTGTAAATCAGCTTTAACAGCTCTGCTAAAATAATTTTTTTGTAATTGGATTTTACATTTATTTGCCTATGGCAAAAAAAGATTTGTGTGTGTGGGATTTTTTGATGACGGTGGGAAACACTTATGTACATACATTTGATTGTAATGTACACTAGGGTGGCCGCCGCTGGTATGGAGGATTTTTAAACCGTCGATATCAATAACGCCACCCCCTAAAAAGTTTCCTTTTTACCTGAATATAGCGCCTGTAAAATTTAAAAACGGTCCGAATGTATTTGATGGGTCCGGCAATAGGTCAAAGGTCATAACTTGCACTTTTCCCGTTTTTGACTGTGTTGTTCTACATAAACTTTAAAATCTTGTTACCAATTAGACAAATTATGGTTCAAAAGGTCACATATCTATCAAAACATAATTTTAAAAAAATATAGAGTCGGCCTAAATAAATTTGGTAAGCTCTAAAATTGATTAAATTGACTAATTACACCAGTTTACAAATAAAAAAAAATGTTCGTATCCTTAACATTTTTGAATCGTTTCTGTAGTAAAATGACATGCTAAAAGCGAAAATGCAGTCAAAATTTTTTTTCATGAAACGGGCTTCGAGATATTTAAAAAAAAACATTTTTCGAAATTAAAAAAAAAAAAAAAAAGTGCCTTTACTTAACAGTAAGTATCTCTGGTTATACTAAAATGATTTCGATACTTTTTTTTCTCGACTGTAGATAATTGAATTACCCATTGATTATATTTGGATCATGTTTTTGTCAAACTTACGATTTGGTCGCTATTTATGAATTTTTATGAAACTTTTTTATGACCTTTGACCTATTGCCGGACCCATCAAATACATTCGGATCGTTTTGAAATTTTACAGGCGCTATATGCAGGTAAAAAGGAAACTTTTTAGGGGGCGGCTTTAGTAAAATCGTGAGATGTTGCAAAAATGGCCACCCTAATGTACACATATTATGTATTATATTTATCTTTATATATATAGTATATAAAATACCATACGTTCAATGGCCGCATAAAGAGACGCAGACTTTGGTTTTTTTATTTTTATACACAATTTGCAATTCTCCGCTTTTGCAATAAAAGTGACATAATTTGTGACACACGCCCATTTTTATTTATTTTATGCAAAAAGAGCAGTATAGCTACACATAAGTTGTTTTTGTTTATTGCAATTGCCTAATTTTCGAAATTAGAATAAATAGAAAATTTAAAAATAGACACACTCAAAAACAAAACAATACAAAAAATAAAATACAATAAAGACCACAAAGTTTTGACAGTCTGCGCGTTTTTCAGACCCGGTTGATTTTTCTTTCGTCTCATTTCTTTTGTGCTCTTTATTATTATTTTAGGTATATATTTTTCGTAGCCTTTTTATTTTTATTTTATGTTAACTTTGCGTGGGCGTTTGCTATTTGATTTGAAAATTTCATTTGTTTCTGTGCGCTGTTTTAACAGAGCACGCCCTACACAGCCAAAAAATACCCGAAAAACCAAGTTAGTATTTCCTTTCTTTTTCGCTGACTTGGTCATTCAATTTTATTAGCTTTTGGGCCCAGCCTACTTAGCGAGGGCATAACTAATTTCATTGTTGATTGCATTTAGGCGAAAAGTCATGGAAAAAGATTACATAGAGTATATACTATATATACATAAGTATTTTTTTTTTTTTGCCAACTATTAAAACGTGCGGCTTTTTATTGCGCTAGGTCATGAATTTGTTTCTAGTTAAGTTTGTTGCTGGGCTAAAATTTAATTATATATGGCCACACTTTTGTGAGGCATAACAAAGCGTGAATTAGCAAGCGTGTATAACAGTTTAGCTGTTATAATATTTTTTTAAAAATATGAGTTAAATAATAGTTGGCACTTAAGCGCTTGGAACCAATGTAATTGTGCGAAACTTTAATAATATTTAAATTAACTCTATTAAAAGCAGATAAATAGTTAAATTTGAAAAGTATTGTAAAATAACATGTTTCTATAAAACAAAATCACGATAATCAAGTCTTTTATTACTTTGCCTGAAGATGGGTAAGGTAGTTAAGTGATATACCATACCTATAAAGATTGACAAAAGTTTTAATGATTTAACAACATTTCTGTAAACAGTTTTTATAGCCTTTAAGCTTTAACAGCTCCGGTTTTAGTCATAAATAATTTTTTATTTTCTACAAAAAAGTTATTATTCCTAGGAAGCTTTTAACATAGTTTAATATATAGCCCATTTATCTAAGAAAGCATACATTTTTTTTCCACTAATATCGCTCCGCAAGATTTCGATTTTTTAACTAAAAAATGTTTTCAAGCCAATCTCGTGCAAAATTCTTTCCTACTCATATCTTAGCCTAGTTGTGAACTCACTATATAAATGCTTTATAAATTTAAGGGAAATATAATCATGTCAAATGTTACTTTGGTTCGATTTGTGAACTCACTATAGGTATGCTTTTAGATATTCTTCTTATATATACATAGGTCATAAAAACAATTAGAAACGGAAATAGGCCATCTTTGACATTTTGGTTTTACTTTTAATGAATTTTTTTATATTATGTTTTAATATTTACTTTATTACGATTTTGTATGCCAAAGATCGTGATGCTATTTTACTTTGACCAGAAAAATCGTGATTCTTTGTTTCCGGTACTCTCATTTCTGGGGTTATCTGTTTGAACATGTGTTTAAAATGTTTCAAACCATTTTTTATGAATATTTTTCCATTATTCAATACAGATGTCGCATTTTTTTGTTGTTATCTTTCATGAATGTTGTGTTTTGAAAGAAATATTTTTTGTACTAAATTTTTAACATTGGTAAAGCTGTTTTTTTTTATTCTACGATAAAACTAGAAGCAGCGAATACATAGTGTGGAATAAGTACTGATCAGCTTGTTAGTTAAAGACAGTTTTGAAGTCACTTAAAAGCTTGTAAGTTTTAAGCTGTAAAGTCTTGCAATTTCCAAGGAACTTAACAGAATGTGAACATCTTAAAACATCTAGATGGACTTAACTGCTCTTAACAGTTTCCAATATGTATAGTTTTGAAGCCACTGCGTATTTAGCTTCAAAAGGACTTAACAGCTGTTTATGTAAATTTTTAACCCATTTGTATAATACAGAAAAGTGCTCTGGTAATACTTACCAGGAAAAATGAGGACTTGACAGGTAACTGCATTCGTAAAGTACTGTTTTAGAGCCATTGCTGAACAGCTTGTTAAAGGTTTTCGGAAAGGACTGTTTCGAAGTCGCTTAACAGTTTTTTTGTACAGTTTGAAAGCTTCTGCTTATTAAGCAACTTTACGAACTTAACAGCATGCGCTATGAATAGTTTTGAAACCACTGTTTATGTAACATATTGAAATATAACAGTTTCGCTGTTACATTTTCGAACTTAACATTTCTGTTAACACTTAAAATTCTCTGGCTTAACATTTTAAAGCCAGTTTACACATTTTTACATTGAGGAAATCCGACGGGACATAAAAATATCCATTTATTTACCATATATTTTGCATTTAAACACAAATCATCAATTTCATCACGATATAAATATTTTAAAGAAAACAAAATATAAAATTAATTGCATTTTCTTTGAATTTGTGGCAATATAAAAGGCAACGTATGCTCTTTACTAGGTCTTCATGTTTTGCATGTGTAAACAATTTGAATTCATTGCAAGCACGAGCCAAGCCAGTAGTATTAGTAATCTCTTTCTCTCTGTCTCTGCGAACTACAACAAATACAACTTTGACGTAATTTTTTTGTTTACATATTTTGTAAACACAAATGGCAAAAGCAAACTTTTGCTGTTCTCTCGGGAATACACAGATTAACAAGAGCAACAAAATTTTACAGAGCAATATAAGTTTACAATTTCAAATATACAAGCATACAATTAGATTCACCTATATAGATACATATACTTATGTACTCACATGCTTGAGTACATATTGTAATCAAAGTCATGCGCTTTGAAAAATGCACACAGTCGTTTACACATGTAAAACACAGGGTGATATTTTTTGTGTACAAAGTAAGCTTTAGATGTATAAATAAGTACTGGAGATTGATATTTATACCCTGTACCTATAGGTACAAAGGGTATACTAGATTTGTGCAATGTATGTAACGGACAGAAGGAGGCGTGGCAGACCCCAAGTCCTTTATACCAAAATGCTTATCATAACCTCGGGTAGCGATTGAGCCATGTCCGTCCGTCCGTCTGTCCGTCTGTATGAACGCCTAGATCTCGGAGACTATAAGAGCTAGAGACACGAAACTTTACCAGCTGGTGCGCATATTTCCTAAGCAGATGAAGTTTGTTGAATCATGTCAATATCTTCCCCCGTTCCCCCGCTCTAGAGTTTTTGCGGTTTTTAGCCACACCGTTTAATATTTTCATTTGAAATTTAACAGAGCGATGCGTTGTGGCTACATGCATCTGTGTGTAAAAAATTAACAAAATCGGACAAATACAGCAAAAGTTATAGTCAAAAATGTACAAATTTCACCACCCTTGCCTATAAACTGCGTCAATATTTGACTCCTCATAATTATGGTTACAAGTGACCTAGTAACACAATTTTTGGTAAGCTGATTCATGTGGCTCTAATAAACAAATCCACGTCCAAATTTTATCGATGTGGTCCCCCCACCCCCCGCAATCGATTTACCGTGTTTTCTCCCACACCCCTCTACATACCAACTTGAAACTTACCCCATATACTTTAAATAAATTCTTTGACGTAATATTTGAGTTTCATCAAAATCGGTAATAATTTAGGGAACTTATAGGTATAAATATCGAATCTCACCAAAAAAAAAAAATTCCAATTGGAAAGTTCTTAGAAGGAATATGCAGGAAAAATTTTTTCGAGACAAAAGGTACAGGGTATTTCACTGTCGGGCACCGCCTCGACTGTACCACATTTTTTTTTGCACAGGTTGCGTTTTGAAAATGGCGCTGGCTTTGTACTGACTTCAAATATTAAATAATAATTATTAACAGTACCTATTCTATTCACATTTTTTGTGCTGAAAAACTTGAAAACTTTTTTTTTTTTTTTTTCTAACTTTCACCTCACAGTTTTAGCTGGCATAAAAGTTATAAATAATTTTAAAAATAGCTTAGTAATAATTTTGCATACTTATAGATTGTGCATGATGAAGAATCTTTCATATGCCATTCAAGCTGTGACAATAAAGATTTTTCAGCTTTTTCAGCCATTTCTCAAACGAATCAACAACTGTTTTATGTTTCCAAGTGAATGGCAGATTATGATTTTCTCAGTGAAACAAAATGTCGTTTCAAGTGAATGGCACGTTATGATTTTGTTGTGACACCAATTGTCGTTCAAACTGAATAAGGTCAGGTTGGGAATGTTTACCCAGCGTCACCAGGCTCTTCTTCACTAGTGTTCCAGTTATCTTTTTCAAAAGAATTTTACTTCTGGGTTCTTAGCCTGGATTTTGAAATTGAGTTTTGTCGAATTGGTCACAATCATTTTGCTCCGAAAAGAACACTCTATATATATATATGCCTTTAGATGTGTTGACTTGATGACGACTCTATCAATGCTCCAATGTTGCCGTTTTGAATTCATGCTGCTTCTTCATGCTTCACCATTCACATGCGCCTTTTGATAAGGTCGTCTCTGTTGTATCTCGTACTCCGTGCTCGTTCTCGTTGCGTCTCGCCCCTTTCTAACCACTCTCTCTTTCACAATATGACACAATTTCGCACATGAGCGCTTGCATTTGTTATATTTCAATACTGTTGAGTGTCATTTTACTTTAAATCAAATTTATAAAAGAGAATTTTTTTTTTTTTTTTTTTCAAATAATGGGACAGGTCGTCGCATGTGTTGCTTTGGTGGTGGGCGTGCGTCTGAAAATGTTACAGGTAGGCGTGGCACGCTTAGAAGTTGCATGCAGCATGAAGCATTGAGTCTCCTTTTTATTTGTGTGTGTGTGTGTGGGTTTTAGGCATGGGTTTTGGGTTATCTTTAAACTCTTGTATATCTTATAACTTTATTTAACCAATTTCTATGCTCTTCTTTTGCAGGCAAAAATCTTTACAACAATGAACATGTAGCAATAAAAATGGAGCCTATGAAGTCAAAGGCTCCGCAACTACACTTAGAGTATAGGTTTTATAAGCTATTAGGATCACATGGTATGTTAAAATATTTTCCAATTGTTTATATCTTAAACCGTTTAAAAACTTAATCCATACACTAACAAAAACTAAACCAACTAAAACAATGCAAGCAATATTACAAACTACAGTCTGTTAAAAAAGAAAATATATAAATATCCAATTTTTTTTTTACCCACGCCCGCCCGTCGTCCTATGACTAAGCTACTAAACTACTAACCTAAACATATACTACTCCAAAAAACTAAAGTTTTGCACCGTTACCACCTTCGTTAGTTTGAAACTTAATTATACAATATAGTATTGAAAAAAAAAAAAAAAAAAATCATTTAGCGTATAACACTTTAAATTTAAAGTGTTATAAAACTCGTTTGATGATAAGTATTTGCAAGTAAAAGCAGAAAACAGTAATAGATTTTCTCAAGCATATTTCGGAGGTCGGTGCGTGAAGTAAATTGTTTTTTGTTTCACCCCAAAAAAAAAGTACACTTCTGTATAAAGTATATAGTATGCAGTCGTCTTATGTGCTACCAAAAAAAACATGTACAATACATAAAAAAAAACAAACCAAACATAAATTATACATATATGCTGATTTCTCAACTCTATACATATTTTTTTTCGTTTTTTTCGCCCTTTCTATTTTTTGTTGTTCTTATTGCTCTGTTTCATAACATCAACACCAAATCCGTAATGAACTTATGAAAATCAAATAAATTCGATGTGAAACTCGAAACCATATATATCAAAAATCTATCGACGATGCTGCTGTAATAATGAAACTACAACTACAATCATCATCAATCAACAACTGCTCTTGTATAACACATTGTGATGGCATGGCAAAAATACCTTAAAAATACCAAAACGAAACCTGGCTTGTTTATTTTTTTTGTGTTGAATATACTTGTATGATGTGATGTGATGTATGATACCCTCTATAAAGCCGATAATTCTCCAGATGGCGTACCACGCATTTATCATTTGGGCACTTGCGGTGGCCGTTATAATGCCATGGTTTTAGAGTTATTGGGATTATCATTAGAAGATCTCTTCAATATTTGCTCCCGTAAATTTTCACTTAAGACTGTATTGATGATAGCGAAACAACTTGTAAGTTTGATAAAAAAAAAATTATACCACATACACACACACAACGTTAAATATGTACGAATTTGCGCGGATTTCACATCATGTATAACAGTTTTTTTTGCAACGTGTGTGTTAATAGTATATGCACCTCTTTTAATGCCTTTTAATAGTTTTGCTGTTGTATAACAGTTTGTGAAATCCGTGTATTTCGTGTAATGCTCTACACTTTTTCTATGTTTTTTTTTTATTATAAATTAATTTTTGAACACAAGTGTCTCAACGGCTAAAAAGTTTTTATACAGCAGTTAGCTTAAATTTTTGTTTTTGTTTTAAAAAATAAAAGAAATAGTTATACAAATTAGTTGATGAACAATGAACGTTAGTCTAACTATTTTCTGTTTGTAGTACAATTATAACTAAAGTTTTGCAAATAATTAAGTAATATTAACTTCTTATAAAACCATGTTCTAATTGAATCCTTTTTTGGGTTGTAGCTACTATCAAAAGTTTATTGTAAATTAAATAAAAAAAAACTTGAACAAACTTAACACAAACCAAAAAAAAGCATGTAGTAAACTAGTTGTAAAAAAAAAGACAAAACTTTCTATGTAAATAAAAAAACGGAAAAACTATATTCTATTTTATGTATACATAAAACTCGTAAAAAGCATTTTTATATAACAGTTTTGTTACTTACATTGAATACTTTGAGTTAACGTTTTTAATTTCTCGCAATGAAACTTTTTGTATGCGCTCTCTATGATTTAACCAATTACTAACACAGCTGCAAAACTATATGGTTACACACTGTCTATTTTTTTAGGGCCTTTAAAAAACTAGTCGCAACACTGTTATAACTGTTATATTTACGTTTAATTTAAGTTACTTGCGCCGAAAAGCAACTCAATATGAACTTGAATGTTTGCTTTACTGTTGGACTTAGCTTTAAGTGTTATACTACACAGCTTGGCACTGTTATAAGACCAAAAAAACAAAAAATAAACACCCCCGATGGTACAGCTTCGTTAGAGTTGTTTAGGTTTTAGGGCAGTTGTGCGTCAGTTGGTCGTTACAGAAGCGGCTTCTTTGTATATGCTTCGAGAATCTCTATTTTTGTTGTTCTTGTTGTTTTTAGCACAGTTTTTGCTCTTATATATACAATACATCATATTTTAAAGTTACAAATAAAATGATTTATATAAAAAAAAAGGTGGTAATATACGTAAGACGCGCTAAACTAACCTAAAAGAGCCGTGTATATATATATAATTATATCACTTGAGCTCTCTTTTATACTCGTCTCGCTCTCTTTCTCTCTCTTTGTCTACTTTTACTATTGTCACTCATATTGTGCGACCGCCCGCCCCTTGAATTTGCTGCTACTCCTATTTTTATATATATATATATATATATATGAATATATACATGTATTATAGAAATTCAAAAAGTGTAAAAAAATATCTAAAATATATTTTTTTTTTTTGCTCTCTCACTATGCTCTCTCTTTTCTCTCTCTCTCTCGCCCTCTACTACCTCGATTAAACTGTTTTCTGTACTGCTGGTAAACAACAACAAAAACAACAACAAACAAATCAACGTTTCCAAAAAAAAACAAAAAACAAAACTCAACGCAACTTTTATGCTCTGCCCAACACTAAAACTCGCTTGTTTTCACCCTTCACCTCAACACCAAAAAAAATATACTGAAATCAACGTATCAATATTTGAAAAAAAAACAAAACATCACCAAACCAAAATTCACCTTTTGTGATTGTATTGTTGGCTGTAGCAGAGGGTGTACCAGAAGTATATTACTTTGGCCCATGTGGCAAGTACAATGCTCTTGTTATGGAATTACTTGGTCCATCACTTGAAGATTTATTCGATATTTGCGGCAGACGTTTCACTTTGAAGAGCGTACTACTGATAGCTATACAATTAGTAAGTACAAAAAAAAACAAACCAACACAACAACTACCACCACCAACAACAAAAACAACAACTAAATAGTAAACAGCCCAAAAGCTGCTAAAGCACGCGCATCTTAGCACACAAAAGTATTCATTTACTCACGTTACACAACACTGGTAGCTGGTAGCTGGTAGCTAAGGCAACTAACGCACACTGGCTGCAAGCATACATTTTTTTCGCTCTCCCTTTTGTTATTTCTTTATGTTGCGAAGTGCTGCTTGGACCATTTTTTATTTAATTTTTTTTTTTTGTTTATAACACTTAAAAATGTGTTAATTTTTTTTATTTATTTTTTTATTTTTACTAACAAACCAAAATGATTCAAATGCATACGTCATTACATTATGTTTTATAAGTCGGTTAAGGATTAACGCTTAACTTTTAGGTTGACTCTTTTTATTTATTTTTAGCATTTGAACATATAAAGAACGCTGCTTTACAACACTAGCCATTTTTGCTATTTTTTTTAAATAAGTAGAGCCTTAGCATAAAACCAAACCATAGTTAAAAATAAAACGTTCATTGTAATAATATTAAAAAAAAAATATGCATGCAAATTGTACATACTAGTTGTTATAACTCTTAGGTTTTTTATTTTTTTATTTAAAAGGTTTTTTGCGCTCACATATTTTTAATTTTGAATCAGAAGCAAATCAAACCAAATGAATATATATAACAGTCGTTGCCATCAAAAACAAATTGTGCTAGTTGAGACACTATAAAAAAAAAAATTTAATTTATATAAATTTATATATCTGTATAAAAAAAACTCTGATGAGCATTCAAGAATTTTTAAATTATAATTGACAAATCGTTTTTTAACAAGTATGTTAAAAATTAAGTCACACTTTTTGACTGCTCATTTGATTATAGCTTTGAACTCCAATCAAAACATTTTTAAACTAATTGTCTAATTTATTTCACCAATAGCTCCACCGGATCGAATATGTTCATAGTCGGCACTTAATATATAGGGATGTTAAACCAGAGAATTTTCTTATTGGTAGAACATCAACAAAACGTGAAAAAATTATACACATAATTGGTAAGTTTTTTAAATGCTAAATGTTTGGCTATTTTTACTAATTTTTGTAATTTCTTTGACAGATTTCGGTTTGGCCAAAGAATATATTGATTTAGATACAAATAGACATATACCATATCGGGAGCATAAATCCCTAACTGGCACCGCACGTTATATGTCAATCAATACGCATATGGGACGTGAACAGTCGAGACGTGATGATCTGGAGGCATTGGGTCATATGTTTATGTATTTCTTAAGAGGTTCACTGCCGTGGCAAGGCCTTAAGGCTGATACACTCAAAGAAAGATATCAAAAAATCGGTGATACGAAACGTGCAACGCCCATTGAGGTTTGTTGAATTGTATTCATGCGAACTGGAGTACTATTGAATGCACTTAAAATTAAAATTTGAGTGAAAGTTTGTTAGGAGGCATACGTTACATAGAAAGTAGTAGTAACGAAGTGTGTACTGAATGAGTACACTCAGTGTTAATTTATTTTGAGGGACTAAATTTGTAAAAGCATTCATGTACTCATTCGCATAATGCCACCGCTACACTGAGTACTAACTACTCTAAATTATCTGTTATTTCACTGCATAAATGCATCCAAAAAAGGAAATGAATCATTCACTCTAAAAACATATGCATGTTTTGTTGTACTCTTTTGGTGAATACTGTACTTTCATTCACCCAAAAACTGTATACCAAATTGCTAGTAGAATGTTTTGGTGTCTATCACTGTACAGTAAAAGAAAATGAGAGTGGGAGTATAATTAAAAATTGCAAAAGCAATGAAATTAATAGAATTAAAGAAATACAAGCGGCGTCTCAGAATTAGCCGATCTTACATACTACTGCTGATAAATGCTCCAGAAAAAAGTTTAAAAAGTCGAAGTATGGCTTTATTACATTGAGTAGTCTTTTCATCTCCAAATTTTCTGTCAATATGCAATGTACAGCACTTTTTGAAATGCCTACGCATTCAGCTAACTCACGAACGACGTTCATGAAATTTTGTGGATTTTTTTTTTTACCATATCTTGGGTGATCATAGGACTATGAACAATATTTTCCATGTTGGCAAATTTACTGAAAACTTTCTCTAGTAATAGCGGCCAAAAAGAAATAGCACTATATAATAACACTAAACTTCGAAAATAAGCTTTCAAAATGCGGTTCTTCCCCTTAACATTTTTTTTTTAATATTTACCAACACTACTATATTTTGCCGCAAGCATGAGTATGGTAGCATAATTACTCTCTTTGCTTACTAACTAAACCTACTTCTCTCATTTAATTTTCACTGTACTCAGAATTTTATTTGATGTAAACGGTTTAGAAGGAAACATGTATTCACAGATGACTGTGTACACTAGGGTGGCCATTTTTGCAACATCTCACGATTTTACTAACGCCACCCCCTAAAAAGTTTCCTTTTTACCTGCATATAGCGCCTGTAAAATTTAAAAACGATCCGAATGTATTTGATGGGTCCGGCAATAGGTCAAAGGTCATAAAAAATGTTCATATGAATGCATAAATAGCGACCAAACCGTAAGTTTGACAAAAACATGATCCAAATATAATCAATGGGTAATTCAATTATCTACAGTCGAGAAAGAAAATGATCGAAATCAGTTTAGTATAACCAGAGATATTTGCTGTTAAGTAAAGGCACTTTTTTTTTTTTTTTTTTTTTTTAATTTCGAAAAATGGTTTTTTCAAAATATCTCGAAGCCCGTTTCATGAAAAAAAATGTTGACTGCATTTTCGGTTTTAGCATGTCATTTTACTACAGAAACGATTCAAAAATGTTAAGGATACGAACATTTTTTTTTATTTGTAAACTGGTATAATTAGTCAATTTAATCAATTTTAGAGCTTACCAAATTTATTTAGGCCGACTCTATATTTTTTAAAAATTATGTTTTGGTAGATATGAGACTTTTTGAACCATAATTTGTTTGATTGGAAATAAGTTTTCAAACTTTATGTACAACAATACAGTCAAAAACGGAAAAAGTGCGAGTTATGACCTTTGAACTATTGCCGGACCCATCAAATACATTCGGATCGTTTTTATATTTTACAGGCGCTGTATGCAGGTAAAAAGGAAACTTTTTAGGGGGTGGCGTTATTGATATCGACGGTTTGAAAATCCTCCATACCAGCGGCGGCCACCCTAGTGTACACTAAAATTTTTTACTCTCTCTGTTAGGTTTGTATACATATAATGTACACTAAATTTGAGTACAGTAAATTTCAGTGTAGCATATTAATGTAGTCAGGCAGATCTGTGCTGCATAGACATTAGATAAGTTCATTCAAAATCGCGCATGAGTTATTCACACCCAAAGTGAATAAATGAGGTACACACAGATTAATATACTGGATGTTACGATTTTGGTATGAATGTCATTATGACATCCAAACAAATAGAGAATGATTTGGGCTAATAGCGACTGAAAAACATTCACAAGCAACACTGCAAATCGCAGTATACCGATTGATAATTTATACGTATGTAGTCTACCACACCGCCTAGACCACTCGATTCCTTTTAGTTTTGTGAAAAAAGAGTTTTTGACATATTTATTAACTTAAATAAATAAAAGCCCATAAATATTGTTAAAGAAAAGAAGTGCAAAATTTGTCTGAACTCTGTGTGACTAAAATTTTGAGTGCATTCATATAGACTTTAATCGCAAGAAAAACAATCTTTCAATATGAAATTAATTTTTGTAATTTTTTTATAGCTGCTTTGCGATGGCCACCCCGAAGAGTTTGCCACATATTTGCGCTATGTACGGCGGCTTGATTTTTTCGAAACTCCGGACTATGATTTTCTGCGAAGACTGTTTCAAGACTTATTCGAACGTAAGGGCTACACCGATGAGGGCGAGTTCGATTGGACAGGGAAGACAATGGTAAGTCGCTTGTTTACAGCTCAACTTTAGCTTTAATTCCCAAGTCTCTCGAGTCATCGTTTTAAGTCATTTTATTTTCATGCATAAGTTTAGCCGAATTCACAAATCAATATTTAATTTATAGGATCCCAACTAACCTCCAAGCGATATAATCATAAATAACTCTCAAGATCATTTACAAACAAAAATGGGTGAAAAATGTTTGTTATTGACGCATGTTGCATTGGGGCTAACAGAGATTTTGTCAAGATGTGGGAAAAGCAAATCAATTTCGAAATTACCATACTAAAACGAAAATTTGGATAACCGACCTTCTAACTAAAGCATGAATTTAAAGCAAGCAATCGCAAAT
The DNA here is from genome assembly GCA_949987675.1 of Chymomyza fuscimana. Classification (NCBI taxonomy): domain Eukaryota; kingdom Metazoa; phylum Arthropoda; class Insecta; order Diptera; family Drosophilidae; genus Chymomyza; species Chymomyza fuscimana. Next base: position 128,412,137 of record OX465088.1, on the reverse strand, counting down.
AAGATTATCTCTCTTTTTTTTGTTTGCATAAATATTTTTAAAATTGTGTTTTCATTCCCAAGTGCAACTATATAAATGATCAATATACATACACCCAACAAGGGCAAAAATAATTAAAATACTATTGTTGTGTTGTTTTTGAATTGTAAAATATTTCAACTCTCGAAACGGTCGAATTCTTAACTTGAAAGTTTACGTATAGCATTCGTTCGAAATTTGGTTAAAGAAAATTGGTCACATTGTACAAAAAATACTAGATAACGGTTTTGGGGTCAGTAAACGATTTTTAATGTATTACTCAGTCTATAAAGCAGTGCTAAGTTGAGGCGCTATGCTCCACTGGGAGTCGAGGATGACAGAAGATAAAGCAGTGCTGCAATTAATTCAGTTCTAGCCTTTAGTTTTTTTGTCAGTGTTTCATATAAAACAAATAAAATATACGCATATTCGCGTTAGAACCGGTTAAGCTTTTAAGCGATTTACAATATTGCTCTAGATCAGCGGTGGGCACTTAGACGGCACGCGTGCCAAAGAGCTTTCACACGTACGAGAAAAGAGCTTTTTACCGCATGGCAAGACACAAAAGAATAAAACTCGATGATATTGTCGAATTTAATGACAACTATGACAAAAACAACAAATTATTTGTCCATTTTACCTCGGTTTTTGCGAAAGCTCTTTTTTGTTTACGCACACAGGCACAAAAATTGCATTAGTAGTTTTGCCCACCGCTGCTCTAGATTCATGAATGTCAATCGATAAACGATAAATTATGTTTTATAGTAAAAAGCTCATAGCCATTTTTTTTAAGCGCCATTAATAATTGTTAATATATAATATTTATTTTTATGCTGTGTTTATAAATTTGTTTTTAGAGCTTTAATTACTCTTTTAGTATTTTGGTATTTTTTGTAATTTTTTTGCAAAAGCATATGTATGTGGTTAAAAAGAGCTTTACCATTTTTTGAAAATGCTCTACTTTTTTTTAAAACAACATTAAAGTAGGCTCTTTGTATAAAACTCTTTCGAGTTATTTAAGACTTTTATTCTATCTTTGTGATTTTATTATACTTTAATAAAAATTCCTATGTTGGCGTTGTTCGATACTTCAGAAAGAAATTACTACAACGAACTCAACTTCCGTGTGTAAATTGATGGTAGAAAATTTTTTGAAAAAAAAAAAAAAAAGTTGAAACAGTAATAGCATAGGACGAAATTTGGTTTTCAGTTAAAATATAGGACCTTAAAGTCTGATGAGGAGACAGAATTTTTGCTTTTATTTAAAAAAAAAGGTAGATTTCTCAAAAATAGAATTTTTATTTATTAATATTGAACTAAAATTACATCAAAAACAAAATATGATTATTATCAAAAATTTTTACTATAGTATTTAAGGAAGAGTCTACAAAAGTTGAGCAAACTTAAGTTAGCACAAAATCTCAGTTTGATACATCCAAAGCCCATTTTATACAAATTTTTCCAAAATTTTTATGCTTCATTTTGTAAAATCTTCAAAATTATATTATATGTTATGCCCATCAAATATACATGTATAAGACCAAGGAACAGCTGGAGCAAATGAAGGTCATAAAAAATGCGCCACCCTCGCATTTGGCCAAAAATAAATCAGATAAGGTATAACAGTATGACAGTAAACATAAAAAGAATGTGAAATGCTTTATATTGCTGACTTGCTTGTTCAGTGTTGGTAAACGCTTGCCGTAAGCTATGTATAGGCAGTATGAGCTAGTATTTAAAATTGAAAACTAACGGAATTGATACCATTTTTAACAGCACTCTTTACTCTCTCTTTCTCTCTTTTTAACATACTCTCTTTTTGGTTGTCAACAAAAAAAAAACAACAACAACAACAACAAACAACACCATCTTGTATCTCTGTGCGTGTAACTTCTCACTCTTTCTGTGTGTGCGTGTGTATGCGTGTCAATAAACAACTATGCATTATAATATGTATTTAAAAAAAAAAAAATTATAACCATAATCTTTTAAAAAAAATATATATATATATCAAAACCAATATCAAATGCATCCAAACTCATTGACAACATCACACAGTCAACGCCCGTCGGATCTCTGCAAACTGGCCATGAAGTCATCATTTCACCAAATAAAGATCGTCATAATGTTACGGCTAAGGTAAAGTATTTTAACTAATTCATTTTGTCAGCTTAGTCCAATTTAGTAAAAAAAAAAACATTTGTTTTAAACAAAAAACATAAACTTACTATATATTATTTTCGTTTGTAAACTATTTTTTTTAATACTAAGCTTAAACAACTTTGCATTTGATTTTACTTTTTTTATTTATTTATTTTTTTAACTACTACAATTCTACATTTGCAACTTTTCTATGCGCTCTGTTGTTTTTGAACTTTGCTCTGGTTTCTTTTATTCTCTTAAAAACTTTTTTAAACTGCAAAAATACTCTTATACTACGTCTATATTTTGTTAAATTTGTTTTGCCATAGGATGTTTCTTATTTTGATATTGAGGATGAGGATAATGAGAATGAAGAAGAATATATTATACTTCAGGTTAGACGTTGTAGACTTGAAAAATTTCTATGTACTGGTTAGTGTGAACAAGCAATTGCTTTTATATAATGTACATGTAAAAAAAAAACTGTAACTAAAGGAGATCTGCATGAATGTATTGACAATTTAGGAAGAACTGATAAGCGTCAAACCAAATTAAATGAATTGTGTAAATTTGGATGGTATTGTAGAAATATGGTGTACTCAGGCAAATAAGTTAGAGCGAATGTTCTAGGTGACGTATGAAAAAATTCAAACTTAGTGACTAAATGAGTGCATTGAGTATTTGAATGAATCTTATGTACAGTAAAGTCAAGTGAACTCGAGTTAGTGTGCGTTTGCGTTTTAAAAAACATTAATTTCCTTTCTGAAATGTACAATTATTTAATTTGGAAGATATTTAAGTTCACTGAGTACAAAAAAGGCTACACTGAGTACGTCAATTATTCACTTCTAACAAGCCGTTCAATTCATTAAACTGACATGATGTGGGAAAACTTTTGTTGTGGATTTTGAAACTGAGTCTCTAAAATATTATACGAATACACCGGGCCACAAGTAGAGTAGCGTGAACTGTATTTATTCGAGGTCTGAAAAGCACCAACATCCGAGTGTTCCGAATATAAGCTGAAAAACTCCATAAATCGTGGTATTTTAAAGGTTATTCCAGGAATTTTTTTGTTCTGTCTGTACTCAGCGATTCGAAAAACATGTAAGAATAAAACTCCGGACAACCGGTCTCCACAAAAATTTGTTTTTTTTACGTTATTTTATAACATACATAAAAAAAAAAAATCTATTTTCGGGTTCGTTGATTAGACTATATTTACTGCATGCTCTTGGGGTCACAGAATCGGAATTCGAGTTCCAAAAAACCACAGAACAGCAGATTTCTGAGTTAAGCTTCAAAATACCTCTTTAATACCTCAAAAACCCCCAATAAACGATGTATTTTGAAGGTTATCTCAGAACCCTGACAAGATAGAGATTTTTGGACCTCGTATCCAGATTCCAAAAACCTACAAAAAGATATTGTTGAAAACTGTAAGTGTAAAACAAAATGTTTTATGTGTGTTTTTGAAGGTTATCTCAAACGTCTGGTGTGCTGGTGTTTTTTGAAACTCGAATTCCGACTCAGTGACCCCAAAAGCATGCAGTAAATATAGTCTGACCGACGATCTCGAATATCGATTTTTTAATATATGTCACTGGGGTGCTGTGGATTTTTCGAACCTTATATTTGAAATCAGCGGTTCAAAATCCGTAAGGGTAGCGCACCTACCCAATTTAAAGTTCACAACAATTTTTTAATTTGAGGGCCTGTGTTATGTCGAGGAAATGAGTGCATAGGAAGAGCACACTTAGTGCAGCTTAGTGTACTCAGAGTCACATTGTACTTTGTGTAACTCAAAAATTCAATGCATTGCTGCAGATCTCCTATAACTTAATTAACTCAAAAGCTAGGCGAGTTTTGCGTTTATATTTTTATGGTTTATACATGTAGCTTTTAAAGCTATAGGCAAAACAGGGTGTTCTAAGCTAGTCTGACAGCATATCTTGCTAGTGTTGCATAACGTGGAAAGTTGTAAGAGATTATTTTTTAAACGGTTTTGATGTGGTAAAACTTCAATTTGCTTAACTTGCCTTACTGTACTCCGAAGCTCGATGCCTCATAGAGTATGCGGCATTGCCAGCGTGTAAAAATACTTGTATGCTAAATTTATTTGATGCTGGCAACTAACCTAAATGTGAACTGCTTGTTTGGGTTTAGGCCATCCCATATATATAGAACTTTAAAACACAGCACTCTATAATTTTAGTTTGCACATTATGATAAAAAGTAACAAACAATTTTTTTTTTTTGTAAACTTTAATTTTGGCTTTCTATTGGTTTGTGTTGTATAAATGACTGGCTTTAGTTTTTAAATTGGAAACACCACTATATAGTGTAGTTTATTTTTTGTTGTAAAACTGAAAAATTAATGCATATTACTTGAATTGAAATGAATTTTATTAATAAATTGCATAAATCATTTCACAATTTTGCTCGCTCGCCTACGTACAACAAACCAAAAAATCCGAAAAACCAAACTGAACCGTACCAACAAAAAATAAACCAAAAATTAAACACAAATCACTACTACTACTTCACCTTTGAACCAAAAAAATTAAAAAAAAAAAAATGCAACCCAACGAAACGCCTGGCACACCATCCGTAATCCGTAACATCCGTCAAAAAACGTCAAATCTATAAACAGACAAATGCCAAAGGAGGTGTTGCTGCGTGGCCTGATGTACCTAAACCAGGTGCAACACTTGGCAATTTAACACCGGCCGATCGGCATGGTTCAGTGCAGGTAAGAACTCCAAAAAAAAAACTAAAAAAAAATCCAACAAATTAATCAAAATTTTTAAGTACAGTTTGCGCTATTTCTTTTTTTTTTTTTTGTCCATGATCAGTTCAAGTCTTTTGTTAATTGTACATAAAAAAAAAAGAAATTGTATATATTATAAAATTAATGTGAAAATTGAAGCAGTGTTGGCAAAGATTCGAAGCAGAAAAATATCATATAACTGTTATGCGCCCATGTTACCCCCATTACTTTTATCAAAACAAAATGCCGCTGAATGTCGCTCGCCTGTCATTTTCGTTATTGTGTTTTATATACTACTAATTGTACATATATACCTACCTATATATAACTATATATCTTGAAATTTATGTAATGCCTTTCTATGAAATACTTATACATTGAATTACTCGCAGACTGTTATATTTTTGGCCTTTTCAATTCTAATGTTTTCACTTGATTTACTCTACATTAGCTCAACAAGGTACTGAATATTGTTCCTCCCTTCCAAGTGTTTCCTCTATTACTGTTCGGTTTGTTTGTTCCTAGTTTGTTTGTACTACGGGTATTTTTGCTCGTTACTTACATTTTTGTGATAACTCAAATACTATGTTAATAATTTTTGAAGTTTTAGCTGAAAGAAACAGTTTTTTTTTTTTTTTAAAACGCATGTTTAGGGCTCGTTTTCTCCAACTTGAATAAGTGAGTTAACAACTTGCACTGCTTGCATGTGTAAAGCAGTACGAACTCTGCATGCGCACTGCTTGCATGTTGTGCGCTAGCTTAGACAGTGTTGCATGTTAAATGTATGTACGTACGTACAGCATGTCACCGTTCACCTATTATATGCGTGCACAAAATATAAAAAAAAAATATTGCGAATTCGGCTTAGGAACACCCTACATTTGCTTCACATACCATCAATAAAATTATATCAAATCACGTTGTTGCCAATTTTAAGTGCCTGGTACCCATAAGAAACATACCGAAAAAACTTATTACAGAGATTACCAGAAGATTCCAGCTCCGATGATGATAGCCCATTTGATGCTTATTATGAGAAAAGCGGCAGCGAAGATGCAACCAAGAAATAAACTCTTCCCCCAATGTTTACAACTTTTTGAAACTTATATACATTAAGAAATTTTTTTTCCTAGAGCCTTGAGTTTGCAACAAAGCGAGGTATTTGTTTAAATAAATAACTAAAAGCAAAAAAAAAAAAAAATGAAAACGGAATAATAGGGGTAGTCAGTGATGGAAAAATATAAAAATTTGTTTACTGCGACTAATTATTTTTTAATTCGCTTGGTAAAGGCTTAAAAAAGTCTATTAAAATGATATTATGCTTAAATTTATTTTTTATTTTTGCGTTTATTGTAAATAGGAAATTGTATTTTTTGCAAGATACAATGATAAGTTTTTCCTTAAAGTTAAAATTTGATCTACTTTGCAAAACTTTCATATACCGCTCTACAAAAAAAAATCGACAAAAATGTTGTCATGAACAGACCATATGTTTTTTGGGTCCATATGACTCACTTTATTTCGTCGACATAACCTTCAAAAAATTTAAAAATATGTTGTACAAAATATTTTCTTTTAGAGATTATAAGACGTGTTTCCATTGAATAAAACTTTGTTTTCTTGAATTACGATCTTATATTGTGCATTTTTTTCTATTAAATACAAAGTTGCGAAAACTAAATAATTCTTAAAAAAATCTTACAGATTTTGCAAAAATTATAGCATACCTTTAGTGACTGCACTTTTAAAACTTAGGAATGTGCATACTCCCGAAATCCATCATCGACGTGACTCAGTTTTGATTTATTATTCAAAAGACATAACGTCTCCACGGTCGATTTTTTTTTTTTTTTCTCTTATATGAAAATAGGTTATTTGTTTATTTAAGTAAAATACTATTTCGATTGGCAATTCGATAATTTCCCCAAATATCAATTATTTTCCTAAAAATCAATTATTTGCTTAAAATTCGATTATTTTCCTAAAATTCGATTATTTGCTTAAAATTCGATTATTTTCCTAAAAATCGATTATTTGCTTAAATAATCAATTATATAATTAAATTAAAAACTTTTATGCACCAGAAACAAGTTCAAATTTTTACATGCCTGAATTCAGGCATGAAATGTAAGCGAACGCCTAGGACATAAGTTGAGGGACAAATGAAGGAATAGGAATTCAGCTATAATTTAATTGATTAAGTCCTAAACTTAACTGAAGGGTACCTTGGCGTAGCTTTTACACTTAATTTCAAATATTTTTTTAAATTGTACCAAAATATAAAATTCGTTTTTAAATATCCTGACTACCCCTAAGTTCTTACATTAATTGTTGCTTTCAAAAATGTTTTATGTAGTCTGCGTTTTGTGTTTTTGTGTGCTTGCTCTTTTGTGGCTACTAAAATTCAAGAAACTTATGGAACTGCTCTGTAATAAGTTTTTTTTTGTTCTATATTTAGGCGAATCGGGGGTACTTTTCGCAGTTCATATAGGAAACTTTAACAAAGGATAAACACATGTAAAGCTTTTAACACGTAGTATTTTAGGTTAAAGACATATACGCAGTTCGAAAAATTTCCCACGGAATAACAAAACTTCATATAAAAAAAAAAAAATCCCATTTGGGTTGAAGTTTCGTTAATCCGTTCGAAAATTTTCGAACTGCTTATGGGCCTTAAAGCAAAACCTAACACGCCCACAAATAAAAAATTAGCTGCTCAATGTGCCGTGGTTTTTGTCAAGTGTACAAAAATTTTGTTCTATGTAAAACCGAAACGAATATAGTGCGTTGAGGTTTGATAATTTTTGTTGCTATTATTTTTGACTAGCGCAATGAAAACAAAAACAAAACGAATAAAATAAGTATTGTCAAATGTCCTTATGTTTAAACGAATATTATTTTCAAATTTGTCTAATCTATATGTTTAGTATTAAAGTTTTGATCCCAACTAATCAAGCTGTATGCGAACTGTTCGCTATTTTTCTACTCTTTTTCGAAACTCTTGCAGGTTGTGAGTTCGACAAATGGCGAACTAAATGCGGACGATCCCACTGCTGGTCACTCAAATACGCCCATCACACAACAGCCCGAAGTAGAACTGGTCGATGAAACAAAGTATGTATAAAATAAATCATAAGTTTATGCGAGTATTGATAAACGTGAAATTAAGTCGAGGCTATGGGATAAGCTTTGAAGCAGCGAAACGCAATTTATCGATAACGATAAACGAACAAGTTGGAAAAAAGCTAAAGGCTAAAATAACGCGTGTAAGATATTGAAAGAACTTAATGAAATTCATTTGTAGAATTCTACGTAACTGCTGGTAAATTTTTGGTTCTCTAGTTTTTGTGGTATCCGAAATTTAGTTGTTCATACAGACGGATATAGCTCAATCGATACCCGAGGATGTTATGATGCGGGGGACGACGGATGATCCACCAATTTGATATTTTTGGCGCTCAAGAACTATTTTTTTTATTGTTTAAGTCGATGTCAGAGAGCTCGCTTCATCGTGATGACAAATCTTCCACGGTTCGTTTCACCTATTTTACTGAACACTTCAGGAAAACAAATTGCTGTTTATCATTCAGAATGGAACGTCCTATTTTGCTCAAGTGCTATAGTGGCGATATGGCCGGTTATTCCGAAGAAACAGGCGACCATTTGCTTCGAAGACCTTCTCCGCGAACCACTTTTTTTAAATCCAAGATTCTTCACGATCTTATAAACGTCTTCTGAATCGCTGCTCTTGTATTTCTTTAAATTTTCATCTTACCAACCGACACGAGTCTTTTAAGAAGACAAATTTTTTTTGCGCCCAAAATATTCATACAATATTGAATGTATAATGGCCACGAGATTCCTCAATTGTACCATATGTCACATGACGATCTTGGTTTATCAATGAATCGATGTTTTCTGCGATTACTACAGATTTTGAACGACCCTCACGAAATGCGTTGGTGAGGGCTAATCGCCCGCGACTAAACTCTTCAAAAGAGTGTTTTACAGTGGGCTTGGTCACCGAAAAATTAATGGTGTTGATCGTTGCATTCTTGTCGAAAGGAGAGAGAAATATAAATAGTGAACCTCGTAAGCATTTTGGTCTAAAGAACTTATAGTCTGCCTGTTACCAAAGAATCTACAACTACACGTTATAAATGTTGTATATATTGTATATTCTTTGCTGTTACAGCAGTTTTTAGGCTATAAAAGCTTAGAAAAATATTTATGGAAACAATATTTTGGTATCCGAAACACGCTCGTGCTTATTTACCTCAGCGTGCAACGAATGAAAGAAGTGTCATTACTGATTCATGAATGAAATCAAAACAGAAAATGTGTACTTTCTCCAGAAAAAGTAATCTAATGAGAATATCCAAAATTCTAAAAAGAAACAATTTTAAGATATCGAATGGATAAGATGGCCGATTTAGTGCACAATGTCCTCTCACTCCGTGCTTGCAAGGATTGGTTGGTCGGTCGCACGTGTCTTACGATTTATGGGATACGAATCCAAACTATGGATGCTTAAATTTTTTTTTTAGACGCTACAGATGCACTATTTATAAAAAGTCTAGAAACAAATTTTGCACCCATTGTGTCGGACCAAACTCTTGATGAAACATTATAAGGAGCTTGCTCTGACACAATGCCCAAGAAGATTTTTAATTGCACTTCGATAGGAATGATTCTGTTTATTTCATTATTTGGTGTATATTATCGAAGTAAAAAAAGATCAATAGTCAACCATCAAATAACTTAACCCAAGACAGTTTGCTTGTTTATTTGATACGACAACCCCACACACGATGCAATCGCTGGTACAACTTGCTCGATAAACAGCCAAGTTGTACAAACTGTCGCATCGTATATGGCTTGGGTAACAATATGGCTTTCAATTCGATTAGCTGCTTTAAAGTTTTAGTTTTATAAAATGAATGACAATTGTCATTGGTAAGTTTAAAAAGTAATGGAAAACTTTTTTTAAAGTCTACGAATTATTTCACGTTATATCTTAACTCGTATAAATATTGTATTTAACCAAAAAGTTAATATTCAGCATTGTTTCCAAATTCGATAACCAATTACTCAAAATAAAAAGTTGCAAGTATATATCGACAACTCGCAAATGTTATCGAAATTGGAAGCATTGGCTGATTTGCATTTGCATTGCAAATTGTTGTTGTTGTTGGTGTTTTTTGCTTTGTCATTTTAATGCGCATTTCGTTTTGCTCTTCTTCTTTTCCTTTTAACCAATCTCCAGTGGTTCCTTATATTCCAGATGTTGTTGTTTCTTTAAACGAAAGAAGAAGAAATCAACGCGCCAAAAATGACTAGACGGTGTACAATGTAGTCCAGAACGCGAGGCGGTAACCCTGCTACGCGCCACTTCACATTCAAACTCACGGGATAGCGTATTGAAATTGAATAATCCTAGTCAGGATTATATACAACAAGCAACGTCGCAGCACACGTTGCGTTATCCTCCATCCGCGTCGATGTTGACGCCAACACCAACTACAAATACACCGACACTTCCGTTGTAATTTATATACATACATGCATAAATAGTAGACGATGTGTGAGAGAGTAAAGAGAAACAAAACAAAACAAAACAAAAGAAAAGAAAATCGTAACAAAAAAACAGCAAAATGAGATGAAAAACAAAAAGAAACAAACAAAAACAAAACAAAAACCACAACAATTTTTGTTTAATTATTATTGTAATGAGTAATGCTTATTGATTATTATTGTATTTAATTATTATTATTTTATTTTTTATTATTTACCAATTTTGCGTTTATTATATAAATTATTATAATTATTAATTATATTATTATTAATTAATTAATGCTATTACAAATAAAATTAAAACAAATATATTATACATAAAAACAAAAAAAACAGCAACTTTTCAAATTGTTTTTAAATTAAAGCCAGCCGCGCTTAATTGTCAGCAAGTTGACGTTAAAGTTTTTTAGCGTTAACTTTAAGCAAATATTGTAGATATGATGAACTTAAATAAGATTTGGAAATACAAAAAATATATATTAATATATATATAAAAATTAGCTAAATTTTGTTTAGAAATTTGCTGCACATCTTTTTGTGTGTAATGCCTGGCAAAGTTTAAGAGCGCACTTTTTTTTTTAGTGTATGTTTTGTTAAAATAAAACTAGCTACTTTTTTTAATCAAAAAAAAAAAAAACAAATTTATTAATATAAAATCTATGTTTAGTAAACAACAAATTAACTAAATGTATTTTTCAAAAAATGAAAACAAACAAAAAAAAATTGAAAGCATTAAAGTTGAAAACGGAAAACCAATTGCTCTTAACTGAAAACTTAAAACACATATTTATATATATATGTATTGAAAAGAAAAAAAAAACAAAAACTAGTGCAGCATCATTTAATGAAAACAAAACATACATATTTATAATTAATAATCATAAACAAATTGTACATTTAAAAAAAAAACAAAACAAAAACATTTAACAAACAAGCAAATACATTTTGGACAGCAACAAAAACAAACTAAGAAACTTATAAAAATCAAAGAAATAAAATATGCATATATATAAAAACAACTTATACATGTACGTATATTAAATATATAGTATTTGTACACACACACACACGCCCCTTGAACACATGAACGCCTTAATCAAGAGAGTAAACCCCACAGCCCACAGCGTAGGCAGCTTTTGTTTAGCTCTGTTTAAAAATCACTTTTTATGCTATTGTAAATAATTTTTATATACAACAAAAGGAATTGTATGTATATTTTCTTATAGTTCAATTAATTTTTAACAACATTTGTGCATTTATTTTATTAGTGTGTGTTGTTTTTTAGATCAATTTTATTTACGAACAAAATTTAGAGCTTAGTCAAAAAGTGTAGCATGGTAGTGCAGTTGAGACAAGCAGTGTGGGTACAAGCAGTGGCGAGGTAACGTTTGTTTAGACCACCAAGCAGCGCGCTGGCATCTGTCATGACCAAGCAGTATAAGCCTCTGTTCAGCGGGCGTTGTTTGTTAAGCAATGTTTCCTTGTGACTCATAATATGATTATATTGATAATGTCGATGCTTGATTCTCAATAAAATATTTAATAACAAGCTTGGACTAGCACAGTTTCTTTAAAACTCGAAAAAATAATTGTTGTGGCTTTATGTTAGTTAAAACGTTTTGAATGCCAATCCATGGTTCGATTGAGGTAGAATACATTCAAAACAGTGGGAATTGTTTATAAAGCTTATTCATTTGCGAAACTATAAAAGCATATTGCTAAGTTTTAATTTTTGAGCGCTCATAAGACAAAAACGAAAGAGAAGCTTACTTTTATGTGTGTGCCTGCTTGCGGCGGTTTCATTACCACTATGCTTCAATTTGAATTCCGTTTCAGTAATTTTGAGATTTTACCACCATTTGCTGCCCAAGTTTAGACTGCTTTTCAAAACTGCGCACTGCCTTCAGACCACATAGCTATACTAGAGCACACTCTCTCACGAGGCACCTCATAAAAACTACTCAAGTTCAATCACTTCTTATACTTTTTATAGTTATATATAAAACTAAAAGAAAGAAAAAAAAAACCAAAAGTACTGAAATATTTATTTTGATATTACGTGATACTAAACTTACATACACTCAAAGCTGTCTGCAGCTGCGCCTCCAGCACCAGAAACACTTCAAAGTTTTGCACGCCCTTCAAGTTGAAAAAATTAGAAATAAAAAACTTTTATTAAAATTATCAAACACTGTTTAAATCCAGCTGAACGAATTTGTTTCTCCCCCATGAACTAAAACCAGAAAATATATATACATATATAAACTATATATATATTTTAAACAAATTTTTTATACTTATTAAAATATACATACTACAAGAACAACAACAAAAGAAAAGAAATATAGTGTTAGCTTTATAACAAAATAAAAACTTAACGTCTTACTCGTTAAATGTGTTTTTGCAAAATCTTCTTAAATGCAAAAATAAACCAAAATCAAATTTCAAATTTTTCATAAAAACAAAACTAACTAAAAAGAAAAAAATATGTAATGATAACACATATGAAATTAAACATAATTTCTTGTATAGTTAAATATGAAAATAATTTGTAATATATATAAATAGAAAGCACATTATTATGCTAAATATAAAAAAAAGAAACATATTTCTATGAACATAAAAAAGAAAGTAAAAGCAAAGCCCGCACTAGTTTATATATAAAATATAAAAAATTATGCATACCTACATAATGTACTCTAATGTTGATAAAAATTTAAAAACAAAAAACGCGCCTACATTGATTTATATAATAAAAATAAAACATTAAAAAAAAGTACATTACATATTACATGCAAGCAACAAAAACATAAAAAGTAAAAAATTGTGCGTTAAAAATTAAATTAAACTTTGCGCGTTTAACGAAGGTTAGCAAGCAGTGCACGCAGGCCTTTGCTAATTGCAGGTAATGCAGTTAACATTGTTAACTGCGGCAAGCAGTTTTAAAACAATTTAACAATTAAATTTAATGGACATATTTAAGTCATTTAACTGAAATGTTTAGCCACATTTCGGTTGAATCCCACAAGAGAAAACAAAACCGAGAAAAAAGAAAAGAAAAACAAAATAAAATATTGTATAAAAAAATGATTTATTATAGTTATAAGTAACAAAAAAATATTACAAAAAAATGAAACCAAGAAACAAAACAACCGAAAACTGAAAAAATAAAAGAAAATTATTAAAAAAAAAATCAAATATCTGTTAGTTATTTTTAAAATGGAACAAAATAGTGCTTGACTTTAGAAAACCTACAACCTATGGGAAAAATAATGACAAAAATTCATTTTTCATTGGACATAATCTTGATTTTATTAACTTCATAATATCTTTAATAAGTATATATATTTTTTTTATATAATTTTTTAGTTCAATGTTTGATATTAAATTTGCTACAGCATAATTTTTTATTGCCTGTGTGCTATGTGCCAAGACAAATTGCGTTGTGACTTACAATTTACAGCATATTAGTTTACATAAATATGTTACGCGTATAATTTTATAATTTTTAAGTTCTAAAACAATAATTTCTCGTTTAAACATTTAAACAATTTTTTTTTTTGCTAATTTTACTCAACTATTATAATATTTTTAAACCAATTGCGCTAAATAATTTAATTTATTTAGTATATTAGACTTTAGAATTTTAGTAAACATTTATTTACAAATAATGTCACTTAAGAACTAAATTAAATTTTTTTGTTTACAATTTTTCTTGCATCAAAAGTCAAAATTTTTAAATCAAAATCAAATTCGAAGTAAAAACAAACAAACAGTGTTAGATTTATTGCAGAGACAGAGCTAAACAGCATACCAAAATTTAAACTTACAGACTTACAACAAAAACTTAAAATAAGTAGAAAAAAACACAGTCTTATTTATGTATTGTAGAAGAAATACCAAAACGCATGTGTGTGTGTGTGTGTGTGTGTGCATAAGTGACCAGTGCTCAACATAAGGGTTAATATTAATGCTTAGCGTCTGAAAGGTACGCTGAGGATATGTGTTCACTGGGCGTTGGCGCGTTTACATGGTGCAGTTGAAACAAGATTCAAGCTGCAGCGGATGCGGACACAGATGCAGATACAGCTGTAGCTGCTGGCAAATGGGTGGGCAAGAAGCGGGGTTGATGTTTCCAAGGACGGCGCTTTAGATGCGAGTGCTGCGAACCTGTCCATCTGAAAGAAAAGATCAGCTAAGTTGTCCGTCTTATAATTATATGGCAGCGTGCACATCTTGAATCTCAAATAATATGTTAAAGAAATAGCTTCAAAATTAGCGTTTTACTGATTATTCATAAATTTATTGGAAAGAAATAAAGAAGTTTCTGTTTGCCTGGTATTTCATAAATTTATTTGACAGAAAGTAAAGCAGCAGCAATTATCGGGCAGCAAAGCAGTTTATGCACTGCTTTGCTAATTCTGCTTGCTTTTACTTGAGTAGAGCGTTAAGCGCTAAAAACTGCTTTAACAAAATATTGCTTATCTCTTTTAGTCCTCACTTTAACGTCAGCCTAAGGGGCTACGCTGCCTGCTCGCTGTGCTGTCAATCCGAATCGTAACTCAGCTAAGTTTATCAGCCCGTTGTTGAAACCTTTTTCGCCGGCCCCGAATTTTTCTTCAGGGGGCCCGTGAACTTGAAAAAATAAACATTTATTTTATTTCGAAAATTTAAAAAAACTCAGAAGCTGTATTTGGCTTGGTAGTTATACTAAAACATTATATATATGTAAAGGACTTATGGATGTTTAAACCAATCGATATTACTTCACATCGACAGCAAAACATTTCTTAGCCTCAAAACAAAAAATAAACGTTTTTTTTTGTCATACGCAATTTTTCACGAGTAAAGTACATAAAATTTTTCGGAAAAAAAAGATGATAAAAACTTGTCAGTTTACAAATTTAAGGGTCATCGAGTGCACCTTCGTAAAAAAGTGTTTTTTAGGGTAATTTTGGGTAGAGAATCACGAAAATTACATTCATTTTTTTTTCTTAAGCACCGTTTTCGAGATTTCTTTGAAAAACATGTTTTTGGGCACTTTTTTCAGTTATCCGTCAATATCTCGTGAACAAAATTTTTTATCGACATGAAAGACGATTAGAAGGTATTGATGTGCTCTTTGCGATGATATACGATATGTACAGCCTAAGTAAAAATTATTGAAGTTATAAGCAACTAAATTCGAAAAAAGGTGTAATTTTCGACCAATTTTCCGAATTAAAAAATTTCGGTTTTCTTTTTAGGTTGAACCGGTTGACCCCTGGAGGGAGTCACACATAGACTACATAGTCCTTAGTGGAGGTTTTCTTTTTATTAACGAGAAAAATTTTTTAAAAATTATAATAAGCTTTACGCTGAAAGAGAATTCTTTTTCGAACGTTTCGAGCCTAAGATCTTCTAAATCGGATTGGAACTGTAGATGTTATATTTACGAATTTGAATCCGCAGTTAAAAAGACTAAAGGACGCCGAGTTTCTGAGATAACCTCCAAAATACATAGTTTTGCGCGGTTTTTTGAGGTTACCTCCGAATCCTGACGTGCTACAGTTTTTTTAACCTCGGATTCGTATTCAGCTACAAGAAGAAAACATGATCTGGGCTTTAAAGCTGCAAATCGGGATTTTTTTGTGCTTAAATCAAAAAATCCCACAAAATTTTCGGAATGGTTATTCGCCGATGTTTTTTTATATGTTTTTGGGATCGATGAATACGAATCGGATGTCAAAAAATCCCAGCACTAGATTTCTAAGTACATAGTCTCTTTTTTGAGGTTAGGTTAAATTCATGATCCGTTGAGCCAATTCTGATAGCAGAAGATTCAACGCATAAATCTATGAATCGCATTCCAAACCATTAGTTACTTGGGTTTAGATACAACGACCGTTTCAAAAGAACATCTGTTCCAAAAATATGATCGCTTTTTAAACTGGTTCAGGCTCACGATCTTTTTTCAAAACTAAAAGAATCTTTGCTTGCTTTTCGCTTTAAAACTCAAAAACAAACGAATATCCGATTTTGCACTAATTTCCCTTCGAGCAGCACCAGTGTTAACACCTACCTATGATATTTGGAGAGTTTACGTCTTCTGGCAGGTGGCGCATCAAAGTCCAAGCGGCTGCTCACAAAACCAAAATTTCCCACGCTGGCCGAGAGTGGAACTAAATAAAAACATTTTATTTTAAAATAGTTATTAAAATTTCTTAGATAATTGCTTACCTTGCTTGCGTTTATTATTGCGCTGCACATGATTGATGGCCAAGGGCAGTAGAGATCCAGCTTGGAGCTGATGTGGCTGAAACGGTTGCAGCGGTTGTTGTTGGCGCCTGATGGTGCAATTACGTCCACGACAACTCTTGAGTTGCTCCAAAGTGTCATGCATATAAGATCTTTCGATATTGCTTAGGCTTGAAGCGCGGTTCACAGTCTCAAAAGGATCTTCAACGAGAGTGAGCAATGGATTTCAAAGAATTTTGTAGAATTATTTCAGACCTACCTATAGTCAAGTTGTAGAACGTAATCAGTCCGGTGGTAAACTCGCAATAGAGATAGTTATGTGTAGCATTAATGGTTCTCACACAGGAGTAGGTATTGTTATTGGCATTCATGCAGAAGCAGAAGGGACTGTCATTCCAAAGCGGCGCAGTTCTCCAATGGGAATTGTCATGCGAAAAGCAGTTCATCTTTTCCGATAGACATTCCTTCTCCAGACGCGCTTTCTTAATGCGTTTACGTTCCTTTTTGCGTTGACGCTCCTCTTTCAGTTTGCGGCGTGCCTCGCGTGCCATTTCCTTGGAATCCGCGTAGCTGAAAGATGAAGATGAATAAAGATGTTTTATGAATCTCTCAATCAACTCTCAATTATAGAGCAATTTAGTCATCTTCAACTGCATTATTTCTATGTGGCAGGTTTCCTGCTTAAAATTTAATAAGCTAAGCGACCTCAGAGCACAACTTACTTTTCACCCACATCTGGCTCACAGTAGCATTCCGCTTGAGATGCATAATGCGGTTTTTCCGTCTCAAAAGAATCAAAAATTGAAGCGCTACCAAAACCACGAAAGATTTCCTTCTGTCCCACACTGGGCGTCGTAGTGGACACAATGGAGCTGGCTGTGGTGCTTGAAATGCTGCCTACGCTGCTATTTGGCGCATGCTTGCTCGCTCCAAAACCCATATCCGTAAAGTAGCTCATATTGAATTCACGCGCCTCGCTGGGATTTATAGCTGCTTCATTACGTCTACGTCCATTGTAGTGATACGGACGCTGCGGTAGAAATGGTGGTCCAGCATCTACAAGGCGTCTACGTCCTGGTTTGTTACCCTTGCGTGATACCAGATCATCGTCCCAACGTTTACGACTAGCCATATTGGACTGCTGCTTGTTCTCGCGCATTTGTTTCTTCATATCCTTCAAAGTGCTGATCTTATCCTTGAGCACCTTGATAAGCATATCAATTTGATTACGTGAAGTACGCCAGGTCTTCTCATCATCGTAAATGACATCGGAACAATTGACCTTGCCCGTAGTCGCCTCCACATAGCAGCGTGTGCCAACGCGTCCGCCCACTTTGGGAAACTTACTGCCACGCACAAAGCCAGCGGGCGAGAGCGACGTTCCACTGGTATTATGCAAGTCATGTTCATAGAACTTCAGCTCCAAAGTTTCCAAGGTGCTTTGTATTTCCTGTATGACTTTGGCTATGGCCTCATTGGAGCTGCCATTTTTATTGCCATCCGTAGCGCTTAAATTTGGTGAGTCAAACAGTTGAGCAGTTAGCTCACGTTTGCTGCGTCTTGGTGAGATTAGTTCCAATGTATGATGCATGTCCAACAGTTCCTCCATTTCATATGGCAACTCTGTGTGGTAAAGTTCTGTAGCAGCGCGCTTATGACGTCGTATATGCTGCGTACGCTTGCGCAGACGCTGTGGTGTTCGTATCTTGGTGTACACCAGACCATCGGAGGTAAAGCAGGCGCAGTTGCGCTGATATTGCTTGCGAGGAAGACCAGCCAGATGATGCTCCAACTGTAGCTATAAGAAAGAATTGGTTAGAAAGTTTGTCTTTACTTTTACTGAATAAAATATTGAAGACTTAGAATTACTCTCCTCTAGGAATCGATCTATTTATTGATCGGGTCGATATCTATTCGCAAAGTCTTAGAAATCTTTATCCGACTAACTCAACTGTTCTTTTAGTAATCGTTGGGATTTGAAACAAATTGCCATAGCTTCTCGAATTTTTTTAAGACTTTTTTTTCTAATCCTTGCAATCTTTTCTACTTCTATCTTTCCGCAAAAAATTTTCAAAAATATTTTATTTTCAAGTTTTATAAAATTTAATAAAATGCTTCATTCTTGTCCTTTTGTATAATTGCCAATCCTGGTTCAAAAAATATTACCAGGTGTATGCCACAGCTCAGTCAGGTTTCAGGGTTGTCATCACATTACTTTAGCAAGATAATAAATTTTGCAACTAAAAGTATGCAACACTTTTTTATTTTCGTTGAATGCAAGTAATTTTCAATTAATAAAAATTTGCAGCATACTTTAAGGCGCTGTAATTAATTCGCTTCAATGCGGGCAGTTTTTAAGGGACCTTAACTTTAAATTTCTATATATTTTGGTTTCCTCGTATTCCAGATCAGCTTATCTAGAAATTTATTTATTTTAGAAAAATAGCTTCATTCCATGTTGACAAAAGCAAATTAGCTAGCTTTTCCACTCAAACGATATTGCATAACTACTTGACTTGGAGAAATAGCTCCCAAGTTCTGCACTGCCAGAGGTTACATATGTAAGTCTTATTTAATATTCTAGCAACTAACTTACATGGAATTTGCACTTGTGCTTTCGCCAACGTCCGTCCTCATTGACGCACTTCCATTTCTGACCGGGTAGGCAGTTCTTTAACAGCGTTGGATCGGAGCACTCCGAATTAAGACGCATCATTTTCGTTATATACGGCGTCAGTGGCAGATTATTATCACTATCATAATGCTCTTGCTGTTGTGCCAGCTCCTCATCATCAAAATCCTCTAGTTCAGCTGTGTCCACATCTTCCAGAGCAGGCGCAGAGCTATCCATGGCCTCATCTTCGGTATCCGTATCCATATCCTCTTCAAAATCATCATCCTGCTCCTGCAGCTGTTCTCCATCCATAATGCTGGCCAGTGTGGAGCTAAGCAAGCTGGCTGCTGTGGTACTACTGGCACTATTAGTGGACGTAGTGGAACTGGTGCTAGTGCTGCTGCCTGGTTCCAGTAAATCCTCCAGCAGCGTGCTATTAGCCAGTTTCATGTTGCGTCTTTCTTCTTGCAGTCGTGCTCGTGACTCGGCTATTTGCTCGAGTGTCTCACGACGACCAGAGCTCTCAATAAGAAAACTATCGGGCCAATTATCGCGTACAGCATGATTGCGACTTAACAGCAGTGGCAGTATGCTGCGTCCATCCATATGATGCGGCGTAGGAACGCCGCCCATGTCCAAAAATGTTGGCGCCAGATCAACGTTCAAAACTATTTCGTCGACGCTATAAATGGAAAAGATTTGAGTAATGCCACTAAGATTTTGTTCTGTAACGTAACTTACACTTTGGATGCTTGTATGCCAGGACCACGTATGAGAAAAGGTACGCGTACATCGAATTCAAAGGGAAAGCTTTTGCCTTTGATAAGTCCAAATTGTCCCAAGTGATAGCCATGATCGGAGGTATATATGATATAGGTATTATCCAGCTCACCCAAGGACTTGAGCTCGTTGTAGACGCGTTCTACAGCCACGTCTACGCTTTGCAGCGTCTGCAAGCGTTTGGTCATGAGCACGTTTGTGAACCGTTTGTGAACTGGCTCCATGGGTTGGGTTACGCGCAAAATCCATTGCTTGTCTGGATTGGGCGCATGATCGTAGGATGGAGTGCTGTGTAAAAAAAAATGTTGTTTGTGTTTAAATAATCGTTTCAACCAAAGTTTATCCAATAGCTGAACTGGATATCGGGTAAGGGTTTCTTAACTCCAATAGTGCTGGCCTAAGAAATCTATCTAAACTTTGCTATTGGTAAACTTTCTGTCTATGGAACGCAGATTTATGTCTTTGCTAGTAAACTGCTTCCAGGACTAAGATAGGTTCGATTACGGAAGTGTACGTTACGATGGATTTTGTAATAATACGTTTTTGTTCATTACGTTACATCAACTTACTTATATTATATATCTAAACGTTGCTTTGCCTTGCTTAACGTAGGAATTTTGATGACACGTTTTATTACAACGTATATAACTTTTTCGTGAAGGAATAATTATCTTACGTCATATTTGCACTACATTCCTTAACGTTGCGTTGCGTTACGTTACTTCAAGTTAGTTTATTAACATTGTTTCGCTACATTTCGTTACTTAACCTTACCTTCAATCTACGTTACGTTACAAATTAATACGTTACATTACTAAATATTCGCTATGTTAATTCACATTGTATTTCCCTAGACAAGATTACTTGAAAATTTTTGTGATGGCACGTTACATTGCAATACGTAACGTAAATAAGGTTTATGCTACATTACTTTCGTTAACTTTGTGTTGCGTTGCGTTGCGTTTGTTACTTCACGTTAGTTTACTAAATATTACGGTATGTTACAATTCGATACTATACGCAACATTTTACATCACGTTATATTACATTTCGTTAGGTTTCGTTTCTTAACCATACGTAATTAAATGTACGCTACGTTACGAATGCTACGTGCTACGTGACATTAGGTTGCTTTATATTGTGTTTTAGAGACCAGATTCCTTGAGGGTGTTTGTGGATGACACATTACGTTACGTAGTGAACATTATGTTGATGTTATATTATTTTTGTTAACGTTTTGTTGCGTTCCGTATGCTCGTTAGAGTTAGCTTACATAAAATTTTATTGTTACGTTCCGACAATGAATCGCGTTACGTTACGCTATTTTATGTTACTTTTCAGTTTCGTTACGTTACGTTCCGATAGGTTACTTAACGTTACGATGCGTAAAATGTATGCGTTGCGTTTCTCAACAATACTCTCCGTTACGTTACTTTACATTGTTTTTTTTTCATTTTTCTTTGGTTTACGTAAGTTTCCATAAGAGACCTTCGTGAAAAACCGTCAACTGCTTTGTTATTCGAAACTACAAATACCCCCTATTCTAAGATCCCCCGAACTTACGTATTAGACTAGTTTACATATACTCACTGATGCGTGGTCACATTAAAATACAGATGACTGTACTGCGGCGCCGAATCCTCAGGTCCATGTGGTGCCGGAAAACTCATCGTTAATAACACAGGCTTTCTTTGGTTTTGCTGCTTGGAGGAGCGCAAAAACGCTATCGAATCATTGGCTATCAAATCGGGATAATAATCCTTGGCATAATCAAAGCCATGCTTAATCTTCTGTCCGTTCATATTGATGCTATAGTTGTAGTACTTGGAGTTCATAATCAAACCACCCCATTCACGCCAACCCGGTGGTATGTAGGAGCCATTATACTTGTTCAAATACTTGCCAAAGTAGCCCGTGCGATAACCCGCATTCGATAGATAAGTGGCATAGGAGCGCGTCTCATGCGTAGCCTGCCACTGCGGACTGGAGCAGTTGTCATTGTTGGTAAAGACCATATGATTGTGCACATACATGCCCGTAAGCAGTGAGGAGCGTGCCGGGCAGCACATGGGCGTAGTCGTGTAGGCGTGTCTAAACTCAGCGCCGCCATCGCGCAATAGACGCAATGTGCGTGGCATAAAATTTAGGGATCCCAGCTCCACATCCTGGTCATCGGTTAGTATAAGTATAATGTTGGGTTTGCGTTCGCGTGCCGCGTTTGAATCGCGTGAGAAACGCTTGCTGCCCGCATCGTTAGCACGATGCTGATGATGATGATGCTGATGCTGATGGTGATGGTTATGTTGTTGGTATGATGACGGCTGTGACTGCTGGCGATGATGTTGTTGGTATTGGTGTTGCTGGTGCTGCTGCTGATGCCCCCCAGCTGGGAGACGCACTTTTTGATGCACTGGCTGCTGCGACTGCTTTTCCACAGTTTCCTTGGACGCCACCGCTGTGCTCAGCAGCAGGTGCAGCATAAAGATTAACCCAAGAAAGGCAAGCGTCAGCACATGATGTTGCTGCATTTTGATGTTATTATTATTAACTAAAAGTTTTCCAGCAGCTTCTTCCAAGTCTTCTTTGGCTTTTTTACCCACTCGCGCTTTTACTCATTTTCCTGACATGGCCAAAACCGCGCCAAAAAGTTTTTATATGTCTGTAATAAAAATAAAAATAATGTCTTCATGAAGTTTAGCTTGCAATTATTTATTTTTCTATATAGTTAAAACGTTTAAAAAAGTTGTTTTTTATATTTATAAAATTTGAATAAACTTTAAATGGTTGGCGCTTGGCTCTACTTAAAATTTAAACGTTTAAGAAATAGCTTTTATCTGTATGTAGTGCCGGACACTCTTCGATGCTATCTATTTAAATTTAAAGATTTTTATATATTTTATAGAGATATAATCATTTTGTACCCCGTAGATTTTGTCTACAAAAATTCTTTATGTATTGAGTTAGCAATAAATTAGTATTTGCGAAGGCTTTATATACCCTGTCAAAGTATATAACAGATATGCGCTATATATTTAACAGACAGAGGAAGCCGTGGTCATAAGAACTAGTGACTTGAACGCACAATATTAAAGTCTTATGTCAAAAATTTTGTAGATTTGTGATAAAAACCAAAATATCTGATGAAAAATTTCAAAAGATAAAGGTAAGATATTTTAGACTTCTCCCTATAAAGAAATAAATACAAAACAATATTCTGCTCTTGTGCCAATTCTCTATAGAGACCTTCGAGTCACAAAATTTATTATGCAGACTTATGTGAGTCTAATAAGCAACTGACTGTTTACTATGTCGACCATACGAGGTGCCATTTTTTTTTAAGAAAGTGGGAGTTCACTTTGGAATTTTTAAAATTAAAAACAAAAATGCTCAAAAAAGGCCCGTCTGTATGAACGTCTTGATCTTGGAGATTATGAGAGATAACCAAACTTGGCATTAGGTCCCTTATTCTAGATCAAGTTTATTTTAGTTTTTCTTCTGTCATGCCAACTTAGTTCGCCAAATAATATATATAACATATACATAATGTGTATAACATGTCCGTCTGTATGATCATCTAGATCTTGGAGATTATGAAAGCTAGCATAACCAAATTTGACATTTGTGCTCCTTATTTGTCCAGCCAGATCAAGTTTATCTTTTTCTTCTGCCATGCCCATCTCCATCACGAAAAATTTTCAAAGCGCTGGATTTTCTACAATTTTAAATGGGGGAAATATACAATATTTCGTTTGATTCCAAACTTTATTATAATCGGATATATTTGCACCACGGTTACATTTCCAGTACTTTGTATACCCTATAAGCTACAATTCAAATTTATAAAACATAGATGTTGGAGGTTACCTAAAGTATGATCGGGGTGACTAGTAGTCGATGTAGACAGGTCTTTCTGTCCGTCCCTATGATCGCCTAGATCTTAAAAATGGCAAAGTACCCAAATTTTCGGACTACATTCCTTATTACGTCACGAAAACAAGTTTATTTTTTTTCGACATCGAGGTTAAATTAGGAGGAGGACCTCAAAAAATATCAAAAATTTCCAACGCATAAGTCGTTTTTTTAAGAAGACATCGTAACCAAATTCGGAAGCCTTTTAGAGTTCCCAAGCATTGTACCAAATTTGATCAAAATCGTTTGACTGTACATATCATATAGTCCTCCACAGAACCGAACGTTTTTGGGGCTTGTTTGTTTATAAAGATATCATGACCAAAGGCCCTATGCCCCACTAGGGGAAATGGAATCTAAGAAGAAGACCAGAAGAAGAGTTTTGAGGGGGAGTGGCTCATTATAGGGTATCCATAGGTATCCATCCCGCCGAGAGGGGTAGGGGGGAATTCTACCGGTGCCCGGAGTTTTCTCAGGGGCCCGGTGTAATTACTGTCGTACTGTCGTGATTCAAGCTAAAGATGTCATAGTGGACTGGTACATTTTCGCGCCGGGCCCGGATTTTCTCTCTACGGCCCTGGGTATGCAAAAGTCGTCCACAAATTTAACGTACGCCATTTTTTTTTTTCAATTTATTTTAACTCGGAATTTCCAGCTTCCTTTTAGCTTTACTAAAAACAAATTATTTGTAAATCCCTTTGTGAAAAATACGCGTCAGCAAAATTGGTATGAGTACTAAAATATTATATGCGAGAATTTGTACTTGTCGGGTTAATCGTTCACAGCTTTCCTTTGAATCTTTTCTCCTAGAAAGTTGTAAATTGACATAAAATGTAAATAAATCCAGTTTTCATTATATGTTTTAAAGCGCATTAAAATCGTATGGAAATTGGTGAAATTAGGAAGACTTCGGGTAGATCCCGACTGTAACCGGTTCACTTGTTAGTTTATAAGTTTTTTAAATAAATTCGTCGCTATTGTTCGAAAAAAAAAAAAATAATACAAAACCAGAATTAACAAGAATTTTTCGTTCTCCATTTTTCCCTAAATAAAACTTTTACTCTCAATCATACAAGATTTTCCACCAAACACGTTTTTTTTAAAGATCGATCGAATGGGTGCTATATGATATAGTCAATCGATTTTGATAAAATTTGGTACTTGAGAACTCTAAAAAACTTTCGTATGCCAAATTTGGTTACGATATTTTTATAAGCAAACGAATTATTAATCAAAAACTTTTGGTTTTTCAAACATGTTTACATTTTTCCATTTTTACAAAAATGCCTGTTATTTTCCACATTTTTTCTCCGATTTTGATAAACCACCAATCATTTTCTTCGTAATCGATCGAACTTTACGAGCCATGAATAAAACAGTGCAAAACATTTTTTTAAAAGTTTTAAATTTACGTTCAAAATAGAATTTTTTTCAAAAATTTTCTGAAAATTACGAAAAATTTCATATGAATGGATACATAACGACGAAACCCTAAATTTGACAAAAATATGTCTCAAACGTAATCGATGGATAATTCAATTATCCACAAACTGGTAAAAAAAAAAAACCAAATCAGTTTAGTAAAATCAGAGATATTTGCTTTTAAGTAGAGACACTTTTTTTTTAATTTTCAAAAGTGTTTTTTTCGAAATATCTCGAAATCCTTTCCATGAAAAAATTTTTGAACTCATTTTCGGTCTTAGCGTGTCATTTTTTTATGGAATTGACTTAAAGATGTTGAGGAATCCAAAATTTTTTAAAATTTGTAAACTAGTGTTATTTTTTCTCAGGGAAAACACACGCTAAAATTAAATCCCAAATATCTACGTCATTTTGATAAGTTGGTAACAACTTTATCATATGATAAGTAATGGACTTTAGAATAGCTCTGCATCAAAAGCTAATTTTCTAATACAGAGTCTATCGATATTGTTGAAAATATAGTTATTTAGTAATCTTTGAATAATTAATAAGCGATACATATATTATACTAATTGTCTGAAATAAGAAAAAACGCTGCTGTACGCATACTAATAGTAGCTTCTGTATTTAACTCCTGTTTCCTAAACCATGTGCTTAATCTACTGCTGCAACCTCTTAAATCTAACCTTTAATAAATCTAAATATTTTGACTGCACTGTAGAAATCGCTGTAAACATTTTTCTTACATTTACCAAAATGGCATTGCCAAGAAAAAAAAAAAAGCCAACAACAAATTCGAAACCTCTTTCACTTTTTTTCTTCGCCCACTTATCAGGAATGTCGACATTGTCAACGCTGCATTCGTTGTTCAGGTTAGCCTTGTTGTTTTTGTTGGTTGGCTTCCATTGCTGCTGATGTTGCTTCCTGTAAGTGCCAGGCTCTTGTCCTTGCTAAAATTTATGTCTTACTTGGTATTAAGTGAAAACTGCATTTTGTGTCGTCGCTCTGGCAGTTCCACGTAAATCTCTTGTGCAGTTTACTGTCGCTTTTCATAATGCAATGCATTTGGCATTGAGCTGAGCAAACAAAAAAGGCAAAAACCAAACCAAATATTCGCACTTCGGGCGAAATGGTTCAAACCAAGTCAAGTCTAACATTTGGACTCTGAGAGACCCTGCAGCGAAGTTCTGTGTGTTATGTGATTTAAAGATCCATTGCAGCATTGTCAATAAAGATTAGACTAATTTGGCTAGAGTGTTCTAGTTTCTTGTTAAGAATGAAGGATTTGTTTCATTCTGACATCGTTTATTTGTAGGTTTCGAGTAGTACAGCAACCAGCACTAAGCGTTTACTGGCCCATATAAAATATCTAAAAAAAATCGAATTCATAAGACAGGCCCACAAAAAAAGTGGTTTGAACTCTTTATTTGACAGGACTACCCATATGAACTTTGAGCCACTGAATCAGAGTCCGAGGTACCCCAGAACTCAAGGTTTTTGAAATTTTAAATTCTTTATTTCGATTTATGGTTTTCAACGATGTTTGTATACCCTGTACGTTAAGATACAAAGATAAGTTGGTGCAAGCCAAAAATTTATGTAATGTACAGAAGGAGACCCCCAGAGTTAGCTTAAGTATGATCAGGATGACTAAAGACGTCGATATACCCATGTCCGTCTGTACGTCGTATCAACGATCCGATCTCAGAGATTGTAAGAGCAATCAAACTTTCTAATTAGATATCTTATTATAAAGATATCTTAACCGAATTTGGCGATCGGAATTTATACCCTGCTTTAGAGTTCCTATATCATATAGCATCCATATAACCGATCCTGTTAAAAAAAAAAGTTGGTTTTTCGTTTGTTCATGAAAATAACGTAACCAAATTTGGAGATAGAATTTTTTTTTTTAAGTTCTTGTGCAATTCTTGCAATGTGATGGTACAAGGTATCTCAAAGTAGACCGCAACCGGGAGATCAAATAGTACCAAAATTCGAGAAAATATTAAAATTACTACAGGTTAAAATATATATGTAATATTGAAGTTCAAGTTGACTTTCATCCTATAGCACTCTTCGTTTTAACCAGTTGGGAATTGAATAAAAAAAAAAAAACTTGAAAATACCAAACTAATTAAGTAATTTGGGCAAATTTTTAGGTTATTATTAGCTTCTTGTAATACGATTGTATAATAGTGTAAGTTAACGACTGAAAAAACAGCTTGCTGTTGAAATTTTTGTAAATTTTAACTACCAATCACCGTAAATCTTTTAAAAAAAAATGGCGTACGTTAAAGTCGGGCGCGGACGACTTTGGGATACCCTGTACCACTGCTTGCAATAAAATCCGGTAAATTGCTTAAGAACACCGAAAGACATTTGATTGCCAAATTAGATTATGATACCTTCATAAACAACCAAAAACAGACGAATTTTTAATCAAAAACTTTTTTTTGACCGATCGGCCCTATGGGAGCTATATGATATAGTCAACCGATTTTGATAAAATTTGGTACAGTGTTGAAGATCTCTAAAAAACTTCTGAATGCCAAATTTGGTTACAATATCTTCACAAACAAACGAAACACAACCAATTTTGTACAAAAAGCGTATTTTTCGACCGATCGATCCTATGGGAGCTATATGGTATAGTCAACCGATTTTGATAAAATTTGGTACAGTGTTGAAAATCTCTAAAAAACTTCTGAATGCCAAATTTGGTTACAATATCTTCACAAACAAACAAAACACAACAAATTTTGTACAAAAAGCGTTTTTTTGACCGATTGGCCCTATGGGAACTATATAATATAGTCAACCGATTTTGATCAAATTTGGTACAGTGTTGAGAATCTCCAAAAAACTTCTGAATGCCAAATGTGGTTACAATATCTTTACAAATAAACGAAACACAACGAATTTTGTACAAAACACGATTTTTTGACCGATTGGTCCTATGGGAGCTATATGATATAGTCTACCGATTTTGATCAAATTTGGTACAGTGCTTAGGAACTCTAAAAAACTTCTTAATGTCAAATTTGGTTACAATATCTTCACAAACAAACGAAACACAACGAATTTTGTACAAAAAACAAATTTTCGACCGATCGATCCTATGGGACCTATATGATATAGTCAACCGATTTTGATAAAATTTGGTACAGTGCTGTGGGTTTCTAAAAAACTTCCGACC
Organism: Chymomyza fuscimana; assembly: GCA_949987675.1. Lineage (NCBI taxonomy): Eukaryota > Metazoa > Arthropoda > Insecta > Diptera > Drosophilidae > Chymomyza > Chymomyza fuscimana. Next base: position 128,383,472 of record OX465088.1, on the reverse strand, counting down.
ACCAAATTTGGTTATGATATCTTCATAAACAGACGAATTATCCATCTAAAACTTTTGCTTTTTTTCGAGGTCCTCTGAAACACCCCTATGGGAGCTATATAATGTAGTCCCGATATCAAAAAAATAAAATAAACTTGTCTCCTATGGATAAATAACGGATCTTATCTGAAAGTTTGGTTGCTCTAGCTCTTACCATCTCTGAGATCTAGGCGTTCATACGGACAGACGGACAGACGGACATGGGTATATCGACTTCTCTAGTCACTCTGATCATACTTTAGGTAACTTTGGGGGGTCTCCGACTTCTCCTTCTGTACGTTACATACATTTTCGGCTTGCACAAACACAATATACCCTTTGTACCATACGGTACAGGGTATAAAAATCCGAGTAGTAAGTTAGTTTTACAATCTTTTGCTGATACACAAGTGTTACAACTGCTGGCTGGTTTCTAAAACCTCCAGTTTTTTATGAACTTTACGTAACATTAAAAAAATTTGGGTTTTGTATGATTCGTATGAACTACTCATATCTTCATGTTCTTTACCTAAACAATCTTTAAAGATACTTGCAATTTAGCTAAATTTAGCTGAACAGGTTATCTTCGCTGCCGGTTCGGTGTTCTACTTTAAATTGATTCACAAAAATAAAGAACTTTTTTTTTTTAAGTAAGCAATTCTTACTGCTACACGCTTTATTTCGAAGTCTACGAATTTAACTTACCCAAAACTGTAGTTCAAAAATTATATATTGTATATACTATAATATGTATTTATAGTACCCAACTTGCCGTACCAAATTATATATGTTCTGTTTGTTAGGAGTACAGACTCAAAAAAATATTTATATTATTTTTCAATACAAATTTTTTTTTTATTTTTAATCTAAAAATAAACTTAATCGAGTTTTTTAATTGTTTCATTTTTTACAAAAAAAAAAGAAAACTGTAAAGCAATTAGAATTTTTGTGTTGAAAAATTCTAACGATACCAAATTTGTAAAATTATGATAAAAAGCTTAGAAGTTACGAGAGAATGCTCAACTGTTCATATATATCGATCAAAAACATAACCTGCATTTTTAATTCGCCGTAGTTGGCTTAAACCTAAAAAAAAATAAAAAAATTTAAAAATCAATGCAACTTAATTGCAATAATTAAAAATAAAAATTCAAAAATAAAAAAAAATCACCTGCCGAAACCCGGGATCGAACCAGGGACATTTAGATCTTCAGTCTAACGCTCTCCCAACTGAGCTATTTCGGCGCTTGTGAACAAGCAGGCAAGAACTCTTCAGCAGCTGACTGTAATGTACGCTATTCTTTTCTTTGTTTTTGGGGTCGCTAAATTTAAATTGGAGATTGGAGGGTTCTGGGAATACCTATAAAACATCTCGTTTTCGTTGTTATCCAAGAAACCTGTCGTGCTGATGTTTTTCGGACAGTTTCGAAAGGAATCTTAAAGGATTTTTTCAGATTATGTCTGACTCAACATTTTTTTTTTGTATTATTAAATAAAAACAGATCTTGAATTATTTTAAGAAGGCTTGAACTAGTAAATAAAACAGAATATACTCTTTAGGTTTAATTTGAAATTATAATGAATTATTTGAATTATCTAAATATCAACGCAAGATTTTTAAAAAATTCCTACGATACTTTCAATAAAAAATGTGTCTAGTATATGATTTTCATATATTTATTTTTAATCGACCTGTTTTTAAATAAAAAATGTAAAATTGGAAAAAATTTTCTTAAATGACGGAGCTCCTTTTGAAGGCCTGACTTTGGGGTTTTGCTACTTTTAAGATCTATCAAAGGGAACAGAGCATAGGGAGCATCAACCTAACGATTGTTCCATTTTTCATAAATGAAAAGTAATATTAAGCAGCTATTTTTGCCGTATGAGGTCAATGTTTTAAATTTTTTAGATATAACTTGCGCATTTCCTTGCCGACCGACCCAAAATTTTTTTAACGCTTTTAGTCCCGAATTTACATACATAGAAGTGTGGTGGGAGAGAACTGCTGGAGAGGAACGATTCAATATCTGGATTCTTCTGGCCACTCCTTGTAAAAGCCTCTTTATTATACCCATTAAAAGGGAGAAAAAAGCATGTTAGACGACAGGCAAAAGATAAGCATTAATTATATACCCATGTTTGTATTAACTATCAGATTTTGGAAGCTCCAAGGGCTGAGTTTACCAAAATTTCACAAAAAAATAAGATGCAGCTAAGCAGGTAAAGTTTTCCAAATCGTGTTGTTATTAGACTCTAAGTAAGTGAACCAACTTACGGCAGAAACCCCCATAGGCTACAGTTAAGAAATTTGGTATATAATGTGAACTTAATAAACAAAAAATTATACTTTTTATCGAAACAACAGCGCCTTTCCAGTACTCATATTTATGCGGGACACATACTCTAATTATTTATTATTATATGTTGGTGAAAATGTGTACAAGGTTCCCCTTCTGTAGAGTAACGCCCCGACTGATCCATATTTTTGCAGTACTGTTTTTAAAATTATTTTGAAGCATCTCATTACATTTTTGGCAGGTGAAAATTTACACACCGGTTTTTAAACAGGAAATTCAACTGATCAAGTGTCTTTGTTTTGTAAAATTTTTTTACGACTGATCTTTTAGTTTTCATTTAAAATGCTTTTGTATTATATTTAAAGATCACTAAACGCAGTCTCGGTATATTTGTGTTGGAATAGTTGACCCATGGCTAAAACTCAGTCATAGTTCCATTATTCTTGAAGTCTAAAATTCGTAGCTGCAGATATACAATGTTAATTAAAGCAAATACGCTCTCATATTTGCTTTGAAATATGAATGCATTGATGTGAAAATTGTGAAAACAAACAGCCACGGTCGAGACCGAGGCACTTTATGGGCCACAAATCTAGAAGTAGTTGGATTTAATAGGACTAGCTCCATGAAAAACAGAGCGCCGCCACAATAACCACTTGAACGAGTTCAATGCAATATATTGCAGACTTTCGTGACGTGCCAGAAATCGCTTTCAAACGAATTTTAGCTCTATAGCATTTTTTCCTTTGCATATTTCTTTAAGCAATTTTCAGAGCATCAAACATCTTTGAGAGATCTTTAAGAAAGTTTTACACTGCAAGATTTCAAATGTGACTCTGCCGGAAGATTTCTAGCGTACACCTTATTAATTATTTTTGTCCACTTATGCAGCATTTTCAGTTCGCATGAAAAATATTACCATAGATATCGCAAAAAAGTATTTCTTGGTGAAAACAGCTGAAGTGCTTTTGTTGGCGCAAAGAGAAAGAGAGCTGCGCCAAAAGAGAGCTGCGCCAAAAGAGAGCTGGAGAAACAGCTTGCAAGCAGCTGGATAACATAAGCATAAGCAGTTGCAACTTGACTTCCTTATTCCCCAAGGTTGTTTAAAATGCAGCCAAGAAACAAGTTTTGAAGATACATACTACAAGACCCAAAAACGCACAGCATGACCCAAGTGCAATTCATGGAGAGCGACCCTATGCCAAAGCGCTGGCGTTGCCCTAAAAGGAAACCTGCTTGCTGCTAAACATAAAAATACAAAAAAAGCGAAGTATAATAGTGTTGTACAGGAAGACGCGACTGGAGGATACCCTGTTCCCATTTTTCAGAATATTCGGCCGTGATTGGGAAAACGAAGCCGAACATTTCAAACGGATTCGTTTTGAAACCCAATGTTTGGTGCTTCCAATTTCACCAAACCGAATTTTTCATGGGGTTTGAAACCGAATGTTTTGTTGCAAGATGAATTGAAACGAATCGACAAAATAGGTTTAAAAAAGTACGGTTTTTGATACTGAAATAATTTTTAAAATATTCTTTGATATTCTTAGATTATTTTATGCCAACTTATAGTCATAAGACACGAATTTTTTTTTATTCTTCTATTTGCACATATTATAAACGAACACATGACGATAAGTGCGACAGGGCTATCGTCGAAAAATTAAGTGCAATTTTTGAAAGTAAAAAGAGAAATATGGATCTAAAAGTTCGCTTTCCGTAGCACGCAAAACTGAATCCGAATAAAATAGATCAACAAGCAGTTTTCAAAAAATTGTTAGTCCCCTTGTAACAACTTGAGCTTGGGGTTGCAATGATGCAGATATGCAGAAGTGCCAAGTAAGCAAAATGATATTTCTCAGAGCATATACACATATATATTTACTATACATTTACTGTGGCCCTATGTTTTACCTTGGAACTCTAGGAAATATATATATACATTAGGGCGGGTCAATTTGTATGGGGCCGAAAAAACCTTATGGGGCTCACTCGGATTTTGATTCTTTGGATAATTCTAAGCAAATTTGCTCAAGAAACTATGGGTCTAAAATGAATTTCGAGTCGCCCACTTTTTCAAAATAGGTTTTTTTCGACATATTCAAAAATCGACTTAGAAATTCATTGAAAAGGCCTAAAATCGATATTTTTCTCTAGCCAAATGTGAATTTGGGGGTTTTTGGGGTCGAGGAATTCATTATTGACATCTATTTTTAATTTTGGGTGCCGCCAGAGGGCGCTTTAGTATTGGTTTTTGATTTTTTTCGGTTTTTTTTCTTGAAAATTTTGAAAAAGTGGGCGACTCGAAATTCATTTTAGACCCATAGTTTCTTGGGCAAATTTGCTTAGAATTACCCAAAGAATCAAAATCCGAGTGAGCCCTTATACCGAAAAAAATTGACCCACCCTAATATACATATATTTACTGATCTTCAACTAAAAAAAATTATATTTTTTTTATTTCCGTAAGTTTGACAAAAATATGTTCCAAATATAATCGATGGGTAATTCAATTATCTATAGTCAAGTAAAAAAATTATCGAAATCTGTTTAGTACAGCCAGAGATATTTGCTGTTAAGTAGAGGCACTTTTTTTTCTAACTAGCGTCGGCCACCCTAGTGCACACCGGTAGATATTAACGCTTTATACAACACAGTTTTGGGCTGAAGTGCTCTACCTTTTATAGTTGATTGTGTGAGCCGTGCAGAAATTCAGCATTTTTTATAGTATAAGTTGTTTGTTACTTCTGCATTTCTGCTTGAGTAGCCATAAGTTAATTGATTTCGTCGGTTTGAGAATTTCGGAAAACGGTCGATGTGAAAAAGAGGTGAAAATAGTACATTTTTGATTTTATTAATTATATTTTTATCCCAATCGATTATTTTCGGTCCTTTAATCGACAACCGAAACAATGCCCTCTTCTGCCTATATCCTAGATTACACAGGCACTCAAAAAAAATCACCCTTAACCAATGTAGCAATGGGTATTATGGACTTTGGACAAAAAAAAAAGTGGCTGTATGACTACCGCACTCGAGGTTTCTGACATAACCTACAAAAATCCTACAAAATCAGTTACTTTTGAGGTTATTTCAGAAAGGTTATGTTTTTTTTTCCACTGGATTCGGATTTAGCGACCTCAATATATATAAAAAACATAGACGGACAACAGGTCTTGAAAGAAAAATCAATGTTTTGGTTCGAGGGTTAGATTATGGTTACCCCAAAAACATAGGTCGCTGTATACGAAGACCAAAAAATCCCAGTACCCGAGGGCTCTAACAAAATCTTAAGAACCCGCTAATTAATCGATGTATCTTGAAGGTAACCTCAGAACTCACGAGTGCTAGGGCTTTTTGGAACACGGATTGTTTGGTTGCATAAAAAGTTCATAGTACCCTGATGAAAACACGGGTACAGTGTATACAAAGATAAATGTTGTCTTGTACTTTTTGTATGGCGCATCTTCCTGTCGCCTGGCTACCTTTGACAGACGTCACGCATGCTCAAAAGCTGCGTATGCGAAGCGACGAAAGAGACATCCCAAGCAAGATGCAGCCAAACCTTACTTGGTGGTGCTGCAGCTCACTTGTCAGACCTTCTCCAGTCATTCAGCCACTAACAACAACAAGAACTACAACAAACATGTATCACCAAAGCGGTCAAAAAGCAACAAAAATGAGGGTTTTTGAGAAAAAAGCAAATAAAAATGCAACACGATTTCCTGATTCATTCATGAATTTCATGACTTTTGTTTTGTCCTTTTTTGTTGAGTTCTTTCAGTTCAGTTCTCTCTCTCAGTTAGTCAGACGTCCGTATTGTATTGGTCTTTTCTTTTCTTGTTTATCTTTATTTTTTGTTTCTGCTGTTTTGTGTCGCATTTGTTAAGCTCCTTTAGAGATCTCTGTATCTTTGGCCGCAGCCTGAGCTGTTGTAGATTCAAAAAAAAAAGAAGAAAAAGAAGAAGCAAGAATCGTGCTTGTTGCTAGGTGCTCGTAAATTTTTATTACAAAATTTTACGTGTAGCTTGGAGACGATTTTAAAGGATTTTTTTTTGTTAAATTTTTGATTTTTTTTTTTTATTGGTTTTGTTTGTTTGGTATTTTTATTGGTCTGCGCCGTTTTGTAGCTTGCAGTTTAGTGGCGTGCTTTTATGCGGGGTCGTTTTGATCAATCATATTTTCAATCACTTTTCAGAGTTACTGGTTTGTTATGCTAAGTTAAGCGCTTTTATAGGCTATTAAATATCAATGGTCTTTTAAATCATTTTCCAGCTTTTTTAGTCGTTTTCTACTGGTATATGTATTATTCAAAGTTTGTTAATAAATCGATCAATTACTATTCTTCACGGTAGCTATTGCCAACTAATACTTTAAAACGCCCTTTGAAACCTTTGTAAAGATTTCCGAAAATACCCGTTAAAAAGTCCCAAGATTTTGTTTCAACTACCTGATTTACCTGCATTCAGATAAAGAGCCAATGCTTAAGAATTCATACGCCCTTCATTGTCTTTTTTTTAAGCTTATATTAAATGTATCTATTACTTTTTCCAGCATTTATGCTTTGAAAAAAACATTAAAGTAGCCTTCAAAAATGTGAAAATGAGTGTCCGCCTTAAAGAACGTGAAAATGTAAATATTTTAGGAAGTGTCAGATTTTAAGATTTTTTTTATGCATTTTTTTTTAAGTTTATTTGGGTTATACTTAAGGGCCCATACGCAGTTCGAAATATTTCGCACGGAATGACAAAACTAAATATATCAAAAAAATCCTATTTGGGATATCCCATTTGGGATAAAGCTACATAATACCTCTTCAAAGAATTCTCGAGTGTAGTGATATAAAAATCGTATTCACCTTTGGACGTTACGTTAAATGTTTTTTACTAACAAATTGGTTTGAAACTCAAATTTTAGCTGGGCAAGGCCAGAATATGGTATTAGGAAGAGATAGGATTATAAGTTTTAGAGGTACTGTTGATCGGGGTTCTTCTGATAGCTACAAAAATGTTGAAAGTTTTGGATTTGATATCTTTTCAGGGATGCTCTTACTAAAGCGCCAATTTTATTTTTCTAATATATTTTTTGAATGCCTTTTAGGCTTAACGTTGATCAGGGTTCTTCTGATAGCTACAAAAATGTTGAAAGTTTTAGATTTGATATCTTTTCAGGGATGCTTTTACAAAAGCGCCAATTGTCCTTTTGAAATAAATTTTCAGGCTGTATTTAAAACTCGTCTATACAGATGGTAAACGATTGTTGCGCCCCTTTAGTTTTTGTTTTTTTCTACAGAAGAAATGCTTTGACGCAATAATTCCTACTTTTAAAGGTATTCCAGATATATTGTCCATTTTCATAGTAAGGAGCAGTTGTTAAATTATTTTTGTGAAATTCTGTGTAATGTAAAATTCGTAAGTCGGTTTAGTTTTTAATATGGATGTCTATTCTTGATATAAATTTTTTGTATCTGCTATAAGGATGAGATGGTTATACATCAGTGGATAGGGCACAAAATTCTGCAGTAGCGCAGTCGACTCACGTATGGTCCAAGTGTGTGTAATCTCTCTCTCGTTTTTCTTGATTGCGGTTCTTGCTCTCTCGTGCACTTTTGCTTACTGCGCTGCTTACTCACACAAAGAAATGTTTGTTTGTATGAGTTTTACCCAGAACTGTTATACATACATGCTTATTTAATTATTGCTGCAATAAATTGGGGTGTTCACATTGTCGGGCACAAATGCAAAAAGCCTAAAACAAGCTATAAAGGTAAAACTGCCAGACTAACAAAGTAAGCAATAAAAAATATTTTTTTTTGCATTCTTTTTAAATGTTTGTCCGAAAAATGCGATTAAAAAGCATAAAATATTAAGTTTTGGATATTTGTTGATATAATAATAATCTGGGTCTGGTGTAAAAATCCATTTTCCCTTTTACCATTATGCATTTATGCCCGACAAAGCGAAGTGGTTTTTGGGGTTAACATATTTGGTGTATAATAATGGTAGCTTGGCGAAGACAGCTTTCTTTGCCTAAATTATATCATCTTCAAAGCTATGATAAAAAAAACACGCCTGATTTCAAGATTTTTATTGGTCATAAAATCGTGCTGTACTTGATTTAAGACTTTTATTTCTCAATTTTTTTTTTTTTTTAATTCCTTGTTACAAATTACGAAATAAAAATTCTTGAAAGATGTATCGCTCCTAGATGGAGTACAGGGCTTTCTTAATTAAAGAATTTTAATATTATTTCAACATTTTTTGGTCTAATTTAAAGAAGAATTAATATCGAAAATGCAAAAATTTTGATTTAAGATTTTTTTTTTTTTTTATCAGTGTACATTTCAGATCATATTAGGGACCTGAGGATTTACCTTCATAAAAGAAAATTTAATTCTTAAAATGTAATTCCTAAATTTCTTGCAGTGTAGAACATAGAACCATAATTTTTTCAACCATTTATTTTCTTGCCTTTTTATTACTTGCATTAGAAATTGCCTTATGCTACTTAAAAACCCCCTTTTTTCATTTTCAAATATTCAATTTCACACTTTCTTGTAGATTCAGCGAAAAAGTAAAAAAAAACAGCTCAATTTCAAATACGCGCCAACTTGAAAAATTCGCATATATCAAATTATCATTTCAAGCCGCGTCAAGGGCAGGGGATTCGGGTGTTACGTACAAAATGCTTGTATAGCAGAACATTGACCAGACTGTCGGACAATCAACTGTCAGACAACCAATTAAATGTAAATATATATAGCTTGTATATAAGACATATTTCAATTAGCAGACATGCATAACATTATAATGGCTAGTCCAGTCTGGCATGCGTTATATATTGGATAACTCAAAAAGATCTCTGAATGTTAACACCCGGTAGTTGTTGTCAGTGTTTTCTTGGACTTATTATAGAATTTATGAATATGCAAATCAAAGTTAATCCAAGTGGATGCAACTAATCCCGGGAGACAGCTAGCAAATGATAAATGCTGCTTATCAGCTGAGTCAGATCGGAGCAGGTCTACGATCTACATAGAGTCCGACTATGGTGTAGGGCTTATGGCTCATTAACACGCATGTCAACGCTTTAATGGTTAAATATGCAAATACACTAAAAAAAATTTATAGCTAACTTTGTTGTCTTTTAAATGCATTTTTTTTATTTAATTCTAAATTTTAGTGGGGAGAAGCGGAAGGTTTTGGATAGTCTAAACCATAGCTCGCTCATCAGAGAGATGAAGAATAAAAGCTTAATGAAGACAAGTCTTTAATGAATTTGGCTTTTCTTTCGACTAAGCAAAATAGTTTCAGTTTCATATTTTACAGACCTGAACTCAAATAAACATCAACTTAGTAGCCCGTTGAAAACCCATCAATAACATAAGCTGAAAACTGAAATTTTTTTATTCATTTATCAAGTTTTATTTAAGCAGTGCTGACACGGAAAAATAAAACATTTTTTAAATGTTTCGATTCATCGGCAAAAGTTTTTAAGACAACGGCAGCATTGAGAATTTTGTGGATAATGTTATACTTGAGAAGTCTTTTCGAAGTCGCAGAACAGACCTTCAATATGTTAACAGCAACCATATCTGGATCATATGAAAACAAATGTTTGCGGAATTAGTGGTAAGTTTTCCTATATATAGATATTTTCAAGATGCAGACTGCAGTGTCCGCTCTAGTCGAGCTATATAACGTTGTAAAAGTATTTATCCATAGGTTCCAAAATTGTATAAGTAATCCCATGTTTGAGGGAGTTATAGGGAGTTTAAGCAACTCATCAATTCATTCAAGCTTCATTTAAATCGCGAAGGTGGCCAACTTCTAGATTTTTTTGCCTGAAAATTAAGCATTATCTTCGCCGAAACGAAGTAATGGCAGTGTATACTTCCATCGTGGTCGCGCCAGAACTCGTAAAGTTGCCTAAAGTAGGTTATCTCGCACGAAATTGTGGTTAAACCCCATGGAATGATACTGAGCGATTGCGAAATAAAAGTGTGGGAGGTGGCTGAGGCTGAAACTTTACCATAATCTTCTTCTTAATTGGCCACACAACCCTAGCAGGTCTCGGCCTGGTGCAACATTTGTCTGCATTAGGGGCGTCCTCGCCAGTTGGTAGCACCAAGGTCTGAAATGCTTCAGTTACTATGTTCTGCCAACGCAGCCGTGATCTTCCTTTCCTCCGCTGACTCCCAACTACCGCATCGAACAATTTACGGTCTGGAGTTTCCGCATCCATACATGACTCAGCCAACGTAGTCGCTGAATGCTCATTCGCTTCACTACGACATTATAGCCATATAGCTCATACAGCTCATTGTTGCATCGGGTAGACGGGACCGAAGAGCTTGCGAAGAATCTTTCTCCTGAATACCCTAAGAGCAGCCGCATCGTTTGTGTTACCATCCAGGCCTCTGCGCCATATGTGATAACTTTAAGAATGAGAGCGTAAGATTTCACTGACGAGAAGGGGAGCTCTACTATTCATTTGCTAACTGAGCCCAAAGTCACTTGATCTCCAGGCTGACATTATTGTTGATTGTTACAACGGAGCCAAGCTTAAAGTATTCATTGACAGACTTGAAAATATAGCTCCCTGCAGTCGCCTGAGAATTAAGATGCCGCGACTGTCTACTGGAGCCCTTGTTTAACGCTACACCAACTTTAGCTGGTTCTTTTTCGATAGCTCCAAAGGCACCAGGCATTACGCTTGGTGTGGTCGTTGAAGTCAATGTTATCGTCGTATCCAAGGTGGAGGACACATCTATTCGTCTCGACCATAATCGCTATGATAAAAATTGGGCTACGAATTTCTGTGACAAACTTTTCAGTTCTGGCCCCTAGCTACTGCTTTTGCTTCCCTACCTAAATTAATAGCTAGACGGTAAGATATTTGGATTGAATAAAGACTTCATCACTAAAAAAAGCCTTAGAAAATCTAATTTTTTGGTAGGAATAGCAAAAATTTCAAGAACATTGGATTGGACCTACAAGCAGACTTCGTTGAGTAAAAACTTAGTTACTAAAAAAAATCTATTTCATTCAAAAAGTCGTAGACCTATCAAACTAATATATTATAATAGAACCCGACAGATGTGGGCCTGCCCAAAAATTATTCTGGAAACAGCTTTTTTATATTCGAATTTTCGATAAAAAGTGAAATTTAACATTGATTTTGACATTTAAAACAAAGAGGAATATTTTTATAGCTAGCAAAAAAAAGTTCTCTTAATCTAATATATGTTATATTTTACGAAGATCACATATATTTTTTAAGGTGTTCCACAGAAATGTAATCTTAGAAAAAACACAAGTCCAACAAGATCAAAATTTGCTAAATCGTTTTTAAAGTTATAGTTTTCTAAATATTTTTAAGAGTTGGAAAATTTTGTTGTCTGTTGGGTCCCTACTTAGTAGGATAGTTTTCTAAATATTTAGAGTTGGAAAATTCGTTTGTTTGGTAGAGCAATAAAATTTCACGCAAATAGAAAACTTCAAAAACAGAAAAGTTTTGTTAAAAAATACGAACGCGATCTTAAGAGTAGTAGTTGAGGCCTTTAGGCTGATCTCATACTATAATCTAATACAATTTAAAAAAAGAAAGAAAGGATTATGGAATACTAGTCAAAAAACTGGACGCACTGAAACGTCCAACTTGTTTGTCGAATTCAAACGATTTTTAAACAGGAGCGGATAAAAATGAACCCAAGCGGTATAAAGCCAGCACTGGGCAAAGTCCCCTACTTTTTGATAAGCACAAAATGCTTGCAATTTGTTTTTGCAGTGTAATTGCAAGTAGTGCAATTTTTGCTTGAACCAGGCAATTGGACAAGTCCACAACGATCAAGACGACGTCGACAAACAGTCTACTCTGTAAATTTGGAGCAACTTGCGTTGGATGAAGCGCGTCTCATATGCCGCTGCCCACGCATAACTTGGCTAACTTGCGCTTAATTATGCAATTAACAAGACGGCGCACACTCAGCCGGACAAGCAGACAAACGTACCAGCAGCCAGTTAAGGATTATATGCACCCCAACAGGGAATACAGAGGGGACCTGGTAACGACATGCAATACGAAACTGGAAACTTTGGAGTTGGCGTTGCCAGAGTGCCAAGTCAATTTAACGCTTAACTAAATATTTAAAAGCTAAATCATGCGCTGCAAATTGAACGTGCTGGAAGCAAGAGGAATCTTCTACTAACTAAACAAACTAAGAAGAGGCTGGAATGCATACTTAGGATCTACACACCCACGTCCATATGGCTATGGCACTTGGGCCAAGTTAACAATGTAGCAGACTTTACCCAAGTCTTCTTGAGCAACTTTTGCTGCCAGCGCTCTTTTAGCCACTTTAAGTTCGATTTATGCATATTTAATGGTCAGCTCCATGACGCCTCCGTACCAAAAAAAAAACACTTTCGAGACCCAAACTGAGAGTGTTTCCAACTACTACATATATACGAGTTGGATCTATATTTAGCTTTGGCTGTTGACTGCATTTTGTACAAAGTTCATTTTAATTAGAGACATGGCGCGACATTTGAGAGGGCGTGAGAGGTTTTACTCGAAGAGACACTCACTTACACTGTCTCACACACACATTCTCCAAGTTGTCCAAGTTTGAGGGTCATGCAGCAACTTTGTTGGTTTGTAGGCGGCAATTAGCATTCGGTTCCAAGTGGGTTGCCATCGCTGATTGACTCAGTTTACTTGTAATCTAAGCAAATTAATATTGGATGCCTTAATATTGGGTTAGCAAAAGAAATTTAAAAATCAATAATTGTGGGTAGCTAGTGGTTAAAGTCTTAATTAATGGCTAACGCTGCAACATCGCAAAGGCAACTTATTTTCGGTATATAGTAAATACGTAATATTAAACAGTCGCAAAAAAAAAAACAAATAGATGCCTCAACTGGGAATCGAACCTTGGTCCAACGCTGAGCTAAGTTTTGAGGCCGGTACTCAACCAGCTGAGCTACCCTTATGTGTGCCTCTGTCACTAAGGCGACTTGAATTCCGACCTCTAAAATACTAGAATGTCAAAATCTATGGTCCGATTGGAGTGATCAAGTTTTTTATTTCCCTCATTTTATCCATGCATAAATATTAAAGCTGCTTTGGACGAGGAGGGGGCGAGGCAGAAAAACTTAAATATTGCGATTATTATTGCGATTATTGCAAATATAATGTTTGGTATCAATTAAAGGACTTTTTGATATTCGAAAAACTAGTAAAATTGTGGCTTAGAAATCCTAGAATATGTCAAAGGAACGTGTCAGAAGAAAACAATATCTGGCTGGTCAGATAACGAGTCCAAATGTCAAGTTTGATTATCCTATCTTTTACAGTCTCCAAGATCCAGATATTGACATACACAGACAATCAATTTCTTGTATCCTCCTGATCGTAATGGCGGTCTTAAGGGATCATTTTCTCTATTTTGCATACATTGGACAAACTTAACTTACCGCCTACCCTTGGTACAGCATATAATAAGTTTTCAGGTTGGTATGGCAGCTGCATATTTATTTTGTGTGGGAAACTTTAAACAAAACAAAATTTTCCAACTATTACAAACTACAAAAAAAATATATTCCAAAATAGTTTATCTTAAAGGCTTCTTCAATAATCAAAACAGTCCATTTTACAGATGACAATAATCTGTTTTTTTTTTTTTTTATTTTTGATAGCCCTAAATGACGATGGTGCAACATGCAAATGACTTCATTATCACTTTATCTATAAAAAACTAAAACTTAAAAAAAAATTTAAAACATTTCTTAAAATATTATTTAAGATCAAAGTATTGAACTTTGTCAACCGTAACCGAAGTATTAACGTAAATCTTTATTTTACCATGTAAGAAATAGTTCAATGGCGGGTGCGGGGTCCAGGGTTTCCGGAAGTTGTGTATACAAAATAGGCAGCACCAATAATCCGTATCGAAAGTTAGTAGTGTTTAATTAGAACTAGGAATACACAATTTTATTGAGAGAGGAAAGGTGTTTACCGGGTTGCAGGCAAAAAAAAATAACGCAATCTAATGCTAAATAGATATGAGGAAACTTGTTAAAACCCTAAAATTTTGGAACGTCATACCGGCCTTTATCATAAAAGTAAACGTAAATTAGGCACTGCTTATCTCATTTCGCACTGCTTGTCGGTTGGAAAACATTATTCACCTTTGATTGCCAAATTTAGTTACGATATCTGTCTCGATCTTAAATGAATTATGAACTTGAAGCTTTATTCGCACGATCGATCCTATGGAGTTATATGAACAATGCTTGACGGTCGTTACTTATATTAAATTTGATGCAATGCTTGGGTACTACAAAAAACTGCTCACGATATCTGCATAAATAATATAATAATATAATGCCCCCATGGAAGCGGATACCAAAAAATAAAAAAGCTTGTAGCCCATGAAAAAATAATGGCTCCAAGTTTGGTTGCTCTAGATTTTCTAATAACTGAGAGCTATATGTTTCTACAGATAGATTTCTTATTGAATTCATTTGATATTTTAAAACTAAGAGAATCCAAAATGGCTACACCGTAACAGCTCAAATCTAAAGCAATTTATTCCAATCAATTTTTTTTCTATTCCTCTCTATTACTTTCAAGAATCTGGAGCTACTAATGCTATAGGCATTCGTTAAGACATTTCGGTGTTGCGGTTTGAGTGTGAAAAGAATAGTCCTTGGTACATAATACATTATATAAACAAACCGCTTTTGTAGTCATCTGAATTAATAACATTTTTTTTTTACAATATTTTTAAATGTTACATTTTTTATATTTCAGCATTTTCGTGTGCCTATTATCTTTCTATTAATTACAGAGCTTGACACTTTCAAGTCGCCAATTCCATCGCACCAAATCGCTCAAGACTCGGTAATTTATACAATAGAATGAAGTAATGTGCCTGATGACGTTGATTTCAGGGAAGGATGCCGGCGTTCACAAAATAACGCAGGCTCTTATTCAAAAATCCATTTTATAAACTATCTTCTAACAAGAACAGATCCAGACTGTGTTGTTCTATGAAAATGTGATCATCCATTTGCACTGTTCTCAACTACTGCCAATGCCACAAACCGACGCCGCTCACCTACCAACACTCTGGATCAGCCAGACGCTTGCGATCGAAGTATATACAGTACCTTACACAATTTCATAAGCCGATCCAGTCGCTATGCCCAGAAAAATTAATCAAATCTGATATAAAGTTATATAGAATATTAATAAAAATTGACTCATATAATTGAGGTCTGTATATATTTTGGGGGGAAATAGGTACGCTGAGGGATATAGTCATAATTAACATAATTTCATCTATAAATAAATATAAGAGTCGTAATCTAAAAAAAAAAAGAGTATGTAATTCTGCATTTACTTCTTTTATAAAGGTGATAAATATAATTAAGGGTACTCACGGTTGCTGGAAATAGGATTTGAGCCTTGATTGCAACAAATAAATCAACTCTTTAAGCAACGTTTCCTCTAGTTTTTCGTTGAGTTGGCTAATATTTCGTGATTTTTTTTTTATAGCAATTTCGTTTATAAAAAAAGTAACAAAAAAAATAGACCAAGGGACTTTTAATAAATTTAACTGGATAAAAAAAGGATTGCGCATTTGGATTACTAAATTGTAATGTTCTCAATATTGGATCATAACCTTATATGTATCGGTTGATTGCTAATAAAAAATGTGTAAGAGTTAACACCAAAACGGCGCAGGGTGCTCATGTGCCAAATTTAAAAATAACGAATGTTGACAAAATATGGAAGGGTTCTAAGGGACTGGTAACGCGCAACATATGATTCTTCAGATTCACTTAGCCTCTTCCACCCAATACCTAGTGCCACCTTTCCGTGGTGAACCCTGATCACCTGAGCAACTCGAAGAAAGATTGGGTAATCAACCCCAATGGGACTTCGAGTCAGGTCAGTAAACGGCACAGGTAGACCAACGTGAGTAGATTTGGCTCACGTTGTAGTATGGCTGTTTCAGAGCAGCTCACTTAGAGCCAACGGCGGCGCTAACAATCCTAGTTAGTTGGATTACTAAATCTGCACTGCATCATGCTGGTAACATGGTCAGCTAAGTCAAATTTTTAATTATCTACATATTTAAATTTACACAACACAATTTTTCACACCTTAGTTGTAAAGCTTTTCTTTAAGCTAATCTCTATAAATTATATAAAAAAAAAAACTAATGTATAAATATTATGTAACTATGTGTATATTTCTGTAGTAATAACAAAATATGCAAAGAAAGATGGTCGGGCGCGGACGACTTTGGGATACCCTGTACCACTGCTTCCAATAAAATCCGGTAAGTTGCTTACGAACACCAAAAGACATTTGATTGCCAAATTAGATTATGATACCTTCATAAACAACCAAAAACAGACGAATTTTTAATCAACAACTTTTTTTCGACCGATCGGCCCTATGGGAGCTATATGATATAGTCAACCGATTTTGATCAAATTTGGTACAGTGCTTGGGATCTCTAAAAAACTTCTTAATGCCAAATTTGGTTACAATATCTTCACAAACAAAAGAAACACAACCAATTTTGTACAAAAAACTAATTTTCGACCGATCGATCCTATGGGACCTATATCATATAGTCAACCGATTTTGATAAAATTTGGTACAGTGCTGGGGGTTTCTAAAAAACTTCCGATTGCCAAATTTGGTTATGATATCTTCATAAGCAAACGAATTATCCATCTAAAACTTTTGCTTTTTTTCGAGGTCCTCTGAAACACCCCTATGGGAGCTATATAATGTAGTCCCGATATCAAAAAAATAAAATAAACTTGTCTCCTATGGATTAATAAGGGATCTTATCTGAAAGTTTGGTTGCTCTAGCTCTTACCATCTCTGAGATCTAGGCGTTCATACGGACAAACGGACATGGGTATATCGACTTCTCTAGTCACTCTGATCATACTTTAGGTAACTTTGGGGGGTCTCCGACTTCTCCTTCTGTACGTTACATACATTTTCGGCTTGCACAAACACAATATACCCTTTGTACCATACGGTACAGGGTATAAAAAGCACAAACTTACAAGCTCAACTGATAAACAAACAAAAAGGGTGTTCACGCTTTAGCCCGTTGAATTTTTGTGCAACTTTTTAAATTCTCAACTCAGCAGCAAGCGTGAATACGATAACAATACATTTTATACTAAACCTTTGGTAAATGAACTGAGCGTTCATGATCTGGTTCTTAGTGAAAAATTATATGAATATTTAAATCAATTAAGCTACTTTTTAGAGGGTATTCAGAAATCGTAGTAGCTTAAGTGCAGCATTCTTAAGTGATTATTTACTTGGCGACAGTTTGAGGCAGGGCTTTTGACCACACTATGAAAATATATATCTATATACCATGGGAAAAAACAACAAAATTATAAATCAAATGAAAAGCTTACTCAGATGTCAAAACAATTCAAATATAAAAAGATACAAAAGACAAAAATAAAAAATGTCTCAATGTCAGGGAAAATTAAAAAAATTGGTTGTCTATACAAACTCAAGAAAATGCGGAAAAAAATATGAGCAAAAATTATATATAAATAGGTATATTGTATATAGTAGATAGTAAAAAAAAGTGAGTTAAACGGAAATATAGCAGGGTTTTTGGCTTAAAGTGAATGACTTTAATGAGCTGGCGAGAACTGGCAGACATGTGTCAGACAAAGTATGTGTCAATCCTTAGCAAGTGAATGAGTGTGAATATCGTTGGGGGGTCAAAATTAATTTGTTAACAGAAAAATAAACCACATAATATATTTAAATAAACCGCACAGACCACAGACCAACGTGACGTCGTAGAACTTGTGCGCATAATAAATTTAAATGGCTACAAATTGTTTTGGAATGCGAACAATAAATCTTAAGGTTTTTATACCCTTACCTCAAAGGCTAAGGCGTACATTATATATGAGGTTAGTCAAGGAAAATGGTTTGTGCAATATCTAGATGTAACTAACTGTCTCGTAGACTAAAAGATCTGGGTGTACAAAATCTTTATCTAGTGATTATGTTATGACTGGGAACTTTAAATAGGCAAAAATCCTCGGAATAAAAGATGATAACTTTAAACTTGGCTATGAATATTCGTTCTAACCCTTAATTTTTAAGGGTGATAATGAATATCATAACCCAATCTCAGGATATTCACAGAAAACTGTTTTAAGTAAATTAAGCCTATAATCTTCAAATCAAAGCTAGAAAATTTTTTTTTTGTAATTTTGGACGGTACAAGTATTATTATTTTCTGGATGTCCCGACGGTAAACGGAAACTTGCTTTATTATAGACTGGAGTTGTGCCAGAAAAAATAATTCCAAATAAAATTGATTAATTATTTTATGGAAAAAAAGTTTTTGCTGGTATTTAAGGAATTAATTAAAAATAATCTAACTTACATCTCTGTTAAGGACGCGGAACTCAAAGTAAATCCAGTAGCTGTAAATAAATAAAAAGATAATTATTATTATTAATTAAGTAAATATTTACAGTAGAGGCACAAATATTTGTCCCTGGTTGCATATCGGAACACTTATTTGTGAAATATAAACAAGTAGAATAGGTTAGGTAAGTTATCAACTAAAATTATCGTAAAAATGTAGAAACTTCGATTTAGCAAAATTTAAATTCTCTGTAGACATTATAGCTTTGTTCAATTTTTTCTGGCTCTTGGGATTAATCTTTGTCTGCTTTCCGATTAACACATTTCACAAAGGTTTTTAAACCGCCGTTTACTATGCAAAGAATAGATCGTCGAACCTTGACTGATGTTACAGATTTTCACAAGGATCTTGCCAAATTCCATAATTTCAATGTTATCCAAATGCAATGCATATTTGCTAAAGATGAGATATCTACTACTGCGTATCTCTTATCGTAAGTCAATTTTCTTGGCCATAATTAAATCAGTTTTGACAAGAATATTCCATAGTCGTCAGAGCTTGTCTGTTGCATTCCTAGTACTGTATTTTGTGTACTTAAATATTTTGAATTTGCAAATTGTAAATAGCCGCAACAACAACAAGCTAAGTTTTTGTTTTTGGTTTAATTTATTACTGATTGGCCAAGCCAACGCGTACAACAAACATATTTACATATGCTTGTACACTAGGGTGGCCGCCGCTGGTATGGAGGATTTTTAAACCGTCGATATCAATAACGCCACCCCCTAAAAAGTTTCCTTTTTACCTGAATATAGCGCCTGTAAAATTTAAAAACGGTCCGAATGTATTTGATGGGTCCGGCAATAGGTCAAAGGTCATAACTTGCACTTTTCCCGTTTTTGACTGTGTTGTTCTACATAAACTTTAAAATCTTGTTACCAATCAGACAAATTATGGTTCAAAAGGTCACATATCTATCAAAACATAATTTTAAAAAAATATAGAGTCGGCCTAAATAAATTTGGTAAGCTCTAAAATTGATTAAATTGACTAATTACACCAGTTTACAAATAAAAAAAATGTTCGTATCCTTAACATTTTTGAATCGTTTCTGTAGTAAAATGACATGCTAAAAGCGAAAATGCAGTCAAAATTTTTTTTCATGAAACGGGCTTCGAGATATTTAAAAAAAAACATTTTTCGAAATTAAAAAAAAAAAAAAAAAAAGTGCCTTTACGTAACAGTAAGTATCTCTGGTTATACTAAAATGATTTCGATAATTTTCTCGACTGTAGATAATTGAATTACCCATTGATTATATTTGGATCATGTTTTTGTCAAACTTACGATTTGGTCGCTATTTATGCATTTTTATGAAACTTTTTTATGACCTTTGACCTATTGCCGGACCCATCAAATACATTCGGATCGTTTTGAAATTTTACAGGCGCTATATGCAGGTAAAAAGGAAACTTTTTAGGGGGTGGCGTCAGTAAAATCGTGAGATGTTGCAAAAATGGCCACCCTATTGTACATACTATATCTACAAGTACTTAAAAAACAACTTCAGTTTTGAGAGCATCGCATCGAGCCACTCCCCACGCTTAAAAAAAAATAATGAACAGCAAAATTTATAAAAAAAATTTGCATTATTTTTGTAAATTAAATTACATTGCCAATAAGCTGTATTGACAATTTTTTATACACTTTTTGAGTTGGTAAGTATCATGTGTTGGTCAAGATCTCGAAATTTCTTCCAAACTTGACTGAATCGATCATAGCTCTAAAAAAATCGTAGATTTTCGCAACAAATTCGTAAAATACACGAAAGCGACCTCTGGCGGCACTCAAAAATAAAAATAAATGTGAAAATGGATTCCTCGAGCCAAAAAAAAATTTTTTTTTTTTTTTATGCAATATTTAACTTGATTTTTAAATACATGGGAACATTTTTTGAAAAAGTAAAAAAAAATTCATTCAGATGTATGGTTTCTTCGGCAAAGTTTCGTGAAATCATCGCATGTGCCTTTATTTCAACAAATTGGACCCGCCCAAATTTATGTTCTTTATGGGAACTGATACGCATTCACGAAATTATTATATATTTTTTTTACTTTAAATAAAAAAAATTATATTTTTTTCTTATTGAAAAATGGAACTATGCTCAAATGTCCTCAGTACAGTTTTCGATATTTTCAATTTGAGTATTCGCTTGGTAAATTAATATAACCTAAGAAACTGCTAAAAAGTTCAAAAAGATTAAAATTCAGTTAGTTTAAAAGTGAAAAAATTTATTAGTTAAGTGATGTTCTATAGATTTGCATCAAAAAAGGCACCGAAATACGTTTAAATGTCATGTTGATGCAATCCAATTTAATGAAGAAAGATTGATTATTTCATAAGATATATTTTTCTTTCGATTACAGATGGACCATTCTTCGACGGCTTGTTATACTTCAGATATATACATATATTGTATTATATATATAGTATAAGAGATCAAAGCTTTATAATTTCTAAGTTCATTTTGATCCTCTTTATTTATTTTTTTTTTGTCGGACTTTTTCTTAATTCCGAATTAATTAATTTATTCAACAGTTTGGTTTTATCTTTCGCTTCCAGGCGTAAATAATATTTTTTTTAAAAAATTTATTTTTATTTGCAATTTGTCAGATGAGACAATCGGCAAATTTTATAAATACTACAAAAATGGAATAATAGCTGAATCCTGTGACAAATTGTTACCATATTGACGCTCAATCGATAGTGAAAATATCGGTATCGATTATTAGATTGTTTGATTTTAAATCATCGCAAATTTTTTCCGTCCGAACTTGCAGGCGTAAATCAAAATTAGCAAGGCTCTTTGCGTTTTGTGGCAAATTGGTATCATATGAAATCGATAATGAAGTTATCGGTATTAATTATTAGAAATAGATTCAAATTGCGCGACTTATAATATACTTATGGACATATTTTTACCTGCCGAACTTGGTACGATGTAATGAAAAAAGTAAAAAACTGTGAAAGTTATTTGCGATTTTTCCATTTTCTGGAGAGATGCCTAAAAATGTTTCATTTTGGCAGAAAATATCTAATTTGGGTTCTCTAGCTCTAATGGCCTCCAAAATCCATTTCATCATGCCTGATAAATCAGACAAACATAACTATTCATGCTGTTCAAGTATTTATTTAGTTTATAGGATCGGAGTGGTCTCCTTCTCCACATATGTTTATATTTTCACAAGCTTTGTTCCTTTGGTAAAGGGTATAAAAAGGTACTGTCTTTCCTTCCTGCTTCCCTATCGTTTCACCAAGCCTATCGATCTATTATCGATTTAAAATTTTAAAATTATTGTCTCAAAAGATTCTTATATGTAGAGTGTGCAAAATTCCATGCTGCTTGCGTCCCATTAACATATTTTATGTTAAATTTAAAGAATTTTTATTTATTTGCAAAATGTTTACAAACAGCAAAACTTGTCGAAAATTAAAATTTTGCAATAAAAACAAGCAATATACTATACATAAGAAAAAAACTAAATACAAGCTTGCCAATTAAGCAATAATTTAAAAAAAAAAGTCAACCAAGTAGATTTTTTTTTGTTTTATCAATCAGTTGTGGGTTCAACTCAACTGGAAAGGTCAGACAGCTGCCAAAAGCAGCCCCTGGGCCATGCTCAAGTCGTACTTGACATACAATTGCCATTAATTGGCAGCCGGAGAAGAGGTTTTTGTTTTTTTTTTTTTTGAACCATTTGACTTGAGCAAAAAGCGTAGCTAATTTAAGATACAATAATTTAAAAGTTGGCTAACAACAATTGACATAATATGCCAATTATGGCCCGTTGTACCACTATAAATAGCCGGGAACAAGTCTAGGCCCTTTTTGAACCTCTATCAAGTTGCTTGTTTCTGACATTAACAAATCAAATCAAATTGTGACCCACTTAAAACCTTTGACAATTCCGAGCTAAACAAACAGGAAAAACTGTGACAGTCTTGCATAAATAATTTTTCAAAAAAGAAAAAAAAAGAATGTGAACACTGACAGTGGTATTTACTATACGCTTCTGTCATAGAGCCGGGGGCACTGCACGGTTTGATTTAGTTCTGCGGTTTTCTTTTACCAACAAAAAAAAAAAAATACGACAATTTGTTCAGGGCTTGGTTTGCTATTTGGTGGAACACTCGGAAAGTTGTCTGACATTTGCATTTGGAGTTAGTTTTGTTCTAGACACATGACAAATATGTTGGGTGTAATGTAGGCAGGAGCTTTTACGGAATTGCATTTATATACAGTACTTACGAGGGCTTTGGCAAATTGTGACAGTTTGAAACTGTTACCAACTTTGGACAAATTGTTTTATGACATAGAAAATGTGGTACAGTTTTTTTTTTATGCTTTCCAAATTTGCGGCAAATTTTATTAAGTTCTTTTGAATAAATTATGCTAATGTAAATATACATTATGACGTTTTTTTCATTTTGTGTAACTAGAAATAAGTTGAGAGCCTTGACAGTGTTAGGGTAACACTGGAAACTGGACCAGAGTTATCTTCTGCTGGTGTAGAAAAGCCGTGCAAATTTTAATATCAATATCAGTTCAACCTGAGAACTGCGCTAGTATAGATTTCTATATGCATTAAGTCTATTTTTTTGAGAGCACTGCTTTCAAGGTTTATTGTATTTCAATGAAAACGACAATTTATCAAATTTATGACAGGACAGCACTTTTTAGATAACTCGATAAATAACACTAGTTTACAGCAAAATGTATCCTCAACATGTTTTACACGTTTCCGGAGTAAAATGGCACGCTAAAACCGAAAACTAAGTCCAAAAATTTTTTCATGGAATGGATTTTGAGATATTTCGGAAAAACCACTTTTACCAAAATCTGAGAAAAAATGTGGAAATAACAGGAATTTTTGTAAAAAGTGCAAAATGTGAATTCGTTTTAAAAACCAAAAGTTTTACATTAATAATTCGTTTGTTTATAAAGATATCGTAACCGAATTTGGCATTCGAAAGTTTTTTGGAGTTCCTAAGCTCTGTACCAAATTTTATCAAAATCGGTTGACTATTTCATATAGCGCCCATAGGACCGATCGACCAAAATAAGCTGGACTCAGTATAGTATATCGTTTATTTACTGATATCGATAGGGGCTTTTTTAAACAGAAATAAATAATTATTGCTGCTCAAAAAGCAAATAAGTTCCAATAAAATTCCACTAACTAACTAACTAAAGACTTCTGTCATTTCCCAGGCCCTAGATCTCCTATATTAAATCCGATTTATTTATCTGCTACTTTGCCAGTTTGTTTTATCACGCTATGAGAAATAGTTTTAAAATTATATTCTAAGTGATCTTATTTTTTATGAGCGATAACCTTTGTCATTAATCGTGCGAAATAAATTTTTCAATAAATTACTTATCACATAATTATTTTAAGTTTCAATACGTGTTCCGATTATTGATTGCTTTCAAAAAATTCTCTGACGTATTTTGTGAAAATTTCAATAACCTTTGCGTTGTGAAGATTAATAAATCTATTGAAAGGGAACTAGATCGATTAGCTTTAAAGCCATAGAAATTATTTTAATATATGTAGATTCAATTCATTTTGTTAATCAAACACGTTTTTAATAGTCTTTATGGCGCGTAGTATATTTAAAACACATTAGATTAAAGCGACTAATTGATTAAAATTGTTTCTTATTAAAATATTATTATTATTACAATATTATTCATTTTTTCATTTTTTGCACGAAACCGAGACTTCCAGACTATTATATCCTCTGCACATTTCCTAATTTCCACAGTGTTCATCGGATTGAGGAGCCTTCATCTGGATGGAAACCCCAAAAAGTAGAAAATGGCACAAAATCCCCAAAAAAAAAAAATTCGTTTTACAAATACCTCGGTTTTCAGCATTAAGGCCTATAGTATGTTGCTCTGGCTGCGAACCTTTTATAATTTAGAATCAATTTCTAATTTTAATTACATAAATAGGTACATAAGCATGATTTTTGTGCAGTTTATGAGGGAGGGGGTCTAAATAAGACTTTTTTTACCAATGACTTTTATGGTTTCCAGCCAATTAGAAAAATTTGAATAATTTAACAGTGAATCCCGAGAATTTCTCACGGGAGAACGGCCCGAGTTATCGACAACAATCGATAAACGTCATCTACTTGCATGATATGGCTATATTGACTAGGCTGTTCATTATGGTCAAGAATACTTTATAGGGTCTGCCACTTGTACCTTCGGTACAAGGTATAATAATCGCAAAGGGTCTAGCTGGATAAGGTACTGGAAACTGCCCCCAGCGATTTTTGAAAACTAATTATGCAGTTCGATGCATATGGCAAAATAAAAATTGTACGCAAAATTTCAGTTTTAAAACTTAACACGTTGCGGCTTAATTTAAAAAAACGTGTTTTTCGTTTTTATTTAATTGTGTCTAAGCTACTGAAAATTTTTGAACCAATTTTTTTTTTTAATCTAACTTGGCAATAGGGCTATTTAAAAAAAAATATTAAATTTGCATTTATTAAATTTTTTTTTAACCAACACATTTTCTTAAAAAAAATATGAAATTTTCTTATTTTTTTTAAGCATGTTCCTTAAATATGGCAATCACCATTTTTTTTAAACACGTATTTTTATACTTTTTTTATTTGGTGTGAATATGAATCAAAACGATTTGGTGGAACAATATTAAAAAAAAAAACGAAAATTTTTTAATGTTTTTTTTTAAAAAATGTATGAAAGTATAAAAAAGATGTCAAAAATTATAATACATTTTTGTAATTTTTTATAGAATACATACTTCCTGTTTTTATGATGAAAAAAACAGATTTATTTTGTAGGTTCGCACTTTTGTTTTTAAATTTATTTATTTACTGCTGATCTTTATATAATAGAAAAAACTAATATGATATGACTCGAGCATATTAAGTTTTTGTATTATATATAAGAGCCAGCTTTCTGTTCGCTTCGCTCAAAACACAAAAATTAAAAATCTAATCTATTATAGAGTATGTGAAAAAACCTTATTAACTAAATCTATAAGGGGTTGTGTAGAAATTTGACGTGATTTATTTGATAAACAGAACTTTTATAAACTGCATATGCTACAGTTGCAATAGCTTCAAGGACAAAAGCATACATAGGAAGCTAAATTGGTAGAGTGTTGGCCCTTAAACTTTAAGTTGGGTCAGGACCTAGATTCGATTCCTTGGCTTTACAAATTTTTTTATACTTTATATCAAGTGTTGTTTTCATTTAATATGAAGCTGCCTTAAAGCTTGAAATCGTTAAAGGGTATCTCAAAGTCGGCGGCGTCGTACTTTAGCGTTTATCAAAATTTGTTAATAATCTCAACTAATTCTAACTACTTTATAACTATATAAAGGAGATATAAGGACGTTCAGCACTAGCTCCAGCAACATTTATGGTATAAACAAACACGTACAACAACAAAAACATTCTGAAAAATCGTCTCTAAATTTAAAGATGGCGTACATTAAAGTCGGGCGCGGACGACTTTGGGATACCCTGTACCACTGCTTGCAATCAAATCCGGTAAATTGCTTAAGAACACCAAAAGACATTTGATTGCCAAATTAGATTATGATACCTTCATAAACAACCAAAAACAGACGAATTTTTAATCAAAAACCTTTTTTCGACCGATCGGCCCTATGGGAGCTATATGATATAGTCAACCGATTTTGATAAAATTTGGTACAGTGTTGAAGATCTCTAAAAAACTTCTGAATGCCAAATTTGGTTACAATATCTTCACAAACAAACGAAACACAACGAATTTTGTACATAAAACAAATTTTCGACCGATTGGTCCTATGGGAGCTATATGATATAGTCACCCGATTTTGATAAAATTTGGTACAGTGCTGGGGGTTTCTAAAAAACTTCCGATTGCCAAATTTGGTTATGATATCTTCATAAGCAAACGAATTATCCATCTAAAACTTTTGCTTTTTTTCGAGGTCCTCTGAAACACCCCTATGGGAAATAATGTAGTCCCGATATCAAAAAAATAAAATAAACTTGTCTCCTATGGATAAATAACGGATCTTATCTGAAAGTTTGGTTGCTCTAGCTCTTACCATCTCTGAGATCTAGGCGTTCATACGGACAGACGGACAGACGGTCAGACGGACAGACGGACATGGGTATATCGACTTCTCTAGTCACTCTTATCATACTTTAGGTAACTTTGGGGGGTCTCCGACTTCTCCTTCTGTACGTTACATACATTTTCGGCTTGCACAAACACAATATACCCTTTGTACCATACGGTACAGGGTATAAAAAAAAAAACATGTCCTTAATCTGTTCAGCTTACAGTAGTTTTTTTTTCAAAGTAACCTCCAGAATTATGTTTCAGTATAATCATTTCCTTTTCTAATAATATCATAGTTACAAAAAATGTACACATTTAAAATGCTTCACACTTTAACAATTTGAAAACATTTTTTTTAAACTTAAAGTTATCTTAGAAAATTAGGGCAAAAAATCTTGATGCCCTTTTTAGAAGCTTATCCGGCGAGTTTTGCCTACTTCTCACACTTGTGTTAATATATTAAAATACACGTATTTCCTACATATAGAGATGAGACTATTCCAAATTTTAATTACGCTTTAACAAATTTCGTGTGGTTACACTTCTAAATCAGCTAATTTAATATTTCGTTTTAGCCTTATTATTTAAGCAAATTTACTATTCAGAGCATGACTGCAAGCCATTAACACCTCAAAACAAATTACACATACGCCACATTGCACGGTCCCGGAAAACCAAGAAAAGTTCAACTCAAATTACGAACGCCATTTGCTAATAATTTCTTAAAACTTTAATGCAAAAAGCCCATAAAAAATAAAAATAAAACAGTGCATAAAACCTCAAACACATACTAAAAAGATGGCGTACGTTAAAGTCGGGCGCGGACGACTTTGGGATACCCTGTACGACCAAATTGCAATCAAGTCCGATATATTGCTTACAAACTCCAAAAGATATTTCTTTGCCAAATAAACGAAACACAACGAATTTTGTTCAAACTATGTTTTTTTTACCGATTGGCCCTATGGGAGCTATATGATATAGTCAACCGATTTTAATCAAATTTAATACAGTGCTTGGGAACTCTAAAAAACTTCTTAATGCCAAATTTGGTTACAATATCTTCACAAACAAACGATTCACAACGAATTTTGTACAAAAAACAAATTTTCGACCGATCGATCCTATGGGAGCTATATGATATAGTCAACCGATTTTGATCAAATTTGGTATAGTGCTTGGGAACTCTAAAAAACTTCTTAATGCCAAATGTGGTTACGGTATGTTCACAAATAAACGAAACACAACGAATTTTGTACAAAACACGATTTTTTGACCGATTGGTCCTATGGGAGCTATATGATATAGTCAACCGATTTTGATAAAATTTGGTACAGTGCTTGGGAACTCTAAAAAACTATTGTGTGCTAAATTTGGTTACGATATCTTCATAAACAAACGAATTATCCATCTAAAACTTTTGTTTTTTTTCGAGGTCCTCTGAAACACCCCTATGGGAGCTATATAATGTAGTCCCGATATCAAAAAAATAAAATAAACTTGTCTACTATGGATTAATAAGGGATCTTATCTGAAAGTTTGGTTGCTCTAGCTCTTACCATCTCTGAGATCTAGGCGTTCATACGGACAGACGGACAGACGGACATGGGTATATCGACTTCTCTAGTCACCCTGATCATACTTTAGGTAACTTTGGGGGGTCTCCGACTTCTCCTTCTGTACGTTACATACATTTTCGGCTTGCACAAACACAATATACCCTTTGTACCATACGGTACAGGGTATAAAAAGAAATAAAAACAATTTGCACTTGTTGTTAGCGCCTCAAGGTCTGCCAGCTATATGGTGACAACAAGTCAAATGAGAAATACACTGGCAGAAACTGAGCGGAGGAATGGGGCGGTTGCTGGTAAAACGTGGAACGTGGTTCGTCTTTTTTTTTTCTTTTATTTTGTTTTTTTTACTTTGAGTGTATGTGCAACTATAGCGGCGGCGCCATAAAAATAGAAATTCTAGTGAAAATGTTAAAAATTCTCTTGACATATCACAAGAATGTTGTGTTTGTTGTTATTGTTGTTGCCTTTGCAAATAGAAAAAACCAAACAATAGAAACACAAAAATACTTCCAGGCCACAAAACACATAAGAGCACAAAAATTTTGCGCTTTTTGAAGGAACGAAATTTGGACCAGTCGAGGCGGGCAATACCCTGTACAACAAAAATGAATTTTCAAAAACTTTAATATGAGAACTTTGAAACTGCTTGCCAAACTGCTTGCATGCAGCATACAAGCAGTTTCCTATCGAAAATGTGCTTTAGGAAAAATTAAGAATTTCTTATACTGTTACTGGTTAATTTTGTTTAATTTTTTGTGTAAAAGGTGACTGGATGTATTTTTTGAAATTACATTTTTAATTAATTAATATTTAATAAAAAAAACATTGCTTAAAGCTAGCTTTACATATTAAATCAGATTTTAGATATTCTATCTTTACAACTGAGAAATTAAAAGTATAAATTTATAAATATAAAGGAGTTTGACTCGAATATTTAATGCTAAGGAAAACAATGGCAAGAATTTTTTCGAATTTAATTGTATTAGAAAAAAATTCTAGTTTATAGAGTTAAAAAAAATATTTTTAAATCGATAAAAAAAAAATTTTAAAACGTGTTTTTTTTTTATTAAGCCATTAGATTTAAAAAAGGAAATTTTTAGCAAAATTTTTAACCTAGTATGACTTGATTGGTGCCATCTTTTTGTTCCTTATTTTCCTTTTTGTTCCTTATAGGTCAAGATTCAGATTTCCGATTAACGCCGCATAACTGAAAAACGCGAAATTCTTCTTCGAGCGAACGGCTCAAGATATCAAATTAGTTTAGGAAATTTGATCTAAAGAGGGACTTTACGCTTGGTAAAGCTTTGTTTTTATATATAGTTTTCGAAATATAGGTGCTCATACAGACCTATGGATTCTAATTTACATTATTTTATAAGGACTTATCGAACTTATGAACTTAGCACGTCTCCTTCTATCTGTTACATACATTGCACAATTTTAGTATACACTCAACCCTACGGATACAGTGTATAAAATACTAAATTTTTGTATAAAAGTAAAGCAAAATTTCATTTGACAAAACTTGCTTACCTTGGACTAAATTTTCTTTGGTCTGGCCAAAAATGTCGAAAAAAAAAAAAAACTAAGGTGGACTTGAGCAGATAGCTTGATAAATCATTACGTGCAGCGTCTGTGGGCGTGTCAGGTTTTCTAAAGAATTCTGCTGCCAATGGACTGTAGCAAGATCGTCTTTCACAAAAGTCCAAGCTAAAGCTCTTATAATTATATTTCATATTTTGTTTAACCTGTTTTTTTTTTTTTTTTTTTTTTTGATTTATTGTGATTCATGACAAAAGGTGTGCGCCGAAAGAAGCTGAGTCTTGAAGTAGAACCACCACAAGAACCAAAAAAAAAAGCAGACGATGATGGCTCAGTTTTCATGTTGACCGAAACAGCGTGCCAGGCGTAAAACGGAAGCCGGATTAGTTACACACACAAAATATTAAAAAAAAAAAAATACATACAAGGAATTTCAAAGAAGAGCACGGCAAAAAGCTTTATAAAAATATCAGGTTATCAAGCTATTCAATCGACACTTTGGTCTCAAGGCGATCAACTTTTTTTTTTTTGTTGGCACCACGCTCTTAGCCTTTGTCGTAAGTGTGCCAATCTCTGTGAACCATAATTTTGCATTTTGGTAACTTAAGATTTAAAAATAATTATTTTTGATTTATGCAAAAATTTTAAATTTGTGTTTAAAGGCAAGAGCAACTTGAAGAAAGTTGCATTCTTAAAAAATAACCACAGGACTAAAGATATAAGACTAAATAATGTTTAATACATTACAATCGTCAGAAAATAAATCGGATTAGAAGATGGCATAAATAAGTTGAATTTTTTTGAAATATGGTATTTAAGAACAACAAATTGGGTGTTTTTTTTATTAGTGCCTTGGTCCACCTCTATGTGCTTATTTTATTTATGTGGAACTTCGACATTGACTGCAACTTACCATAATCAAGTGAGGTGACAGTGACATTTTCTAAATGTCTTATTTATGAGCAAGTATTTTAATTAATTGAATAGTCCCTTATAGAGGTCTGCATGAATGCATTCAAAACGGCGAATGAATAGCTCAGCCTTAAAACATATGCATATTTTTTGGTACCCATTTGAATGAATGTAAGTGAATGGTGTACTCACACAAACATGGGTTCCAAAATTGTGAGTAGAGTACTTTTATGGTGTACTACAGTAGTGTACTCTACTATACTCTAGTAAAATACGTTTGAAAAAATGAAAAAGAGCAGAGAGCAGAGAGCGACAGAGCAGCGATCGTGAGCGTAATGAAAGAGATAAAATTAAATAAATGACATAGTAAATGCAGCAGGCATGAGCGAGAAAGCATAAATATTTTCTTTGTCAAATTGGGGTGGCTTGCGTGCTTGAGCAGTGTAAACGGGAAAATGTATACCCTTTCGAAGTAAGGTAACTGCTATGACACTTGTTAGTCGTGTTTACGTTCACGCTAAGAATTGTATGTATAAAATGCGAAAAAGGGTACATTTGTATCGGCTTTCAATCTGTTCAACGATTCTTACAGCGTGCAAAAAAAAAACAGAAATGCGTTTTATGTTGTGTGTTCTTTGGTTTAACACATAATTTTTTAATATTTGAATAAATATTATTTAACAAATTTTTTGCTTCAATTAAAGTAATAGATTTATTTAAAAAAAAAATGATGGTTACACATTATTATTTGCTTTATTGATTTGCAATATGTTTTAAAGAAAAAAAGTCATATAATTAGAAAAAAAAAAAAATAAAAGTATATAAACGCAAACAAATAAACCAACACCTAATTTTTCAGCTCTAAAACAGATCAAATTAATGTCAATTTAACTGTCTAAGCCAATTTACTACAACAAATACACACAGTTTCCAAAATGTTCATTGCGCCGGCTTTGTTTTTTTTGCTTTCCATTTTTTTGCCGCAACAGCTACTCACGTACATGCATGTATGCTCGTTTTGTACACTACTATACTCAGTGTATTCATAACACTTTGCCTATGCTTATGTTAAAAAGACAGCATACATAAATATTCACTGTTGGCATGTATTCTATAGTAGTATACATTTTTTCTGTGGGTACTGCAAAAATGGGGTACTGTAAATTTTTGAGTACGGCATTTGTGAGTACCACATAGTACTGTATATGACTATGTGAATAGAAGTGAATGTAGCCATGCAGACCTCTAGTCCCTTATAATAATAATAATAAATACTCGAATAAAGTGTGAACTCATATAAAAAAAATTTTAAATTCCTAAAATGAGTAGTCACCTGGGTTAGGGTATGTATCAAGTGGCGCGATTTTGATGATACATCCAATTACATTATGTCGAATATACCTGAAGTGTCGTATATAAAGCATGCACAAGATTAAGACTACTGCATTTAAGGCAATGAATCTTGAGATTTCGAGTCTGTTATTATTGTTAGTAATGGACGTAAAGGGGTACTGCGACCAAAGTGGATCTATTGTACCCCCTTCACGACTCAGAGTTCTTCCAAAAGTCCAATGGCCTACATATACTCCAGTCTTTTGTTTGGACTTAGGGTAACAACGATCTCCGGTGAGAGAACGTACATGTCCAGGAGTTTGTTTCTTGCCATGCATTCACATAGTAGATGCACTGAAGTTTCTTCCTCCATGCTACAGAAGCGACACAGTCCTCTATCCGCTATGCCAATTTTATTTAATTTGAACCTCTTACGGTTGTAGTTAGAAAGGAGAGTGTTTGATTGCTTAAGTACTGGTATCGGTGCCCCCTGAAGCAGCCGTTTGTTATCTTCCTCCATTCTCAGTAGCTCCCGTACGACGTGGCTACCAATCCCACAGTATGGTTCAGGTCCGATTAGCGGTGTTGCTGCACCCATCCTTGCTATCTAATAGCAATAATCTAGTCCGCCAATAATTCAATTCCCTTACTACTTACTAACTTACCAACACTACAGGTGATACTACTATGATGTACATAATTGGACTTCATTCATTTAAACCACTATTTATATCGGGTCATCTTATCCAGACCAATTGCAGTTTTAAAAAATTGATAATCAAAATAAAAAAATAAATTAACAGAATATTTCAAGATTAATGTATTAAAAAGAACATTTTAATCCAACTAAAATATAAATAAAAAAAGTGATAATTTTTTTTTCAATAAAATTTAATTGAAAAGAACTAATAGCGAAAACAAATCAAAAGATGGATAGTACATTAAAATTCGTTTTTTTAGAGATTATCTGAAACTCTGACGGAAAATGACTAAAATCCTATCAATGGTTTGTCGGCTTCAAAAGGGATTTCGAGTCCAATCCGAACCCCCTTCCCCTCTTCCCCTTTGAAAATGTTATACTTTCATTACACTATTGTTTTAGAAAGACATTTCTAAATTCAATAGTGAATGAATTCAAAATTCCGAAACCCCATGGTAAAATTCAGAATCCGCCACTGTGCAAAAAATAAATAAAAACGTTTTTTCAAGTGGGTTCCTTAATATTGATCCTTCAATAGGCATTGATGGAAAGGAGTTGAAGTGGGTATCACATAAATACGCCAACTATTATTGTGCGCTCCTTGTTTCAAAAGATATTTACATTAAATTTTTATTTTCAATTTGTAAAATGAAAATTGCTCAATAACTCTTATTTTCAATTTATATAATAAAAATTGAAGAATAACTCTTATTTTGCAATTTTAAATTAAAAATTATGAAAGAATATTTAAATGCAAATTTTTATTATAAAAATTAAAAAATAACTCTTATTTTATTATAAGAGTTACGCTTAAATTTTTTGATACAAATTAAAAATAAAAATTTATCTTTATTTCGGGGAGTCCTTTCGAAAATATTATATACAGTGGATTGCACTTTCATCCAAAGCACTTTTTTCGCTTTCATTTTTTTCAACCCCATAACTTTTATTTACGATCCCTGGTATTTAGAAAGTGGAATTTCGTAGAATCTAAAAAAGTGCATAAGGTAGGGCGATAACCGAGAGTGGGAGTACCTCAACTTCGCTTCCCAAATTCGGGATTCTAGGGAGTAGTTGATAGAGTGAAAAAGTCTACGTTTTATTGTTAATTAGACTTTTTTGTCATACCAATTATGGTGATCCGATCTTGTTCTCTAGCGAAACTTAGTAAAATGTTGTTCTAAAGCTAGAACAACCAAACTTAACTTCTTCCACCTTCCTTCAACCAACAACTAATTTCGAAGCGCCATAATGCAAAATTAACACCTTTAGTTTGTATGAGAAAAATTTTAAAAATATAAAGCTCTTTCGATTAATGTCCAGGATCAGTAAAATCGAAGCATAAACAGCGGAGATATTAACAATATCGTGTTCTTAGGTGAGAATTCAACTCGCCTATGGCAAAACCATATATAAGGGTGGGTTGATTGGTTAAGTAGCGACCAGAAAAATTTAAGTTGCGATGGGACCCAGGTTCGATTCCCAATTGAGGCAATTTTTATATTTTTATATTTCTATATATGCAGATAATTTGCTTATATAGTGAGGCTTTCTCAAAGTCAGTTCTGCCCGACTTTAACGTTCGCCATTTATTCTATATCTTTTGAAGTTTCTATCACTCCAATGGGGGTTATATGATATAGTAAAACAATTTTAATTTCTTACGAATGCCGAATTTCGTTACGATACCATAAACAAACTAAAAGCCAACGAAATATGTACTGTAAAAATTTTTTGACCGGACCGATTGGGGCTATAAGATATAGTGAACCAATTTAAATCAAATTTGCATAAAACTTTCGAGTGCTAAATTTGATTATTACATCTGAGTAAATAAATGAATAATGCTTCTAAGAATGTTTTTTTTTTCAAGGTGCTTAAAAATACTCCTATGGGCGCTAGGTATCGAACAAATAAAATTATTCAGTAGTAAAAAGCGCCTTAATCCTCAATTTTGTGACTCTAGCTGTTATTATCTTTAAGCGTAAGCTTTTATACGACGGCAGACGGAAATGCCTAAATGGACTTCTTTAATCAACCTGTTCACTGACGTCTCCTTCTATATTTTCATACACTTTCGGCTTGTACAGGATATAAAAACTTATGTATTTGTCACGTTTTTTTGAACCTATGGATACAGTGCATAAAAATAATAAATGCGTCAAAATTATGGTAATATACAACTTTTGCGCCCAGTGGTTCCAATTCCAATACAGCTTACAGAGCATATAAAAATGTTTATTTTTCATAAACCGTATAGAGCTTGTTCATATTTTTCTTTTATTTCGCTTATAATTTATGGTTGGCTCTTTTTGAACTGTTGCCAAAATGCAGATCACATCAAAAATATAAATCGGCTTTTTGCATTTGGCAAATTTTGCTAAATAAACCTAAAAAAGAGAGAAAACATTGAAAATAATTACAGCTGCTTGTAAAATAAATTTTATTATTACGCCAAAGTGCAATTAAATTTGTAAATTTAAAGCAATAAATGCGCCAACACAATGTAGTTTTTTTTTACAGTCATTTATTTTTAACTATTTTGCCATTTAATGCGCCTAACAAGCTTTGACGTTGAATAATTTATTACTCAAGTGTAGGCAAAAATGTGTTTGATGTAACATTAAAATAAAAATATAAAATTAAATATATAAAAATATAGTATAAGTAGTAAAGGCAAAGCAATGCCGCATTACATTGTATTGTAGAAATGTGATTTTTTTGTCATTTCGAAGCTTTTTCAAAAACTGCAAGAGACTCCGTCGTATACAAATTGTGTTTTCAAATTAGACAAAATTTATAAAGACACACAAATGTCAACACTATTTTGAAAAAACGTCACTCAAAACAGCGACGAGGCATTAAACTAAACCAAAAAGAAAAAAATGAAAAAGCAAATGGTTCGTATGACGTCATGAAATTTAAATAAACAAAAATAATTTGAAAACTTTTATTAGCTTTGGCGTTTTAGCGTTGTGGTCGTCAGGTGATTCTAATACTATGAACGTTGTTGTTGTTGTTGTTTTCTGCCTTATCGCATAAGTCGAAGCGCACAAGCTGTTTATCGCTAACAAGTTTTAGTACTAGATGTGTTTATTGCCTACTCGTTCACAAGCGCCGAAATAGCTCAGTTGGGAGAGCGTTAGACTGAAGATCTAAATGTCCCTGGTTCGATCCCGGGTTTCGGCAGGTGCTTTTTTTTATTTTTTAATTTTTAATTTTTGTTATTTGCAATTAAGTTGCATTGATTTTTTATTTTATTTTTTTTTTTTATTTAATTTTAGCCAACTACGTCGAATTAAAAGTGCAGGTTATGTTTTTGATCGGTATATATAAACAGCTCAACATTCTCTCGTAATTTCTAAGTTGTTTATTACAATTTTAAAA
The DNA here is from genome assembly GCA_949987675.1 of Chymomyza fuscimana. Taxonomy (NCBI): domain Eukaryota; kingdom Metazoa; phylum Arthropoda; class Insecta; order Diptera; family Drosophilidae; genus Chymomyza; species Chymomyza fuscimana. Next base: position 128,347,095 of record OX465088.1, on the reverse strand, counting down.
ATTAGGTATCATTGAAAACGTCTTGATATCTTAATTCGTTAAGAAGTCATGAATATTTCAACCAAAAAATTCTAATTGCCTTACAGTAGTTCGGTCGTTGGCTTCTTTTTGAGCGAAAATTTGTAAAAAATGCAATAATTAAAAACCTCGTTAATCGATTAATAATAACGAAAAATTTTATTTTTTCGTAGATTTTGAAATAAAGCGTGTACAGGGAGAACTGCTTACTTAAAAAAAAAATTATGTATGTGTATAATTTTTATTAGCAATAAGTATGACAGTTCATGTTTGGGTGCTTGTAATTCACAACTGGTTAAAACGGAGAGTGCTATAGATTGCAATTTCTTTTATCAGTTAGAATAATTATAATAATAATTTAATTAATTATAATAATAATTATTTTTATTCAGTTTTAAATTTTTATTTTGTACATACCATTTTTAATAGTTTCTCGAATTTTGGATACTTATTGGACATTTTTGCGTTTTTCTTTTAGATAACCTATATCATCACATTGCCATGGGAGCTGATATATGGCTTGGGTGTACTTAAAAAAATTTTTGAACGCCAAATTTGATTACGATATCTTCATAAACAAACGATTTATGTATATAAAAACTTAGGTTTTTTTCCGAGGTCCTCAGTTAAGGGGCTACAAATTAGATTCATCTTTTAGTTAATCTGTCATGCAAACTGTCCTGGAATACGAACAACTCAAATATTTTAAAATAGAGTGTAAGTTTACATTCTAACTAACTTCTGCACCCCCCACAATCAGCAATGGCTGAGATACAACATTCATTTTGAACGTCTTAGGGTTTCTCGGCTAGCAGATTTAAGCCCTCTCGATTCAAGTCAAGTCAAGGTACAGGACCAACTAAAAGACATAAGCGGCCAAATCGAAGATTTGAAAAGAATTATTCATTTGAATAAATATAAACGCCCTATGTAGTATAATATTAGACGCCATTTAATATTAGCTTAAAAATTTTTCGTCTTTTACTAACACGTCAAAAATATTCTTTTAAAAATTTAAAGCAAAACAACAGAATGTAAATAAAATTGCAAATATCAGGAAAAGTTCACTCACATTCAAATTTCGGGCAAATTGCCAGCTAAAAAGCCTATACGACTGTGCCCCCATCGAAAATGCCCGTCTTATCCGTCAGATCCCTGCACTGGAAACGCGTGCTAATACTCTCACTGAAAGTCCTCTACTTTGCGCTAGTCATCAAAATGCATAATAAATATGCTGCTAGGGCGCTGACCAATTGAGTACCTTCAAGTCGCTTGAGAATGAATGTTCATTGTTTGGAGGCAAAGTCGAAAGATCTATTTATATCAGCAAATGTGTCCAAAAATAGCAGTGCAACTGCAACAAATTGTGACGTACTACGTATATCTACAATATGGTGGACAGCACGCTCAGTTTTAAAAGATAAAAAAAATAAATAAAACACGAAGAACGACAAATGTTTTAATACATTTTTATTAGCCAAAGCCAAACGTACTAAGGAGAAGCAGTAGGGAACAGACTCCATCGGGTAATTAGACTCCATTAGAGAGTGTGGCAAGCAGACGCGGCACATAGGAGCATATAGAAATTTATGCAAAGTGACTATTCGAGTATATTTGTGTGAGTCAGTGACGTAGATAGCTTTTTTGAGATGGGGGGTTTTGTGAAATTATGGTAGAAACATAAGCAGAAGAATTGGTACCAGCAGGGGCTAATCCAAAAAATATTCCAAGGCTCAAAATTTCGCAGTGAGTAATATAAACACCGAAGTACTTTATAGAACAAGAAGACACTCGGAATATTATCCGAACCACCAGAACCTTGTGCCTGCATCAGCCCTTTACAGCTATTTTACTGAGTTAGCGAACGATTATGACATTTTTTTTTTTTTTTTGAGAATTTCATACAATCCTAACATTGAGTGTTTATCCGTTTCGAACTTAAGAATGTTCCAGCTGCAGTAGACTATAATACCAGGTGTTGGGCTAAAACTAAGAAACTTTTTATAAATTTCTTTTTCGAGAGGATTTCATTGCCTTTATTCTAATTTAAGATCAGTCATCTGAAAATCTTAAAACATACTACAGCGTTGCGAAGAACCGTAGCTCGATATCTCAAACTTGGTCGGACCATGAATTGTAGTTTAAATGATCGTCAGCAGCTTAAAAGAAAATTGTGTCAAAATTTTGAAGGTACATCTCTATTTGATAAGCTGACCTGTCAGTACCCACATAAGCTCCAACGAAGATGCCAAGGACCAAGTGCACCTGTTGATAGGTTGTCCTCTGGCAGTACCTCCACCAAATGGAACACCGATTTTAATGGCCCTAAGCTGCTGTTCTTATTACAAATGGTAGACTTAAGCCCCTAAACCAATCCCTATCTACGTCACTGCTGTGACTTATGGGTAACATGTGCGCTTGGATGTGTAGAGTGTGTGGCACTTGATGCGCCGCTTATAATTTTTGCGCCATTAGACAACTTTGTACATCAACTCATTAAAATGTACTTGAATGTCTCAAAATATGAGCACAGCACTGGCACAAGTTGGATGAGTCTGAGCTGGGTATCCCATTCCGGCATCTTGCCTGGCATTTGGATAATTTGTCGCGCACAGAGTTACGAAATCATCGAAAGGCAGCATCAGGGGCCAGGCGAGTTTGGTTAGACATGTGTAAGATTTGACAGTTTGGGGAGCGCAAAGACAGATTGGCTTACAACAACGACGAAAATGATGATAATGATGGTGTTCATGATGATGGTGTTGGTGATGATGGTGAAGACATTACGCAATTTGAGACAACTCAAGCAAACACTTGAAACAGTTGCCAGCAGCGTCTAAGGCCTGATGTTTGTTGCCTGCTGTTTAGCTCCTCAGCTCTTGTGGCAGTTTGTAGCCTTATAGAGGGCATTATAAATCTATAATGAAGTCTATAAAGCATAAAAGGCAGCAGTTGCAAGACTATAAATTATATAAAAACTCTTGATTACTACGATTGAAAGAGTCGATCGGAATAGCTAATATTTTGCTTGTATAGACTTATACCTTTGTTCGGGATGTGCTGGGCTCATGGTTAGGACTATGATAAATTTGAACTAAGTAGTTGCTTCATTGTTTAGGTATAGGCATTATTAGAGGCTATTATAACATGTGACATGGCTACCCATGTAGATTCTGTGGCGCTGAATACGAACCCGAGGTCAAAACAACACCAACACCCAAGAGTTCCGAGATAACCTCTAAGAACCCCAGTAACATAAGGCTTTCATTGATGTTTTTATATGTTTTTGGAATCGCTCTAAAAAATGGTGGGATCTTTACATGAGATAGGGCTACCCATATAGATTGTGAGCCGCTCAATCCGAATCCGAGGTCCAAGAGTCACAACAAATAAGGGTTCTGAAATAATAGACGCTGAATTGGATGCATTGCTTGAGGGGGATCCGTACCAAATGCAAGAAGAGCTTTCTTCAACATTAGAAGTTACCAGCCAATTCCAAGCGATTGCATTCATTGGGAATGATTCAGAAGCAAGGACGTTAAGCATCGTTACTTCGAACAACTGCTCCAGCGGCAAAAAAGGAAGCGTTTTTATCATCGCATTGTGACGGGTGATAAAAAAATGGATTCATTTCAGCAACCCAACGAAAAGAAAGTCCGGTCTTGCTTCTACGGTATTTGTGTATTTTGTGGGACCAGATCGGAGTTATCTATTATGAGCTGTTGAAAGCGAACGAAACCCTTACCCAAGGCATACCTAGTTTTAAAATAGTTTTAAATTTGTTACATAAAAGTTTGCGTCGGCAATTTCAGCTTTGACGCGACCAGTATACTCAAACAATAATTCGATCATAAATAGGCCCATACATTATACGACCGTCTGTACAATTTGCCAAAAATATCAAAAAGTTTTGAGGTTTCGTGCGACCGTCGTACGACTTCATACGGCAGCGCCACACACAATGCAATCGAATAACGACGAGCTCGATAAACAGCCGTGCTGTACGACACGTTGTATAGTGTACGCCTATCTTTACTGAGAAAATGTATCGACTTCAATTGATGCGAAACAAAGTCACATTTAAACACGTCGCCAGAACCGTTAAAGCCTAGCTGTAGACTCTCAAATTGGAAGTCCTAACCCACCCACGCACTATTCCCTAGATATGGCGCTGTTCGATTATTACTCGTTTCGTTCTATGGTTTGGTTGATCAGGAAAAGGGCTTGATTCGTGTCGCTCTGCCAGAGAGATGGGAAATTATTGTTGCTAGTGGTGGGCAACTTTCGGTCATCTTTCCGACTCTGTGAAGCATAGTAACAGTATGTTTTCTTGACTTGATTGATTTTAATTCCATCCTGGCCTTAAAATTTGAGAAATCAATTTTCAAAGAGGTTTATTCAAAAAATTGAACTGAGCTGGTTACACTTTATCTGTTAAGTTATTTTCGGGTGTTTTCAGTCATATATCAATAGGAATAAAAGGAATTTTTTTCATAATATCTACTTTTAACTTTTGCAAATGTGCGAAAAAAAAGATAAAAACACAAAAAATATCATAAATTAATTGATATCATTATCATATATTGTCGTAGGCACAATCTGTTTTTTTTTTTTGTTGAGAGAGTGTTTTGTTTCTGGAACTGTCAATCATGTTACCAGCGACAGCCAATTAGACAGTTGACAGTTAGTTTGTTCCCAGTTTATTTCAGCTTTCCGTATTAAACAGACTAATGTCGGAACACCACGTGCAAATTTATTTCAAATCTAATTCGCCAAATTTGGTACAATAATACCTTATTTTTTTCCGGTATTAAAATATTTTTTTAACGATCAAGTTATTTAAAATGCTTAAACATTTAAGTATTCAGCTTATACAATTAATCAACGAAGAATTGCACAAAGATCAGGTGGAAAAGTCAGTTCTCGTGCTGATTGATATCCATATTTGTATAGTAATAATCTCGAGGTACTTGTTTAGCAGCAGGAAAAGCTTAAGCTGGAGGAGCATACGATGATTTGCAATATAAAAATAAACTGACAAGCAAAGCAAATTCTTAAACGATGTGCACTTAAGTTTACCTTAAAATCCATCGAAAAATCCCTCGCTTTGCCTCAAGTGCTAGAGATTAAAAATAAAGTTTTTTTTTGTTTTTTACTAATCCTACGCGGGTTACGTTGAACCGCTTTGATTGTGCAAACCAAAATGTACCAATATGGGTAATCGGTTAAAAGAGATGACTGTCACACCACTATTATACGCATTTTATTTCTGAAATTATTTATATCATTATAAAGCCGAATCCCCCTTGACTGAATGACATTAAGAAGTAGCTAGTTGAGGAAGACGTGGAAGAAGAGAAATAAGGGAAATTATAGCTTCCGAAACAGCATCCTAGATCACCTTAAGAAGGAGACAAAGCTGAGGGATTGCCAGGGTCCAGGAATAGTAATTTAGCTTTACCAAAAAAAAAATGTAATAAGAGCTTAGAAAAGAAAAGGGTCCAGGCTATACAAAATTAGATCTCAACGTAGAGAATATATTAAAAACATATGCACATGTATATAGACTAGTCGAAATAGAAGTTACGTAGAAAATAAACGCAGCTAAGTCAAACCGGTATGGGTTCATCATCCATCATAGAGAATAACGGTACGTCAATAATTTGAGTTTGCAGAGTGATTTAAATCTGAGTACCGTAGAAGGCTACATCTCCTTTTTCTCCATCAGATAGTATTCAAGGCTAATAGCTCACAGCAACTGTTCTTCAAAGAGACTTGTGGGAACGGTGCTAATAAAAATTTTTTGGGTTTTTTCACGAATATTTAAAAATACTAAAATTGTGTTAAAAGATGCCCCTGAGGCTTGTACAAACTTACTAAAAACGAATAAAAAAGTTGTCCGAAAAAAAAGAGTAACAAGCACTAAAATTTATTAAGTAAGCTACTTTTTTAAGGCGAAGTCTAATAGAAAATGGCGGTAAACGGATTTTTCGAACCCTTTTCAAATTGAATAGAGTAGCATGAGAAAATTTATAATGGGACGACCTAATTCTCTTTTAATGTGTTACCAGATGCCAACATCGAAGAAGAAAACTCAATGCTGTACCAAAAACCCCGTCGTGTACCGTTCAGAATCTTTCACTTTTTGCAGCCCTGCAAGAGTTTTTTTATTTAATGCGTTTCTTTTCTTCTGAGTTAAGTGTTACACAATGGCATACGACAATTCCTAATACTGATATTCAATTTTTATTTCATTAAATTAAAAACAATTTATAAATGCATTTAATAAAGTTTTCAAACGCTGTACCAAAGGTAAGCTGATTTTTTTGATGCAATTTATAAGTTCTTTTAAAAGCGAAAGTTCAACAAGCTTTTTTTAGCATTTAATCAAAAATCTTTCAAAAAACTCTTGTAAACGAAGAGTTATATCCCATTTACGAATCCGAAGGATTTCCGTCCCAACTTAATTTGTGCGCTTATGTTGGCGGCAAAAATTGTATTTTGAAAAAACTCTATAATTTTAGTACAAATAATTTTTTTAAAAAACCGAATTTTCAGTTCTGATAAATATATTTCTTTCAACATACTACTTTCACATTATGCTCATGTTTCAGCTGACAACCAAAGTACCCTATAACATAAGGGTATACCAAGACTGTCGTAGTTTACTTGTCTCTCCATATTGGTTGTTCTTGTTGTTGCAACATTAATGATATTTGTTTGCTCCGACAGCTAATGAAGTTGCACAAGCCGTGAATCTGCTTGCTTGGCATATCAAGTGGCAATATTGGGATAGGTTCCTCTCGAACATGTGGCAAGTAAAAATGCATACATATACATACACATATATTTCAAGAGGATTACTTGATAACAAATACATACATATTTTTTTTCATAAGATTTGTAACATACCAGTGATTCCCATTTGCCCAATCTGATAATCAAGCTTATCGAGTTGACAGGCCCACCAAAAACACAAACTATATAATGGATTTCGAAATAAAACCAGGGTATACCCTGATGATGCATCATCCATAACTAGACTTTGTGCCCTGCAAAATATGCCCACTAAGTGTGTTTGGGTGCTTATCAATCAGCTAGTTTGACCCAGCTAGCAACCCACAAAACAAATTCCCCAATTCCCCCAATTGTCAGTGTGACTCACATTTGTTGTCATATTTTATCATTTTGGCCAAAGGACAGGACAGCAGCTCATATTTTATGACCACAAATGGAGACCCAAAAACGATTTGAAACAAAGCAAAATGAATCATCCAAACAAAGACAAAAACGTGGGATAGCTGCTACCGAAAATTCCGATACAAAAATAAATCAATTGCTATCCAGTTATCTATACACATGCCCACAAGGTGATTACAATATCAATAATCGAAATAGATAACAAAACATTTTTACTATATAGAATATGTTTATTTAAAAGTAACAGCCAGTATTAGCATAGCTCGCCAAGCTCGCACAACGAACGAAACAAAAAAATTCAAATTTGCATTAGAAAAAAATTAATTTTGTACCACTGTTAGTTACATAAGAAATTCACAAAATGCAAGCCACAAGCGCGCAGCAACCCACTGTAATCGTGGTTACAAATGCTCGGGATGAACGTCGTGCGCAGAGTCGTTATAATCGTTGGTCCAATCAAAACCAATCGAATTCGGCAGCGGCGGGTGAGGATTCTAAGATTTCCGAGCAATAGATGGACAAACTTTGAGATATGTATATATTTTTTTTTTTAATATAGCTACGATGCTGTTGGTCTATGGCGGTATGGATATGGCACTGGGCCTGGGCTGGAATGCAAATACTGGCATTAGTACGACCTTTCAGTTTCAATTCAGTTGGTTTATAGGCGTATTGGCGGGTGCACTATTCTCATCATTGCTTGTGACGCATGTACCCAAAATAGCGTTCTATGTAAGTGAACATTTACAAACAAACAAATACCCTTTTGTTCTACGCCTCTGTGTAGCGAATTTCAAGTGATCAAGTGATGCGTAATTTACAACTGGTTTCAGAACTTTATTTTCGAAATAAATCACAACTGAATTTATAGCTAAATGCGATTTCTTAGGAAATAATTGTTCTATACTCAATGACGAACTAAATCAGAAGCCAGAGTTTATAGGTGAATAGTGATCCTCTTCACCTGTGATATTAGTTCAACCTTTTTAAAAGCAAATCACTACTGTATTTATGGCTAGGACATAATTGTTCTTAACTCAGTGACGATTAAACACGCCGGAATCACTGAACTTATAGGTGCTTGGTGATCTACTTCAACTGTGATATTCAACCTTCCATTTTAAAAGCAAATCACTGCTAAAGTTGTTGAGGCGTTCACTACTGAATTTATAGACGATTAATAGTTTACTTCGACTCATCAGGCTTGTTGACAGTGTGGGTGCAACAGGGGAATTTTCCCCCTTCCGTAGTTTAACAAAGGGCTTTAGATTCACATGTATTAAAAATTTAAGTTCTTCGGAAAAAAGGAGCGCACTTGGGACCCGACTTTAGTCACCTCTAGTTTTTTCACGACGTCCCTGCCTATGATATTAGATCTTCCTTAGTGTTTTTGTAGTCTTCTATATTTGTCTTTGCTTACGCTTATCTGATACTAATGAACAAGATATTTTTCGAAAAAAAAAGTATAAACTTATGGTAGAACATATAGGTCAGAACTAAAAACATTCTTTCTACTCACATTTACGGAAAAAAGTTTAAAATTAAAAAAAAAAAATGCAAAATTTTAAGTCCAAAAGTATAAGTTCTACATAAAAATTACACAAGGGTGTAAATTAGGTTGCTGAACTCACTTTTCAACGATTTGATTCACTATCGATTAGATGCTTTCAAAGATATGAATAAAGATATTAGACTACCTAAGAAAAACAGGCATAAAAAGAAGTCTTGCCTCTGAACGGAAAAAAATATTCCTTTTCCAAAATAAAAAAAAAAAAAATTTTTGTACAGTGTATTATGATTAACTCAGTACTGAACTAAAGGATAGAATGTCCAAGTATTAGATGCCAATTTTTATAAGAAGCAAATTAAATTTTTAGGCAAGTTAGATGTTATATTTTCAACTTCTATACGAACTACTTTAATCGGTTAAACAGTTTTTCGATAACTCTTATTCAAAGTCTTACAACATTTAAAATTTTGGTTCCAATTTGAACCACTAGCTCACAAAATATCAATGGTACCACGCACAAAAAATGTAGATGTATTTCAAATCCACCTAGATTTAAGAATCTAAGAGTCGTAGTAAAAATCCGTAACAGACATCTGTTATACTTCTATAAATACAAACTCTTATACTGGGTTTACTAAATGTTATTCGCTTCTGTTTATCTTTTCAAGGGCCTTGGCGGTATACTATCACTCGTCGACGGCATCATCTTTGTCAGCGCTCCCTATCAATATGTACCCATCATAGCGGCACGCTATGTGGGCGGCGTGGGTATTGGACTCATCACCGTGCCCTTTATCATACACAGCACTGAAATTGCTGCTAGAAGCTATCGTGGCATTTGCAGTTCCATGGAGCAATATGGTCTTGCCTTGGGCATTGCCATACAAATGATCTATGCCTCACAGTGGACACCATTTACGGATTTTCCCGCCAATCAGGTGCACGGCATCTTTGGCATTGTCTTCTCCGCCATTGCACTGGGCAGCGTGGCCATTTGCATAGAATCACCCATATTCTATTTGCGCCAGAATCAGGAGGAAAAAGCACGCATTGTACAGCGTCGTCTGATTCGTGAGTTTGTGCCCAGCGAGTACAGCGAAAGCGCCTTGAACGAGGCCAAGATGTATGTACAGGAGGGTAATAGTTATAGCTTGGGTGCCGAAATTGGTGGCTCTCTTATGCCCTTCATCAAGCTGCTCTTCTTTCGTTGCTTTGTGGCCTTTACCTTCTCGGCGCCACTTTCGCTGGCTCTGCAGGTAAGCGCCGCTGAGGCCCAGGATTATGCTTACAGCTGGCCTGCAATTGTAGCTGGTTGCTTACGTTTGCTGGCGACATTGATAGCCTCCTTCGTCTTGGATACAGTGGGTCGCAAGTTTGTCTCAATACTGGGTCTGTTGGCCATGGCTGCACTTATGTTGACCATGGGTGGCATCTTTGCCACACCCAGCTATATAACGGATTGGTACTATATGGATACAGTATGCCGTGTCTCCATGGCCTTCCAATTCTTTGCTGGTCTCTATGTCTGCGCCAGTTCCACCTATCTGGGTGAGGCCTTCACCATGCGTGTTAAGCCTTTCTTTATAGCTCTCATCGTGGCTATTGAGCAAGTGGTACACATTGTTGTAATTTTGACTTTCCCGTACACTACAAATGGTCTATATCTGTACTTTGTCATAGTGGGCATTATCATGGTACTGGGCATTGTGTTCTTTGGCATACTCATGCCCGAAACTCGCAATACGACGTTACGTGAAGCGGGTGCTCGGTTCCGACGTGTGCACGATATTATGGCTTATTAAGTTTAAATTTTGCACCATCGTATTTCATATCAGGGATTTAGGCCCAAGATAACTCATTAATAAAAATAATATTGTTTCTGAAAATAGAAATTGAGTATTATTTCACACCGAAAACAATAAGAATCGATAGACAGCAATAGGGGAGATACATTTTATGAAAAGCCAGACGGTGAGCCACGTTCTTTGACAGAGGGTGTTACGGGAACGAAAAGTGACATCAGAATATGAAGTGCATTATGCGGACACGAATCTAGCCAGGAATTGCAAACTTAAAAATATTTTACCATCTAGGTCGACGTAACAGAGACTTTTTCAGCTGAGTTCCCGACTCATCGACATTACTGGTGAATTAAAAGCGTTTGCTTGATATTGGTGAATCACGTTGGTTCCCAAATATTTTATTAAAATTTTCCAACTAACGTATTTTAATTATCTCTATGAGGGTGTTTTGGGCCACGTACCTAAGCTTCGAACAGTGGTGCAGATAGTGAAAAGGAGGTCTTGGCGTATAAAAAATGAAATTCCCCAATCAAAATAAACAAAAATGAGTTGCCTCATGCCCCCCATCGAAAACTATTTATGCCACTTGTTGCGCATATATTTCTTCCTTTTTCGACTGATTGGTCCTATCGGTGCTATATCACATTGTAACCCGATTTTGATTAAACAGTTGTTGGGAACTCTAAAAAACTTCCAAATATCAAAATTGTCTTCGATATCTAAATAAATAAACGAAAAACCAATAAATTATGACCGAAAACGTTTTTTCGAACTATCCGTCAAATGAGCTCTATAAAATTAAAGGCCGATAACGAACAAATAAAATATATTTGTTTCTCCGGACATAATAAGGCACCTACATCCAAAGTTTGCTGGCTCTAGCTCTGAACATTCCTGAGTTCATGGCATTCATACAGACAGACGGAGAGACGGACGAGTTCCTTTGATTCTTCTGGTATATGCAAGTGCACGAATTTAATGAATCCCCTTAAGAAATCCTGTCTTTACGTTCGTTGGGATGAATATAAGCTAACTATTCTAAAGTCTTAGTGAATTATTTTGCACAAAATATTTATTGCCGATTTGAAATATTATTCTATTGGAAACTGCTTGTTAGACTGCATGCAAGCAGTTTGAATTTGTTAAAAGAACGTCTGCGTTATTTCTTACTTGATTGCAGCACAAATTTGTTATCCTCAAAAAGGTTACGCTCTATCACAATCTTTCACCTCTATTATATGACATTTTTTTTATTTTATCATATTTCCCTTAAATTAAGCATTTATTCTACTTATTTCTTCTTGTAAGCAATTTTGATGCAACGCCTTGATTGCTTATCATTTATGATGCGTTAAAAGCTTTGCACTCAAAACTTTATAAATACTCTCTACACGGCTCTTAGAGTTTTTTATATCTCCATAGTCTGTGGCACAGCTGCTGTCTAACGAAAACTCATAAAATATGTTCAATTAAGCGCATATTATCTTTAGCATAAATGTCACATAAAATGTTGGCAGCATATTAAAAAATTTTCATTCAATAAGTGGCTTTAAGAGCGCCATGCCACAAAGTGTCAGAAATGGAGCATATGCAACATAATATGTATGAGATTAAACAAAGAACAGTGCCTCATAATTTATAAACTTAGGAAGTTGCACACACCAACAACATTGTATGTACTAAAATGGGCGCCGGAGACATAAATTAGCTTATAATTATGTTTTGTGGCTAAAAAAAAAAAAACAACTAAAAACAGAGGCTAACTTATAAAAATAGTTGCTTTCATTTTATTATGTAGCATGAAATGTGTGGTTTTTTTTTGGGAGCGTAAAGCGCCAAAATTTACAAAGAAAACATAAATAAGCCTCAAAAGTCTTAAATACCAAACAAAACCGCTAAAAAAAAACAGCTGAAAACTTTATATACAAATGTTTATGGGGCGTATGAGTAATATGCCGAACACTTGGCTTAAATGGTATTTTTTATGCGCTTAATCAGTAATAAGTGGTGTGCCAGAAATCTCTTACCAACAAATTTATAACAACAGAAATTTGTTGGTTTATAAAATGTATGTTGTTTTTAGGCAGAAGCAATCCGATGGTTTGCCAGAAATATCTTTAAGATGTATTCTTGAAACAATTTGAATAAAGAATTTTTAAAAAGAATCCAAATTTAGATTTATTGATTCATTCAACTACAAAAATAATTTTATTATCTTTCTCTTATACAGTCTCTTCACGGTAGCCGTAAAAGCATATTATCTTGTTGATATTTGCTTTAGAGCTTTTTAGCTCAAAAGAAGATTTACTTCTCAAACTGGACTTCAAAAATCACTTTATTAATTTTTTTTTGTACGGTCTCTTTTCGGCAACACTAAACATATTTTATTTGGAAGAATTGCTTTAGAGCTTCTTAGTTCAAAAAAAAAGATTTACTTCTCAAACTCAACTTCAAAAATCATTTTATTAGCTTTCTCTTATATGGTCTCATCATGGTAACTGGAAATATATTTTATCTGGAAGAATTGCTTTCATTTTTTTAACATTCTCCTGGAAAGTCTGCTTAAGATATTACCATTAACATATTTTCGTTGGAAGAATTGTTGTTTGTTTATGAAACAGGTTTTCATTGAAGATTTCTTGGAGATAACGAAGCTTGAAAGCATTCACAATAGATTGCGAAAGCTTTTAACAATATATGTAGCAAAGACAAGATTTTACTTTGAAATTTGATTGAAATACAAATCTGGCACATTGAGTAATCGATCTTGGCTTGAAATTCGGTTAAAAGAGATTTTTGAGCCACCAATATTTTGCAAAACCAATGACGTAGTAATCGCAATAGATAATTAAAATAATCCTATCATCTTAGTTTTATCTAAAAGAATTGATATTGTGTTATACACTTTTTGATATAACAACTTTCAAACCAGTGTTGTGCAGTGAAATATTATGCTAAAACTAAAAGAGTCGTACGAAACTCAATTCCCAGATTAAATCTGTCACTGAGTAATCATAATTCCATTCGAAATCCTTGATAGTTTTCAAAGAATCATTAGGAACACATAATACAGATAACAAAGACCACTTTTTTATGTTAATTTAAATTTTAAAGATTAAACAACAAGATACGAGAAGTTGTAATGCAATAAAGTATCTTGATTAGCACATTTCCAATTAAACGGAGAGATGCCAGCAGAGCATTGAGTCAACTCAAACAAAGAGCAATCTTATAAAGTTGACATAGTATGTTTATAGTACAACAAGACACCACAACAACAACAACAAAAAACCCATTACATGAATCACAATTGAAATAACATAGGGAATTGAAACTCTTAAACGAGCTCTGGAACTGAGAAGCTGTAGCAGGAGTTGTGCCATTAAAAATAGCAAAATATGCGCATAAAAATTGCATTAAAATTCCGTCAAGATAGAAACTAATAAACAAAAGCAATAAAGGGCAGTTGCAGCTCGCTTCTATGGACATGACAAAATGTCAGAAGATAGATGTCGGACGCCATGGTCTGGTCCATGTTGCGACTATAGCTGGGAAAATGATTTCCAATGCCCTTAAATGGCCCAGAAAAAGAGACGCATGAAAAACAACAATCGAATTGACAAGAGAGGAAAAACGCGTGTAAATATCTTTGAAATGCTGGCGCAGCTTTCACAGCATTTTCCGAAAGACAACTTGAATGGCACAAATGCTCACACATGGATATACACACGCACACATATGCCACTCTCGCTCACACACATTCACACACACATGAAATGAATTAAACGCAGACGCGTGATTTTGCACATTAATTAAACCTTACATGCCAAAAGCCAAAAGAGAGGCAGGCCATCAAATTGACGTCATAGTGAACACTGTGAGGTCAACCACAAAGCAGAGCGCGGTAATTTCGTGTGCACTCTATCCTAACCCTCCGCCACCACCTTTAGTAACACAACCCTGCCTTAGTACACCCTTTACACATTACTCTGTGTAATTGCCTGAAAGCAAAGGCAGCGCATAAAGCTCAACGAAATGGAAGCTAGCATACACTGAGAGAAAAATTAGCGTGTCAGTAAATGGAGTTGCTGAGTATCCAAAAGACAAACCAAACATTTTTGAGCATTTGTTTCTACGCCGAGATAAATGTTGAAACTGCTATATACAGTGGCTTTGTACCACCTGAAGTTTGCGTGTTTTTAGACAAACGGTTATATAGCAATACATGATTCATCCCATACAGACATACATACCCAATATGGTTCAATATTACTTCCTCATCTATGGAAAAACGTTGTCTTAGAGTATTTACGTCAATGCATAATGCAATAAATTTTACAAGGTGACGCAAAGAAGTGCGCAAGTTCGGCTCTGCGAAAACTGGTTCAATTTTTGTATTGTAGCTACATGAAATATCGGAGCAAATTTGATATTTATATGTTTTTTTATGTATTTCATATTAATCTGCACATTTGTGTGAAGTTTGATCAAAATTGGTTCACTATTTCATTTAGCTGCCATATAAAAATTGAACCAGTTTTCTGCGCAGCCGAACTCGCGTACTTCTTTTGCGGCACCAGCTTTTGTGCATAGATAGATAGAATAGGTTAGTTTAAAAAATAAATTTTTGGGACATTTTTTTGCAAAATGAGATAATTGATATCTGTAAATGCAAAAGTTTTGGAATCCTTTTGCAAAGTTAAGTTAGAGAAGAAAAAATTAAAAAAATTAAAAACACGTTACGTATTATAAATTAAGTCGTAGCTTATTAATAAATTCCAATACTTATATTTTCAGTTAAATTTTTTCTTTTCTACGAGTCAATCTGCATCATTAGTTTTTAAAATAAATCGTGCATAGTACTATTTTGTTCCCTAACCAGATATAATACCCTTTAAGCCGGTTTTCATTTCTATAGTATTTGCTATATAAAAAAAAAACACTAAAAAAGCGTCCATTTCCATTTGGGATTTCTTTACAGAAAACAAACTTTTTTAATTCCGAGAACAAGTTTGAGGTTAGAGGAGCAATTCGAAGTTTTTACTTGGAATAAGCTTATTGAACTACATTTTGAACAATATACCAGGTTTTTTTCTCACTGTGTAAGGGCTTTCACCCTTCCTAGTTTTATATAGCCAAATGCATTTGATGGACAAAATGCTGGTAGAGTTGGTTGGTTCCTTGGTTGGTTGGTTGCATTAAATAAACTGCAAAAATAAATTGTAGCTCTTGTAGTTGTTGTTCTTGGCGGGGATAACAAAATGTTCCTTGTTCATGATTCCTATAAATAAAGTGATCCCTATGCTGCCAGCCAAAAAGTATGCAATGCATTTGGAACTCACTTCTGACTGAAATTTTTGAAGCTTGTAGTAGTTTATGGTTTGTTAAAGGAAAAGTAAATGCTTTTTGTTAAATATGGAATTTCTTGTAAAGAAGGTAATATGAAACCCGCAGAGCAATCAAAGCTTGGTTGAAGCTTAGTAGTAAGTATTTAGATATGTAAATATAAAAGAGTAGCTAAGTCTTTAAATTATTTGTACACTCTCAGTTAAACTTACCTTAAGAAATGTAGCTGCGGTTTAATATGAAAATTCCCAGAACCTGCAATAAACAAAGAACTTTTAATACAAAATAGATTCCAAAAAGTTAAACAAAAAATTTAAAATATTTTTATTTCATAGAAATATGATTTTCACTCAATTTAACCGACTGTAACCAATATCTATATTGATAGATCATTGATCTTTGATGAGAAAGAAAATATTTACTATGAGAATTGGTGTTCTGCCAATCCCAACTTTTTTTTGAAAAAAATATGAGTTTCCTACGATCAAAATCCCATAAAGCGATTGATAGGTTAGGTTAGGCCCCGATCACTCAGATCCTGGTCTTGGTGGGGGTTTTTCACTTCAAAGTGCATATACATCAGAGCTCGCAAAAATCTGTCAACCTATTTTTCCAACTTTTGGAGAGAAAACCACTCCGTGGATCCGCCACTGCTTAGACCCCTTGCGGTCCATAGTGGTGCCTCATAACGAGGACAGGTAGTATAAGGTATAATGGTGTAAGGGGGAAAGTGCTGGTTTTAATAGAGTAGAGAAGCTAGTGGCCGCTCTGTTGCAGTTTACTGTCTCCTGAACCTTTTTGAAGATTTGATAAAAGGAGACAGGTCCGTTGTGTTCAGATTTGCCAGATCTTCTAAAGATGCGTTTTCCCCGATACTGGGTGAGTTTCCTATGAAGTTCAGAACACTCGCATCACAGGCGTTGGATGCTTTTTCTATCCGCCTCATCTGCACAGCCACGACAAAAGTCGTGTTTGGGAACACGCATCCCCTCAGCGATAAGGCGTATGGTGATGTTCCTCGTTATAACTCCTGTCAACATCTTAGTTCATACTTGTGGAGACGCAGAAGTTCGAATGTTAGCTTCCACCATGGCCTGAGTGCACGGGAAATGTGACAACCGGACGCAATGTCCCATTGTCGTTCTGCCTGGGTTTTTTTAATTTGCAATATGACATCCTAAAAACGTATTTTTACATCCGTAACCTCATAAGCCGCTGTTAGCGCTGGTCCATTCCTGGCGCACTTGTCCGCCCCCTCGTTACAGGGTATACCAGAGTGACCAGCTGCCTAACACAGGGTTATTGAGTGACGTTGAAGGGGCTTAGCGCCAACACCGTGTTATGGATAAGCGTACTCTTCGTGGTGTGCGATGATAAGGCCTTAATAGCAGCTTGGCTGTCGACAAGAAGAGATATATTCCTTGTCCAAAGTTTATGTCAGTCTTATCGCTTGCTAAACTGTGTTTATGTATATCGGTCTGAAAAACGCTGCACCAATTAGGAAGACATATGAAAGCCGCGACGCGAAACTGTGAACTTAATCAAAGTTAGAGGACTCTAAAACTTCTAGATTTATTATTTCTATTTTTACTCTACGTACCACTAAGTGGTTGTAATTATTACAACTACTACTTACTAGTTACCTGGTTGACTCCTTCCTCTTTATTAGGAGTGCGTAGGAATATATTTTACAATACCATAAATTATGTTCACCCGCTTACTAATATTTTTCTAAAATCGTTTGGCTATTTGCTGGCCTAAAAATGTATATTTAATACACATAGGGTCAAGGTTACTATATATTTGGGCAATGCCACAGACTGAAGCAGGCCTGGAGCGCATCATAAGCTCCGGTAGCGATTGAGCTTTGTCCTTTCGTCCGTAAGTTCGTACGAACAAGTAGATCTTGCAGACCAATAGAACTAGAGAAAACAAATAATGTTTATCGATGCATATCGATATCTTGCCTACTCCTCACGTTCGAGAATCTGGCGCAAATACTGTGAAAAACCAGCAAAAAACTTCTAAAAAGATAAACAGAAATTTATCAATCTTAGACTCCCTTCTATAATTGTAACAATATTCCACTTTCTTTCATCAAGCTAAAGCCACCCATGTGGGCATAATAAACAACAAAACGTTGCCTTTTATTTTAAATCCTCTGTATCCTTCTCTCACGCTAACCATTTTCCTTTAATGCGCAATCAATCCAAGACTTCCATATGCACTATAGTTCCAAAGTCAATTTGATTTGTCATAAATTCTTTAATGATGGCACAGGATCTGAAAATTGACACATATGCGTGGTTGACATACAAGCTCAAATATCGATCCGACCAAGACAACCCTCATCTCCCAAATAATCCCTATTGGCATATTAACATTTTGTTCACAATTGAGTTAAACAAAAAATTCATTTAAACTGTAGTTTTTTAATTATTTATTGAAAATATATTATTTCATGTTCGTCAGCAGCAGGAAATTTTCAAAGGAGCTTTCCAAGTATATTATCGTATAAGATTGGTTCATTTATAGAGCTAATATATGGTGTGAAACGGACTCATTGAGGATCGGACGAGTACATTGGTCTGTTGAAAATATCTGAGGTTCGTTTGCTTCCAACAGCAGGAAATTTTCAAAGGAGCTAATAAATCGTGAGAAACGGACTTCATTGTTGCTAGTATTCCCCTATCATTGAGGATCGGACTAGTACATCTGTTGAAAACATCTGAGGTTGGCTTAGTACCAGGAGCAGGAACTCATCAAAAGAACTTCCTCAGCATCAGAGCCAACATCTAAGTATGTCATCGTCTAATATTGGTTCATTTAAAAGAGCTAATAAATCGTGAGAAGCGTACTTTATTGTTGGTAGTGTTCGTCTATCATAAAGGATCGGACGAATCCATTGATTTGTTTAAAACATCTTTGATGTTATTGAATATACAATTTTTCTGTCGTTCTTGCATACTTTATTACGCTCTCAATCTTCCTGTTTAGGAGTTATGGCCAGATTAGGTTGATAAATCGATGCAACTGACTTGAATTTGCGGTTAGTTTCGCTCTAACACTTCCTATTCAGAAGTTATGGTAACTTAAAGATGCCAAATATATATAGCAGTGCAGCTTCATCACTCGTCGAAATGACGAAGCTCAATTTTCTTATTCAGAAGTTATAGCCAGCTAAAGTTGAGAACAATAAACCTAATAAAAGTCTTTTCTTGTTTCGGAAGAATGGAAATTAATCTGACATGGATCTTGGCTCGATTGTGCTTATTGTCGCTCTAGCTCTTCTTATTCAGGAGTTATAGCCATTTAAAGTTAAGAACAATAAACCTAACAGACATGCAAAATTTTCGCTCTAGCTCTTGTTATGGCCAGCTAACTCAGGAGCTTCATCACTCGTCAAAACGACGACGCTGGGTATTTTTTTAAAATTTTTTTTTAGATTCATACCAGATCTAAAGATAAAGAAATAACTTGCATCCATGAACCAATATTTTGCACACGGTTGAAGACTTGGATACCATTAAAAGGTTTTCATGTACATTGAAAAAGTTGTTTTGCACAAATCTGAAAACTTTTAAAGTTTAAAGAGGGCTGTCAATAGGTTTTAAAATTTTTTTTTATTAGGATTTTTTCCAATGGTTATTCTAAAAACTTTATCGAAACTTGTTGTGCCTTTGAAAACATAGTGCAACTTGACGCAAATAATAATTTTTTTTAGAAGTAGTGGCTTTTGGTTATCCCACTGTCCGTCTTTATAAAGAATTTAACCACTTCCTCTTTGATGTTAAAATACTCTACTTAATCTATGCTAATAACCACAACTAACACATCTCATACATGACAATATAATGCAAAAGTCTTTGCTTAAAACTGAATTTAATATGCATTCAAAAATCTGAGCACATTCGGTTACTGCTGCTCAAAACTCTCAACCAGCTCATTAATAATTTTCCTGTCAATTAAAAACTTAATAACCAACTCAAGTTTTGGCATTTGCTCAAGCTAAGAACCGGTGTTAAAATGTTACACCAAAGTGTGGCGTGCTGGAAAATGTTTCGGATTTCAGGTTTCATTAGTTATGTTCCTGCAACTGACATAATTCACACCCGAGTAATTAACACAAAAAAAAAGAAACAGGCCATAAATATTAACTGTGCAAATAGTAAAAGGTTTTTTTTTTCTTAAATGATTGATAGCCGTGTGGAGTGGCGTGTGCAAGTGAAAGGTAGGTTAGTTACAAAGATTATCGGGAGCCTTGGCAGTGCCAGGTCTTTCATCTGTCAGCTGTCAGTTGAAGCTAAACTTGCTCTGAATTTTAATTGAGTCTTTAAAACCGTGTGCGAATTAAGTTTTGTTTATTTATTCGCGTGCTAGTGTGTGTGTGTGTGTATAGCTGTGTGGGTGCATCTGTGTGTGTTTGTATCTGTGTAAGTTAGTTAGCTACAAACGGTAAACAGCAGTCAACTGTTATGTTACGCTCGTAAAAAATGTAAACAGGCCAGACTTTGGGCCATTAGGGCAAACTGTCTGCAGTACAAACACAAATACAAAAACAAACACAAAAAAAAAGCAAACAAACATTTTCGTCTGACTTTTATTGAACAAACAGCGAGTGCTAAGTTTTTGTTTTTTATGTTACAGCAGGCAGCGGTGCAACGCTGCGTATGCGCAATGTTACCAAACTGCTACTAACTGGCTTTGCAGCTGGCCTTTAACCCAGTTTAGGTTTGGTTGGTTTTTTTTTTTTCGTTTTTATCGTTAACACCTTGTTGTTATATCTAATAGATTGTTTTAGTATTTGCTGTATACACTGCATTCTTTTAATGACTCAAAGTGGTTGATTTTTATTGTTGAAAAGTTGTTAACTGGGCGTAAAATGGTGTGACGGGGAGGTTCATATAAGGTAAGGAAATTTCTGGCATCTTTTGTTGAAAATAATTAAAAAATTCTACATTCTACTACTCGACCTCGGGCAAAAGTTAGCCCCATTTATCAATCAATTTACTTTTGAAAATATAATTTTATGTTACGTAACAGTTAGAGTATCTAGCGAATCTCGCAAGATTTGGTATCTTTGAGGCTAACCTAAAGTTGGTACTCTTAAGTAACAATCTATAGTTATAGTTTTAGTTTTCATAAATAGTTTAAGAAAATTAATAGCTTTATGTTTTTTCCAATTTTCCTAACAAATTGAAATATGGTTATTGTAAACTTAATTAAATATTTTTAAAAATCAACCATTCCGTTGAAAAGCTAAATTTAGCTAAGCTCTGTATATATTTCTTTTTTTTTATCTTTTAAAACAAAATATCAATGCCATGGAATAAAATTAAATTAAATTAAATTAAATTATTGTAAACTTAATTTAATATTTTTAAAGATCAACCATTCAGTTGAAAAGCTAAATTTAGCTAAGCTCTGTATATATTTTTACCTGTATAAAATTAAATAATAATGCCATGGAATAAAATTAAATTAAATTAAAAAACTTGACCGTTTTTAAAAATATTTTTTAAATTTTTTACCTCTTATTTTTTTTAATTTTATAATTCAAGCACGGCTGGAACAATTTTTATGAATTTTTTTAATTGAAAAAAAAAAATTAGGCCGTTTTTAAACATTTTTTTTTAAATTATTTACGATTTTTTTTTTTAAGCATGGCTGCCAGAATTTTATTTTGGTTTGTTTTGTACGATTTGCCTGCACGCCGTATTGCGGCATAAGTTATATGGTAAAAATTTAAAAAAAAATACGATTATTTATCGATTTATCGATCACTTTTCTTTGACTAGACATATCTTGTAAAAGAATAAAACTATAGCTAAACTAGCCAAAACTTTGAAGTTTTAAAAAAAATTTGACTTTTTGGCATTTTTTTTTAAATAATTTTTTAGCAAATTTCTTTTTTAATTTTATAACACTGGAAAAATTCACAAAATAAAAGTATAAAGCAAATATATTTTCTCATATACTTTGTATGGTTTAGTGATTTTTTGAGTATATCTCGAGTACGGATTACCAGAGCCTATTTTTTATAGCGACGTGCGTAAACAATTGTATATTTTTAGTATACTTGTAAACAATTTTTATATGGCAGTTTTAGCCATTCTATATAGTATGTTTCCAATTCCATTACTCGAGAACGGAGCGTAACATTTTCTTGGGTATTTTTTATATTTTTTTCTTCTCGGTATTCCCATTCTACGTACGTCAAGGAAAACTCATATTGTGAGTAACGAAAATTTCGTACTTTCCGCAACGTAGAATTTTTTTCATAAATTTATAATTTTTTTTTTTTTAAATTCGGCTGAATTTGCTGCAATTTGTTTTTCCATTTTAATGGCTAATCAGATTTTTTTTTTGGACGAAAATGTAGCAATAAAATTTGATATTATCCGATTTCAATTCTATTGAGGCATTTCTTAAATATAAATATTTTTCTTTACTCCAATTTGTTATCATTTATCTTTTACAAGGAGTTTCTTGGATTGTCTGATGGACAGCGCGTATTTAAAGAGTTTTTATTTGTGAAAATTCGAAAATTGTGGATTTCGAAGAAGATCCCTCGGTGGATCACGAATTTGTAATGCGCGATTCAATTTGCCGCCAAAACCATTAAATACATTATATTAAATTATTAAATGTCAGACTAGCCAACATTCAGGCAGGACAATGTCTTGTCCGCCAACATAGTATAAAAAAAAAAAAAATAAATAAAAGTTTGTACGGAGAGATTCGACCTCGAAAGTTTTCTCATATGATCTTACAAACACGAGAACGTTGATTATTTCTAAACAAAATTTTTCTGACTCCAACCTTAACCTCCAGCCTCAAAGCTGGATTTACCTTTTCTTTGAGTAAAATTGATTTCCATTTTTTTTAGCACCGCCTATTTCAAAGGACTTGGTTCAAGCATGCACATATCCAGTAAAAAAAAAAAGGAAAAAATTAGAAAATAAAATTTTTTAGAAAATACTTGGTAAAGACTTAAGTCGCCAGAAGACGTTGACTGAAAACTTTACCATCAACAAAATATCTAATCTATAGATACCAAAGATAATGACTTTTCTCATCAGGCTATACCTTACTTTACCGAAACAACTTAAGAGTATTCCATAGTTTAATATACTAGACTGTTTCCACTTATTTTCCTTTTAGCCACGTTTATTTATTGTGCCAACCAACCGTTGGCAACTGTATTATATTGATATATGACATGCAAGTGTGAGAAAGTGTAAGTGAGAATGTGAACGAGAATGAGATTGGTTGTATAATGAACTGTCATTATAATGCTTAGAGCCAGGTTAAGTGTGTTATGCTGATAAATGTATATATGTAGGTGAGCGTGTCTTGAGTTACTTGCGTGATATTTCTGGTTCTAGAACATAAGTAAATATTGCCTTAACTTTAATAGCTGCAATTTGCATTTGATTTATTTCAGTGCAAATTTTGACATAGTTTTGTTGTCATTGCATTTGATAAACAAAATTTGATGTTTATATACAATTTCTGTTTGAATCTGAAACTACTACATTGCGTATACGCAGAGTTTGCCCATTAACAATAAAAAGTACTTAGATACAGAAAAAAAAAAAAAAATACACGTAAATAAATTTAAGTGAGTGGCGGCATGAAGTTTTCTTGTTTATTTTACTTTAAGTTGACAAACATTAAATAAACACACAAACAAATAAACAAACAAAAAATGTGACGCAGTCGAGACGGTGCACGACAGTGGGATACACTGTGCCATTGGAATGCCTTTGTTCATTAGGCTTGCATTACGCTACATACCAAAATTTATTGAGCAACCTTTGACCTGCGGCTCACCGAGTGACCCATTTGATAATTTTAAGTGACTTATTTAAGTTCCTAAAATAATTAACAAACATCTAACAAAAACTTTGGTAATAAAAGATGGCGTACGTTAAAGACGGGCGCGGACGACTTTGGGATACCCTGTACCACTGCTTGCAATCAAATCCGGTAAATTGCTTAAGAACACCAAAAGACATTTGATTGCCAAATTAGATTATGATACCTTCATAAACAACCAAAAACAGACGAATTTTTAATCAAAAACTTTTTTTTCGACCGATCTGGGAGCTATATGATATAGTCAACCGATTTTGATCAAATTTGGTACAGTGCTTGGGAACTCGAAAAAACTCCTTAACGCCAAATTTGGTTACAATATCTTCACAAACAAACGAAACACAACGAATTTTGTACATAAAACAAATTTTCGACCGATTGGTCCTATGGGAGCTATATGATATAGTCAACCGATTTTGATAAAATTTGGTACAGTGCTGGGGGTTTCTAAAAAACTTCCGATTCCGTCCTCTGAAACACCCCTATGGGAGCTATATAATGTAGTCCCGATATCAAAAAAATAAAATAAACTTGTCTCCTATGGATTAATAAGGGATCTTATCTGACAGTTTGGTTGCTCTAGCTCTTACCATCTCTGAGATCTAGGCGTTCATACGGACAGACGGACAGACGGTCAGACGGACAGACGGACATGGGTATATCGACTTCTCTAGTCACTCTGATCATACTTTAGGTAACTTTGGGGGGTCTCCGACTTCTCCTTCTGTACGTTACATACATTTTCGGCTTGCACAAACACAATATACCCTTTGTACCATACGGTACAGGGTATAAAAATTTGTGAAAATAGATACTAAGAATATTTTGGTTGTTTTGAGGAAATTGGTTCGAAATATGGAGATGGATTATTACATGCTGAAAAACGATGTTTAGGTCGAGTCAAATATTTCTTTACTAATTAGTAAACAAAATAACTGTTATTATTATTTTATTAATTATTATTTATTATTTTTTATTTAGATTAAATTAGTCATTTTTATTTTCTTATTATTTTTATTTTTTTTTTTTAACTTTAGTCGTAAGCCATGTTTGCTAGTTGGTTCTTAATTATGAATAATGTTTTTAAATTAATACAAAAAATAATTATTTATAAAAATGGTATATTTCATAATTTTCATTTGCAATTAAAAAAATCAGAGCTTAAAATCGATTCATCCTTTTTTTGAATTTATCTTAAAAAATTATTTCGCTTTGATTTTTTTTTTACTCCACTACTCTTGCTTGCGTTCCCTGTTTAGGAACTTATGGGCTACCATTGCCACAAACCTAGTATACCCTTGACCCAATGGGTACAGTGTATAACAAACAAACAAACCCACTCACACACACTCTTACACACATCGTCGGCACTTGTAAACAAACATTTGAAAGCAAGCAGACATAAATATAAACTGTTTTGATTGCAGGCAAATAAAGTACTACAGTGAATACTCTAATGAACGAGTGTCAAGGTGCGGCCCTATCAATATTTGTGTAAACAAAAAATGTATTTAGTTTTAAGTGTGTGCGTTACTTATTTATTTTTTGTTTTTATACACTCAACCCTTTGGGGTACATTAAGTTAGTACATAGTTAGTTAAAGTTAGTACTTTCAAAGGATATGGGTATTTTTATTTATTTATTGTTTCAAGTTATTAAGTTAATGAGTACAAAACTTTTGTGAATCCTGGCTTTATTGCATTTTCTTGAGATTTGCCTATTTCTGAGGGTCTCTTCTATTAATTAATTTTTGGCAAGTAAAATAAATTAGTTAAAGTTATTTACATTGAAGCCAAAATTATGTTTTTTATGTTAAAAAAAAAATAGTTATTACTCCAGAAATTTTGATAACGTTACGCCTAAAACTTAGACTAATAAAAAAACGAGAAAAGTTTTAGCTTATATAGCTCCAGAACAAAAAAAGTATTGCCCACTTCATAAAGTTTTGAGATTCTGTATTTTTACCACTTCTATTTTACGTAACGTCACGCCAAGCGTATCTTTTAATCAGTTACACCCATCGTTTAATTTTTCATACTTAATATAGTTTTACTTAATTGTTACGTAAATGTATAATATTTTTTGCAAAGGGTCTAACTAAATGAGATACCGAAAAGTGCCGCAACGATTTTTGAAAACTAATGATGAAATTCGATTCATAGGTCAAAAATGGAAAAAAATTTTTTAAGGAAATTTTTTTTTGAAAAATATGCAATAGTTTGTTAAAATTAAAAAAAAAAAGTGAAAAACACGTTTTCTTTTTTTTGAAAACTTTTTTTTTACCTATAAATTGAATTGCATCAATAGTTTTAAAAAATTGTTATACAGCTAGACCTTAATTTTTATATTTTTTCTTAATGCCACGCCATAAAGAGTTATTTGTTGCAACCTATAATTCAAAGTATTCAAAATCCTACGAAAACTTTTGGAGCTGAATTTAATAAAGCGCAGTGTGTAGGGTATAATATAGTCGAGATGTTCCGACAGCAACCATCCCGCTTCTTTATCTATAGAGCAACTTCCTTAACTATTGATAAGTGTAGAATGTCATTGATCTTGAATGCCGCAGGGCTGAAGATAAAACTTATAATGGAGCTTTATTTACTCGTTTAGTTCTTAAGTTTCTTTAGGTTTGAGAACCTTCAATATTGGATATGAAAAATTTTTATCGTATTTATTATTTCATGAAACGTGTATGGCGGGAAAGCTTTATCTGGCTACCTAATAGTTTCTTAAAAAGATACCACCCATTTTCTTCGTTGTTTCTGTTAATGAGCCCCATTAGCTATCACTCCAGTTTCATTAAAGTACCAACTTCACTGACTATCTTAGTATCTTATCTAAAGTTTCGTTAAATGAAGAATTGTATGTTGCACAAATTGGCGATAAGGTAAAATTATCTCAACTACATCATTCTTTTTTCCACCTTGGTACATATCATCAATCGTTTTTTTTTGTTTGATTGCAACGCTACAAGTTTCAAACGTACCCAAAATGCATCTTAATATTATTAAACTCAGAATAAATTGGCTTTCTTTTTCAGGAAATAAATTCGAAACTTTTTCTAAATCTTTTTAAATATCCGGCAAAAATTTGATTGAATTTATAGGAACTTTTTTTTCAAATAAACTATTAACCAAAATTCAAAGTAAAAGTGAAAAATCGATGCATCGATGTTTTTAAATTTTTTCCAAACATCGATTTTTATTTTTCGATGTTCGATATATCGTTTAAAATACATCACAAAGGGAAAAAACCCACTATTAGCTAGATGCATAATTAGCGACTTAGTACTTTTAATTAAAAATAATAATGTATCTAATAGTAATATGAGCTTTAATAAAATATTGCTATTTTTTATTACAGATCTTGTATTAAAAAGTATCGCTGTGCTCCTGTAACATCCACAAAAAGCGATAAGCGGAGTTGCTTGAAATCAAAAAACTCGGATATGATTTTATTATTAATAAAAATAAATGGAATTTAAATTATGGATCTTATATAATATGGACTTTAGATAATCTTTGCAATTCGAAGTTAAAATATAGGAACGAAACTTACTGGGCTCATGATCACCCTTACCCGCAGAAGAATTGAATAGAAACTTGACAGAGACACACATCTTGAAGATTTTAAGAGCAAAAGCGCTGTTGAACCTGTCAAAGAAATGCAAATTTTGCCATTTCTTAAAAAAATGTATAGTTAATCAGCGCCAAGGAAATTTAAACTGCTCGGAAATTTTTAGTAGTATAGAAATACCTCCAACCGGGTCCCAACAGAAAGCTTAGTGCATTGTGCTTAAAATAGAACCTGAAATAGGTAAAAATAAATAAAAAACTAGCTGCATGATTTCATACATGGAATAAAACAATGCCTTGAGCAGACATACTTGTACCTATATAATACTAGTTCCATTTAGTAAATGGAAATGCAAAAAATTCCAAAGTTCTGCTTCATTACACATCAAAAGCGACGCAATGGGGCGGTAAACATTTCCAATGGACAACTGAGTAGTTGGATAGCTATAAGGTGAGTGTTTATCGAGACGATACCCCAACTAATGTCTATATAAATGTGAACTGGGATTGGGCAAAAGTTACGCATGAATTGAGCGAAATATTTCAAATGCCTCTAAATATTTGTCGCTATAGAAGCTATAATGATATATCGTATATAATTCGTAAGCACTACCTGTAAGCTGATCAAAAGCCGATTATTAGCCAGATTATAAGATCTAGCTGTCTAGAGTCTACAACAACAAACTATTACAAGTCCATTTGCGCACATATTTCAAGTTTTCAATACAATTCATAAACCTGTCATAAGTCGTTGATATATTGAAATATTCCATTCCACATTTGTTCGATTAAAAACCGCGCAATAATTGCAATTAACACGTTTTTTCGTTGTAATAGAGTGTACCCTAAGCATAGAGGGTATATGTGAATAAACCTGGAATGTGTAACGCCTAGCAAGATACTGGTTAGAACCTACTTTCAGTAAGCTAGGGGATGTAAAAGCTGGACAAGCCAAGCAAAAAACAGTGATTATAATCACTGTCTGGACAAGCCACACAGAAAATATTGATTGTTAGAGCCTCTTTCTTAACATCCATTACTCTTCTTCTCGACAACATATAGACTCTTCAGCGGGTCTTTCAGGTAAGGGGTTCACCAATAGGTTTGTGGATGTATTTTTGACACTTTACCCTTTCCCCATAAACAAGTTCACGTTGCCACAACGTTTGGCAACTGTTTTGCATGATAGTAAGCCACATAAAAGACTCAGTACAGGCAAGTGTAGCCGCCAACGATAATCTGGTCCTGTCTCCGATGGTTACCTGGCGTATTTTGCGCCAAGCTGGTTTTGGCACAAGAACTAAAGCCAAATAACCAACGTTTACGTAGTGAGTTCGCTGATTAGGCCCTGGAAGCGATGGCAACCGATCGCGATTTTCATCAAAAAATCATCTTCTTCGATGGGGCTCATTTTTGGCTGAATGGCTTTGTGAATAAGTAAAACTGTCGTTATTGGTGCAAATCAAACACCCCCGTGGTTCATGAATCACCATTACATCCCGAAAAATCACTGTTTGGTGCGGTTTATGGTATGGTGGGAACATCGGATCGTACATCTTCAAAAATGAAGAAGGATGTACCGCAACTGAGAACGGCGAGCACTACCGTGCGATATTGACCTTTTTTTTCCGGAATTCGATGCTATTGAGGCTGAAGACATTTACTTCTAAGAAGACAGTGCAACTTGCCATACAGCAACCGCTACAATGGACTTATTGCGATCAAAATTCTGTAAGTCATTAATTTCGCGAAATGAATCTAACAATTGGCCGCCAAGATCATGTGATTGTGGGGCCATGTTAAATCTAAGGTTTATGCCAACCAAACAAACACTTTTGATGTATTGGAAGCCAATATTCGAGACACCATTAAAGCCTTACCACTCGAAAATTGATCTGACGGGATCAAATAGTGCAAAAGCAGTCGAGATGGTCATTTGAATGATATACTTTTTTGTATAATAATACACAATAGTGTTGGGTTGCTCATGAGTGAGTGAGCAACAATGAGCAGCTCCCTCAAGTGAGCAAGTGAGCCAACTCAGTAAAGTTGTTCTTTTTGGCTCACTTGCTCTACGGCTGGAAGTTGCCACATTTTTTTTTTTTTTGTTAAACTCGCCGCTCATTTGATGGCGCAAAATTCGTACAGTAGAACAGTCCGCTTAAAAAAAATGGACGTTACACCAAAAATTAAAACAATAGAGGGAATATCGGCTTTAAATTTTATAAAGAATGCCTGAAAGAGTGGGACATTATGAATCAAGAACAATTAAGCGGATCTCAACCCTTCTGTATGCCCGTTTGCAGCCAGACCCTTTTCATTTTAAATTGTATTTTTAACATACTTCTGATTGAGCAATCATCTTGAAATTTTCTGACTTTTCCTAAATATTTATTTACTCTCATTTTCAAAAAAAAATTCAAGATCCTTCCATTACGAGGATGGTTATAAGGATGTATTTTTATACCCTGTACCTATAGGTACAAAGGGTATACTAGATTTGTGCAATGTATGTAACGGACAAAAGGAGGAGTGGCAGACCCCAAGTTTTTTATACCAAAATGCTTATCATAACCTCGGGTAGCGATTGAGCCATGTCCGTCCGTCCGTATGAACGCCTAGATCTGGAAGACTATAAGAGCTAGAGACACGAAACTTTACCAGCTGGTGCGCATATTTCCTAAGCAGATGAAGTTTGTTGAATCATGTCAATATCTTCCCCCGTTCCCCCGCAGTAGTATTTTCACCTGAAATTTAAAAGAGCGATGCGTTGTAGTTGCATGCATCTATGTGTAAAAAATGAACAAAATCGGACAAATACAACAGAAGTTATAGTCAAAAATGTGCAAATTTCACCTCCCCTTGCCAATAAACTGCGTCAATATTTGACTCTACGCAATTATGGCTACAACTGACCTAGAATCACAATTTTTGGTAAGCTCATTCATGTGGCTCTAATGAACAAATCCACATCCAAATTTTATCGTTGCGGTCCCCCCACCCCCCGCAATCCATTTACCGTGTTTTCTCCCACACCCCTCAACATACCAACTTGAAACTTACCCCGTATACTTTTAATAAATTCTTTGTTGTAACATTCGAGTTTCATCAAAATGGGTAAAAATTTAGGGAACTTATAGGTATAAATATCGATTTTCACCAAAAAAAAATAAATTCCAATTGGAAAGTTCTTAGATGGAATATGCAGGAACAATTTTTTTGACACAAAAGGTACAGGGTATTCCACTGTCGGGCACCGCCTCGACTGTACCACATTTTTAAATATACTTCTGTTAGGGAGTAGTATTTCGCTTTCTTGTGAACAAAAGAAAGAAAGAACAAGAAAGGCGGTGCTTCTTTTTTCCAATGTACTAGGTCCGTTGTAGTCATTGGATAGAAAAGAGGATGCGTACTTTGTTCACAAAGAAGCTAAAAACTACACCGTAAAACGCGATTTTGTGCAAAATATGTAATGATGCTGTGTGCCAAAATCCCTCAAAGGTTCAATATATCTGTTTGAAGTGTGAAACACTTAATCAATAAGACGAATACCATTAACATTTCATCAAAATTATTCATTTATATACATAATCTTCTTCAAAACAAACCGAAAAATGCATGAAAAAAAATATTTTTAAATCTATTTTAACCATTTTTTACCTGTATTTTGTTTTTTTTTTTGCCTGTAGATCAAATTGAACATATGCGAAAGGCATTGAGTGAAAGAAGTAATCAAAAATTTCTACCTATGCGAGACATAAATGAACTTGATGCACGTCTAAAATCGAATATTCCCATACATTTGTATGGAAATATAAAGGGGTCTGGCTGGACCCATGTGCCAAACCAAAGGTTGGAACATGTGCCAAGCGGAGGGCTAAATGCATCAAATGGAGAAGAAGCAAGTAAGGCATTGGAGCAGGAAATTTGTTCCAACACCACTCCAAAATAAACATTATTATTTGAAATTACAATTACAAATGTCAACGTAACAACAATTATTTTTTTAGATGATCTCTGAAGACAACATTATGAAGAAGACTGCTCAAAAATACTTTTGCGTTCCAGCAACCTCTGCGAGGGCCGTCAGCTCCTATTTATTAATAAAAATTCTCTCATAAAAATAAACACCTGCGTCGTTGCCTTGTACGGCAGCCCTATATAGGAGGACATGTTTAGTAACTTAGCATGCTAATAAAAAGAAGAAGAAAAAACCCCCTCAAAATCCCAAACGAATTAAGTATGTCAGTGAAATTTTTTTCGCAGGAAAATACTTATCACCAACAAAAATGTTTGTATATATAGTTTATTTTTTTGTTTAATTAAAAGATTCCTTTCATTAGTACTTTGAAAGATTTTCGACAAAAATTTAACCAATATCCACAACTACTATTTGACAACTTTCAAAGAACTCTCCCGAAACACCAATTTTTTTTTCATTGCTTGTAATTCACAACTGGTTAAAATAGATCGTGCTATAGGTTGCAAGTTTGTTGGCTTGAAATTCAATATTAAATTTTTCTTTTGTAATCTGTCTTAAATTTTAGTTTTATATGTCGTATTTTAAATAGGTTATCGACATATGCATATTTTCAAAGCGTACGATTGAATAACTTTTAGAAGACATTTTTATCACATATGTACATTAAAGATTATGAAAGGGATTTAAAATTTTAATCAGGGGTTTTAATTTAGCAAATGAATTACGAGAGCAGCGTGCATTGAAGTGCATACTATATTCGACTGGAAATCTGAACTAGTTTTTTTTTACTGCATTCATAAGTGTACGAACCATAAAAGTTTTTAATATTCAAATATGTTCAGCCATAAGCAAAAAAAATGTATTCGTTTATTGTGCACCATATCAAATTAATTAAAAATTACCGACTATTTGAATATGACTACAATTTATTACTTTTTGTTATTATTATTAAATAGTTGGATTGTTTTATTTTTAAATATTTGCCATTTGTTGTCATTGACAGCGAACATGTCCGGGCATTTTTTTTTTTTTTTTTGTATTTCTCCCTCTTTTGACTTTGACATATTATTCGGTTTGAACAAAAGACCTAACAGTTTTGTATTTTAGCCAAACATTTTTGAAATATTTCTTCCAATTTGTTATAGTGCATTGAGCCCATTACTACATTTGGCATATAAATGACAGGGCCTAGAGTGAGTGTGGTTGTAAAAGAATATATATATATATATATATATATATATATATACATTTATAGCTACTCATATGTCATTTATTTAGTTAAATAATGGACTACACGTTATGGGCACAATAAATAAGAATTCGAGCAGCATGTGATCTTTGTGGGCCAGTTTTTGTGACTCGTGTTTGGATTTAGAAGATTTGGTGTATTGTATTTGTTTTGGACAGGAATATGGTAAACAACCAGTTTGAGCGTTCTTGGGTACAATAATAGCATATGGTATGTTTGGGTTTAACGATCATATTTATTAGAAGGTGAGTCTTCGAAAACAATACAAGTTTCTGACCAAATCGCTCAGATTGTTCCTAACATATGGCAGCACTTTTTGAAAAATTCCAGTGTGCACCCCTTGAGCTAAAAAGAAAATTATGGTAGGGAATAAATGTGCAGAGAGAACTAAATAGACAGAGGCGAAAATTCTCTCCGAGTTCGAAAGTGCCGTTGAAACTTTATCCAACGACTTGGGCTCGTCTGGTGTAAAAGCAAAATCAAACGCAAAATAAAGTCACGCACCAACAACAAGCAACAGCAATGGTAGTTCGTATTGATATTTATGCATTGAAGAATGAATGGCAAAGGCAAAAGCAAAAGGAAGCATTGGCTCGGCTGCGTTGTGTTCTTACGTTTAGCCATTGACTTAGGCTCGGTCATAGCAAAACGATTTTTTGGCTGTGGCTGCGTTTGTTTTGATGTTTATGAATGGTCTTAGAAACATTTTAGTTTTTATAGGTTTTGATAAGCCTTTAATCATGAAAATCTGGTATGAATCTACTTGACCCTGACTAGTAAATAGATAAAAAGAAGCTTTCAATTATTTATCTTATAATTTTTTATTAAATCAGCATATTTTTAAATAATTTTAAGGTAATAACTACCGAGGACAAATAATTACATGTGCATTGCTGCAATTACATTTTTTTTTAAGTTTTTTGATGTTATATATTTTTGTTTTGGTCTTTGCTAAAACTTTAGTTTTTCTTCATACAAAATAATAAGTGCCTAAACTCTATTTTAAAGTTTTAAAAGTATTGTTACTTCATAGTTTAGTTTGTTAGGAATTCAATTTTGACTCGAATCGCCTACAAAGACAAAGCAAAGGAAAGGATATTTTGCCGGCGGCTATTTGCTTGCCACGCAAGTAGGCGGCGATGAACGAAAGTGGCGTTTGCAAGTGGTTTATTCGTTCAATTGCTAGAAAACTATTAATCCTAGGATAGTAATAGAGAACTCATTTTGTAGATCATTTCATATACTTCAATAGAGTACTTGGATATTCTTGCGAAAGTCCCACCAATTTTACGGTAGGAGCAGATGTTTTGAAAAACACCATAAACTATTTCCACTTTTTTAACTTTGAATAGTCATTGTGCCTGAACCAATTAATCAATCACTTTGATTTGAGTTTTATTTGAAAAATTCTATATTTTACTGATAATAATTTTTATTAAAAAAACATAATCACACCAACCACTTTTTGGCGGGAAAGAGCAACTGCCTTTGGAAAATTTGGTTTAGAACTTAATTTGGGTCCCAAACAATCTGATGATGTTTTCTACTCAGTATTTTTTTCAGGCTTAAACTCTTTGTTTATTGTAGTAAAGAACAATCAGCATTAGCAATAGCTAAGCATTAGCTAAACATAATGCGTTGGTTTAAACTTAAAAGCAAAAACAAAATTGAATACAAACAATGCAGCTGCGCTATGTTTTTCTTTTTATGCATTTGTAGTTGTGAATATGCATAAAGCAATTAAATATTTTAAAACTTCATTACAATTTTTGGGCTCATTGAGAAAAAAAGCAAACAATTATTTTATTTTTTTAGCATTGTTGCACCAAATCAGTTTCTAAGCAAATGCAATTTGCAATTAAAAAAATGCATTTCCCTAAAATTGCCATATAAAATGAATAAAAGTTGATTTAGTAAAATGGCAAAAAATAAATTGCAAACTAATTAAATAGCGAAGAAGAAAGAAGTCAAAAACTATGATTAGCCAAGGCCGGCAGCCCAAAGATATTATAAACTCTATGAAGTGTGGTTGGCGGGCAGAGTTAAAAAGGAAAATCTAAAAATAGCACATACAATTCTCGTGTTCTTGCAATTGAACTCGGCTCTATACTTCGTTGTTGGCTGTCGGCAATGTTCATAAATTCAGCCGCAGCCAAAATTGTAAATTTTTAGTTTCTGAGCATTCATACCCTTTCTCAATATGTGGCTGCTATGACACTTTGCAATCGCGTTTGCTTTACACTAACAAATGCATGCATAAATGGCGAAAAATACGAAGAAGAGTATTTTGCTATCGCCTTCCATTCTGCTGAACTGTTTTGCATTGCGGCACACACAAACACAAGTCATTTTTAGCCGGAACAAAACAGACTTTTGGTCAGCGCGTTGTCATTAATAGCTGCATGTTATTAGGCCACTGTCGATAGAACTGTTTTTTTTTTACCAATTATTTTTTAATAAAGTTTAAAACAGTGATGACAATAACTTGTCGTGAGTTGTAGAAATATGAATGATGATTTATATAAAAAATGATAAATGATGATGATAAAAAATTAATAAAAGAAAGAATTGATCATTGTTCCATTGGTTTAAAATATTAATATTTTTAATAATAATATTATATTAATATTTTTTAAAGTAAATGCTTAAAATAAGCGATGTCTTAATACTTTGTATGCCTCACTGAAAAAAAAAATTAATAAATGTACAAAAGAAACAATATTTACAATATTACAAACTTTGCACAACAAAATTTCCTTATATTAATAAAACTATTTTGAAAGAAATATAATATCAAATAAAATGTCAAAATTAAAATTGAAAACTAAATAGTTAATATATAATAGCAAAGAATATATGTAGAACTACACAAAAAAGTTTACTTTGCTTGAATTTATACATTTGCTTGGACATGAAACTTAGCAAATGGATTTCGCGCAGTGGCAATGGCCTAGTGGAATGAGTGTTCGACTCAGACTCTAATGTGTCGAGGTTCGGTTCTTAAATGGATGTTAGATTCAATATGATTTTTTTTTTTTTTAATTTTCCATAATTTCTGTTCTTTTTCTATTAGATATATATTTTTTTATTGTCATAAGAAAATTAATGTTTCATTTTCGACAAATGTTTTCCCAATGACAATATACATACTAAGATGTGTATGCAAAATTTGTTCAGCTCTATGGCGCGGGCAGTGAGAGCACAAACAGCCAAATTCTTAAATTTGTACTTTTTAAGCCTTCATACCCTTTCGAAGCCCACCCGTACCAACAAGCGCTAAAATGAATTTGGCTGAGATGCACATTCTATGTAGTTCTTTCTATATTCTTTGATAATATTTAAATTATATTTATTATATTTATATTTAAATAAAAAAAAAAGGTTTCGTTGCGTTATTATTAACATATTAATGAAATAAAATTAAAATATTTTGCCAAAAATCATCTATAAACCAGCATGCATACAGACAAATTTCCCATAAACTGTCTGAAATGGACATACTCCAGGAAAAAGCATGTACCAATGCTGCCTTGCAATTCAAAATGAACCGATATACGCTGCGGCGCTGCAAATAAAGTAAAAGCAGAAACGAAAAATAATAGCAAAAGGTAAATAAACAAAACGCAAGATCCACTTCGAATTTTGTTTCGTTTGCTTTGCATTGTGTTTGCGAGCCCTCGTCAGTGATAAACTTTTAAAATTTTCGAACTCGGAGAGAATTTTCGCCTCTGTCTATTTGGTACTCTCTGAAATGTGTACAAGTAGAATATAAATTCATCAAGGCATATTAAATATTGTCAAAAGCTGCTTGTTATGCAACAGTCATCAGTTATTTGATGTTAGCCATAATCCACTAGAATATGAAATTTGGCCCAGGACTTGCTTTTGTTCTTACTCATTTATGCCAGAAATCGGAGCTTTGCGGGTAATATGTACAAATTTACCTTTGGTTCTAAAGATTCTTATTGTTTTGTATCCAAATCATCCAATTTAGGTAGTTATATTTGACAATTATGATTTGATGATCATTTCTGAGTTATTAACCAAAGCGCTTCAAAATCGGAAGATATAAAGGTACAGAAAATATTATTATGGAAACTTTTATTCGTTTTGTAAATGGACATACTGAAAAAACTAAATATTTTTACTTTTTGAAGATACCAACTCCAGTCCTTCAAAAGGAAGTTTTCGCGTCAAAATCGGAAAAGATACAGAGAGGTACAGTATGTATTATTAAAATTCCGATTTAAACCACCACATATTGCTTTTACAAAAGTTTAAATGAAAATATGGCGTGCGTTAAAGTTGGTCGCGGACGACTTTGAGATACCCTGTACCCTGTACCATCACATTGCACCCAAATTCGATATATTGCTTAGGTACTCTAAAAAACTTTTGAGTGCCAAAATTGGCACTAAGCTTAATAAACGAAAAAAAAACAACTTTTTTTGACTGATCGATCCTATGGGGGCTATATGATATAGTAAAGCGATATAGATAATATTTAGTAGAGTGGTTCCGATATGTATATCAAGTTTTATAAAATGTAGTGCAGAACTTAGGGCCTTTAAAAAACTTCCAAACGCCAAGCAACGAAATATGCCTAATATAAACCCGATATCAACAAAATAAAAAAAAAAACTCTTTTCCGTATCTTAAGAAGTTAAGGTAACTTTGGGGTCTCTCTGCATCTCCTTCTCTAGGCATACTAAACGTTACTATACCCAGAAAAAAAGAACTGATTTAATCCAATTTGATTAAAACCAGAGTATTTTAGTCTAAAACTTAAGAGATTTTTTTCTCAATTTTTGTAAAATAATGAATAAATACTCTCAATCTCAGCATTAAGGCTGATCGTTTTTAAGATGCATACGAACTTACTTTATTAAAACATTATTTTCTTATTGAGAGTACTTGTTCTTAATGCTAATCATTCTCAAATTCAGTGCCTTCGTTTTGAAACCTTTCTACAATCAAGTGCTCTTGTTCTTAAAATCACATAATAAGAATTTCTGTCTACAAAATAAAAATCCCTCTTAAAATAAAAATTTTACTCTCAATAATAGAAAAATCACGTTGGTGTACTTTTGGCACCTCAAATTCTTGTTTTAAGGGCAAGGCTGCCGCTTTTGAGCGCGAAATTCTTTAGTTTTTTTTCAAAGTGTACAACAGATGGGTGAGATGTCAACGGAGTGGCTGATTTCAAGGCACCCTATGCTATTATGTTTATTATAAGACAACTTTACAATATTTACAATATACAGCTAATTCAGATTTTACACGGTAGATACGTTCCAGAAAAAGCCGTGTAAAAAAGACATGAAGTACATCCTTAAGCTGCCACGAAAATAAATTAGAAATGGGAATTTCCTAAATAAATTTCTAGAAGATTAGCTAATAATAATATTTTTCTATCTCTATCTATCTCTATCAACTCAGCTAGCCATCCTCATGTAGGTACGATTAACCCCGATACTAATGCTCCGATTATAATGAAATTTCGTATTAATCGAAAGATTTTTTTTTTTTTATTTTCTACATACAGACTAGAACAGTAACTATGAAAATGTAGAAAATATTGCGCTTTGAAATTGTTGGTTGACAAATGGGGGTATGTAAGTAGGAAAAATTAAACCGGATCTGCCTGCATATATGAGATCAAGCATCAAAGACGGGCCGATTTTGTCCTCCATATTGAAAGAAACTTTGGTTACATATATTTGCACAAACTAAATATGCCTCTTACCTTAAGTTATAATAAAAGATGGCGTACGTTAAAGACGGGCGCGGACGACTTTGGGATACCCTGTACCACTGCTTGCAATCAAATCCGGTAAATTGCTTAAGAAAACCAAAAGACATTTGATTGCCAAATTAGATTATGATACCTTCATAAACAACCAAAAACAGACGAATTTTTAATCAAAAACTTTTTTTCGACCGATCGGCCCTATGGGAGCTATGATATATAGTCAACCGATTTTGATAAAATTTGGTACAGTGTTGAAGATCTCCAAAAAACTTCTGAATGCCAAATTTGGTTACAATATCTGCACAAACAAACGAAACACAACGAATTTTGTGCAAAAAACGTTTTTTTGACCGATTGGCCCTATGGGAGCTATATAATATAGTCAACTGATTTTGATCAACTTTGGTATAGTGCTTGGGAACTCTAAAAAACTTCTTAATGCCAAATGTGGTTACGGTATGTTCACAAATAAACGAAACACAACGAATTTTGTAAAAAACATAATTTTTTGACAGATTGGTCCTATGGGAGCTATATGATATAGTCAACCGATTTTGATCAAATTTGGTATAGTGCTTGGGAACTCTAAAAAACTTCTTAATGCCAAATTTGGTTAAAATATCTTCACAAACAAACGGAACACAATGAATTTTGTACAAAAAACAAATTTTCGACCGATCGATCCTAAGGGACCTATATGATATTGTTAACCGATTTTGATAAAATTTGGTACAGTGCTGGGGGTTTCTAAAAAACTTCCGATTGCCAAATTTGGTTATGATATCTTCATAAGCAAACGAATTATCCATCTAAAACTTTTGCTTTTTTTCGAGGTCCTCTGAAACACCCCTATGGGAGCTATATAATGTAGTCCCGATATCAAAAAAATAAAATAAACTTTTCTCCTATGGATTAATAAGGGATCTTATCTGAAAGTTTGGTTGCTCTAGCTCTTACCATCTCTGAGATCTAGGCGTTCATACGGACAGACGGACATGGGTATATCGACTTCTCTAGTCATTCTGATCATACTTTAGGTAACTTTGGGGGGTCTCCGACTTCTCCTTCTGTACGTTACATACATTTTCGGCTTGCACGTACCATACGGTACAGGGTATAAAAACGGTCTATAAAATCTGCCTCAATGAATTTTTAGTGCTATTTTCTGTATACAAACTAGGAGCTTTACGTTTTCTATACGCCCTATGATTTAAGGTCACTGTCAGACATGGTTCCGACTAGCTACACTAGCGCTTAAGAAATAATATTTTTTCATGGTTTCTATCTGTATTTTGTTCTGTAACTTGCGAGTGTTCCAGATTTCTGTTTAATTCTCTGTTGTAATGTGCTCTGCTGTAAAACATCCATATGTATGTATTTTTGAGGTTATCTTCATAACCCCCGTTTAGCTACAGTATTCCTGCTGTTTAGTTATTCCATATGATTTATTTGAGAAATATGTATTGCACCCACTACCCGCACTGTCTAGCTAATAAATTTTCGTTCATCCATTGAAATTCCTCAAATTTTTCTTTTGTGTCATTTATATACATTAATCGCCGACATATTGATTATAAAACATCAAAAACTTCTGATTCATCACATGTTACGCATTCATCTTGCTTGAACAAACAGCAATCAGGAATTTATTTCAATCATTTAAACACACAAAGCCTCACACACGCACACGAAATATGCTTGTTTATGAATGCCATCAATAAATACTGAAAATTCATATGATTTTCCTGGAGCTTTGGTCAAAATATGGCCCACAAGTAAAATTTCATTGAAATTTGTTAATTTCTTTCAACAAAATTTATATTTTGATTTATTAGCAAACGTTTTTTTCTTAACATTTTTGGCATTAATAATATGAAAAATGTGCAAATTGAATGCCAATCAACTAAACCGCAAATGTGTTGAAAAGCAACTACAACTATACCATATACATATGTATTAATATATAGAGCTACAGAGGCGTAGATAGTTTTTGCGAAGGGGTAGATTAATAATCAGTATGGAAGTTTATAAAAATTTCTTCCAAAATAATATTTTTCATCCTCGTACCTTCTTTATAGATAGAAGTGAAGAATTGGTTTCATTTTGTTTTGGGACTAAAGATTCCTTTTAAATATATATAGACACTAAAAACCAAATGTTCTATACTAATAATATCCTTAAATAAATTTGCTACATATTGACAAACTACAACGAAATATCGATACCGGCAGTCATCGAAAATGTTTTTTAATTTTTTTTTAAGAGTTTTCTAGAAGTTATAATAATAATTTTGTGGGGAAGACTAAGCTGAGAAGCTTAGGATCTATTGTGCTCCTTACTAGCCCTAGAGCTCCTCAGCTATTCCATTTTTAGGGTTGTACCTAATACCTAGTACCATATAGGGATGCCCTTATTCTGGCAAACCCGTCACACTCCGTAATTATGTTTTGGGAGGATTCCTGCTTAGTCTCATAGAACCTACAGTTGTTAGAATCTGTCATGCCCATCTTGCTCAGGTGCTTCCTGAGTCTTCAGTGTCGCATAAATAATCTACTTCGTATACAAAGGGAATTCTTGCGCAAGTTGCAGATTTTCATGAAACTATTTAGATTATAGGAACCGAGGAGCTGCTTGGAATGTCGTAAGCCAATTGTACTAAACCAGTGCGAGTTTGGTCTGGATCTCTCTACTTCTCGTAGTATCTATTTAGTAATGTGTCTGCCAATACCACAAAAGCGTTCAGGCCCTATTAGCGATCTCGCAGTACTGTTTCTTGCCAGTTTATCAGCTAATTCTTTACCGAGGATGTTGTTCTGTTCTGGGATCCTCTCCTTTTGAGCCACCGTAAAGTTATGCGGTACGCACGCGTACAAAGCTTTTTGTAACTTTTTAAAACTTTTGCCCAGGTATGTCTCAATCTCGCAATATATTACATGGCATCGATGTTTTCTGCGATTACGTCCGATATTGGACGACCTTCACGAAAATCATTGGCGAGTGATAATGTGGGGCTTGATCACTGAAACTCGAGTGAAGTTGAACGTTGCATTCTTGTCAAGATAGTCCACGGCAAAAGTCGTAATAATTAATGGTATGAGAATGTTGAATTTTTTATCATATGGTACCTTCAGTAAGGCCAAAGCGCTAAAAATAAATAGTGATCCTAAACGTAGAAGGTTAACTATAATCTATGGAATCCGATAATATTCTATAGAGTGTGATTCCCAAAGTGCCCCTTTACCAACACCACTGGTATACACTGTGCAGATCATAATTTTCGTAGCTGATTGTTGTGCATGATAATTGATTTTAGATTTGTTTGGCAGCAAGATCTTAAAGTGTGCCGGCGGCTCATCAAATTTGAAAAATTAAGTTTACTTTATATTTTTTTTTTGGTGTTAATTGAAAAATATTCTGCGAATTTTTTGCCACATTTTTTTTTCTTGGTTTTTGTGGAATACTTTGACAGGTGCAGTTTATCTGTGCATATTTGAAGGAATGGTTTGGCTGCCGTTGCATTATCCTGCCTGTAGTTGAGCACAATTTTGTGGGCGCCCGCACTGGCGCTGACTTCCTGCATGCAGCGCTACCCGACTCCGGGTTCCCGAAATGGTTTCAGCGCTTGCCTTTTTTTTTCTTTTGTAATTGCAGCAGA
Source organism: Chymomyza fuscimana (assembly GCA_949987675.1). Lineage (NCBI taxonomy): Eukaryota > Metazoa > Arthropoda > Insecta > Diptera > Drosophilidae > Chymomyza > Chymomyza fuscimana. The sequence goes on along the minus strand of OX465088.1, from coordinate 128,305,122 downwards.
CCGCCGGCTGTCTGCGTTATTTTTTTTTTGCTCTTTTGTTTTTATTTTATTTTTTTTGTTTTATTTTTCTCTTCTACTAGTCGCGCACTCGCTTTTCATTGCCTGCTCTCCGGTTTTCTGGTCCGTCTGTTGTTTCGTTACTTGGGTTTACTTTTTTTTTTTTTTCTTGTAAGCGCTTTGCTCTCATTTTGCTTTTTTCACGCTTATTATGTGTTTTGTGTATTTTTTTTTTTCTTAATGTTGTCAGACAGGATTTTCCACTTTAATGCAGTCGGCGTCGGCGTCGACGTCACCAGCGTTGCTTTTGGCGCGATTTTTATTTTTTGCCACAGCAGCTCATCATCATCGTCATGGGAGCTGCAGTATTCGGCCTTAGTATTAGCCTCTCTGCCTACAATATTTGTTTTTATATACTACTACTATGTATGTGCAACATTCAACCGCCAACAGCTAGGTTAATGCCGCTTTTATTTATATTTTTAAGCACATTATGAAAACCTGCTTGAAAATATTAGCAAAATTATGTTAATCCCTAAATGTGGCCAACCCCTTTCGGAATTATGGGAAATTATTGTTACATGTCGACTGCAATTACGCACTTATCTAGACATCCCAACCCTGCCCTATACCTTAAGCCATGCGCCATACAAAGTTGTCTATTGTTCCTGTAGTTTTTTGTGTAGCAAATGTTTAGTGCGTTTTTTGCTAGCGGTTTTAAACGCGATAAAGTCGCTTAGAGGGTTTTATGGCTAGATTTGCAGAAGTTATGCAAATATAAAAAATCTTTTTAAAACTGCAGTAATTTTACGCAAAAATGCCCAAATTTAACCTTTTTTGCTTGGAAAAACTTTTCTATAGCACATCTATTTTGTTTATAAAAAGGTACAGTAAACAAAATCGCTATGTACGCCTTATGCCAAACATAATTAAATTTTTGGAACGACAAAAATATCGTCACTTAACGAAATGACGTGATGTCTAAAAAAACTTTTATTTAATTTAATTTCTATTTTTTTTTTAAATTTTAAATGGATTTTGTTTAAAATTTTCCATTATTACTTTTCTCTTCTAGGTTACAATCTTGCAACCCGCTCGTCAACATAGACAAATTAATCTGATTTCGAAATTCAGAAATCATGCTATAGCATAAACGAAAGTAACTTCGTTCTTGACGAAAGCTTCCCGACCGCACCCCACTATTATTTACATTTTTTCTCGGGTTACCACCTATTAATCCCTATCCCACCAAGTTGAATAAAAATTGTAGAAATTAGGAAGGGTTTAAAGTAGCCGCGCATCCTGAATTTGGTCTTAGGGGTGTTTTTCACTTCGATGTGTATATATGTTATATCCAAACAACAGTTAATAGCTATTATAGGGTGGGCCATCTGTTCGTTTGTTTGTTAATTGCATTTTATTCGTATATTTTCCAACAAAATAGGCAAGTATATGCCATATGCAAGTTTGAAACTACTAATTTATGTATGAAAAAAAATAATATCGCCCAAATAGCCGAAAAAGTTGGTTATCATGGCTTTGTAGCTATCGGGGTTGACGGTAACCGCCTGACCGGCCTCATTTTCAAAGAAGTAAGGCCCAATGATGCCGCCTGCCCATAATCCGCACCAAACAGTTGTTTTTTGTGGATGAAGTGGATTCTTGTGTTACTCCCTTGGATTTTCAGCTCCTCATATGCGACAGTTTTACTTGTTTATGTAACCAGAGAGGTGGAAATGGGCCTCATCGCTTAATATGATTTTTGATGAAAACTCATCTGGTCCTGAACCCGAAAACTTTCCGTAGATCCTCCACTGTTCTAGGGCATATAAAAAAAAATTTCTCGAAATTCATAATCATAGTCAAATATCTATTTTGAGAAAGGCTCAATCAAAATCCGTCAAAACTTGCGTGCTTAATCAATGCTAGTCCCGACATTGTCCTATCTCTTCAGAAGAATGAAAATTTAATTTAAAAAAATTCATAAAAACACGCTCATGGTAAAAACTGGTGAAAAACTAATCATCCTTATTTTAGGTAATATTGGGAGTTCTTCGTATAGAACCATACTCGTATAGTAGACGTTGCATTGCTCTAAATTTTGTGACTAAAATTGATTATTTTGAGCTTATGTAAGAAAACCTGGAAAATTCCGGCAGAAAAGTGTGAAAGTGGCTGAAACGACGACTGGTTGTTGGGCAAATTAAATTTTATAATAAATTGGGGTATTCCCTTTATCTGGCATTATGGCAAATGGTGAAAGGGTAAAACGCACTATTTTAAGTGTAGCTAAAATAGGCAATATCAATTAGTGTGACCATATTTCTTATTCTGTTTACTACTGCTACAACTTCTTAGTTTTGATACTACCGCCATACCTCGGTTGCTCATGACATTACTGCGCCATTTTTGCCATTTTGCCATAGTGCCTAAAAAGGTGAACACCCTAAATAATTTCAGTTCGATTGCTTCTATGGTTTTTATCAGCGTTTAAAATGCTGCTACCAACATAGAAAATATCACACAATTTTAGCTGCCGCTGCTGCTTCGGCTCTAAAAATTTTCAATATCTGCTGTAGCAGTCGCAGCCGAAAAGACAAAAACGAATAGAGCCGATCGTAGCTCGACGCTCGCAACTGCGAAAAATTTCAGAGCCATAGCAGCAGTGTACTTTTTGCACAAGCATCCCCAAGTAACATTTGCACTCGGGATTTTACAAACAAAATATTTCGACTGCGGCCGCTGCTGCCGAAACTGTGAGCTCGGCTGCAGCGGCCGCAGTCGAAATATTTTGTTTGTAAAATCCCGAGTGCAAATGTTACTTGGGGATGCTTGTGCAAAAAGTACACTGCTGCTATGGCTCTGAAATTTTTCGCAGTTGCGAGCGTCGAGCTACGATCGGCTCTATTCGTTTTTGTCTTTTCGGCTGCGACTGCTACAGCAGATATTGAAAATTTACAGAGCCGAAATAGCAGCGGCGGCAGCTGCTACGAAAATGTAGCTTACTTTTTAAACGCTGGTTTTTATCAACAAAAATGAAAATAATATAATATTAAGACTTTTGAAAGCTTTTATGCCAAAATTTTTGAACTTTTAACATAGATTAAGTTCCAATTTATACCATTTTATTTTAAATCTTTTTAGAATTCTAAGTAAAAAGCAGCAAAATATTGAAAAATCATTCTTTTCTTTGTTTTTTGAAAACTCATTTATAATATTTATTTTCCAATAGCTGAGAACCATAATAATAATAACCAACGATAATTTGCATTGTTAACCTGCATGTTAAGTTTATGAAACATAGAAAAGAAGTCGCCCGATATCCCCAGAGTTGCCTTTAGTAAGGTCAGGAAGACAAAAGAAATTGATCTAGACATGTCTGTCGGTTCATCTGTGTGTCCGCATGTTTAAACGCTTTGATCTTGGACTCTATAAGAGCTAGGAAAACCAAACTTAACATTATAACTCCTTATGTGGCCGGTCAGACCAAGTTTATTTTTTTCTTTTGCCACGAACACTTACTTACCGATATAATTTCGAAGCGCTATATATTCAAGAATTTCAAAGCTGCAGCTTTAGATTGCCGAAAATAAATAAATCTTTCGATCGGTCGACTATGATTATAATCGAACCATAAATACCGTAGATAATCGCAATATGATTATTTAGAGGCGAGTGTTAGAGTGCTGGTTAGTATGAATATAACTATTCGATAGTAAGTTGCCATATAATATGATGGTCAGCGACCAATTTAAACATTAGCCATTTTTTTAAATATTTAATTTTAAGAAATTGTTTCGTATCTAAACAAACATCTGTAGTTCATTGCATATTTCCTGGATAAATTAATAAATAAAACAGTTTGTGCTATCTCATGTTATCAACATCATGGCGCCCAATTGACGCCACAGGCTAATCAACTGAATTTATTAACATCAATTGATTTTAACTAATTAGTTGGATAGAACGAATATATTGCATATAAACATTGTTGTTTATTTACACTTGTTGTGCTATAAATACTCGCAGATATCTACATACAAATATATATATCTATGTATTGTATATATCCACAAAATGACTTAACGAGCGGTCAATAAAGTGACCATTCACCATGCAAAAAAAATAAAAAAAAAACTAACTAATGGTCTGCTCTGTTTGCTTGTTGTCTGTCCGTTCCTATTAAAAATAAAACGCGTTTGAAACGCGCGCGCTACTCAATTAAACGGCGCCAAAAACGCGCATGCGAAGCACCATGTCCGTCCGTCTGTCCAGCCGTCCATCGTTTGGACTTTTACGACTGTATTTATGTCGTTTTAAAAGTTGTTATGCTGGTCCGAATATTAAACTCCTAGTTCTTGCTAATGACTTGAGTCTTATATATCTTATTATAACTATTTTTGTGATTGGGTGCTGTCAGGGGCGTAACGAAAAAATTTCGTGTTTCCAAAATACGTTCTTCATAGAGCTTGTGTGTGGGTTAGGACACCCAATAGCGTCCCCCTGAATGCGCCCTTGTGTGCCGTTATAGTTTTGCCAAACGCTTGTCAACTTGGTTTAATTTTTAGCTTACTTATAGCTTATATGGAATATGCAAATCATTTCCGCAGGCAGCCAAAAAACGCACTTTGCGTGAGTTCCAAGTGTCAACTAATTAATCGATGTTTGTTTTTTTTTTTTTTAATAATAATACCAAATAAAATGCATGACAATGACTTTGATGGATGGCTCACCTGCATATTGTTTATGGAGTTACTGATGAGGTTTAGAGCGAAAGAAATCAAAAGAGATAAATTCCAAAAAAAAAAAATAACCAATTGCTCAGCACTTTCTAATAATCCAAAAATGAGACTGCGATCTTAACTACTGAATGTATTTCAAGAGGTTACGAGATTACCTATGAATGTTCTTCAGTGTGCATGTTTTGTTTTAATTTTAAGAAATCTTTGTTCTCCGTCTATTCGAACTGAACTAACTCTTCTTGAGTGAAGCTCTTTCATTTTTTTTTAAGACTTTTTACAATCGGCCTTAGATTTTTAATTGAATTTATATGAAGCCAATTGCATTACTTAGAACCAGCCGCGAATCCAGGATTTGGTCTTGGGGGGGAGGGATTTTCACTTTTAAGTGTATATATATCAGAGGTCGCAAAAATCTGTCAACCCATTTTTTCAACTTTTTTTTTTTGGGGGGGGGGGGTCCGCAACCGAAAACCCCCGTGGATCCGCCACTGCTTAGAAGTTCTGTTCCTTTAACTACTTCACCACAGGGTCGCTTTGGTGTGCTCATCTTGCTAAACTTTTTCTCTTCTCATGGTTAGCAATAGACCCAAAGAACTAGACCAAATCCAAACTTTTTTTATTAGACTTTGTTTAGTTGAAATATTTTTCCTTCCTTACCGCACTCAACCCAGGAGATGTCAGGCCATCCTAATACCTGAAACTTCTTTTCCGATAACCAGTTCTTTGCAAAGTTAACTTTGCATTTTCATCCTGTTTAAAATTTGTTAGCCTATTCATTACAATTGACCTCGGATTTTCAGTGCATGATGTCCTGTCTATCACATTACCTCGATGTTCTGCTCCGATAACCAGTTCTTTACAAAATGAACTTTGGAACTTCATATTGTTGAAAATTTGTTTCCTTGTTGGGATAAGAGCAGTGCCAAAGAACTAGAACAAAACTGATTTCAAAATCAATTTAAAGAAAACTTTTTAGAACTTAATTTAGTGAGTGGAAATATTTTTCCATTCTTACTACATCCACTGTCCTTTTCACAATTGACCTCGGATGTTCAATCGAATTGATGTCCGGCCCATCCCATTTCAACGAATTTTCTGCTCCCAAAGTTAGCTTTGGAACTTCAACTTGTTAAAAATTTGATTGCTTCTCGGGATAAGTAGCAGTGCCAAAGAACTAGACCAAAACTGATGTTAAAATTAATTTAAACAAAACTTTTTTTTAGCGAGCGGAAATATTTTTTCATTCTTACTACACCCACTGTTTGCTCTTTATATTTCGTAAGCCTCTTTTGTACAAATGTCATTAGATTCTTAAACGAATAAATTTCCGGTCCATCCAATTACCTTGAAATTGTTGTCTTTTGAACTTAATCTTGAAATTATTTTTCAGATTTTTAAACGAATACATTTCCAGTCCGTCCAACTAACTCGAACTTCTGCTCCGATAACTAGTTCTTGCATAGTTGGCTTTTGAACTTCATCTTCAAAATTGAACCAGTTCTCTTTGAGGCACCTTCCAGGAGTATTGATCACCTTTCTCCAGATGTACAACATGATCGAGTGAAGGAAAGCTGCGCCTTGCGCAACCTTCTAATCGTTGGATCATGGAGGAAGTGCAGAAAAAAATGAACCAGGACCCTTGTTAAAGGGCTTTCAAAGCCAGATTTGATTACAAAAAATTTAAATAACGCGTATTTTTTTTCTGGTAAGTTTCATTTTGATAGCAGTATAATTAAAATGGCGCTTTGTTATATTTAAAGAATTTTAGATTTCAAGAGCTTAAGAGAAAATACCAGGCTTCATATACTACTCTAACTAGGTTAAAGAACACAATTATTATAACAATTTGGGTCAATTCAGTGAGCTCAACCTAAACTCAATTATGGCCATTGTAAAAACCAGTTCAAGGGCCTATATAACGTTTTGACGGATTACTTGCCTGCATATCAATTACTCATTCAACAACAAACAAAAAAAAAAAAATCAACTCTGATACTTCAAATTGCCGGTCATTGGCCGTTAGCTCTGTTTATTTTGGGGTTAACTTTGGAACTTTTGCTTTGAAGAATTACAGAGAAATCATTGTTTGAAGCCGCGGCAGTCTAATCGCGTATAGCCCGCATGTGCATGTGGCCCAATTCATAATTCCGACAGTCAGACGGACTAACAGATTAAGATACCAAGAGTATATATAACCCGTTTTGAAGCGCTTACATGCACATTTCGACACTTAGTTAGTCTAACCAAAAAAGGCTGGGAGAAATTTTCGTGTAGTCAAAACAATTAGCCTGTCTAAGGCGCACAAACAACTTGTTGCCGCCAGGCAATTAGCCCGCACGACCGACGTGGCCGGACCAGGCCAAAGAAAAGCTTTTCTAGACTTGTGTGAAAAGTGTGTAATTAGGAAAATAAAAAAAAATTCAAAATGTAGAAAAAAAGGAAAAAGTTGGCTGGAAAAGCGTCAAGCGAAACAAACCAGAAATTAACATAAAATTGCGTGCATTGCGGCCGAATGAGTTTACGAGTCTTCTACTTCGAAAGGTATAACCTACCAAGAGACCCTTCACAACAACAGATGTCAATCATGCTCACAAATGAGCTTTGACACTTGAATGATGGCAAACAAAAGTTAAATTATGCACAAAAAATAAAAATGTAGAACTTAAGAGCAAGGGGTAGTTAGGTCAGCAATATTTGTTTGGGGTAGTTTTTAATAATTTATAGCTGCAAATAAAACTGTCAGTTATTGGGCTGTAAACTGAGCATACTACTTACATAGAGTATGCCTAACGCACCTGTCGTCATGACGTAGTAACAGCCTACAGCATAGGCGCGATAAGTATCTCATAACTACAAAAGATTAACACGCCGGAAAAGCGCAATGATCATGCATACACGTAGATATAAATCTACACTGAGGAAAAAATATGAAGCGTTCTTGAGTTTAGAAAAGTCGCCAATTAGAGGATTTTCTAATCCGTAAGCTTAATTTGACAACAAATTTTAATTGGTCTTTTTTTTTGTTGTTTGTCTACAATTCAAATAAAAAGGAAAAATTTCCAAAAACTGTGCTTTAAAAGCCATACTTCTGCACAAATAGGCCCATCAATTCAATTTTGTCACATTACCTTAGCTGAGAACTTCTTAAAAAGGTACTTGATATTTAAATAAGTTGAATATTCAAGAGGTTATGTGCAGAAAATTGTGAGAATTCATTATTTGCAACATTTTCCAATAGCGAACGATTAGATTCGCAAAAAATCTTCGTTTTTCGTAAACAACAATTTTTGTAAATAAAATACTTTGTAAAGGAAGTATATACATATATATAGAAAATTTATAGGCCAAATCAAAATTAATCAACAAATAAGGAATCGTTCACTAACTTCCAATTATCATTAGCATCAGTTTAAAACAAACTTAGATGATTCGGTAAACTAGTTTTTCCGAAATCGTGGTGTCCGCCACCATTCTTTTGAAAAAACACCCTATTTCGAGATTATAGGCTTAAAATTTTGTTAATGCGGTTTTGAAATTATTTATTCCTAAAATATGTCACAAAAAACTTTGATTTTGTGTTTCCCATATTTTACTCTGATTTCCAATAAGATACAAAATTTTAAAACTTTTCTTTTACGAAAATATCAGTCATTCTTCGAAATATTGTTTTTTATTAAATGCATAATTGTTGTCGACATACATTTGAGTCATATCCCTTTAAATTTTCGGAAACTTCTAGACGACAGAAAAATGTATTTCTTCTAAAATCGCCAAATTACTCGTATTTCCATCAAATTTGACATATGGAAAAATTTTAGGTAAATAAATCGATTGGCGATTATGGTCCACACTAGAAGCGTATATCATATTGGTGCCATAAAGCCCAACATCAGTTTTGGACATATTTTAAACAAATTTACCAACCTATCTCCATCAAATATGGCAGTTTGAAATATTTTAGATAGATACACCCAACTATGTTCAAAAAAAATCGTGTAAAAAAAGACGTGAAGTAAATGCTTGAGCTGCTATGAAAATAAATTAGGGGAATTCCCTAACTAAATTTCTAAAAGATTAGGTTAATAAAAATATTTTTCTGTTAATCGTGCTAAATCGAATGAAATTGTGTAAACAATTTTTTTTCTAGAACGAGTTATTTCAAAACCGTGTAAAAACAGAATTGGGTTTATATAGTTCAATCTAAATCGGACTACCATATAATATGGCTACCATATGGCATATCCCGGAACAGTAAGTCACCGTATCACCCTCATTTATCAACCTTAAAGCATAAAAAGCAACTAATCCCCTCTAGATAGACCATTTCTCCCACTGTGCGACAGTGCGATTTATAAAATGACTTAAATTGTGCGCAGCGAATTTTACCATACTTTTTACGCGATTTCTCGGATTCTTCCAAGTTTCCTTGTTCTAAATTATATTTCAATGGAGTCCGAGAGATTTATAAATTCCCCTAAACTTAAAACCAATATAAATTCCATAGGGATCATCCATTAACTACGTGACGCTGGGGGGGAGGTCTGGCGAAGCGTCACGATCATATGGAAAATCTTCAAAAATATTCCGTCACTGTGTCACTATCTTTTTTGACGAAAATCAGCGTCTCGTAGTTTATGGACGGATTCCCTATGAAATTTAAAGAAAAAAAATTTGTCAAGTACTGCACTTGTTATCGTACACCTAATTTTTCTCAGTGTTCACATACATACTTAGATGCGGCAGATAACAGCCGGCAAAGCGACAATGAGAAATGCCACACAGAAGCTAAAGCAACAGGGGAAAAAAAAAACAATAATAACAAAAACAACATCAACAACAACAAATACAAAAACAGAGTAACCAAGGTAACGCTCCGCTCAGGTAGGCAGCTAGGCCAGTTGGTAGGTAGACCTGATGCCGTTTAGACATAGGTGTTGGACGCAAGGATGCAGCACATTGCTTAATCCAAGTAAAACCTAACCGCACGTCGTTCGGATCAAGTTACGGCCTTAACCGCACCCTAGACAGCAAAGTGTCACAGCGGCGCAAACAAAAAAAAAAAAATCTAAAGATTGCAGCAAAAAAAAAAGTAATCCAAAGGGCGAATAAGAGGCGGTAAAGTACCAGTGGAGGGACAGTTGTCTATGCGCAACTTTTGGCCAATCAATTATATAAGGTGACACACTAGTTGGAAGTGAGTTTAATAGATTAAATGGGGAGGACCGCCCAGGCTGCCCAAGAGAAGTCAACACAGCAGAAGTAATGGAAAAAATCTACGGAATGTTCATGAATGAAAGAAGATTCACAAGATTTCTAAGATCATAGGTAAGAACGAGTGGAAAATGTTTGCCACTAACAATCAACAACCACTTTGACTGTGGATAAATCTTGTATACCATTATAGTGTGCTTCAAGTTTTTTTTCCTAATCTACTAAGAAGACCGGATGGAAAATAGTAGTGATAGTTATTTGCCAATTATGATCCCATCACAACACACCAAAAACCAATCGAACAGATGAATTAATTTTAAGGCAAGCAAAAGCGGGTCTGTCAGAAAACAATATGACTGCAATGATTTATTCGGATGCCCATGCCCGAATTCTTAACATAATTTTTAATGGGCAATATTATTCGAAGCTATTGGACCGATTCGATGTGGACTTAAAACAAGAATATATTACTTATGGCAAAGAATAAATTCCAAGGCATAAATCTCAGTGTTAAAGTTTAAATGAAGCTTCAAACTGGATCTTTTCCAAACTAGGAGAAATAGCTTGGTCGTCAATCAAAAGAATAGTTATTTAAAAATTGCTTGAAGAATCATCATGAAAAGCAAAAAAATTTGAACTGGGCAAAGTGTATAGGTTGAACAGGAACTAGTTTTGAAATAAGACTTTTTTCAATACAAAAAATTTCAATTTTTTTTGAGCCATTTACTTTTTAGTCAACTCTGGTATATAGGAAAATCGTTTGCGTTTTACACTTTTTTTTAAATTTGAATAAACCAAAAAAAAATATAAATAATAACTTCAAAAGATGGCGTACGTTAAAGTCGGGCGCGGACGACTTTGGGATACCCTGTACCACCAAATTGCAATCAAGTCCGATATATTGCTTACAAACTCCAAAAGATATTTCTTTGCCAAATAAACGAAACACAACGAATTTTGTTCAAAATATGTTTTTTTGACCGATTGGCCCTATGGGAGCTATATGATATAGTTAACCAATTTTGATAAAATTTGGTACAGTTTTGATGATCTCTAAAAAATTTCTGAATGCCAAATTTGGTTACAATATCTTCACAAACAAACAAAACACAACGAATTTTGTGCAAAAAACGTTTTTTTGACCGATTGGCCCTATGGGAGCTATATGATATAGTCAACCGATTTTAATCAAATTTGGTACAGTGCTTGGGAACTCTAAAAAACTTCTTAATGCCAAATTTGGTTACAATATCTTCACAAACAAACGATTCACAACGAATTTTGTACAAAAAACAAATTTTCGACCGATCGATCCTATGGGAGCAATATGATATAGTCAACCGATTTTGATCAAATTTGGTATAGTGCTTGGGAACTCTAAAAAACTTCTTAATGCCAAATGTGGTTACGGTATGTTCACAAATAAACGAAACCCAACGAATTTTGTACAAAACACGATTTTTTGACCGATTGGTCCTATGGGAGCTATATGATATAGTCAACCGATTTTGATAAAATTTGGTACAGTGCTTGGGAACTCTAAAAAACTATTGTGTGCTAAATTTGGTTACGATATCTTCATAAACAAACGAATTATCCATCTAAAACTTTTGCTTTTTTTTGAGGTCCTCTGAAACACCCCTATGGGAGCTATATAATGTAGTCCCGATATTAAAAAAAATAAAATAAACTTGTCTCCTATGGATTAATAAGGGATCTTATCTGAAAGTTTGGTTGCTCTAGCTCTTACCATCTCTGAGATCTAGGCGTTCATACGGACAGACGGACATGGGTATATCGACTTCTCTAGTCACCCTGATCATACTTTAGGTAACTTTGGGGGGTCTCCGACTTCTACTTCTGTACGTTACATACATTTTCGGCTTGCACAAACACAATATACCCTTTGTACCATACGGTACAGGGTATAAAAATATTACGAGATTTTCAATCAATGTTGAGTAAAAATTAAAAAATACACGTAATGTAAAGACAAATAGATTAATTAGTCAAAAAAAAGGTATAAAAGATATAAAAAACAAGTTTCTGACGATGTTTTTTTAAAAATACAAAAATTGAGATAGAAATTGAGATCTGCAAATGCAAAAAGTTTTAAATCCCTCCAACCTAAAATAAATTCAAAGGGTCTAGCTGGTTAAGGCACTGGAAACCGCCCCCAGCGATTTTTGAAAACTAATGATGCATATGGCAAAATAAAATTTTTTCTCAAAATTTCAGTTTTTAAACTTAACGCGTTACGGCGTACTGCATCATTAGTTTTCAAAAATCGCTGGGGGCAGTTTCCAGTACCTTATCCAGCTAGACCCTTTGTGCCAATTTTGATATTCTGGTATATAAAACCCATCAGAAAGTCATTAAAAATCATATGTTTTTATGGTAGTTTTATAATAAATATGATTTTTTTTTAAATCTATCAGAGCTAAAGGAAATTCATATTTCTTGCGAAAATAATTGGGATCATGGAAATACAAAAAAATAATTAACTATAAATTTGGTTAGGGTTAGCCATGTAGAAAGTAAAACCAAAAAAGCTTTTCCAATATTTGTGAACTTTATAAATAAAAACTAGAAAACGCGTTGAAAACAAATATTTGTAATACTTTTTCGCTCGTATACATCGCCCTTTCTTTGGATAAACACAATTCGAACAGAAATTTCAATTATTTAATTCGAAATTTTAAAAGTAAAGCGTATAAACTAGATTAAGTTAAAAATAGAGCCATTTTTACTTTTGAGGTTACTTTAATAAACAAATAAAAACTTTTAGAAAATCGTTAAAAATTAAAATATTGTATGGGAAAAACATAATAGCAGGAAATAATAGATGTAAAGGCCATAGTAGCTCTAAAGCTCTAAGCTATCTTAGACCTAGTTTTTAAATAAATTTTTCTGATAAAATTAAATTTTTTTAACGAAATTTGCTTATAATTTTGGTCCTGTAAGCTTAGAACTATTTATGAAACTACGATTTTCACTTACACTGTGATATCGCTTCCTAGTGCTTAAGACTAACTAACATTGAAGCAAATTTTCAAAACAATAAACTTTTTTAAGCCCAATTATAATATATAAAACTTACCTAAACGCGTTTTGTTGTTTCCAATTGCCTTTGAGATGAACTTTTTATTTAACTTAATTAAGTTTTTGCTTTGACTTTTTATAAACAGACTAATAGATTAGCAGCTAAACAAGTCTGTAAAATTTTGCAAAAACAAAAAAACACAAATTTAAACCAATTTAAACACATCCTTATGCCAAAACTTAATTTAATCAAAAATTTAAAAAAAAATAAAAAACTTTTTTATAATAAAACACAATAATTGTGATTGTGAAATGAGCAACGCAGCGGCAGCGCTGAGCTCATAAATCAATCACTCAATCAGCCAATCAAACCATTAAAGCAATAAAATTTTAGTGCTTTTGTTGTTGTAATTGATAACAACAAAAACATGAAAAAATTAAAATTTAATTAGAGCAAAAGTTGTGGGCAACCCAACAAAACTTTGGCTTGTTCTATCACTTGGCAAATGCCCCCTACATGCATTTTTATATTATTTTTAAACTTTGCCAGCCGCGCACAAATACTTTTTTATATTAATATTAATAATTATTTTTAACTATGCATATTTTATTTGGCAACTGTTGACGGCTATTTGCATATAAATGCTCGCCCAGTCAAACAAGTACAAAGTAAACAAACCGAAAAATTGTTTGAAAATTAAACTTGGGCGGGCACGCATAATAAACTTGTATTTATTTATATGTATTTAAATTTTATTTTTGTTTTTTCTCACGTTTGTTTGTAATATTATTTTTTTTTATTTGTTATTGTGCAGTCGCGACGGAGACGCGTGTTTACCGGCTTCTTCTGCACATGGCATTTTTTAGACGTCTTTCATTTATGCGGTCGCGTGCTCTCGCTTTCAAAACAAAATTCAAATTGTGGCCACCAGCAAAAGTCGAAGTGCAGGTTTGTTGTGTTTGCCTTTTGAACGCCAGTGTGTACACAGTGTATTTGTATATAATTGCCTATGTTAGTTAACAGCAGCTTAACATTTACAGTTTAACTTCTTGTGGCCAACAGTGCACATTGGTCGGAAATGTGATTTTTTTTGGCATTAATTTTGGAAAAAAAAAAAATAATAATAATTTGGCGTTGTACCAGGTTCTACCTCATCATAAGGAAATTTTATATTTGTAATCTTTGGACTGCTTTTACTGCTGTCGTTGATTGATTAAATTTAATTTCTTGAATATTTGGAGCCGATTTTTCCTAGCTAGCTAGATTTTGCTGACTCTACCAAGACAACTTAGAAAAATAGAAAAAAAAAAACACGAAATCGCAATTGGAGACCAAGTCGACCTTAAGTTTTAAGACCAACACTCTAACATCTGATTTAAAGTTATACCGTTATGCCTTTGGCCTCTAAAATAATGATATTTGGTATTAAAGGAACTAAAGATGTAATTTTGAAAATGTAGAATAAAAATTAATCTTGAAATTATAAGGAGTCCAAATTTCAAGTTTCTTATATTAGTTCCAATAATCAGCAATCCAGATTGGCTATCTCAAAATAAGAAAACTGCAATTCATAAAAACATATTTATTTTGAAAATTTGGCACAAAAAAAATAATCTTCATTATCTAAGCGTTCAAACAGTCGTATGAGTTTATTTTGTCCTCCTGACCACAAACCTGTCGACAGGCTAGGGTAAAAACGGGATTCCAAGCGGTTCCAAAGTTCTTTAAGAATTCGGTAGATGTGAAAAGAAATATTTCCAGTTTTTTCGAAAAAAATTAACAGAAAATCAGAAGATTTCACATAATTTTGATTTCTACAGTGCATTTATATTTTATAAAAGTTTTACTTCAAACGCGTGCTTGTACAGCACGTTTTATATTTTTTTTAGCATATTAGTTACGTACTTCAGAATTTTGTAAGAAAAATTTGTTGTTGTTTTGGACAGGCATTGTCCTTCCCGAACTTATGCTTGCCTGCTACTAATGGGCAAGGTTTTTTGATACAAAATTTCTATTAACTATATTTTGTCATTTTTTTTTTTAAATATTCGCAGCGGAGACACATTAAAGATCCAGGCGTTCATGCGATGTTTTATATACATAGTCTAACTTCCCTTTACAAAAATGCACTGGACCAGCAAATTGGTTCGTTTTATAGATAACAGAATAGAATGCATTCTAAAACAAATCGTTATAAATAGATCAAAATATTTTTAATTCGTCTTTAACAAAATGTTAATCTCTATACCAAAAATAGCAATTGGAACCACTGTGCGCTGCAAAAACAACAGAAAATGTTAAATGTTCATTTTCTAACACTTATATATGAACTAGTTCCTTGGTTTTCAATTTCGAACGATCTTTAAAACGTTTTGCTTATATGTTATCAAAGTCGTTTTACCATATTACTAGCTAAAGCCAAAGTTGAAATTTATCCATAAATTCAAGAGCCACACACATAAGGACCTTGACGTCTGGAGATGCTCTGCAACAAAACTGGTTACAATCCAAATAAATAAATTCACCAAATATTGTAGTTTTTAAGTTTTTTATTTAAATTAGACACTTATTTAGTTTCAAAAATATGTTGTAAGATTTTTAAAATGTAACTTGTGATTTTTATCAGTTAGTTTACGATTTGTTTAAAAAATTGATGCGCAAAGAACAAAACGAATATCTTAATTTCTTTTTATTGGGAATAATAATAACTGAGCTGCCAAATCTTGAGAAGGCCTTGTTCTGTGCGCCTGCATTTTGTATATACTTTTTATATAGATTGTCAATTAAAAAATAAAAGAACTTCATGCAAAACGCGTATGCTATTTTGGATATTGGTGTTCTAGGCAAAAAACTTCAAAAACAGATATAGACATATTGGGACTATGACCACCGAGTGGCATACATATATACAGTGGCTCACAGCTTAAATGAACCAGACCTGAAGAGGTATTTGTTATCGCTGTTATGGGGAAACAAAAATATTTAGAAAAAAATTTTAAATGCCCAATTACAGACCAATATTTAAACTTATAAATTATCAACTTCATATATTTTTTAAACATTTTTTTAACAACATTATAAAATAAAAACAAAAAACGCTGACCTATTTCATGTCACAGCTTATTTGAACCAACAACTTACAAACTAAAAAATTCATAACATTCTTAATATTTTAAAAGTTTTTAATATTTTGTATGACCCCCCTTTTGTTCTATTACACCCTTAAGCCGATTTGGTACGGAATTAACCAGTTTTGTGGTGATATCTGGTGTGATTTTCTCCCATTCCGTTATAATTGCTGCTTTTAGGTCATTTTTGGACGAAATATTGTGATCTCTTATCTTTCTGTCCAAAATGGCCCATAAATTTTCAATCACATTTATATCTGGTGACTGTGCGGGTGGTGCCATAACGTGGGGTACATTCCAGATTAGCCAGGACTGCACTATACCAGATTTGTGTTTGGGGTCATTATCCTGATAAAATCTAAAATTGGGTCTCACTCCGAGCTTATCGGCACTTTGGAGCAAATTATTTTTTAGTATGTCGAGGTACATATTCTTATCCATGTTTCCTTCAATGAAAACCAGGTTTCCTACACCTGCTGCAGACATACAAGCCCAAACCATTACACTGCCACCTCCATGTTTCATAGTTGGTTTTAAATTTTCTTTTTGGAGCTCAGTGTTGGGCTTTCTCCATGCATATGTCATGCCGTCAGAGCCAAACAGGTTGAATTTGGACTCGTCTGCAAAGATCACACTATTCCAAAAGGCTGCATCCTTATTAATATGGTCCTTAGCAAACAAAAGCCGGCTTTGCTGATTGCATTTGTTTATAAACGGTTTCTTCCTGGCTACTCGCCCATTGAACTCATGAGCTCTAAGGACTCTGCGTACCGTCTCTGAGCTACACTGGATTCCTAAGTCCTTATTGAGGTCAGCAGCAATTTTTGGAGCGGAAATTTTTGGATTCTCCTTGATTTTGCGTATAATAATCCGTTCGTCCGCTTTCGAGAAAATTTTATTTGGGGCGTTTCGGCCCTTATTATGGATTCTATTCTCATGGACAAAGCGTTTTATTATATGCTGAACGGTGGAGTCTGGTAGATTGACCATTTCAGCAATTTTTCGGCGTGAATGGCCATTTTTAAAATGCGTAATTACCAGCTCACGCTGCTCTACAGTAGTACGACGGCCCATTGCATATGTTTTCAATTTGACTAGACAAATCATACTAAAACGCAAAAAAAATCCTGCACAAAAATTCGAGAGTATACGAAAGTTGACAAAGCAAAAGGAATTACCGTTATGTGACGCGATCAACGCAAGGAAAATGTAAATAAACACAGTGGTTCAAATAAGCTGTGAGCTAGTTTCTAATACACAATTCATGTTTTCGCTCTGCTTCTTTCAAGAAGGAAATATATTATGATTTTTTTTTTACCTATAGTTTTATAATTACTTGCTTTACACATTTGCATTTAAATTTTGTTAATAAACATCTTAGTTAATTAACTACACACACGTAACGTTTTAAAAATGTGTTGGTTCATTTAAGCTGTGAGCCACTGTACATATATTGGGGAATTAATACATAGATACATATGCTTCAAAAACAGTGACCATAGTCAAAACACTTCAGTAAAGACAAGTTCGAGAAATTGTATAAGTATTTTAAGTAAAATAAAAATAAACTCAAAATATGCAATAAAAACGAACATACCAAATGGAAAGAGGGAGAGCGACCACAAAGCCTAGGGGTTATAGTCCAGCGTTGGGTGCAAAGGCAACGTTGGACGAATTCCACAGTTAAGCACGCGTCCAAAAAACATGGGCGCTGCTGCAGGGCAGGGCACAAAGGCCACGAAAATTTCCAAATATGTGACGGGTTTTTAAAGAGGGTATTCAGTATGGTAGTTTTTTTTCCAGTTGACGCAATGACAATGTAAAAATATGAAAATCCTAGCGTAAATCCGATGTGAAACGGATGCTGTGGTTCAAAACGAATGAAGCGCTATTGTTGTGGTTCCAAATCCTAGCTGTTTATCCTTGTTAGACGTTTACATATTCCGTCCAAGTGCAGACGTTCAGCAATTATTTTTTACCCATATAACAAATGACATTTATCCAAATCGAAAAGGCCTTAGAGACACAGACACAAAGCTGGCAACGTTGTTTTTTTTTTTTTTAGAGAGGGTCCAACAAAAGTGCGACAATAAAAAGTTTATATATATATATATATATTTTTTTTTAAAAAAAACTGTCCTGTCCTCCAAAATCTCTCCAGGAGTCGTGGGACACAGCATCCCACGTTGTGCCAGTTTTGCGAAGGTCTTAGAAAATTCCTAATTTCCAAATCCGACATTTTTACTTATCTTTTTTTTTAATCCTTCCAAATTTCCTGCCTTTACTAATTTTTATCCAAATTTATCCACCATCAATAAAATTATCCTCCATTTCCTCATCCAACTCCTTTAACTCCAACTCTTTCTCCATACATCCTCCTCATACTCCAAACATAAACGCGCAAATGGGGAAGAGAAGAAAATAAAAATGATATATTAATAATTTGTGTGTTAATCGATTTCCATTTCAATTATGGCTTGTTCTTTAAAGTACATTTATTCTGTTGTTGCTAAATCTGTGTTAAAGGTAAGCTCTATTAAAAACAAAGGTATGTAGCAATTGCGTTTTAAAAAAAATTTACCCAAGGGTTTGACAAAAAATTAAGCCGAAACTTGAGTTAATTTTGGTATAAATATAAAAAGGAGCTATGTCAATGTTGTGTATATTATTAATGTTTATAAGGTTTCCTGCGCACCTCAGCGCTTATTGTTATGTTGGAAAAGCAAGGTGGTGTTGGTATAATTTCTTGTCTGTTTGGATAGTTCGGTTCTTGGTTTTTGAGTTTTGCATGACTACATACATAGTGTATCTTGTTACTTGTTTTAACCAAAGTCTGCTCATTAAATTTCTTGCCTGACAAAAGAAGATTTGGACTTGCTTTTCCTAACAATAGAAATGTTAAATATTAATGCATAATGTTTAATAATTAGATCGTGAGCGAGACCTGGAATAGGATTGACGTCGTACTGGCGAGTAAGTAGGAGTTCCACGGCGACGTGGTCGTGATGAGAATGAACGTGAACGCGATCTGGCAAAAAAAAAAAAACGCGAGTTAAGTAAATGAAAAACAACCAAGTAGTATTGTAAGGTACCTGTCACGGTAATCACGGCTGCCACCGCCACCGCCGCCTCCACTGCCGCCGCCACCACCACCACCACCACTACCGCCGCCACCACGATCATTGTCACCATTATCCTCACGCACACGTATGTAGGCAACTTCGCCCTGTAAGCAATTTCAAAATAAAAAACATGGTCAACATGGCATCGCTGCCCAACACACAAACCTCATGCGAACGGAAACGAGAGTCGTCCAACTTTTTAATGGCATATTTCATGTCCTCATGACGCAAAAACTCCACCACACCGGAGCCATCTTTGTAGGTATCCGCAAAGCAAACATCACCAGCCTCGCGCATATGATCCTTTAGGTCCTGCCAGGAACCCGATGATGGCAAGCCCGTGACCATAACACGATATTGCGAACGTTTGGCAGGCGGTCCACGGCCACCTGCACGTCCACCACCACTGCCGCCACCATCACGACTGCGGTCATTGCGATTGCCGCGATAACTGCCCGGACCACCGCCGCGTGGAAACTCTACACGCAGACGATAGCCATCGTAATCATAACCATCACGTGCCTTGACTGCATCATCCGCATCACTGTTTAAAATAAACACCACCTTTAAATCAAACCCACGCAAAAACTCCAGCCAGGGGCATTACTCACCGCGCGTCTTCGAACTCGACAAATGCAAATGGCGGACCACGCCGATTCTTTAGGTCGACAAATGTTACCTTGCCAAATTTGTGAAAAAGATCTTGTATATCCTTGGTGCGTATATCTGGAGGCAAATTGCCAACATAAATGCGACACTCGTTGCGTGAGCCCATATTTAAGTTAAAATTTTTTTGCAATTATTTGTTAGAACACAATTTTTCACTTAATTCTCTGGCACGCAATTAGATTTTAGTGCGCACACAAAAAACTAACACATATAAATGGCAGACAGCAAGCGGGCAGTGTGAACGTAGTCGTTTTAGCGGAAAGCATTTTTGGTATTTGTCGATATATATCGATATATTTAAACGAGCTAGCAGCACTATTTGTATGCACGATAAGATTTTTACTGCATCTCTAGTTATTACCGCGGCGTCTGCTTTTTATGTATCAACAACAATTTTGCAAATTTGTAAAAAGCCAAAATGTTTGCATTTTTAACTGAAAAACGTTTTTGTAAGCAGCGCTGAACACAGCATAGTGCTTTGTGTTTGTTAAGTGTTCATAATAATGTGCAATATTTGTATTTAATAGGCGCTAAAGTGTGAGCGCTACAATTTGTTGCTCAATACAACAAAGACCAACAGCCTTGAATAAATAACAAACATTTGTTGATTACCAGCGACGGTCACAAGTGCAATATTTAAACTTATTTAAAGTCAAAAATGTGAATTTATTTATGTTTTGTCTTAAGTACATGTTTTAAGCTTTTACGAGTTTGTCAATTTTGATCAATTAGTGCTACCAAAAAAGTGCTCTAAAATGTCCAACATACGCTGCATTAATTTTTACGACCTGTGTCGTATATGCACGGCCAGCAATGGTAATGATCAGAATACCAACATATTCTCACCCGAGGGCCGCGCCAAGAACTTGAGCTATAAAATTGCCGAATGTTTATCGCTGCATGTAAGTACAGTGTGTTTTAATACGAAAGCTCGACTAAGCAACACTTTTTGTAATTACTGCCCAGATTGACGATAAGGATCGTTTGCCCAAGGTTATATGCACACAGTGTGTGCAGCATGTTGAAGAATTATTTGAGTTTCGCAATGTTTGCAAAAACTCGCAGACAATGCTTAATAATTGCCTCAACTATAGAACGCTGCAAACTGACGATAAGGTCTTTATCAAAGATGCTACCAATGACAGCGGCAAAAGTCTTAGTGTTCTCAGCAATGCCAACACTCAACTACCCAATGTTTTGGCTGGCAATGGCCTGACCATACAGTCAGCCACTGGGCAACCAAATGATCTCTTAAGCAGCATAATGCAGGCAGTCAGCGTACAAGTGCAACAACAGCAGCAGCCGCAACAGTATACCATTACCATGGATAACAGTCTGCAGCAGTTGCAGACCTCACAGCCACAAGCTGAGCTACAACTCAAGCAGGAGAAGCACAAGTAATAAGTTATCTATAGAGCAAATAACTTGTACCTAAATGTTTTTCTGCTTACAGCACGCTGGAGGAGTTTATTAGAATGAAACCGGATATCAAAATAACACCGCTGAGCAAAAAGGACAACCAGGGTAGTGGTGCTCTAGCTGCCCACACTTCACCCGTACAGAAGCAGCAGCCACAGCAGCAATCGCAACTACAAACTACACAACTGCAGATACAGCCGCAACAGCTCAACGATCACTTGCAACAACAAGCGCTCTGGCAGCAATTACAGCAACTTACCAATCAGCTCCAAGCCCAGGCACAATTCCAGCCCAGCAATAATGCCAGCACAGATGATGGCATAAGTCCAAGTGACAGCAAAAAGCCTAAACTAAACTTTATGCTCTCATCGCCAGCGGCGCCGCAATTTGCTACTAGCTTGCCACAATTTGGTGGCCAACCACAGATACAATTGCAGTTATTGCCAAGTGGCTTGGGTGCCACAGGTGTTTCAGGACAGCCGCAGCAGTTTAATGCTGCCGCTTTGCTCTCCAGTCTGGCCGGGCCGCAAGTTAGTGCTGCCGCCAATGCGCTCGCTACTAATCCGGCTACAAATATGCTCTCTCCGAATAAATGTTTCCTGCCTATAACAATACGGGATGAGAACTCTGATCAGCAAATTGTGGCGCATATAGATACTAAGAACTTGGTGTTGCCCACCACATATCAAGTGCAAATGAAGGTAAGTTTTTTTTTGCAATCCTAACTAAAGCTCTTGTTAATCTACCCTTTTGCGCACTTTTAGCTGCAGCCACAGCTGGCCACCGCAGATGGACGGCCCATAATGCAATTGACACCCACCTCAATACCAGCCACATTGCAATTAACGCCGCAGACGCTGGGCAATACAACCACATTCCAAAGCGGCACAACAACATCTACTACAACAAATACGCTGCCAAATCAGTTTTTGACAACACAGCCACAACCACAACAGACTCAGCAGCAGCAACAAACACTACAGCCACAACATACACAACAGCAACAACAATCGCTGCCTGCCACAGTCCAGGTCACATCCCAGCAAATTATAAGATCTCCGCATGCTCATGCCAACAACTCTCCAGTTGTTATAAGAAATGTGGCATCAGAGCCAAGCACGCCGCATAATAATGCCGAAGCGGCGAGCTTTAAAACACCATCGACCCCGCGAAAAATCCCCCAACAACATCAGCAGCAACGTCAGCAACAACAGCAGCAGCAACAACAGCAGCAGCAACAACAGCAGCCGCAGCAGCAACGTGCACAACAACAACAGCAGCAGGTATATAAAAGTATTCTCTAATCAACTCTGGGATGTAGATCCAAATGCCCTGAGAATCAAATATAGTTCACGTTGTAATCCGTCACTATTCGTGTCAGTTTGTGATCTACTTAATAGTAATAGATTATATATGCTTATTTTAAAGGAATACCACACTTAATGCACGTCATTCTAAGCCAATCCACTCGAAGCAGGTTTCCATCTTTTTAAGTGAAACCGCACGAACTTTTTAATATTAGCTTACAGTGCTTCTCCTTTCTAAGCCTTTCTTATTATTGTTATATTTTTCATATATGTACTTACAATGTATCACCAAAAGCCGTTACAACAACAACAGCGTCAACAGCAGCCACGCCAGCAACAAACTCAACAGCAGCAGCAAACCCATCCAGCTCATACCAAAAATACTTCATCCAATGCTGCCACCGCCAATGTTATCAATATAACACCCACCACGGAGTTTACCAAGCGTCTGGTGGAGCAAGTTAAGCAACAGCAGCTGCAGCATCAGGCAAAGCAGCAGCAACAGGTTGTAGCTCCCATTGTGCCAACAACTCCCTTAAGCAGCAGGGGTAACAACAACGTGACTGTGCAACGTTTGTCCACCAATACGACTATAACCAAAGTGGCCAAGCAACAACCAGTTGCAACCACAAACAAATTACCCCTGATAAACAAACAAAATATCACGATTAGTCGGATACCCACACCTGTTCCGGTCCCAAGCCAAGTTAAGCAGGTGAATCAAGTGGCCAAGCCTATGCCCAGAAGCAGTCAACAACAGCAGCAGCCACAACAAACGCCAGTAAAGCAGCAGGAAGCGGCAACAAAAACCACTGCAACGACTATAAATGCCGGTACAGCTAAGCCCAGCACAGTCAGCAGTGGCAGTAGCAATGCCAACATCAGCAGTGGCATGAAGAAGCTGCGGAAGCTGCCCGAGAGCAGTCCGCCTAAGCCCCGACCACAACAACAAATTTTGCCGATACCGGCAGCGTCATCAAGTGAGGGCCAGTTGCAACAATCAAATAGCGAGACTGCAGCAACATCTACCGCTGTCTTAACCTGTCCCACTTGCGGACGGGAGTTTAAAAAGAAGGAGCATCTAACGCAGCATGTCAAGTTACATCAAGGACTGCGTCCGTTCAAGTGCACGGAAGAGGGTTGTGACAAAGCCTTCAGCCGTAAGGAGCATTTGTCGCGTCATTTGGTCTCACACTCCGGACAGAAAATGTTCACCTGTGAGGTGTGCAAAAAGCCTTTCTCACGCAAGGATAATCTCAATAAGCACAAACGGTAAGTATAAAGCGTGAAATTCTGACTATTATGTATTATCATCCCATCGTTGTTAAACTTTCTTCAAGTCTGGAGATATAGAAGCTATGTGCTATAAGACTTTCTAAAGTAACCAGCATTTAAAAAAAAACTACTCACCTCCAGGGCTACGGCTAAAAACGCTTTTTACCAAAAAATGCATGCAACCTAATATTTGGTGTGATAAATTCTAATGAATTTATTTTTAATTATTCTAGTAGTTTTTTTCGTATCTATTGTGAACCCTTTTTTATTAAGGCATATTTGATATCTTGAATATCTTTAAACATCCCCCATCTGCAATCACCCTTAACCCTTTTTTTTTCCCTTTCTTTGAGCCTATCTAAACATAATTTGTGAAAGCAAAATTAGTATGCATAGACATAAATTTAAATTTTCGTAATGCTAAGGGTTGTTTAACCATGCTTAGCTTGACAATACGACTTTCCAGATTAGATGCAATAGCGTATTTATGACAATAAACTTCCAAAAAAATCTGACAAAGATGGTTACAAATCTTTTTTATTTAGATGAAAATGTAGCAATTAGTGTCTAGAAGTTATATAAATATTTACACATAGCGAAGGGGTTGCTTAGGTCGCGAATTTATGATGTTTAAAAAAAGGTAGTCAAAATATTTTTTTTAACAGCGAATTCCTGCTACGGGGGAACATGACCAGATATCAACATAGATGATTAATATTTATGTTGGTTTGTGTGCAGTCACAGTTGTAAATTATTAATTATTTAGCGGAGAGAGAATTTTGGACACAAAAAAAGATAATTCTGCTGCTTGATTATCGTCAACTGGGGAGTCTGGGGGAACTAGAACTGCACATAAAAAAAAGATATGAAACAATCTCCAAATAAAACCCCAAATTGCCATAAAAACTACAAACATTTAATGTTCTATATGTTCGAACAGAATACACTCAACCCAGCCCAACGAAACACTGCATAGCTGTGACATATGCAACAAGAACTTTGCCTCCAAGACGCACTACGACAATCATAGGGAAATGCATGAAAAATCACAGAACAGCAGCACAACACCTGCCACAGCTAGTGCCAACAATGTTGCAAGCAAGGTAAGTTATTGTTTAAATTTTACAAAATAAACAATTTTACTATGGTTTCAATGTGCAGCTCAACCAATATGCGATTAAGCAAGCACCAGCGTCTGTGCAGCCCCAAATACAAATGTTGCAAAATGTGTCACAACATCAGCAGCAACAGCGGCAGCAGCAACAACAACAGCAGCCACAAATAATGCACGTGCAACTGCAGCCAACTGTGGTGACCACCCAAGATCTTGCCGGAAATACCATAACCATAACACAGGCCACGGATAGCAATTTACAAACTTCGTTGGCCAATTTTGTGCAGTTGGGTTTTCCACATTTTCAAAATGCTGGCGCAACAAATCAAATTGTTTGCAAAATTGAAAAGTAGCAAATTAAGTAAACTTAAACAATTTTTAATTTAAAAGTATTTGTCTAGTCTTTGTTTTAGTGTGTCTTAATTGTATATGTGTGTACTGCATGTAATTTTTATCGCTGTTTGATAGATGATGCTTTTATCTTTTATCACGGCTTTTTTTTTTTTTTTTTATGTAATTGTTTATGCCTGTTTGGAATTTTTGTTAACACCCAAGTGTCAGCTTGGAGAATAACTCTTTCCCACAAATCGATGCTGTAAGCAAAATCAACAACAGGCATGTTTATTTTTTGTTATTATATGTTTTTCTTAAAATTTATATTAATTAAAATTTTTTTTTTTGCTTAACTTATTATTTTGTCCTCGATGTACTTTTTTAATGCATAATTGTACATAACTTTTAATGCCCTGATTCTGGCTTTTACTTTAAAAATTTCGGAAAACAGTCAAACACAAATTTTTTTGTTGTTTTTTTTTTTATCTTTCTGGCTTTAATTGCTATTTGGCTTTAAAATTCAAATGTGTTTGTTGTGCCGTATTCGGTAAAGTGAATGTAAAAATCGTAACAGTGCAATAAACGATTGTAAATATGTATTAATGTTTAATTTCAAAGAGAAAATCTGTATCGGTTTATATGTACGGATTAAATAATTTCTAACAATTCCCACAAATTATCATAATTTGCACGCTCCATCTAATAATTATAGCTCTCAAATGCCTACGTCTTGATTCCATTTACAAATAAGAAACTTTAATGCGTAAACAACATTTATTTTTTATATGTTAGCATTATAAGGCAGCGTTCTTTCACAGTAAGCCAGACATACATAATAATATTATAATTCATATAAATTTATATATAAATAATATGTAATAATACAGTATATAGTTTATATGTTGATTGGAAAGTTCTTTGAATGCATATTTCGCTGGTAGAAATACAGAATTTAGGAAAATATCCACAAAAATCGAGCTGAAAATGTAAACAGTAAACTTAAGTTGAAAAATTATGCAAAATTCATAAACTAAATGTTAGCTATAAATATAAATAATGTGTAAGCTGCAACGACTTACCAAATTCGTTCCTTAATTATTTTTGGCTCTATTATTTTAGATATTTCCAAGAAATAAAAATTAAGTATAACGTAAGCAACAAAACGTTTCTACAGAAAACTTGCAAAAACCAAAATGTAAAATAAAACTTAATTTTAAGTAATAATAAATAAAATGTTGATATAATATTTGATGTGTGTATATTTGAAATATTAAACAATACAAATTCGTGCAAACTTAAAATAATTAAAATTATAAATTGCTTTTAATACTTGATTTCAAAACAGCAGTGAAATTTAAGCTACATGCTTAGAACATAATGATTTATTTAAGATTTAAAAAAAAAGTACAAAATGCTGGTATAAAACGTTTACAAACAAAATGCGGCACATATAGTAAGTACATGTAGTTTATAGTCTTTGGTTTTTTGTAAAAACTGCATAAAACTTAGAACTAGTAACACTACTTGGAGGAGGACGATGACGTAGCAGCGGAAAGAGCGTAACTTCGAAAAACTGCATAAAAGTATAAGAAAACTGTATAAATGTGCATCAAAACAAAAAAAACAAACTAACTACTAGTGGCAGATGGATTAGTTAAGATTAGTACGGGCGAAAAAGCGCAAGGCGTTAAATATGTCAATAAAACCAAGCAAGTAACTAAGCACCACCTCCTAAACAGTATTAAGGAAAAAAATACAAACAAAAAGCTAACCTCAAACTTAGTCATAGTGCAAGGAAAACTCATGGATCTTCTGCACATCACCCCAAACTTGCAACGCTTGTATATCGGTGAGCTCAAAGGTAGCCTCGAAACTGCTCAAAAAGTTATAACCTTCTCCGCGTATATTATATACATGTATCTTATTCTCCGGATAGTCAAAAGTAAATTCTAGATAAAAAACTGTGCCTGTGGAAGATAAATCAGCTACGGCACTCTGAATACCCTGATTGAACAAACCATCGAATGCATCCAGTTCACGCTCCTTATGATCCAGTGACCAACTGCCATCGCGCTTAAAGTTTTCAACAATCTTCTGCGGACTGGTATTAAGTACCTGCTTATAATGATATGTTATATTCTGCTGTGCATAGCAAGTCGTATCGTTGACAAAATTTATGGAGAATCTGTAAAGTAAACGAAATAATTCATATCAAATACAATTTGCATAAAGTTTATCCGGGTCAAGATGTCTGTTTATAAACCCATGACGTATTTTTAGCATTAACACGTGTTTTAAGTATTCGTTTGTTTGGCATTTTGACCCGCGTTCACTTTTGCTTAGTCATGTCGATTGAATCCCTAGCACATGGTGGTTTGGTAAGTTTTTTGCCAAACGGTAAAACGTGATCAAGCTGTGGCCATTATAAGCGGCTCTAACCGGTTATTAAATTCTTATATGATTCATAGCTTTGAAATTTGTCCTAATTTGTAGGACGGTCGGGTAAGGCGGCAAAACAGTTGATGACCCAACCGAGGAACCGAGTTCTACGTCATTGTTTGTGACGTGCCTGGCTTTCAGTCTCCTCAATGTTAAGCAATTAATTTTTTCATTAATCATAGCTTTGAGATTTGCTCTAATTACTTAGGATAAGCTGACGTAAAGAAGTGCGCGAGTTTGGTCCAAATTTTGTATGGTAGCTATATAAAATAGAGTTTTTATAAAAATTTACACAAATGTTTTTTCTCATGATATTTTAAAAAATAATAAAATTTGCTAGATTCTTTTTTTATAGCTGACGTACAAAAATTGAAGCTGTGCTAGAGAGCACACGGAGAGACACGAATAATGTACCTGCGCATTGCAGTACCTTTTAATTGTTGGATCATGCAGTAGAAACTCTTTAAGGGAATTGAGTTCTCGTTATGTCATTCTTCGTGACGTGCTTTCCCAGAACCCGGTCCATAGCTAAGCTCCTCTATTGTCAAACATTTTCATTGCTAAGCAAAAAATGTTTGCATGAATCATAGCTTTTAAATTAGCTCCAATTTGTATGCAACATTGGGACTCCTGGGAATGTTTGTAAGAAAGTGGCAATTAATGTCTATGGTAGGCCCGGGTGTGAATATTAGCGGCAAATTGGTTATGTCATTCATTTTTGGGCTTTTCCAAGAATCTGGTATATACAAGATGTCTGCAATTAAGTAGCCCGCTGGGCATTTAACCAATTCAATTCAGGCATATTCTTTGTTATCTCTTGAGCTAAAAATTCTTGTATTAATTCAGGGTTGTGTCGGAATTCTCTCTTTAAAGAATTTCAAACCAACAGCAGTAAATGCTGAATATGTCACTCAAACCTATTTCTACCCAAAAGCAACCATATTACTATATGTGCTTTTCTGGAAAACTAAATTTTTATACCCTGTACCGTATGGTACAAAGGGTATATTGTGTTTGTGCAAGCCGAAAATGTATGTAACGTACAGAAGGAGAAGTCGGAGACCCCCCAAAGTTACCTAAAGTATGATCAGAGTGACTAGAGAAGTCGATATACCCATGTCCGTCTGTCCGTCTGTCCGTATGAACGCCTAGATCTCAGAGATGGTAAGAGCTAGAGCAACCAAACTTTCAGATAAGATCCCTTATTAATCCATAGGAGACAAGTTTATTTTATTTTTTTGATATCGGGACTACATTATATAGCTCCCATAATATAGGGTGTTTCAGAGGATCTCGAAAAAAAGCTAAAGTTTTAGATGGATAATTCGTTTGTTTATGAAGATATCATAACCAAATTTGGTAATCGGAAGTTTTTTAGAAACCCCCAGCACTGTACCAAATTTTATCAAAATCGGTTGACTATATCATATAGGTCCCATAGGATCGATCGGTCGAAAATTTGTTTTTTGTACAAAATTCGTTGACTGAGTTCCCAAGCACTGTACCAAATTTGATCAAAATCGGTTGACTATATCATATAGCTCCCATAGGACAAATCGGTCAAAAAATCGTGTTTTGTACAAAATTCGTTGTGTTTCGTTTATTTGTAAAGATATTGTAACCAAATTTGGCATTCAGAAGTTTTTTGGAGATGTTCAACACTGTACCAAATTTGATCAAAATCGGTTGACTATATTATATAGCTGCCATAGGGCCAATCGGTCAAAAAATCGCTTTTTGTACAAAATTTCTTGTGTTTCGTTTGTTTGTAAAGATATTGTAACCAAATTTGGCATTCAGAAGTTTTTTAGAGGTCTTCAATACTGTACCAAATTTTATCAAAATCGGTTGACTATATCATATAGCTCCTATAGGGCCGATCGGTCAAAAAAACGTTTTTTGCACAAAATTCGTTGTGTTTCGTTTGTTTGTGAAGATATTGTAACCAAATTTGGCATTCAGAAGTTTTTTAGAGATCTTCAACACTGTACCAAATTTGATCAAAATCGGTTGACTATATTATATAGCTGCCATAGGGCCGATCGGTCGAAAAAAAGTTTTTGATTAAAAATTCGTCTGTTTTTGGTTGTTTATGAAGGTATCATAATCTAATTTGGCAATCAAATGTCTTTTGGTGTTCGTAAGCAATTTACCGGATTTTATTGCAAGCAGTGGTACAGGGTATCCCAAAGACGTCCGCGCCCGACTTTAACGTACGCCATTTTTTACTATTATATTTTCTCAAGATCAACATAACTAAACAACAAAACTTTTGAACGTTTTTCAATCAATTTCGGAATCGCGAGAGCATTTTAAAAAACATTTCTTTTCAAATAGTTCAAATGTTTTGCGAGAAATGCATGCTAAAATTTTTATAGCAGCTTTACATATTCATTACATAAAACGTGATATTTAAAAAATTTGTACTATAGCTGTGAAATAAAAAACATTAAGCAACTCCATTTTTAGACAGCTTTGAAGAATACAGATGTTCAGATATTGGAGCGTAGAATACAATTTTAGAAATCTTTGAAGTACACTCTATGCTGTTTTTACACGGCCATTTTTCACGGATTTGAACTTACACGGTCTGGAAAAAAATAGTTTAGCTATTTGATTGAAATTTTAAAGAAAAATATGTTTATTAACATAATCTTTTAGAAATTTAGTTAGGGTATTCTCTTTTCTGATTCAATTTCATACCAGCTTAAGGATTTTCTTCATGTCATTTTTTACGCGGATTTTTTTACACGGTTTTCATTGGAACGTATCTATCTTGTAAAAGCAGAATTAGGTGTATATGGGAATTTCGCTTAATAAGCCGCTTTAAAAATTTCTTAAAATTTTAACAATAATAGTTACAAAGTAGTTACTTATTTTAAAGTGACGTCTGTATTTTTTGAAAACATATCGATCCCGATTTTGACTTGTCGATTTAACAATGCAGTTTATCAGTTCTTGGTCCTTCAGAGGAAGGATCCTAGAAGTCCGGACTCCATTACGAATATTTTTCCGAATCCACAACACTTGAGCTTTTTGTGACAAATAAAATGATTTTACATTGCAAGTGATTTGGACGTTCAAAAGTTTTTTTTTGTAATTAACACCAAAATGTGAAAAAGTTCTTAAGTTTATTAAAGCTTGTAGACTCGTTTACATAATATTTTTTTTGCCACTTTTCTATTGACATAAATTTAACTCAAAGTTTTAATATTATTATTATTTTCAATAAAAAAAACTCTTGATTACCTATTGATATGTCTTATCTTACTTTCTTAGTGATTTGAGTGAATAAATTTTTAATTTAAGCGGCATAATCATTGGTTGGTAATAAAAAATCATATATAAATAAATGTACTTTAAAAAATAAAACACACTCACTATTAAATTTTATTTTACGGCTATCAACATTTGATTAGTCCAAATTTCTTGGGAAAAATTGTAATTGATTTTTTAATTATTTTTTTATTTAAAAAACAGCTAGATAATGTTCTAAGTTCTTTTTTGCTCTAGTAAGAGAGAGTTTATTACCATCAGTAGATTGTTAGGTAATATTTATGGCATGTGATAGAACCTTAAACTTGTAAAGAACTTGCCAAATACAAATACCCAGTTCTTGAGACCCTGAATAACAAATGCTATCAGCAGTTACGGCCTTTAACGAGCTTTTTTTTTTATAATGTTAATACCATGGCTATAAACTAAAACTATTTAGTTTTCAGCGTACTAGTTATGTTCTGTTTAATGCTTTCAAGTGTGAGCTTGAACTATTACAAACCCAGAATTTATGGCGGAAATAAAAATCTTTTTTTTTTTAAATTTTATTTACAATCGTTTAAAAACAATCAGTAAATTATATAAAATTATTTAAACAGTGACAGGCGCAGCTAGTCTCCATTGAGACTAGGTGCTATAAAAAATTATAAAAACTATTTTTATTTATTTAACCTAACAAAAGATGACATTTACCAATGAATTTTTTTAAGGGCGGCTCACCATCGTCATAATTAAAAAAAAAAATTATTTAATATAGAAATTTTAAAAAAAACCTCGGTAATTACATAAAATTTAAATGCAAAAGTTATAGACGCTGTTGCATATTTTTAAAAAATTTCATATAAATGCAACTAAAAAATCAAAATTTGGCATTAAAAATATCAAGTATATTTAAAAATGTTATAATGAGAACTATAAATATTTTTAAAAAAAAAATAAATGCAATTTGGAAAAAAAAAATTGCCATCCAAATTCTGCAAATCAAGTTGACAAATTTTAAATTAAAATATTTTACAATATCTAAGCTTACACAAAAACTAACTTTCGCATTAAAAAATAAACTGGGACACTCGCCCGAAAAAAAATTCCTTCCGTATTATTATCACTTATTTTTTTTTCATGACATAATTTACCATAAGTGTCCAGAGGGCAAATTGAAAAGTTGGCAAAAGTTATTTTGAAAAGATATACCATTACTATTTTATTCATCATTTTTAATTAATTATTTTGGAGAGGAGACCCAGACTATAGCTACAGAGATGAAGCGCAGTGTCAGAAGAAAACGTTTTTACAAGATGACATAAAATTCAAAGTAATTAAAAATTTGACTGGACACCTCATTTCGTTACGTGACGATTTTTCTATCATTTCAATAATCTCATTCCAAAAAGATGTTTTATAAGGAGTTTATAGAAATCTAGAATCGATCTCAATCAATTTAATCGACTTGTTAAAATCAAAAACTGTTGGAATAACTAAAATAACTTTATTTACTATTGAAATTAGTTAAAGATTTAGTGACGGCAAAAATCGGAGAGTGTCAATTAGCAATTTTTTAGTTCAATTAATTTTCCAGAATACTTTGTATAATCTCTAAAAATAATTTTACGAAATTTATATTCGTGTATATTTTGACGAGCAATGTTATTTTTATCCTTTCTAGTCCAATTAAATGTCAATGTTTTTGAAATATTCTCGTTTCCTTATGGGTAAGTGACACTTACTAAGTGTTAAAAGGGTGACCAGCTCTTCAGAAGCATTTTCTTTTATACTTAAACTTTTTTTTGATTTGTTTTTATTTAAAAAATATAAAATATTTAACGAAATAAAAATAATAATAATATTTGAAAAGGTAAAATAACAAAATTAATAAAAAAAAATTTAGTTTAAAAACTAGAAAGTTTACAAAAGAATATTCAAAAGTATTAACGCTATTGATATGAAGGGCTAAGAGAATATCAGTATTCCTAATAATATATCATGACTTTTTAGTAAAAATTAAAATGTAAGAGAGCACATCTTCAAATTGGAAAGATCCCTTAAAATTCATTTATGGGTATAGTAAAAAATTTACTAAACTTTGTAATATTTGATAAAATTGTAGCCAAAAATTGGTTTTATAACAACGGATTACAATTAACGACGTTGTTTGAGTTGTGGGGTTAATTGCATACTTCAGATATTCCAGGAAACCAATCAAATGTAAATACGAGCTTGTTATCTAAATTGTACCTGTATCGGACACTATCACTATCAGCTGTAGTTACACGATAACGAAAAAAAAAGAGTACAAGAGAAAAGTAAATATAGGTTATGGTTCAAAAGCTGTCGAAAGTTACCAATGACATAGCAACGTGAAAGGTATGAGCGTGAGTACTGAACTCAGGGCGTGGGTCATGGGGTTTTAACCGGGCCAGAAGTTCTTTAAAGGGTTCCGTTTTTTCCGGTCCTTACTTTATTCGTAACGACTCTGCCAGTACTCTTTTGGATCTAAAGCCACTAATCAGAACACATAGACGCCGTAGCGTCTAGTATCGAAAAAGAACCAGAAATATCAATTCTGTGCCGATCAGTTGCATTCCGGGTCATAAGTGTCGACTTATTTTACGGTTTGGCTAGGGTTGCCACATTATTGCTGCCCGTCCGGAGTCGAGTGAAGTCACTTGGATTTCTCTGGGCAGCTAAAAACTCCAATAAAAAATCTTGTGAATAATATAATATAATTCTACCGTCACCTATCTAAGTCACAAATATATTTTAGTCACAAAGTTTCTAATCGATAAATAACTAATCGATTCGATGGCGATCGACTGTAGGAATAAAATGAATATGATGTATTTTTCACCCTCTTCCCGATTATCGATCTTAAAATCTCATGCACTATTAATTTCTTTAAATTAATAAAAAATCGTTCAAGGTGTCAACGTGTTCA
Source organism: Chymomyza fuscimana (assembly GCA_949987675.1). NCBI lineage: Eukaryota > Metazoa > Arthropoda > Insecta > Diptera > Drosophilidae > Chymomyza > Chymomyza fuscimana. The sequence goes on along the minus strand of OX465088.1, from coordinate 128,271,115 downwards.
TGTCGAGTCAAAATGCTCCATGGAACAAAAAATTGTATATATTATACAAAGTTTCAAAAAGAAGAGATTTATAGCACATGGTTGCAACACAAATATGAATGCACTGGATTTTGTACAAAAAGCGACAGAATTGGCAGCTCTAGGATTGAGTTTGTATAAGGGCCTTGGGACACTGAACAATTCGTATAAATATCTGGATTTTTCCGAAAGATAATCAACAGCAAAAACAAGGCGCCCATTTGAGAGTTGGTCAAATCCATGCATAATGGCTTCAATTCAACTTTAAATGACAACAATGTTAATCGATATCCCCTATAGTTCTTCTATGGTCACCCTGTATTTGCAAAAAACCCGGATTCAACTGGTAGCTCTTCATTTAGTTTTGTAATAGTTCATATTTCGAGTTTGTTTATAAGCAAATCAACGGAATTGTAAATGATTGACATCATTTTAGTAGCCCACCCGCACTACTAGACTGACAAAAATCTATTAGTAGAGATTGCTCCAAAGATTTTTGATTTTTTTTTTTTTTGATAATTGTTCATGTTATTCTTGTTCTTGGGAATGTCTTTCGTGTTTTGCTTTGAATTTATTTGGTCTTTTGCTTTATCGTCATAATCATCATCATCATCAGCCTGCCGGCATTTCATTTGGCGGCATCTTACGCGTGTCTGACACTTTCGTATTGATGATGTCATAGATTAGATGCTACAGAAATGCAGAGATATGATTTTATGCGATTTTTAATTTGTTTACGACAGAGGCGTAGACAGCGCAACAAAAGGAATCGCTTGATGATTAAGAGTTGATAAAGAAAATTGAAAATATTACAGTTATTTTTGTTTTTTTTCATAGCAATTTTTGGCGCTTGCTTTATCTTATATTAGCTCTTATAAATAGATTATAACAGCAAACTATGTATTATATAGTGCGTTGACAGCCTTAAAACATTTAATGCCATTAGTTGAACATTTCTTAGGTATTTTAAAAAAAAAATAAAATTTTGAAAAATATTTCTTGCTAGTTTGCGAAAAACTTAAGCCAAAAATTTGTATTCGAACTGCTGCACGCAAGCAATTAGTTTGCCTGAACTTAGAACTTTGCTTATTTTTAGTTACTTTCTAGAAGTAGGTCTATGACCGGACCATCGATTTTTGTATAACTTCTTACAAACTAGAGTTACTACTTGTCATAATTACTCACTGTTCGGCATTTGGCACTAAGGTGCCTTTAATTTTTAATTTGTTGACCCGGTACGGGGGTGTTGGTAGTGTGGCCAGGTATTTAATATCAGACATATTGGCTTTATATTTTTTGTTGCTTGTATTTAAGTCTATAAAAATCAAGTTTGTTGTTTGCACTTTTTTTTTTATAATCAGCACGTTTCTAATTTAATTTTATGCAAAAAATTTAAAATTTCATAGTAGTTTTTTTTTAAGGCAGCTTTGTTAACAGCAGTTGTTAACGGTAATAAATAATTCTTTGCACTTTACAGTTCGCGCTATAAAACAATACTGACTGACTTTAAACAAATTTCGGCGCTTTTAAATGCAAATATTACTTAAACAATCACAAACGACATTAAGACGTCTGATGCCAATTGATATTATTATTATCACGAAATTTGTGAGCACGAAAATTGCATATCAGAGTTATTGACAATTCTATTAAAAATACCTAAGCTGCTATTTTTCTGCCATATGCGTTGTGCCCGCTCGCGCTCGCGTCAATTACTGAGCAAGAACTTTGGCGCACTTGGTGCATATAAACGAAAAACAACGAATTTTTTAAGTTTTGGCGCAGCGAAGTTTGGATGCCCTATCGGAAAAAATATAATTATGGAGAATGGTGAGCCAAAGCACATATTTGCATCAGGTAAAGCTTAGATAAGATAAAATATGTAATTCTCAGAGAAAATGGCGTAAGTATATAGCAAAATGCATTAAATTTTTAATCTAATAGACATAAAACTTCTCCAGTAAAACAATCGCGGAGACACGGTACTGCTAAAAACCTCATTGACCAGAGCCCTTTATTGGTGTTGGAAGACGCAACTTGTTAGGTTTTTGTTTGGCTGCTTCAAAGTAACTACATAACGTAGTTTTCTTTAATTTAACATTTTTAATTGGCTCCATAAATGCATTTATAATGCGCGTTTAAATTTTCAATTTTCTGTACGCCTGCTGGACTACATTTTTTTACTTTTATCCTTCGCGGCAATGTGTATATCGGGTTCCCTCTTATCGATATTGCCTGACCACGATAACTCATATTTCATTAAATTGAACTAGACATGTCAATCGATTTATCGCTAAAAACCGACTCCATATTGTTTTATTTAATTTTAATTCATGACATTTTCTTTTAGTTTACCAAGGGTATGCTTCGTAAGAGGTCAGGACTTTGCTTGGTAATAAATGTGGAATACATTTTTTTATGCTACATTTCCGTTGTTGTTTCAAAAAAACTTTTATGCTTTACACAACTACTAAGAGTTAATTGCGATCCAGGCGGACAGCAGACTGGACTTATATAGCAAGCTTCAGAAAAGCCAAATAATTGCGCGGTTTCAAGAAGATCTTCCAAATGGTTTCGAGTTCCCTCAAACAATTGACTGATTAACTTAACGGACCCAGTACACTAAAGAGACAACTGTGTAACCCAGGTACAATACTTCTTGTTTTTGTAAGAAAAAACAAAAATTCTCGAGACACACACGCAAAGTTTTAAGGCTAAATGAGCGTACAAAAGACCCCTAGAGTAGCTGTAAAGCTTTTCCCGATAACAGAAAACAGTCAAACTACCTTATAGCGACTTCGCACGGGATCGGAATAAAGATAATAAAATTTGTTATATTATTTAAAAATTAATCATTTTTGTTTGGTTACACTTTTATACTCTGTTTCCTCGACAAAATCTTTTACAAGCAGTATACTTGAAAAATATTGGTTAGATGGGAGAATAGAGTACTACTTTATAGAGAACTTCGACTCGAATAATAATTTTGCATTATTAAATTACTTCTTGCAACAATAATTATTCATTTCAGTTCCAGATTTCAATTCGAACTTCGACTTGTCCAAGTAACAATGCGGCTTATCGTTATACTTACACTTGACTAGTTTTTCCCAAAGCCTATTGTAGATATTTTCCAATAATTGTAACAAACAGGTTGGAATCGGAATTGGAAACCAGATCACGCATGATTATCTTCTTCTTTATTATTTTCGTAGGAAAAAAAATAGTGTTTTATTTTTTTTACAAATTATTTAGGATAACTGGAGATTTATGATTCCAACGCGATTATAAATTGGCAGAGCAGCATTAATTGTTTTTAAACAATTATCTAATGCTATCCAGCTAATACTAGAATTGTGTGTATAAACAGTTGCTTTGTCAATTATGAATGAATCATTCGCCAGAGCGTGTTAAATCGTTTTAATTTTTTATTAGTGTTTAGTAAATCTCTTTTCAAGATCGATGTAGTACCAAAATGAAATCGATTGGACACCATCAACCGAATATAATCTTGCTTTGAAGGCAGATAATAATAATAATAATTCCCTGACTGACAATTTTTGGGCGGGGCATGGGGATCTCCATTAATAACTGTTCAAAGAGAACAGGGACCTACAGTTTATAGCCGAATCCGCTATATATAGCTAGGCAATATTCAATTCATACAATGTTTTCACACAACTGACATTTCGTTTTATGACAAATATACTTTATCAAAATCAAAATGTATCCAGTGTCAAAAATAAATATTTCCATATCTTTCGACTTTCAACAAAAGCGTGAAATAAATGTACTCTCTGTAAGTGTATAAATAAGGCGCAGACGCATTGAGTGATCGCTCACACCTGTTAAAAGAATTGCAATATTAACGCAATTTGTGTAAAAAGAAATATGTATATAATATTTTATGCTTAATATTTGCAACTTGCTGCCAAAATATTTGTGTAATTAACTAATTGAATACTTTGCATAACGTCTATTTTAGCTGGCTTAGACTGCTCAACACTGCACATGAACCATTTCTATCGATATGCCGATAAGCTAGTTCATTTTGTTGACTTAGCTCTTTGAACCACATCGCTGAACTTTTCCGAACGACACGACACTACTCCAAGCAAAACTAGTTCATATCAACAACCCTAGCTGCTGCTGACGTTTATAAAAGCAAAAGACCGACCGAATAGTTAAAACTAGCTTAAAATAATCAGAATTTGTTAAATTAAAATTATTATTAATTAAACAGCTGCAATATGAAGACATCGCAAATAGTGCTCATGGTTTGTTTCATAGCTGGCGTCGCACAGACAGCGCTGGCGCTCAAAGAGGAAGACTGCGAAGGTATGTACCACGATGGCCACGTAAGTGCAATAACTTGTGGGCACATTTCAATAAATCTCTCTTTAATTTCAGTATGTATTAAGACTGTAAGACGCTTTGCGGACTCGTTAAGCGATGCTACCAAAAAGGACTACAAATTGATTGAGACAGAATTTAAGAAATTCTGCAAAGCACAAAAAAACAAGGAACACAGATTTGTAAGTACCAGAGCAGCAGCAGCAATATGGTAATAAGCCGGCTAACAGGTTTTTTTCATGGGCGTCTTTTTATTCCAAACTAGTGCTACTATCTGGGCGGTCTGGAGGAATCAGCTACGGGCATATTAAATGAGCTGAGCAAGCCTTTGAGCTGGTCCATGCCCGCGGATAAAGTTTGTGATAAACTGAAAAAGATGGATGCGCAAATCTGTGATCTGCGTTATGGTACGCCCACTTTTATGAATATATAGAACAATTAGCACTAGATAACGCCTTAATTTTGCAGAGAAACAAATTGACTTGAACAGTGTGGATTTGAAGAAACTGAAAGTGCGTGATTTGAAAAAGATTCTTAACGATTGGGATGAAAGCTGTGACGGTTGTCTGGAAAAGACCGATTTTATAAAACGCATTGAGGAACTGAAGCCCAAATATGCGCGTAATGAATTGTAAACTCATGTAGCTTAAAGTACACACACCCACACACTTACACAAACAAAAACACATACCTACACACACATGGTTTAGTTAAATTACAATTGTATGCATTTAATATGCAACACCTTAATAGTTTTGATAGACTTACTTAACAAAGAAAAACTCTATTTTGAAATAAAAAAACCAATCAAAACACAAAAATCAAATCAAGCTAAACATTTTTTCGTATGTTTTAAATTAATTGTATTTTTATTTGTTAATTATTTTCCGGCATATCTAGTATTACGTATAAATTACAACAGAAATTCTTTATTAAAAAAAATGTAATATTTAAATGTTAAACAATTCGATTGCACTTTTTACTGGCCGCATAAATTCGGTGCCACATGCAACGTCAACTTGGACGCGCATTATTCAATATATTAAAATTTAAATACATATTAGTTAAACATATGAGCTAATTACAAAATTAAGCAGTTTTTTAGATTTTAGCATTATGAACTAAAATGTGTTGCATGATGTTTTGCTGTGATTATGAATATGCATAGATTTGGATCGAGTATCTTGGCTCTTAACGACGATATGGCTGCTTGTTGTAGCGTCCGCGTTCATTCTCCTCAGATAGATTGACATATTCGCTGTAGACCACACACCAGCAATAGGTAAGTACAGCTGAAAATGAAATGAACAAAGTAAATTAAGTAAGTTAGTCTTTAGTCAATTTAATTTTGGGTAAATAAGGAGTTCACTGTAGCATCTGTAGGAAGGCAATACTTTTTTTTGGTATAAAAATGTAATAAAGAGTTCTAATGAGAGCTCTAATCAGGCCTGCAATGTTAGCATATTTAAGAACTAGATTTTATCATCAGATTTTCTATCATCAAATTTTGGCATATGTACATTTTTGCTTCAGAATTTTATAAGATACTCGACTTAAATATTATTGAAGCAATTAGGAGATCAAAATGCACTACTAGGTCTTGGTATATTTTTTGACTACATGTTCTCAAAAGTTCCATTTTAAAAAGTTTTTAAAAAATATCTTTCCTGTCCTAGATATCTTAAGACATTCGTCGAGTGCAGATTTTATCGCCATTTGGGATTCTTTGGGACTTCTCCAATTAAACTATCAAAAACATGCTGCATACTTTTAGGCAGAGAATTATTGTGAATATATAAAAATGTGACTTGTCAGAGAAACAAAATCAATTTTATACTAAATATTAATATTAAAAATATAAAGCCTATAAAGCCTACATTATATATGAGCAAAACAAGAGAAGTAAATTACTTCTTGGTCGATATATTCGATTTTGAAGATTTTTACACATATAATAGAAGTAGTAGCCAACATTAATAATATGTTTATTATGATTATTACATTTTTTGCAAAATTCCGATTAATTTTAGAAATTAAATGAATAAATATATTTTTTTGTTCAATGATAACTCTTTAAAAAAAAAAACCGTATTTTAAAATTTAAGGAAATTTTTTTTGTTTTAAAAAAAACTTTCTAAAAAATAGGATTGTTCCCATTTTATGCACGTGAATTCAATGCGAACAGAAAAATTTCGATGCCCTCTTTAATTGAGCAAGTTATGCTTATATTAGTGATAGAATATCCAATGAACATCATAGCACAAAGTACCTTGTAATAGTACAAATTGAGCATAACTTCTGGGAATTGCATTTTTTAATATAATAGACAATTCATAATACAGAAATTCCTTGTAAGGTCATCACATAAGCAGTGTGTTTAAAAAATAGCGTTACATTGAAAAATTCATTACAGTGGAGTTCCTTATACGAAAGTTCAACTATATAAAGGGTCATCAATCTTGAGGTTTTTTTTTCAATAAGGTTTTTTTTTTATAAACCACGCGGGAGTACTGTCAAGTTGCCATGTGTTTTTTAATTCAGTTTTCATTGCAATTTCATCATGGAAAAACTTACACCCGAACAACGTTTACAAATCGTATATTACGAAAATTCGCGTTCTGTAAAGAAAGTTTTTTCGCGCGCTTAGGCCATAATCGACCTACTGAGACTACTATTCCCCATACCATCAACAAACTTGAGACCCAATATTCATTATTGGATGACACTCGAACGAATAGACCTCGTCCAGCGCGTAGTTTATGGGCTGGTGGAATCATCGGTCCATATTTCTTCAAAAATGACGCTGGTCAGACCGTAACCGTCAATGGCGACCGTTATCGCACCATGATAACGAATTATTTGCTGTCTGAAATTGAAGCCCGAGATTTCGACCACATTTGGTTTCAACAAGACTGCGCTACTTGCTACACAGCCCGTGAAACAATGGACATATTGAGGAATCAATTCGGTGAACAATTAACAATTATCCACAGAGAAATGTCGTCATCGTCATAATTTTTGAAGAATTTTTCAAATCTACTGTCTTGTCCCTTTAAATACGTACAATTCTAAATTCATGATGCTATGACTATTAGAAGGTGCCGAAAATTAAAACGCGTAGAAAACCCTCTAAAAAATGCACAATGATAAAAATATAATTTGACAGCTTTATGCAATTGTTTAGCAATTTTAATCTAATTTCGCACAAACGTATAGACTTTTACAAAACTAAACTGAAATAATTTTGGCCACAATACCACGATATCACGATAACACAAAAAAAAAATATTTTTCCCCATTGTCATCATCATCATCTATGTAAGAATACGAATTTTGAACCATGGCTTGAGAAAAGTTAAAAGTTAAATATATCCCATATTGCAGTTGAACAAAAAAGGAAAAAGAAACGTGTGGAAAAGGGCCCCAGTGGAGCGAAATAAGCAGTGGGCAAGGCACTGCAATCATCTATAAATATTTATTTTATTTAAAAATAGCCCTGGCAAAAAAAAAAAACGATGCCCAAAGTCACAATTTCCCAGCTAATCCAGCGTTAAGTGCACGGCCATTAATTTCCTTCACATCTCAGAGGCGCCGAAACAAGCCAAACAAATTGCCATGGCCAGCACTTCGCGCCTCATTTGTCAACGTTGTTGCAACGTGCAACAATTCCTACTCCTCCCTCTTGCAACGCCCGGTGCTAAAAAGCGCAACTCAAACGCCTTTCAGCACACAGGTAATCAACGGATGATAAATGCGTCAATAAAGTGAAAATTGTGCGCGAAATAAAAACGCGTGGTATTCGCATCCGGTGCTAAAAGCCAAACAAGGCGTTGTTGTTGTTGTTGTCAGTGTTGTTGCATGCCACAAGAGGCAGCACGAACCTTTGAATACTTACCACAACAAATCAAACCGAATATGAGCCAAAGTACGCCTGTAAGCATAAAGCCATCGATAAAGAAGACAACGGCCGTATAGATTACGGAAATGAGCAGGCCAACGGTGATCATTATGCCCAAAACCACCCAGGGCATCATAAGATAATGATTACGCTAAGGAATAAATTAAAAATCGATTAAAGTATATTCGATAGTTATGACTAGGCCATTGAGTACTTACCTTTAAGACACCAGCTATCATGAGCAAAGATATCAGTATGGTCATGCATAGATTTATGACCAATATAATCTTCTCTATGTTGTGTGGTATAAAGTCGAATATAATCGGTTGGAAATGTACGCGTGTCGTAAATATGACAATTATGGTTATTATTGATAGCACTATGGCCAATATGCCGGAGATAATGGAACCATTGCGTAGCGATTGACACATACAGCAAGTGTTTAACAGAGGTTTACCCATTTTGGTAGATTTTATGTGTGCCGATAATGGGGTTTAACTGAAAAGATAAAGAAGTTGTAAATAGTAAATATTTAATCGAATATTCGTATGTTAGGTGGTAATACATATTCGCATATTCGAACATACATTTGTTTATCATATCGGGAAAAAGATTGCAACACAACTAAAATAAACTTTGGAACTCAGTTTTTCATTGAAGTCATGGACTGATGTAGAGGAAAACATAACAAGAAGTAATGCCTTAATTACAAATAAAAACAATAAGTTTAAAAACATAATACAACCACCAAAAAAAGTATCGCGATCTAGGGATGAAAAAGGCCTCCAGCATGTCGGCTGAGCATGTCTGAGAGAGCCTCCAAAATACCTCGTTTTTGTAGTTTTTTGAGGTTATGACAGAATCCAAACGTGCTGGGTTTTTGGGTAGCTGTTTGATAACAAAATCTCAAAACATCCTATAAGAAATTCAAAATCCTGATGTCCGAACACACTATTTACATACTTTGGGGCCGCTGAATCCGAATTCGTATCAAAACGACTCCAGCATGTCGGATTTCTGAGATAACATCCAAAATACCCAATTTTGTGGGATCTTTTGAGATTAGGATAAAAACTAGACCCGCTGGAGCCATTCTGGTGATGGACTCGGATTCAGCAATATATGTACAAAACAAAACGTATGCCTCGACCCCAGATCATGGCACTTCTTTTTTTTTGTGTGGCTGTGTAATTAACAATGTCTTTTTGAGAAATAAAACAAAGAGGGAAATTCACTTAAAAAAACGTGAAGAATAATAAATTATATTATTATACTACTATTATACTATTATTAATAACAGCTAAATGTTAGTTATTAGTTATGTTAATAAATAATTTATTTTGATGCTATATTTGCTCTTGAAATTTTCTGTGGTTTTTAAATTTATCCCGATTTTACGTCATGAGTTTTTTTATTAGAAAAAAAGACGACAGCTTCCTGTTCTAAAACTTAATAGACTAAGGGAGCAACCTTAATTCCGGGTTAACTCTTACTAAGCACTTAATGGTGAGAGAAGGGGATCTCTTGGATCATTTTCCTTTCTTCATATCTGCAACTTCTGCGAGTACAAAACTCCTATTCTAGCTTGTTCGCAATTCCCAGAGAAAACGCTGGGAACACTCTCTCTCAAATTAAAAAAAAAAAATTTATTTAAAAAAAAAGTTGGGTTCTTTTTTACATAAACGACATTTTTGAGTGAAAGATTATTCGGTGACATTTTCCGATAGGGGCATTTTAATATTTTTTAGATATTGAATGCTGGACGACAGGCCTTCACTCTCTTTTTAAAAAAATCCCATAAAAAGAAGTCTTATGGTCAATTGAAATTTCAAGTACATTTGAAGTACATCCAAATTAACAAGCGTGCCATCATTTTGTTGTAAATGTATATCGCATCCAAGTTGATTTCATCCAATTTGGGGAAACAAATCCGCTAACATCGAAAGGTATCGGTCCGAATTGGCGGTAACCATCATTATTCTCAAAATAAGATCCGATGATAATTTTTGAACACACACTCAATATTTGAGGACGCATTGGCGTCTCTTAATATTCACGAAGACTTTCAATGCTCCAAATTGAGATATTTTAATTGATCGCTGTTGATGATTTTTAAGAAAAACTATTGGTAAATTTGAGGATTTTTTTTTACCATTTTTTTTAGGGCTCACAAAAAACTATAACGCGGTCTTAGATCGAACATGACTCCATCATAATAAAGGTTAGACTTTCAACTAACAAAAAAAATATATTCAATCAACATGGCGAACTTTTGTTATTTATTCAAGTAAGCTTCCAAAACTTATTTGCAGATAAAAATAATTATGAAAAACAAACTTTTAGAAGGTTTCAGAAAAGTTTGAATGTTTAAATAACTGATTGACACGTGCAATCTATGTATAAATATTTACAAATTAGTTTCAAGCGACTTTCTGAATAAACAATACAAAAGTTTCAAAACAAAACGTCACTACTTCTAAAATCGCTTGAAAAACGCGCGCAGCTCAGCCGTCGCTGCAAAGTTGTAAAAACCGCTTGCAAAACGCGCACAAGTCGCGCGCTTCAATATTTACCCACACTTAAGCCCAGTCTCACTGCGCGACTTTGTTACAATAGCAACAATAAAAACTGCGTGCTATTAAATATCCATAAGATGCTGCCATACTTAAGATGATTCAACAAAAAGAATAAATAAAATTACTCGTATCTTGCGTTTTTTATTTTATATCTATATGTATATATATTTTTTTGTTTAGTGACGACGGATGATCTTTGCTGGGCACCGGATTGTATCTCTCTCTGAGCAGCTTTTTAATTGCGTAATTTGTTTAGCATTTTCGCAGCTTTTGTTGTTATTATTGTTCTGTTTGTTTAAGATTCTTCGCAAGTTGCTTTGAACATTTACCAAAAGTTTTGTTTATTTAACGCGAATTTTCGCATACGATTTGGAATTTATCTTTTAGTATATTACGTGGAAATCTTGTTACAGCAAAGTCAGGTGCAAAATGTTGTTTTAGTTTTTCGCAGCGGAAATTGACTTTGTCTAAAAAAATTGTGTTTATTATAGGCTGACCAAGCGAAAGTATAAAAACCGACTTGTTTTTAATCTTATTCAGCGTTTCCCACAACAAATTGTTGTCAAGTATAATTTTTTTCAGTTTTTTGGCTTTCATGTACGACAAGGCATTTTGGCATGTGATTATCTCATCAACAATGTTGCCAATGGCTTGCAGCTGAAACACGTTCAACATACAATTTAGATGCACATGTATCTGTTAGATACAAAGATACTGCAGCTGCCCAAAGGCGGCGGGCTGGATTTGCATGTGCCAACATACGCTCAAATTGACGCCCCATTTGCATGGAGCCACATAAAACTGTCGACGTTCAATCAGATGATAAAACTGCAGTTTTTTTTTGTTGTTGTTTTGGATATTGCAATTGTTGTTGTTGTTCTTGTTATTGCTGCTGTAAGCAAGTTAAACGTTTGATTAATTTAATGACAATGCCCGGTGGCAGTATCTGATGATGCATGAAATATAGATACAATAGATGTGCATATATGCACACTACTATGTATACACTGAGAAAAAACAACGACTTGAAATAAGACCCGGTCTGACACATTATTATAACCAATTTTCTTCAACAAATTGATAAATCTCTCATATAGTATTTGGACTAGAAACCAAACCCCACACGACCAGTAGTAGAAAGCTGGTCTTTTGAGGCGCCGTAGTGTTCTTCCGGGAAGGAGACCCTTTCAAGAAGTTGCTTGGGAGACTATATTACTATGTCGGCTGGTATGCCCTTCAATCTGCTCCTTTACAGTATGCAGATTAAGGTCTTGGTACAAAGTCGCATTACGAACATACCAGGGACGGTCGATAACACTAGTTTACAAATTTTAGGGTCATCGAGTGAACCTTGAAAATTAAGAGTTTCTTAGGGTAATAGGTAGGTAGAAGAAGAGAGAAGAAGCGTTTTCGAGATTTTTTGGAAAAACAGGTTTTTGGCTACCTTTTACAGTTGCTCGTGAATACCGCGTGAAAATAAATAAAAAATAAAATATGAGATATTCACGTATTACTGAAAATAGTACCCAAAAACATGTGTTTTGAAGAAATCTTAAAAACGCTTCTTAAGAAAAAAAATTATTGTGATTTTCGTGTTTCTCGTCCCAAAATTATCCTGAAAAACACTTTTAAACGAAGGTTCATATTTCGTGTAAACTAGTGTAATATATTGATTAATATGAGGGCTTGATTTTGTTGCACCTGGATAGGGTTAAAGTTTATCGCTGCAGCAATACTCGAAATCTGTACATCATAGAGCCATATCTGAGAGGAAGTGCTCCTCCTAGTGAGCTGCCATCTCAGCTGTTGCTTGCTCGGAAGGTAGCTTAATTGGTCCAAATTTGCATTATCTTGAAAATAATATTTCAGGGACGAGGTATATTGAGAATTGGGCAGTGAAAATTCGTAAGCAAAAGATCGGTTCTCGCTTCAAATCTTTTAAAATATTTATTGAAAAATACTTAAATTAGTGTTTAATTATTAATTTGTTATGGGACAGGGAGTCCACAAAAAAAGTTAAAGGACTCTAACTCTCTAACACAGTAAAATGGGTAATCATATGCTGGTTCGGTCATGTTATGCTTATGGATCCAGAAACTCTAGGAAGAAATTCGTTCAAAGTCTACGCAAAAATTTCTCGATCGAAAAATCAAGAGAGAAAGAGAAGTATGTGAGTTAGACGCGCTTGTAGAAGCACTATATATCTGGCCATAAGCCGATAGCAAACCTTTATGGCCAGACACGAAATTTAAATAGGAGTACTTGGATAACAAGTTTGATATTCACCCTAATTTGCGTTTCAAGATATTCTCTGCGTTGATGCAGATAATCAAATAGATGAAAGGATTACCCAAGTTTAGAGTGAGAACTGAAGGCAGCAGCACAAAACAAAGGTCTTATGATTATGAAAGATGATGAGTTGTTGGTGAGTTAAGGGTACAGTTACAATTGAAATATCTTAAAACTAAGGAAGTTCTTCTTAGAAAAGTAAAATTTAAAGAATTCTGTAGTAACACCATTCTCGACATGGTAGAAGTGCTCGAAGACCTTTAATTTACCTTTTGCGTCAAGGCATAAAAAAGGGGAAAATATCCTAGAATAAATTATTTTTTTTAAAAGGTTCAACATAAGTTAAAAATGTGTGCTCTTATCTGAAGCTGTATCTTTAATACCCGAAACTTTAATGCCGCTTTTCTGTATTTCATTACAAAATATTATATGATTTTTTTTCAGTGCACATCTATAAGGCTTGGCCTTTACAGATGAAATTAACTTTCGAAAATGCCATAAAGTTCGTGCAGGAAATGACATATATTTTAAGAGTATGTGAGTAATATGCAGATTTTATTTAAAACTCTGCCAACGAATTGTTAAAATATTTCTTAAATCTTTGCAAAGCAATCGAGTAATGACCCAACATTAGTCATGCTCTCGGCGCTAATTTATTTAATTGCTATAAAATGCTTGTATATAAAATTTGTAAGCACTGGCTTATCGGTAAAAACAAAATTTCATTCTATTTTTTATACAAAACCAACGATTAATATATATATATATATGTATATATTTATTATATACATACATTTCCACATTTCACGCTCAATTTTATTTGGTTACGCTTTGTCTATTTTTAAACAATTTTTACTATAAACATTTTTACTATTATGGCCTTTGGGCAGCTGGAAACAAAATAAGAAACATTCTCCGTTTGACGTCATAGACGTCCGTTAAAAGTATTTACCTTATAGTTTAGGAATTGGCATTTAGTAAATTTACCTTTGAAAAACATCAACAAACTAAGTCAAGGCAAGGCTAACCAGCTATAAATATCTGTTTTAGTAAGACGCTAAATACCAATAAAATAGATGAATATTCCAGTAAATAGTTGTATCTTGTGCAACAAAGGTGACTGTGTTAATTGTTGGCGATTTGTTCGGCGAACTTTATCTTAAATTGTATGCATGGAAACACCTTTGACTCAGTTCAATTAAGTCTAATGTAAAGTAATTACAGATAAGATAGGCTAAGCGCAAAACTCGATTGTTGAAAACTCTGTTTGGTGCAGCGATCCTCTCACCCACTACTCTTGGTAGTAAGCCGAAGACTTGGATAGCTTTTAGGAGTGCTCGTAAATGTCAAGAAGTATGTTTAGTCCTAAAAAATGCTTGAAACTGCTGCAAGTACAGAGGGTATTTGTCAGTGTCTTCAACAAAGATAATTTGAGAGGACTTTTAGTCCAGAGTGCCTACTTGACAGTGGCCGGTGACGTCACGTTCTACTAACGAGTAGGTACTTCTGCTTTCAATTTGAAACACTGAAGAGAGTTTATTTTGCGTCCTTGTTAAACGCTGAATTCAAATTCATTTCAGTGTGATTTTTGACCCAACAAGATTAAGGAACAAAAAAGTTCCGCCAACGAATTTTAAAAACTAGTGATCGATTTATAGGTAAGATAAATTTTCCTGAAAATTTCAGTTCTTAAACAATGACTTGCAAGCAGGCAATGTTTATTGTAAAAATTTTGTTTTCTCTCATGCGATTTTAAAATGTATACAAATTTTGGATTTCACAACGCTGATAGATGATAGGGTTATCATATTATAGATGCGGGATAAATATTCAAATTTATTTTGCAGAAATTGATAGCGAAAAGTAGCAAAATATGCTACAAATTATCGGTTAAAATAATATATCTCAAATTTCTGTGTCCCCTACGGTTTTCACTAGAGATTTGCAAACCATGCTCTATCGCATAGGGGGTAGTTAGCTTACGAAGCCGAGCTGCTTTTATATCGGGTAAAAGACGATTAATATATCTGTTGGTAGGAGGTTCAATATCTAAGTTTTCTATACTTCTCCAACAACAACCTGTTCGAAATTGAGATTCTGCAGGTGGCTCTGTGGGGGCAGGTTAAAAAATATTCCTACAAAACGCCAAACAGATTTTATACAGATGTTGGCTTGGAGGAGGAGATCCGTAGTTCAATATGTAAGTTTCCTTAAAATTTTGAACATTTACGATTTTTGTATTATAGAGAGGAAAATTCTTCTTTCAAGAGATTTTTTTGAGATTAAGTGTTGGTAGATCGATTTAGGAATAATAGAGACGTAAACAATCTTGTTTTATGCAACTTCGAAGTTGAAATTAAATAGTCAATTTTTTCTGAGGCAATTTTTTTATATCACTATCGAAATTCTTAACCGATCTCTACTAGGATTTTTAAAATTATTATTTGAAAAAGGCAAGGGTGTCTAATTAAAATAAAGTATTCCACTTTCGAAACGAAACGGACTTGAACATTTTTATTGTATTTGCACATATGTATGTACATAGACCACCATGGCTTTCACATTATATGCAACTGGAGCATTGTCTGCGTTTCAAGTGCGTTTTAAAACGCCTCATATCGCCCACTCAAGCCACACGTTGCAATCATGTTAAAGAAAAGAGAAATAACAGTTGCCACCTGCCACATGCACTTGACAAAGCGTTAAGTATCTTCAAAAAAAAATAAAAGAAAAAAAATTGAAATCCAAAATAACATGAATCCCACGTACTAAGCACCAAAAACCTGGAACTCCGTCTCAGTCTCAGCTGCAGCTATGTTATATGGGAGTTCTAGAGAAAAGTCGCTTAAAAGTCGCAATGCCAACGCGCACAACCCACACATTCGTTTGAAACTTGTCTGAGTGTTACGAGTATATGAGTGTGTGCGAATGAGTGTGAATGAATGAATGACTGAATGAGTGTGCGGTTTATGACCAACAGCATAGTATTCATCTTTTTATGGATCTTTTGCGAAAACGGAAGTCAACGTCAACATTAAGTAGTAAAGTCATTATTATGTGACTTTTAGTACAAAAGCATAATTCAATTTGCGGCAATTACTTGAGGTACCCCAAGTATCTATAGCTATGTATCTGTGTAGCCGTATCTTTGTGTGCACATGTTTATGCACGCATTGTCTAGCATATTTGTTAATAGTTTTGTTGCATAAATTAAAAAATTAAAGGCCACTTAAGCAGGGTTACAACAATACTTGGAACACCTACGCACCAGAGCGCATATTTGGCATGCCTCAATGGTTTGGTTTGGTTCAGATTTGGTTCCGATTTGATTTGAAACTGCGCAGCAAATGCCTCAAGTGCTAATTCTGTTTAATATCAAAATGTATCTGAGCTGCGTATGTGGGGGCGGTTTCGTAAGTTTGAGACTTTTTTTAATTTTCCCGTGTAGTAACTTAAACGCTCAAGTGACATCAGTTAATAGACTCCTAAACAAATTTGATAGCGCCGAGTATGGAAAAGAGTTAAGAAAAGGATTGATAAAAACTATAAGAACTTTGCACCACTAATGGCCTATGGTTAGGAGGTGGCGAACCGACTTCCGTTGTGGTCGGTACCAGCACAGGTGACGCCGAACATTCAGATGTCTGGGATGGGTTGTCTCGCCAGAATTCGTGTCTAAAATTCATAAAATGATACGGAACGATCGCAGAATAAAAGTATGTGAGGTGCCAAAGTCTCTTGGCATCTAAACTGAACTACGTATAATATATTATAGAAATATTTCGACCTGTAAAAGCTACTCAGACGATGGGTGCTGCGATTGATAAAATTTGACCATAAATTGGCAGAATTCTTGAATTGGGCTAACGATTTCTGTTCCATCCACCATAATCTCCAGATCTTGCACTTCGCGATTATTGAATGCATTCGGCTACGAATTTTGATTCCAACCAACATAGTACTTTTCAGAACTGGCGGTAAGCGATTTGGAGTGCATGAAGGCGTCATCACTGTAAAAACTCCATTTTGAGTGCCTTGAGAAAACCTACTAGTTCTAAATTCAAAAAAGTAGATTTGTTTTGTTTAAAATGTCACCGATTTATCAAACTGCTCACGTATGTACCTTTGCGGTTCGCTGTATGTAACTATTAGTTTTGACAAGCAGGTCAGACTTTAGCTTGTATCTTATGTCAATATAGGAACCACAGCCAAAGAATGATATCGATGCACTTACTTGGTAACTGTAGATGAAACCTTAGTAAAAAAAAATACATCAAAGCTCAGACCGACAAATACCGCAACTTATGTGGCAACAAAAAAACGTTTTTTCCCATTAGTTCAAACCAAAGATACATTGTATGTATCTTGTAGATAGTACAAAAAATGCTAGAAAAACGTGCGTCAAAAGTGCTTTTAAAAATATGTTTAGCTAAGCTGCAAAAAATACTTGAAAAGCAACATGAGGAATGCTACACGAAACGTTTTAAGAATTCTAATGCATGACAAATGCTTACATTTTTTTTTTAAAACGTTAATAGAAGAATCATAAAAGAACATATTTCCGATTTTAAGTAACCGTTTTGAAACTTTAAATAATGTTGATGTAGATTATAATTTAATGTTGGCATAATACTTTAAACAGGGATGAAAAAATAGCTACAAATAAATTCAATATTTTTTTAAGATAAGGTTACAAAAAAGGTGAACAGGGAACTGTGCTATAGTAGAATACTCCTCACTAACTTTTCCTAAATAGATAATTTTCGACAAATTTTGCATTAAAGGCCCATACGCAGTTCGACAATTCTTCATATAAAAAATAAAATCCCAAATGGGCAAAGCTTTTGTGGGGGTAGGATAATGAGATGATCTGTTATTAAAGTCAATTCTCAGTGTGGGATAATTGGTGGACGTTATGAGAGCCGGCTTATTCGCTCTCCTTGCTAAACCAAAAAACAAAGTACGCTATGAGTAGATTTGCCGCAGAGTTCAGGTACTGGCTGCGTTCTATAGGAAGCGCAGGTCAGTCAAATAGCATGTGCTGGGAAAACTCGGCCATAAGGCCTCTGTTACAGATCCTCCTCTCACCATGCTGGTCCTGTTCTTGAGAAACCACAGAAGTTCGAATATTCGCTTTGGGTTGTATCTTTACAAGTGTGCGCAGGAGACGTGACAAGCAAACTCTGTAACCCATTCTTCTTCAAACATAAAGGAGAAATATTCAAATAGTCTCACAAACTAAATATTAGTGTGTATTTAGGCCTGGCATACTTCGCCAAGTCCTAGAAAAGACACATGAGAACCGATAGCTATCATATACTATTTGTCTATTATAAAGCAGCATTTGATAGCCCTTCGAGATTTCAGAAAAGACAATGCCCTCTCCTGCAAGCTCTTTAACTTTGTGACTTTGACATCGTACTCGTGCCAAGCGAGATGTTACCGAAGCCTTTAAAGCTATTGAAAAAGAATTTTCCAGAGTGGGTCCGGCGTTAAATGGGAACAAGGTGAAGTATTCGTTTTCTTTAAGTAGGGAGACGCGATGAGCAGATGATCAGATTGCGGATGAAAACTATACTTTTGATGTTGTCAAGGATTTCGTCTACCTTGCAACTACCGTCATAACTAACAACGATGTCAACATGGAGATCAAGCGGAGAATTACGCTTTCCAATCGATGGTACTTTGGTCTCAGTAAGCAATTGAGAAGTACAGACCTCTCTCAACGAACACAACTAACACAGTACAAGACGCTCAACATATTAGCTACCTCTGGTTACACGGTGTGGAGAAGGCGTCCTCGAAGCAGAGACACCTGGAGGTTGATTTTGGGCTCAATATGAAAAAATTGTACAGATGTCTTAGATGATGGGGTCAACAAATCTTTGTAGACTATCAAAATCAGGTGAGTAGCCTTTAAAAATTAGTTTGCTCTTGGCAAAATGGGTGCTTTGATGCAGAAATTATAACTTGTGAAGTTCTCAACCGATCTCTGCTTCGATTTCTAAAAACTTAAATACTAGACCTATTATATGGTATGAAGACAACATTTTTGGGCTGCTAGCTCTTTTAATCGTCAAGAAACAGGCAATACGGTCATAGTTAAATATTTGGACAATCTAATATAAAACGGCATTACTACGGGGAAACGACTAAAAAATGCTGTGGATAGTTTTAATGGCAAACATTTTTTCTTCCTTATATATTTAAGGGATATAAAAATGCAATCAATAATTGTATTTGAAACTAAATAAGTTCTAGATAAAAACCATTACGAAGTTTTTAAGATACATTGTCATAAGTTTAAATACCAAAAAAAAATCGTGTTGATCTTTTTCAAGTTTTAAATTATTTTTGTTGTCATGTCAGAAGACAAGTTGTAACAGTCATCATGTAAAAGATCATATAACGTCAGAAAATAAAAGTTCTCATCAAAATAGATGAACATATGTCATCAAGCAACTGAATGCTGTACAAAGCTCATCATGAAAAGTTCAATGGCGCGCAGTCATTAAGAAAAAATGGAAATTAACAGATACAGATACAAATTTAAAAAAAATAAACACAAAACATGAAGGTTAAGTTTTTACAAGGCGAACGCAAAGCGTCTGTACAAATAGAAGAAAATAAAATAAAACAGAATAAAGCCTAATAAAATTGTACGCATAGACAGACATTTGTATAAATAAATGTATCTATGTTTGTGTGTTTATGTATCTATGTATCCATATCTTTAGAGAAATGTTTTCTTATATACACCTACGACAACGCGACATTGAAGATGACGACGTTGGCGATAGCGACACAGTGACACATAAAAGTATTGCAACGGAAATATACAATATATATATAAAATAAAGATTAAAAAAAAAATACTAAATTTATTTTGCAACTACAATTTTGCGGTTTGTTGTGGAATTTTTTTTAATATAAAAAATATTTAATCTAACACTTGATGCGCTGAGGTTGCTGGTCGCTTCGAAAAACCAAGAGAGCTGAAACTAAAAGCATTTGAAATTTATTGTTTATAATTTTAAAAGATTTTAGTTTTGTATCTGTTTTTTTTTTTTCATATTTTGTTTTTGTTTATGCGCAAAACTCTTACGACCTTGTATGTATATTATTTTTAGCAAATTTTGTATCTTATATATTTTCGTTTGTTTCAAATATGAATCATTATTTTTGTGCCAAGTTTTGATGCTTTTCTTTTGCTGAAAAACGAAAGCAGCCTGAGTATATTATATACATAAGCAAATATTATTTTGTAAATTTTAATAAACTTTGCATTTGAACGCGTTCAATGTCTGTTCATGACCATGAGGCGGTTCTCAGGCGCTTTAGGAACTATTAAAAGCCATTTGCCAGCCATGTACATACATATGCTGCAGCACGCTACTTAAAGATACTTTTTAGATTGCAAAATTTTGCATTTTAATGCAAAAGTCGGCAAATTAATGCAACTTCAAAGAAATAACCCGCCACACTTGAGATCCCAGCAATTGACGCTTTTCTTTGCAACTGCACTTGAAGCAGGCATGGAGGGGGGAAGCTTTTAATTGAATTACTTCTGGCCAGGGGCCAAGTGAATTGATTGAAAGCCATGCGAAACGCACAAATCGACAACGCCATGTGACCAATCGAAACTTTTTTTTTTCAAACATCTGGAAAAAATTTATGGAGAAACAAAAACCTGTAACTAACCATTTTGTGGTCGCAACAAACAAGTTACAAATTTGGCAAAGTCGAGTGATGATAACAAAAAAAAAAATTCCACCAAATACAATGTATAATAAAACAAAATCCAAACGAAGTTGACATGCTCTCAGAAAAGTATCTTTGAGATATTGCCTCATTTGGAAAGCCTTTTGTGCGCTATCTAAAGATACAGCTTAGTATACAAAGTCTTTTGTTTACTGTAACTCTAATATTGGAAAAGAAATCTATAATATGGTCTCAAGCTACGGTTCAAAGTTTGTTTAAGCTATTTTGTAGATATTCAAAATTTTTTATTTTATTTTTTATTGATTATACACCTTTTTCTTAAAAAAAGACGATAAATGCGTTTTAATTTTCTCTTCGTTGTTATTAATGTATTTTTATTTACAATCCGATAGATGAAACCAGTAAATTTTATGAATATAAGAATTTTGAGAGGATCAGTGGAGCTTCAGAGAGAATTATTTGCTAACAGTTCATATTGAACAAATTGATCTGAAAGGTCAAAACTATAATATCTAACTATAATATAAGATAGTCTCTCTAGGTATCTTAGAGATATTTTGCGTATTTCGTCTCTAACATACAAAAAATTTAAGATTTTTAAATAAACTTAATTATGCATTAAGGGATTGAAATATACTCATTATGATCTATGCATAGACATTCCAATTTTTTCAATTGAATTCTTTATTCACACAAATATTTAAACAGTGGTTAGCATAAATACAATTTATTTTTAATTATTTTTTTTTGTCAATATTTTATTTCATTTTATTTTTGTTCCAAAATTTAGTTAATCTACTTTATTTTAAGAAAAATTTTTAAAAAAAAATTTAAAAATTCTTTTTATGTTTTATAGACATTTAAAATTTTTAAACTTACTTTCTTTTTTATACAAAAAAAGAGTTTGTTTACTTTTTGTAAAGATAAATTTCGAAAAAAATAGGCAGGGCTTCCAGAATTAAATCTATTAATTAATTTAATTAATTTATTTTTTTAATTTTCCATCCACTCTATTTTAGGAATAATTTGTAAGCGATAATCTTTTGCTGAAGAATGCGTTTTAATTAAATTTCCATAAATGCATTATAAAAGTTTTGAAAACATTTAAATGTAGTTTCTTTAATTCGAAAATTATTATAGTTACTTCCCTTTTTTTTAAATTAAATTTCTTAAAAATAGCTTGTGTTGAAGAATGAAATTTTTACTAAATATCTTCAAATGCCTTACTAAAGGCTTACAACATAGTATTTATGTTTTATAAACTATTATAATTTTTAATTTTATTTTTTGTTCCCAAATTTGATATTCTAATTTTTATTTTCAAAAAAATATATGTACAAAAATACCTTGAGTTGCAGAATGTTTTTTTACTTAAGATTCTATAAATTCATTAATAAACACTTGATATGTATCAAGTGTGTACTCATTATTTTTAATAAAAAATTAATACTTTTTGTTTTAAAATTTGTTATCTGCAAAAAGTACAAATGCATAAAAAATTATCGTTGGAAAAAAAATGAATTTTGAATCAATCCATTAAATGCATTAATGAAGGCTTGAAAATTAATATTAAGTTAAAATTAATATTAATTATAGGAATCTGAAATTTTTAAATTTCACTTTTTATTTTTATTTGAAAATTAGTTACTTCACTTTTTGTAAAGAAAAATTTCTCAATAAAATATTTTTAAATGCGTTAATAAAGTCTTGAAAATACTTATAATGTTTTATAAATTACAAAATTTTAATTAAATTTTATTTTTTTATTCCAAAAATTTCTAATAAAATAGCTTGTGTTGAAAAAACTTAACATTTTATAAGAAGAAAGACCTTATGCATACTCATTGTGTATTATAGATTTTTTATAATTTTTTTTTAGATATTATTAGATATTTGCTTTTTCTTTAAAAATAAAAATTTCTAAAAATTAAAAAATTGGTTTGAAATCAACTTCAAATAAATGCATTAATAAAGGCTTAAAACATATAAGTTTTTAATTTAATTTCTTTAAATATTTTAATATGGGCGTGAAACATACTCATATAGTTTTATAGACATTTTACATTTTTTATTTTTCTTTCAATTTCAAAATAAGTAATTTCGTTTTTATGATAAAACATAAAAATTGTTCATAATAGTTTAGTAAAAATAAAAACATTTCAATGTACAAAATACTATAAAGTCTATTTTATTTAAGTCCTTTTTTGTTGCGCTGATCTGATCTGTTCCAACTAAACCAGTTTTTGAAAACAAAATACGAGACTTAACTTGTTTTAAAGGGCTTAGTCCTAACTTACTTCGCTTGAAGTTAAAGGTACGCTTAAAAATTTTAAAGGTAAGTCAAATAAGCATTTCCTGCTCCGCAAAGTCAATAAACGCTTTTTTAAAGAGCACTCAAACAAACAAAAAAAACGTTAGCAACGTGCGACAAACCAACAAAAACACAATGCAATAAATACAAATTCTGACAGCAAAAGTTATAAAAATAAAAATAAAAAAAAAATATACGTATATACAGTTTAAAACAAGTTGGCGAGACAACTACGAACAACAACAAAAAAAATCTCTCTAACGCTTTAGACTTGTCAAAAAAGGTAGAACAATTTTTGACCGGTTTGGCAAGCGTTATGGCCAACTGCCAACGGCCAAAACGTCAACCAGCAGCCGTCAGTTTGTTTATCCCATGTCCAAGATTGAGCAATTTAAACGTAAAGCAAATTGAATTTCCACAGCAGTTCAAGCTACTAAATGTATCTAACGTAAGGCTGGTAGTAGCTGCCACCCTATTGTATCTCTAGTGTAAAAAGTAGCGCAAAAAAATGTCAAACTTAATTACGCGCCGAAGCGCAAACAAATTTTTGTATCTATCGAACTGAAAAGTCAAACAAAAAGCCGCACGAATTTAATTAACTAGTTGACTATTTAGTGTCTGTCCATGTACGACGACGGCGGCACGCACGATCTATACTATATAGTACTTGTATGTCAAAAACATGTATCCGAAAGATAAAAAGAACAAACAGGCAAAACAAAAAAGATACAAAAGAAATAGGTAATGGTAACAAAAGCTTGGAACACACGCGTTCCGACTGCACAACAATTACAAAACTTATTTAATTTTTTTTTTTAAATTAAGTTGGCGTTGGCGGCGTTAATGAACAAAAAAAAATTGTTTAACCTAGGACAAGTTTACTTTTGTTAGCTTTGTACAATAATTTGTTTTGTTCCGAAATAGTTTAAAACTAATGCAGTTGACATGATCTATATTGAAAATATGCAAAAATATGCCAAGCAGGAAAGTTATTATAGATATATTGTATATATATATATTTATAGTTTAACCGATCCGTCATAATCTTTTAATTTGATTCATATAAATTTAACACAAAATGCTCAAAATATTTACTAGTATATAAAGGTATCTTTAATTAATATCAGCTCTACAATAGAAGAAATATCGATTTGACATTTATTTTCGTTTTCATCAAAACATTTAAGCAGCGATATCTCAATAAGTTGTAGAGTGGACTTAGCTGGTTATGCCAAAAAGCCACAGATATGATATACAATTTATGAGGAAATAAGTCAAAAGAGCTCCAAACCCCACTTTTCAAAATTTAATTCAAATTGTTTTAAATTAAAAAGTATTATTGAGACGAAAAAGTTATCTAAGTGTTTAGATTAACTCATCTTTAACTTTTAGTTTTTTTTGAGTTGATCTCATTCTATTTGATTTTTTTCCATTCATTCCATATCATTTTATTTTATTTTAATTCATTTCATTACATTACATTTCATTTTATTTCATTTTATTTCATTTTATTTCATTTTATTTCATTTTATTTCATTTTATTTTATTTCATTTCATTTTATTTCATTTTATTTCATTTTATTTCATTTTATTTCATTTTATTACATTTTATTACATTTCGTTTCATTTCTTTTCATTTCATTTCATTTTATTTCATTTTATTTCATTTCATTTCATTTCATTTCATTTCATTTCATTTCATTTTATTTCATATTATTTCATTTTATTTTATTTTATTTTATTATTTTATTTTATTTTATTTTATTTTATTTTATTTTATTTTATTTTATTTTATTTTATTTTATTTTATTTTATTTTATTTTATTTTATTTTATTTTATTTTATTTTATTTTATTTTATTTTATTTTATTTTATTTTATTTTATTTTATTGTATTGTATTTTATTTTATTTTATTTTATTTTATTTTATTTTATTTTATTTTATTTTATTTTATTTTATTTTATTTTATTTTATTTTATTTTATTTTATTTTATTTTATTTTATTTTATTTTATTTTATTTTATTTTATTTTATTTTATTTTATTTTATTTAATTTAATTTAATTTAATTTAATTTAATTTAATTTAATTTAATTTAATTTAATTTAATTTAATTTAATTTAATTTAATTTAATTTAATTTAATTTAATTTAATTTAATTTAATTTAATTTAATTTAATTTAATTTAATTTAATTTAATTTAATTTAATTTAATTTAATTTAATTTAATTTAATTTAATTTAATTTAATTTAATTTAATTTAATTTAATTTAATTTAATTTAATTTAATTTAATTTAATTTAATTTAATTTAATTTAATTTAATTTTATTTTATTTTATTTTATTTTATTTTATTTTATTTTATTTTATTTTATTTTATTTTATTTTATTTTATTTTATTTTATTTTATTTTATTTTATTTTATTTTATTTTATTTTATTTTATTTTATTTTATTTTATTTTATTTTATTTTATTTTATTTTATTTTATTTTATTTTATTTTATTTTATTTTATTTTATTTTATTTTATTTTATTTTATTTTATTTTATTTTATTTTATTTTATTTTATTTTATTTTATTTTATTTTATTTTATTTTATTTTATTTTATTTTATTTTATTTTATTTTATTTTATTTTATTTTATTTTATTTTATTTTATTTTATTTTATTTTATTTTATTTTATTTTATTTTATTTTATTTTATTTTATTTTATTTTATTTTATTTTATTTTATTTTATTTATTTTATTTTATTTTATTTTATTTTATTTTATTTTATTTTATTTCATTTTATTTCATTACATTCTGTTTCATTTCATTGCATTTCATTCAATTTCATTACATTTCATTCAATTTCATTACATTTCATTCAATTTCATTACATTTCATTCAATTTTATTACATTTCATTTCTTTTCATTACATTACATTTCATTTTATTTCATTTTGTTTCATTACAATTCATTTCATTTCATTTTATTTCATTTTATTTCAATTTATTTCATTTTATTTCATTTTATTTCATTTTATTTCATTTTATTTCATTTTATTTCATTTTATTTCATTTTATTTCATTCTATTTAATTTCATTTCATTTTATTTCATTTTATTTCATTTTATTTCATTTTATTTCATTTTATTTCATTTTATTTCATTCTATTTCATTCTATTTAATTTCATTTCATTTTATTTTATTTTATTTTATTTTATTTTATTTTATTTTATTTTATTTTATTTTATTTTATTTTATTTTATTTTATTTTATTTTATTTTATTTTATTTTATTTTATTTTATTTTATTTTATTTTATTTTATTTTATTTTATTTTATTTTATTTTATTTTATTTTATTTTATTTTATTTTATTTTATTTTATTTTATTTTATTTTATTTTATTTTATTTTATTTTATTTTATTTTATTTTATTTTATTTTATTTTATTTATTTTATTTTATTTTATTTTATTTTATTTTATTTTATTTTATTTTATTTCATTTTATTTCATTACATTCTGTTTCATTTCATTGCATTTCATTCAATTTCATTACATTTCATTCAATTTCATTACATTTCATTCAATTTCATTACATTTCATTCAATTTTATTACATTTCATTTCTTTTCATTACATTACATTTCATTTTATTTCATTTTGTTTCATTACAATTCATTTCATTTCATTTTATTTCATTTTATTTCATTTTATTTCAATTTATTTCATTTTATTTCATTTTATTTCATTTTATTTCATTTTATTTCATTTTATTTCATTTTATTTCATTTTATTTCATTCTATTTAATTTCATTTCATTTTATTTCATTTTATTTCATTTTATTTCATTTTATTTCATTTTATTTCATTCTATTTCATTCTATTTAATTTCATTTCATTTTATTTTATTTTATTTTATTTTATTTTATTTTATTTTATTTTATTTTATTTTATTTTATTTTATTTTATTTTATTTTATTTTATTTTATTTTATTTTATTTTATTTTATTTTATTTCATTTTATTTCATTACATTCTGTTTCATTTCATTGCATTTCATTCAATTTCATTACATTTCATTCAATTTCATTACATTTCATTCAATTTCATTCAATTTCATTACATTTCATTCAATTTCATTACATTTCATTCAATTTCATTACATTTCATTCAATTTTATTACATTTCATTTCTTTTCATTACATTACATTTCATTTTATTTTATTTCATTTTGTTTCATTACAATTCATTTTATTTCATTTTATTTCATTTTATTTCATTTTATTTCATTTTATTTCATTTTTTTTCATTTTATTTCATTTTATTTCATTCTAATTAATTTCATTTCATTTCATTTTATTTTATTTTATTCCATTTTATTTCATTACATTCTGTTTCATTTCATTCAATTTTATTACATTTCATTTAATTTCATTTAATTACATTACATTACATTTCATTTCATTTCATTTCATTTCATTTCATTTCATTTCATATCATTTCAATTCAAATTAAAGATAAACTTAGTAAAGTTTATACTGACTAAGTATAAAAAAAAAAACAATATTAATAAGGAATAACTCGGCATCGTGGCCAATACGAATTATTTTACTTAATAGAGATACAAATGTTCTTAATTTCAATGTTAATTTCTTACAATGTTAATTCATTTCTTTTTATTTCCTTTTACATCATTTCATTCTCTTCACTTAATTTCACTTCATTTCATTTCATTTCATTTCATATGATTTTATTAAATTTAATATCATTTCAAATTACAGATAAACTTAATACAGTTTAAACTGACTTAGTACAAAAAAAAAAAAAAAATTAATAAGGAATAAAAATCCCTGTAAGTTTGAATTTGAATTTCGGCATCTCATTTTTAAATTATTTGCAATTTAAAAACGAGAGTCTTGTAAAGATTTTCTTTATGAAAAAAAAAAATTACTATAACTCAAACTAAAAGTATTGTATTGTCAATACACAATAACGAAAAAGTACGGATTTCTATTGCGTGGCTGATATTTCATTCAGAACAAAAAAAAGCTTGCATCACGTAGAAATTTGCTTATTACTCTAAAGAATTGAACAACAATTTATGTTCCAAACAAATACTATTCAGGTATAACAAAGCTTTATATACTAGAATTAACAGCAATTATTATTGCAAGTAAATTCCACAGTAATAATTGGCATTCGTTATAAAGTTCACCTGCACTATGAACTATTTAATCTGTTTCATAAATCTCAATTCGAAAAACTATTAAATACTTATGACTTAACTTAATATAATTAGACCTTACGATCTGAACTATAAGTTATCTACAAAGTGATCCCTGTCAGTAACAAGATGTTAATTATCAGATTTTAATCCCATTAATCGTTAACAACTCTAACATTGATAAATGGATATCGATTAACTTTTGTGCTACATACAATTAACATCAATACTTTGTTTCTAAGAGTTGGAGAATTACCTAATTAAAATAGTTATAATCTGAACAGTGAAAATAATCATGTCTATTCTTAATTTTGATTTCGCGTATAAAACAAAAAATCGACTCTAACTAGATAAACTGCATGCAGTTGTAATTGTATGAAAGAGTTAATAAATTTTATTCTAGTAAAAGTTTTTTCCAGCACTTAAGTATTTAGTACGAAAATCTATAAAAGTACAGTTCACACAATTTCGATTTGGATTTTGAAATAAACTTGAATATTCCATGAATATTCGTTATGTAACTACAATGGCATTTAAATTATTTAGGCAAGCTCAGCTGTTTTATATTCATAATTAATTTAAATTCAAATTTTAATTCTTTTTTAGCTAAAATTTATCTACGATTAATTGACACTTACATTACACTCAATACGAGTTTGATTGAGTGCACCTGACTGGCATGCCTAAAAAGTATTTGGCACATTATGAATATATGTCAAGCATAATAAGTATACGCCCACATGGCCACATATTATGATTGATTGAATGTTGAAAAATGTTTAAATATTTAAAAGAAAAATGAAAAATTGCGCTCTTTGTTTGTTTTATTTTTAACTGGCTTGAATCAATATAAATAAAAATAAAATTGAAGCTACAGACCTACAAAAAAATTCAATGTCAACTTGGCAACGCTGTAATTGACTGTTGACATCATCTCGAGCAGTAAAAGGCAATAACTGCATATACGAAGTAAAGTTATGTGCAGGGCCGGATTTAAGCATGGGCTCACGGGGTCACCAGAAGTGAAAAAAAACGTTTGGTGCTTGCAAACTTGAATACACCTAAATCTGTTTTTACACGGTAGATGCGTTCCAGAAAAAACCGTTTAAAAAAAAACATGAAGTAAATCCTTAAGCTACTATGAAAATAAATTAGAAAGGGGAATTCCCCAACTAAATTTCTAAAAGATTAAGTTAATAAAAATATTTTTCTTTAAAATTTCAATCAAATAGCTTTGTCTAAACATTTTTTTTTCTAGACCGTGTTAAAACCAAAATGGGTGTATATTCCTTTCTCTTCTATATCTCGAGTTATATATTTCTGTCGTTTTGCTTCTTTTTTTTTCTTTTTCAAACTTTTAGTAAAAGTAATCGAATCGAGAAAATACTTCAAAAAAACTAGACGCTATAAAACTGATTACACCATTCGGTAAATTTTCTAACGAACTTCTCAAACTTAAAGCCCTCGTGATTCTTTAAGAATCATTCTTTATGAAAAAATTCGATTATGAACACTTACATACTACAGTGCGTTCCAAATTGACAGGGGCCGCCCATTTATCGCAGCATACTTTTCCCTCGAATTATTTTTAGGATATTTTTGTCTATAAGCTACAATTTGATTAAACAGTTTGTAAAGTATGATAGTGATATGATAAATAAGGGTCTCTTATATATATATATATTAAAAATGCTTTTAAGCTGAACATTTTTGTTTCCATGATATTTGAAAACCATTTTTACTCATAGTACCATTTTATCTACAGGAAAAAAAGGCTGCCCCGAAAACTGGAGTGTTCCTATTATTTGGGAAAAAAAAGAAGATCGACTTGCTTAACTGACTCTTCTTAGTCTAGAGACGTACAAATGTACGCCGCGAGCTCGATTTTGACTATATTATTAAAATTTTTGCAAGTCGGAAAACTCGAATAAAATCAGTCTATCTAATTATAACGGAAAGGAAAATGAGAGCTGGCGTACCACAGGGAAGCGTCCTGGCCCCTCTTTTATACAATTTATTCACGGCGGATATCCCGACCCCTAGGGAGCTCACAGAAACCGTTAAGAACGGAAAACTAATGATAGCTACATACGCAGATGACTTGGCAATTTTTCACTCTGCCTCCTGTGAGTACGAAGCAGCAGATGGAATTCAAGAGTACCTATACCTACTTGAGAGATGGGCTTACAGGTGGAACATCTCCATGAATCCAACTAAGTGCCAGGCAGTTCTATATACCCTAAGAAAAAAATCATCACCTGCTGTCTGGTTAGACAATCAACCACTAAAACTACAAAAACAAGCTAAATACTTAGGAGTTACCCTTGATAGCAGACTGACTTTCAGACAACATATAGAAAGCACAGTCAAAAACTGCCGGCTAAAGATGTCTAAAATGAACTGGCTCATGAACCACCGCAGCCGTCTTCCTCTCCGATGCAAAAGAGCCTTATATAAAATGGTAGTGGTTCCAACCTGGAGATACGCTATCCAGATCTGGGGTATGGCGGCTCGCTCGAGTCGCTCACGTATTCAGACACTCCAGAACAGGGCCTTACGCCTTATTACTGGGTGTGAATGGTATGTAAGGAATTCGACCTTGCACCACGACCTCAGACTGGAGACCGTCGAACTCCAGATAAATAAGCACACAAGCCGCTACAACGAAAGGCTAAAAAGACATCGTAATAGGCTGGCAAAAGGGCTCCCAAATGAAAATCCTATAAAAAGGCTTAAAAAAAGAAGTTTTAAAAATCTGCTCCAAAAAGCGCCGAACTGAAAGAAAACGAAAAGAAGACCGACAGAAAAGCGGACCAAATGATGGCCTCCTGATTGACAGGACTCCTTAACACTCCTAAGACATCTCTAACTAAACAAGCTGGATTGGCGATCATAAAATAAGAAACCTGCAATTCATAAAAATATATGTATTTTTGATAAT
Source organism: Chymomyza fuscimana (assembly GCA_949987675.1). Classification (NCBI taxonomy): domain Eukaryota; kingdom Metazoa; phylum Arthropoda; class Insecta; order Diptera; family Drosophilidae; genus Chymomyza; species Chymomyza fuscimana. The sequence goes on along the minus strand of OX465088.1, from coordinate 128,239,795 downwards.
TTTGCAAAATAAATACAAAAAAAAAAAAAAAAAAAATCTAATTATAAGATTAAGATAGTATTAACATTAACACATACTATATTTAGAAGAATTGCAGCAATATAATAATAATTATAATATCGTTGTTCTGAAGTAATATATAATTATTCGACACATGTAGTAACGATTAAAATACACCGAATGTATATGAAATCGCATTATATTGAATCGCTGAGTAATCGCAACAGGGCCCCCACATTGCCCACGGCGCTTGGGTCTGCACATTTTCCAATCCGCTCCTGACTTTGTGTATATAATAGCTATACATACTTGCAAAAACGAAACGAAAATCAAAATAAACAAACTGTTTGTTTAAGAGTGCACTGTTTTTAATTTTTCATCAATGCCGTCAACAAATTAGGTCAGCATGCGATACACAAACAAATCTCACACAAAAGTGTGAAATATGGCAAAACTTCTAATTGAAGTCGAAAACAACAACAGTAGCATTTTTATTTTTGTATTTATTTAATTTTTTTTTTATTTTTTAACGCATTAATCAAATGTATAAAGTTTCTTATTTTAATTTTATTGCAGGCGCTCAGAAACAAACAGCAGCAAACAAAACGCTTTCGTGAGCTTTGAAACTCGATCGACAAAGTCAAGTGATTTGAATATTGAAATTGTTGGGCCAGCGGAGACTTTGACTACGACGACTACGACGATGATGACGACGTTGACAACAAAATGAAATTGAATATCATTTGTATAAATAATATGCATGTAATAAAAAAAAAAGTGGGCTTTCTACAGTTCAGACATACCGACTTTAATGTACCCTGTTGACTCGTCAGTTTTTTATCGATTTCGTAGAAATCGTACTAAAATGTTTAAAAAGCATCTGTCTATCAAAGAAAGGGGGTGTGGTCAGGCAACGAGAAGATTCCGTCAAAAAAAAAAAATTGATTTTACTTAAATCTTTTTTCGAAGTTCTCTATTTAAAAAAAAAAATATTTCATAAAGCTTTATACGAAAGTAAAAAAAAAAATAAGAAGCTCCTACATAATTTTAAAACAATGATCTAATTATTATTTTGATTTTCATCATGAAATTCGTAAAGTATGTGGATTAACTCGAAAAATTTAAAATTAAAATGGATGTGCTTGGGGTCCGTCGACTGTCACCACCGGTATTTTTCTCTCAAAGACGAATTAAATACAGTGAAAAATTCATTTAATTTAATTTGTTGAATTTTGGCATTTTCGTAAAAGTTCTCATTTAACAAGAGATTAAGACTTTTAAGCCTGAAGAATTCTACAACGAAGATTTTTATTAATTTATTTTTTTCTTAATTACTTTCTCACTCGAATTTGAAATTGATTCGTTTAAAACTTTTAATGTAAAGACCCATACGCAGTTCGAAAAAAATCCCAAATGAGATTTTTTTTTTATACGAAGTTTTGTCATTCCGTGCGAAATTTTTCGAACTTTAGGAAAAAAAACTCTCGCGGGGTACTGGAGTCCACAATGGTTTATAAACCAATTTAAACTATAAAAAAATTCATAATCTACAACTGAAAAAATAAGCTCCAAGCCAAGAATAGACAGTTCGCATCACATTTTTCTCGGGAATCGATAAAGAGTTAGAGCTTTTAGGTGTAAGCGGTTTACAGTCAGACAGTTGTGCCTGAAACTGTCGTAGTTCTTAGTCGTTTTTAATAGAATATCTGCCAAAAAAAGTGACAGTTTTAAGTTGTGCTTTTATCGTAGATCTTTGGGGCGGCGCCAAGTTAAAAAATCTCGATGCAAATTTTAGTTCATAATGCCCAATTTCTGAAATTTCCTGCGTCTTGTTCTTTTTTCGAAAAATAGACGCCTGAGACGACCGAGAGATCAAAATAGTACTTCATACTAGGGTCTCACAAAATTACTGCTATTACACCCAAACTAAATTTTTCAGCAATTTAACATACACCTTACCCTTTGGGTACAGGGTATATAAAAAAAGTGTAAAAAACAACAACAGCGACAACCGCACTGCCACAAAACAATAACAAAAACAAAGCAGACGACACGACAATTCGACGAACCGCCTTTTAAAGTAGCAAATGCAATACGATCGATCGATCGAGCGTTTGAGTGTCGCGTTGACAGCTCCTCCTGCTCTTAACTAATGCTGTTCGCCTGTTATTTCAATTCCGAAACGATCGTTTATCACTTAATTTGCGTATAAAGGCAAGGCAATTGGGGATCGATGATCTATCGATAGCGATCGCTACGGAGAAGCGCAGGCAGGCATTGCATGTATGCATTTGGCAAACAAGTGGGCAGGGGAACACTCTGATAATGTCAATTCCGTAGCATATCTATAGTTGGGCGTGCTATATATATGCACTTGGCATTTCAATCAATTTGGCAATAGGCCATTTGGCCAAATGTATATTAAAATCGCAATCACAACACTTACACTTTCTACTTTTGCTGTGCGCTACTGTTACTTTCCAGCGCTTTTTTGAAAATTTTCAAAAATCTTCACTTTTTATTATTATATGTGTTTATGTTAGCGTATCAAAGTACACAAGTTTTTATTACCCGAAAATTGCGTATTTTTTTCTTGTATTCAAAAACTGAAAACGCGTCTCGAACAGCTGGCGCGCGATTCTACGACGAGTTGCGAGCGATTTGTTGCGGCTAGCTTTACGACTAAAAAACGACTAAAAACGCGAGAGACTAAAGTCGCGCAGCAGCAACGATCAGCGTTGGGCTGCACAGTGGTTCGTTTGCTCTTTTGAGTCTGTAAATTGTTTTAAGAGTTAAGAGACTAGTTTGCGTTGCGTTTTTCTAACTTCATTTTAGATTGAAAACTTTTTTATAAAATTATCTTAAGACCTTACGGGCTACGGCAAAAAAATGTATCAAATACATATATTTGTAATCACTGGTTGCTAAATGTGTGAATTAAAGCACAAGTTCACGTTAACAATACAAGTGTGGAAACTAACTTAAAGATTTGTTTACTATTGTTTGCAATAATAATCAATAATATGTACAAACTAAAATAAATAAACCAAAAGGAAGACAAATTTAGAAAAACTAAAACGAAACTATTGAAAAATCAAGTTCCGGAAGGTTCAAAATATTCCAATCTAAAAATTTGTAATTACAAATAAGTCATTACTCATTAATAATTAAACAAACAACTGCCTGAAGCTTATGATTACTTACTATTGCTAAAATTTTATGTTTTGCCCATTCTCTGAAATAAATATGTATGTAATAGATTCAAATTGATACGAGTAAGTTATTTTGAAAGTATGTATATAATAATCTCAGATGGAATATTTTCCTGTTTTATACTTTTCGTAATGTGATTTTTCAATATTCGGGCTTTAGCTTTTTTTTTATTAAAGCTTCTTTTAATTTGAAATATTTTGGGGTTATAATTTCATAGTTAGGCATTTAAAGAAACGCCTTACCTTTTTTTTTGTTTTATTGCTTAACAATCAGGGAAAAAAGTTTAAGAAATTTTATAGGATGTCGATTATCTTAAAAATCGAACAAATTTGGGCAGGAAAAAACAAAATTTTTTAAATTCGTTGTACAAAATTATTTTGATTTAATTTATGAGAGCAAAGCCGCGAGCAGCGTCCTAAAACATGTACATTAGGGCGGGTCAATTTGTATGGGGCCGAAAAAACCTTATGGGGCTCACTCGGATTTTGATTCTTTGGATAATTCTAAGCAAATTTGCTCAAGAAACTATGGGTCTAAAATGAATTTCGAGTCGCCCACTTTTTCAAAATAGGTTTTTTTCGACATATTCAAAAATCGACTTAGAAATTCATTGAAAAGGCCTAAAATCGATATTTTTTCTCTAGCCAAATGTGAATTTGGGGGTTTTTGGGGTCGAGGAATTCATTATTGACATCTATTTTTAATTTTGGGTGCCGCCAGAGGGCGCTTTAGTGTTGGTTTTTGATTTTTTTCGGTTTTTTTTCTTGAAAATTTTGAAAAAGTGGGCGACTCGAAATTCATTTTAGACCCATAGTTTCTTGGGCAAATTTGCTTAGAATTACCCAAAGAATCAAAATCCGAGTGAGCCCTTATACCGAAAAAAATTGACCCACCCTAATGTACATATATATAAACCCCTTTCCTTTAATCTGAAATAATTTTTTTTTTATTTAGGTCGTAATGCGACTTCACATCCTATAACCAGCGGACGGTCAAGACGCTTCCAATAGTACTTCACCTCTCGAATTGTGACAAAAGGCTTAGAAGTTACAAGGGAACAGATGTACATATCAGCATACTTACAGATAAATCTTCTTTTTGCTTTCCCGTAGTGGGTAACAAAAAAATATTTTCAAAATTTTCAGTTATCAAGTAAATTTTTGTTGTAGATTTTATTTCTATATTTAAAGACTTTGTCTGCGGTTATTGATAGTTTTTATTGAATTATATAACTTATGAATTATAAAGTTATGACTTGTTTCCGATTATACCTAATAATTGTCTGCAATGAGTCAAAAAATGAGTTTAATTCTAGTAATAACTAGGGAAGAAATAGAGTATCCAATTCTAGACTTCTACTCTTACGCCAATGCAGCTAAAGCTCACACCTTTTTTTTTCAGCTACAAACTTACTTTTGACCACTGTGCCTTGCTGGGGTTCGGGGAGAAATCAAGCGTTGCGAGCGTTTTGTAGATGTTTGCGCAAAAGTCCGAAGGCGGCTGCTGCTGCTACGATTCCGATACCAATAGAACGCAGAGCTTCGTCGACTCTGTTGACTTTTGGAAGCTCAAGAAAGTTCTTAAGTTTTTCTATTGTTGTTTTATTATTCGATCATCGGCATTTGTTTTTGCCTAATTCGAGTTAACTTTTACATAGAGCTACGTTTTTGGACCACAGACGATTGTAAAAGCTAAACCAGTTATTGTTTTGCCGGTTTTTTGTTTTTATTATTTTTTGTAAGCCAAAGGGCAAGCAAGAGGCATAAAGTTATCAAATGTTTGACAAACAATGGCCATTGTTAAATCTGGCTCATAACTATATGTACATAAATACAACACTTATGTATAGAGTATCTGGAAAACATATATCAGTTACAACGTTATGCTCTAAAACAAACCAAACAAATCATTAAAAGTGCGCCTCTGCAAAAAGCTCATTACATTGGGCGACTTGTTGGAGTTGTTGTTGTTGTGCCTGTTGCAGTGACGTAGATGGTCTTTTGCGATAGAGGGGTATATTATTAAAAATATACTTTTAAAATTTCGTTTCTCAAAAAAAAAGCACAAAATTGCTTATATAGAATTATTTTCATATTTAATTTATGACTGCGTGAATTACAAATTAGCATACAAATCATAAATATTCTGAAAAATTTACTTCTGGAAACATCTTCATCGCTTTGAGTTAATTTTGGGGCCTCTACAAATCAAGAAATTATATTTAGTATTTAGTAGTTGCTTAGTAAATCTCTTTCTAAGATCTTTGAAGCCTGTAGAAATATACGTTTTGAGCTTAAGGACATGAACAATTCTTCTATCTATCTCACTATTCTCTTAGGTAGAAATCCGGAAGACAAGCGACACATGGAAGGTTTATGCATCTATATCTTTAGAACTTAAACGATTCTTTTGTCCTAGACCTAGAACTTAAGAATTTGAACAATTCTTCTATCTGCCCACTTTTCTCTTAGGCAGAAATACAGTAGAAGTTGACTACAGACACAAGGAGGCTATATACACCTATAACTTATGGACTTGAACTAACCAACTGTCCTATACCTAGAACATAATTTCTTGAACGATTCGTCTGTCTGTCCGCTGTTTTCTTCGGTAGAAATCCAGAAAAGGTTGACTACCGACACAAAGTCCATTATCCAACCTCAATACAATCTTCTGTCTGTCCACAATTGTTATATGCACTTACACCTTAAGAACTTGACCGATTCTGCTGTCCATTAAGTTAAGGGCTTGAATAATTCTTCTGTCTGCCCACTATTCTCTTGTGCTTGTTTATAATGTCAACGGTTTAAGAATTTCTTATATCCTGTACTGACTGGTCAAATCAGGTCGATTTATGTTGATATCTGAGCCCGGGGCACTTAGGAGAAATTGGAGGTAAATTTTTGTGGAGAAAGGCATCACACTTTCGGGCAAAGACTTATTAACTTAGAGTTCAATTTATTGAATTTATGCCATTATTATTTTTTATTTTTAAAATTTTGTGAAATTTAATAAAACTAAATTTTTTTTATGAGTTTACCGCCGAACCTGTCTGTTTAGCTAACCCCATTTTCTATTGTATAAAGAAGTATTTTGTCGTCGCCATGCTCATCGTCATCATTTATTTTACCGAGCGAACTAAGGCAGAAGTGGGGCTTTTAACCAGTGGTCAGAGCACCTAGTATGAACCTAAAAATTTAATGCTTGAGAAGGAGATTACCTGTTTACAAAATTTGGGAATTATTATTAAAAATTATAAGCATTTTAACGCGAGCAAGAACGTTTACAGGTCATATGATCTTGTAGTAGTAGGTACTTACTTTATTTCATATTTTCAAATTTACATAAAATAATATAAATAATTACATTGTATGGGGGAAATGTTGCCCTAAATCCCCTAATAGCCACGCCACTGATCTGTTGTGTCTGTCGTTGTTGTTTTTGTATTTCCAGGAACCTTGCACACAAGTGACAGTGACAGCTATTTACAGTGTAAATTTTACAGTTGCTCTAGGCAAACGTCTGTTGGCGGCATCCAATGGATGCTTTTGCCGTTTAAGATACACTTCGTAGATATGCAACACGCTGTGTCGCCCATTTTTGGTTAGAGCTGCCTATTGCTGCTCTTACCAACTTGGGTTCACCGTTAGTTGCCAGTTGGAAGTTGGCAGCAGGCAGCAGCGACTTTTGCGTTTTGCCCAATTTCCGATCAAATGATAAATGTGGCAACTTATTGGTAGTTGCAGCAACTGGCTAGCTGGCACTGGGACTTTCATATTTAATAAATGTGTTTGCCATTTTTAGTTATCCTTCGCCTGCCTTTAGTTTTTGCTTGTTGGTTATTCGTGCAAAACCGAAATTGACAATTTTATGTGACCATTGTATGCAAATTTATGCATGCATAATGCAAAAAGACTTTGCATTGATTTAAAAGTTCCCAAAAAATAATGAATGAAGTCACAGAAACTGAACTCTGGTTGTTATTCAGAGATTTTGTTCGGAGATGGGATGATCTCGTTTGTTTGTTTTAAAGTTATTGTTGACACAGAGACGTTATTACAGAAGTGGCTATAAAATTGCAAAACCGATGCTGAACCAATTTTGATTTTAAATTTATTATTTATTATGCAAAAGTCGAATCAATACTCGACCTAACTCAATCCGTTTCCTTTAACTAATAAGCCATCTTATTACGATTTTGAAGGAACATTTTAAACTCTAGAAATCTACCAGTAAAGTTAAAAAGTCAATCATCAATCGATAAATTTTTATTTTTTTATTTAAGCTCGTGGCAGATTCGACACAACTTCTTCTTTATTCAACAAAAATTTGCTTAGTATTCATGTTTAAACATTTCCACAAACTTGTCTTCGTTTAATTGTGATCATTTTTGAAACAGTTTACTATTTTTCCACAAATTCAATCCGAATGCATCCCAAAAGCTCCAACGTTTAATTGGTGAGGCACACATATAATTCCCTTTTGCGATTACGACTCTGCCAGTTCCTATGATTAGGTCTACATTCTTTTATTGATACAATTATCTTTTGGATTGACTGCATATTATGTTTTATTCAAAAATGAATTTATATTACAGAGGAGATAAACGTCAGTTAGATAAATCATTATCAATGTCCAGCTAAAAAATGTATTGCATTAAATAAAGAAAAACATAAATTATATTGCAAAATTGCGTTATTAGCGGAATCCTTTGAGCCTTGCCAGTGTTAATATACGAGTATAGTATGTATGTCAGTGTGTTTCTATGGGTTTTTCCTAGAATACAAATTTTTGGATATACAGCTTAGTAGTCTTCTCTCTATTATCTATACATATTTATATAGTTTTGTATACAAGTCTCCTTGCGCATTGCAACCATGTTAGCTTTACTTGTGGCTACTGCAGGCTGTTTGTTGTTGTTGTTGTTGGATATAACCGGGTCCAGAGCTTTACCTGTATGCTAATTGCTATGCCTAACGAAAATTTTGTGATCTACAAAACTGCACAACTTCAACGGGGTTTGTGGGCATATATTGTTTCTTCTCTTGCTAAACGCATATTCGCTATGATTACTTGTTGTAGCTGTGTCTGGTTTATACCTGATGATCTTTTATTTGCTTGTACTAGCTTCTTCCTCCTTTTTCTTTTGTTTCTCCCGCATCACTTCAGCATCCCTGTAAGCCATACAAAAATATATGTTTGAATTTGTGTATTTGTATCTTAAGGGCGCACTAACCTGGCTTTACGTTGCTCCACGGTAAGGTTATCAGTTCGCTTGCCTCTGATCTGGTCGGCCTGTTTCTTTTGGTTTTTGGCGCGTGCCAAATCGCGTTGGTTGCCGCCTGCAAAGAAGTGACGTTTGTTTAATATACAACCAGACATATGACTTATTTGCACATATCAATCATATCATTAAAAAGCGCTAAACAGTCTTAAGCATGCTTTGTTTAGTAGCGCGTGCTCTAAATATGATCTAATCACAATGTGACTAAATAATAGAGGTTAGAAGCAGCTGCCGCAGCTTTTGTTTTTCCGCGTGTCAGTCGTCCCAGTTTCTGCAATGGGATCGATTTTTCAGCGCATCTTTGCCATTGTTTTATTTGTTTGTTGCTTTGTTGCTGCTTGCTGCAAGTAACTGTTGCGCTTGTTGTTGCTATGACAAAATACATTCTAATAAATTTAAATGCACTAATGTTGCACATTTAAACGCACTTTATTAATAATTGACAACAAATTGTATGTAATGCACTTACGTGTCATTTTTTGCTGCTACCTTGTCGCAGAGTAGAATTTAGATTTTCCAGCAAATTTTAATTTTTATTTTATTGCTTTTCCGAGAGTAAATTTAATGAAAATTTATTATTGTTAACTATAGCTTGCTAGAAATTTGTATATTTTGTCAAATTGTGGTTGACTCTTTTGTTGTAGGTGCAAACTCAGACTAGTGATGGTGAATTATCGATGATAACAATATGCTCGTGCCAGCGATGTATTATCGATAGCTTTATTTTATGTTTATCTATCGATGTTTGCTTTTTTAAATTGTTTGCTCTAGGGTTAAAATTTTAATTTTTCTTATTATCTGACGTCTTGCTGGGCACTGAAGCGTATTAATCGAAGTTATTATTAAGTTATTGAGCACGAAAAACTCAATTCCTTTAAACAATCACTCAATAAGTCGAACTTCCCCATAAACGAATTCAAATGGGATCAGAATATGGGATAATAAGTTAGATAATTCAGAATTACGAAATTGTATGTTTATACCCTGTACCTATAGGTACAAAGGGTATACTAGATTTGTGCAATGTATGTAACGGACAGAAGGAGGCGTGGCAGACCCCATGTCCTTTATACCAAAATGCTTATCATAACCTCGGGTAGCGATTGAGCCATGTCCGTCCGTCCGTCCGTCCGTCCGTCCGTCCGTATGAACGCCTAGATCTCGGAGACTATAAGAGCTAGAGACACGGAACTTTACCTGCTGGTGCGCATATTTCCTAAGCAGATGAAGTTTGTTGAATCATGTCAATATCTTTCCTCGTTCCCCCGCAGTAGAGTTTCGCGGTTTTTAGCCACACCGTTAAGTATTTTCACCTGAAATTTAACAGAGCGATGCGTTGTGGATACATGCATCTATGTGTCAAAAATGAACAAAATCGGACAAATACAACAGAAGTTATAGTCAAAAATGTGTAAATTTCACCTCCCCTTGCCTATAAACTGCGTCAATATTTGACTCTACGCAATTATGGCTACAAGTGACCTAGAATCACAATTTTTGGTAAGCTCATTCATGTGGCTCTAATGAACAAATCCACATCCAAATTTTAACGATGCGGTCCCCCCACCCCCCGCAATCGATTTACCGTGTTTTCACCCACACCCCTCAACATGTCAATTTGAAACTTACCCAATATAATTAAAACAGCTTCTTTGACGTTACTTTCGATTTTCATCAAAATCGGTACAAATTTACGGAACTTATAGGTATAAATATCGTTTTGCACCAAAAAAAACAATAAATTCCAATTGGGAAGTTCTTAGATGGAATATGCAGGAAAAATTGTTTGCGAGACAAAAGGTACAGGGTATTCCACTGTCGGGCACCGCCTCGACTGTACCACATTTTTTTTAATTGTTCTCGCTTTAAACTTCTTTTGTCCCAACAAATAAGCAAATTTCTGGCCTTTCTGCATAATTTGTAGCCCAATGGCTGTTGTATACTTCAGTATTGATGTCCCAACCTCATCAAAGAGACAGTTTCGAAGACCTTTGCATTAAGGGATTAGTTACTATTGACCTTTTTATACCCTGTACCGTATGGTACAAAGGTACCATCTCAGAGATGGTAAGAGCTAGAGCAACCAAACTTTCAGATAAGATCCCTTATTAATCCATAGGAGACAAGTTTATTTTATTTTTTTGATATCGGGACTACATTATATAGCTCCCATAGGGGGGTTTCAGAGGACCTCGAAAAAAAGCAAAAGTTTTAGATGTATAATTTATTTGTTTATGAAGATATCATAACCAAATTTGGCAGTCGGTAGTTTTTTAGAAACCCCCAGCACTGTACCAAATTTTATCAAAATCGGTTGACTATATCATATAGGTCCCATAGGATCGATCGGTCGAAAATTTGTTTTTTGTACAAAATTCGTTGTGTTTCGTTTGTTTGTGAAGATATTGTAACCAAATTTGGCATTCAGAAGTTTTTTAGAGATTTTCAACACTGTACCAAATTTGATCAAAATCGGTTGACTATATCATATAGCTTCCATAGGGCCAATCGGTCAAAAAAACGTTCCGATCGGTCGAAAAAAAGTTTTTGATTAAAAATTCGTCTGTTTTGGGTTGTTTATGAAGGTATCATAATTTAATTTGGCAATCAAATGTCTTTTGGTGTTCTTAAGCCATTTACCGGATTTTATTGCAAGCACGTACGCCATCTTTTTTTTTTTGTACTGTTTAGCAATATCTCTTTTTATTAGCCCAGCGTACTAGAAAGAAAATTCTAATAGGTGAAATTTTTTGTAGAGGAGTTGGTTATAGGTAAGCTCGATTGAAAATAATTTTAAAAATCGTAACAGAGACAAACTACGGAAGTTATTTGCAAAAAAGCTTCGCCTAAGACAAGCTAGTTGTAAATCTTTTTGGGTGAAAGCTTCAGTCTCCTTTTTTTTATGGTTTGTTTAGATTTTGAAGAGAATGGGAGGGGAAAATAGGCTTTCAACAAGAACCCCTTCATTTAGGGCATCAATAATATAAAAATATTTCCTTTTTTTAGGATTTTGGGCTGTAAGTTTTTATTTAAATCTAAATTTTGAATCATATGAAAATTACCACACAAAATTATAGAATTTTTCTTTATATTGCTTTTAATGGTAGTAAATATGAAGGAAACTCTTATATTAATAATTTCAAAGCAGATTGTCTTTAAAAGTTTGCAGCTATGCCTGAGAGCACAGATATTTGAAAAGCAGAAATTCCTTGCGTGGATTTAGGAAATATCAGACAGAGTTTCTGATTTTAACATAACTTCAAAACACCCCATCCAAAATCTTTTTCGAGTCCCATTATTTTATATGTTTTTATGTTCTCTGAATCCAAATCTGAGGTCTAAAAATTCAAGCTTTTCATGCTTCTGTTGTCACCTACAAAATACCTTGTTTATTATTATTATTTTGTGGTTATTTAAAGATGATATGCTTCTGCTAGTCACCTTATGTTGAACTATTTGAGAAGAATTGGATTAAGATTCCCAAATAGTAAGACAAGATCTTTCAAATGTACAAAAAATTTCGTAGATTCGCTTGAAGATTCCTAGCAAAGGTATCACTAATCTGTAATCTAAAGCTGTATCAACCGTATGATAGTGTGTAGAAATAAAAAAGTAAGAGTTTCTAGCCTTGAGCTTGTGAGGCTTCATGGGCTTAACTAGGAAGGGTGCCTAAAATAAAAATTCTTTGCATCGTTCTGCATTATATCAGCTCAAATTTTTTCACTGAAGAAATGCATTTTTTAACTATCTTAAGACACTGTCAATTGTCTGCTATCTGTAGTAAAAATAAAAGTTTAATAACAACTTCTAGAGCTATGTATGTTTCAAAATATAAAAGAATTGACAAAGGCACTCTTATTTGAACTTGTGACGTAATAATGCCCAGAGGGCATTCTCTGTGGGATTTCCCTGCTGACTAAACAAACTGTTTTATATAATGCTGCACTTTTTTGTATTTATCAAAAATAAATTTTATAAACTTAAGATTAGTTCATTTAAATTAAAAAAAAAATAATTTAATTTGGTTGTTCAGATAATTTTAATATTTATTTTAAATGTGTCAAAAAAAAAAGTAAAAGTTCAGTGAATAAAAATAAAACACAAAGCCAACGAAGCATTAAGCCTACAATAAACATTGGTAACTATTAAATTGTTAAAATCGAATTAAGATTAATAGCTTTAAAATAAAAAAAGAAAATAATAGAAAAATGTCAAATTAAAATGGCTACAACAACAAAAACTAAATTAACAAAACAAAATTTGTTGCCGTCAATTTAAAATTGTTCAATATGCAATGAACACAAAACTAACTTTTTCTACATATATGTATCTCACTATATATTACCTGTGTGGGGAAGAGAGGTTGCGGTTATTTACAATGACAGTTTTTTTTTTTTTATTATTGCTCTGTCGTTATTATTTGCATTGTTTTCCGGAAAATCCCTGCGCAATTGTGGAGCTCTCGCTCAATATTACTCAGCTAACCGAGCACCGAACATATTGCTGGCCATTTAGTTCATTATTTATGAGGAAGCGACTCTAGGTCAAACCTTAATCGTTTTAGCTCTATATAGCAAAGTGTCGCGATGTTTCACCATTTCAGTTGAATATGGCAATGAGTACGATAGGTTGCACATTGGGTTTGCTGCTGGTAACACTGCTCGACCTCGTCCACGGCACATTTACCTTTGGTGCCACAACGATTAGTGACAATAATGTGGAGGAACTAGTGCCACAGCCAAGTGACTTTGGTGACACAGCGAATCACACCAGTGAGTCTTAAGGATTATTGTAACAAGTCAGCACTACCTTTATCATCAACGTTATTCTGTTTCCAACTTTAGTTCTTACGCGGCAGCTGATTGTGGGCACATTAACGCCACCATTATTACCAGGACCACCTAACATTGGGCCAAATATTGTGAATCCTGGTGGTGGTACTTACTGTCAGTGTGTGCCGCCCGGATCTTGCCCTAATCCGATACCAACACCACCCTCAGATGGTACTGGTCAAATTGATATACGCATTGTAAACAATGGAGGTCTGGTAAGTGAAAGTGCTTATTTATCGGGGAGGTCCGGAATTCTACTCGCGATCTTGATTTATTATATGGTTGGGGGTTTGTTTTTAGTGTTTTTTTGAAAACAAGAGCTTAGGTTCAATTATTACATGGTAGCTATATGAAATAGTGGACCAATCTGCATCAAACTTCACAAAAATGTGTAGACTAATATGAAATGCATAGAAATACACATTTGGTAAAATTTTTTGTTTTTCAAAATATCGCGACCAAATTTATGTCAGCTGTATTTTGTTTTGAACTTAACATTTGTGCGAAGTTTGATCAAAATTGGTCCACTATTTTATATAGCTGCCATACAATAATTGAACCAGTTCTCTGCGCAGCCAAATTCGCGCACTTCTTTGCGTCACCTTGTAAAATTCTTTGCATCACGGGCCAGTGAGCAAAACTTCAAATTTGAAATAATAGAATGCACTGACTCATATTTCGAGCTACATATATAGCCCTTACTTCGATACCCCAAAGTGCATCAGTAATTTACTAACCCACTTCTAGCCCACTGCACCGACAACATATGCAACCTTTAGCTGTAATTACGGTCTGGTAGCTTGCTGTCAGGCTGGTAACTATCAATGTGGTCGTCGTTTTACACCACCACCGGGATCCTCAGCTCCAGGAGCAGGTCAGGCCAACTTTGGTGAGTTTCCCTGGCAAGTGGCCATACTCACCACGGCAGATGTTTATGTCGGCGGTGGAGCGCTTATAACTGCCCAGCACGTACTCACCGCCGCACACAAGGTCTTTAATTTGCCGTAAGTTTGATCAACTACATTAACAGCTTACCAATCCCTTTTAGTTTGACTTCCTTTAAGGTACGCCTAGGCGAATGGGATGCCGCCAGCACTACAGAGCCCATACCTGCACAGGATGTCTTCATTTCAAATGTCTATCTAAATCCCGCCTTTAATCCCAATAATCTACAAAACGATGTGGCCATACTTAAGCTAGCAACAGCGGTCTCATTAACCAGGTAAGTAGCACAACGCTTTTAAGGGCAACAAGTTTCCCAACTATTTGTTTGTCCCTTTTGTTACTAGCAAATCTACCGTGGGCACTATTTGCCTGCCCACCACCAGCTTTGTGGGTCAACGTTGCTGGGTTGCGGGCTGGGGTAAAAACGATTTTGGTCCTACGGGTGCTTATCAGGCCATACAGCGTAAGGTAGATGTACCACTCATACCGAATGCCAATTGCCAGGCAGCATTACGCGCTACTCGTTTGGGGCCCTCCTTTGTGCTCAGTCCCACTAGTTTCATATGCGCCGGCGGTGAAGCAGGCAAGGATGCGTGCACGGTAAGTGCCTGATAATTATTGTCATTGATTGTCGCTTACTCTTTGAACTCTTAATGCTCTCTTATGTAGGGTGATGGCGGCTCACCTATGGTCTGCACCAGTAATGGTCTCTGGTATGTTGTAGGTCTGGTGGCCTGGGGCATTGGTTGTGCGCAAGCAGGTGTGCCGGGTGCCTATGTCAATGTGGGCACCTATTTACCCTGGATACAAACGACCTTGACGCTGTAGGCAATGTGCCTATATACGATATGTAAATATATAGCTATGTCTAACTAACAAAAGTCAATAGTAATTGGTAATTAGCATTAATCTTGAAAATTGCTCAATTTTAATAATAAATATAGAAAATTATTTGGTATACGATATGACGTAGAAATTGACCTTGCTTTCCAAATTTATCCCAACTAAAAAAAAATCGTGTGGTAAGAGAGATGAAACAGTTGACTTGCATGTTACTAGTGTCCTGTCACTAAGAACTTCTTGGAACCTTACAATAATATTTTGACCACTTGAATAGCACAAAACACCTAGAGATACTTCGATAGCTCAACCCAGCGACTTTCTCTTCCTGTCTAAGCCAGCATAGCCTTTAAATGGCAATCGGCTATATTAATATTCACGCTGTCTATTTGATAGGATCAGCTTGGTGTCGTGGATTATGGGATGCCTACACGACACAAGTAATCGGCTGGACTAAACCTATTTAGAAACACTTAATTGGGAAGCTCTGCTCCACCCGAGTGGTGGTTAGGAAGCAAGTTTTGGTTTTTGGGCGGGGAGGCTTTTGGCAAGGGAAGCACGCAGGGGCCGGAGCCCCTTAGTACTAAAAGAATGTTGCATTGAAGTTTATTTTATTTATTAGAAAGAGATTGAAGTAAAGAAAAAAGTTAATAAGAGATTGGGTCTTTTGCGAGAAAAAATGTTTGAATGGAAATGGATTGTAGACATTATTCATTTTAAATATAATAAGCAGGCAAGATAGGATTTATATTAATTATATCATTAACTTCGAAGGACGTGCTTTCTAATGAGGTTAACAATTAATTTATCGTACTATATAAGATTTTTGAGTCCTAAAATTTTTTATTAGATTACATGGAGGTACAAACTCTTTAGCGTGCTCTCTCACATTTTTTTAGGCTGAACCAAATTGTTTGAACCAACGCATGTTATAGTGAGACTCAATTCGTAGCTTGAATCAATTAGCACAAACTGAATTAAAGATTTGCTTAAATGCATCCAAGATGTTTCCATAGAAATTTATCAATTTACAATACAAGGTATGGTATCAAAAAGTGCACACGAAATTTGCTCAATTTGTTTTTTTAACAGCTTTAATCTTTGAGTTAAAGGTTAAGTAGCTTACAAATTATCCTATTACCAGGAAACCCCATATGGTTTCCATTCAAATAGTCTTGCTTTTATGAAGAGGTGTTGGAATGGAATTTGCCTTGTATTGGCTTTGTTTCAGTCGTACCTATGTAAATGTCAATATCCAACAGGTTGCCTGCGTATGTATGCATATGTTGTTATAGCAACGGAACACACACACATACACAATTACACTTGTTTACACACAGATACTCTTACGCACACACACACACAAATGCCGACTTTTCATGCTCACTTAACTCGGCTGACTCATAAACAAAAAAATGGCGCTCAACTTTTGCTCATTTGCAGCAAAGGCTCCCCCCCATCTCTCGTGCACGTGGCAAAGGTCCTGACCCTAGCCATATTGTGGTTCTATTTGCCACAAATAGTATGCAAATTTACTGGCCAACAGTTGCCGCTGCAACTCTATTTCATTGTATATAGACGCAACATTCTGCAGCAAGTTCTTTCAAAAATGCAACAAATGAGTTTTGTGAAAAATAAATATTTATAGTCCCTGCTGATATTGGATACTTTGAATTTTTAGAACAGTTTGCAGTTTCTTGATATTAGTACTTTTTTGCTGCAGCGGTTAATGCATTACGGAAACCGGAAATGTCTGTTAGTCGCACAGGTAAAAAGGTAAAAGTGCAAAGGAAGAGCCAGAAGTGCCAAAAGAAGCGACGAAGAAGAACGCCAAAGCAAATGCGACCACTCATTAAGCCAAAACGTAACTGCCAGCCAGACATTAGCTTCCTGCCAACAACAATCAACAAATCGAATAGAAATCTAGAGAGAGACACGGACGTTTGTATGCTCTTCTTCTTAAGAGAATTCTTGCCGACTTGGAAGATTTTCTTGAACCTATGCAAATTATAGGAAATAAGTGATATAATCTTTATAGTCCTTTTTACCAAGTCCTCTTACCTATTGCTTAGGATATAAGTACGATAAGAGTGAAAACCGATTTTTGAGAAGATTTTCGTGAATCTTTCAAATTATATAGTAGCAAGAGAAGGGAAATAAGTGTTCTACCAAGTCTTCTTTGGAAGTGATATTGTTTCTTTTAGCCTCTTGCTTGGGAGCTAAGAACGATATCAGCTGAAGAGCGTTTCTGTCGAGAAAAAACCAGAGTATGGTGTCCTTTAAGAAATGCCTCTAAGGGAATGAATACCTGGTCCTCATTCTCCTTTATCTTTCATTAAAAATAGGATTTCTAAAGGTTGGTCGACAGAAAACTTTTTATAAGAATTCTGCCAGTATTGGGATTGGGCGATCCTTGTGACATTCCTATTTTAAAAATGGTCTTTCTTGGACCATTTTTACAAAATTTCTTTTGGACTACTTTATTTAAGATAATATAGAAGGATCTATGACCGAATAGGAAAAGTAGAGTAGTTAAAAAGCCGACCTAACACCTTTCACTTAAAATCAGATGAATCAATACAAGGGGAGCCGCAGCCTTTACTGAATAAGGCAAGTGAAGAACTGGTCTAACGTCTCTTAAAATTAATCAATTCCTTAGAGGTAAGGAAGAGAAACTTCCGTGACCGACATTGTCGGTGCTAGTAAAAAATATGTTCCCCTTTTCAACATAATAAAACAGTCCAGTATGATAGGATTTGATCGCATTAAGGTGTGTGATACCGAACTGCTATAGATAATGAATATCCCAAAGGAAGTCAGTACAGTGTTCTGGGACCTAAACTATACAGATTGTATATTGTTTCAACCTATAGTTTTTGCCAACCTACAGCTTTTGCTTACTCCCCTCCTGATCCCATCTCTATTTTAAACTGCATGTAAAATACAAATTTATTATCCTTTGTTTTGCGCAATACAAACTTCATTAACAAAGCAAATCACGATTCTCAAAGTTAAGAGTATATAACAACAACGAACAAATTACTCAATGAATTTGACTCAACTCAAAACTCACTCACTGAAAGTACGCATACGCCAGGTTGGCACGAATAAGACAAAAAGCCGAAGCGCAACTTAGTTCAGTCCGTCCTCGGCTTTCGTGCGTTACAGACGACATTCGCAGTTCCCAACAAAATTTGGTATATTTTAAATCGAGTCTAGCAGCGTTTGAGGAAGGACGAACAATTATAGGCGGTAAACAGTTGTTAGCCAAGTCAAAAGCCAATGGCAACGGCAGTGTTTGACGACGACTACGACGTCTACGACGACAACTACGGATAGTTTGCCTCCGTGTTTTAGTTTCCGTTTTTAGTTGGCATGTGTAAGCAGCACGACGGCAATGCCAACAAGAACAACACTAAAAGTGAAGTTTTTTGAAATCGTAACGCAAGCCAGTGTTGTGTAATCGTTTTGCAATATTTGAAAATTGGCTATTAAGCAACAAGACGGAAAGGCCGCAAGTGGCTTTAAAACAGCCCTGTGTCACAATTGTTGATCATCTTGGGTGAAAAAAGGGAGTTTTGCGCGATGTGTGAAGTGCAGTGAAGTTGCTTATAAAGTGACACAACAATTGTGGTTGTGTGGGTCTGTGTGTGTGTGTTTGTGTATTTGTGACACAGTTTCTTTCTATTATTGTTGGTGTGCGATTGTGTTGATGTCCTTGAGGCCAACGCTGACTGTCTGTCTGACTGCCTGCCAAAAAAACAGCAAATGAAAAAAATCAGTGCATACTTTTAGGCTTAAAATTCATTATTGAAATATAAATGGGCCTGACTTGAGTTGGCCTCTCTAGTGGTATACCCTGTAACCTTTTTTTAACAATAAATATGTCAATTCTAGGACGAATCGTTTGAGAGCCTCCTGGTAAAATTTTTTCGAAATACCTAGGACTTAAACAAAAATGAACATTTTGAAACAATACGTATTTTTTTTAAACAGTCAAAATTTGTAAGCCCCAAAATTTTTCGTAATTCCGATTTCTGCCAACAGCAAAGTAGACACTTCAACAGCACTTATCAACTGAAAAGTTCACAATGTGGGTCAAATTTTAGTTTTGTTTTTACCCATAAATTTCGTAAATTTTTATTGATTTTGCAAACAGTAAACTAAATACTTAAGTATCTAGCGACTGATTGCAGACAGCCCAAGAAGCAGTTTTCAAGAGAAAAGTTGACTCAAGAATTATGGAAAAATTTTCTTTGAACAAGTTTTATATTTTTAGACATAAATTTCGTAAATGTTTAGAAATTTTAAAATAAAATCAAAGGAGATGCTTTTGATGACAAACATTTCAAAAAACAGTTTTCAAGCGAAAAATTTAGCCACAAATAATGCACAAATTTCATGTATGCATTAATTTCGAAAATGCTCATCGAACCTATATACAACGAATCTTTCCGTGTAAGGTATTTTTTTTTAAAGTGCACTGTTCTAAGGATCGCTCTATAAGAATCTTTCTATATTATCATTTCCTGTATCTCCCACTGCCGCATAGGGCCATAATAAAGCATTTCCATCTGGTCCTATTTTTTGCTAGCATCTTTAGCTCGTTCCACGATTTTCCGCTTTCATCAATTTCTTTTTGTTGTTTTTTCCTCCACGTGGTCACAAGGCCACCCATTCAACGGCTACTTCGGGAGTTCCAATCAAGAGCTTGTCGACAAACTTTCGTAGATATTTTTCTATATAAAAAACCACTATTCCGCTCCCGTGTGAATTGGTTATTGGGAGTTAGGACTGTAT
Organism: Chymomyza fuscimana; assembly: GCA_949987675.1. Lineage (NCBI taxonomy): Eukaryota > Metazoa > Arthropoda > Insecta > Diptera > Drosophilidae > Chymomyza > Chymomyza fuscimana. The sequence continues at coordinate 128,219,881 of OX465088.1, read as the reverse complement.
ATAATACAATGTCGGGATATTTATACTATATATAACTCAAGAATGACTGAAGCGATTTTTATGATCTATGATCTGTTGGGTTTGTCTGCCCGCCGAATAGCATTATTACCAATCAAACTTTGAAAAATTCAGCAGGAGAAGTGTGGAAATTCTATAAAACCGAAATGGTCTACTTTCATGTTTTTTTTTTTTTAACCTAAAGCACATTTAAGGATAATTAGAAGTTTATCTCAAAGTTCAAAGACGAAGGTTTTAATTTGATCTGGTTTATTGGGTGGCTCTAGCTCATTCAAATTTCTCGGTCTACGTTTAATCGATTTCTCTAATTTTATTTTTTTTGTTCTGTCGGTACACTTGTTTTTAAAATATATCATGTTACATACTACTAGAATTTTTTGTTAATTTTGGATAGATATGAAGCTGAGACGTATTTTGGTGCGCTTCCCCAATTTAGGTGCATTTTGATACCTTGCGGGGTCAAGTGTGACAAAGTATGAGTTATTTGCGTTTCCTGTAAAGAACACCTCTGCAACGAATTTTTCCATAATACTAATTTTTTAAACTAAACTGCTTTTAGGCCTCCTTATAAGGAATTTTTTATCTAAAGAACTAATAATCTGCACCGATGGTGTAGGGAAGTTCGTCTTTATGAGCTTTGTGCCTTGTATCGATCGATCCATAACCACTTTCATGCCATCCAAATGAATGCCTAGATCTCGGAGACCATAAAAGCTAGTCTTACATTATTCACAAGCGATTTAAATTGATCGATTTTTGCTCTTATCTGGCAACGCTCCTTCGCACTTCGACATTTTTATCCATGCTATAAATGCTGTCTGTCAAAACTAGACACACCTTCTCTAAAGAGCACTAAGCCGGAATATTTTTAAGTTTATGTAAAAACTTCTAATGTTTATTTTAGAAAATTTTTTTTAAAAACTGCAAAAAATTCGCTTACTGTAGATATGTTTCAACTTATATAAGCTAGAGTCTGCAAATTTGGTATAAAGACGCGTGTGCGCCTAATGAGCAAAAAAATGTTGATTTTTTTCGCAAAGCAATTCTCCATAAACTCAACTCGACAAACCACTTCGCTTGTATACTTTTACTATAAATGACTAAAAATTTAGACACAAAACTTAGAGATACACAGATATTCCCTTTTTTTTTTTTTGGTTAAAATGGCTGCAGGGTATATCACTAGGGAGAGGGTGGAACAAACATCTACCTTCGACTAAACTTAATTCATCTTCATTTACGAGTAACGATAATAATCAAATTATTTATTTAATTCACAGTGCAAGTGCTTACTCAACGTAATAATCAATAATAATTACTAAATCAACTAATTAAAAATAATTTAATTAACTTAATAATTAAACTAAATATTTCAACTTCAACTAGAGGCAACAAAAAAATTGTGGTGCGTAATAATGTAGTTCGTGTAGTTGGTACATAAAAAAAAAAGAGAAAAAAAAAACTACTTCAAGCTGCCCGTTTTCGGGGTTTACGTCATGTTTGTCTACGTTTAGAACGTTTGCTTAGCTATTATAGCATATACTATACTATATATATATAAATGTATATGTATTATATCCATGTATTTGTTGCCACTTTGTGCTCTATGTTTGTGTTTCTGTGTTCTGTGTTTCTCTATTTTGTGGCATGTCCCTTTTGCCAGTTGCCTGCTGACATGCGGCTAACTGTAAAAGAGGCGCCTTGGAAATGCGCGACAGTTGCTTATTAAGTGCATGCTAAAAATCAAATAATATAATCATACACATAGTATACATGCTATATGTGAATCGAATTTCAACATCGGAGAGCACTAGTGATATACTATTTCTCTGTATATAATCTAGCTAATTCAACAGTTTGTGAAATTCTGCGTAAGTTTGTTGTTGTGTTTTTGTCAATATCATATATTATCCATGCTATACCTACTATATACTACGCATACTTATACATAACGTTATATACATGGGCGAAAATAAGCAAAGCGGGTAGCTTTTAAATCGAACTCTTTGACTTCGTTTATTTGTATATTGTATGTGAATTTCCGATTGTTTACTGAGTTATCGATAACTGGATAGCAGGATACACAAGTAAAATCTTGAAAGCGACTAAAGATATTTGAAACATTTTTGTTTTCAATGAAAAATAAAACTTAAAAGTTTTAAAAAATTTGGATTTTTCAAAATTTTTTGGTTTTTGTTAATGAAAAAAAATTATTGTGCGAGTCTTGGTTAAAAAGATATCTAAACTCAGTTCAAAAATTACACAATAAGTCTTATTTTCAATTTAAAAAATAAAAATATTTATTATAAAAAAAATTATTTTAAAAAGAACCTGTTTTTTTTTTTGTTTAAAACATCTTTTTATATAGGATGAAAATTTATAAAAGCCTTACGGTGGCTTTTAACACAACTTTTTTTTTTGCTAGTTTTAAAAACATTTTAGAGCGTCCCATGTTTTATATACATGAACTGAATTCAAAAATTTCACAATAACTCTTATTTTCAAATTAATAATTTATAAATAAATTTAAAATAAATACAAATTGACAAATAATTTTATTTTTCAATTTTGTTTAACGAAAATGACATTATAAAAAATATGTTGTTTTTTTTTTCTTAAAACCATCATTTTATTTAGGATGAAAAATTATATAAACCTCGGCTCGGCTTTTTTAAATAAAAATTTATATTTAACAATTATTACATAATTTTTCATTATTTGTGAAAAAAAGAATTCCTTTTTTTTGTGAAGAATCAAAAAATTATAATTGTTTCATGATTAATAAAAAAATCATTTTTTTTTTAAGCTTACATTTTTTTTAGTTGAAAGTTTAGTCTTTCATCGAAAATTAAATTATTCAAATATCTTTATACATTTACGAGAAATAGCTTGTCGATAAAAAATTCTGCATATATAATAAATAATCAGAAGTTTGCAAAAAACAAAGAAATAATATTGGCTTATCACATATGTACCAATTATCAAAACAAATGAGATTGGTTTAAAAGTTGCCCAGCTTCACTTATTTTCACCCATATATAGACAAACATTATATACATATTTATGCAATAGCTTAATGCACTTGTTTGCTACTTTAGTTAATGTGCACATAATGAGCCCTCTGCTTAATGGTAAACTGTTGTATATCTTATATATTGAACATACAGTGTTCTATATCAAGCACATATTTTCTAATTAATCTTAAAGTTTCTGTCGTATCTTTTATACAACAAACAATCCCAATAATTTATACTATAGATTCATTTTGTTATTCAATGCAATTATTAAGGGCACTCTCGTAACCTTTATATAAGCCACATGCCAAATATTGTAACTATGGATTTTTTTTTTTATTTTTTTTTAAGTAGGTGAACTTAATAAAAATAACACACGTCTTGTTTTTAAGCGCTTTTGTAAGAAAGTGTTGCCTATCCGACAGGCGCGCATTTACGGCCCAATATCTCGGACATTTTTTCAATTTTACGCTTTGTAGCTTCAGATGCCAAGCTGCTGCTGTTTAAATTGCAAAAGCGTGAGTGAAAGATTCATTTTCCGTAGCGCACGAAATTATTTTTCTTTCCGTCAATATGAGTACTATGGCTGGAAAGTTAGTCTTTAGTTTTCAACGAAATTGTTTCTCCACCGGAAACCATGTAAAAAAGAAAATGGCGTCTGGCCCGTTGTTTTTCAAATAAGATCTTTAATAGTCTGGTCCACCTATGTAACAAGGGCCATAGCTACTTGTATAAATGTTATTATCATCAAAGGTGTAGTAAATTAAGGAATAGTGTGGGTCTGTCTATTACTATACATATGAGCATATAGGTCTCGTCGGACTACAACCAGATCTTTTCATAGTTTATTTTACTTTCCATGTTCCATTGGTTAAAACCTAGTTGGCCATGCGTATGGAATTCAATTCATACATAGTAACTGTTGGAGCATTTTTTCTGCAGGAACCAATTGAAGATATTTTTTTTTATTGATGATTTTATCTAACTATACCGATCTATCTGTCATGGTATTCGGTATATCTGGAGTTTCACCCGCATCTTGGTATTCAAACTTATGGTGGCTGTAGCCGAGGTGCCGAATGGTCAGCACTGAACAAGTTTTTTAGGCCTTCTTCTTTATCCATTTTAACAAATTTACTTCTGTTAAGGTCATCCACAACAGTTAAGGGTGGGAAAGCCCCTAAATGTTTTTCTAATATCCACATTAAGCCAAGCTGGGACTTACTTTACTCCTTTAAAGTGATATTTCGTACTACCATTGTTGGTCAAAATTATTTAAAGCCAGTGCATTGACCAATACTGGCCTCATCTTATGCTGGCCTCGTTTAGTCGGCTCTTACGTTTGACGTGAGAACTGTGATAGGTTTTTCCAGAGACCATACGGGGTGTTATAAGATTTAGGAACATTTAAACAAAAAAAAAAAAGATTGAACTGAATTTTTTTTTTGTTGACTCGTGTTGATTTTTAAAGCACCAAAATATTGAAATGCATTTTTTTCGACTCATGTGGTTTTATCAACCACCTTTCACTATGGAAGCTCTTAGTTCGAAACTTACGACTATATGTTTCCTATAAACTATTTGAAATTATGCTTTTAAGAGCTACCAATTTTGGAATTCAGACTCATGTGAACATACTAAATAGAATCAGAATTTTCATCGACTGGATTTTCCCTGATATAGGGTGCCGTCGCGTCGGTCAGGCATTGTTCCATTGTTGATAATTGACAACTTCTGAGAGAAAGAGATAAATGTATGTACCCAGTGGTTTGGCTAAGGCGAAAAAATTGCAAATTTCTCATTTCCTGTACATCTTTAGTTCTTTAACTCAATTAATTTGTTTGGACACGAGATCACGGTCTCATTTTCAATGCTACTAATTATACCTAATAGTGAAAAGGGTGTATTAAAATTATGCAAGTCGAAAAGGAGATGTCGAAGAACCCTAAGTTAGGTACAGTCCTGACCGTTTGTTAATCTGTCCCTCTGACCGTCTGTATGAGCGCCTAGATCTAGGGATCAGAAGAGCTACAGCAACCAAACTTTCCGATTAGACTAGATTAGATTAGTATTTAAATATCGGCTTTCCCATTGGGATATTATTTAGCACCTGGAAACAAAAGTTTTGAAGGTCATATTTCAGTTACTTATGTAGATATCATAACCAAATTTGGAGTTTTAGAGTTCACAAGTACTTCGCCAAATTCCATAAAAATTGGTTAAATATATCTTACAGTCCAAATATAAGCGATTGGTCAAAGGAAACATTGAAAAACCCTGGAATATTATTCAAACTTGAGAATTCATGTGGAAAAAAATCTTATTTTGAGAACCATGCAGATACTACTTTTTGCAAGTTCTGAGAACCGGTTCTTATTGAAAAATCATATATCATATTATTTTTGGAACTTGAAGAAATGTGATGACGGAGAAAAATTGCTTCGTCTGTAAAACAAATGCTTAGTTTGAGAACTATGTAAAACGAACTTTTTGGAAATCCTAAGCCAAGTTTTTTATTTGAAAACCCTGCATTATTTTTGAAACTTAAAGAAATATGTTGGCGAAAAGAGAATTTCTTCAACTGTAAAACAACAAATTTTTTTTTGCGGACCAAGACAAATCATAAAAACTGTTGTACAGTAAACGATATCGTTTTTTGAAAAAAACTAATGACGGCTAGTTTTCAGCCCGCCCTCGTCTAGTGCTTAAGCAACAAGCCGTTTATAAAATAAGTTCTACTGAGTAATTGGCTAGCAATCAAATCAAAATCGCTCCATATGCCAATGACTAGTACAAATGTCACATGAGTACTAAATAGCATTAGTAACTCTTGAGTTCATGAAAATCGGATATGTCAGAGGAAGTGGAAACTCAGGAAAAGCTTACTATATGTGGTTCCAACTAAAACTTGACATTTCGGACGCTTGACGAATGCCATTAGTACTAACATATGACTGCGTGGGTGTAAGTGTGCCTGCATGTGTATCTTTATCTGTGTGCGTGAGTATGTGTGTGAGTATCTGTGTTTGCGTGTATCTGTGTGTTTGTTGGATTACTCATGCGTCGTTTAATATGAAAATATAATTTACTTTTTGTTATGGCATGTCGCAGTCGGAAAGGATATAAAACTAGAGTGTATATATACATATGTATATGTGTGCATAGATATGTATATACACGTATATATATAGTATACATTTGTATGCAAAGTAAAGACCACATACGGCTACTATGAGCTAAGCACGTCAAATGCACACTTTGAATATTCCAGAAAGCGGTGGGGAGTATGTTATTATAGAGATTGTGAGGGTTTTACTCTGAACGTTGACATGCGTGTTAATTGGAATAGTTCAAGGGTCTTAGTTTTGATAGTACTAAGCCGGCAGATACAAATGGGATTGGTATTAAATCTTAAGTGCACGTGGCAGGCAATTAAAGCAATCAGGAAGGAATCGAAACTTATGAAGCACGTATGAAAAGTATACTCCAAGAGTATTTCTATATACATGGTGTCTTTTTAAGAGCGTCCGAACTTTAATTTGAGAGAGAGCAACGATAAATTAATGACTTGAATGAACTTTTTATTTTGTTTGAAGAGAAATTTAAGCAACCAGCGAGAATTCGAAACTTATAAAGCAAGTATGAAAAGTAAATTTCAAGAGTACTTGTATGCATAAAGAGTGTTTTTTGAGAGCCTCCGGATTTTGAGATAAAGCAACGAGCAATTTAATGAATTGAACGAAATTTTTTTTTCTGTTTGGAGGGGAATTTAAAGAACCAGCGAGATCTCGAAACTTATGTAGCAAGTACAAAAAGTATATTTCCAGAGTATTCGTGTGTATAAAGGGTAATTTTTTAAGAGCATACGAACTTTGATTTGAGATAAAGCAGCGAAAAATTAATTAAATTTCTGTTTAATGATCAGTTCACAACATCGAAAAAATCACTAAGAGTTTTTTTCTCTAGTACGCAACCTTGTGAAAACAAAATAGCTCTTGTTACTGCTATCGCCATCTAGCGTAAATTTACCAAAAATGGCCAGCACTGTTAGCTCACAAACGCTGCCCGCAAAATATATATAGTATAGGTACCTATAAAATATAAAAATATTTTTCTGATGCTGCGTACTGTGAGCTTCAAAAGCTTCAAGTGCAAATGTATCAACATTAGACCCAAAAAACTGCAGTAATACTCCATTGTCTATCATCAGCAAATGGATTGGAACTACCTTATATGAACAACGAAAAGTACTCCCTCCTTCCATAAGCCAATTTGACTTGTTACGACTAAACTCCTCAAAAGAAAATAAAGGTGCTGGGTATCCCACGGTCGGACATTTTAGGCATCGATGGAAAGGTATTAAAGTGTTCAACACATAAATGTGTGAATTATTTTATCGCGCCTCTTGCTGCAAATGATAATTGAATTCGATTAAAAATTTAAAACATTAAAATTGCACAATAACTTTTAATTCAAATTTATAAAATAAAAATTTACCAAAAATGCGCCCTTTAAGTTTGTACTAAAATATAAGTGTTATTTCCTGAATTTTATATATTTAAGTAGTACTATAATTTATTATTATATATATAGTATATATTATATATTATATACAGATTTTTTAATATAAATTATAAAAATTATATTATATATAAATATGAAAATTTATACTTTTTTCCGAAAAATTTCCATAAAATTACATACATACTATTTATATTGTCATAAAACCCACTTTTTTTGCTTCGATTTTTTTTCAACCCCATAACTCCTATTTCCGCTCTCTGATTTTTTCCATAATACTTTTAACTCTATAGTTGTTAGTTAAACCTAAATTCTTTGACAAATTAAGCAGTGCATTGGGTCTCAAAACGATAAAAAATATTGAATTCCTAAACGATTTGCTTTCTACAAAACTTGGATACCATTTATTCAAACCATAAAAGACAATTTTTTAGAGAAAAAGCGTTTTTACCCTTTTACCTATCTATTTACCTTATAATAAAATCAATCAATAAGGACACGCTTAAATTTTCTGACCAAGTTACAAATCATTTAATAAATATCCATTTTTCACTTATGTATACAAGAGTAAATATTTACATATATATATTTACATACAAACAATAAAACTTGCACTCGAGGTCAAAAAATTTATTTAAATTACATGGTACATTGTAACACTGAGTTGACCCATAACTATATGTGTATGAGTATATGTAGTAGTATATAAGTATTGTATACAAATTTACAAAAAATAAAGAAAATATTATGAAAGAAATGTTTATTTTGACGGGGCTTGAATTATAAATGCCACAATACAACAACAACAACAACAACAACAGGGCACACTTTGCATAATGAAAAGTTGGCCAAAAACTTTTGTTTTTTTTTTTGTTGCTCATATCCTTGAGAAACAATATTATTATTTTTTATATTTTTACTTTTATGTTATTTGTTATTTTTGGTTTGCAGCGTATTTTGGGGAAAATGATTTATATTTAAAGAAAATGTAAATCATTGGGTGACTGTGGAATACACTGCAACAATTTTTCCCAAAAAATAATAAGTGTACAGACTCTTAGTAAGGCTTGCTTAAAAAATAGTCAACAAGTTTTCTTTATTAGGCTTACATAGGTATATATACCAAGTTTGATACTCTAGCATATTTTGTTGTAGCTTTTGTGTTATAGATGAAATCGGGAAAGGTTCGCCCCAAACTGTATCCAGTCCTGGCTCTATGTTTTTTCAATTTAAAATTAGAAATTTATCTTTTTATTAAGATTAAAAATCTGTTCAAGCTACAGAGCGACTTATAACAATATTTTTGTCTTTATAATAAATTCGCGAGATCCAAGTTAGTTTTGTGTCATCGTTTGAAAAGGAACTATTGGTTACGCACTCATTAAGGAAATGTTAGCCGAAGATTTAAGCATCTTTTCTGTAGTCTAATTATTTTAAAATTTGTATTTAATAAGCAATTTCAATTTCGATTGCCACTTCATAGCATTTAAAAGTTTTCTCGAGCAAAAAACTCAAACCCAAGACTGGTTGCAAAAAAAAGCTGTTTATCGATCAGTTTGCACAATCGATTACTCACTCACTTTGAAGAACTAACTCAGTTGCTCATTTTAAAGAGAGTGAGCAGCCTTCTCACGTGCTCACTGCTCAGTTATTAGCAATCTTGGTTTTTGGCTCAGTTAGGGCCATAGCTGGGCAAAAAGAGAACGGACGAAGAATGAGAGTGTGTTAGTGAGCTATACACTGCGCAAATAAATTGTGTTACAAAATGTTGTTGCATTAATTTTTCATGTTCATCGTTATTAAATATTAGTATTTGCATCTTACTATTGTTATTAACCTCAGTTTTCAAAATAATTGAATTATTTCTTATTTAATATTCAAAATGTGGATTCATATACGTTTGAAGTGTAGAAGATTGCATGCATTTTTGGCCATTGTTTATATTATATTTAATTCGTTTTTAAATTAATAAAATGCGTTGATTGCCAGTATTTATATCATTGTGACAACTAAAGCATACAAAGCTACAGCTGAGTAATAATTTAGCTCTCTGCTGTGCTCAAAATTACGACTTCGGTTTGCTTCGGTCTCGTGTCTGTGTAAATGCAGGAAGTAAAAGTGCCCTCCTGGGGTATGGGTTGCCTAGTTCTGGTTAGGGGCAACTTCCTGCACTTCACAGAGCAAGTAAGTAGTGAGCAATTGACCAAGGAGTCCTGAGCAGGGAGTCGTGAGCGAGGAGTAGTGAGCAAGTGATCAAAAAAAAAAACTTTATTGAATTGGCTCACTTAGTTACTCATTTTTGTCCATTCATTTATGAGCAACCTAATAGTAGTATGAGGTGTTTTGTTTGGTTGCACGACAAATCTTATTTTTTTGATTCATTATTTTTGAAAAATTGATCAGTTTCAGGATCCACCGGAGCATCCCGTCCATCCTGTAATATTTTCGAAATAAAAGTTTATTTAGTGAGATATTGCTATTCCTAAGTATTTAATAGGTGTCTATAACGCAGAAAGTGTGAGATCTCCCTTATTCAGGACAATTTGTATAAATATAAAAAAAAATATGTAGCATTCAGTTGTTAAAATATTAGAAAAGTATATAAAAACCATTTCGTTCTCGCAATTGATTAGAGAACCAGTGGGAATTTCGAGATTAAGAAAAAAGCCCCCCATCCGTACATATAAAAATTAATTTCCGCCACGATCCTATCGCTGGTTTATAGGAAGAAGGACTATCAGATCTATGTTTTTATATGGATAGATGGAGATGGCTAGGTAGATATCCATATGGTATGGCATTTGTCAGTCGTTATGGACATATGCTATGCAACTTTGGGAAACGACGAATAAATCAAGTATTTAAATATTGTTGTCCATGACTCAGAGATGGCACATCAAATGCTTCTCCAAATGGAGTTTTGAAATACAAAAAGAGTTAAATATGCATTTTGTTATGGATAAGATAAAAAGGTTTTCAAAAATATGTATAGAACGGTCTCATAATCCTGATAATGAGTTTGCAATTAGTCATCTAGACAAGTAGATACAAGATTCCATGCGTTAGATCTCTGATAGATTTGAATAATTATCGTGAAAATGTATTTTATTTATTATTTTGAAAATATTTTTGTATCTTATTTGAGTTTAGAATTTTCGAGTATATTGCAACTCAATTAATGCTCTTCATAAAGTTTTCCCGTATGGAACCTTTGTAAGTGCTTATAACTTTTATCAATTCGTGAGTATCAACTGGTAACCTAAGACGAAAGTAACGAATATGCTGTATACTGGTAAATAGAGCGGTGGTAACACACTATTGTCAATGATATCGTTACTCAGTGCCTGCAGAGAATGATACTACATAGAATTGACGGCAAATTTAAAACATCTTCCAAAATATATTTAACCTGTTATATAAAAGATTCAATATTCAAAATCTATAATACTCTTGTCTATATACAGTGTATATGATATAGCGTCTGTTCGCGGTATGAGCATAATTGTGGCTTATGATACCCAGAAAGAAATGTATATGCAAGCACTTTACATAGCTGTCGTCACAATAAATGATATTCATTGGCGTATGACAATAGGAAGCCATAAATCAATATATAAACAATAAGAAATTATGCTTAAGCTTTGCCATAAATAGGCTCAAAAAATGTTGCATAAATTTTATGGCTTTCAGCGTTTACTTTTATTATTTTTTTTTTATGTGTTTTATGTGGCAGCATTTTGTAATTACATTAAATGCCTAACAGTGGAAAAAATAAAAAATATGCGCTTCAAGTAGAGAATTTTAGTTATTAAGGCGCAGCTACTCGTACAAAAGGCGTTGACTCAGATTTATGGCATACAAATTGGGGGGTGGGTCCTGCAAAATGACTTATGACGTTTGCATGTATGCGTGCTTCAAACTATTCATTTTGGCATACATATATGCAAGTGTGTAATTTTGTGTGTGTGTCTGTGTGTTTGTTGCAAAAATAAAGCACAAGGCCAACAAGTCATACAAATAACAATAATAGTAACAAACAAAAGAAACAAAAATATGAAACTTTTCTTCTTACAATGGAACTGCTACTAGTACAATGACTACTACAAAAACGCCGCAAAGTATGCAACACAATTGCACAGAGAGCATTACACCAACACGGCCACACTTGCATACCATCGCATACATATGTCACAGCGCTCATAAGTAGGCTACACAAAAGCTGCTAAGAGCGGAGCTGTCATCCAATAGCTGAGGGGAGCGTTCTCTGTGAGAGCACAAAAAAAAAGGAAGAGACTCACACACACACGCACACTTTGATTGAACTCCTCTAGAGAAATGCTTCGATTTTCAACGTTCACTTGTTTTCAAACATCTAACAAAACTTTTACAACATTTATGGATTGTAAACCAACAATGTTGACGATTTAAAGCCCTTCACCAATGTCACTGACTACACTGAGAAAAAATTAAATAGCGATAGATGCAAATAAAGACTACTTAACAAAAAATGGAATTTTAAAAAGACTTAATGCCTAGAATGCAAAATATTTTCGTAGTTTCACTATACTTCCTTAGCACTATCATCCTGACTCAGAGTCATACCCCTCATAGATTTCGCCCTGATATCTTTGGCATTATTACAACTAAGAACTTACCATTTCGAGGAAATTAGAACATATTTTTGTAGACTGTACCGAATTTAAGGCTCTGCAAATGATTTATAGCACAGAAAAAACTTTATTCGCAAAAAGGACCAAGTCTTATAATCTTTATATTGGAATATCTTAAGACGCGACTATGATGTTCATTGTCTATTTTGGATATTTTTTCACAAATCTCAAAACTAACATTTTTTGCATGATTTAGGTTACACTAACAGTCAAGTTGGCGCCAGGTTCACAGTATGTTTTAAGGGTATTTTTCTCCCTTCGAATATGGCCATTATCAGTTTTCCTATTCAAATTGTGGCATTTGAGATATTTGATTAAGCACCATTTTTTGCAAACATGCGAAAATTTTAAAACTATAATCATAATTTTTGGTTCAAAAATTTCATTAATTATTAACTTAACTGCCAATAAAAAAAAAAAAAATTTAATTTCTTAAATACATACCTTTTATATATTTTTTTTAAGTTATGAACCAACCAATAAGAATGGATTTTAGAGTTCGCAAGCCAGACCGTGTGTACTATAAGTGTTCGGGGCCGCGTAATCCGGATTCGGATCGGTTATTCCACATCCCACCGAAGTCCCTCCAAGACGACTCCTTGACAACACTGGCGACATGTGGCGAAGCGTTGTCATGTTGAAAAATTATCTTGTGGCATGTTTGGCTTAGTTGCTCAGTAACTTTTTTATTAGGGTTAGTATGTTAAGTTGGGAGCAGCTCATAGAAGATCACTTCGAGCTGATCCCACCAGATGCATTGCAAAAGCTTCTTGTCTTCCGAATCTTCGGATTCTTTCTTTGGATCAGCAATATGATAAAACGGCATGCAACATCTCTGGCGTTGATTTTAAAGGGAATCCAGTATTCTTGCTTTTGCACTATCCCCTTGAATCGTAGAGATATGGCTTGTTGAGTCACACCTAATGTAATAGCAAGTTCCTTTAGATTTCTTAGAGTTCCTTTAACTTGAGGCCTTCAAGTTAAACAGGCCGTCCTTCAAGTTCCTTGTTTGAGGTGTCAACATCAACACTCTACATTCGCGCAACCCAGTACTCAGGTTTTTATCGATAGAGCTTGATTCTTGTATGCTTCCCACAACAATCGACACAAAGGTAGTCATAAAGATGATTTTATATTTTTGGCGAGAAATGATTAAGCTTTCAAATTTATAGGGTTGCCAAAATATTTGCTGTAATTAATTTCGAATTTTGTCATTGGTTTTAAATCCCACAAAACTTAGTTATACACAATACCAAAGTAAATACTTTAGCTAAGTTTTGATTTTAAAAATGTTTTGGTTTGATTATTAATTTACGATCCAAGCTCTTAAAGAGATAAGTACCGTATGGTACAAAGGGTATATTGTGTTTGTGCAAGCCGAAAATGTATGTAACGTACAGAAGGAGAAGTCGGAGACCCCCCAAAGTTACCTAAAGTATGATCAGAGTGACTAGAGAAGTCGATATACCCATGTCCGTCTGTCCGTCTGACCGTCTGTCCGTCTGTCCGTATGAACGCCTAGATCTCAGAGATGGTAAGCGCTAGAGCAACCAAACTTTCAGATAAGATCCCTTATTAATCCATAGGAGACAAGTTTATTTTATTTTTTTGATATCGGGACTACATTATATAGCTCCCATAGGGGTGTTTCAGAGGACCTCGAAAAAAACCAAAAGTTTTCGATGGATAATTCGTTTGCTTATGAAGATATCATAACCAAATTTGGCAATCGGAAGTTTTTTAGAAACCCCCAGCACTGTACCAAATTTTATCAAAATCGGTTGACTATATGATATAGGTCCCATAGGATCGATCGGTCGAAAATTTGTTTTTTGTACAAAATTCGTTGTGTTTCGTTTGTTTGTGAAGATATTGTAACCAAATTTGGCATTAAGAAGTTTTTTAGAGTTCCCAAGCACTATACCAAATTTCATCAAAATCGGTTGACTATATCATATAGCTCCCATAGGGCCAATCGGTCAAAAAAACGTTTTTTGCACAAAATTCATTGTGTTTCGTTTGTTTGTGAAGATATTGTAACCAAATTTGGCATTCAGAAATTTTTTAGAGATCTTCAAAACTGTACCAAATTTTATCAAAATTGGTTGACTATATCATATAGCTCCCATAGGACCAATCGGTCAAAAAAACGTATTTTGAACAAAATTCGTTGTGTTTCGTTTATTTGGCAAAGAAATATCTTTTGGAGTTTGTAAGCAATATATCGGACTTGATTGCAATTTGGTGGTACAGGGTATCCCAAAGTCGTCCGCGCCCGACTTTAACGTACGCCATCTTTATAGCAGATTTTATCTTCTATTATAACAAAAATGTTTAAAAATAAAAGCTTCCTTGTAGATTCGATTGATAACGCCTATCCATACATTGCCACAGTTTTTTCTTGTTCGAAGGCACTTTATTCTTTATAATCATTTTTTTTTTTTCAGTGCATGTCTGCCATTGCAGTGTCTGTATGTTATTGATGTGGCATGCCAGATTGACGAGTTTTACGTATGTTATCCCCTGGCTGCCTGTCTATAGTATCTATAGTATATTTATGTATATCTACCATATGCATGCATATGTCGTGTCAGCCATGACTGTGGCACCATCATCACCGTCATCGATGCGGATGCGAATACCTTTTGGCCTTTGACACGGACTGGTTTATTGTGGGTTTGCATAAAATAAAGCTGTGATAAATCTGCAAATGGATCTGACTCATATCAGGGATTGCGTACGCTTTTAATCTCTTAGGAATTTTGCGGTGGGATTTTACTGCATATGTTTTCAATTGCAATCGACTGATTACATATTTTATGGCAAAGTAAAAAATATCGTAAATTGGAAATTTTTTTTAAAATAATTGTATGAATACTTTAAGTAAAATATGTACAATAGGGCGGGTCAATTTGTATGGGGCCGAAAAAACCTTATGGGGCTCACTCGGATTTTGATTCTTTGCATAATTCTAAGCAAATTTGCTCAAGAAACTATGGGTCTAAAATGAATTTCGAGTCGCCCACTTTTTCAAAATAGGTTTTTTTCGACATATTCAAAAATCGACTTAGAAATTCATTGAAAAGGCCTAAAATCGATATTTTTCTCTAGCCAAATGTGAATTTGGGGGTTTTTGGGGTCGAGGAATTCATTATTGACATCTATTTTTAATTTTGGGTGCCGCCAGAGGGCGCTTTAGTGTTGGTTTTTGATTTTTTCGGTTTTTTTTTCTTGAAAATTTTGAAAAAGTGGGCGACTCGAAATTCATTTTAGATCCATAGTTTCTTGGGCAAATTTGCTTAGAATTACCCAAAGAATCAAAATCCGAGTGAGCCCTTATACCGAAAAAAATTGACCCACCCTAATGTACAAGTAATGAATAGAATATAAAAAAATAAGGATTTTCTTTGACCTTTTTCAAATAAAGAAAGTTAAGGTGCAGAGTGATTGAACTAGAATAAGGACATTACGTGACTAGAGGGCTCCGCCCACTGTTCGCTTTGTTCACTAAGACCCTCCCCGTACTCCTTGTTCACGTTGCTTTACAAATAATGTGGGCTAAGGTGTGCATTGACTGAATTAGAATAAAGACATCATTTACTAGGGGGCTCCGCCCACTGTTCGCTTCGTTCACTAACCCCATCCCCACACTCTTTCTTCACATTGCTGTGCAAATAAAGTAGTTTATGGTGCGCATTGATTGGACTAGAATAACGACACCATTTACTAGGGGGCTTCGCCACTGTTCTCTCCACAAACTCTATTCATATTGCTGTCCCAAGATATTCTACTTTCTGTTCCCGTAACATTATATTTTATTTCTTGGTTTTCGTTGACTTTCAAATTATATTCTTCACAATTTGATACGAAGCTAAATTTTCGAATTTTTGCTGTTTCCTTTCCTGTTATATTTTATCTGACGGTGGATTTTCTCTATTTAGCTTTGAATTTTTTGCTGTAAAAACATATTAGTACTTATGCCAAATTCCAAAATTTTCCGCTAGGAAAGCCAAAAGTTTAATGATAAAGCATAAAACTTATTTGTATTATGAGTGTACCAATACTATAGCTCGGATGACCTTACATTATAGAAATAAATATTTTAAAGAAAAAGTACGATGATAAGCTTGCAACTAATTCGCATCTCCAAATCGTGAAGCGATCTTTTTAATGATTATAGACAAAAATAAGAATATAAAATAAATTTTAGCTAAAGGACCTAGGACTGATATAAATAAATTAATAGTTTTAATTCAAAATCTATTTTTGATAAAATATTTAAAGGCTAAAAATATGATAATTTTATTAGCACAAATGTTGCCAAGTTTCATTGAGGAGTAGTACTTTTAGCGCCAATTATTGTCTAAATGATGCAAGGCACGGCGAGCCACTGTGCATAAAAATAAAAGAAATAGAAGAAGAAGATAATCAAAAATCTATTTCTTTGCTAAAGCTGGTTCCCAACACTATTGCCTCAAAATACATTTGCAGTGCAAATTCTAACTGAATAGTAGAGTTCTTCGTAGAGCATTTGTGAAATACAGCTATTTTGGGGGCGTTCCAACCATCATGAGCCTTAGCCAGGATTCCGTACAGAACATGCGTTTATATTGATTAATAACGTATTTTAATGAGCTTTTTTTCAAGGCTTCACACAACATTTGACCTTTGACCCCTCAATCGCAATAAAACTCATCTGATTTGATCCAGTTCTGAACATCTGCCACAATAGCATGCCATAATAAATATTAATTTCGTGCTTTTCAATTCGATTCGATTCGAGCTGCTCAATGAACCGCTTATTCCAAACAAAACTTATGCCAATCGGGTTGAGCCAACATATTTTTCTTGAATTGCCAACTTGCACTTGTAGCATTTAGGAAAAAAACATTTATATATATGTGTGCGTGAATTTACGAGGGTTTCATGAAAAGTAATTAAGAACCATTTTTATTGCATTACCGTTAAAGCAGTGCTTGAATATTTTAGTGCCTTTAAGAATAATATTTATGAGCGAAAATAAGTGAAGCGGATCACTTTTTAAATCGATTGATTCGAATTTGATGATTTTTACATAAAATACGATGATACCAGCCAATGTTATCCATGAAATTTTATAGGTAATAAGTAAAAATCATAAAAATCGAAAAGATCGATTTAAAAAGAGATCCGTTTTAATTATTTTCACTCAGATGACCATTTCTTCGAGAAAAAAGCTTTCTGGCAAGCCCTTTCTTAGACCTAAGACTTTGGTGCAATTCCTACAAGTTTGCCACGGCTATTAAGTTCTTGTGTGGCGTTGAGATGTCTTGGTGGAAAACCGTTTATTACCGTATTCTTGTTCCAAATCAGGTTAGCAAGATTCCGAAAGCTCGAATTCATATTTCCCGTCTATCGTATTGCCTTGGTGAAGATATGAATTATGTCACAGGCCTAAACGTTGCCACCAGCTTGTGGCTAATAGACTCGGTTTGGCCTTCTTTGGTATTGATGCCGAAGAAGAAATCACACAAGGCTCTTCTATGTTGGGACTAAACAGCGCCAAACACTCCTTTGAATTAATTTTATGGTCACGCCAAATATTTGTGCAATATATTAGCGACTTTTCGTGAGGTCTCTGGCCCAAGCAATCACGCACATTTTCACTTGTCGATCTTCCATATCCGTATATTATGTATCACTCACTACACTAGGGTAGTGTCTTTTGATCAGAACATGATAAACGGATAATTTTTTGTTAGCTCCGAATCTTCCTATCTTTTCTCTCTTAGGTACTAGGCCGTTGCGAGCAAAGTACGAGCCCAGTGGTGACGGGCCCTAAGCTCAGCCGTTTTTTTGCCGAAGAATTTAAATGAATCAACATATGAGTCAAACGTTTTAAAGGTGTGTAAGGGCACTCAGGATATGGAGTGCTATTGTACTATTCTAAACAAAGAAAATGCTAAAATTTCTTAAAAAAACGGCCGTGCACCGGAAAACGAGTCCGGACATTTTAATCGGATTCGTTTTGAATATTTGGTGCTAGCAATTTCACCAAACCGAATTTTTCTGTGCTTGGAAACCGTTTGTTTTGTTGCAAAAGGAATTAACACGAATCGGTTAATAGGTTTAAAAAAGAACGCATTTTATACTAAAATAATTTTTTAAATATTCTTGGATATTCATAGATTATATTCTTTTTTGTATTCGTATATGTGCACATATCATCCACGAACACATGACGATAAGTGCGACAGGGTCCCCGTGTTACACAAAGAACATTTCCTTTATAAAGTCGTGATTGATTTCAATAAAAATTATTGCTAAAGAAATATTTTTGTATAATTTTATTTCAAAGATAGAATAATAAAGAACTGGCAATATTTTAATGAAAACCACATATGGCAATAAAAATGTGCACCCATGTCAGCTGTTTTGTATCAAACAGAAATAATTTCGCGCCAACGCAATAGAAGAATTTATCAGAAAAATAAGGGAAATAATGAATTTTTCAAAAATGAAAAGGGAAATATCGACAAAAAAATTCATTTTCCGGAGCACTCAAAAACGAATCCGAATAAAATTGTTCGGTTTGGTTTTTTCGTTTTCCCGAGCACAGCTTAAATATTCATAATTTCATATTTGATTTATGGATTTTTATCAATATTAACTTGTTATTTATTAACATAATTATAAGATAGAAACTAATTCTATATAAAATACAAAACTTAAAGCCAAAGCAACACGGCCAGTGTTAACATGTTATATACGTTAAAGTGTCTGCATTCTAGGAAAACCTATAAGCTGGATAGTCTTCCTAAAATATACTTTTTCAACGGCCATTGAATTTTGCTGAAAATCTCCATTTTGTATACCCTCTTTCATCTTAATAACTGAACAAAATACAAAAACACTTAGTATATACTCAAAGATGGATATTTTGTTTTATAATTAAGTGCTTGAAAAAAGAAACATTAATTCGCTATCAACCCTTTCTAAAAATATTTTGTTTTCTTATTTTTGTGTTAAAGATATAAATTTAAAAAATTCTAGATGTTTTTATGAAAGCTCTGAACTTGAAATATTAAAGCTGCATACCACTGTTGACTGGTAACTAAAAATTTTTGTTCACCTGAAGAGAATAGACAAGTGGCAGATTCACTGACCTTGGTCGGGATGCCAGGTGGGGTTTCTCACGTACCATTCGCATACTGAAATACGGTGAAAGGTCTTAATCTGAAGAACTGATACGAGAACGGTCAGTTCGAGAGGCACCCTACCATTGTAGAGCATCCGCTATCACCGCAGATGAAACGAGCTATGTGCGTAATAAGAACTTTTCAGCCTGCCCTCGTATCTGCGTCTCTACGAGTATGAGTGCGTATCTGTGTGAGCGTGTTGTGTTTGTTTATCTGTGCGTGTGCTTACAGAACAACAGTCAAATCTCTTTCATTCATCAAGTTTCTCGGGTCTATAGACGGTCATTATTGTTATTCCAAAGCAATTGTTTGCGCGATTTATTTTAGCCCTG
The DNA here is from genome assembly GCA_949987675.1 of Chymomyza fuscimana. NCBI lineage: Eukaryota > Metazoa > Arthropoda > Insecta > Diptera > Drosophilidae > Chymomyza > Chymomyza fuscimana. The sequence continues at coordinate 128,200,148 of OX465088.1, read as the reverse complement.
CTCATTTTTCAATTCTTCCTAGCTCGCAAGACCATTGTAGTGTATACTACCACTACATACGATATTACATACACGTATGTATGCTACTTACTATATATAAACAAATGGCCAGACAGTTATATTGAATTTGAAGCAGTTTTCCATTTTCCAAATGAAATTTTCAATTGGATGCAACGCAAAAGTTTTGCTCTGCTTTTGGAGCTTAGACTTTTGCTGCAGTTTTTGGTGGCACAAGTTATTTTTTGTTAGCGTATTGCTTGGAAAGTTTCTGTTTATTGTATATAAGTATAGTATATGTAATGGGTAAAATTGAGAGTCAACAGATGTTGTAAAGGGGACTTTTTAAAAATAATCAGATATGAAAGCAAAATGCATTGCAACAACTTTTACTATTGAAAATGTTTGAGTAAAAAATCTATAGAGAGCGAAACCAAGAACGTGCTAAAGTTTGCTTTTGGGGCTTAGTGATTGTAATACTTGTTTCACTAAAGACTGACGCCTATATTTCAGTATTTTGTGAAGCTTAATCATATTTTAAGTTTTCACTATGTTTTCCGTAATATAGTCACGCTGACTGACGGTTTAGATTAAAAAAGATAAGCCTATTGAATTGTCGTCGGATTTTCAAAGATCTTGGAATACCCTACGACTGTTATTCTAGTCTTAATTAGTTTGCAAACTAGCTATGTTTATAATAACTTTTTTAAGTGAGTACGTAAGCAGTGCAATTCAAGCATGCAGGTTGACAAGCAGTATAGATTCAGCATATGCTGCCCAACAAGCAGTGCTTACAATCTTGTAAGCAGTACTTTGTTTATTTTACTCATGTATAATTTAAAATTAAAAGTTAAACATATTTTATTAGGTTGGAATAGTTGATTCAATGGTGAAATAACCTGCCTTTGTTTATAGTAAATTTTTGTTTAATTTTTGGGATATTTTTTTTATATGAAGTTTTGCGATTCCGTGCGAAATATTTCGTGCTGCGTATAGGCCTTTACATATAAATCCTTAGATATTCAAAAGAGTAAACTTTAAAGTGGCCTCTATCACAAAAAATACAATTTGCGTGCTTTTTTCACTCTCTTTAAAAACTTTTCCACAAAGTATGGCTGAAGTGTATACAATATTATGGACACAAACACTTGACATATTAAGATACAGATACCTACATTTTCTATTAACACTTGTATCAACGCTATTAACAAGCCAATTGGCTTTCGATAAAGTGCTATAGACACAAATATTTAATTTCACATTATTATTCCATTAAATCTATATTTTATTTGCATATTACCTAGGTATTTGTAATTAAATAAGTTTTGCCTGCAGCAATTCACCCACAAAAGTTGGCTACAATATTTAACCCGCAGCAAATTTATGCTCCTAACTTTTGTAACTACGGATTGCATAAGTTAATTGCATAAATTGCAAATATGAATTTTCCGGCTAACCTTTTGCAGAAATCTATTTAAACTGGTTTCAATTTAGTGGCCATTTACAAAGGTATCGAAACTATAAATTAAAAGCTGTATTGATTGTTAGTTGGATTATATAAAGTTAATTGCACAAATTGTGAATAAATATGAAATTACAAATTTTTACAGCAGTCTCTTTTATTAAAAAATACTTAAAGAGCCATTTAAATAGTATAAAAAAATGACATTTCTATACTGTAAAAATTGAATTAAATCATATTAATATTTTGTGCAATGTGGCGCTGTCAATATGGTAGATTGAGCGTCGACTATCTATTAAATAATTCAGCTTTGACGTCATTACGAACGCAAAGAAAAAAAACACACACAAAAATAATAGCTATAAATACTTATTTTTTACTTCATGGTCAATAGTATTTAAATCAATTTGAATCAGTTGAGGCGTTGATTGACAGAAGGATAACCTGCCCTTTTTTCCTTCAATAACGATACGAAACGAGTTGCGAGGGTCTTGTTAATCGCTCTCTTGAAGTGAATCTTTTGAAAATCTTTATCTTGATCTTTTTATAAGGATAATTATGTCAATATTTTTCTCCGGAAAGGCATAAGTAAAGCCCCTAAAAAACGTGGTTATTTGAAGGTTATGCCTTGGATTCGGATTCAGCGACGCCATAAACAAATAATAAACTTCGATGGACAATCGGACTTCAACAAAATTTATATGTGTTTTTTTGAGGTTATGTCAGAGGCAGTGGCGGATCCACTCGGGTTTTTCGGGTCCGGACGCCCCAAAGCTCTGATATATCGATACTTCGAAGTGAAGAACCCCTCCAAGACCAAATCCTAGATCCGCACCTGGTCAGAAGCCTGACATGCTGTCGTTTTTGGGACCTTGGATTGAGATTTAGCGACCCAAAAAATATATAACGAACATTGTCGGACACTCGGACTCCAACAAAATATGTAAAATCTAAATTTGATGCTTCTAGGTGTTATGATCACCGAGATCTAGGTGTTCATCACACATACTGCACATAAGTATATCTCATTGGGAAAAGGGTAAACAAGGTCGAGATTTCCTTTTAAGCAAATATGTGTGAAGTTAATTCGGGCCATATTGACTAGAAGGAAGAGTTACAAATATATAATTAAATCTTAAGGTGGATAGCTCTGACCTGCCTTGCAGACTTGGGGTGAGGCGGCTCAATGTAGTCGACCTTCATGGTGAATACAAAAAAATAGTGAATATATTGAAACTAAGTATATCGATTTAATGCAAAAAATTAAAAAAAAAAAAAAAAAATTTTAAATATACTTCGTATTACTATAATTTTAATTTCAAAATTTGTGTTAAAAGCTTTAAACAGATTTTTTTTTAAATACTGAAATATGTTATTTTTTTAACTTCTTTAATTCGTTGCCATAAATAGTGAAAATATGAACCATATTGATATGATGCGACAAGTTAAAACAACCCAAAATCGTTGAAATTGTTTTTAAACAATAAAGAAGCTGGTCTTAGTAGTAAGCTATTACATTAAAATATTTAAAAAGATTTTTTTCAAAATAATTAAAATGAAAAAAAAAATTTTGAAAACTTATTAAAAGATGGCGAGAAGAGTCAACCGATTTTTATTAAATTTGCTACAGTGCTGGGGAACTCTAAAAAACTTTACAATGCCAAAATATGGTTACGTTATCTTCTTTGGATGCTATATGATATAATCAACCGATTTTGATCAAATTTGGTGCAGTGATTTGGAACTCTAAAAAACTATCATATGCCAAATCTTCAAAAACAAACGAATTACACTAGCTTACAAATTTTAGGGTCATCGCGTGAACATTGAAAATAAAGAATTTTTTAGGGTAATTTTGGGTCGAGAAACACGAAAATGACATTACCTTTTTTTTTCTTAAGAACCGTTTTGGAGATTTTTTCGAAAAACATGTTTTTGGGTGCTGTTTTCAGTTATTCGTGCATGTCTCGTGAACAAATTGTTTTACCGACATAAAATATTAGTTAGATCGAATGGTATTGATGTGGCCTATACGGTGATATACGAAACGTGAAGATTGAGTCAAAATTATTGCAGTTAAAAGCAACCATTTTCGACCATTTTTCAAAACTAAAAATTTTCAGTATGCTTTGGACAAAAAAAAAAAATTTTTAATTTTTTTTAAGCTTTAAGCTGAAAGAGAATTCTTTTACGAACATTTCGAGTCTAAGGTCTTCACAATCGGGTGGAAACTGTAAATACTATGAAAAAATCTCGAAAAAAAATTAATGTAATTTTCGTGTTTCTAGACCCAAGATTACCTAAAAAACACATTTATACGAAGATTCATTTTTATCAATCTAAAACCCTATAGAAGCTATACCATATAACCCCAATATCAAAAAAATAAAATAAACTTGTCTCCCTTACATAAAAAGGCATCTAAAGTAAAAGTTTAGTTGCTCTAGCTCTTACCATCTCTGAGATCTGGGCGTTCATACAGACAGACGGACATGGGTATATCGACTTCTCTAGTCACCCTGATCATACTTTAGGTAACTTAGCAGGTGAAGGGTATAAAAATTCGTCATAGCTTCCTGTTTGAACGCACGTAACGTAGCTTCTTACGCAACGCAAACCCATTTCATAATATCAGCTGAGCACGTTACAACCCTATTGACAACCCTAATTTACCATGCACCCATCAAATACTATAAATACAAAAGATTTTGTCACCATGTTGTCACATTAAACCAAACTAACTTGATATGTCTTTAATGGGGTCTTCCACGCCTCCTATATACATGTTGCTACTTACGTAAATGCCCGAGTAAATATACTTTGTATATAAAAATACATACTATCACACTACTTGATTATAAAGCAGTCACATACCAAAGTCATTTAAATCGAGCCTCAAACTCATCAAGTATTTTCCACACGTTTTGTACTCACTACTTTTACTCGGAAAAATATCACGTATACGCCGAGTTTGCCAAGCAAAATGCACAAAGAGCACTGATATAACAAATATAAAGCCAAAAATGTTATTTCTACGCCAAATGGCGCAAAAGTTTTGCCAATTTCAATCGATTACACAAAATCGTGATAAGCACAGACTTGGGCATGGACAATACCTAATGCCTAACTATTATTGGAATCGTGTTTGTCTTCAGTTTAGTATATAATATACGAGTTGCTATGGTGCAAACTAATTGTTGACAACAATGGAGTTCTACAATTTGTGCTGATATGGCGTAATTGTTGTCATTAAAGACGTGTGAGATGTCTAATAGCTGTAATTATGAAGAGATATTTGTATAACCTTTGCAAATAGTACTCTGGTTAGGTTAGGCTATTTTTGTTTTTTCAAAAATTTTTCTGATAAAATAATCTAAACCACAAAAACGAATGTAGTAGTTTTAGTTTTCCCTTTCCCAGAAGGAAATAGATAGGAAGCAGAGTAGAATTTGTCCAGAACAGAACAAAGTTCATCAAGAGTCCTACCTCATAGAACATCTAGTCAGGCATCTAATCTGCATGGTCAAAGGAAATGAACTCTGTATGACCTCTATTTTGTACCTTCTTATGGGCTTGGCGCTGATGAGTTCTCTCGCCAATTTGTTGTGGTGACGTAGAAGACATTTTTTGAAGCGGAATCAAATGGAATGCTTGACCTTGTTTTCGTCACTGCTTCTTTTTTTTTGAGATATCATGGGTTTTTGAAAAATTTGTTGTACCCTGTATCCATGGAGTTAAAGTTATGTGCAATCTGTGTGATGTTAATGAGCATAGGAACACCTAGATCTCAGAGACCATAAGAGCTAGAAGCATCAAATTTGTAGCAGTTATCTACTCGGTTACTTAGCGAAGTTAAAAAAAAATAACATATTTAAGGAAAACGTTTAAAAAAATATAAGAAAATCAAAACAAAAAATTAAGAAAAAAATTGTTTTTCCGAAACTGTCCTTAACCAGCTGGACTCCTTAAATAAAAGCTAAAGTTTTTTTTAAATTGTATATATTCTATCAATTTTTTAATTTATGCCCAACATAGTAACTTCACTTTTTACTTAGCAGCAGTTGTCACTAAAGGGGTCTACGCAGAATGCAAAAAAATTTCGCACGGAATGACAAAACCATATAAAAAATAAAATCCTATTTGGGATATCCGATTAGGGATTTTTTTTTTATGCGGTATTGTCATTCCGTGCAAAATTTTTTTGCATTCTGCGTATAGGCCTTAACTTACAAAGGCTGCAGACCAGGCTTAAGCCGAACCAGTTAGAGTTCGAAGTTCAGTTCGCCCTGAACTAATGATAAGCTGAACTTCCTTCTCTTCTTATACCGGGAGCGAAGGACAGAAAGTTAGTGCTCAAAAAATTGTTAATGTAATACTTAGAAGGAAACAAGATTCTTCAAAAATAAAATTAAAATATAGGACCGTTCTGTTTCTCAAAGACCATTTTCAAGTTTTTCACTTGCATTCAGTACTTTTGTATTGGACCTCCGTTCCCCCAATAAAAGTTGGTGCTTCACAATCTTTTAGCATTTATTTTCAAATTTTCGTATTATAAATAATTTTAGATTCATAAAGCTTTTTTTTTAAAACCATTTTTTAAGTTGAAATTTTTGTTTGATTTAAAAAAATATTCGTGTTGCCCATATGTAACAATAAATTACTTTATAGAAAAACAAAACCTTGACCGATGGTTCACTCGAACCAGTCCTCCAATCTCAGACCATAGTCTCGGGCTCGCGAGCTGAAACACACAAAAAAACAATAAATAATCTAATTTGCATATTAAATTTTTTCCAATTATTAAAAAAAATACGCGTACATAACACATCAAATGTACAGGAAAAAAAACTTTCCATAAATCACTTTAAATTGTCATGACTGTCATTTATTTATTTATTTTTCTTTTCCTACATGTGTTTATTTTTTAAAGTAACGTGTTAAATTTGTTGAAAATAAATGGCAAATTTGTATGCAAAATATTTATCACTCTCTTATTTATGTGTTTTGTTGAGTGGCAAATGTTTGTCCATTAAATCCTGATATCATGTGGAACGAAAACTAAGGTTAATGCTCACTTGCCTCAATCAGCATTTAAATGTGTACACATATGTAGCATACATTGTTGTATACAATACGTACTATATGTGTGTATAAACATATAAATATAGCAAATTCAATACCCACACACCCTCAACACATTTGCATATATGCAAATCAAGTCGATGAAAAGCGGCGCCAGAGCATGAGCTAAGCACAAATTCTCAAGAAAAATACAATTAAAATGAAAGCCGCAGGCGAAGTTTGGAGCAACGAATATAACATACGCTTTAACTAAGGACTTTCTAAAAACACAAAAAAAAAAAATACAAAAATTATAGGTTATATGTTTTCTTCAAACATCTTCGCATTAAATTGCGTTTTAAGAAATTTTTCCTGAGCTATAATTTTCCATGGATTATGTACTTTCCTATGTCTAGATAATATTTTTGATGGCAGACAAAAAAGAATTTCCTCTAAAGTAAAGCGTCGCTCATCACGCATCTGGGGTTAGAATTTCAAAATAAACAAAATGGTGGACCTAAGATGGCCGCCGAAAGCCCATATTTGCATGCCCAACTCGAACTTTAAACATATAAATGAAAGACACATCTTAGGTCCGCCATTTTGAAATTTTGAAAAACTAATAAGGTACTTATAATCAGCTACCACTTTACCAAATTTAACCGTAAACTAGGAGATCTAGAATATGCGGATGATATTGTACGCTTTCCTACCCGTCATTCGGACCTTCAAACCCAGCTAGATATACTCGCCACAGAAGCCTCTAAAATCGGTCTTAAGATCAACTGCGCAAAAACGAAAAGCTTGAAAGTAAACCCCATTAATACAAGCTCCTTTAGTATCGACGACTTGCACATTGAAAACGTTGACAAATTCGAGTATCTTGGAAGCCAAATTACATCATCCGTAGGAGCATTGGACGATGTAGACTGTAGAATTCGTAGAGCCGCCCTTGGACAATTAAATAGATTCTGGCGAGAACCGCATATCCGACGGAAAACCAAAATTCGAATCTTCAACGCTATACGGTTGTGAGACATGTTTCAATACCAGTTTCATTGTCAAGAAGCTCCAAACATTTGCCAATCGATGTCTCAGAAGCTTATTACGTATATGGTGGCCACGATCCATTAGCAATGCGCGCCTTTGGAAACTTTGTGAACAAAAACCAAGCGAGATAGAAAGCAAGCGCAAATACGGTTGCAGTTCTGGAATGGAACCCACAAGACAATCGAACCAGAGGCAGACCTAAAATGACCTGGCGCAGGACGCTCAACCGGGAGACTGGGAAATCAATTAACGAGTTACGAGCAATGGCGCGAAACAGAGAGCATTGGAAATCCTTTGTTAATAACTTTTGTGAATGACTACGTTTATAATTTGTTAAAATTATGAATGTGTCCTTAATAATAATAATAATCAGCTACCACAAATGTGTCTGCATAGCATATATAGTAAAAGTGGTTGCAATAGTGTTTTTCTGAGAATAAGATTAAAAATAGTGATTAAATTATGGAGTTACTTTGCTTTAGCGGCCATTGTAGCTTCGCCATTTTGAAATATCAAAAATCAACATACGGCTTTAAAAATTAGACGAGAAAACGAAAATTTTAAGCCAAAAAACGTTGATTTATCTTAAAAATTGAAGTGTAAGGAGGGGGTGGCTGGTTTGACAGAGAATGGCTCATAAAAATAATAAATTCATTTTTTAAAGCTAAACTATAATTTTTTACATCGTTGTGGAAATTTTTTTCTTCCTAAACCAACTAGACCCCTGCCCATTGAGACACATTTTTCTAGGGAAAATGATTTCTTAATAGATAACTTGTGGTTTGAGGTCTTTGAGTCCTCGAGAAGAGAACTAAAATTTAGAGCATTAAATTGAGGCCTTGTTGGCAATTAATTAAATTAAATTAATATTTTTCCTGTCACTTATATTCTGTACAAACGTAATTTTTTAAAGATCTTTTACATAAAATAGACCAAGTACTTTAAAAACATGCAACTATGCCTTTCAAAAATATTTTTACATAAATATTTTTCAGCGATACCAAAGCAAAAAAAAATAAATACAAGTTAAAAACTGTCGCACTTGCAAGCCTTTTTTGACTGGGAAAAAATTAAAAAAAAAAGATCGAAAAATAAAAAATGACAGACACTGCCACTTTGCTTTTTGACAGCACTTGTGCAACACTATGCACTAAATCTTTTATGCAACACGTATTGCTACACACTTAAATGTTTAACCTAAGTATTCTAGTATTAAAAAAAATCGAATAAAAATGTCTGCCCTAATTTTAAAACAATTTTTTGTTTGTAAAAAGTTTATTTCGAAAATGGCAGTCATGCACTCAAGCAAGATGTTTAAGAAAATCATTTCTAATACAGCCGAACTTTCCTATAGCACGAAGGGATATGTTTTTTTAAATGGATAACACTTTTTAATTTTTCATTCTCAACAAAATTTTCTAAGCTTTAGGATTTTGAAATTCGCTACGTGGCACCTGGTCTTTAGAAATGTTCCAAAAAATGGATATTTTACCAACAGTTGCGCATATGCCCGGGTAGATAAAGTTTGAATTATTAACGCAATCTCTGCTGCTCATAAAAAAGAAGATCCTTTTAAAAAAAATTTTTCTTTGTAAACTGCTTGTTAGACTGCAGACAAGCAGTGGCCCTTTTTACATGTTGCTGGAAAGAATTGTTTTGTAAGAAGCGTATAGAATCTGCCATTTAAGAGCTTCGACTGACTCATGCTTTGACTCTCTGTAGTAAGAGAGAAAAAAAAACATAAAAAAAAATATCCCTTTAAAACTGCTTTTTAGACTACACACTCAAGGCTACTTATCTGCAATATTTTCGGTAAACAATGTCAACTCACAACAAAAATTAAAGTAATGGAACTTTGTCCTTTCATTTCTGCAACTTTTTTTAGCTTATGAAATATATATTATTTTTTGGTGAAAATCTTTAAAAGATCTTTAACAAACATTTTTTTCGTTGTACACTAAAATTTCCTATACAATTCGATGTGAGGAGCTTAAAATACATTAACTCCTTTATGACAAAGCAGTGTATTTGTAAAAAAAAAAACATAATAGATAGAAGATTGTGAAAGGAAAGTTTGACTGTAATTGGAACCAAATACATTCTGCAGTTGGGAAATCCATAAGATCTCTTGAAACTAAAATTATTCTGGGTAAGTGGAAATAAATGGGCTGATATCGCAGCCAAGTCTGATACTCCCCATCCCGTGATCTTCAGCCTGAACTGGTCAAGCAACGATGCTGCAATTATCATAAAACCCTACTCCAAGCGATTTAAAAATGCTATAATAAACTTTACAACAGTAAAAGATTTTACCCCATCACACCTATTAACCTTTCACGACTAAGTTTAACTTACTAGAATCCAACTCGGTTACAGCAAAATTAGCCAATACCCTATATTTAGAACCAATACCAGCCTTATCCCATCATTCATCGCAAATCCATACGCAGAAACACAAAATAAATATTAGAATACCTTGAAAAAAATTGTCGTACCTCTAAAGTACAACACTATTCCCGCCTTTTTTACACTAATATATTAAGTAGAGTCACAAAACTTTGGTATATATACATGTGTGAGCCTAATGAACAAAGAAAATCTGGCTTTTACTCAAAACAACAACGTCCCCCAACTTCTAAAAACCACTTCCCTTAAAAACGCCTATATTACCCAGCGTCTTAATAAAAAACTTTGTGCAAGTGTTTGGAAAAGTGCTTTTAGGGTATTCCACTGTCGCACACCGTTCTGACTGATTCACTAAATTTCATTAGCAGCTTTTCGCTGTTCTTAGTAACTCTTTTTGAGTTCTCAGGAGCACCCCTCTATCAGCTCTAACCTCATAACATACTCGTAGCACACTGCAAGTGTATCTTTAAATGGAAACTCCAAAAAACAAACGCAAAGTGCGAAAATATGTACCAAAAAATTTGCTGCACAAGCAGCTGCCAAACGTAATTCACTTGCAAGGACTTATCTTTCCAGAGAAGTGTTTGGGTGCGTGTGGGAACGTGTTAAAACCATGATGTGGTTTCCATGTTTTATAGCCTTATGATCCTAAGTCAACTGGGAAATTGCTTTAAAAATTTTCATCTCAAATATGTGGAACAGGAGCGGAGCAAAAAGGTAAAAATATGCTGCATCATTGAGAACTAGCAGCTTAATTATTGATACACAATTTCAAGCTTAAATTTGCTTCTTCAAAGAGAAGAGACTCATATTAAAACGTGTCACAGATAGCAAGGACATCAACGAGAACAACAGCAGACGGCGCCCTGATGAGCAGCACAGCAGCAGGCAGCCTTAACTCGCGTAATCCAACAAAGAGTTGATTACACAGAGAGAAATACGAAAATTTTAAAGCATAAAATAAGGACTACCACTGTATCATAATTCTCTACCATGTTCCTTGTAGTAAAATAAAAAAAAATGCATAAAAATTATATTCTTCCTTTAAAACTGCTTGTTAGACTGCAGCCAAGCAGTTTGGACTCAAAAATAAGAACTTAGTACTGAAGTTGCCGTGTGATACAGAATTTGGCGTCTAACAATATCTTCATTGTCTCAACTGTTTCATATATTTTCTCTCTGTGTAGTAAAAGTTTAAAAAGTAAAAAAAAAATTTGTTGACTTTAAAAAAAACAAATTCTTACTAAAAACTGCTTGTTAGACTATGCCTAAGCAGTTTGGACTAAAAAAAATAGACTCCCACTGTCTTCCGCCGTCCTTCATTGATCTTTCTTTACCACATATTTCCTCTATGTGTAAAAAAGTAAAAAAAAAACATTTTAACTTTATAAAAATGCAATTTTTCTATACAACTGCTTGTTCGACTGCACACAAGCAGTTTGGACTTAAAAAAGTGTATCTAGTAGCAGTTGTCGTTTACAGCAGCCAATAATTTTTTTTGTGAAAAAAGCTTCAGGGCATACTCTTCGACCCCAGCTTAACTGTGTCACACTTTTTCTCTCAGTGTAATGAAAGGGAAAAGTGAACACAAGAATGACATCAAGGCATGCCAGGATGAAAACAACAATCTAGGCAGCAGTCGTTATACAGCTGAGAACAATGCTAAAATCTACGCCCATCCTACCCTGAAATGGCTAAGCTTCTGCCGCCCGCATCCATCAGGCCACTTTTGTGCTGACAGTGGCCTGCATTGCCGTGGCTGGATCTTTCTTATACAAACTGCCTGAGTGCCTTGGCATGCCTTGACGATTGTCTCATAAATTTTTTAAATTGACCCGAATAGCATAACTTTGACATCATCGTCCGCCTTCGTCCGGTTTGAAGGCGGCATAAGCCGTACTACTGTGTCCGACGTTTGGCGTCCAACATCCGGCATTGGCACTTAAAGTTTTGGCATGAATCTATTGACAAAACTATTTTCAGCATACCCACAAGCTCAACCGCACAAAGTTTAAACAGAAGCAGTTGTTGTGGGTCTGTTTCTAGATGAGTTTGTTCTTGAGGCTTTTGTGGTTTTCTTGGCAGCAGGTGCAATTTGGCTGCCTTTAGGGGACGCGCCTTGACAAAGAGTTGACAATAGTTTGAAATGTTTGAACTAATTTGCTGCAGGAGGCAACTGACAACGGAATATGTAGTATGGGGTGTATGCGAAATTAAAATGGAAAAAATTCATGAAATGTTATACACGAAACTCAGAACTATTTCCAAATTGCATTCTGCATTTGGCACAAATGAAATTAAATTTGCGGACACTTTTAAATTAAGTAGAATACACTTTTTTTTCTAGCGCAAAAAACTTTTGGCATTACCTAAAGATATTTATAACGAAAATACCTTTATACTTCGTCAATATTTCAGTTTTTTCTATTTTATATATACATTAGATTCTAACATTTTGTCAAAATAATTATGCCTACAAGTGTATTCTGCTCTGCAGCATCATAGTCATAGGACACTGCTTGCTTTCACAACTCACAAGCAGTACTTCAATTATTTAAAGTCAGCGCCGTAAAGTATGCTACATTAAATATTCTGCTTAACTTTAAAAATTTGTAGCCATTAAATATAACAGCCATCAATTTGGATAACTTTCTCGCTATTTCCACACGCTATCTATTACATTTAAGCAAACTTTTGTGGACTACTTTACGATTACGACTTTGGCCTTGGGGTACTCACTAGGCCCTTGCCTCTTGCCAAAAATAAAAAAGTCTACACTATGCATAGTCAAAAATCTCATAAAATATATGCATATAAAAATTATTATGGCATTGTGAGGTCAGTCGGTAACGTGCCAAATTGCAATTGCAAGCTTTAAAAAAAAAAAAAACATATAATAAATAAATGGAGCGCTTTTTTCGGAGCATAGACAACAACCTTGAATTCACTTAGCAAAGTTGAATGACAATGTTGCCTCAGTCGCTGCCGCTGCCAATGGCCATTGTGCCACAAATTTATGCAGCCAAGTGCGTAAACATGTCTATGTGTGTAAATGTGCGTAAGCGAGATAGAAGAGATAGAGAAGGAGAGAGGGGACGGTTGGAGACTCTTTATGAGTATGACAGTGAAAGTGGCGCCCCAAAGGCGTCTGGCTGCCATCACATGAATCCTAGTAACTGGCATAGTCACAAGTGTCGCCGTCGAAAAGGCCAAGTACAACAGCGAAAAAAATGCTTACGTTAAAGTGGAGTATGAACGAATTCTATATACACTTTAAACTTGACGTTATGCTAAAGAAAAAAATATTTCCGAAAATACAGGGTCTTAAGTGTGACTAAGAAAATCTATTTATTAGATATGACTAGCTTTAAAGTATAATTCGACAACGAATTTTTATATAACGAACCAAATGTGGCTTCACGTTACATAGCCCATAACCAGCTGACGATCAAGACGCTTTTAAAAATAGCTCATTTCTCCAATTGTGATAATCGGTTTAGAAGATAGGAGTGAACAGATAAACATACTCATAACCCACACTTTTGTCTTTTACATAGTATTTTTTATATATGTATAAAAATTTACATTTCGTAAATTTTAAGCGATTTTGCGCAGAAGTTTTGAGAATATGTCAAAAGTAATTTTCAAAATATCTGGGGAGAGTTTTTTTGCAGCGTTTTGTCTCCTCAAAGGAAGACAAGATGGCTCTAGCTCTTAACACATAGTTGAATTTTAAATTTTAAAAATTTGTATATGATGGAGGTACATGATTATAACATTTGATGTCTTAGACTTAGTTAGATTTCATAAAAAAAAATCGCAGTCAAATAAAAAGTTAAAAGGTTTTACAGCATGAAGAATTTATTCTGAGCTAAAGGGGTACTAATATTGGACTTAATCTAGCAAATTTGCTCTGCTTGGGGATTATTATTATTTTGGTAAAATCCTTAGCTCATACTCGTATAATCTTATAGAAATAAAAAAAAATCGAGTATATCGGTCTCGACTCGGCTAGTTATGCTTTATAATTGAGATTAGAGTGACCAGATAGCAAAGATAATTTTTATGTTTTACGATCTAACAAAATTATCAAGAACATCGCAAGGTGAAAAGTTTCAGCTCACGCTCTCTTTTGAACCGTAATCCAATCCACTAACAATACCGAGATTGGTGTGAAGTGTGGAAAACAAAACCGTAGTGGCCAGAATCGAGCGAATCCCAAAAATATCGACTGGTTGCCGGACCCTCTGGCTTATTTTGCACTTGAATTAGGGCCAACATCCATATAAGATTGTGCTGCCGCAAGGCATCGCCGTGAATTCGCTAAATTTTGTCCAGAGATCCGAATATTGGTCAAAAAGGCTTTTCGGCGATGCCGAGGTGGCCATTTAAAAGATGGGTTTTTCCAAACAATATGACTTCAATGTAGCTTTAATATAAAGCTAGAATCAATTCGATATCTCATATTGTTTTATTTAAATTTCATTCCTGTTGTTCTTATCTGGTCACCCTGAATAAGACGTCTTTATAAGTCAACCAACTTTATCTGCTAGAATTTTATCTTTTGGTAAAATTTGGGGTCCCTAACTTTTACGATCAGGGAGATCTCAACGTGCATTCAAACAGTTAACACATTTACATTGACTCTTTTATTAATGCTGCTCAAGAATAGATCTACTCTTCTACTTCAGAAATGTTTCCTTATGCATGTTACATACACTCTGATAAATCCAATATACCCTTTAACTCTATAACTAAAGGATATAACAACGAAGAAAATACGCACAAATGTCAAAGTGCCACAGCGAATGAGAGAATAAGGCCCCCAAAGCAAATAACTGGGCCAACAAAATCGCGTCACATGGCTAAATGTTTATTGTTTGTTGGTTGCTTTTGTTTGATCTACAAAAAGTGTTGTTTATTTAATGCACGCGTTTTGCGCGCGTTTTTAAGCGCTAGCAATTAAAGTGTCATTTACTAGGCAGCCATTTCTAGCTGCGTAGACAGCTTTGTTTGGTTGCATGTGTATGTCTATATACACTGTCTGCCATTAATATAGCACCAATCTTAACGCAAACAAAAATTACTGATTATACACTGTACCTCAACAAAGGTTAGGATACTGTGGGGCAAATTCGACTTAGTAATTGGTTTTGGCTAAAAAATGCTAAATGTTTACATTTAATAGCTGATGTATCTAATCGCTTTACAACTAAGATATTTTTTATGTTAATAATAAATTAATAAGAAAGATGGGGAAAAGCTTTAAAGAACTTTCAACTAAATAAGAAACTAAAACTAAAGCTAAGGACCCTTGCATTTACTTTTCTAACTAACATTTATAGTTACCTAAAAAAATCTCTATCAACTTTAATATTGTAAGATGTAATTTTTAAAATAAGTTCTTATATAATATTTTTTTATTTTATTTTTTTTTTTATTTTATGTAATATACAATTTACTATTTAAATAAATATTTTATGTTCAAATATAATTTTATTTATTTTTAATAACTATTTTGTTTTTGTAATAATTTCTAATAAATAAAGATTTTTCATAAAATATTAAATTAAACTTACACTGTTTGTTTTTTTTTAGCATTTTTTTATATAAGTAATTTATTTTATATATTTTATTTATCATTTGTAGTTAATATAAAATTTGGTATATGAATTTATATTACTTTTAAATTATATTACTATTTAAATGATTATTTTGTTTTTGTATATAAATATATATTTTTTAAATAACTATTTTGTTTTTCAAATAATTTTAATTTTTACCCCATTTTTTATGAAATATTAAATTAAACTTAAATTTTTTATTATACCCTGTTACCTATAGGTACAAAGGGTATACTAGATTTGTGCAATGTATGTAACGGACAGAAGGAGGCGTGGCAGACCCCAAGTCCTTTATACCAAAATGCTTATCATAACCTCGGGTAGCGATTGAGCCATGTCCGTCCGTCCGTCCGTCCGAATGAACGCCTAGATCTCGGAGACTATAAGAGCTAGAGACACGAAACTTTACCTGCTGGTGCGCATATTTCCTAAGCAGATAAAGTTTGTTGAATCATGTCAATATCTTTCCCCGTTCCACCGCTGTAGATTTTCGCGGTTTTTAGCCACACCGTTTAATATTTTCATTTGAAATTTAACAGAGCGATGCGTTGTGGATACATGCATCCATGTGTAAAAAATGAACAAAATCGGACAAATACAGAAAAAGTTATAGTCAAAAATTTACAACTTTCACTGCCCCTTGCCCATAAAGTGCATCAATATTTGACTCCTCGTAATTATGGTAACAAGTGACCTAGAATCACAATTTTTGGTAAGCTGATTCATGTGGCTCTAATGAACAAATCCACATTCAAATTTTATCGATGCGGTGAAACTTACCCCATATACTTTAAATAACTTCTTTGACGTAACATTCGAGTTTCTTCAAAATCGGTAAAAATTTAGGGAACTATAGGTATAAATATCGAATTTCACCAAAAAAAAAAAAAATCCAATTGGAAAGTTCGTAGAAGGAATATGCAGGAAAAATTGTTTGCGAGACAAAAGGTACAGGGTACCTGTCCACTGTCGGGCACCGCCTCGACTGTACCACATTTTTTTTATTTAGTATTTGCTTGTATCTTCTTAAAAAAAAATAAGTGCAAAAAACTGCGCACAATGGTCAAGTGTAGGGATTATTGAAATGTCGGACAGTGTATGTAAACAAATGTCATGCACTGTTGCCTTTAAACTGCTTTTATCTAGTTATTTGTTGCTTTATTATCTCTGCACTCTTTATTGTTGTTGTTTACGCCATGACTGTTGTGCAATGTAAACATATACGTATATAGATATCTATGTATGTACACATATACATATATACGTTTTGGTTTTTTTTTGGCTAAGTGTGTGTGTTTGGGGCAGCTGGCATGCAAAACCATTAATTTTGCTTATAAGCATGAAATTTACAGTAAATGTATGTGTGTGTATCTGTGTGAGCGTGTTTTTATATAAATGTGCTTGTATTTGTGAGTCATTTGGCAAATGGCGCATTTGCTGTGGTGCTCAAAAGTTAAATACTATGTACATAGTATATACATATTTGTATCTTCATATTGTAAATGACAAAGCATAAAGGGAAATTAAATTATAAATATTTTTATTATTTGTTGTATAAAGCAAAATTCTGGGAAATTCGCTTATCTTGACTTGAAGTAACAAACAAAATTAGAGCAAAAAATTTTAAAAGCAAGTCAAATAAATATAAGCATAAATTTGAGCAAGTTGTTGCCAGAGATTTTAATTCTATGAGTTATGGATGCAAAATAAAGCTGCTATATTTAATTTTAAATAATTTTACTTAAATGAAAATGAAGATGATGGTTGCAAGTAGCACTTGGGGCTTGAGCTACTCTAAGAGAAACGCTACTAGTTAAAAGCAATGGAGCAGATACTGCAAAAAAAGGTTTTTATTATAATTTTCAAGAAAACCAACTTACAAAATCGAAAACAAAAACAAGAAAGCATTTTTTGAGCGTAAATTAGAATATGTTTTGAAACTAAAAGAAAGAGGAACTTTTGGTTGGTCAAAAGAAAAACCTCTTTCTTAGAAGAAAACGAATAAGAACTTAAACACCAGCGCAACTACTTATATTAATCCATTTAGTTAGGTTCTTCTTATCTATCTTAGTTTCGGGGCCAGATACTCGAAGACAGCAGAGACATGAGATTTCTAAAGAGCTACATCTTTTGCTTTAACTCGTTGGCCCCTCTCTGCTCCCTAATAGAAGTAAAAAGTACTGTGAAGACTTAAATTTTGGGTGAATATAGTAAGCTCCTTAAAACGCGGTTTCATTCTAAGGCAAAAATTTCTTTTTATGTAAATATTGGGGTTTTTCCTAGGGAGTCTCTATGATCACAATGGACTGTCTTTGATCAAACGCTATCCTATTGTGATACAACATATCCTCAAAAAGTTTCTTACATTTTAGGTATAATTAGATAATTACTTCACAAATAACATTTTGAAACTTTTTTTAGTTTTAATTGAAAAAAAAACTCAGTAGTGAATTTTAATAAAATTTTTATCTTTTTTAAATTTCGTCAAGACCATCAGCCTATTTTTGTATCTGCCGGAGATATAGGAGATCTAATAGTGATACAAGGTGTCCTTAAAAACGTACAGTTTAGATATAATTACTTTACTAACTAATTTTTTTTTTTAATTTTTTACGGGTTTGTAGTCATTGCCTCAGTCTTTTTATATAAGTTTTTTTTTTGTAAGAATTCGTCAAGACCAAGCAATTGCGGTGGCATTTCTCTCACCCTCTATTTGTATTCTTTATAAGCCAGTCTTATGGAGACCCTTCCCACAAATCTCTTAGTGTAGCTAT
This sequence comes from Chymomyza fuscimana, assembly GCA_949987675.1. NCBI lineage: Eukaryota > Metazoa > Arthropoda > Insecta > Diptera > Drosophilidae > Chymomyza > Chymomyza fuscimana. The sequence continues at coordinate 128,181,774 of OX465088.1, read as the reverse complement.
ATGCTGGAGATATAGCAGATCTGCTGCTCTACATTTTTCAGATCGAAGTGACGAAGCAACGTCAATCATTCACATCCAGAGTTAACGCGAAGCATCTTATTCTACCTAATTAGGAATTTATAGACGTTCGACATAGGTGCTGTGCTTCAGAACTGCATACCAAACATTTGCAGCAAAGGGAGAGATTGCTAAGTTTGTTGAGAAGCCAGTGGAATCGATTCCTTTTGCAGCAGCATACTGCATCCGTTTTGATTCCAGGCGGAATCTTGGGCCATAAGATGAAGCATACGTTAACGTTATATTGAAGCAAATATTTCAACCTCCGGCCTAATTCTCAAATTCCAGAATTCCGTAAACGACTTTGCACTCATAAGAATCTGAGCAAGCATTGTCAGCGTTTACTCTGGAAGATGCCCATATACTATACATGAGATTTTCGAGAACTCTTTCCAAAGGTACTCAAGCTAAGGCTATTTGAATTGATGACTGAAGATGATTTCATATCTGGGCAAAAAAGTTTCTCTTATCCATAATGGAACGCAGAAGACTGCAAATGTTGGCTTGCAGCTCTGTATTTATCCTTATCTTTCCTACTTTATCGTGTATCTTTGTATAGACAAAAATAGAGCACCTAAGAAAAAAGACATGAAGGAAGAATGGCCTAAAAATGCTATGTCCTTTAGGGTTTTACACTGCTCACCTAGCACAATGACAAGAAATTATTCCGCTCAGAAAAGAGTTCCACAATTGCGCAAACATGATCGAATTAGTCTCCTAAAGATATTTTCATAAATCATTTAAAAATATTTGCGCAATTTTTGCAAATTTGTAAACAAATCTTAGAAACAAATTAAAGCTACCATTACACGAAGCAAATATTTTTGATGAAACTATTTGGTCAAATATCGGTGCTGAGCAAAGCTGTTTGCTCACGGTATTACACTATGCCAAATATTTTCTGCAAATATTCTTTGGCAAATACCTGATAATTGGTGAGCAAACTTTATTTGCTCATTTTTTAAATGAAATATTAGCTTTGCCATTAAACGCTGTCAAAATATTATAATCTTATTATATATAAAAATATATGTATTAATTTAAACTTTGATCTAATTCAAAATGAATTTTTTTAAAGACTTGTAACGTTTTGGACGTTCTCTGGATATACAAAAGTTTTTTGGCATTGATTTCATCACATTATTTTTAAAAAGTTTTTGGATTTATTTTATTGGAATCCTTCTATTTTCATGTCCCAAACCCCACAATGGCTTTCCTAAAGAAACAGAAAAATCTGAACAAATTAGTCTATTTAAGATTCACAGTTTCCGAAACTGTCCTTGAATTCTTTCTGACGATGTTATTTCATTTTTTTTTTATCTTCGGCACACTAATATGCCCTCATTCCAAACCTAATTCTAAAGTAACAAAGATCGGAGAGACTTAATCTCAAGTATTTAAAAAATTTGAAGTATATTTTAAATTTTACATAATTTAAATTGAATTAAATATTTGCTTTGATACAGTATAGCGCTTAATCAAAAAAATTATTTTAATCTGTTCCACGTTATTAACTTACTCAATCAAAAGCTTTTAGTTATTATTATAAATTCAATTACAAATTCCTTTCAAGAAAACTACTCCATCTTTGGCCATTGAAACTAAAAAGTTAAAATCCACCGGCTTTGGATTCTAATCTCTCGCTGTAACCGCTAAGTTAATACCTTTCCACATCAAATTGAAACTAACTATCCTCTGGGACTTGCACGTTATACTACCTTAATTTAATTTCTAAATATTTATACAGTCTTAAGCAAATTTTAGAAAACTTAAATCTAACAACTTATACCACTAATTAACAGAAAATTGCATAACACTTGTAATTAAGTTGCAAAATTTGTATGGCGTCATATTCTGTGCGAAACCTTATCAAAATATTCCACTACAATAAATAAGCGTATACAATAAATAATTCAGCCGGAGTAAGAAACTTGGCAAAGGTAGAAAGTTTTGTGGCTGCCGCATCCGAAAATTCAACGGAAACTAAAATTAACTCGGCTCTCAACTTTCCAACACTGAAAGGGTAAAAGTAAAAAATTATGGCCACCTTTGAGTAAACCTATACGCTGTAACTTGAAGTGAGGGAGTGTATTAAATACGTATAAATATATGTAACATAGAGAAGCAGATACCGGAGAGCCCCCAAAGTTACCTTCAGTAAGGTCTGGTGAGCAATTGAAATTCATATTAGCATGTCCGTCTGTATGAACGCCTAAATCTTGGAGATTACAATTGTTAGGATAGGAGGTGCTTTACTATATTTTAAACTCGAAGTATATTTTCAATGCTAAAAATTATTTATTATCATATCGCACACATATCAGAAGAAACACCTAAAAGAACACAAATAACACCCCAAAACCTTTATATCAAAATTATTAGGACGATATCTCTCCGTGTTGCCTATTTCTCGAAGACCAAAAGAGCTGGGAGTAAAGTTTTTGGTATTAGTCCCCTTTTCCCCCATCTTCCAAGCAACATTATGAACCCCAAAACAGACCATACTTTTTATATTACCCATCCAAAGATGTCTTTCTTCAGATCGTATGAGAACTGAAAACTCCTTTTTCTTAATGCCCCATTAAAAACCATTCTATTGTAAAAATGTCTGTGTGGAAGCTACAGTCACCAAAATTATGTAAAATAAAATACATATATCAGACTTAGTTACTATTTTCGGATACCATTTAATATATATACATCCGAAGTGTAAGGACCATAAGATGATAAAATGGTATAGTCCCCAAACAAATGCCCCTCCGGTCCCCGCCCTTAGTGGACGAATTATCCAAACAGGTAAAACTAGTTTCCATCCGAAAAAAGAGAATACAACGTTGCTAGACGATTTGGTGAAAAAAAAATACTCCCCAAAAAATCTTTGACCCGCCATTTCCTTCAATTAGGTGCGGTACTATCCGAAACCTACCTACACCTACAAAATTTGTAAATTTTTTACTTTTTGGGGTTACTGTTCTCTTATTCCACGCGAAATTTCCTCTGTAGAAAACTTAAACTAGACATGGTATAGCTCGTATTTTACATTACCAAACCATGTTCTTAATTTGTATTTGTAGAAGATCAAGAATTTTCGGATGTATAACCAAAACTTACAAAAAAAAAAAAAAAAACTTTCCCCCTAAACCCAACTTTTAAGTAAATATGTTTCAAAGCCTTAAAATCGGAATTGTGGAAATTAAGAAAAGTTCAGGGTAAGTTACACTATATAACTGTTATAGTCAAGTTGTCCCTACCGTAACCAGCCTACCTGGATAAAGCTTTATTATTATGCAAATATAAAGTTAACTTACAGTGTATCTCAAAGTCCAACGCTACCGACTTTGACATTCACCATATTTTTTTTTATTTAAAAGCGCAGCGCATTAAAGTAGGCAACGGTTTTTTGTGTTCCATTTAAATCGGACTGTCTACGAGGCTCCGGAATTTTCAGAGCGGCTAATTCTGCATAAGCCCCTTTGGGCAATTGTTGGGACGCAGATAATTGCCGAGCAACCAGACACTGTCGCCAGGCAACAACAAAAATAACACCAACAACTAGTAAATACATAGTACATGGGTTATACATAAGTAGTACAAGAACAAAAACAAAGCGCAATCAACTTGACTGTCACTTGAGGGCGTACAGTCACTACCAGAGAGCAACTAAAGGAGCGGGAGAGTGGCAGTGGGAGAGTGTGTGTATGACGTAGTAATGTGGGTGTAATGTAGTAATGTCTGTGTGGGTGTGGGTTATATAATGAAGTGCCATTTTAATTACATGCATAAAGTGCCGCAATGCCTACTACATAGTTCTAGCGTAGATTTCTGTCTGTTAAGCACAGAGGAGGCTCAATTTAATGAACTAATTAAAATCAAGTGCGTGTCACCCTATATATATTTGAGCGATAAATGCTTATTTTTGACTGCTTCAGGTTCAGTCGAACTGGACAATGGCAGAGTGGCATCCTCCGTAGCGTTTTTTCTGAAATCGTAAAAAAAAAACATTGAGTTTCTGCCAAAAAAATTGGATTCGGGACCAGTGTGCACTGGTGTTGAAAATTGCTCAACGGTCCATTCTGATGCCTAATGTTTTTAAGTAGGCAACCATTAAACAATTCCATAAAAAACACCAGTTCTTGAATAAATATCCTTCCCGAGTTCTAGTCGCATTTTCTTAGACATGCGGGTAGTTTTATGGTTTCTACCTCCCCCTCACCAGAGCTACGAAAGCAGTCGTGATAATAGACCTGCATCCTGTTGAACTATCTTGCCGTGCCCCATACCGAAGTTCCTAGGCTCTTTTTTCGTATCGCTTATTTCGCTCTCTTATCGTATCCCAAACTTTTCTGTCCAACGAATGCAACACAAAAATAATATTTGAGGTACAAATCTTCCGCACTCCTTTAAAAATAAGATAAGAAATTACAAAAAAATGCCAAAAAAAATTCCTTATAGATCGGAGAAATAAAAATTAAAAATTCTCTCTTTGTGACATCTTACTTTTTATACCCTCTTGCGGTAAGGTACATTAAGTTTTTGTCAGCCCAAAATGTATGCAACATAGGGAAGGATTCGTCGGAGACATCCCAAAGTTATCTAAAGTATAATCAGGGTGACTAAAGAAGTCGTTATAGGCACATCCGTCTGCCTCTCTGTCTGTTCATATTAACGCTTTGATCTCAGAGATGGAAATATTTTATTTTCACTCTCTTTCTTAAGATAAGATAAGATTTTGATTTGTAGGTTGGTCTTCGTGGTGAGTTCATAAACTTTTTATTTTGACTATGGATTGAATGCACGGCTTCATAAAAAATATCGAAGAATGGGTTTTTCATTGTTTTGATCGATTTTTCTTCTATTCAAAAACGGATAGTTTCATAAAAAAAAGTATTTGAATAAAATTTATATTCGACCATGCTCCGGAAATTGAATGCGAATATGGGAATAAAATATTTCGCCAAAGCGTAATTTTTTTGTAATTTTATTAATTAATGCGAATTGGCAAAATTAGTTCAAAAGCGTACGCATTTTATACAGAAATAATTTTTTAAATATTCTTTGATATATTCCTAGATTATATTTAAGCCAACTTCAATTTAGATTTTTTTTTTTTGATAATTAGGTTAGGTTGTACCGGTAGACCCCAGTGGGGGTCACACATAGACTAAATAGTCCTTAGTGATACCGGAAAGGTCTGGTGTACACTACACGTTAGTCAGTTCGCGTATGGTTGGCGAACGCCAGAAGCTTTTGAGGTGCCCTGTCGGCCGCCTCTTCCAGTAAGGTTATTATTCTTAATCATTTTTTTTCCTAAATCAAGCCGAAAAAGCTAAGCTATTATTGTGTAAATTTATTTAAAAGACGGATTAATAAAGTACTGGGTATACAAAATGCTCAAAGCTGTACCTAACAAAGAGTAAGCAAATTATCAGATAATATCGACTGCAAAAATGTGAAATTGGAAGCACGCAAAAACGAATAAAATTTGTTCGTTTTCGTTTTACGAAGCACGTCTGACTATTTTCGTTTTTTAATAATTAGCATAGCTACGTAATTATTTAAAGAAAGATTTCACTTGATTAAACCAATCGATTTATTTGATGTTCCCCTAAATCGAGAGTCTACTGTATACTCAAAATGTCATCAGGTTGTTTTTCATTGGACTTATAAATAGTGAAAACAAAATGGCGTACGTGCCAAACCCACATACCAACTGAAGTGCCCCATTGCCATGCAAACTGTGTCGCAAGCTCACACAGAAGCACACTCACACGCACACACAGGCACACAAAGGTGTATACGTGAGTGTTGCATTTTCAGTGACAGTTGCAACTTTTTATGCAACATGTTTGCCTCTAATTGCATTGCATAAGTCACTCTCTTTATCGCTCCGTCTCTCTGGCATGGGCAGTGCCACTCAAAAAGCTGAAAAAACGTAATTTCAACTTTATAATAAAGTTTTCACCAACAAAACTCAATCAACGTTCTCATTTTCCTTAACTCAAGTTGACAAAATGGCGTGAAAATTCCAACGACTGCTGTGCTCTGTTAATTAATTTTCATTCAAGCTGCCTGCAAAGTCTTTACTAATGTGCGTGACATGACCCTCAAATACACACGCACGCACACATAAGTAGTTGAATATAGTATGTATGCTTCAGTACCGCGGGCTGGTGCTTATGAAACGAATTATTTCTCCCTTTTTTAACAGATCTAGGCTTCTCTCTATCTTCAGGCAATGATGTAGATACCTTAGTACATGATAGACCATTTGCATCTTTGTATTTAACTTAAAGATCTTTATTTTTAACTACAATCCGACACCGATAGCTGAAAAAAATAATAGGTGCGACAATTAATTTTTTTTAATCAAGTTTAATTTTCCTGTAGTTTTTTTATTATTCTTCAAGCAATGCAAAGAAAAACTTAAAATTTTGGTTAATTCACAAAGTCTACCAATGTTCAAATGTTCTCTAAACACACGCCCGCCCACAAAAAAAAAGTTGCCTTAACTTTAAAAGGGAATTTTCAGCCGCTACATACAAATCCGGGGTCCGAAGAATACCAGCATTTCCAGGTTTCTGAGACCAGACTTAAATTTAATTGATTTGATTTTTTTTTTGAAGCAGGCCTATTTTAATTTCTACCTTAATTTAAGCTGAAATATTTACTAATAAGTAGTTTTATTGGGAAGCTCTCCAATTTCATTTTAAAATAGTATTTTAAATTTTGTTTTTTTTTCGATATTTTCCAAATTTTCACATTTTTATTTTTTAAGGGAGTGTAGTATTGCAGTGTTTTTATAGTATTGCAGTGTTTAAATATTTTTAAGCGTTTTGATTTTCTGCAAGTTTTTTTTCATAAAATGTTTGAGTCCTAATGCTTATCATGCACGTAGCGAGGACTCAAGCCTGTCCCGAAACCAGGGTTTTTTAAAAATATTTGATTCCGCCAGAAGTTTTTTGTATTTCGAAATTGATTTAGGTGCAAGAACGAAAATACTGAGATATAGAATTCCGATCTTATTTCAATAAGTCCCAAATTTTTTAACCAAGAATATCATTTCGTAGAAAATAAACAGGTGATGTTATTGAATTGATATATAGTATAAATTGTATTTCATTATACTATACATTTTAAACTTAAATTGAGATAAAAAAAAAAATTTAATATAAATAGAGAATTTTCTTAAAATAAATTCTCAAGATTTTGATCCATAGATATTTACTTTGGAAAACGAAAATCAAAATCTAATAAATTTTGTTCGTTTTTGCGTGCATCCGATACCATATTTTTTGCTGTCGCCTTCTACTCATATTTCCTTTACTCTTTGTTGGCATATCTCTACACCTCTCGATTGAAATTAACCACGACTAAGCTATTCTTATTACAAGGCAAATTTTTTTATGCAAGACATGAAACAATTTTTATATGAGACATGCAACATGTTCGTTCCGAGTTGTGCATGCATTTTATGGGTGAATTAGAAAAAAATAACCAAAAATAACTATCAATAAATATCTAGCTTGAAATTTGCATTAATTGAATCTAAGAATATCAAGGAATATTTAAAAAATTATACTATTATGTATATATTAAATATATATTACTTTGCCAATTCGATATGGTTTCACTTGCAACAAAGCAGTCAGATTCATAAAAATTCGTTTCAAAAATGTGGTTTCAAAACGAATCCGAATCCGCAGCATGTCCAAATATTTATATATATAATACACACGTTTTTTTTTCAAATGTATGGGTAGCATCGGGACCGTTACCTCCTTCGCCATTCCCAAGGACTCCATTCCCAAGGACTCATACCGAGTCTTTATTGCACAGTGTGCCCAAATTCACGTTATGATCAAACTTTGAATCTGAAGTGATTAGTTTGATTACGATATCTAAAACTAAGGGCTCCGCCTACTGTTGTTCAATCTTGACTCATGCTCTTATTGTAACAATAGAGAGAGTCTGTGTCAAGCTTCAGATTCGTAACTACATTGGAAATTTGGCACCAGTGTGTATAGCGCGGGCAGCGTGGGGCAATTGACCCCTGTACACCCAAAAAGCTATTTGGAAAGAACTAACACACGACGAATGATTTTTTGTGCAGCAGTGGGAATTGTCCCCTTATTAAGACATAGTATTCTATCTACTAAGAAGTTATATACACAAAGGGTACTGAAGGGTATTTACTTACATACATGTAGCATATACACACACACATGTGCGTGTAGCGCATTAATTATGCAAACGAGAAAACCTTCTTCTTGTAATTTTATTTAAGTTTTCGATTGTCATTAAAAATTTAAGAGCATGAGCTCTATTAAAGTGATAAAACTCTTGGGGCTCTTTAAATATGTATGTGAGTTGTGGTTGTTGTTGTTGTTGTTTTTATTGTTGCTGTCTAGCCAAGTGACACGTGTCTAGCGTCAAATCAGCTCCTAATGGGGTGAAAATATATGCATATACTACTTTTGGGGACTTGCATAAAGGAATGATTAAATTAAATAAAATTAAAGTCATTTCTTTAAGCATTTAAACTAGTTTTGATTTTAAACAAGAAATACTTATAAATTCCATTATTTATTGTAATTGGTTGGAAAGTTTTCTCAATAACTTGAACGAGTACAAGTGTAGCTATTTATATATATCCAGGACTAAGCCTTATTAAGTACCTTTTGCTAATTTCATAAAAAATTTCGTAATTTCTTAACACTTTAAATATTGTTTATCGTCAATTGAAAAATTTATCGAGGGCAACACTCTTAAACGAACACTCTTAATAAGAAATACTTTAATCATCTTGGTTTCAAACTTTTGATGATGAAAATCTGAGAGAAGCTGGAACAATGATTTCACTAGTGCTCGGTCGGCTTTTGCTCCAGGACGAAACCCGCAAACGTGGTTTTAAAACTTTTAAAGTGCCAAGGAAAATTGAATAGAACTGATAGAGCCCAATACCGTCAAGATAACTGGTTCCCATGTGGCAACTTTTCTGTTTGAATAGTTTGGTTTGTCAGAAGTTTTTAAAGGATTAAGGAACACCAATCGCCAAAGGAGATGTCCTTCATCACTGACAAAATAGCTCAAGAAATAGGGTTTTTGGATACACAAAAGATCAAATTAATTAGATCTCCCGCCTTACAGCTCCAACTTGGATCCTAATGACTTCTTTTTGTTCCCTATAATCGAAACTGAATTGCGAATCAACGTTTTCCAGCACCAAAAGAGGCTGTCCACGCATTCAGTATGCTCATAATGGAGTTACCGACTTTAGTTCGCAAAGTGCCAAAAGTGAAAATTCTGGTCAGCTGGACTGTGTGCCATGGATCGAAATAAATGGTAATCCAAAGGAGCAGTATCTGGAGAGTACTGCGCGTGTAGTAAGACTTCCCATCTAAGCGTGTCCAGGTATGCCTTAACCGTTGTGGCAACATGTGGCCGAGCAGTGTCTCTCTTAGTACTGTGTGCGTTTTTCCTTCAATGCTTGGCTCAAAAACATCAATTGCGTTCGTTACCAGTCCCCTGTAGTTATTTCATTTGGCTTTAATAGCTACTAGCATACTACACCGATCTGGTCCCTCCAAATACGGAGCATAACCTTGGCGCCGTGAATATTCCCCAAGATTTTCGTCGCCTGGGATTATCGTTGTGGACCCGTCGCCAATTTGATGTTTCCTCATTAATTGTAAGTGCTGTACAAACATCTCGCATGAGTATTTTTTTCCATTTAATTGAATTTTCCAGCGTTTTACTCACTTTTCTATTTTGGCTAGTACAAAATGTAGGGCGGCGGCAACTCCTTAGACGAAGACCGTAATGCGGTGCACAAAAATTTGGTTTTTTGTGTAGATTTTGTGAAAATTGGGAATGTATAGGTATAATTTTTACACCGATTATCGCGAAAACCCGGCGAACAGCAAATTAAATTTTAACGATCCTTGAAAACAACATATAAACATGGTCTGGTTAGAGACTATGCTCCGTTCCTAAACTAAAGGCTGTTTTGAAAAGAAGAAAAAGTCAACTTTACGTTGTCCACAATAGCTACTTGGATCGTCTGCTTAAAAAATTAACAAACGTTAAAAAACAAATTTCTGACGAATCGAAATTCGAAAGTCAAAGTTGCAGTTCGATATGGAAAAGAAGTTTCTGTAAATTGAGTTCAAGTTCTTTATTATTCTACTCCATATATATAAAGAGTAGGTATATGAAATAAATTATTATTATATTTGATAGCCTGATATCAAGCCAGTCATTTATCACTGTCTTAGTGAATTTTAAATTCACATCTTATCAAAATTTCGCCAAGACATCAACATATGTTACACATAAAAAAAAAACAAAAAATAAATAAGTATAAAAAAAAAATAATTTGCTCATTCGAGTGGCATATGAATTTGCTTAAAATTCAATTTGTAAGCCGCCGCCAAACAACCGCTGTAGTACGTTGCTTCCTGCCACACACACACACAACACACACTGCCACATATTTGTTGCATTTTACATGAGGAACCGCGAGTGCGCGCTCAACGGATATCCGCCTCCTGCTTGCTGCTCTGGCCTGGGGCGCCAAAGGTATCCACTGAGCAAAGCCAAATTGAATTTGTAGTATGTGCCATTAAGCGGCCTAGACCTAACCTGGAAACTCACGCCCAGGCCACTTAACAACAAACACACAGGTGAAAAAATTTGCAACAGTTGCAAAGCTGTGCGACAGTGGCATACTCTAAAATCACTTTTGCCAAAATTTTCAAAATAAATCTTAACATACTTATTTTAGCTGTACCTGGGATTTCAATCTTTGTTGAATATGAAAACACTTTTTTTTTTCGAAATTATGATAATTCTAAATAATAATAACGTATACGCAGTATTGGCTTATAAAGATGGTCAGAAATGTACTGCAAATGATACAGCTCTGCACACCGAATCCGGGTTCTAAAAAACCCCTTCACTTAAAAGTTCTGAATTAGCTTACAAACATATACGGTTGAGGTTTTTTGAACGCTATCTGAGAAATCTAATATGCTGGAGTTTTTTTGATCTCGGAATCAGATTCAGTGACCACTAAAACCGTATAAGGCAGACCAGAGAATCTGAGAACCCTAACAAACTAAAAACATATCAAAACCATCGTTGAAAACCATAAATCGATAAAAAAATATTTGTTTGAAGGTTATCTCAGAATCCTTGGGTGTTTCGGTTTTTATGACGTCGGATTCGAATTCAAGCTCAAAATCCATATGGGTAGCTCTGTCCCAAACGAATTGTGTATTGTGGATGTAAACTGCGAAGTTGTCTTATAAAAAAATGGCGTCAGATAATAACATAAATCGACAATGTCCATAACCGCCAAATTTGATGTCCAAAATAAGCGAAATCCATTTCCTTAACATTAGATATCCATAACTTCTTAACAAGAAGAATCCAAGATTCTTGTTAGTCGCGCCAAGATTTTCATTAAATACAAATATGAAGTTAATCGGACAAATTTTATTTTCGCAACATTAGGTGCCCATAACTTCTAAGCTAGAAGAGATAGTGCCAAAATAAGTGAAATCCATGATAGCTTTTTTCTCAACTTTAGATGCCCATAACTTTTAAACGAGTAGAGCTTCCACGAAAATAATCCAAGATTCTTTTTAGTCGCGGTGATGTCTATATTACCTACAAATATGAAGTCAATTGGTCAAATTTTATTTTCTCAACTAGAAGAAATAGGGCCAAAATAAGCGAAATCCATGATCACTTTTTATACCCTGTACCTATAGGTACAAAGGGTATACTAGATTTGTGCAAAGTATGTAACGGACAGAAGGAGGCGTGGCAGACCCCAAGTCCTTTATACCAAAATGCTTATCATAACCTCGGGTAGCGATTGAGACATGTCCGTCCGTCCGTCCGTCCGTCCGTCCGTCCGTCCGTCCGTCCGTCCGTCCGTCTGTCCGTCCGTATGAACGCCTAGATCTCGGAGACTATAAGAGCTAGAGACACAAAACTTTACCAGCTGGTGCGCATATTTCCTAAGCAGATGAAGTTTGTTGAATCATGTCAATATCTTTCCCCGTTCCCCCGCTGTAGATTTTCGCGGTTTTTAGCCACACCGTTTAATATTTTCATTTGAAATTTAACAGAGCGATGCGTTGTGGATACATGCATCTATGTGTAAAAAATAAACAAGATCGGACAAATACAGAAAAAGTTATAGTCAAAAATGTACAAATTTCACTGCCCCTTGCCAATAAAGTGCATCAATATTTGACTCCTCGTAATTATGGTTACAAGTGACCTAGAATCACAATTTTTGGTAAGCTGATTCATGTGGCTCTAATGAACAAGTCCACATCCAAATTTTATCGATGCGGTCCCACCACCCCCCGCAATCGATTTACCGTGTTTTCTCCCACACCCCTCAACATACCAACTTGAAACTTACCCCATATACTTTAAATAACTTCTTTGACGTAACATTCGAGTTTCATCAAAATCGGTAAAAATTTAGGGAACTTATAAGTATAAATATCGAATTTCACAAAAAAAAAAAAAATTCCAATTGGAAAGTTCGTAGAAGGAATATGCAGGAAAAATTGTTTGCGAGACAAAAGGTATTCCACTGTCGGGCACCGCCTCGACTGTACCACATTTTTTCTTGATGGCTTTTGAGATCTGCGTGTTAATGCAGACGGACCAGGCTCAGAGTTACGTTAGGTATATACAACTAATGATCAGCCCCACCTACAACGTATGACATGTATGACATAATACCTTAAAACTATCAGTGCAGGGTATAACAATGGCTTAGCAGCAATGCTGGGGTCACATCCTGTGAAATTCCTTGCTGAGAGGGTTCTACAAACACACACACAAACACACAAATCTAAAAGCAGCTGTTGGCCATTTGCGCAGTTTTTGTTTTTGACTTTTGGCTACTGCCCAAGAGTTGGGTCAAGTGCTGAGATTTGGGCCCAAAAAAGTGCACCCAAGTTTTGTATGCGAAGGTACAAACATATTGTTTGAAATTTAATTGAAATGTTTTATTTGTTGTTTTTGTTTTTTATTGGCCAATTGTAAGCGTAGTTAGTTGAAAGAAGAAGAAGATTTAAATTGGACCTATAACATCAATAGTATGGCTACTACTTGCGATAAACGCTGTATCAAAAATTATTGTACAGTTCGAAAAAAATACGCAACTTGAAGATACCAGATAAAGATTTAGCCCATAGGGATTTTCATCATTATTTTTAATATACCAATTCTTTTTAAGGACAAATCATTTTCTTGAGTACTTTTAAATAATATTTTAAATATATAGGATGGGCCATCTGTTGGATTGGTTGTTAAACACTCATAATTTGGAACATACCCGTCCAAAGTAGATGCTCTTCGACAAGTTCGAAGTTCAATTTTAGTTATGGATTGGTAATAATTACACCTTGCTAGGATCACTTTGCGCCGAACTTTGCATTCGCATCTGCGTTTACACGGTAACAAGATTCATTACACAGGTCAACATGGTATAGTTGTTGAAAAGCTAGAATCCGAATTCGGGGTCAGAATTGGCCCATCATGTCACGATTTTGAGATATTTGAGGTTATGTACCCGAATAGCCATAACTTTGCGAAAAAAAATTGGAATTGAGCTATTGAACTCTTAAATTAAAAATAATTAATTTTGTATTTAATTTTTTAATTTAAAAATAAAAATAACTTAAATATATATTTTGTGCATGATATTTTTGTATAAAAGATGAAACTTGCTTTATTTCTAAAATATATTATTTATTTTTTAAATACAACTTTTTATTAATTATTTTTATTTGTTTATAATTATTAATGAATAAATTTTTTCTCATAAAATTTAAAATTAATCTTAGTCTTCAATAATATGTAACGTTACGCCAAACGTGTTTTTGCTAATAAATATTGATCCGTAGGACCGATCCATGTCGTTTATATTTACGAAATAAAGTGCTTACTTATTTTTATTATTATTATTATTATTATACTTACTTATTTGTAAAAAATATTGGATTGCTATTACAAATAGGGCTCAACTGAAATTGTTTGCCGTAGCAGCGAAGGCCTTAAACTTATTAGCGTAAGAGTAAAAAACCTTATTAAAAATTTTTGTTTTTTTCTTTTTTTTTAAATTTTTTACCGTACAAACATAACGTCACGCCAAAATGGTAATGTCCATAAATGTATCTACACAAAAAAGAAATGTTGTAGCACAAAAGCTTTGCATGTCACAAAAAAATATTAATATATTCTTACTTTGCCTTTAGGGTACACTTCAAATAAATATGTATTGTATTGGAGCCACAACTTTTATCTGAATCCGCTCCTGTTTTTAGCTTTAAGCTTAGCTGTTTAGTTACATTTACAGTAATGCAGCACTTAGTATGTAAAACTCTATCTCTCTCTATTATTATTATTATTATTATTAACTCAACTCTGTTTTTGACAATTGTTGTACATTTGTTTTTCTCTATTTCTATTCTTTTATTTATAGCTTACAAGCTAAAACTAATGCAAAGCTAATGTAGAACAAAAAAACCAAAATCAAATACAACAACAACAAAAACTTGAAACAAAATAATTCGAAAAGAAAACAAACGAAAAACTAAACTGTAAATTGGAAACAATAAAAACACCAACAACAACAACAAAGCAAGTTTATGCCAACAACAACAACAACAGCAAAACTTAATGCCGCTCAAGTAGTGTTGAAAAACACCGAAAGTTGAATATATTTTTTTTTCTGTACTTACAATTTGTTTGTGCGTTGTTACTTGCCGCAAAGTTGTTTCTTCATCTCATTCTTGCAAAGTAGACTTTTAGGCGCCACTCTTTTGAGGCACACACACACACACACACATACACACACCAACACTAAACAAAAACCAATACATTCAATAAAAATCATCAAACAACACGTACAACCACATGAGCCTGAACAAGATCACGAAGAAACGCGACACCGACTTATGACTGGTGCGCAACAAGGGCATCGGCATCGGCGCCGGCGTCGGCGTTGGCGTCATGGCCACCGGCAGCGGTAGTCGCTACAAGGTGACGGCGCGTT
Source organism: Chymomyza fuscimana (assembly GCA_949987675.1). Lineage (NCBI taxonomy): Eukaryota > Metazoa > Arthropoda > Insecta > Diptera > Drosophilidae > Chymomyza > Chymomyza fuscimana. The sequence goes on along the minus strand of OX465088.1, from coordinate 128,166,629 downwards.
GTGTGCCAGAAGTGAGCATCACCATGCCCCAACATCACCACCACCAACAACAACAACTACATGAAGCACCGAACAACTCACAACAACAAACTCAAGCTCAAGCCAAACATTTTAGTCTACTGCGCAGCAGATCGCAGCCACCACCCACATCTAACAGCATTTTCTCGCCAGGCTTAGCCACTGTGGGCAGCGCCACTTTGGTCGAGGAGGAGGATTTCAGCGTTCCATCAGCAACAGCAGCAGCGGCGGCAGAGTCCACGCCAAGCGCCATTTTGTCCACAAAGAATGTGCTGCAAAGGCAGCAGGCCACCACTGTGCAGCACGAGGAGCAGTCGCTGCCCTCCAGCTCAACAGCCACAGCAGCAGCCACATTAGCTGTCACACAGGAGCCCAACGAGCTAACGCCTTTGGTCAGCAGCGCCGACGACGCCCAGCCAGCAGCTGCCGCCGCCAGCAGTAACTTAGCCACGGGCGCCGCTTTGGCCAGCACCACTTATAGCCACAACACCAAGACCACACGCTCCTGGCCCGTCATCTATCGTAATCCGCAGCATTGTGACTACGAGGCGCTCTACGTGCAGCAGCCGCCGCCCACAACATCAACTTTCAAGCAGAACTGCTACTCCAATCAGTTCAAACAATCGATTGTTTACTCCTCCAGCAATGAGGAGCTGGCTGCCGCTGAGCAGCTTTTAGGTGAAACCAGTACTGCCGCTGCGCCCTGCTCCGCCAAACAGACTACCTGCTATTATTTTGCACCCAGTCGGCACAATAGCATTTATGAGCATCCCTCGGCTGTGGTAGGTGGTTCACTACAATTCGACGCCTGCACCGCTACAGCAGCGGCCACAACTGCAGCTGCAGCCGCTGCAGTGGAAAGTCTGCGTCGCAGCAATAGCATCTTATTGAGGCAAAACAGCTGCGCCAAGGTTATACAGCGACGAGGCAGCGCTGTTGCGCTAGATACGCCCACCTCGCTAAGCTCACACATGGACGCGGGCAGTGGCGGCGCTGGGGCCGCTTGTTGCTCTACCTGCTGCATGGGTCCGCCACCGGTGCTCTTTTTGTTTGTGACGCTATTGATGACCACCAGTGCGACGGCCATGCTTTGCGCTGCGATTATGACTGATCATTGGGAGCATGTAACATGGGATAGGAATAGCTTGGATCGTTATACAAATCGTTCGGGTTTGCACTTGGAGTGGCTATTGGACGAACAGGTGGCCATGTTAAAACCGGATAAGCGAGGTAAGTTGGAGTAACTACAATCTTTCTTTCACATATATCATCAGATATGTATGATCGCAAAACTTGAACTGGAAATTTATTTTGAGAATGTATTTAGAAATTACAGCTTCATTGCATTCAGAGCAATCCTTAGAATTATTCAAAAACTACAAAATTTCTTCAAAAAATGTGTATTAAATAAAAAACAATAAAGGAACCCGCTAAATTATTTTCGAAACAGTGATTTCCTAGGCTGATTACTTTGGTTTATGGGAACGGGACAAGAATTTCGCAAGATGTAAAGAACGGGAAAGGATTTTTTAATTATTTTAATTTTTTTAAGCCATTTTCTTATGTAATGTTTAATGGAGCCTACAATTTGTTGAATACATTTTTTAAAAAAGTCGGCCATGGGTACTCATATGTGTTACGTGACGAAACCAATTTTCTCTCCGCAGTAACATCTATACTTGTAACTGAATTAAAAATTGTTTGGTTTTTCGAAATTTATACGAAATTTCTTTAAAAATACGAAAGTAGGAGCTAAAGAATCCATGCGCAGCTCGAAACATACTGGGATAGTTCGATTTTTTTTACCGACTTTTTAAAACCGTAACTTTTGTTCTAATTTATTCTCAGCCGATCATCGCTTTCGTCGGGATGGCGTCTTCCTAGTGCCCATGCACGGTGGCATCTGGACGCTGTGCATAGATTTACCCATGTCCAAACTGCAGGAGCTACGCAAACATCCGAAATTTCCACGAGGTGCGCCACCCTGTGTCAACTATCTGGCTGGTTCAATGGAGAATGCGCGCGGAGAGGAGCAGCGCAACGATTGGCAGCACAGTGAGTCACAGGTCACACTGCAACCGCATCTGAGTACGTATGGTACAATCTACGATAAATCGATAACTATAACTCGTTTAAACTCACTGTCTTTAGTCACACGCACAAATAGAATGTAATCGTGTACTATTTTTTTGTAATACTTCAATTTTCTATAGTTTTTTACACTTTATATTTGCTTTGTGGCATTGTTTACTTTTATTAATAAATTTTTATGCTTTTTATTTTTAATTTTTAATATAAAATATTATCAATATCAATTTTTTTGTTGCTTAGTACTAATTGTGATTGTAACTTACAGACTTAGGAAAAATCTTGTAGATAAAACAGCAAACAAAAAGCATAAATAGTACAAATATAATAGTGTGTGTGTGTGTGTGTGTGTATGTGTTTGGGTTGTTTAGCAGCGGAGCAAGGAGTTCTCCAAGTGTTATTGAGTGTTTGTATGTTTTGTGTATGATTTCATGAAATTAAGTAGTTGATGTGTATTGGTCCAACTGGAATGTGCTGGTCGCAATCTAGACTGCCGCACGCTTGGCAGGCGAGCACACAGCCTCGGCCTCCGAATTCGGCTCCTCGGGCTTTTTGCGCTTAATCAAATGTGTAATGTCTGTGGGCTTGGAGGAGCTACTAATCGTAGAGCTGGAGGATGAGGCAGCTGCAGCCTTGGCAGACGATGAGCTGCTTGTGGCATCAGCTGCAGCACCATTGGTGGATACCGTTGAAGTTGAAGAGGCAGCATCGGCGCTGCTCATGGGCTTGATATAGCTGTCCAAAGCGGCGCGCACCTCGGCTATGTTCTACAAGCAAACGAAAAAAAAAATAAAATTATGGACCATATTTGAAGACCTCAACTCTGTGCTTTTACCTGTGCCTGCATTTCCTCAATCTCCTGTATTTTTGCCAAAATTTCCTGCTTTGTTTCCTCCAAATCTAGCACAGTATTTTTCTCACGTTCGCTGGGCGCTTCCTTGGCCTGCATTTCAGCAATTTCCTCCTCTATCAAAACGCTGGAATTACGCAAAGCATCAGCAGCTTCCTTGTTCATCTGCTGCGTCAAATAGGTCAGACCAATCTTGTAGTGCAGCTCAGCCAATATGCGGCGATTCTTTGCCGGTAACTCTGCATGTATCTTCAAGGCCTTTTCTATAAAGCATATATAAAAAAAAAAACAATTTATAAATAATTCCATTTAAGCCTTTAAGCCATATCACTCACCATAATCCTCACGTGCTGCATCTAGTATGCCATTTTCTAGCTCTATATTGGCCAACTCGGTTTGCACGTCAGCCAGATAAGGCAACCCGCTTAGACCCTGTCGCGAGAAAATCTTGGCAGCTGCTTCCAGTATCTCCCAGGCTAGCTGCAGGCTGCCATTGCCGCCCTCTTCGTTTTCATCCTCTGGCTGCTCTTCTTCAGTGGCCACGCTGGTAGCTGCTGCGCCACCTCCATTGCTAGTGCTGGCAGCTGCCTCGCCGTTCGAGGTGCTCGGCCGCTCATCATCATTAGCAGCTTTGCCGTTGCTGCTAGCCGTGGCATCTGCATCCGCAGCCACGCTGCTGCTCACCTCATCTACGCCTGTAGGCTTGGTGCTGGAACCGGACGTTTCCTTGTCACCATCAGCTGTGGAATCAGCTTCATCGGCGTGCTCCTTAATGCCAGCCAACTTTTTGCCGGAGCCATTCGCTGCTTTTTCCGCAGCCTCTGGCATTTCCTCATCTTCTTCATCATCATCATCAACTTCCTCTTCATCATCGTTGGCCTCATCTGGCACATCGATAACTTTGTTCTCATCTAAAGCCAATGCAATCAGCGACTTGGCATAGCTGCAAATAGTTTGAGCAATTGAATTAGTAGATATTCACAATTAAAGGCTTACAGGTTACTTACAGCAACAAAGGCTGACCCAGCTCGTCGGCCAGCTCACCATACAGCTCTTCATATAGCGCGCAAACCTGGCTTAGCTCATCAGCCGCCTCGTCATAGCTCTTTACCAGAAAGTTACGTGAACCCTGACTGTAAAGCTCCTTGGCTTTGAGTATCTTTTCGGCACGTTCCTGCTCAGCCTTGACTGCGTCTGTAACTGGCTTAGCTGCGTCAGCGGCATCAGGTGTGGTGTCAGCAGCAGCTGGCTCAGCTAATGCTGCTTTTAGCGGAGCTTCATCAGCTGCGGCTTTTATGACAATTGCTTCGGCTTCGGCGGACATTGTTTAAGCTGCGCAGAAAAAAAAAAAAGATAAAATTTATTTTTTATTAGTTATATTGAGTTGCGATTTGTTTTTATTCTTATAACTATTATATAATCTTTACATATGATTTATTTGTAGTACAACTTTTTGAAAGAAATTGGCTCATTAAATTTTTACACCCAACACCTTTAAGAATTTTTGTAGGTTGTACCCTAGACGTCACTAGATGTATGTAGACCACCAAGTGCAATTTATTCTTTTTCCAAATTTCTTAAAGCAATTTGCTTGCTTTACACCAGCACGAACACAGACACAAATCGCACCTGAGCACTTACTCAGCACCCACACAAAGTATTCCATTTCATTCATCTTGCTTAAAAGTATTTTACCCTAACCAGCAAAAGCAACACAAATTTCACTAGTCATTACAACAAATCCCATCCAAACCGAATACTTGGGAGTAGGGTGAACAAAAAAAAATAAACTAAAAAATAAATTATATTAGATGTGCCAAAGTTTAAATACACTTTCTGAACCATGAGGGTAATGACTACGTAGGTACCAGCCAAGCCAAAAGCAAAGCTGGATGTGATCATCCTTTAATGATTCAAAGACAAACTATATGAAAATACGAAATCGGAAACAAATTCGAAAATGACCTTGAAACTTTAAAAAAAATGAATTTCTATAGCAGGAATTTAAACATCTTTAATAGCAATCAATCCCTCGAAAGTTAGCTGCAGAAGAACTTGTCGTCTAAAGACCGACGAGCAAACTAGTTATTAATAATAGGCTTTTAAATGGGCTCAAAAGTATACGAATTTTTCTATTGATAATGGTAATTCCTTTTATATCCTTAATATTTGACTAAAAACGGGTAAATATATTCAGTATTTTTAATATGTTATAGTTACATTTTTTAAAAGAATCGACATCCCAAGTATTAGTCTAAAAATCTCAGTTTGTAAGACGTAGATTGAATGAGAGATACAAGATTGTGTTTTCCGACACACGAAAAAATCCACTTTGCTTATGGTATTATCAGTAGTAAGCTTTAAAGCCCTAGGACCCTGGTACATTGTAGAAGTTTTAACAAATGCTTAGCAATGTGAAGGTGTTGGAAAATCAACAACTAAAAACTGGTTCAAAAACCGCGAACCTTATTTGCTGGTTGAATGGTGAACTTTTTCAACGCGCTAAAAGAATGAATATTGTAAATTCTCCAGACATGAATCCTATAGAGAGCTTACACTATTAGGCAGGATACGCATTTTGTAAAGTCAGTTTAAACCGCAGGAATAAATGTTGAATAGTTTTCGACTCTATTTTAAAGTAATTGGATCAGCGTATAGTCCTTTGGCAGAACGCCGCAGAAAATGTATAATGGCTATAAGAAAATGAGCAACTAGAAGTTGAAGAAGATTATGAATTAGCGGAATTTCTCTCTTTTTAAAAAATTAAAAAAAAAAATTAGTAAAATCTAAAAAAAAAGTGATCAGAAAAGTTTTAATAGACGAAAACAAATCTTGAAAAACAATTTAGAACAAATATAAGAAAACTGGGCTGCGGAAGGAGAACTTCCGTCAGGGACAAAGTTGCTCCTGCTTATTCTTTCTCATAATTTCATTATTTTGTAATCAGCTCAATTGGCAAGCGGATACCCAGATTTTACCAAAGCTGAAGATCAGCTCAAGATCAGTTTTTAAGCAAGTATAAAATAAAATTTCAAAAATGCAAATTGCAAGAAGTTGGAAAAAACACAGTGATAATAATTTCCATGTAACATCCTTCAAATAATCCGCATAGTAATAAAATTAAGATAAAATAAGAAAGTTATTCGAAGCCAAACAAACTAATTGTGATAATTAATGAAAGACTTTGAATTTTTGTACCGAACTGATCCACGTTACTAAGTCAATGCCAAATTGAATTAAACTCTATAAAAGACTGCTGGATCACAGTGATCTCACCCCAAATTGATTCGAAATCACGTAGAATAGCCGACTCCGATAAAAATTAGAATCCCTTGAAACAAGACCCGACTCGTTTGGCCAATTCAAAAAATGGTTATTATTTTTGCGAGATTGCGGCTAAAATTTAGATTTATTTAATGCTAAGTCGGATGGTTAGCGCAGGTCTGAAGTGTTTCAGAGTAAGTACTTATTGGATTCTGCTAGAGGAAAAAGAACTTAGCCTATGAGCAGATATTTAAAAACTTAAAGCCTAAATCTAGCTCAAGAACGTATATGGATACCATAGAAAGCGCAGCAGATTTGCTTAACTAACTGAGTATACCCTTCAAGTCCATTAAAATTCTAAGAAAAAAAAACCCAAGTGACAGTTGTCCTTGACCGTCCATTTTGTCGCTGACAAAGTGACAAGGGAAGACGAAGCAGCTTCAAAGTAATTACTATTACAACAAACCACAAACCAATCCCTGGATACGTGGCTTTTAGCTTGTCAATAAATCCAACAATGTGTGTGTCTAGCTCGATTCTCTATTCTACAACATGCATGATGCATGCCCACGTGTATCACCCAGCACAACCACAATATCAATGTTGCAAGGGCGGAAAATGGGCCATCATGTGGTTGAGGCTCAACGAATTCCTAATCTCTATCCATGTACAATGTGGTCAATTTCTGTGTTGTAATTCGCAATTGCTGCCACTTTGTGTTTTGTTGAGTTAGTTTTTGTGGCGAGTAGCTCAACTAGGATTTAATTGCCATATATTGTAGTCTATGGGCTAATTGGTTTTACACGTGCTCCAATTGAGATTACTACTAGGTGCAGCTGAAGCCAGCAATATTTATATCAAATGGTTTAGGGTTTGAAGATTTAAAACATTTTGTGGTTAGTTATAAATGGATTGGATACAAAGTTAGTACTTAAGCCATTTATAAAAGTTGGAACTGATGATGCTTGGCATGCATAGCTTAGTCAATTACTTGTGAACTGGATGCAGGTGCATCTGCTCAATAGCTTCAAGATGATCCACAAAGCAAGGTTTAAAAAACCATAAATATTCTTAATTTTTTTAACACAAATAAATATTCAATGAGAATTCAGCGTTGGCAGAGTTTGGTTCAGATTAGAAGTCCAGATCCTTAATCCCACCTATACACCCATAACTACACTAAATATTTATATACAATTGCTATGCTTTGGCTCATGCATTTTATATCTTATAGTTCAAAGTGCAACATATTCCAAACCACATAATAACAATCTCTGAATTCTACTAGGAATGCAAAACCTATCCATATCCTGCTCACTGGTTTGCCTCATAATACTGGGCAGCGCCGCTTTGGTGGGTGCCTTTGGAGTTTGTCAACGTCAAATAAGCGCCATACTCATCACAGGAGTCATGTATTTGCTGGCAGGTAAGCTACACTTCTCTAAGAGTTCACACAGGTTCTTACTAACTCTTTTATCTTACAGCTCTCTTTGCACTCTTTACGCTAATGATCATACACTTTAAACGCCAACAGGGCCGCCCCATGCTCGACAGCGACTATGATGGCACCGTCGATGGCATTGTTGCACGTCCCGGCGGTGTGGCCATTATGGCCAAGCCTCTACTCGGAGCACGCATTTTCCTAACCTCCTGGAGTTTGGATTTGGGCTGGGGCGGTGTGGTACTCTGTGCCATAACATCAGTATTGTGGATACTACTGTCAAAGATCATGCGCTATAATCCCTTTTCGGCGCTCATGATTTAGCTAAACGCCATGCCGCTCGGCGGTTATGGCTATGGATATGCCAGCTATGGTAGCACGAGCAGCAGCAGCGGCAGTGCTAGCTTTTTGCTGGCTCCAGCCATGTCGTCGATGCGGCAAACGGAGCACCGGGACAAGGGCAAATACATATTGTGAGGAGGCAGGAAGGCACAAATCTTGGGAGCTTGAAGGGAAGCTTCTTACTTATGTTTGGTTGAACATTCAATATCTGTGCTCATTAGTTAGTTGGAAGAAAGAAAGTTGCAGGCTTAAGCTATCAGAATTGGACTGGTTCATTGTACAACCTAAGTTATAAGAAGGTATGGAAAAAAATATCGCGAGTTCTCTTTTTTATAGAGAAACTAGAGTGTATGAAAAATAGCGAATCTGGTCGCAAAGGTAACCGATTTAAGCTGGTAACAGGCTCCTAAGAGCTAGAATCCCTGGTTCTCTTTTATGAGTTAGTAGTACAAAATGGATCGTAGGGAAAATCAAAGAGCAAGTATATTGTGAGTAGTTGGAGATCACGTTCTTGAATATTGACAGAAAAAATTCCTATGTTTGGTTCAACTTTCAGTAACTATGGTCTAATGAATTAGAAGGTTAAGAAAGGAAATCTAAAGCTATCATAAGTTGCCTGGTTTATATAGGATATAATCACGGGAAAGCCCGTCAAGTCGTGTCAAAACTCAAGCGTTCTAGATTGCATGTGAATTTTCTTAGAAAATTGTTGTTTTAATTACTTAGCAGTGGTTACCTAACTATAAAACCAGAAATAGTTGAATATGTACTAACAGAGGACCGACCAAGAACGCGGTTATGAACACATCTTAACCAATAAAAACTAATCACGGCTATAACATTCGGTATAATTTCCTAGCCCCTGTGACTAACACGTTGTAATAATTTCAAGTTCAGTTCGAAAAAATTCACAAAAACTTAAAAAGCTAAACTAAAGCTACGTTACAAGGGCAAATGCATATTCATACATAGAAATCTTATAAAAAAAGATATTGGAATCCTTAACTCGCATATTATAAAAAAATTAACATTTTGTTTAGTTAAAACTTTCAAAATCCCGCACTCTTAAATTAGTTAAGAGTTCTACGGAAATGTTTAGCTAAAGCAGAACCAACAGCAAATGCCTTGTTCTTATAAATACTATACAATACTTATACACGGATTATATATAATTATATACATATATGTTATATACTAAATTGAAATATTCTTATACTATACATACACATATATGCATTGCATTGTGTTTCTTTTCTTACTTAATGTAAATTAAATTTACAACACAATTTATAACTCTCTATTTACAACAAATCAAAACTTTTTGTACAAAAAATTTAAATTTAAACTATACTTAACACAAACACACATATACACACACATTTTAAATGTAAGACATTTATTTACAAACTAAAAAAAAAATACCTTATGTGCTTTTGCTTAAGACAGTATTTAAAGCGCTTAGTTAAAAATTTGCTTACTATATGATACATAAAATATCAATGTCTAGCTTTAAAGCAAATTAACTATCTACTAAATAAATAATTAAATTCTAGTACAGTTGTGCACAAGCAGGACAAAACGCAGTGTATCAAAATAGAAGAAAAGCCCAGCTAAAATCTACCAAATCCAAATATCAAAAACTTAAATAGAGTGCTTTAAATCAAGTTTAAAAAAAAAAACTCGCAATATTGTAAAAAATAAAAACAAACTGCAAATATAAAATAATTGTATTTTTATGCAAACGCTTTGCCTTAAAAGAAATGAAATTTATTTAAATACAAGAAACAATTTCTTTTAAAAAGTAAATTAATTGCGTTGTTTTTATGCTTGGATGGTTAACAAATAAGCTACAGTGGGTCAAGTTAGTATGTGCTGCATACAAAATTTTAAATCAATTTTAGCAAAACTATGGTGATTGAAATAAAGTCTCAAAAGTAAAACGTTAAATGATGGAGGTTTTTTTGTCAGGAGTTCTGAAAAAGAAAAATCAAGTCAAAATGCTTGGTATGTGAACTCTTTTATTCTCACAAAAAATTATGCTTGATCCGGTAAACAAAAAAATAATAAATTCTTACGTACAAATGAAAGATTTTTAACGCTTTTTTTATTAAATAAAAAAACCGTAGTAAGTCGAAAACGGCTAAAATTTTAACTTTTTCTTATTTTTATGCCGGTTGAATTCGAGATATCCCGACTAACTTCAACAGTTTTCAAACGAAGCATACGTTAAATTTATTTGAATTTATTCATTTAACTAATCGCTGTAAGTCCTCAGTAGTCCTCAAAATAGCAGCCTTCTGTTTCTCGATTCCCACTGCGCATATAAATCCCGGAACTCGTTTTCCGGAATCCTCTTTTCTTTTCATGAGATTCCGGTTGATCCGAGGATAAAGAAAGAAGATAGGAGCTGCCACATCTGGACTGTAGGGCCGATGGCAAAATATTAAGACGATTGACTTTTTGTTCATCACTCACGATAGCCAAATCTTTGGTAATAATTTTTTTAACGCTACCGTACGAGTATCAATCATGGGAATTTTTGTTCGCCAGTCGGGAAACGTCATCTTATTTTAAAAATAATCTCAAAATTTTTCTATTGAAAATTTTTGTACTAAAATAGCTTCCTGAAACGTAAACGCAGTCGAAAAGAATTTCTACAGAATGCATTTTGAGGAATTCCAAAAGAAAAACATTTTCTGGATTAAAAAGAAAAATTTAGCCTTTATAGTTTTTTCAGTCGCTGTCCTCTAACTTTTCTTCTACCCTGTGTTGTCTTGCATCTTCGAGCATCTTTGACCAATTTGGATAGTGAGTAGCCAATTCGGCCAACGATACTCTTTTAGCTTTGTTCCTTATATAATGTTTATATTTTCTACGACTTCCTTCCTTCACTTCTTGATGTGCGTCGGTGCATGTTGCTAAATTGTTCACCCATCGGAATTGTGTCGTGGATTAGTTCATAGCTATTTTTCTATACTTCTGTTCTTTCTAATATGTAATACATTTTTTTTTTTGTTTTATATTCTAAGGACAACTGAACAACAGATCCCTTAAACCGATTTCGATTTTTATATCTTATTGTTAATAATTGAACTGAAAAGCTAGGTTAGGTTCTTAAGTTTTTTACATTTTATTTTATACGTCTTGCCCAATAAAAATAATAATAGCAGAATAATTGATTTTAAGTTCCCTCGATATGTTATAAAAATTATTTAGTAAAAAAATATTTTCAATAAAGATACAAAAAATATTTTTTCCAACATATCTAAAAATGGAAAAGACTAAAAAATCTTGAGGAATTCAATAATTTTTTTCAATTTCGTACCAATTTTACAAAAAGAGCCAACGTTTCAATAGTTACTTTAGAAAACACGGCTTGGTAGCCAAAAATAAATAACTACTCGACATACTTCTTTTTGCCGCAAAAAATCAATCCTGTACGCTTTTATGTACATAAACAAAGTACATAGCATGAATTTGTGTGCAAAAAATTTCATTTAATATTATACATATTGCGAATTTCAGTCAAAAGCGAGCAGGTTCATTAACATTTGCTGCTTGTGGAAACAAATTAAGCAAACATGCAAATGAACTCGATAAAAAAACCAACATTATTAAAAAAATAAAAGGGAAAAATTTGCGACAATTTCAAATTTTGCAACGTTTTATGCGGGATGCAAGATGTCGTCGGCAGCTGTTGCTGCTGCTTCTTCTCTTTCTACCTTGCCAGACAAAGTTAATAATGAAGGTAATAAAAACAAGAGAGCGCGCAAAACAAAGAGACAGCGCAAGATCAATAATGAAGTGAAGCGAAGAGGAGGCGCATTGTGCAAGTCCGTTACTCAGGAATAATTAAAGCAAGTGACGTCACATGATCAGAAATTATATCATTCACTTTGCATTTAAAATTGTAAATTGTTTTGTTTAAAGTTACATTATTTGAAATAAATTTCTTTTGCACAAAAAAAAAAAACAAGCAGCAAGACAATACTTGTTTATCCTAATTAAAACACAATCTAATTGTTAATATTGTTCCTTCAAAACATACAGTACAGGCCAAAAATACTCCTTCAAAAAATTAATTTTTTCGACTTTGTCATCATAATCAGCGGTGGGCACGAAAAATAACGGAAAGAGCCCTACAACAATATCAAGAAAAAAAGTGCTGTTACGGTCCCACAAGCAATTCTCGAGTAGGGCCATAAAACCATAAAGTCGCTGCGAGTCGAGCTATGGCCCACATTGTGTGTAATTTGTTATTGTAAACTCTTCGCGTCGCCATCGAGATGCTTGTGCAGTACACTGAACGAAATTTTGCAACACATTCAAAGAAACAGAAAAGTCATATGAATTTATATGAAAATTTTAATTTACCAAAAAAATGACCCGGTCTTACAGTTGCCAAAGTCACTATATTTCTGTGCTCAGTGTACTTGTGCGAAATTTTAGTCAGCCCCGTTACGGTCGCATAGCGTCCTCGAGTAGGGCCATAAAACTCGCACATTGTGTGTTTTTTTTTTGTAAATTCTCGTGTGCGTCTTGCGGGCGTCACTTTCAAGACATAACGGAAAGAGCACTCGGAGCAAAAAGAGCCAAGGCGTGCGTACTGTGAAACCGGCTGTACAACGAACCGAACAGGACGCGGACGGTCGAGTAAAACATCCAATACAGAGAACCGATTCTGATCCGCCGCCGTAGTCAATCAGATACTCGACGAGATTTCTCTGAATATGGTCAAACCGAGATAGCGATAAAAATGAACGGTTCTGTTATTTCTTAACTGGATCCAAGACTGCGAAGGCACAAAGGCATAAATGAATTCACTGGTTGTAAGGTAATGTAATAGTTTGTTGGCGTTAAACAGTCAAAAATCATGAATGTTTTCAATGCAAACATGTTAATATTTTCTATGCTTTAAATAATATTATTATCACTTTTAGCAGTAAATATAGCTTTTAGTTTTACTCCTGTCAGACAATAATTAAGCAATAAGACGACTACCGATCGATCTACCGAATAGAATTATTAACTTGAATGTAAGCAAGAATATAATGAAACAAACAATCTATTAAAAAACAATATTACATATTTAAGCTGTTAATATTTTACAAAAACATAAATATTAAAATTAAAGCGCTTTTTCAAACTTTTAACGCGTGACGTAGACGCGCAAAGAGAGTAAAAAGTTGCACACGGAAAGGCGTCTCCTACGTTTCCCTACTTCATGATCAATAACTGTAAATGCAGCTGCTGAAAAGAACGCAACAAATGAAGAAGCAGCGCGACGAAGTGCGACGGGGAATCTTTTGCTCTTGCCACAGAGCGCGCCAAATGACTAGGGGCGGCAAATAAAGACTATGCATGCGAGTATGTATGCACATGCATATGTATACACATATTATATGCAAAGTAAATGCAAAAAGCCATGTGCTTGTTGTCTATTCTGTTTTTCGCGCGCGCTTCCCCACTAACAATTACAAAATTCACACACAACAAGAAAGTATATAAAACGTTATTACAAAACAACGCAAAAAAGTTCATTCACCTGTGTGTGTGTATGTGTATTTGTGTGCGTTGTATATACATATGTATATGTATGAGTGCGCGCCCGCCATTGCCGCCCGCGCCAACGAGCCGGCAACAAGCCAAAGCAATGCATAGGCCATTAACTTTACACAAAAAACAATAAAAACGCGTTGAGCATATTATCATTATTAAACAAATTTATATTGCGTTAATTACTAATTGTTTAGCAACAAATACCAGCAAATGGAAATTTGCTTTTTCGCGTGTCTTTTTGCATTTGTTTGTGCATGTGTATGTGCGTGTCTGCATTGGCATTTGCTTAAAATTTATAAACACTTACTTGTTTATCAGTGCTTTCAAAGCAATCAATTGTGCTGCACTTTAATATTTATTATAATTGACTTACACACTTTAAAATAATCAAGACACTGCAGTTTAATAAAAATTTGCAATAATTATTCACAGCCGAGCCGCGCAATGCTAAAATGTAGAGTTGTCTCGTTCCGTGCGGAGTGTGTTCAATGGAACGAATCACTTCAAATGAACTGTCGAACTGGCTCAGTACTGCGTGCTCAGTTCGTGAGCCACTTGTGTACATTCCATTGGTGGTTCGCTGCTGTTTTTGTTCTTTGTTGTTTGTTATTCATTGCTTTGTGCGCTTTTTGTTTTATTGTTTGTTGTTTTTTGTTTTTTGTTTTATTGTTTGCTGTTATTGTTATGTTATTTTAACAGCTGTTTGAGCATAAATTGAATAATCAAGTTCGTTAGCTAGTTAAAAAGCACTACGAACTAAATTGTTTGTTTAACTTGAACTTAAGCAACTTAATTTCTGGTAAAAATATTTTGATTTTAACAGTTCGATTCATTAACTTAACGCGGCACGGGCTTTATAATAACAATTTATTGACTTTCATAAGATTTAAATGTTGTAAAGGCTAATGAAATACTAATATAATCTGCATCGGGCGATGAAGTTCAATTCGATTTCCTTTCAAAGTTTAAAATAGAAGCAAACATTTAAGCTAACATTTTAATTTTTAAACACTTAAACTGCACTTTTAACGAGCCATTCGTTTTATTGGTTTCAAACGTTCATAAGAACAACAATATATGTTCATCATGAACTACGAACCGGTTAGCTTGCAAAACAAAAATCGATATATTTTATCGAGTGTGAACAAAAAAAAATTGCAGTTAGATAAATTAAAACACCAGGAATAAAAAATTAATGTATTAAAAAATAAATATTAAATTTGTAGTCCCTTAAAGAAAGTTTTGGAATACACCTTAGAACATACAGCTGGTTGTTACCAACAAAAATTTAAACAAATTCAAAAATAAATTTATTCACCCACCGAACAATTCACTAACCCAAAATGTGTTTTTTTTTTAAAAATCGTTACGCATCGATAACTTACTACACATTTCAACAGCAAACAGCAGGTGTTTGTTTGCCTATCGATAAGAAACTGTTAAATTAAAATGCTAAAATAATGTTAACTTTCAGTCAGCTGTGGAGAGCTGTCAAGACATTGGGCTCATTCTCAGTTCTTAAATTTTTCGGTAAACAACGTCTGTGCGGACAACGGAATTGTGCGCTTTCAAAACCCATTAGCTCGCTGCGCATAAACGGAATAAGAATAACGAAAAAGTTGTTACAAAAAATAAATAAACAACAGCGTGGAAGCTTAAGAAAAATTTATAAAAGTGTTGTTTGTTTGAAAAGTTATCTAAAGAAACGACTAAAAAGTGTTTACAATAAGCAACTAGTACGAAAATTTTTAGAAGCCACCCTCTGTTGGCTTGTCAAATAATTATACATACCACCGCCACCGCCGCCCCCAGCTACTACATAAGCGCGTATGTGGCGCCAGCATATATAAAAACATAGTATATAAAACGCTGTCAACATTACTGTGAGTAATTTTTTTTTGTATTCTACAAGCTTTTTTTTTGTGTTTGTTTTCTTGTAGGTTTGTTATGTATGCTCCTTTCTTATTGATTTTCAAACACTTGACCACTAAATTCGCCGCTTTGTTTTTGTCGCGTTTTGTTTTGTGTTTTTGTGCTCCACTTTTCTCACTGTTTTCACATAATTGAGTTATTGCGTATGTGTGCGTGCCTACGCTTGCATACAGTCAAGGTAAAAAATATTTTGACAACTTTTGCTTTAAGGTATTAAAGATTTTTTCAAGAAAGCGAAGATTGTTCATTAAATTATTACCTACTTAATTAATTTTAAAGGGTCAGTAAATAAGTTTTTTAATATTTGGATTTTCGATGAGGGATCATCCATAAACTACGTGATACTCCAGGGGGTGGGGGGAGGGGTGTCTGGCAAAGCGTCACGATCATATGGAAAATCTTCAAAAATATTCCGTCACTGTGTCACAAGGGGGGCGGGAAGGGTCTATTTTGAGGAAAATCATCGTCACGTAGTTTATGGATGATCGCTAAACTGGCGTATACAGTCTCTTGGTAAGAGACCTTTCACATTGAATTTTGCAGCTTATAGGTCTCGTTGTACAGGAACAAATAAATGCCTAACTAATGTTTGTATTTATATATTCTAAAATTATTAACCTATCTTCATCAAATTAAAAATTTTGAAATTTTTTAGATAGATAATATGTATGCCTATATTTGATGATTTTGGTCGTAATCGGATGCCATATAACGCGAAATCGGTTTTGGCCCTATCTTCGTCATATATCAACCTTTCTCTATCAAATAGATGTTTAGAAATATTTAAGGCAGATATATGTACGTTTTGAGTTTGGTCTAAAACGTACCACTATATCATTTAGATGACGTTTTATCCTCCCTATACCACACCAAAAAAGGTGCTCGACATTTCACATCACAAGACCCTATATTTATTTTAGAAATAAAAATTAGATTGAATCCAAGCGAATCTCAAAAGTCGATTCTGCGGAAGACATCATACGACATCCCTTTTGCTAAACTTCTTACTTCCTATTTTTGTAAACAAAAACTACGCTATTTGAAATCTATCAAATCTGACTACAGTAAACGAAAAATGTCTAGTCCGTATTTCAGCCTATTTTTCTAATTTCCGTAGGTTAAAAAATTAGTTTCCTGTTTATTTCGAATGTAGCGATTTTTCGATATGCCGAAAAGAAAATTTGATAATAATATAAGAGTTCGCAGATAATCAGCCACGAAAAAGTATCCGAATAATTTTAGCTTCGACTGTTGCTGTGTACGTGCGCATGTGTGTGCATGTGTTATCATTCAACTTGGCCCTCGTTCTCATTGTTGTTGTCATTGCTTTTCATTTCTATTTTGTTTTCTTATTTTGGGGGTTGCTCTTGCTCCAAAACCCGTTATGTTTTTGCCAAATTTGAAACTGATTCACCTGCTGTTTACGGGCAGCTGCTACTTCTCAGCTGCGCCTCTGTTCCAACTCAGCTCCACCTTGGCTGCGTCTCAGCTTTAAAGCTTGCCAACAACAACAACAACTAAGGCAAATATGCGACTGAGTAATTACTGTGAAACAATAACCGGTTTTTGTTTATTGTTTTTTTTCTTTTGTCAAAGATTAAATTATGAAAACTGTGTTAAAAATTTATTATTTGACATCTGGCTGCTAAATGCAGTTAACTAATAACGCCAAAAGTTGTAAAATTTGTTACAGCATAAACTATATTAAAATATTTCTCAGTTTTTGGATAAAGTAGCGACTTAGTAACTGCTCCGTTAGCTTGCTTCAGTTGCTCATATCTCATCGGAAACCAGAGGCGCAGACAGCTTTTTGCATGGGGATCAAAATGGGTTATCAATAAATCGAGAGATCGATGAATGACTATTACTCCTTGTCAAAAAAGGAGAAAAGTAGGCCCACGGCAGTCAAAGAATTTAAATGTGTAATGTTTGCAGATCTGCGGATACTTTAAAAGAAATTTACTGCTGATTGTTCCTGTGTCTCCTTGGAAGGGCAAGTCCCTAATGCGTTTAGAACAGCTTCGAAATTGTGACACGACTGATCTTGTCGCATCTTAACTCGTTTATCGTCCATGACTTCTTGCTTTACTCCTGCCTTTTGAATTTAGTTTCTAACCACGTTAAAAACGGTTAAAATTTTGCGGAAGAGCCTATATCTACATAAGTGCCTAGATATCATTATTAGTAGTAAACAGTATTACAAAAAGTGTTACATTTAATTGAAAACTGTTTCACCAAAATTTACTGCTTACAGCATTTAATTTTTGAGGGCTTCGCTGATTTTCACTTGTATAGGTTAATACCTTTCCTATTATAAGAAAGAGAGAACGGTTTATACGCAACCTTAAAATACAAAACCTTGCAAACATAGAGAAGATAACTTAATAGTTAAAACGAATAAATAGTTCAAACCCGTAACTCTACAAAGAAAATTGGTCATTATGCAATTCTGGCATTGATTTCAAACCCCACCAAACTTAAAAATATTTTCCCAAATTTATTTGGCTCCAACAAAAACAGTTCTACGGCAACTTTTTGCAAGCTTGCAACAAACAATTTACAATGAGATTTCCTGTTGTTGTTTTCTGTTTGACATATGCCGCATGTGATGCATCAACAACCAGCACGATAGGGCTGTTCCAGCACAAATCCAGAAGGGTTCTTGGCATGCAACCAACTGGTAGCTAGTAGCTGCTACCCACGCCCATGCACACGCCCTGCCTGCCACACAGTGTTGCTTCTGTGGTGCGCCTCTTCAAGGTGTTCCATCCAGACACAGACACACAAACCCCAATCGATTTTCGTTGCATGTCTGTCGCTCTGTGTAAGCTTTGTAGTTGGGCTGTTATCCTTGGAACGTGTGCAGGCTTATGCCAGTACGCGTCATCAATATTATCATCATCATCATCATCATCATCATGAGCATAAAGCGGCGGTTAGTAACGAAAAAAAAAAACAAAAAATTCAAATTGGAAAATTGTACCGTTATGCGATACAAGAACAAGCAAAACTTTAGAAATGCCAGGAGCTAAAAATGGGGGAAGCTCCAAAGAATAAGCCGTACTGGCGTCATTTATTGCTGCCGACGTCTGGGTTGCCCTTTAAGTGCAAAAGTTTTATTTTATTGGAAAGCTGTTAGTTACATATTTCAAGTCATTGTCATGCAAAGAAAATACGCCATAAAAAATATATATATTTAAGTATATAAACTTTATGCATATGTATATTTTTTTCCAATAAACTTTATGCGATAAGAATAAACAATGCAAATGGAACAAAATTACTTCCTAGTAGCTAACTGAACGTGTAAAAAACTTTAGAACATTTCAGTAATACAATCTTTTAAAAAATACAAGAGCTGGCAACTTATATTTCGGGAACAGGCAATCCTAATGTAGTCAGATGAAATCTATCCTATAAGTAGTTGAGAACTTTTGGAACTCCTTTCTCAAGGAAACTACATCAACAAGGAAACCACGTTTGAAACTCTCTTCGTATTGCCCTACAAATTTTATATCGGTTGTTTGATTGTCCGGGATGTTTTGACCACCAGTGTCCATTTGATAGAGGAAGAAATGGGGATTTGCTATCAATCCTTTATAATGCTTATAATAATAACTATTCTTTTGGCGAGTCTACAAAGACATTCTTCAGTTCATGCATTGCCATATTAAAGCTGCCCAACGCATTTGGGTATTATGATCGATCGGTCCATAGGGTTCTAATCCGAAAATTTGGTTGCCATATCTAGCTTTTCATACATCTTTAGATAACTTTGGGGGGTCTTTCGAATGATACAATCATGAACGTAGCCATGGGGAAGTTTTTGGGGTTCAAACCTTTTATAATCCAAACAGATTAAAAATACGAAAATTTTTAAAGCTCTTGCTAAAAGTTTCCAATTAAAAAAAAAAGGGTAAGCTAATTCTTCTAGCCTACTGTATTGGGTGGCTTATAAATTGCTGATTCCGACTTGAGAAAAAATAATTGAATCTACGTGAAGTTATTTTTCTAAAGGTTGCTTTTGTCAAATCCGAGAGTAGTTTTTGGATGTCTAATATATCGTATCTATGAAAAACGCTTACAATTCTAAATCCAGACTTTAGCCAAACAAGACGCACATATTTCTGGTCATAACTTAGCCATCTAAAACTATCGCTTTGATTTCCCGGTTCACAATTTTGGAACTACTCGATTTTGCTCATTTCGATGTATTGGAGATTCCTCCGCCGCCTTGAAGCCACTTAAACAGTAACTTGACACTGGAAAACTCCCATAAGCTCGCACTAGGCCCACCCACTGAAATTCTTTTGCATTTTTACTACGCAAAAAACTTTCACGCACAATATCAAATTCTTTCAACTATGACCAAGTATCCACCAGTGGCGCCATCGTTAGAATTCAATCACTTTCGCTTGGAAGCCAAGAACTTAATGCTACCAACAGCTGCGCCAACAACTCCCAACAAGAAAATCTGAACTATGTATGTACACAACGTATACATACTTACAGATTGCACTGTGGCACGGGGTGGATGCTGTTTCGTTTGTCTAGTCGACAGAGCGCCGTCTGGCTGGTTGACTAGCTGGCATCCAACCACTTGGCATGCCAGGAGCAGCAGCAGCAGCAGCAGCAGCAATACTAAGGGGTATGCTGTATAAAGTTGTTTTGTCGGAATCCCCTTCCTTCCAATAACCAGCTGACGACTTGTTCGTTTTGGCCGTCTGACTACCCTTTGTTGTCTCAACAACATTTTATATGATATGATGTAGTATGTGGCATGTGGTACAGACAGTGTAATAGTAGTTCGAGTGCAGCACATATTTCTCTTAATGCGGTTTGTTTGCTTAGACTATACTTAAAGCCAGTTCATTTCCAATGCATTAGCCTTATTTGATTTTCTGGTGGAACTTTTTTTATATAAGAGTTTTGTATATTATTTGGTGTTTGCTCAACATTTTATGAAAGTCAATGGTAATAAAAGGTTATTGAGTTCTTGAGCATTTGATTAGCGCAAAAAAAAACTTAGGAGTGGTTTCATATTACTGTGAGGGTTATTTTGCTGTGTTGTGTTGTGCTAGAGGTCAAAGAAAAGTCGGCTAGAGGAATTTATAAAAAGGAAAATTTAAGTGAGTTATTGTACTTAAAGTAACACACATTTTTTGATATTTACGAATATATTTAAAGTACTACGTAAAAATCTTTTTAACAGTATTGCATGAAATGTAGTATCATGTCAAGTAACAAGTATTACAAAAGATCGAAAATTCCCAGCTCTTGCGATTTTTGAGTTGGAGGTGTTCTTATCAGGTGCGGATCTAGGATTTGGTCTTGGGGGGGTTCTTTACTTTGAAGTGTATATATATATCAGAGCTCGCAAAAGACTTTCAACCCATTTTTCAAACATTCGGGGATTCCCCAGGCATGCCTCAACTTTAACACAAGGATATGCTTAGTATTTGGGTACTATGTAATGTCTTCTTCTTCTTCATTTTAGAAACATTGCACATATACATAATACCTTTAACCCTACAGGGCATGAAAATTTAGTCGGAGGGGTGATCTGAGCCAAGTTTCTTGGCGACATGTTAAAGGTAGTGGCTTATTCAACGAAATGTTCGTCGAAGATATAAGAAAGGGGGATGATTTTAAGAAAAAACTCTTAAGTTTTTCTTTCGTTTATTAGGCTCACATTAAACACTTATACACTGAAGATAGAATGTCAGAAGAAAAAGAGGTTTAAAATCGATAGATTATTGCAGTAGTGTAGTTTCAGGTTCGACTGTATAGCGACTAATACGAAATTAATGAGTAAGGAACTCGTTCATGCCTAACCTTGAGTGATACAAAAAAAAGAAAATTCACTCTATCCAAATCCTCGCCTTTGTTTGTCCATCATTTCACTAAAAAACTAGTTAGCCCATCAACCAAAAATTGACAGACAAAATGCCAACTAAAAAAGACTCTTAGTGATACAAACCATAGGATTAAGTTTCCCCAAACAATACATTAACCATCTGTTATTTTGCAACCAATTTGTAAATTGAAACTTTTCTTGTCATGGAAGTGGCAGCTACCAAGAGATTTACATATAAACTATGCAAGCACATTTAGCCAACTAAATCCTACATGAATAAATTAAGTATGAAAACCTCGACGTTGTCTATTGGGATTTTTTTGAGCTGGGCTTGTCAGGCATATTAATGAGTACACAGAGAGCAAAAACAAAAAAAAAACAAAGGCTATGCAAATTTGTACTGCCACAGACATTGTGTGGGTGTAGGCAGGAGGATTTTAAAGGAAACCAACGAGTAAATGAGAGAGTAAAAACAACAAAGAAAAAAAGAAGTTAAATATTAAATTAAATGTTAATAATGACAAAGACAACGGTTAGCAGACGGCGTATCAAATCAAAAGAAGTCAAGGCCCGGCCAAAGAACCTCGCCGAACAAAGACAACAAGCAGCAGCAACAATAACAACAAGAACTACAACAAAGACAATTTCAGTGCGACCTACAGTAATTGAAAAAATGGCTTACGTTAGGATCCAGCGTAACCGACTACAATATACCCTTTAATTAAAAGAAGTACTTTTTTTACTCATCTTTCCTACGTCAGCTATGGGATGAAGTTCTAAGATCCTGTTGATTTCAACAACATATATTCCTTAGGATTTCAATAAGTATAAAAAATAAAATTGTACAATAAAATTTAGTGAGAAAAATGAGTTCGATCATATCCCATCGAGAAAAGCTATCTATGCTACTGGAGTTTATAAATTAAAATTTATTTTGGCTTTATTTCAATTATCCATCGTAAATAAATTAACCAAATTATTATTCCTCAGAATCTGTAATTTTTGTTTTAATTATTAGTCGCATTGATTGCAACAATTAAAATTCAAAATGCACCAGAATTGGTGAATACGACGGGCGTAATCGAATTTATAGATCGATATACTTTTAGTAGATTTAACCGGCACGTGGTACATCTGTCCCTTTCAGTTTGTCACAATAGATCTTTATTCGACTTTTATTTCTGACTTTACTTACTTTTGTATGAGTCCCAATGGTTTAAGACGATTAAAAATTGGCGATTAAGTCACTGCGTTCCATTCTGGAAGCTCTACTTGCGTTTTTCGTGAATCTTTACTGAGTTATTTGGCAGGCCGTTTCCAGTCCTCGTCTAAGCTAGAACCCGTTTGGTTTTACATTCACTAAACTTTCGAAGATATCCGATAACTTATAGCAGCTCATTTTTCAAATTAAAGAGGAAAAGTAAGTCTTCCCTTAAATGCTGTCCATTTTGGCACATATGTATAAAATTACGATTAAGGTGGGACACGAAGTCTGCTTTGATTTTAAAAAAACATTAAGCATATAATTTTTTTAGAAAAAGGAAGAGCCCGATGATAGGCAACTATGGAAAGTAAGGCACTTCTGCCCAAAACTGTCTTGTAAAAAGCGCCAATATCTATCTATCTGTAGTGTAAGATCTGCATATACTCATATACATATATTGTACTGACAAATATCTAATACTTCATCATTTCTGCTTTTAAAGGCATTTTTTCTGACAAATACTCTTCTTACATTTGTAAACAGCTGAATGTTGTTGATCAAGTTGTAAGTCTGGCACTTCTGCATCGTTTTGAGGGTTGTTCGCGTCGTTAGTTGTGCACTTCTGCAAGACAAAGTGAACATACAGATTAATTAAAGCTTACTATGAGTATTTTCCAAGATTATTGTTCCATAGTGGTTCTGAATAATCGCTTTTTTTAGCCTTCAAGGACACACAGACAAACGTAGAGATACAAATTTAAATTTTTGCTCTATGTTAGCCAAGCGTTAAGATCGAAATATAAGAGATTTATACGCATTCGTAAAATAAATACAGTAGCATTTAAATTTTGGTGTCTATTTAGGTATTTCCTATTGCCGGAGTGGCAGGCAGCAGGCCACAGTTTTGAAATAAATCTTATTTGATTTGGTGTCCCTGACACTAAATATTCTCAGAAAGCGTTTCTTTTTTCCGCTTCATGAGTTCGGCCTTGTTTCCTTCTTCCAGTTACATACATTTGAACAAGCTTAATATACCCTTTTTTTTTTAGTCCGTGAGTGACAGCCAGCAATAGCCCCGCAGTCTCCCCCAGTCCCCATACTCACCATAATTTCCAGACTCTGTTGGTGTCAAATAGCTGCCCACTGACATTACGTTTGCGGCCAGTTTGGCCAGGTGTCAGTGTCTGTTGGCAGCGGGTTAAGTGACCCTATCCGGCTGGGGCTTTTCCGTTGTACGTTCACCTAGTCGATTTGCTTTAATTTGAATTTTTGACCAATTTGTATGTGTGTTGGGGTCTCTTATGGCCAACTTAGTCATCGTTGCTGGCTAGAGCAGGCGCCGACCGTCATCCATGGTCGAATCATTTGGCTGACTAATCATTCGGTCGTGTGTCGCGTGCTTAGATGAAACTTGAAACCCTTCCCAAAAACAAAATTCAATGAACTTTTGGACAAGGCTTTGTTGTTTTTGTTATTATTTTTGACTTTGTTCATTGAAAATTGTTAATGTGTAGGAATATGTAGGTAAATACTATATATGCCTTATAATAATAATAATAATACATACTCAGGGTCTGTGTGCTTATCTATTGATCAAAGTGACTTCTATAAATGTTGCAAATTGGTTTTAATGAGCCGGAAAATTAAATTTACAACTGTGGGTTCAACGTTTAAGTAATTTGTGTGGGTTTTTGTGTGGTCTTGAAGAGATTGCAATGAAAGATAACTATGGCGCACTAAACTCTCAATCAATTTATGATAATTGATAGATTTTTATTTTGATAAGCACATGAAGTTGTACAGAAGTAGGGTTCATGTCTGTTCCATGCAGCATAAGACCTAGTAGTGTGACTGTTGAAGTCATTTCAAGAATTTCGAGAGGATTGGGATGGGCGTAAAAAATTTACAAAATCAAAGAGACAGGATCATGATGCAATGCATTTTACAAGGTGCCGCAAAGAAGTGCGCAATTGTGGCTGCATAGAAAACTGGTTCAACTTTTGTATGATAGTTATATGAAAAAGTGGACCAATTTTGATCAAACTTCACAAAAATGTTTAGTCTACAGCAAAATAGAACTGACATAAATTTGGTCACATTTTATGTGTTTCATATGTGTGTAAAGTTTCATCAAAATTTTTCCTATATTTCATGTAGCTACCATACTAAAATTGAACCTGCGCTGTCTTTTGCAGAGAGACACGAATTGTTGGATGATGGGTGAGGATTCTTAATGTCTGTTTCGGGACGAGTGGGATGGTATTATATTTTCTCTCCCGATCTCACCTCTACGTGGAGCACAATTTCCGATCGCTTTATTCGAAAGATATGGCCTACATTATTAGAAAAAGTGGTCGAATATATTGCAATACTGGCCATATTTTCCCTATATTATGTGGAGTGTTTTTTACCTTAACTTTCGACGCTTGAGTTTTTTTTAATTCAAGCTCAATAAAAAAAATAACACCAAAAAAACACCCTATATTAGCTACTTCACACCTAAATTATAACTGCATAGTACACAAAAGCGTCACAAAGAAAATTCCTCCTCAAGCAAATTATACAGCTTTTCAAAGAAAACATGTTACATGGAACCCAACTCAAATATCTTATAATAAGTACTTCTTGCAAAAGGCAGACGAAAAAAAAATATTTAAACAAGTGTTACAGTAGAAAAGACGTCGAAAAAAAGCTGTTAGCTGGATAAATTATGCATTAGCTTTAGGCTTCATTGGTTAACGTGTGTGTTGGGGGCGCCTTTGAAAGCCAAATACCGCTTGAGGCCTCATTAAAATGTTCTAATTAAAATTTCATGTAAAGCCATGCAGAAGCACATACATGGAATCAAATCAAAAACATTTCACACAAAATGGGTTCTTTCACCTCGAAAAGTGGGCGTAAATTGCGTGCACAGTAAAAGCAGCCCCCCAATGGTATTTACATTGCTCTTCCCCAGCTTCAGTGAGTTGCTTAAATTGCCACATAATTGGCATTTGAGTGGATGCAATGCGTGGTGCCATGGTGCCGTGGATGAAGCAAAAACAATTTTACATGGATTGCCACTTCCTGAAATAAATGCATGCAAAAAGCAATTTACATTAATGACCGACATACCCCAAAGATATTTACCATACAACACTACTGACCCCCAGTAAATTGAAGAAAAGTTGGGGGCAGGGGCGGTTCCAGTGCTGAGCGTCCTGGGAGTACGCACCAACCGATATTTTTAAGCTGCAAACTCAGTTAAAAATAGCACTGTTACTGAAATTTAAACCCCATCAAAATTTGTTTTCTAGATCCGCCCCTGGCTGGGTATAAGAAGTTTCAGCTCACTGCTTTACCCTTACTAGTATATCAAAATTGCACTTTCACATGCAATGCTCAAAAGACGTTGTTTCGGGCTCCATAATGGCACATACGTTTTACTTTTTATGAGTGCGCCCTAAAAAAACAAAAACAACAGCGTCTAAAATGTGGCACCCTTGGGTCCAACAACCTCTAGTATTATAGTTGTTTTTTTGTTGTTTCAATGGCCCATTGCAATTGCAGGCCCATTTCCGCCTCTATGTTTTTCCACTGTTTTTTGAGGTCAGACTCGCAATGCGCTACTTGGCCCCATTTCCTTGATGCGTTGGGTTGAAACTTGGGACTTAATGGATGGATGTACTTGTATGTACAACAATGCTTATATGTGGCCAGGCGCTATGGGGTTAAAATGAATGTATGTACTTGTACTTGTACTTGCTTAAGTATAACACCCTGGTATCGTGTGGCATCTTTGATAGCTGCGAAGCGTTAATTTATAGGCCAAACATTTGTTATGCCAAAATGTTTCGGGTGTTGAATTTCAAGTAGCTTGAAAATTGTTCCACTCTCTTGGCACAATGCTGTAATATGGTGTCGACAGGGGAAAAGCATAAAATTCTAAAATTTTAAAGTATAAATTAGGTAATTTATGCCATATCAAACTACTCTGAATAATTCAGTGACTTCTAACTTAATATTATCTGATTTCACTTGGATGTGACTGTGAATAGTAATACCTCCCATATGGTAATTGACATAGACCGTCTGTCTTCATGAACGACTAGATCTCAGAGTTGATTAGAATTTACGCCCCTTATAAGAGGTCACAAAATCGGTTGAACATAACATACCTATAGTCTCTACAGCTCCTATAGATCGAAAAAAGTTGAAGGATGTCACTGAAATGCTGACCAACTACTGAATCGATTTTATTGTATTTTCAAGTTTGCTTGACTTGAATCCTGGATTCACAATATGATCCGATCGGGCTCTAAGATAATCTGTTTTCTATTAATTTTCTATAAGCCGCTAACTAAACCAGCCTACCGATCACAGTTTTCCTCATCAAAAAATCGAATATTGCAAAAACTTTTGCTGAACCAGCGAATATCATAAGTTAAACCAACATTCGGGTAGAACATTGTTATTAACTATTTCTATTTATGTGTACAATTATTGATTAATATTCATTTTTAACTTTAACTTGCCGTATCATATTGTTTTTCGCTTAACCTTCGCACAATCCATGATCCATAACATTTAACCTGCTTTTATGGCCTTCAGTTCCATTTGCTTTGATAACTTGTTCTCTGAACCTTGTCCAATTTCCAGTGACATGGCTCAACATTTCACTTTCATGTGAAAACTTTTGCCTA
Organism: Chymomyza fuscimana; assembly: GCA_949987675.1. Lineage (NCBI taxonomy): Eukaryota > Metazoa > Arthropoda > Insecta > Diptera > Drosophilidae > Chymomyza > Chymomyza fuscimana. The sequence goes on along the minus strand of OX465088.1, from coordinate 128,139,392 downwards.
TAAACAGCAAACAACAATTTGATATGGCCTTTGAGCGGCTTTTGACTTATGCCAAGTTCCCACAAAAACCCATAGATACACGCACACAAATGCATATTGAATGCATTTACATAGATACAGCGTAGTAGTAGTAGTAGTAGTATTTATATGCAATATAATCTTTGAGCAACTTGTCATCGTCGTCGCTTTCAATGAAGTGAAAACTTTTCAAGTGCAAGTCAACCCAGCCCAACCCAGAGAGCATCTATCTAAGCCAACAGAGTCATCTGCATAAGTCAGGGGCGAAGACACTTAAACGCTACAGCGCTTTAGATATTTTGGGAGGTTTAGACACCAGCATTATCCCTCTGTATACGCCACTGCTTTTGAGATTGCTGCATTTGGTGCGCTTTTACCATGCAGCGCTGCCTCCCCCTCCGCTGCGTTGTTTACATTTCTTTGGCACGCATCTCACTCCATGACATTAAAGTAAACACACCAGAGAGATAAATAATAGAATTGAGTTGCTGCTGCTGCTTTCTGTAGCTGTTGAAATTGTGGCACAAGGTTGTTGCAAGTCTTTAGAAATTGTTATTTACTCATTTGTTGACTTGGTAGTGCAACTAGTGAAGACGGCTTAGACGGCTAATAGCCTTGAGCTGTGGCAACTAACTACATAAAATATATACATCTACGTATCTAAGTGATACTTGAGCTACTTCGAAATGTGTGTCTGCGAGGCCATCAGATTTAAATGAAGTCGCTGAGCGCTTGGTTGCCTAAATATATTTTGCTTTCGTGTACAGGGCTGTCCAGAAGCGGGAGGGAGAATGTAGGAACTCTTTGTATTCGCGTTTACAAAAGCGTTCCAGCTGTTAGTGAAGATTTTAGAATTGTTGTATATGGTCATCTAAAGGCTTAATGAGGGGCCCCAAATTCCTTTTCTGTTGGAATATTTCTCCGTATTTGGGTAACTTCGTTCATCTATTACGATCAATATTGGCACCACTTTTTTTGTATTTTGCTCTATAAAGTTAAAAGCATTAAAGACATGCGGCTTTCGATTAAGTCAAATATCTATGTAACAAAATCTTCTGTAGCAACACAGTTCTTAAATATCAAGCTACCTTTCTGGTGGTTGCGGCCTAATACTGCGTACTGCAATGAGATGGTACTGAAATCAAATGAAAGGTTCTTTGCTTCTTCATCACTTTCATCTCTAATTCCTATTTTAAATTTTCATTTATTCTCCGTTTCAAGGTAAGCAGCTGTACTGGGCAACATTAACTTCTTTCAATATATAAGACATAGAACGACTTCCCCAAGTACTGGATGCGTTTCCTGCAAAGCCATAAACTTAGTGTTGGATGCTTTCTTTATCTTTTTCATCACCGTCGCGATGATGATGCAGAACCATGTGCCATCTAGGATAATGTTAATTCTGTTCTTGATAAAGCGCAGATGCTCATCTCGCATCATCTCATCAGGTTTTTATATTATCTACTTTGGGCACAAGTTTATGGAAACAATGTTTTGTGTTTTACACCTAGAAGAAAAGAAGTAAGGCCCACAACCTATTTACTAAAACGATCAGGACGATAAAAGAAACAGATTCGACGAAGTCCATCCAAATAAAAGAGCTTGAAGCACGATGATCCAGTTCTTCAATTGCATTATCCTCCTTTTCCCTCCAATACAATTTGGCGATTCATTTTACCATTTTTTCAAGTACGAAACAAAACGAATTTTACACCAAACACGTTTTTTTTTGCCCGATCGGTCCTATGGGGACTATATGATATAGTCAACCAATTTTCGAAAAATGTAGTACAGTGCCTGGGAGCTCTAGAAAACTTTGGAACGCCAAATTTGGTCACGATATTTTCATAAACAATATATATAGTTAACCGATTTTGATCAAATTTGGTACAGTGCTTCGAAACTATAAAAAACTTAAAAACGAAATATCCATCTAAAACTTTCTTTTTTTCGGGGTCCTCTGAGACACTCCTATGGGAGCTATATAATATGATCCCGATACTGAAAAAATAAAATAAACTTGTCTCCTATGGAATAATAAGCGATCTAATCTGAAAGATTGATTGTTCTAGCTCTTACCATCTCTGAGTTCTAGGCGTTCATAAGGACGGATAGACATACAGACAGACAGACGGACATGGGTACATCGACTTCTCTAGTCACTCTGATTATACGTTAGGTAACTTTGGAGGGTCTCTGGCGACTTCTTCTATATGTTACATATATTTTCGGCTTGCAAAAACTTAATACTATGTATACCCTTTGTACCATATGGTACAGGGTATAAAAAATTCCTCATTCCTAAAAATTCATAGTTGGCCTACATTTACGTTTACACAAATCTAAGGACTGTTTCGGCGTTTTTGATGTTGATAACAGTAGTCGAAACCGAAATTTCGAATTCGAAAATTCCTCTTTCCTTAAAATTCACAATTAGCCTACCTAGACATCTGCACAAACCTAGGAACTGTTTGTTCCTTACCTTTTTTGATTTTGATTCCTAAAAAATACTCGAGAAATCTGTAAAAACTGTTTTGACAGATTGAATAATCAAATTCGAAGTCCGGAACAGGCCTAAATATAATAAAATTCGGTTACGATTAAAACTTAAGTTCGTCTTTTAACTACCATACTTTATGTCCGGCTTTACTGAACTTTTGTGGCACACAATAACATTTCACCAAAAAAAAACTCCAATTAAATAATTTTAATAACTTTTGTTTGGTTTGTTCATTTCGAGTACGTCTGCTTATTGTCTAATTGACTTTAAGTTAATTATAACCTCAAAACATGCAACATCTGTGCAAATATTTTTCCTTTAGACTTCTCATTATTTATTTATATATATTTTATTTTTTGTTTACCGGAAGCTCAGATAACAAAAAAAAAAAGAAAAAGAAAAATTTAATAGCAACAAACGCCAGTTGGAATATAAATCTTTCAGGCGAATTGGCAGATTAAAATTGTTTGTATATGGGCCTGGTACCATTAACCTCAGCATGAGGTAGGCGTTGCCAGTGCGTCTGTCTGGTGCTACTTACTACTGGGCTATGTGTGCCATGTGTTGCTATAAATATGTAGATTCCGACTATTTATAGCATCTCAGCAAGTTGCAAGAGGCAAGAATGTTTTAGCCGGGAAATCCCAACTATAAAATGCGCTATAAAAGTTTTCTTTGATTCATTGCAACATGTCTTGAAATTAGTTCCTAGAACTATAAAGTAAACTATGCAAAGGGGGAATTCTTGCAAAAGACGAGGTAATGGACAGCTTCAAAAGGAACTAAAACCTTATCTTCTAAAAGCACTATGATCACCTTTTGTTGGAATGCTCATTATGATATTCTGGACCCTTCATTGGAGATCTTGGAGACAAAAATCAATAAAAAGAAAGTCCCATTCTTATAATTTTTGAAACTCTTTAAAAGTGTTGTGTATTCCAAAAATATGGTTCAATATTGTATCCTTATATCCGTTTGTACGGACGATATTATAAGACAACCATTGAAAAAACAAATCTCAAATCTCTTGGCGGCTGAGCTAGTCCAACTCTCGGAACAATATTCATAATTTCGAAGCTTTCTAGTTCGATGACTTCGAGCACTGAGATCCTATATCCGCCAAAGATGGGATGTCCTTCTTCTGGCTCTAACCAGAGCCTCACACTCAGTGAGTATGTATTGAGATGGTTCTAGTTGGATGACTTTGAGTTTTAAGGGGGATACCGCTAAAGAGGGATATCCTTCATTTTAAGCCTGAGCTTCATACTTAGTAAAGGAAGATTCCTTCTTAAACACATAGAACCTACCGTTAATAGAATCCGTGATTCCCAACATGTTTAGTTGTTTCCTGACTCTGTAGTGAACTGTAAGCAGGGGGTGGCACCGGTGGAATTCGCCTCGCTTTTCTGAACCGATCTACTCTAATGTAACGGCCGTAATGGCTGTTTGTTGGGGCCCAGATCCTACCCAAATATGTTTGTACAACCAGAGATCCCTTTTTGCGCTCCCGATTGGCTGTGACTTACATGAGTAACTTGATATTATTGTGGAAGAGATTTGAAAAGTGAATATCAACAACATTTCAATTTAAAATATGTCAAATTAAAAATAACTATCAAAGGAGAATTATTTAAAACTTACTTATTTTGTCATTTCGAAAAAAAAAAAATCATGGGCGCCAAGAAGAGCAATCACGTATTCTTTTGGACTACCGTGGCGACACTTGTAACTTGCATGGTACTTATTGCCATTTTTTCGGGCTTCGAGCATGAGACCAAGAAATTCAAGACGCTTTTGGTAACCGTTGTGCTGGTACTACTCTTTCAGTATCTCATAGGGGATCCCATAAAATTTGCACTACTGGCCATTGATGCTGCCTGCTGGCCGCCAAAACAGCGAAAATTTGCCGCGGATCGTGATGCAACACGCCATGATCGTATGGATTATCTCAAGCTACGACTTAGCAGCTTACGCTCTCAGCTGCTTGTTACGCAACAGCATCGCAATGAGAAGCTCAATGAGAGTTACAAACACATAGCGATGGATTTGTGGTTATATGGGAAATACTATTTCTTTCTAATGTGCGTGGTGCTGGTATACCAGGATTCAACCATATATTACAATACGCACAATATGAGGCGGCTTTTTTGGGAAAATCATACGGATTACTTTGGCTTGAAGGAGGTTTATCATATGAATCAATTATTCGATTTTGTGGAATCCTCACTGATTAGTGCGTTTAATCCGAATGGCAGTGAAGCGGGCGTATCCAGTTGGGTGCACGGCGAGCAGACGAAAATGTTGGGCGTTGTACGTTTGCGTCAGCTGCGTTTGAAAAAAGAGAGTTTTGGACTAGGTACGCCGGAATTTACCGAGGCGAATTATATGCCCGAATGGCAGCTGCCATATCGTAGATTGCATTATACGGACAAGTACTGGCGCATATATGAGCCTTGGTTGCCCATATCCAGCTCGTACGACTTAATAGATGGTTTACTCTTAAATTTCGATCACGTGGGCAACTTTTTAAGTTATCCGGAGTTAAAGGGTTATGTAGCGCTGCTGGCACGTAGCAAGCAGAATAGCATGAAGGTTTTGGATTATCTGACGGAATATCGTTGGCTGAACTATAATACTTCTGCCGTATTTATGGACTTTACGCTTTACAATGTGGATATCAATATATTCAGTGTCTGCACGTTGCGTGTTGAGCAGACGCCCTTTGGTGGCACAATACCACATGTGGATGTGGAAAGTGTTAAGCTGCTGGAAAACCTGGATCAGCTGTCTTTCGTGGGACTGCTTGTGCTGCTGCTCTATCTTATAGTGGTCATACAGTTTTCCAAAGCGTTGGTCTTAAAGCTCTGGTATGAACCTGCCGAACTACGCAGCACGTGGAATAAGCTGGACTTGGTCATAGTTTTGTTGAACATAACCGTAGTAACGTTAATTATTTTAAGAGAATGGCTGGTGGCAAACATGCTGAAGAAGGTTGAGGGTGCCAGTAAAATGGAATTCATAGATTTTCGACGTCCTACACGTCTGCAAAATCTGACCACCGTCATGGTGGGATTTCTAATCTGCATAACCACATTGCGTTTGTGGAAAGTGCTGCAGTTTTCCAGCGTCTTTCAGCTCTTTACGTCGACGCTTTATCTGGCCTGGAAGAGTGTGATGAGCACCGCCGTTGTTATAGGCATCTTTCTGGTGGCTTTTGGCATAGCCGTTGTCACCATCAATGGCAATTATAGCTCGAATTTTAATCGTCTTGTAACCTGCATTGTCACCTGCATGTCTTTCTCATTTGGCTATAGCTCACACGTAAATCCCGAGGATCTGTTTTATGGTGGCACATGGTTGGGCATGATACTCTATGGCATCTTGGCATTTGTTATTGCTGTCCTATTGATAAACGTATTCGTTGCGATTATAAACGATTACTTTACTACGGCAAAAGCTCACCGAGATGCGCAATATGTGCGTCACATTAATTTCATACAGTTTCTACGCGTGGAATATGCGCATTATTTTCGATTCTTTCGAAAGCTACGATTTTTTCGCAAAAAATATCATCGTCAGCATCGCACTGTTGCTGAAAATGTTAAATTTATTCTGGATGCACGGGATATTCAGCATGAAAAACAAAATAAATTTAAAGTTTTGACTGCAAAACAGCAGAAAATAAAACAAGTCGAAGATCAGGAAGATTATAAGCGTCGTATAGAACGTTTGTATACCTTGTCGGCCATTATGCAAACACAAATGGAGTTATTGGAACGCATGCTTTTTGCTGAAAAGGATGATGAACAGCAAGAAGCATTGCCAAAAGAAAATCGCTAGAGCTGGGAAATTAATAATCAATTATAATCTTTAAATTTTTATTCACAATGTTAATAGTATGTTTTTTAAAATCCTTAAAATATATTATAGAATATATTCACGAAATTTTTGTATGTGTAGATCGTTAGTTTTGGGGAGAGACACATTTAACCGAAATTTAGTGAATCTTGAGGGAAAGGAACTGATATATAGTAGGTCTGGAAATAAAATGTCGGTATTTTCTCTGCTTTTGTTAGGATAGTCAAGATTGCAAGACCCGACACTATTAAGATTGTCTTAGATTTCTATTCCAATTTGTCGATGTACAATCCATGCCAATATAGCAAAAAACTATTCAATAGTAAGTAATATGAAAACATGAAGGTAATAATAATATTGATATTGACCTCACATCGATGTGATTTTTTGTATAGCTTTTTGACAGTGCTTATATAGCGTTATTTAAGTTTTGGCTAAGCATGTGAACACTCTGATATTTCGAAATGGAAACCCAAGGATCACACAATTTTTGTAAATATGCACATTTGAAATTTTCATATTATTTTTCAACTTACATATATTTTCGGTTTAAGCCGAATCAATCCCATAGCATAATCAGAAATTTAATAAAATAGTAAAAAAAAAAAGTTAAGATATATCCTGATATTTTTCTTAAAACATCGATGATTTTCGATAGTCGAAAATATCGATTTACTCGCCGCATAGGTGTTTGCACGTCTTTCACAATCAGAAAGTCCAGCTGCATTAATCTATTCTTGGAAGATCACAAGTAGCCATATTTTATAGCTATATACACTAGGGTGGCCATTTTTGCAACATCTCACGATTTTACTAACGCCACCCCCTAAAAAGTTTCCTTTTTACCTGCATATAGCGCCTGTAAAATTTAAAAACGATCCGAATGTATTTGATGGGTCCGGCAATAGGTCAAAGGTCATAAAAAATGTTCATATGAATGCATAAATAGCGACCAAATCGTAAGTTTGACAAAACCATGTTCCAATATAATCAATGGGTAATTTAATTATCTACAGTCGAGAAAAAAAATTATCGAAATCAGTTTAGTATAACCAGAGATACTTACTGTTACGTAAAGGCACTTTTTTTTTTTTTTTTTTTAATTTCGAAAAATGGTTTTTTCAAAATATCTCGAAGCCCGTTTCATGAAAAAAAATGTTGACTGCATTTTCGGTTTTAGCATGTCATTTTACTACAGAAACGATTCAAAAATGTTAAGGATACGAACATTTTTTTTTATTTGTAAACTGGTGTAATTAGTCAATTTAATCAATTTTAGAGCTTACCAAATTTATTTAGGTCGACTCTATATTTTTTTAAAATTATGTTTTGATAGATATGAGACCTTTTAAACCATAATTTGTCTGATTGGTAACAAGATTTTAAAGTTTATGTAGAACAATTCAGTCAAAAACGGGAAAAGTGCAAGGTATGACCTTTGACCTATTGCCGGACCCATCAAATACATTCGGATCGTTTTTAAATTTTACGGGCGCTATATGCAGGTAAAAAGGAAACTTTTTAGGGGGTGGCGTTATTGATATCGACGGCTTAAAAATCCTCCATACCAGCGGCGGCCACCCTAATATACACTCTCCCTCCCTCAAACAGTTAGGAAGCAGTACCACCCTGTCTCTCAAACCCGTTGTTTACAAACAGCTAACCGAACAATATTGTGGAAGAACTTGTAGAATTTTGCTAAAGATATTGAAATTGAAGATAACGCACTAGCGACATCGAAATTTAATTTCGATCTTAGGTGTTATCTACGGACTGGAGTGCAATTTGACAAGCTTTATAAAGTTCGCAAGATATTCTGTTAGACAATAAATCCTTCCGAAATGTAGTCTAACTAGGCTTAGATTTTCTGATCGCAATATTTTTCCAACTCGAGCCAGTGAAGTGTGTTTGTTGCTATAGGGGTTCACTGTCTTAGTATGATGGAGTCTGTTTTCTGAGGGAAGACAAAAGAATTTCTTTTATTGGAATCTGTCTAAAGATTTTATGGTTTGAAGATAAAGTGAAGCACATTTCATCCCGCATGAATAAAATAGCATCGGGAGTAGCTTTTAGATGTAGTTAAGTGTAGCTTAAATTTATTTTTCTCTGTGAAACGGCTGGTTACCATATTAATAATTTTGTGATCTTATCTTACTTGTATCCCAGGTTGTTCTAATAAATTTAATAGGTAGTTTGGAGAATTTTTTTGCTTCTCAATAAAAGATCTCTGTCGAGGTAAACTTTAAAACTGCTTTTTCAACCAGCATATATTATCAGTATAATGCTAGTCTTATTACAAAAAACAAACGAAAAAAAATGAATCGATAAGCATTTCTTTTTCAAATCTTGCAAACTTTATGGCGTTTCTAAGATATTCCCTCTAAGTACAATAGCTATAAATTTTGTTGTTGTTTAATGCTTTTAGTTGAAAACCAGATACAAATGTTTGTTTACACAATAATTCAGTATTTCTTACCCGACCCCCCAATAACCTCATTTGCGCAATTAATGTTATGCACTTAGTGTTAAAAATTAAATTTCACATTTTCACGCTTGATTGGTTTTCAGTGTTGAAAATTTTCATGCTTATATTGTTTTGTTATGTTTTGTTTCTCTAGTTTCTGTGAACTGCATAAAAGTGTCGATTGATTGTGTGGCACACGCTTTAGAATTAAAATTTTTTTTATGTGATTTGGGGCGTGTCAAAAGTTCATGCTGGAAATAGAGTTTCGGGGTGAGCCAATGGTGTCATGATGGAGTCGCATTGAATGCTGATGGTGTTGACAGAGTGCAGAGATAACAAAAAACTCTGAAGAAAAACAAAGAGAGCATAATCATAGTTGGGACCCTAACGGATTGCAGTCGATGCGGAAAAGTTCTACATGTGACTTCGACACGGTAGGCAGCTGGTTCTCACTCTTGCAAGACCACGAAAGTCTCTGTTCATATCGTGGATTTTAGCGAACATATCGAACTCGATCCGTTCTTCTGCGGAAAAAAACTGTTTACGGTCTTGAGAGCTGTTTCTGATAGAAATTCTGGAACTTACTTTTAAGAAATATGCTTAGAAAAAATTCGCTGTTCGTTTATTTCGAACAGTGTCAATTTGTATATAATTTATTTATACTCTTATTTTATGAGGTAAACAAAATTTTTTGTAATCAAATGCATTTCACTTGCAAGTATACTTGAATCGATCCATCAAAAAATATTGAGTAACATTTCAATTGGCAGCTGGAATACTGAAAATGTAATTGTAACTGATCGATAGTCAGCTGTGATGTATTGCGTATGTTGCATTGTTATCGATAGAATAAAATATAATTATAAGTATAATGAAAGTGCAGAGTAAAAATAGAAAAATGATTCGGATATATGCGTAGACCATATGAGGTTAGGTTAAACCAGTGTATCTCTATGAGCTAGTTGCAGAAAAACCTAATAGTAACTATTAGATTAAGTGGTGAGAAATTAATATTGAAAGGAAACTTCTTGGCAACAAAAGGAAAGAAAAGGCAACTTAAATTAAAAGAAGAAAATTTGTTCTGAAACCAATTTGGATACTTTATTCTGAAGCCTCATCAATGACGTTTATGTCTAAAATGCAGGTGCGGATCCAGGATTCGGTTCATAGGGGTGTTTTTCACTTTGAAGTGTATATATATCAGGGCTCGCAAAAAACGTCACTGCTGAAAAGTGACATTCCATAACTGTTCACCCGATGAACTTTGAACATGAACTTTCGCAATAGGTATGTTTTAATGTCATCTTTTAGGAGGTCTTAAACTGTCTTAAATCTGTTATACAGAGTAGAAAATAAGTCTAAGGACGAAAAAATCAATTAATGACCGAATTTTGAGTAACAAAAGAAATAAAAGATTACAGCAAACCACGATGGCATCCTGCCAAAAAATAACGTTTACTTCTCTGCGCTTGTGTTGTCCACGGGATCCAGCTTGAAGTACCTTGGAAAATCGAAAAAAAAAAAAAAAAACTAAGATCAGCTTTCAACATTTTATTCCACAAATCTGTTTCCAATTACTTAACAATTTGTTATAGTAAAGGGCTCTACTCTCTCCACATTATCACAAATTTGCCTAGTCCGCTCCGAAAATACGAATTTTATCACGATTTTAGACTTTTTCCAGCCTTATTTTATTCTTGAACATTGTTATCTTTAAGGTTTGTAGGTATTAAAAGAATATCTCTATTCTAGAACAAAAAAAAATAAGCTAACAGAATTTTATTTTAAAATGATACAAAAGCCGAGTTGACGATTTCAGAATTTTTCCCGGATTATTTCAAATTTGAAGATTCTTATTTTAAGAAAATAAATAAATAACTCTTTAAACAAAAATTGGGAGTTCGGACACGACTTTAGAATACTACATTACGATATTTTTTGTGAAACAATTATTTTTGGGCTTATTTAAAAAAAAAATCCGATTCATGATAAACCTTTTTTTATTTATTTAAATTATTTGTTTTATTTTTTTGTGGTGTTATGGGACCTATATAATACAACCCAGATGTCGAAAAAATAAAAATAAATTTGTGCAGTACTGCACGGCATTCTACTGAAGATGTTTGTTCTTCTTTTTTCATCTGACTCAGTGTGAACGGCCATTATTAAATTTGGAAATAATTAAGAACAGCGCTGACGATCTATTTTAAAAATAAATTAAGTGTTCCAGATCAACATATCATCAGTACATTTGTTATAATCCATTTAAAACTCTTGAAATCAAAAGCTGACGAAATGCTAGGGCTATCAACAAAGATTTGTATTTATAGCCAACAATATGTTGAATAGGATAAACTCATACTAGGAAAGCGGTCACGTGTCGTATGCGCAATTCAAAAGACAAATAAAACCCACAATTACCAGCTGAATAACAATGTGGGTATCTAGCCATACCATATTAATATACAACTTTTTATAAGGTAAATATATACAGAAACAGAACCCGAACCAGATACATACTGACTCGAGTTAGGCGCCTTTTGTGTGTCAAGTGATTCTGATGAATGCTGTGGCACGCATGAATCGAGGAAATGTCATAAGAGCCTCGTAAGACCCCACATACAACGATACAATACCACCAGGTGGCACTAGAAAAATGGAGCACTGAGAAGGCATAAATACACTGTACAAAATGATTGTGTGGTTGTTACTGCTTTTGTTGTTTTGCGGTTGGCATTGGGCGTCCATATCAATGTGTTGTGAGCTTTTGTGGTTGGGTTGGGCCGCCGGAGATGACGCCCCCGCAGCCGCCTGCAGCATAATCTCCTGAATGCACATTATTGTTACAATATATTTAAATTGAATTGTTTGATGCAATCTAGTGGGTCTTTTAATCAAGCCATAAAGCTTTAAGCCGATTGATTGACGTAACAGCTCTGAGTGAATTGCAATTGTTCATGCAACTTTGTTGCGCTCCAATGCACTCCATGTAGCATGCCTCTGTGGCATTTATGCCAAATATTTGTATTCCTTTTGGGAAAATTGCAGCTTGCGGCTGTAATTTGGGTTAATTTGTTTTAGTCTAATGCTAGGAGTGGTTTTCGAAACGACAATTTCAATCTTTAGCGTAAATATTTAAAGAAAACTTTTTTCGCAGTGGATTTGAGAAATGTTTACTTTTAGATTTCGTAGCTGCCTTGAATAATATTCAATTAGATTTGTCTGTCGATTGATATGTGTGCGAGAAGTTCAAGGTGTTGAGCCATTTAGCATTGGCGGCTGAACCAAGTTGATTGCAGCTGGCACTTTTATACAAAGCAATTAATTAAAAAATTTGATGAATTGAAGCTGAGTTATTTTCATTTGAATGTGTTTCCGTAGTACCATCGATTGAATTCGATTTGATTAGATTTCATTGATTAATAGCTCAAAAATTGAATAACGCAATCATACTGAACTTTTCGAGTGGGTCTGGTTTAATACAATCCTAATAATTTTCAATAGACGTTAAAAACCAGTTTTTATACCCTTTATCCAAAGGGTAAGGTGACCAAAATGATGAAGGCGATGGCAGCAATTGACAGCGTTTTAGCATTTTTGAAACAAAACTCGAATTTTTGACGATTTCGAAATGTTTTTTTATATACCCTTTACCTTAAGTGCATGTTGGAAATGTGACATAGAGAAGAACACACCCGAAAGTCACCTAAGTATACTCAAGTTGACTAGAGAAGTCGATATAGACCACTTCAAGCTTAATTGACAAATTTTTGGAAAAAATGCAAAATTTTCATGCGCCAATACCTTCATACCTTCCATATTTATAGTTGTCAAAATATTTACTTTTATGTGTACTTAGTTTTAGTTCAGTGACGTCACCCAGTTTAATGTGTTGCTTAATAACAAAAGGATTACAGAAGCCCTTTCGGATGGGTTGTAAAGTGAATTACTTATAACAATATAAGCCCTGATTAAAAAACCTATTCAACAAAAAAATTACAATTAGAGAGTCAAATTTTATATTGGAATATTGAAAAAAATCTACTTCAATGCCTTAGAACTCTCTTTTATTAAAATTTATGTATATTACGACGCCAATTGTACTATAATATTATATTATATACATATATAACTATTGTTAAGCTGTACTACACTTTTTTTTGTCAAAAATTATGACTTTAAAAAAATACGTATACGCAATGTGGCCTCATATGGGCGGTAAACATGTTCAGGTCGATACAAAGTCTTGTGAAAATATTATACGTGCTATCCACCAAGTTGCAGGACTCTACAAGCATTTCTCTACTTTTCAAAAGATTTGGTGTATTATATAGCTTCTCCCTATAGGAGGAATTGTTGTATAGGACTTAAAAAAAAATTAAATGTCTTAAGTACTTAATCGAAAGCTACTTAAAGTAACCAAGCAACATCGCTTGTCATCACACACTATAAAGAGCACACTGGGCTAAACCGCACTCAGTATTACTCGATCAACATCTGCTGGATGCGTGGTCACTTTCGCATAGCTGGTAATGAGGGGCGGACGAGTGCGTTTGACACATCTCCCGAGCACTCTGGCTAATAAACAATCAAAAGCAAACTTCCGAACTCCTGCGTTTCAACTTGGCACTCCGCCATAGGCCTATTGACTAAGAGGATGCATGTTCCCCACAACAAATTCTGTTGCAGCTGCGTGGATGAGGTGGAGATAGAAAGCATCCAGCACGTGTTGTGTGACTGCCCGGCACTTCTTAAGAAACGCACCGAGTATCTGGAAAAACCCTTCGGTAAACGAAGGCAAGACAAAGTATATGCTGTCTACGAACAGGGACACACGGCGCCTAGGCTCCCATGTTGTAGCGGACCACTATACTTTTCAAGTTGTCAAGGAGTTCACGTACCTTGGCACCACCGTTAACACCGGAAATGATACCAGCCTGGAGATAAAACGAAGAATCAAACTTGCCAATAGGTCTCAGTAAACAGATGTGTAGCAGAGACCTCTCTCGACCGACAAAACTAACACTCTACAAGGCGCTCATCTTGCCCGTGTTCTTATACGGCGCAGAAGCATGGGTTGTGTCGCGGACGGATGCAGCCGCGCTTGGGGTGTTCGAGAGAAAAATACTTCGTAAAATCTTCGGTCCCGTTCGTTTTGGGAACGACTATCGCATACGGATGAACCACGAACTATATGAGCTATACGATGACATAGATGTTGTCCGGCGCATCACAATACAACGTCTACGCTGGCTCGGGCATGTTGTACGTATGGATGAAGAAACTCCAGCGAGAAAGGTGTTCGAAGCGAAAGTCGACGAAGGGAGACGAAGGGGACGACCACGACTCCGATGGAAAGATCAGGTAGAGGAGACCTATCCTCCCTTGGTATTTCTAATTGGAGAAGGCGCGCGCAAAGCAGAGGCGCCTGGCGAGAGCTGTTGAGGTCGGCCGTAACCCGATAACGGGTTGTCATGGCCACATAATAATAATAATTATATCAAAATCCGGGCCTTTCAGCCCTTTAACCACTTACTACTAGTAAAATTCCATTAAGGTAGCACAAATTTAGATTCTAAGTCTCCATAAATAAAAAAGACACAATTAAGTCCAACAATAGCAATGATAAATTCTTATCTTGCACAGCAGTATATGCATGATGCATTTCCTTAAACAACCTACACAAAACCATTTAAGTGTATATACATATAATGCACATAAGTGCACATGTAAATAAAATCAACTACTTGGCTTTTTATAACCAATTAAGTCACGTTGTCTTTTCCACCGGCCCGTAAAAGTTTTCATTAAAAAAATAAAAACAGTCGTAAAACCGACTACTAAGATCTTTAATACCATATATGAAACCATATGTGCAATTTAAATGATTAATGCGAAAATTTTAAAATCACCATTAAAAATGTCACAATAAAATGGAAAATTTACTTGCATGCTCAAAATGCAAGTGAGAAACTTGAAAAAAACAAGTTAGAGTAGCTTTTTTTATTGGAACTACTAAAAAATTAAAAATTTGGTACAATTTTTTTTGTTTCGGTTTTTTTGTCTGACGGAACTTTAAGTTAAATCAAATAGTATAAAAATTGGAAGCTTATATGCCTTTAACACTTAGATGATCCTATTAAGCAAATCCAAAAGTTGTATGATAAAGGTAAACGAACTTTTCTAGTTTATATTACCGTCCTATTCAAATTTTGATGCAATATTCTTTAGTAGTTGCAATGGTGTATATGTTTTAGCAATATACTTAAAGTTTTGATAACTCCCAAAAGGATTCTTGTAGGTATTTTTTTACAAAAAACCCGAACTGTCTTCTTTGAGCTTGAAAAATTCTTTTTTTTTAAAGGGTGTAACGTTTGTTTTTCCTAGGAATTTCTTTTGAGGAAATTAAATCTCAAATATTTCGTAAACATAGATAAACTTTTTACAATGAAGTATAATTATACTTACCCTTAAAAAAATCTTCGAATCCAAACGCTTTTTTTGTTGCAGCACTGAGCCAGAGCGTCATTTTCCAGAAAAAATCAGGCTGTGCTTTGATCTTTGTTATTATAAGACTATTTTTTTACGATATACCGGCTAAGAATTCTCAACCTTTAAACCAAAATTTAAAAAAATTTTAATATAAAAAAAAAAAATCTATAATTTTTTAAAGTTTAAAAGTGATTTCAACTTTTCTCAAAAAAAGGTTCAATTATATTTTGTGCGCTCCAATTTAAAAAAAATCGGTAGCTCCTATAAATAAGGTAGTTTGGCTTATTTTTGTGATTTAATTTTTTTTAATTCTATTTATTTTTTTTATTGAAAAAAAAAATTTGAACATTTTTTTTTCAATAATATTCGTAATTTAGCAAAAATAATTTACATGGTTAATATAGAAAATAAATATGGCATATTGGCTAGTACCTCTATCACATATGTATATAAAAATCATAAAAATCGAAGAGGTCCGTCCACCTAAAATATGTCCCGCTTCACTTATTTTCACAAATATAGAATATAATATTTATCGCCATTAATTTATTTACCATGTCTGTCTGATGCACCGAAAATCGGGAATATATCGCGTAATAGTATAAAGTATTATGTGTAAAAGCCGATTCAAACTTTGTTGTTCCCTACTCATATTCTTCTCCGACTAATCTTTGCTATTCCTTTCTTGCTTTTAAAGGCAATTATTTCGGTACCTATGTACTGTATACTAAGTATACCACTGTATAAAACAATGGCACTAATTGAAAATGTATTTCCAAAATTTTTCTTTCATATACATCACGTCCTTCTTATACCAATTTGTCGCCCATCATCAGTTAAGCTGTCACAAAAGAATCTTTTGCTTTACTATCTAGTTAGTTCTCAACGTGATCTCATAAGTATTGCGATGAAGAAATCTATAACCCACTTAATTTTTGAACACTTTGGCAGCTTTAATGCACAGCACCAGACAGCAATCATTAATCATGTGACAAAACCCAACCACGACTACATTTGAAATACGAGACTTTGGCGAGCTCTGTCCAACTGTCTCTGGGCTCTGGAGCTGCATATGAAATGAGGCATGCCGCAGCAAAATGGCAAACCAAATGACAACCAGACCCGGGCATACCCATTCAACATGTTTTATAATGAGCCTCTGCCATTATGCGGGCAATCCTTTATCTTACGTTGCGCCCTCGCCTGGCGACTGCTAAAAGCACATCCTGTCATTAGGCAAAGCAGACACTACACTTACAACAGTCTTGTGGAATAGAAATAGCAACAAATTGTGGCACTGACTTTGGGGAGCAATCAACTTGGTACAATTGCTTTGAAATAGAGTACTTTACAACGAACCATTTAATGATGCACTATTTATTGATAATTAAATAAAATGCTATATGAACTAATGAAAACTGTTCATCTTTTTTTTATTTTAGATAGTAATTAGTCAGCTGCTGGACCAAGACCAAAGAGATCCCACCACAATTGCCACAAATGAGGTGAATGAACGCTGTAGCAGAGGGGAGCGCTCAGCTGGCTGCAATTAGAAGCAAGCTACGCCCGAAGCAATTAAACTTCCGCCTGCCTGCATTTGGTAGGTTTAATTGAAGGAGCAGTGCATTGGGACAAGATGCCGTCACTGCGTCAAAAGGTCACCACATATTTTCGTCAATTGAGCTTTATAGCCGAGCCACGGGATGGACATGGCACACGCGCTGGACGACGTCGTGTGGATGATGGTGAAGATGAAGATGGCAACTTTATAACCAAATATCTAGAGGGGTGAGTATAAGGGAATAAACCGATGCGCCTCAATGTAGGGATCAAATTAAAAGATTTAATTGAATCAAATGAAGTGAATTAATTTGATCTTGACTGCAACTTCATTTGTGCACTGGGAAATGTTTACGATTGCATGGGTTATTCAATTAAGACATGAGTTAAAGGGAAATGCCTAAGTTGTGTTAATTTAGCAAAATGTATTTGTACTCGGCTTTAAAGGATCTCTGATCCGTAATTCTCCTGTGAAGCTTTTGTTTAAGAGCAAGCATTGTTGTTGTAGAAGCAGGACGCAATGAATTGGGGTACAATAAGGTGCATCATCATCATTATGTCTTATCTTCTTGTTCGTAACTAACAACTTCTTTCGCGTTATGATTTAATGCAGTTCGTCATTCCAGGCACGCCTTCTAGATTCTTTTTTGGCGAATGCGTTAGTCGTCTTTAATGTCTAAGACTCCGTTTCGATGCCCCCTGTTGGACTTCTCTAAGCAATTTGTTATAAAAATGATCCAATCCAATCTTAGCTGCAGCGCACTTATACAAATCCGCAAATTGCTTAATCCTACCCGGTGCTAACAGATCTCTCAAAAAACAGAAAGGGATGTCAGATTTTTAAAACACTTTTCCTGCAATGTCCAAGTATCTCTTGTCTTTTAGGTAGTTTGCATTATGAGCTATGTAAGGCGATATCTACTTATTGATTAGACATCTCTGGAGTACATTTCCCTCTGATTTGCAGATCTTAAAGATTTTCAGTCCCTTTGGCTGGCCGATGGCTCAAATTGGTGCAACCTTCAGGCAGGAATAAAGATCAATTTATCTTGCGGTGCTAGGCTATAGATCTGATGAGAGAGCACGTCTTCTCCCATTACTTTAAAAAATCTCTTTTGATCTAATCCAAAACCAACTCACAAAATTGCTAATTTTCTGAAAGGGATGTTAGTTTTTATTTTGATTTCATATTACCTTAAATTCTTCCATTAATCTCAACTTTAAATTTTTCAGCCGCATGCAACGCCAGTTTGTGCCTGGCCCGGAAATCTACAATGGACAAAATCCCACGGATATGCCTGTACTAAAAATAGGCACCTATGCCACCGGTTCAGAAAGCATTACTGCCGCTTGTACAGGCCCCGACGAAGGCCTTACCGGCATCAAACGGTCCAAGTTACATCTCAGTGCCAGCTACGCAGATGACATCGACTTCATTGATACACAGCAGGAGAACGATTGTTACGAGGTGCGCAAGAGCACGGGTAACAATGCACAAACTCAAAATCCTACGCGTCTTACCAATAAATTTGGACGTACCACGGGTTCACGTCGACAGAGCAATGCGGATCAGCAGTCAAATGCCAATAGCACAGGTGGCATGCGTTCTCGTAAGAACTCCAAGACCAGTATAGCCAATCTCGCTGCAGCTAACAACAACAACAAGGAGTCCAGCAAAAGCGTGGAGGCCGCTGAATCCGGCAAAGCCACTACTATAGTGGTAAGCATGGTGAGCAGTAGTCGTTCTCCGGCACCGCTGCGTGCAGCCAATGAGCAGAACAAAAGGAATCAACAAAATGGAAAGACTGAGCTAAAGACAGAGACGACCGTAACGGAGGCAGAAAATAATGTATTAAGCAATGCGGTGGAAAAACAATTGGTGGATAATGCCACGGAGCGTCTACTACGTGAGGCAGTCAGCAATCAAAACGGCGCGCACGATATTAGCTTGAGGATTTCGGAGGATGCTGTAGCCGGCGTGCAGAACTGGAAGATGGAATGCGAGTCTGCTTATGGCATATCCGTATCTTTGTATGAAAACAATATGCTAACTAAGGAGCCCATTGGCAATCCCATTGCCGACTGCTATGGCATGGTAGTACGCGGTGATGCGGCTGCCATGGCCATGGCCGATGGCGTCAATTGGGGTAAGTTGGTTAAATTGGAGTACAACATTTTATGTATGTGCCTTTTAATAAACCGCAATTCGTTTTAGGTGATGGTGCGCGCTTGGCGGCACGTTCCGCAGTGCATGGCTGTCTGGACTACTTGGATCGAGCTGTCTTTGGAGCATCACGAGAATGCATGGCTACCACGACACAGGAGGTATTTGTTAGCTTATTGCGCAGCCTGTGGGAGGGACATGGCTGTATTTTGGAAGTAGGCGGTGCCCTATCCACACTTACCATAGCTGTAGTGCTGCCGCTAGATAACCCAAGCAAATATGTAGTCTGTGCCTGCAATGTCGGTGATTCCCTGGGCTATGTTTACTCCAAGCAACATGGCGTGCGTGAATTTACGCAAGCCTCACATGACATTAGCTCAATGCGTGATATGCGAGATGCGCTGGGCGCACTTGGACCCGCCGATGGCAACAAGCCGGAACTGAGTAATCTTACCTTTTCTATGACGTACATAGAGCGCGGTGACATTGTCTTTCTGACCTCCGATGGCATAAGCGACAATTTTGATCCGGTTGTGGGCAAATTTGCCGAAGCCTGGACACCGGATGTTAAGCTGCAGGCAAGCACACATGCTCCCGTCAGTTTAGCGCCCAAGCGTCAGAATAAAAGCGCCTCTGCCATTTATGCGCGTCTGCATCCCTCGACGCCGCCCACACGCCCAGCACGGCATCAAAAGGCGAGCAGTCCGCCAAACAATGCGCCCAGTAGACCAAAGTACATGAGGTCCCAGACGGTGATTGAGCCGCGTCGCTTGTCCTCAGGGGGACAGGCTACATCGCCTAGCTCGCCGCCGCCAGTGCAACGTATACCAAAGTCAGCTTCGGGCTTGCCGCTAGTAACGGGTCCGCAAAGACATGCGTTGACGCTTTATCGCTTGGAGGATTTGCTCAGCTATGGCATCAATGGCACTTTCTCGCCCTGCGTTTCCGCCAGGCGGCTGTGTCATTTGCTCATTGACTTTGTGCGCATGATTACATTGGCACGTCGCAAGACCTTGGAGCAGCGCGAGTTGTTTTACAAGTTGGCCACTGCACCGGATGGCGTTAAGCGCGAGGTGGAACTGAATCGTATGCAGCATCGTGCAGCGCGCAAGCGTATTGTAGATAGCAGCGCATTCGTAGCGTTACCAGGCAAGCTGGATCATGCCACAGTATTGGCTTATACGGTGGGTGGTGGAGCACAAGCGGCAGTAAATGGTAGCAGCCAGAAAGCAGATGGTAACGGAGGAGGTGGTGGCTTCGTTGGCGCTGCAGCGGCGCCTTTGCTGCAATCTAAAGAGTTTAAGGAAACGAATTTCTAATCCAGGAATTGACTGTGTACAACTTTTCGATGTATTTTCTCACAAACACAAATACTATAATACAACTACTTTTATACACTATATTATACCAATACTCTACTCTATATTATATATCCCTAAGCTCGGTTTTTACTAGCTGAAAAGTTAGATGTGCAAGCAATCCTTAACTTTTGTGGTAAACTTAAGAGTTGTTTTTTAAGGTGAAATATCCAGATCCAAATTGGAATACTCATAAAAACTACGAAAGAACAAAAGCTAAGGTTAGACGAACTGACGTCTCCGAAAGTAAAAACCTGGCTTTCCACTACAACCCTAATCTCATATACATCTATACATAGGCCTAGACGTAAAGTTATATGTATGCTATTTAAAGTGGCTCAAAGCTTATATTTTATAACTACTTCTGAACCAGAAGCAGTTTAAAAAAAAAATTTATTTGAAATAATTGTTTAAAATCTAAAGAGTTTAAAAACGGAAACGCTCAAGTTTTAATAATAATTCACAAAATCTATGGATGCTTATTATTATATTCAATAAGTGTAACCTGCTTAAAGGTCTGGTTTAGAAATTGTCGGGCTTTGATATTTAATGTGTGCACACATAAAATAAACTATGAGCCACTGTTTGTTTGGTATATATAAAGCTTTTAATTGTTTAAGTTGTTGAATTTAAATTATAATTTGTCTGCCATAGTTTTTTAGTCATTTTAATGCACATAAAATGAAATCGACAAAATGCCTCAATGTTTTGAACTACCAAAAAATTAAAAATGTAATTCATATTTTTGCATATACGAGTATATTATATACATACTATGTACACAAACAACAAACATACGTAAATATACACAGCTTCATGCTTAAAATGTCAGCATTTGCAGAGTTGCAATTGGGCGTAAGCAATTTAATTTAAATAATTAACAAAATAAATTAACGCAAACGAAATGCGCTTTTAAAAAACACTCAAAAATTTCTCTTTACTTTGTAATTTACTAGACTGTTGGTTATCCTTGAAAAATCCCTTGTCCAAAAGCTTTTGTTTTAATTTTTTCTCAAAAATATTTATTTTTTAAAACGAGTGAATTTATATAGAAATTCAACCCGATAAACAAAAACCAGCAACAAGCTCGACAGGATAATCAAGTACCATACCTTGCTATCGTCCTTATTGAGGACAGGGTCATCGGAGTTTCAAATTATTCCAAGCAAATGTTTGTACATTCTTTTTACACGATAAAAAAATGACAATACAATACGTTTTTATACGTTTTCTTTTTCTGATATAATAAGCTCCAGATTATACCCAGAAGGATCTAACCAGATAGAAGACGCTCATTGTAATGTTAAGTAAGCTTGTTAGTTAGAAGTTCAAAGATTAACCTCAGATCGTAAATCACGACTTCTTTTGATGCGTGATCACGCACTAGTAATTTATTTTGCAGAATCTCTATTCCCTACTAAATGATTTCCGGCAATCTCTCCCTGCAAGCCAGCCATCTAAGACGGTCTCTTTTTAGTCTTGAGCTGCTTGTTGGTTCCGTGTTTTTGCACATCTCGATCTACTCACGTTTTTTATGTCCAAATCAGTTTTCAATTGACAAAGCTTTTTATATATAGTCGTTAAATCTGAACTTTATAAAATAATTTCAGTTGGTAAATTGCACAAAATGTTAAATACAAATAGTGATCAGTTCTATATGCAATGCAAAACGATAGTAATGCATAAAATATATGTATATATCAGCAATTGGTTTAAATATATAGTGTCCTTCAAGTATTCCTACTTGCCGCGCATGCGCAGCATCAGCTTGGCTAAACACTGGGCGCGTGCAGGTGAGGCATCCTTAATCAACTTGTACAGTTGCTCCAACGAACGCAAAGTGTTTGGCTGCAAGAATAAGCAATCAATTAATTATTAATAAAAAAATAACTCCCTTATACATACAAGAAGCTTAGCATCAAGTTGAGCTTCCGCTTTACTAGCCAGTAACCAAAGATTTAAGGCCAGCTGACAGATTTGCTCGCGCTCCAAGTCCGCATAGCGCACAATGCGCAAAAAAAGTGATAAGGCTTGTTGCGCCTGTGTGCGGTGTTGTTGCGCAGCGCCCAAGGATTTCAACTGCAACAATATGGAATCAACTACCTGAGCACACAGACTGTTTACCTCGGCCAGAAACTTTTGATCATGTCCATATAAACCATCGTTGGAAACGACTGAAAATATGTTCATACATTTTTAGAGTTTATAAGTAGAATGCTACGTCCAAACGAGTTATTTCATTTTAATTAATATTATAGCAAAAAGAAAAAAATATAATAATTGGTATTAACAAAATAAAAATTAAACATTTTCGGATACAGATGTTATATTACTGCTGACACTTTTCCGCATTTTCTCTGGCCTTCTTCGCCATACAGTTCGCCTTATATGCATCAAACTTAATCTTTTCAAAATCCTTCTTGGCCTTAAAAAGCTGGCGGCCTAAACGATCGGCTCGTTTTTCGGTCGCAGAAACACACTGCTCCTTTTCGGCTATGTCGTTTTGTACCTGTTTAAGAATTTTTTCCAAACTGTGCACATACACATAAGCTTGCTGTATTAGTACTTTCGTATTGACCATCTGTTGAGCGGCAATATTGACCGTATCGTTGAATCTTTCAGCTTTCTCTTTGCTATTTTCCAGCATAGCACTCATTTTCTCATATGCTTCTTCGGCATTTTTGGCTTCTTTTTCATAAGCCATTACCAGAACTTCCTTGCCTTCAAGTACAGCTTCGGCTGTCTGAGCCGCTTGGATTGCTTTTTTGGCCAATTGTTGTAGTACGAATTTGGATGCATTTTTTGCGGCGAATACTTGAGCCCAATTAGCCGCCTCGGCATCTCGAGCTGCTTGCTGGGCTATGTCGCTGGCCTCCTGACCAGAACGATGTACCATCTTCATGTTGGCATCGCAAGCTTTATTCTCTAGCTGCCTTATATTCTGTGTACTTGCGGTATTATCACATTTGTCTAGACCTTGGTTGCGCGTATGATCTGCATAGAAGCTGCTGCCCAACGTGCTGCGATCATACTAAAGATAAGAATTTTTCAGCTATTTTTGGCATGAACTGCATTATTAAATTTACACGTCTTACATGACTTGGAACATAGCACTGCACCATATTTTGCGCAGCCCAAAGGGTCCATAGGCATAGAAGCCAATACATTATGAAATATTTTCGTATGAACAGTTAATTATACGTAGATATTTGATTGAAGTATTCGTGTTTCAGATTTGAATTATCAAAGCTTGGCCTACCATTTAAATGCAGAATAATTTATTTTAAAAAAGAACCTGCGCTGGAATGCCAATCTTTGAAAAACAATCTTCCAAAGACTA
The DNA here is from genome assembly GCA_949987675.1 of Chymomyza fuscimana. Classification (NCBI taxonomy): domain Eukaryota; kingdom Metazoa; phylum Arthropoda; class Insecta; order Diptera; family Drosophilidae; genus Chymomyza; species Chymomyza fuscimana. The sequence goes on along the minus strand of OX465088.1, from coordinate 128,115,638 downwards.
GGGTTTGTTTAATCAAATGTGATCCCACGGGTGCAGGGTATAATATAAGTCTTTCATCTTTGCAAAAATGTTTTCTACGTAAATACATACACATGCAATAGATAATAAAGAAACAGTTACATACCATTTTCTATATGGTAGGGGAATTTTTCCAAGCTTTGCACGTAAAGCATATCCAATGCGTGAAAATAAATAGTACAGGCTGCAGGGCTTTCCGCTTTAAAAGGATACTTGGCCACAACATCTAGTAAAAGACGCAAAAAATACAAAACACCTTGTTCGGGACTATCGGGCACTATGACTAAGGTGGCCAACATATTGCATAAATATGAAACCAAGTAACTTTCCATGCTTCGTTGTTTGCCCTCAAAATCAATAGCGACAGGCAGTTCGCTGACTAAACCTAGCGCAGCTTCAAAACAGGCGTCAGCTATGGATAAAGGTTTCGTTAGTTAAAAGATATGTTAACAATAAAAAAATAAATCAATTTACCCTGCCCCAAACATAGATTCAATAGTGCCACCTGACCACATAGCAAATATAAATCCATTTGTTGATGCACTGCAATAATGCTAGGTATGGTAATGAAGCAGTAAGCTATACAGGCCTTGACAAAGCCCGTGGTTTTGCGTGTGTGCTGCGTGATCCGTTGTCTGGTAGTCATGGCCAATTTGCAAGCAGCATGCACTAAGGTAACATAAACCGCATCTAAATTACTGAATGTGCCGCGCGCCTCCACATAGAAACTAAGCTGCTGCTCCAAATCATTTCCTAAGTTTACTTTGTGTATAAAAGCGTTAATGAGTTGGGAAATCTGTCGACGCTCATCCTCCACGGTGAGAGCGCTAAACAAAGAGAATACCATTATATATAAGAATATCAAATAAGTATTAAAATGTAGTACTTATAACTATCACTTTAAAAAAGCTTAAAAAAATTAGCCAGAAATGAAACTAACGCCCATTTGGAAAAGTTTCCGACTGGAGTGAGGATTCAGATTGCCACTATGTATTATATTAGATAAAATAACACTCACTTCACGGAATCATTAAGTATTTTGCCCAGATACATGAGGGCATTGGTCACAACGGCATCACAGGTATACTCCTCGCTGTTTTGCTTATAATAGTTAAGTATAGTCTTGCAGACCTCTACGCGCACAGACTCTTTGTGAAACAAATCCAAATAGGGCAGAAAATGCTCTTGTATAAGCAGTAACTCAATGGTGCGATAGTTTTGCATAATTTTTACTAAAATGCTTTGCAATTGAGGATAGTGTTTTTCATAAGCCTTGCCCAGGCACATGCGTGCATTGAGCTCACCCAGAAAGCGATTTACTTCGTGTATCTGCAACGTAATATAGATTAGCTGAGTTTTAATAATATGTTAAACACTCACCGTAAAATACTGTGCTACAAATGGCGCCCAAGTTTCCACACAGTTAATATATTCATTAGGATCCGTAAATGTGTTAATTATTTGGAATGAAGTATTTAAAAAGAGCACACGCTGCTCCTGCAATGGAGCACAGCTGCTAACACATGTGCCTAAGGCGCGCAGCAGCTGAGACTTTGAAATACCTGGCGTATTGCAATTGTTAATCAGATCCACAAATTCCAAAGCATTAGTAGCAATAAATTCAGCCTTAAAAGCGTTAAGTATGGACACGAGCAGGGCGCCACTGTGAGCAAAATATGATATAAATACATTGAAAAAAATCAAAATTAATTGTTTGCAAACTTACTTATTTTTTAGTTCCTTGCACTCGTTGAGCAAATCCTGAGTAAAAAGCTCACAGTTATGCACCAATGACTGCAGCATAAAGTCAAACGCAGGTGCATATAGCTGCAAATAAGCACTTGCTGTAATAATCTCTGGATGCAGATTAAAGCGGGCAACATAGCGAAATATCTGTAATAGTTTAAAGGTAAACAAGATTTTACCTTTTAGAATTAAACTACACACTCTCACCTGCGGATATATAATGAATAAATCACTGAAATTTTCACGTATATACTGCTTGCTTTTAGTGACTGTGACACCGACGCGAACCATGTAACAGCGCGCATAACTAGAGACCAAGGGATCAGCTAAACCCCGCAGCTGGCGAGTTAAGCGTAGAAGCAAGTTTTCGTATTCAGATGGCAGCAAAAACTCGTAGCATTTAAATATGGCCATTTCCAAATATAAGCGCGGCAGCAGTTCCTTTATGGAGGCAATCTTATAAAACCAATTTTGGCAAGTATCACGAGCACTTTCGCGGTCCCTTTCTACAGTGGAAGCCGCGGCGCCCGGCGCGCCCGTCGCTTTTGTGCGCAAACGTTCATACACCAATTTGCCAAAAGCATCCAAAATATCTGTGATGAGCACATATTGACTGGGATAAAACTGTAGAACTGTGGTGTCAGCCAACATTCTGGCACATTGTATGGCTATCTTGAGTGCTTTTACACGTTGATCGCTGTGCCAGGATTGTATGAGCTCTTGTTTTAGTTGCTCAAATCGTTGTATATATTCCTGTTGCGTCAAGTCCATCATGTGCCGCATGCTGCCGTCATCGAAATGATCTAATTGTTCTAGTCGATACTTTACTTTGTCTGCAACAACCGTTTGAGCTTTGACTGTTTACGGAATAAGAAAAGTTTTTAATAAAGTTGGTCGTCTATTTAAAAAAAAAAAAGAAGTGATTTAAGAATTGTTTCCTTCAAGTAAACAATATGCTGACCAAATTGTAACAGTTGCATGTCTTAACCCAAAGAAAGTGTATAATATTTAACCTACTATTCTCTGATCCGCCTTCGGTATTGGTAGTGCAGAGAAAGCTTGTAGACAGCGACAACTTTTCATTGGTAGTAAAACGATTTAAAATGCCCAATCGACGTGTACTCCAACTTAGGGTTTTATCCTCTGGTGCAGATTTTTCGCGACGCTTCGATTTGAGCTCCTACAGTAAGTTATAATAATTGATTATTTTGTAGCGCAGCTGTGTCAAAAATAATGCTTACGTATTCACTAGCCATTTGTGTAAGTGGATCATTCAGCTCCTGCTCCTGACGCGCAAACTGCGACAATGGATCGGTGCCATCAAACGCCAAGCTCAGGGGTTCTGCTAATAGTGACATACTGGAAGAACGACTGCTGGCATTGCTCCCTAGACTTGGCGCACGGGTGCCTTTGCTGTCCACACACTGTCCGCAGAAATAAACTAGTTAGTAAAATATAAGTAAGCGAAGAAGCTCAGCACATACTGTAATAGTCTGCGCCTTAAGAGGATGATCGTAGGTTTCATAGCCTTGCAGATAGTTTTTCGTTACTTCGTAGCAACGCGGCACGCAAACCCTAAGTTTGAACAATTAAATAAATTTATTGAAGCATATTTTTTAAAATAAACTTACCAATCCAAACTTGCCATGGCGTCACTGTCGGGTCGGCATTGGCTGAAAACAGCTGATGCCAATTTTTGATTTAGGTTTTAGTTTGGTTCAATGTTATATTTATATTTTTGTGAATAACAACAATTCGATGTTATCAAATCTTTTCAGAGTGCAAATTATTTACTTTATAAATAAATGTTAATAATATAATTAAATGCGAATGGCAATGTAGACAAATCATAGTGAATGACCATATAAAAATTAACACATTTATGAATGTCAATCAGCTGTGCGATTGTTTACATTTGGAATGTTTTATTTATGTGTAATTACTGTAATTTATAGTGATAAGTTTTTGTCACAAAGTAAAACTTGGAAAAAATGCTGATGCTGCTGTTAGAACTCAAACAAGACTAACGAAATAAATTTCGTTCCACAATTCCGAATGAAATGCGCAATTATAAAATTTTTGAGGCGCCAAATTATATTCATGTTTGCGTTGCCCTGTGAATATCAAATGCAATAAACAGCTGGCAAAGCGACGCGTCTTTTTTACAACTTGTAAGAACATTGACGCTCGACAAAATTAAAATAAAAATGGATACGTCGAGGCAAAGAATGTTTAAAAACGTATGCAGAGTTTGCAGCAAATATGCAAGTGGAAAAAAATCATTAAAAATCTTTGAAAAAGTCAACAGTAGAATAGTAGACAACATTGAAACAATCACAGGACTTCGAGTAAGTAATTGACCTAGCCAAATAATTTGTCACAAATTTAGTAATATGTGTTGTATATCGAATATTTTCTAATAGCTTCATAGATACGACGTTTTGCCAGAACTTATTTGCGAGTGCTGCAACAAAGAACTGCAAGATGCAATCAAGTTCCGAACACGATGCATTAATGCCCAACAAGAGCTATTAGCTATGATAACAGATAAACAGAGAGAGCGTATTGCCGTAAAAGAACAAACCGAGAAATTAAAAGCCGCACTTAGCGTTGTACCACTAAGCGAATTAATAGATTCAGAAATTGATGAACTTGATATAAAGTCTGGGCTGGAAGAAGAGTTTTTACAGGAAGCCCAAAGTCCAGCTGAGCACATGACCGATGATGTAGTCTCCGAAGAAGCCGAACCCATAATATATATTGAGGAAAATGAATACCAGGAAATTATTGAAGAGGATATTGAAATGAATTTGAACGAAATGATCAAAAAAGAAGACGAATTGAGTTTAATTAAACATGATGTTGAAGTAACTGAAACTTACGAATATGATTCTGATGATGAAGTGGCTGTCTTAGATAATGTATTGGACGATGAGTTTGAAAATGTCAAAGAAAAAATATTAAATCATCCACGCAAACAAAAGACTATTAAGACCAAAATTCGACGTGGTGGTCAAAGCATTTTTATTTGTGAACAATGTGGAAATCACGTCACTGGTCGCGTAGCCTTTGAGTTACATTGCCGTCGACATCGTGGTGAAAAGCAATTCCAATGCGAGTAAGTTGATTTACATATGTGTAGCTGAGCTCTTTTGTTGATAATGTTTTTTGTATAGAATTTGCGAGAATCGTTTTTGCACTACGTCCGAACTAAAGCGTCACATGCGTAAACACACGGGAGAACGTCCTTTTGCTTGTAAGTATTGTGGACGTCGCTTTACGGATTACACCACAAATGTTAAGCATGAACGCACGCATACCAACGAACGCCCATATGTTTGCACAACCTGTGGAAAAGCTTTTACCACAGGCTATATACTTAAGAATCACATGCTGATCCATTCAGGCGAACGTGCATATAGGTAAGTCTAAAATTGGTTTAAATTTAAACGTTTAAATATGTTTTCTGATTGCAGATGCGAGTTGTGCGATAAGAATTTTATGCTAAGCACACATCTTATCACGCATAATCGTTCTACGGTGCACAAACGCAACGTTGAAAAGCAGGAATTAATGAATGCTCAGGCCCAAGCATTGCAGGATTCTTAAATGTCTGCAGTTTTTGAGTTGCTTGTGCAATTTATGTATATGCTACACGCCTTTTAGTTCTGACATAAGAGTTCCAATCTATTTGCACATTCATTTTCACTGTCATTTAAAAATATATGTGTATTAATTGCTGACAAAATAAACATATATATTAATTATTGACAAAATAAACATTAGTTTAGATCAAAAATGCATACAACGCTGTTCTTTTAATTATGTTGAGAAAGAAAAACATTAAGCTTGTTGCCAGTGTGCATTTAAAATATGTTTTAAAAAATGCGGTATGTGCACTTGGCTGATGACATTTTTAGCGTTGTACTGCGAATGGCAAAGTGCTATCCGCTGCGAATGGCAAAATGCCATTAACAGCTATACTTCTCATGTTGCTATTTATTCCGCAGTTCAACTAATTCTTGTTTACAACTTTAAAAAGAACAACAATAAAAATGCTTAAAAACGTTTGCCGCGTTTGTAGTAGATACGCAAGTGGCAAAAGATCATTGAAAATATTTGAGAGCAGTAATCGCAAACTGCTTTGGTATATTGAAATATTGATTGGAGTACGAGTAAGTGTAACATCGTCAAACAAGTCAATTTAAAACTAAAACCATTTCTTTAAACTATTTTTGCGCAGCTGGAAAGATATGAATTTTTGCCGGAACTAATTTGTAATTGCTGCCAACAGGAACTGGAAAATGGCATACGATTTCGTAAACGCATTATTGGTGCCCAGCTAAATATCTTGGATTCGTTGGCGGAAGAGGAGAGAAATGAAGTTTCAGAGAGCTATCAAGAAATGCTTATATCAGCAGATAAACAAATCCAAGAAGCGCGAAATGAATTTGTACACGTGAATGAAGATGAGGAGATGGTGCAACAATATTGCGAATCGCCTTTGAAAGAAGAGGAACTTTTTCTAGTGCCGGATGAAATTTCCATAGTAGCAGAAACAGCCGAAAACAGTGAGTCCTATGTTTACGATTCCGATGATGAAGTGGCGGTCTTGGATAATGTTTTAGACGATGAGTATGAGATAGAAGTATGCATCGACAATATGCAAAAACCGCAACGCGCTTCAAAGCCTAAGCCGGAAAAACATAAAGGACGTGCTGGTGACATTTATATTTGTGATCTTTGTGGTAACCACATAAGTGGTCGTATGTCATTTGATGTACATCTACGTCGACATCGTGGAGAAAAAGAACATGAGTGCGAGTAAGTTCGAGTCGTTTTAAGAATCTCACGCTTTCACTACTGTGTTTCATTTATTTTAGAGTATGTCAGGACCGTTTTTGCACCACCTCTGAGCTGAGGCGTCATATGCGCAAGCACACTGGCGAACGGCCCTTTGCCTGCAAATATTGTGGTCGTAGTTTTTCAGATTATAGTACACGCGTTAAACATGAGCGTACTCATACAAATGAGCGTCCATATGCATGTGGCGAGTGTGGAAAGGCTTTTACCACGGCCTATATACTAAAGAATCATATGCTCGTGCATTCTGGAGAACGCGCATTTAGGTAAAATATAAGCACATAAAATTAAATCATATTTAATTTTAAAAACGTATTTTTGCAGATGTGATCTTTGTGACAAATCGTTTACGCGTAACACACATCTTGCTACACATAATCGCTCCATTGTGCACCAACGTAACCTGGAGAAACAAACTCTATCGTCTGTTAAAAGTAAATAATTTTTAAATGGTTAGAATCGATTGCCAACTTTACCGCTCACATTTACCTTTTAAGTTATTTAAATTTATGTACAAAGTTTAAATAGACTAGAAAAAAATAAGTCACAAATTTAAAATAAGAAAGTTTAAAAGCAAATTCGCATCTAAATTTCTTAATTATTGCTAAAATTTTATGATCGCTTTCACTTAAAAAATAAACCCTTTTTATTTTAAGATGATTAATCGGAAATATATTATAAACAGTCTGGCTGTTTTGTTCTGATGAAGTGAAGGTGGTAATTTATTTAATGTTATAATGTTAGACCTGTTAGCTGCATTCCTAATAAATAAAATATATGAATAAACATTTTAGAAAGTATTTTTTATATTTAGCAAATGTACTGCACACCAAAAACATTTACAATTACAATTAATTTTCTTTGCCAATTTGTACTGCAAATATGCTGAAAGCAACAACATAACACAACAACAGTTGTGTTATCCTAGAAAAAAGATTCGGTTGTTTGATTTGTTGACTGTGATGTCGTGGTGATGTTTGTGGGCAGTAAGCTCTCGGGTTTAGTTTCATCAACTTGCTGCGACGTTGACTTTGCTACATTCTGTTTATGAGTATTTGAGCGATAGTGCGTCGTGAGGTGGGTTGGCCGTGAAAAGGAACGCTCACAAAGGTTGCATCTAAAAATGAAACTAGTCTTTACTCTGTATAAATAGAAAAAGGCTACCTTACCTAAACAGACGTTCACCTGTATGTACTAGCATATGGTTCTTTAGTATATAGGAATTTGTAAAAGTTTTGCCACACTGTGAACACATAAATGGTCGATCGTTGGTGTGAGTTCGCTCATGACGCAAACGTCCGCTGTAGTTTACATAGGTACGATCACAGTAGCGACAGGGAAACTTGCGAACGCCTGTGTGTGTGACCTGATGGGCTTTGAGCTCTCCAGCCGAAAGAAAACAAGCGGAACACGCGCTGTGTAGTGAAGAATGCATTAGGTGGGTGTGTAAATATTGTACCATAAACTACCTACTCGCATTGATAGGGCCTTAGGTTTGCGTGCTTGCGCAGATGACGTTCGAATGAAGATTTACCAGTTATATTGGTGCCACATTGATCACAAAAAAATACTGGCAATATTTGTTTGACACGAAGTTTCTTTCCAGTTTGAGTGGCCTCACTATTTATTTTCTTTTGTTCCTGTTCTTTAGAACCGGACCATTCAGTATCGCAACTTGTTTCCTCTTCAGAGTGACGTCGTTGCTTTCGGTTCTTTTTTGCTGTCTTTAATAACTCTGTGCGTCCTTCCTCAAAATTTGGTAGCTCGACATCGGTATCGCTTTCAATTTCGTCAGTATCACAATTTCGATTCGGTTCCTTTTTTACTGATGATTCCAACACTGTCTTCTTTTTTTTCGAACCGGACCATTCGGTATCGCTGTCAGAAATCTCTTTATACACAGTTTCTTCTTTATCAAACTCCACATTAATGCCCACGGGATCCAATAACTGAACGTTATTGTCTTCCACACTAAAGTCTGTTTCAACTTTTATCAGTACCTCATCATCCTCGTTATAGCTATTGCAGTGCCTCTTTCTGCGCTTGCTGCGTCGTGTGGAAAAGTTTTCAGCTGCCCCCTCGGCTTGTTCCCATTGCTTTTGATTGCTTAAACAGCGCTTGCGAAAGTCTATAGCACATTTTAAGTCGGATAAACAGTTTTCGCATAAAAAGTCAGGAAAATTGGGCTTTGCTTGTAGCTATAATGTATTAAAAGCCGATTTGAACATTGAGATACCTAAACATTGCTAAACGCCACTTACCAAAACCCCAGTGATTAAATGTATTTGGCACAGAAACTTGTCATGGCTTTCTTCAAATAAATTTATGGCACTAACGTTCTCTGTGTCTTTTGCGCATATGCGACAAATGTTTTGCAGCATTTTTTAGAATAATACCATTAAAGGTTATAAATTTTCAATAGTAAACAAAGCCAAGTAAACAATTTGCATAAAATAGGCATTCACCGTAAACGCTGACAAATTGTATGCACTGTGGCGCCATCTAAGTCGAAAGCTATTTGAATTTAAATAAGCAGCAGAATTTATGGTTAATATTGAAATAATCTGGAAATAATCTCTGAAAAAATAGCAGCTTATCCATCTGCCATTACCAAACTCAAGCCAGCTTTCGAATGTTATTATTTTGTTTATTATTATTTTAGCATGCAATTAATACTTTATTCTGTGAGCCACTTTTCGTGGTAAAATCAAAATATGCTAAAAGATAAAAACTCTTGTTTCAATGTTCCGAAAATGAAGCAGACTACTTCTCTAAACATATGTATATGAAAAATGTTTTGTTGTCTTTTTATTTGTTGACCCTTTTAACCATTTATAAGTTAAGTACAATCAAAGAATATAGAACTACAGTAGTAGTATATACTTTTTTTTTTTAATTTAAATTAAATATTAAATCTTTTATTGCTTGAAAGTTGTAGAAAGGAGATTCGCCATGCGGAACCAAACTAGCCACTGAACTATGAATAAGTGTTCTTACAATAATAATTATAATTATCTAAGTTATTGCGCCGCGATTTGCATCCTGCTGTTGCTTTTCCACATTTTGTTGATGCATATTCGAACGATAATGTGTTTTTAAATGGGTTTTTCTTTGAAAGGAACGCTGGCAAAGATCACATCGAAATAATCGTTCACCCGAATGCACGAGCATATGATTTTTTAATATAAACGAAGTTGTAAAGGTTTTGCCGCATTCCGCACAAACGAAAGGTCGCTCATTAGTGTGAATACGTTCGTGTTTCAGTCTTCCCATGTAGCTCATATATTTCCGCTCACAATAGCGACAAGGAAATCGTCGCTCGCCCGTATGTGTCAAACCATGGGCGCGTAGTTCACCAGCCGACAGGAAACGTGATGGGCAAACCCTTTGAAATTGCAGGAATTATAAGCAATGGAAACAAGAAATCAGAAGCATTAACTTACTCGCAGCCATAGGGACGCTCGCCTGTATGTTTTAGTATGTGGCGCTGGAACGAAGCCTTGGTATTGATATGTGTACCGCACTGTTCACAAATATAGATTTTTGAACTATTAGGTACTACAACTGGAGGATTGTATTCGTCATCACTGCTAGATGTTTCCTCTAATTTTATGCCACAGCTAAGATCCAAATGATCGTGTTCTGACTCAAACTCATCTCTTGCTATATTTACACAGACTTCTTCCTTTAACATAATTTGCAGTGTCCTTTGGGGCTGACCATCGTCTTCACTCTCCGTAACAGCTTTTGCACGATGCGCTTTTCTTTTTGTCCGCCATTTGATTTTTTGGCGGTAGCTTTCCTCATTGCTGCTCGAAGATTCAACACCGATTTGTTCGCTGGGCTGCCATTTCTTTTGTGTCTTAATGCAACGCTTACGAAATGCCATGGCAATTTTGAGATCCATTTGGCAGCCAAAGCAAATGAACGCGGGGGCGTCATTGAGTTCTTTGAGCTTAGAAATGGTAAATATTATATGAGAAATACTGTGCTTATTTTAACTTACTTGCATTTCCGTCAGCATATTAATGTGTCCTAACAGCTTTCGATTGCAAGTTTCAAACAAGTTTAGACTTTTGTCGCAGATGTTGCTTCTGCCGCATATTCTGCACATATTAACTAACATTTTAAGGCTATTTAAATAGTTTTGTGTTATTTAAACAGCCGCAAAGCTAAACAAATGGCTTTCAACATCTGTTTAGCCAGTCACAACGAAACGTCAACAATTAGTTGGCAGTGTTACCCCACTAAGATTTGTATTATTATTATTTCAATTTTCAATTTCAGTTCAACTGCTTTTCCACAAGAACTCTTTATCTAGTAAATCATTTTAATTTACGAAAACAAGCAAAAATTAAATACATGCTTTGCTTACTATTGATTTTATTGACGTTAAAGTGCTACGGCTATTGCAAATTTTGTCCTAAATATATTACATACTTGAATTCAGAATTAACGAGCTAAGGAGTTTTTAGATTTCAGTTTCGTTGATCATTTCTTCAGTAGAATTGATTAGGCTTTCCTTGATTTGCAATTCCTTTTGAAACAGTATCTCATTATGCACAGCATCCTCACGTTCACGTGCAATCTTCAGTTCCAACAAATCCAAGCGGCGTTGTTCGACTTGCACACGATAATTATGCAATTCTAGTTGTCGCTGACGGAAAGTTGGAAAGCCTCTATTTAGAAGAATTGTTTTGTTGTTGGTGCTTATGTTTTTGGCAGAGCTTGCTGGTCTGGTCTGGCCGCTGCGCGATTTCTTGGAAGCATTTTTTTTGATAGGCGTAGAATCACTAGCTGACTGATTAGCAATGACTGCATTTAGTTTGGAAAAAAGCGCACTGCTCGAAGTGGCAATTTGTGTGCTTGCTTTGTCCAGGGATAACTCGCTGCTGGCATGAAAATTATTTCCCACGGGCGTGTTGTATGGCACATCCAAATTATACGAGTTGGACGAATCTGTATCATTGGGTATGCGTTGCGCAAAAGTGGGAGCCACCTCACGTACTACAGCCATTTGATTGGGCGGCCAGCAACAGGATTCCAGCTTAACATCAGTCACAATCATTTTCAGATCATTTGCTTTGCCTTGCTCTGAACCAGTTTGATGATGTTTTTGCGACTTGAAGCAGCTTAAAGTATGCTTGTGTTTTAAGGACTCGCTAGATGGTTTATAGCGCAAGCCCAGAGTCGATGGTCTTTTAAGCTCCTCGGCCAACTTATTGGCACGTATTAGCTTGTAGATCTGATGCCAAGCATCAGACGCATAGGTATTGCCACTGCCCGTTGATTTCATATCTGGCACAGCCTGTGTGCTAGTGCTAGGTAGTTTAGCTTTTAAGGGGGTCACCTTTGTGAAAGTATCAAACGCCTCATCATCTTCATCGGTAAGCTTCCACATGACTCGTCGACTGCTACTGGAGTGTGATTTCAAGGCTTCATCTGCAAGTTGTAAGAGTTTGAAAAGAGTATGTACGTTTAAGACTACTGCAGACTGGCGTTACATACCAAGTTTTTTGTCCATGCCGCTCATTTGGAATTTTTAAGCCGCATCAGCCGCAAATTTTGCTTAGAATAAATTTTGGTAAATATCCAAAACGCAAAACAAAACAAATAATTCAAAATAAATTAATAAGTTGTATATGCCGTAAATGTTGTAACTATCTGTTTAAGAAAAAAAATGATATATAACAAATTTTGGAGAGTTGTAAGCACAGCCTGCTAGGAACTGAAAACAACAACACTTTTTAATTGTTTTTTTTTTTTTTTTTTACTTTTAATTGGTATTTTTCTCATTGTGTATATAATTTGTCATAAAATCGTTTGTTATTTACTAAATTTACATGTTTTTAGTTTTTATTAATTACATTTTTTTTTGTAACTAACTTGGTTTTCTTTTTGTTTTTTTTTTTTTGTGACTACAGCGTTTTCTTTAAAAATAATGTTAACATTTTGCATTTAACAAAAAGTATAATAAATATTTTACAAATTAATTTGTTAACAGAATATTTTAGGCGATTTATTTTTAGTTTGTTTGTTTATAACTTGTTTTGACTGCTGCTGCTTAAAATTTAGGGTTTTTGGAAAAATTTGGGAATTTCGCTATGCTAAAATTTATATTTCAAATTTTTTGAACAAGGAATTTTGCGCATTTTTAGTTGTACTTAAAAGGACTACATTTTGTATGTGTGTTTTGTGCGCTTAATTGCTGTGAAACCAGAAAAACGTCTTAAATATTTTTTTTTTATGTACATAAGAACTTTTAAAACACATTTTGAAAAATATTGGAACTCAGCTTTGATATATGTGTTCACATTGTTGACAAGCATTTGGATTTGTTGGTTGTGCTTAAATTTATTTATGAAACGCTGTTTTTTACATGGTTCTTACGACACACAAAGGAATTCATTTAAAGCAGGCAGCAAATTCATACAATTTTCTTATGTTTTTATTTTTGCTATATACTATTAAACTATGTAAATGTTTGCTATTTTGTTAGTTAAATTTTAACTAGTTTGGTTTTGCTATTACATGAATTTTTCTTGCCTTGAACAGTGTTTTTTTTTTGCATAGTTTAGTAACTAGGCTTATTATTTAAGAATATAAAGTATTTTTCATTTAAAGTACACACATTTTTTTAGACTCTTTTTTTGTGGGTTGTTGATTTTAAAGTTGTTGTTTTTTTACAAGCCACGACTTTATATAGCAAGTCAAGCACATTAGTTGAGTTTTTTTTTTTTAATATAACATTTTATGTACTACAATTTATCAAGAACTGCTTTGGTTTAAGTTGTTGTTTTTACTTAAGATCTAAAGCATAATATACACAACTTGCTTTTAAACTGTTTTTATTTGACTAGAACTGTTTATTCCGAAACAAAAAATAAAATGCTGCAAAGACACGAGCGTTTATTTTTTTTTTTTGGCGTGTAAAGATTCGAGTTCTGCTCTTGCTGCTTTGCGCACAAATTATATATTATCTTTCTTGTAAGTTGTAGTTGCTTTTTAAATATGTATATATATATATTTTACAAAAAAATGTTTCTTAAAAATTTGAAAATTATTCAATTAGTTGTCTTATATTGGTTCCAAATTGATGCTTAAATGTTAACATTTCTGGTTTTACTTAGGTTATGTTCTTCTTCTTGTTGTTGTTGTATACAAAACCGTTACATGTATATAATGTATATTATAAATCTTATATATAGTACAATATATATATTGGGCATGAGCAAATCAGCGCTCAAAAGCTGCCGCTACATTAATTAGTTAGTAGTATTTTTGCCATGTTTTGTGTATAAACTCAAAATCCTTTAAATTCTAGACAGAAATGCGCTAAGAGCATTAAACAAAAAACATGGAATTTTTATTTATTTATTTGTATATTGCTGATTTAAAGGCCTGACAAAACGCCTTTTAAACTTCTATGTTTTTATTTTTATTAATTTTTTTTTGTTTTTTTGTATAGTTAGTTGTTGTATTGTACTACATTAATTAATCATATTAATCATAAGTTACTGGACGACATAGTGAGAAAACGAATAGTATTGCATACCACAATTCGGTAAAATATAGACCGATTTGTAGCGTACAAAGACAATATTCCAATCGTAGTTTATAGGTTTGCAGCAGTAGCAGATAGGAGACACCCAGAAAGCATGGTGCGGTTAAAAAAACTGATAAAATCGCAGTCCAACCTGTAAATAAAAAACAAAAAGATTTTATATATGTACGCATAAGCGTGATAAGTTGGCTAAAAATAATACAGCATTGTCTAAATTTATATATATGTATAGCTAATAAGTATGTCAACAACAATGCATTTAGTCAGGTATTACTATATCTAGTACCTCTGCCGGCCAATGAACCCATGCGACCCATTATTAGGCGTATGGTCTCCAGCACAATGAAGCTTATCATTACGGCCGAATCCTGTGCCAATGTATGACCTGTATAGCTAAGATTTATAGCCTTTAACAGGCCCATGGCCAGTTCACAGCAGGCAAACATGCCAAAATAAAATGAATTTAGATAGATTAGCACTTCGTAGTTCATGCTAGGATTTGGCTTTTTCGGCACTTGCGGTGGCACTTGACGTTTTGGTGGCATCTTAAGGCTACGACGACTAACTCCCCGGAAAATAAAAAACTTATGTACAAATTGTTCACGTTAATCCCGACGAAAATACGGCTAGTGCTTGCGTTGGGCGCTATATTTTTAGACTGACCATAATAATAATGTGGACCTGATGTTTAGCTAATGCCGAGGCGTTGTGTCGCATTGAGGTTGGCTACGTTTTTTTTTTTTTTTTTGTTTTTGTTATTTGTTTGAATTATGTGCTCTCTAATGTTGTCGCCTTTAGATGACTGCCTCCAAGCGTGTGTGGGTTTGGCTAGGAATGCTTTTATAATGACCTGCTCAGCAGGCCTAAATTTATGCAAGCCAGTTTATATACATATAAACAAATACCATGAGTTGCGTCTCAGATATAATCTTAAAGATGTGTTAAGATTTCGAAAACAAAAAAAAATTATTATTCGTATTACTTGTCAATATGGATAATTCTTTAAGAAATCGAAATTGGTTTACAAATTTTATTCGACTTTTGATAAACACTTTTTCGGAGAGTAAATATATAAATTTTTATTTTGTTGTTTTCCTAAAATGCGTAAAATTTATAAAAGCTTATAAAATACACAATGCCCGGGTTTATATATTGGACAGCTTATAAAGTTCCCAGATGAAACCGATAGGTTTATTAAATATCTAAATTTTTGTTTTACTGAAAAAATCTTGAATAATCCAAACTTTTTAAAAAATGTTTGACGGCACTACTTGCCGATTTAATTCTGATATTATGAAAACCATATCGAAATGGGTCCATAAATATTTCGCTCCAAAACTAATTTTGGAAAGCGGCAATGAAATATTTAAACATTATCGGTTCAATTCTTTAGCATTGTTTTTATCAATAGGGATAAGCTTAAAACCCTTAACGACGGTTTCCTGAAATGCGTTTTTAAATCGATCTTGCTTGCAGCCAACAAAAAAAGAACAAACTTTTGGATCCCGAGTTCGGACCATATTTTCGTAATGTTTTTAGGTGTGCCTTATAAAAATCCGAGGTGAAATAAACACCGTCACGTTCTAACATAACCTGAAAAAAACCCATATAATGAGTTATTTTGGTGGTTATTTTAGAACCCTGACGTGCTGGGGTTTTTTGGACCTCGGATTCGGATTCAGAGACAACAAAAGATATATAAAAACCAACGTCGGACATAAGGCCTCGAAAAACATTCTTTAAGGGATGTTTTAAGGTTATGTTAAAACATAGCTGCAAAAAAAAACAACGATTTTCAGGTTCAGAGGCCAGACCTATATCTACCTATGTCTCCTATATCTTTTTGGGGTCGCACATATGAAGTTATTTTGGAGGTTATTTCAGGAATCCGAGGTGTTGGAAGTTTTTTTTAATTCGGATTCAGATTCAGCGACCCCAAAAATATATAAAAACATTGCCGGACAATCGGTCTCTAAAGAAAATTTGTCGCACTTTTTTAAGGTTAGGACAATTCTGTGAGCGGATTCACATTCACCAGATAATAAAAAAAAAATATTTATATTTTGGGGTCAAAATGCAAAAGCTTAAAACAATTTTAATGCTCTGGTAAAATTTCCTTATTCTCTTTGAAACCCAAAACGATTTCTAACTAAATCTACTTATTATCTTTAAATATTTCTTCTTAGTTTAATACTTTTCAAAAGCTTCTCGAAATCTAATAAAGCTGATACTTACGCGTTAGAAAACATCACCGACAAAAACTTGCCAAACCTTATGCATAAAATAAACGCCCCCAAAATATCTAGAGATCACTTTTAGTGGCCGTATATATTACACTACTATTAGAAGTGTATATTGCACCTATGAGCGCCACCAAAAACTACAACTGCAATAAATACTATGTACTATACACCCAGTTGTGTATATAATTTTAGACCATCATAAGCGTATAAAAATACAAACACAGATCTCGTACCAGCCGTATAGGAACGGGTCTACGAAAAGTCTACGACGTTGGCGCGAATGACGACAAAGTCCGTCTAAAGAATTTGCTGCGATTTTAATTTAAATGAAACATTTGATCGAAACGGACGCGTTGTGTAGTATGTAAAATGTTAACGCGCTTAAAAATACCTTATATAAGGCATACATACATACTACTTATATACTTACATGGTTATAGAAAACGGTTGTTTAGTCGGTTGCTTGCTCGGATCGGTCGCTCGTTTGGTTTGAAGTTTGACAGCGTTACATTCTTTTTTTTATAATATCTTGTTTCTTACATAGTGTGTGTGTGGTGTGTATATATGCTATTATATAGATCCTTAAAATCGTGTTTTGTTCTTGTTGTGTGTACATCCATATGTGTGTTGCGTTTTATATTATGTGTTTGAGAGTGAGTTTATCCTATATCAAAAAATCGTTAAATTTAAATGTAAACTGTTTTATGTTATTATGCCAAAGTGTGCTCCATGGTGTTTGTCGTCTCCGTGGTCGCTTTTTGGTCGTAGCATGCAATGTCTTTGCCATAATGGCCAACATCAACTGCTAGGTGTATGTTACGGGTCGACACATTGTACAAATGAATATGCTGGCATAGATTAGTTCAGCACCTTGTAGGGTGATCATTAAGGCACTCAGAATAATTTCGAGTTTGAGAACATAAGTTTGAAAACAACATAAATAGATAACAATACCAAGACTGGGCAGTGTTAATATTACGGATGCTGTTGCTTGCCAACCTGCAAAGAAATGGAGAGAAAGGAAGTATCAGTATCAATAATAAGAAAATTGTATGCGATGTGGGATACCCAGCAGCCATTTTCCTCCAAAAAATGTAAATGCTTATCATGAAAAAATTGTTGTTAGGCTCACATGGGTCTACGACCAAATTCTGGTAGCTCTAGCTTCTATTGGCATATTGGAGTAGTTTATATGGAAGGGTGTCTGATATGAATACTTTTTACACAGCCACCCAAAAAAAGGACTTTCGGATCCAGAGATCAGACCATGTTATCTCAATGTTTTTGAGGTCGCAGAGTCCGAATCCGAGGTACAAAAAACCCCAGCACGTCAGGGTTTTAAATAACCTCAAAGAACCAAATAAATCGAGTTATTTTGGTGGATTCAGTATTGAATAAACTAATCGTCGGACATCAGGACTCGAAAAAGATTCTTTATGGGGTGTTTTAAAATTATGTAAAAACACAGAAAAAAAAAAAACAATTGTTTGAGGATCATTTGTCAGACTATGTTTTCATAATGTTTTTGGGGTCGCTGAATCCGAGTTCGAGCTTCAAAAATCCCAGTACATCAGGGTTCTGACAGAACCTCTAAAAACCCCAGCAGAAAAAAAGTATCTCAAAAGCCAGACGTGCTGGTATTCCGATTCAAAGACTCCAAAAACATATAAAAAACATTGAGGAATATCCTTACTTGAAAAAAATATGTTTGGTTTTTTGAGGTTAGAATAGAATCAAGAACTGTTGGACCCATTCTGCTAGCGGATTGGGATTCTGCATGCATTCAGCGAAATGCATAAGAAAACAGATCAAGACACTTCTTGTTTTGTGTGGATGTGATATCCTACCGGAAAACGTGGTCCAATATCAACCAAAAATTTAAACTTTGATTAATCGTAGGATAACCCTAGGGATTTCGAAACATGAAATAAGGCAAATTGATTTCTTTAGTATAATAATAATAATATTGTTTTAGTTTTGACCCTATGTATCTATTGTACTTCCTAGTAGCCATTGGCTTCTATCCCTATTTGGGATGGTCCGACTAGAACATCGTTTGTCTCAGATGGATTAATTTAGTTTGTGTTAGATGGGCTCCTTTTTGGACGATATGGACAAACAGTTTTATCTCGGTTCGGAAATCTCGGAGCAATTGAATGGAACAACAGTTTCATAGGCTTCTCTGGAACACAAAACATGTTTTAATGTAACTAGTGGAGTATAGGGAATAATCTGCACAATTGAAGGGACATGGTTTTTTTTTATTTTTTGATTTAAATATTCTTTTAGGTTCCTAAAGGAGCAGCAATTCATACACCATTCGAATTTTAAAAAAGAAACCAAATATGGGCTCAAATATTTACTTTCAAACTATACTTTTTAACAATATATAATACAAATATTCGTTAGCGGACACATTAATCCATAAAACTTTGCGAAACGCAAAACTAATTTTAATTAACAAGTTCAATGAATCAATAATAAACTTACAACGTTCTTAAATATTTCGATCATAGTAATAATACGCTAGAAAGAAACTTTTTGAAACTTTAATAAAATATTTTAATGTCAAATTATTAATCAAAAAAGTGCTATTTAGATTTAAGGCGTCTCCTCACACAATCTTCACATTATATACCTTAAAAATGGCATTCAAATATATAAGCTTTCGAAACTATATTTATAGCTACATTTGTGGTTAATTAGTCAGCACTGCAACTTTATTTAGCCTGTAATGAGAGGCATTTAAAAACAAAATGTCATTAACCATTTTTAAAGATCAAAATCGTTATAAGCATCAAACCAAACCAAGTCCATACCAATTGCACAAGGTACTGGACTTTAGACTGTCTTCTGCACAATTTTAAACCAGAAGAGCCTTTGAGTAAGCACAAGTATGCCATTAATATGAACAAACAACGAAGGTCATGCTCATCATAGACATTAAAAATTACACATACGCCGTGTTGAATGTGGAAACATTTATATGGCAGGGTGACTAAAAGTGGGTGTAACAGGCAAAACAATGACGGCATTGTTGACGCAGCAGCAAATTGTTTCACTATGTCATCATGACATACAGACTCCCAAAGACCATGTCTGAGCTCATTAAATAAACAAATCTATATATACGAGTACTCCTCGTGTAGCATAGTATGAATAGCTTAAACCACAAAAACGACGCTTAAAGGCGTGCTATAAAGTGTCAAACCAAGCTTATTAGCGACTTTCTTCTTTATTGTAAACAAAACTTAGTAACTGCCTAATGGTGTTCTAGCAAGATCTGATTCAGTGACAGTGGCGTAGATATGGGAGTCGAGGGTAAAAACTTCTTATTGCTCTTGAGTTAAAGCTCTGTTAAAAGAGATTTGTGGAACAAACATTGACTTTAAGGTGACTAATTGAAATTACCCAAATGATTCATGCAATAAAAATTATAATACATACTCATTTCTCGAACTTTGCTTAATGCAACCATTTCCAATAAATATTTGTTAAGAACAATTAACACATTTATGAGCCAAAAAGCTATATACATAAGTAGTACATTCATGTTCTCACACTACGTAAATAAAGGCATTTTATTAAGAACTAGTCCTGACTATGAGATACTCTGTAAACTAAGTTACATATTATCTATCCATTTACACAAATTAATAAAATCTGTCAAGAACTTGGCCATTTAAATCCTTTTTGCCTCGAAAGATATATGTAAATCTGTTTGTCAAAAAGCTTCAGTTACCAAAAAGTGAAGCAAAACAAAAATAAACCGCCCTTAAAAGCTGCGCCTAAAAGCAAGCTACAAAACTAGCGTCAAGCCCAGCTTGAAATCTTTCTGTTACGTTAATATCTATAATACTTACCACGATCACTTAGACTGCTTTTACGTCCAAACACAATACGCACAGTTTCAATGATGCATAATGATAGCAATATGCTTGCCTCACGTGATAAAATATTTTCACCGTAATTCAAGTTGATTGCCTTAAGCACGCCCACGCCAACTTCAAAGGCGGCGTACATGCCAAAGTAAAAGGAATTTAGATACATAAGTATCTCATATATGAGGCTGGCATTCATATTGTTGTTCTGCTGGCGTTGGCGTCGCTAATGTTGTCCTGCAGTCGACCAACAACAACAACAATTTTACTGCGTCAGCGGTGGCGGCGGCGGCAGCAGCTGCCCTTAGCTAGTTGTTGTCACCGGAGCAGTTTGAAGCAGCAGTTGAAGGGCTGGAGCTGTTGGAGATGTTGGTTGGTGCTTATGCGTTAAGCTGGCCGTTGGTTTTAAAGTTTCCCACATGCAAACACACACACACACACACACACAGACGCGCGGCGCTTAGGTTTTGTGCTTATACATAGAGCAGCAGCAGGTGGCAGGCTTACACGCACACATATGCTATATACTATTTACTTAACATGTATATATACGTATTTCCTATGTTTTGGTGTGGTCTGTTTGTGACTTGGTTGCGTTAATGGCGCTCTTGGTGTATTTTTAATTGCGTCTGCTTTTATGTTTATTTACTTAAGGTCCTTGTTGTTGTTGTTGTTGACTGTGTTTCCTGAATGACTGACTTTGTTATTGTTGTCGTTGTTGTTGCAGCTGGTTGTCATGGGAGTCCTTTGTTGTTGTGCTGCGGGCGCGGTGGTAACTCAGTTGCTGTTGTTGTGCTTTCTTGATGACAACTCTATGCTAATATTAAACATGTACACACCATTCATGTATCATGCAAGTACATATGTATGTATGTACATATATGAATGAAATGCTTGTTGAAAAACATATATGTACACGCTGCTTATATAAAAAAAACTTTTGCACAAAAACAATGCCGCGTAATTTCTGGCACGCACTCACACAAACACACACGACTCCGTCCGTGCTTTGTCATTGCATTTAGCTTACGCCTTTTTGCAACAAATTTTCACTTTACACTGTACATAAGTAATTATACAAAAGATTTTTTGACTTTCTATGGTATTGAAATTCTTGCAGCCCCTTGGTTGTTTTTTACTGCTTTGATCGACAGGCAGCCCCTCTTTAAGTTTATTTTTGAACATGTGGAGCAGCCAGCCAGCTAGCAGCAGTCAGTTCGCAGCAGCAGCGTACGCAACGCGCCCCGTTTGCTCCAAATCTTGGTCCAGCAGCGCGCTGCTTGACTTATGCACACAACTATATACAATTTGATGTTTTATTTTTTGAAATCCTTTTTTTACAAGCACTTATTGTTATGCACTTTTTTTTTTTGGACACAAATTTAACGAGCAGCGTAGAGTGCTTACAGGGGCAGCAGGCAGCATTTTTGCCCACAGTAACTGTGTACACACTGTCAATCGATAGGTCAATGTGCAGCAGTGTGTACTCCAGCTATAGCTGGAATTATTATCTGCTCGATAACATAGCGATAACTTTGAATTTTCAATTTAATTTTATTTTTATTAAATTGAGCGCCTTTTTTTTGTAAAAGCATGCCTAGCTTTATGTATTAGCCTTAGTGTTTAATTACAGCTTGCTCGCAAAGTCAAAAAATGATATTTTCATTAAAGATTTTACGTTATGTTCTGCTTGTAGCCTTCACATTGGATCTTCTGTATTTTTGTTGTTTAAGTCATGGTCACACTACTTTAACTTACATACAGATGTATATTATTACTACTTTTATACTTATTGCACTTAATATAGAACGCTTTTAAAACATTTGGGGCGCAACATGCCAGCAGATCAAATACAATACTCGGAGAAGTATTACGATGATAATTTTGAATACAGGTAAGTTCAGTTTGCATTAACTCTTCGTAAAATGAACTTAGCCATTGTTTGTTTTTATCCAAACATGCAGACATGTCATTCTGCCCGCCGATTTGGCCAAACATGTACCCAAATCGCATTTGATGACCGAAACGGAGTGGCGCAACTTAGGCGTGCAGCAAAGTCCCGGCTGGGTGCACTATATGATGCATGCACCAGAGCCACATGTTATACTATTTCGTCGCAAGCGTATGGAAGAAGAAGAGTCGGCGGCGTCCGCAGCTCAAGCGCCTGCCGGTAACAACAATAATAACATTAATGTCTGCGTCTAGTTTTCGAACTGGAGATGCGCGCGCTTGCAGAGGCTACCAGCGTGTGGGCAGAACGAACAATGTAAATGATGCACAGTATTCCATAAGTTTAAACATAACACATCATCAGACATTCTGATGTAAAATAACTGGACCATAGGGCAAGACTTTATGAAAAAAAAAAAAAAAAACGCTCAGGGATTCACATACAAATAATAGTTAATAAGCGCCTTTGAAAGCAAACATTTTAATGTGGCCATAAGCATTCAAATCATTAATGAAATAATTTATTAAGTTTTTGTTGTGTTAAAAAATGCACGCATTTATGTAAACTTAAGATTGATATAGTAAAAAAAATACAGAAATGTATCTTAAAATTAAAATCAGCGCAAATTGTACTACATTTAATGGTAACAACGCCATACCGCAGGCACTGCATAATCCGTCCAGTTGTCATAGTTCAGGCTGCAATTTTTGCGCGCAAAATATTCCATGGCATAGAGCGAGATTAATATGCTATTACCAGACATAAGCGAGAACCATAGAAAAACATTTCCCAATGTCTTGGGCGCACCACGCAGCAGGAAAACGCACGAGACGCCCACCACGAAAAAGAAGAAAAACATTATGGGACAGAACATGTGTAGCGCAAAACCCAAGACCTGTTCATGGACCAGAGCAGATATCAGAAACACCACGAGCGAAGCTGCCAGCTTGGAACCTTTAAAAATGTGCGTATAAAAATCCCTATATACGTATTCATATAACCAGTCATGTACTACAACATTCCAGTTGCGAAAGTAACCATCGTAGGTATGCGAGGTCCACCAATCCTTGTAGAACATGCGATCGCCAAAGCGCAGTAGCTCTGCAGTAAAGTTTAACCAAGAATGCAGTATCAGATAGAAGCCACAAAGAAAAATTACCACACTGGGCACCATCATGGCAAACAGTTTGACAATTAGCATCGAGGCATTCATGGGCTCCAGCCCATATTGCGAGAAGTGGGTTGTTATGTGACGCTCATGTATAAAGGCATACAGGAAGGCAACGGCTACTACCTCCAGCAAACGATTCATTGCAAATTTCCAGCGTATATGTGAAGTGCGCGGATAACTATCCCTATAGATGAGTGTGGGCGCAAACAGAAAGTAGATGTAGCTCTGCACCGGCGGTAAATAGGGTCGTCCATCCACAGCAAGCTTATCCTCCGTCTTCAACTTACCAGAAATGACACGCGCGGCATTGTAACGCACAAACGCGTGCATCTTCATAAGCATGCGTGTGCTTTCCAGAAGCAGCACACAGGCGCTGACAAATGGCAGTTGGAACTTTAGGCAGAGTGAGGAGGAGACATATGAAAATACCAGCTGGGAGCTAATGTACATGATGAGGCAGCTGTGAGACCAGAAGCGTTGTAACGAATCTGTTAAGAAGAAGTATACTTAGTGATATGTATAGCATTAGCGCTAAAACTATGTTCAATGATAACTCTGTCACAGCACTGGCCATATCTGTCCTAAAGCGTAACTGCTGCGGAAGACTCCATTAAATATGTACAAATAATTTTTATATACATACGATAAGACGAGGATACTATAAAATAAAAATTGCCTGCTGTATTTGGAACTATGAAATAATTTGTGGTTTTTGGTTTACGAAGGCCACTTTTTGGAACAATTATAGCAGACCATATTTGAGCTAATTTTCAAAACGTGGTACGGTTCAAGGTTTGAAAATATGAAACACAAATTTTGAATGAATAAGCTTAGGGTGGATGACCGTTTGGCCAAAATAATGGCCATACGTGCCAAATTATTATGTTAGACAGAACTTGGTTTCGAATAAGTTTTGGAAACTAAGAGCTCTATTCCTAACTTTAATAGAGTCTACATTTTCCACTATTTTTTTTAATTTTTGCATGCTGCGTATGGGCTTTTAATTTATACATATTTCGATATAATTGTCTTTCACGTGGATACAAAATTTTGTTCACGAGAAATTAACGAATAACTGAAAAAGTGCCCAAAAACATGTTTTTCGAAAATATCTAGAAAACGGTGCTTAAGAAAAAAAAAAAGAGGTTGCCATTTCTCTACCCAAAATTACCCTAAAAAACCCTTTTTTACGAAGGTTCATTTTTCGTGTAAGCTATTGTAATATATCAAATCTCATGAAATAGTTTCTTCTTAGGCCTTTGCCCATACGCAGTTCGAAATATTTCGCACGGAATCACAAAACTTCATATAAAAAAAGGTCCCATTTGGGATTTTTTTTTATATGAAGTTTTGCCATTCCGTCATATTTCGAACTGCGTATAGGCCTTAAATTTGTAATATTTACTAAATATTTACTATAGAGCTTATGCGTATTACTAAGACTAAAGCTTGTACTCCACCACCTCGGAAATTTTTACTGCGTTCACCTAAGATCTCGTTTTTATTATGAAAAATTCTCTATATACGCTGTCATCTAATCTATTGTTGGTAAATTATTTTTCTGACATCGTGAACCTTTTTATAAGTCAAAGCGGATTAAAAATTCCGAGCTTTCGCTTTTAACCGCCTAGAGCGGTCAGAGACGTAAACAAAGCGGCTAAGTTTTTCAGGCTTAAACATATTTCATTTATCTTTACTCACTCTGCAACTTTAGCTTATACCGCACCAGCGCCCATCCTCTAAAGGCATAGTAGAGGGTTAACATAAAGACATGTTCCAGCAGCCAGACGCCCATCACCCAGTGCAGACGATGCAGTCCAACCTTAAAGGTGCCCAGTCCCAGATTTATGTGTCCCTCCACGAAATAATCATGCAATATGACATTTAGCAAAAACATGACCAATATTATATAGAATATGTGATATATGGTCTTCATATGATCCACCTGTAGCAGCGCTGTTAGATACGATTCGCGTGCTACGAATACTTTGTCGGGCAACAGACGCTGTGGCTCTTGTTTTGGCGTTTTCGAATTTTTGGTAGTCGCCATATTTGGACTGTCCGTAATATCACTTGATTTTTTCTGGACATGCTGACGATTATGCCATGTGTTGCTAATAGTGCCATTGCTAGCTTGTGCTGCTGAAAAATTTCGAAATTCGTGGGCGCGCAGTTCCTGTTGACGCAGATCTTGCATCACATCCTCAATCAAGACTTCAATGCGTTGTTCAAATTGTTGCAAGAGATTTGTGCGAAACTTTTGCAACTTTTCGCGCACAAAGTGCAGTTCTGTAAGGGATCACGCCATATATATGTATGTAAGGTAAGTATTTACATGCTCTTAGGCTCAGTTTTCTTTAACTTACCTTTTGGATCTGGAGTATCTGACACTCGGCTGCGCAGGTGCTGCGTTTCGTGTACCATTTCAAAGCTTGCTATTCTTAACTAAACTCTTAAGTATATTTTGTTTTAAAATATTTGGTTAATTTCTTAAAAAAAAAACCCGTCAAGTCCAAGTCGCAGTATTTTCGATTATGCGCCTGGTCGACTGTCTCTCCCAACGCCAGTCCGAGCATTGACTACAGTTGTTTTTTTCAAAGTGATAACGGCGTATTGTTTACTACTTGCCATGAGCGCAGCGAGCGGATCTCTGCCAGGGCTCTTGTTTATACTCAGTGCCGCTTTAAGCTTGTGGCGGCGCCCAAGAGGGCTGTAAGGTGAAATTTAATGTAGTTCGATTGTTATAAACACTACTGAGCGAATTGGTCTAAGAAAATATTTTCCCAAATAAGTGAAGAACACATAAAAATGAAACACGTAAAATCCTAGTTCTGTGTTCCATTTTCGCTCGTGTTCGATGGAAAACAATGAAAACGTTTAAAAACTATAGAAATTGTTCCAAAAAAATATTTTCCAAACTACGTGTAAAAAATAGGAAAAGCGTGAAAACAAATTTTTCTATTCCGTTCGTGGAATTATTTAAAATCCGTAAGTGCTAAAAGTTTTTGGAATCCTAAATATACACAATTTAAAAATATCTTTACTTCCATCATTAAAGGGAATGAAACGTGTGAAAAATATTTTTGTTGTGTTCCATTTCCGTTCGTTTTTGATCGGTTTTGTTGTTTTTTTTTGGGTTATTGGAATTTAAACAAACAGTGAGATTATTTCAAATCTATAAGTGCCAAAAGAGTATTGGAAACGTAACGTAAGCGTGGAATTTGGTCGAAATAAATATTTTACTAAGTTAATGGTATGTGCTATATAGGTAAATATTTAAAAAATATTTTTTTGTGTTCCATTTCGAACTAGTTTAATCGTAATCGTTGATTTTTTGACTGTTGAAATTCGAACAAACATTGGAATGATTTAAAATCTATCTATCTAACTATAGAAAGTTTAGTTTACACTTATGCCGTTTTGTATTTTGTCAAAGGAAACATATATGTATTTTTTTTTACGAAAATAGTATTCTCAAAACACGGATCGTGTGATCCATTTAATCAAAAATTTTGTGATTAAAAATGTAATTTAAGGTTTTTAAAAAAAACAATGGAAATGAAATTTACAAAAAAAAGTTATCTGTTCCACGTTTTGTATAGATATACTATACATAAACCATAAATATGACAAGAGTGCTTTAATAAATACAAATTTCTGATCGAATGAATCTCTTTGATACTCACATTTTGCTAGATTTCAAAACGCGGCCAAAAAAGGTTGTCGATCTCTGCTCCAGTTTAGAATATTAAAAGAAATGTTAAAATATCCAATTTAGGACCTATCTTACAAAGATTTCTACACATTTAAATAATTCTCCGGCATAGTACTCTTAGTAACAAAATGTGCGTGAAAATTGAGACCATTTTCGACCTGGTGACTTTTGTGATGCGGGTTAGGCTGCGTAATTCCATAATGGAGACACGTGGTCAGATATCCACACAAATCGGTGAACTTGCACATCTTTAATGGGCTATGAGCAGAGCTGGGCAGCCCATAGCCCCAGCGTTCGTGCATTTTGGTTTTTGTACGGCAGACCGCTCTCCATTTGCCATGCTCTGGTCAGAACATTAAAGCTCAAAGTTGGTGTTCATATAACAAGGTGGGGCCCTTCTCTAATCCGGCCCTGCTCAAGCCCAACTCTTTGCTACGTCACTGTCGGAGCTGCAATGTGCCTGCTTAAACACCGCTCACCCAAAAATTGTTCACTCTCACTCTCTTTGGCTCTTGCTCTCTCTATTTGAACGCGCAATGGTAAACTATTTATAAAATTTCAAGTACTTACATAGATTAAATAACATAGTAAAACATATCTACAAATTAGATGGTTTCCGCGTTGCTTGAATTATAGATTAGCCCTTGGAATCCCGCCGTCCACGCACTTTGGCTACCATGCCAACACAATCGATCCTGATAAAGATTTCGGTGTTTATTGTATTCTGGATTGAGTGCACTTGCACTCGCTTCATGAGTGCGGGCTGCACTCGGCGTATGCCGTACTACAAAGTAAATACATATGTACAAAATGTATGTGGTACATAGTATAAAGTACAAATGTATGTGTTACAGTTCGGGTGCTCTGTTGATATGACAAAGTGATTAAAAGAATAAGATTATTGGGTAAGGCGTGAGCACAGTGGATGAGCTAGTCAAAGAGCACAGTGAAGTAAAAGGTCAATGTGATTAAGAAAATAAATTCAATTAAGAGTGTTGGGAAATCAAAGTCTATCAAGTTTTTAGCACAGAATGTTCGACAATCGAGATTAAAGCTTTTTGTATTACAACTAACAACTAACTTTGTCTCATATAGTAAGGCTTGGAAGAGTAATTGATTAGATCTTCTTTCTCCTCCGGATTGGCCATTAAAAGTTGGAAAATATTTCGAAAATTTGATTTCCTTAATTAAAAAAAATTTTGACTCAATTGGGAATCGAAACCAGGTCTCTAGACGCTGCGACGATTTATATGCTTTTGCCACTAAGACTATTCGATTTTCTGTCTCTAGAATACTATATTACGATTATCTTTAATATTTACGGTCCGATTACAAAATCAATCGGATGATTTCCCGCATTTTGCCTAGGCTAGCATTGTTATATAGGACCCAGAATCACCAAGCTTTGTAAGTTGCCTCATGTGACCCTAATAAACAAAAACGCATCCTCTTTTTTGAAAAATCCTACAAAGGCTCATCGCGATTTTGTTCTATGGGTCAGTCCAAGAAACTTTGCCGAAGAAACTATGGATCGAAACTTAACTTTCAGTTTGCAACTTTTTTTTTAAAATAAGAAATTTCCAAAATATTTAAAAATCGATTTAGACATTGCATTGAAAAGGAAAAAAAAAGGCTTTTTTTTCTCTTGGGGTCGAGGAACCCATTTTTGATATTAATTTTTTTTGTTGAGTGCCGCCTTCTCGGTTTGTTTCTAAAAATCGTTCCTTTTATTATTGAAATTAATACATAGTACATTTGGATGAAGTCAATATTCGTTTAAAAAAATGTGTTCCACCCTTATATAATATATATAATAATAATGTACATATGTAAACTTCATAAAATAATTGATGTGCAGCTAGCTGCTACAATCGGAAACTGCTTGTTACACTGCCAACAAGCAGTTTCCATTTCATTTATCTTGTTTTTATCTCTAAACCTTAAAAGACAATTTTTTACTTATTAGGCTTACATAAAGCTGACCTTCAAAGTCGTATGCCGAAAAGGTGCTATATGTATTAGTTAAATTTTTAATATCACCGATGTATTCATTTGATTTGGTTTAATTTCGACTCACAATTGAATATGACTGCCAAATTTCGTCTGCTTTATCTGCTGGGAAAAATGGAACCAGATATCTACTTTTAATCTATCCTGGGATTATGGATTCCAGGATGCTTTGTTAATCAGATTGAGCCAGCAAAAATACAGAACTCTGCTCTCTAACATTTCGAAATTGTCCATTAACCTTGTATTCGTGTTCTCACATTTCAACACATTTCCGTGTTCTAGGGTCCAGAGGACCCAAGATGTATTTCCTATGGAGAATAGCTATATTTCATACATATTCATTTAAAAATCCGAAGTATTACTCAAAATAGTGACTTTATTTATGTTTTGTGGTTCTGTGACTATATTTTTTTGTATTTACTTTCATCACAAAAAAAGGTAGAGATAAGCTATACTGACTGGATAGATCTGTCGAGAGTTGAATCTTAGTCTCACAAGATTGGTCTCTTTGAATAATAACAAAATTAAAGTTTTCAACTTAGTAAATCAGTATAGAGTGTTCTAAACTAACCATTTATTAATCTCGAAAAATGAAGGCAATAGAATTAAATCGTTGACTTTACTTTAAGAAAACTACTTTGGCTTGCTCCAGTGTAATAACACACTCAATCTTACGGATTGCCTCCTGTATCTTGTAATCAATCTTGAAAATCGTAGAATATCTTCAAATCAATGTATTCTTACATATTATTTTGTTGGCACCTGTTTCTTTTTAGCTGAGACTTCTTCAGTAAATTTTCACCTTTGGCACCGGTTACTATCGATATCGATGGCTGTATATCGCTAAAAATCGAATTAAGTTCATTGATGCATTCTAGTTAAGATATATTACATGAAAAGATAGAAAAAAACTTATAGCACGAAAAAGCCTATGATTAAATTATATTGCTAGATTCTATCCCGAGATGAATGGTTAATTTTTAACACTTAAGCAGAATCAGATTCACTATATGAAACACATTATTCGATTGTCTTTTCGACATATTGATTAACTTAATGTATAAATGTCACACGTATAATCTCTTCACATTTGTAAGTACTTCTGCACTAAAAATTTAAAATCATAATTTTTGATTTTTTAAGTACGACAAAATAATTAAAATGTTAATTTGGATAGGCAACTGCCTATCCAAATTAAAATTTTAATTATTTTATGTTTTGCCAACCTTCATAACTAAAAATTCTCTTATACTCTTTGTAAATATTAAAAAAAAACATAGAATTTCCAAAATAGAACAAAAAATTTTGCAAAAATGTGAGCTGCATAAAATTTTATGTGGGTGCATGGAAATGTATGTGTATTTGTGATTTTGGCATATTTAATTGCAAATATTTATGTGCAGTACTATACATATGTGTATTAGTGTACATGTGCGTGTGTGCGTATGTGTAAGTTACAAAAACAAATACAACATAATGTTTTGATAACGAAAAATGAGCCAAAATTAAAGCTCACGGCCATGCGGCCAAAGCCTGGACCGCGTACAGGATGTAATGCACACACACATACAGGCTCATAAACTCACCGATAGGCCTATGCAGGAAATTTGTATACTAGTAATAGTTTGAACTACTTTGAATGCAACTGGTTGCAGACTGGTTGAAAAAAGTTTAGCTGCGGAATAGCAAAAAGCGGCGTACTCTGAGCTGAATCTTAGAATGGAATTGAAAATGGAATATATAATTCACTGCAGTCCTTCAACAGGAATTTATTATACTGTACCTATTTTAACGTTTTTATAAAATTAAGCTATCTGGACCGAATCGACAACTTTTTGATACAAAAATGTATCACAAAGGCATAATGTAGATGACTAACTACAATCTTGTCTGATTGACTGACTGACGGACTGACTGACTGACTGACTGACTGACTGATTGACTAACTGATTGACTGACTGATTGACTGACTGATTGACTGACTGATTGACTGATTGATTGACTGACTGATTGACTGACTGATTGACTGACTGATATACTGACTGACTGTTTAAGGATTTTTTTTATGTATAAAATTTTATTTGATTGATTAAGGCCCATACGCAGCATGCAAAAATTCAGCATGCAAAAAATCCCAAAAAAGGGAATTTCTTTTTATATGAAGTTTGTTTTGACATTTCGTGCGGAATTTTTGCATGCTGTGTATGGGCCTTTAAAAAAAAACTTTTTATAGTTTCTGATAATTCGACACCAGCTCCCAAGTGAAGAAGTGGTTCCATAACATCTACATTTCCTATCCGATTTCGAAGATCGTAGACTCGAAATGTTCGTAAGAGAATTCTCTTTAAGCCTAAAGACCTAAAAATTTTTTAAAAATTATGTTAAGCTTTAAGGGGTCTACGCAGCACTTTATATTTCGCAAGGAATGACAAAACTTCATATAAAAAAAAAAATCCCCTTCGGGATATTTTTATTTACGATTCCACGCGAAATATAAAGTGCTGCGTAGACCCCTTAAAGCTTAACATAATTTTTAAAAAATTTTTTTCGTTAATAAAAAGCATACCGAAAATGTGTTATTTTGAAAAATGGTCAAAAATTACACTGTTTTTTAATCTGTACATAATTATATATCACTGTAAACAGCACATCAATACCTTTCGATCTAATCATTTTTCATGTCGATACAAACATTTTGTTCACAAGATATTGAGGAGTAACTGAAAAAAGTGCCCAAAAACATGTTTTTCGAAAATATCTCGAAAACGGTGCTTAAGAAAAAAAAAAGATTGCCATTTTCGTGTTTCTCGACCCCAAATTACCCTAAAAAACATTTTTTTAGGAAGGTTCCCTTGATGACCCTTAAATATGTAAACTAGTGTTATTGAACTATATAACTATCTTTTTTTATTTATTTTAATTTTTAAAAGCTGTCTATCTTAAAGTCGTCTATGCCCGACTTTAAGGTCCGCCATTTTTATTTTTATGTATTCATTCATTTTCTAAAACATATCAGTTGGGTTTTTTGTAAGCAAACTATATGCAGAAGACACCGCAAATCGTTAAGTGTGGTGAGGAACTACTATTTCCGAACTAGTGTGGAATCCTGCAGGGCACAATATCACAAGTGTGTGTGTGTGTGTGTGTGTGTGTGTGCCTGTGTGTGTGTGTGCAAAATAATATTAATGCTCTGCAGACGCAATAACCAAAAATATTTATTATTTATGCGGAATAAACAGCACAAAAACACTGCGCAGCGCACACACAAAATATGAAATTAATGCAAAAATGACAAAAGCAGCGCAATGGAAGAGAACGCTAAAGAAAAAATAAATAAATAAATATAGCATATAGTATATGCATATATACATATATACATATATAAATATAATATATATGAAAATAAAATAATAAAAGGCCAGTGCCAAAATGTGGCAGCTCGCTCGTAAAACATAAAAGTCAAAATCCTCATAGCGAAACGAAATATTCATAAAGACTAGCAAAATAGAGAGTAGGAATATTATGGAGATGCGAAAGATAAAAACTCGCTCACACACACACACACATTTGCACATAAAAAGACATTTTTATTTGGCCAGCAGAGCATACAGCAGAAAAAAAGAACATAAGCTAAACAGTGGAGCAAAAGAGAAAGGGCACAAAAAATGGCAACCAAAATAATATGCGGCGGCATAAAAATCTATATAATTCATAAACATACATACACACACATACTCACACACACACAGAGGCACATAAACAGGCGCACACGTACACTAGCTCCGTGGCCGCCATATTGGGTCATAAAAAGAACTCACACATATACACACTTACAGTAGTCGGCATAGCTATTTTGACAAGAAAATTTCAATTCGTTTTAAATTTTTGGAATTAATTTGTATTATTAATTAAATACAAAAATTTGAATTTTTGGTTAATAGATTTTTTAAATTTTAAATTGACTGTGTAGGGCTTGTAAAACGTAGTTAGACTGATTTTTTTTTAAGTCTATAGATGGACCGCCGACGTGTTTTTCGTTAGGGATCTAAGGCAAAGCTCGGAAAAATTTTCAAAGTGTAGATCGCTCGTCTCCGCAACCTTTGCAAGTTCCCTGGAGACGAGACGATGACGTTTGTGCAAGACTCTGAGAATACACGTCAAAGCGAATAGCAAATAGAAGCAGAATAGCATGCATTTTGATTTGAAAAGAGTACTTTACGGAGAAAAGATTCAAATATTAAAAAAATGAAAAATTACTGCGGAAAGCATTTACAAATTGTCTGCTCCCGTGCGAATTCACTATAGGGAAGTTTCACTGTATATTTATTTATGGATAGTGTTTGAGGCACTTTAATGGAAAACTACCATATGCAAAACCATTGGGCAACTTGAGAGTTTCCTCTCTCGTCGGACCACCACACATAGTGTATCAAACGCAGCAAAGAGTCTTGTCAAAATATTTATGACGACCACTGTAGGCATAGAAGGACATAAACGAAGCTCGGACCGAATAACCAGCAGCGGCAGCGGTAACCATACAACAAAACAACTAAAACGACAAAAGCAGAAAAAAAATTTTATGATGCTGCGCGCAAAAGTTTGTGAAGCAGAAACAGAAACATATAAAAAATGTTGCATATTTTTGGGGGCAACGCAGAAAATCAGATGTCGGACATTTTGTTGGGTTGAGTTGAGTTCAGTTTTGGTTTTGGTTGTTGTTCCGCTGAGTATATCTACGTGTGTGTGTGTGCCATTTCCGTTACGTTTGCATTTGTATGGGTGCTTACGGTTTTATAGGCCTAGGCGCCCAGTTTTGTGGCAACTGTGAACCACCCCAAACGGAAAAAAAATGGCTCATTTTTGTAATTTGCTAAAAAGGCATATAAAAAGCAAAAACAACTGCAAAATAGTTACAGCTTTGCGAGCTAAACTAAAGCTTGGGTTATCGTACACTGAGAGAAAATTTATGTTTATATTGCAGTAAAGAATCAAAAGTTGCTTTTAAGCTGAAATTTTTGTTGTTCTTGTTAAAACCAACACTGAGATCTAGGCGTTCATAGAGAAAGACAGACAGACGGACATGGGTATATCGACTTTTCTAGTCACCCTGATCATAGAATCTACGAAATTCAAAGAATATTTTTAAAAATATTTCAGTTTCAATTATGTGTTGAATCCTTTTTACCAACTCGATTTGGTTTCACTTGCAACAAAGTAGTCGGTTTTAAACCACATAAAAAGTTCGTTTTGATGAAATTGGGAGCACCAAATCTGTGGTTTTTAAAACGAATCCAAATAGAACATTCGGATAAAATATTCGGTTTCGTTTTCCGGTGCATGGCCAAATATTTAGACACAGGATTTAAATATCTTCAAACAATTTTTGTGATATTGCCACGTCAAGTATATGGAGTAGCACAATACTAGTTGAGTATACTCGAAATAATCAAAGTCATCATATTAGTTTGAAGCAGTACTTCACTGAATTATTTGGCCAATTGTTTTGGAACATAAAGCTGGCTTAACACCATTCATTTTTCTAATTTCAATGCTCTTATGTTAAAAAAACTCTGAGTTCTATAAAATCCCTGCAGTTCGGTCGTTCAGGCCTGAAAAAGAAAACTGCGCAAGATTCGGCTAACTTTTAAAAAGGAACTAAAAAAAAATATACGTCATATGTAAACAAGACAAAAAAAAAACAATTGATGCCTTGTTATGGGCACCAACAGTGCGGCGTGCAAAAAAAGACTGCCTGGAAAGGATTTAAGCAATTTTAAACCTCCTTACTTGGTAGGTCAAAAAATACGGGTATTATAATATTTAAAAAATATTTTTTGAATCAATGCGAGTTACAGCGGACTCTGGCCCAATCACAGCTGCGTAATGCAATGAAATTGCAAAAAAATCGCAATTTTAGGGCTGCATCCAATCCACTGTAATTTACAATATTAAATTAAAATTAAAATTGATAATAAAACTTCAAACACAAATCAGCATCTAATTCAAGTCCGATTTTTTAAAAAACTCACCCCTGTTTTCAGGCATGACTTTTCAAAGTCAATAAGCACTAAAATCATAGCTGATTGTTACGGCTAAGGTTCAGGCCTGAATGCTTAGGACATGCAAGTGTTACATTCAGTGACAAATGAACGCGTAGATTCATGTCTGGTACTGAAAATTCAGGCATGATTTCATGAACTGAAGGGATGTATTTTTCTCTCCCATTTTAAACTGGCTCGAAATGGGAAACTCGTATTTAGATGGTTAACAATATTTGTTAATATATAATATTAATGGAATATATTGTTTTTTCGAGAAAAAGGTTACAGGATACTGTTCCAAGTTTTATTGAGAATTTTAAAAAATTGTTTGAACGACTGTATGGAACGCGTTTTTGAAAATATGCAGTCCCTTGAAACCTATCAAGTTATGCTGTGAAGCTAAAAACTTTTCTCTGTGAACATTGGCCAGTTTTTTGTCAGACAACGCAATATAGTGATTACTTTGAATATCTTTGCGTTGGAAAGAAATACCACATTCAATCCAGCCCTACGACGACTTAGTCAAATTAATTAACATTAATGTTAAGCTAGCCGAAGAAGAATTAGACAGTATCTCCATTGGAAAAACCAGTTGGTGAAAGCGTCAGTTACCATAAGTATCACGAAGTGAATGGAATAAGATTTTTATAGCCAGTTATGAGTACTTTAGAAAACATGTTCCTTTAGTTCAATTTAAAATTTAGATCTATACTTTTGGATTACTAAGTTTTACTTTTATAACCATCCATGTTGAGTCAATCCCAAGATTTCAAGTGAATCTAAAAGTTGTATCGCCAACTATTTTAAAGAGTTATACAACTGCCTTAAATATAGTTTAAAATATCCTTAAAACTTTTAGTAAGTAAGTTACTCCCGCTTTAGAATGTGCAAGTACACCTTTATAAGCCCAAAATTTTGTTTAATGTCAGACCCCCAAAACCAAAGTCAAAGCAAAAAAAAAAAAAAAACACAGAGTAAAACAACAACAAACTGTGGTTATGGTTGGAGTTGCAGTCCCCTTTGTGCAGTTTGTTTTTGTGGAGGGGATTGTTGGCTGCTACTTTTTGGCAACCGTTATTAGCGTCTAGCACATGGCCATGACGACGACGACAACGACGCCGACGTCGACTTTGTCGGAGTAGGATTTCAATGGAGTGTGGGCGATAGTGGCCAGCACACGTTACACGTTGGCCAAATAAAGTGAGCTGAAATGGAATTGCAA
Source organism: Chymomyza fuscimana (assembly GCA_949987675.1). Lineage (NCBI taxonomy): Eukaryota > Metazoa > Arthropoda > Insecta > Diptera > Drosophilidae > Chymomyza > Chymomyza fuscimana. Next base: position 128,079,213 of record OX465088.1, on the reverse strand, counting down.
ATGCTGCGACTATGAGATTCTCTTCATTCATTAACTGAGCTCTAATATACTTGGGGGGGAAATTGTACTAAAAAAAATTGGGCAGTAATGTCTGTTATACTAATATTTCAAAGGTTTTTTCCTGATATTCAAATCATGCAGAATTAACGTAGATAGTTAGCAGCGATATTAACCAAATAGACCAGAAATCATGGATATATCATTGAAAAGGTGGTGCCAACACTTTACCTAGATCTCCCTTTTTCTGTTAATAATCACTTGACTTCCAACACCATAAAATGGCTTTGACTTTACTATGGGATTAGAACGTACATGGGTCGCAACGGGGATCGATCTGGGTAAGAATTTTTTTTTTTCGAGCTAGGCGGTTTATTCTAATTACTGCAACTGCTTTAACTGCGGCATGACTAATGGATAGTATTATTGTTTCCTTGTTCAGGTGCTGCATAGCTGAATTGAGGGGCGAATACAGTGGGTGGGGACCAGAGTGCTCGGACCCCTCGCGAAATGTCTAAATTTCATAAAAATTGTGAACAAGTTCTAGTCTAGTCAGTCTGAAATCAGACTGTGGTGACAATGGTGTGCATTCCTTTGAGGATGTGTATATCCTCCCTGAAGGCCCATTTACTCGCTAGCCTTCACCTCTCTGTGTGGGAGCTTCGACAGCATTTCCTTCTTATCTCGATTAACCACCTTTTGGTGGTTTCAACAAGGTGGTACTTAGTGTTGCGATATTCTTAAACTAGAGGTACGGTTAAACTTAGCTTAGTTTCTCAGAACTTAAGATTATTTTTCTTGAAACAGGGTATTCTTACTTTTCCATTCTGTGACATCTAACGCAATGTAAATTTCAGAAAACATTCTCGAAGTGTTACGCCTTTGCTAGAAGATGTAGATCCCTCTGGGCGGTCATGGAAACTAGATGCTCGATGAGGAACTTAGTTTATTGCGAAAATCACACTACCTGGGGAACTTCCAGCACTTAGGGAGTCCAATAGATCCCAAGGTTCGTGGAGCAGTCCACTAATAACATTATGACAAATTTATTTCATCCCATTATGGACTAACCGTTTCTGACATTTAATATTATAGATCAACTTTTATTTTTATAGTTTGAAATAACGAGGTCTTGGCATCTTTCTTGATGAAAGCTGAAAGGATAATGGTATTCGTTAAGGCCCGCAAGGTATGTGTGTTCTGGATGGATTCCTTCCTTCTTCGAGAATAAACATGTGTAAATAATTTAGGATGGCTTGTGCAGATGAAGAGTGCTGTAGAGTCCAAATTGCTAAGGAAACTGCGGATCCAGGGCATGGTCTCGAAATATTGTATCGGAGTTTCTTAGAAATTTTCAACATTTTTCGTAAACACATTGTTGTAGCTTTGGAGGTGCCGCTGGCTTAACCATTCGGGCCGAAATATCAGAATTGAAAATTGAATTGAAATTTTAATTTTTTCGGAATTATGTTCTAGATCTGCCCAGGGTTCATGAGAATGCTGCAGAAGGTTTAAGCACAGTGACTGCGTTGAACAAGTCTTTGACAAGAGATGGCAGACCTGGAGGCTGGCTTTGTCCCATTTGCAATGCTTAACCTCTTAAAACTACTGGGTTGGAACTTAGGCTAGAGAGATATTCAGCAAATCCTTTAAAGATTGAGAATCTAGAGGGCAGCTATGTTCCATTTTCAATGCTTTGCTGCTGAAAAGCAATAGGTTGGGACTTCAGTCAGAACTTGGCTGAGCATGCGACAACTATTCGGCTTGGTTGGCCAAGTTATTCAATGGCGCTGGAAAAGTCTTGAATAAGCCGTGAGATAAATTCCTAAGGAAAGTAGAGTCTTATGTTCCACCTTCTTATAGCTCTTGTGTTTTGCTTCTCAAAACCACATAGTTATGACTCGACTTGGATCTGTTTGAGCACCTGGCTATTATTCGTTTCGGGTGTACTATGTTCCCATATCACTTACACTTCAAAGTTAAGTACTCCCTCTTAATCCCTCTTTAATGCGGCCTTTTGTCTTTTCCAAACAGTGAGTCGAGCCTTCAACCTTAATTCGGCCGCGTCGAACGTTCGTCCTGTGCGTGCCATGCCTGCCATACACCCAGTTCACTTAAAGCCCGCCTTGTTGCCTGCTGTTACAAACATGTGTTCCAGCCCAACATAGCCAGCTAAACTTTGTTTGACTACAGGGTATATAAACGTAGTTACTGTGCCTGTCAGAGCTGGGCTTTTGGGTACGTTCTGCCTGCTGCCAGGCTCTACAGAGCGAAGCTCATAAAAATATGCTTGAAATTGGTTTGGCATGTAGCGAAAAACAAACGATACGGGGGCGGGCAAATACAAAAAAGGAGGAAAATAACCCGCAAACAAAAAAAAGGAAAAAGGAAAAACTCTTAGCAACATTTAATGTCGCCAACGAGAAATGTCGCGTCAGGCCAGGCCAGTTCAGGACAGAGCCGGTCAGAAGCGGCCATGTGGTCCATATGACGACGAGGACGCGTACGGAGATGGAGACTAAGACGGCGCGTTCGCATTTGATTGTTTTGCAAACAAAGCGAAAAGCAACAACAACCACCCCTCAAAATACACACACACACAGATACTCACACACACACATACATTTGTTTTCCAGAGCACTCCCTCACACATAAAATACTTTTTTTCGCTTTTCTTTTTTGCACGTTGTGAACCGTTATGGTCCTCGTCCTCGACGCAAAAAAAGAAGAGTAGCAATTTTTTTCGAGGGTGGATTTTCATTTTGTATGGTTCATGATTTGGAACTTTATTTGCGTTGCGTCCCCCTTTACTCTCTGTGTGTGTATATATATATATATAGAGGTATATGTATAAGCTTATGTGCATGTGTGTATTTTTTTTTTTTTTTACCATTACATTATTTGCAAATTTATGCGGTGGTGTTTTTGTGACTCACTCTGCCGCACTTCGCTTCGCTCGCTGCACCACTTTGATCCCCCCCCCCAGCATCGATTTTGGGTTACATTGCGAGCGATTTTTTTATGTAGATTGGCCATTATGTGGAATTAGTTTTTCGTAGCGTATTTCTCGCATTTTTTCTCTCTCTTTTATCAGTGTGTATGTGTGTTTATATATATAGATGTGCATATGTATGCGTGTGCTATATGGCAATGGCGTCCGCCATAAAATGTTGTTGGCTGTGTTTCTGTTTTGAATGGATTGTAACTTATTGCTGCACAAAAGTATGCAGTGGGATATCCAAATTTGGGGAGTTGTATTGCCTGCTTTTTAGCATAACGAAAGCCGCTTTTTTTAGAAAATACTGGTATCCTGCAAAAAAAATAATAGCCTGCGGTCTTTGGTAAAGGTAAATGTTTTGCTAAGGCCACATTTGCGGAATTTGGGATTCTGTAGAATTGTGGGGGATCCAAATTTACGGAGTTATATCTCCAGATTTTTGGTATAACTAAAGAAGTTTTTTTTTTTGGAAAATACTGGTATAAATAGTAAAGGTGTGCAGAATTTTGTTAAGGATATGTGATATGCTCAGATCAGATTTGTGGATTATAGGGGTCTACAGGAGTTGTATAGGCTGGTTTTTAGCATAACTAAGGCAGTTTTTTTTTTAAATGCTGGATCCTGCAAAAATTTTAAAACGCAGCGGATTTTAGTAAGATTAAGGTTAAATGCTCAGATAAAATTTGTGGAATTTAGGAGTCTTTGGAGTTGTCATCAGTTTTGTGTAAAAGACATAGGACTTAGTGGGGGGCCGAAAGTATACCAAGACAACCATCACTGGAGCTGGACCCAACACAATTAATGAGATTGAGCCGAGCACTGAAGAAAAAGCACGCCCATTATATCTCCAGACATGAAAAAATTATTCTCCCATATGATAATGTTCGTCTGCATGGTATGTCTGAATAGCATTTAAAGATGATGAATAAGATATTGTGACGTTATCTGTATTCAATTAAAAGATGAGAATTTAGGCCCATCTTGCTTAGATAATTATAACACTAGTTTACACGAAAAATTAACCTTCCTAAATAAAGTGTTTTTTAGGGTAATTTGGGGTCGCGAAACACGAAAATGGCAACCCATTTTTTTTCCTTAAGCACCGTTTTCGAGATATTTTCGAAAAAAAATGTTTTTGGGCACTTTTTTTTTATTCCTCAACAACTCGTGAACAAAATTTTGTATCGACATGAAAGGTGATTATATCGAAAGGTATCGATGTGCTCTTTATCGAAGTTACAGGCAACCAAAGCCGAAAAAAAGTGTAATTTTTGACCATTTTTCAAAATTACAAATTTTCGGTTTAATTTTTATTAACGAAAAAAAATTTTTTTAAGCTTCAAGGTGAAAGAGAATTCTTTTACGAGTTTTCCGAGTCTAAGATCTTTAAAATCGAATTTTGTTCACGAGTTATTGAGGAATAACTGAAAAAAGTACCCAAAAAAAAATTTTTCGAAAATATCTTCCGGTGCTTAAAAAAAAAAATGGTTGCCATTTTCGTGTTTCTCGATCCCAAATTACTACTACTACTAAATTAAACTAGTGTAATACAATATTTTAAGCAAAGTGAGTGAACTATGGATCCTTAAAGGGTCAATGAATTAACATAAGCCCATATATGAAGAGTACGGTGGATGCGATAGAAACTCGTAGAAGAATTCATAAATTTTGCCATGGTGACTACGGTTGGGCCCAAAGTTTTCTCAGGCGCCCGGTGTAATTACTGTCGTACTGTCGTGATTCAAGATAAAGGTGTAATAGAGGGGCCGGTATATTTTCCCCCCGGGCCTGGATTTTCTCTGTACGGCCCTGAATACCCTGTACCTTTTTTCTCGAAAAAAATTGTATTCCTGCATATTTCTTCTAAGAAGTTTCCAATTGGATTTTTAGTTGCAAAAATCTTCAACCTTTTAAAACACAAACATGCAACAGTGGAAAATTATACAAATCTATTTTTTTGCTATTTCTCTGAAATTTTCCATTACAAATGAAAAAAAAAAACAGTCCAATGACCGTTGGAAAGCCAAATTACAAACAAACAAATAACATTTTTATCAGTCAAACAAATAAAATGCACGCATATAAACTAAAACTCAAATATTTTTTAATACCATACATAAGTATGTAAATAAAAATTTTGTATTGTTTACATTGATGAAATAAACAAAGTTGATTGAAGTAAATACGTGAGCCCTTAAAATCGATGATAATGAATATTTTTTGAAACAAAGAATTGAGTATTGAGTCAGGTCAGGGCTGTGAAATTACCATACACTATAAAAACGAAACCAAAACTTGAAAAATTTTGGGTTGTCTTTTTTGTTACTTAAAAATTTTTTAAAATGGAACTAATATATTTTTTTTGTCTATAGCTGTTTTCAAAGTAATTAAACTAAACATAAAAAATAACATAATTTTTGGAAAACTTTTATCACTTGGACTTGACGGAATAGATAAAAATTTGATTTAAGGTTGTCTTTTTTACACGTGAACCATTTTTATTTTAAAATTGATTTTTTTTTTCATAGGAATTAAATTAAAACAGAAATAATTGCAAATATACTTATTGGAAAAAAACCTTAAACACTTCGAATTATATAAACAAAGCGATAAGCTATCGATAAGTTATGATCACGATAAAACGTCGAAAGATGTAAAAAGACGCGAGACTTTGCTCACGGTTTGATTTTAAAAAATGTGGTACAGTCGAGGCGGTGCCCGACAGTGAAATACCCTGCACCTTTTGTGTCAAAAAAATGTTTCCTGCATATTCCATCTAAGAACTTTCCAATTGGAATTTAATTTTTTTTGGTGAAAATCGATATTTATACCTATAAGTTCCCTAAATTTTTACCCATTTTGATGAAACTGGAATGTTACAACAAAGAACTTATTTAAAGTATACGGGGTAAGTTTCAAGTTGGTATGTAGAGTGGTGTGGGAGAAAACACGGTAAATGGATTGCGGGGGGTGGGGGGACCGCATCGATAAAATTTGGATGTGGATTTGTTCATTAGAGCCACATGAATGAGCTTACCAAAAATTGTGATTCTAGGTCACTTGTAGCCATAATTGCGTAGAGTCAAATATTGCCGCAGTTTATCGGCAAGGGGAGGTGAAATTTGCACATTTTTGACTATAACTTCGGTTGAATTTGTCCGATTTTGTTCATTTTTTACACATAGATGCATGTATCCACAACGCATCGCTCTGTTAAATTTCAAATGAAAATATTAAACGGTGTGGCTAAAAACCGCGAAAATCTACAGCGGGGGAATGGGGAAAGATATTGACATGAGTCAACAAACTTCATCTGCTTAGGAAATATGCGCACCAGCAGGTAAAGTTCCGTGTCTCTAGCTCTTATAGTCTCCGAGATCTAGGCGTTCATACGGACGGACGGACGGACGGCCGGACATGGCTCAATCGCTACCCGAGGTTATGATAAGCATTTTGGTATAAAGGACTTGGGGTCTGCCACGCCTCCTTCTGTCCGTTACATACATTGCACAAATCTAGTATACCCTTTGTACCTATAGGTACAGGGTATAAAAACTTTCCGCTTAGATGTGAAACGTTCTAAGTAGTTTTAGAAAAAGTCAACCCTGCAGATGCCAGGATAAGGCAATCCTTCGCGAAATTTTAAAAGCAAGATTTATAGCTATCCTTACCAGGAATATCGTTTTTTTTAAAGAGAAAAGAAAAAACAAAAACACTCACCTTGTTTTTAAAGGTACCACTCACAATCTGAAGCCATAGCTGGTAGTCCCATCGGCCAGACTTGTTCACCCAGTACTCTTTTGGCAAAACATGTCGATAGGGAAGAACTTAATTTTAAGGACACTGTTTGTTTGGGAGCAGAACAGCTTCTGATCATGATCACTATCATACTGACGAAAGAAAAGTATGTGTACCGACTACCAAATCTACGGGCTTTATAAACAACTCCAGACCTGGTGGGAGTCCGTCTGGACCTCCCTTTCGACAAGCCTGATCACCATATAGTCTATTTTCATCCATACAGATTGATCTTTTATCAAAAACTTTGCCAATTAAAAGCATAATCACCAAAAAAGAGACTATGACAAGTTGGTGAAAAAGTATTTTTCGTATATTTTAAACTTAATAATTAAACTTTATGACTTTACGACCAAATCTCTTATGTCAACCAAGGTTCCATACCAAACCCATACCCTGCCAGCTACTCAATCTCATATTACAACAAAAAAAAGGATTACATTAATAGCAATCACGCCTCCCGACGACTATCTCGTACACAAAGTGAACATGTCGCTAATGTCCTGAGCTGGTAGCCATTTTGTATGCAAGTCGGCGCTAAGCCGGAAAAACGTAAAGCTAATGAATATAAAAAATTGAACTGCTTACGAAAAATATGCGAGACTATTAGACGCAGTCCGGGGCAATGCCATAGGCCAGCGGAAATGCTTTTAGCCAAAAGCCTATGCCAAATGTTGAAGGCTGAATGTCGAATAAGTAATTTGTTGGGGTTGGGAGTTGCCAGATTGCTGTGTGTACTTGTGTGTATAAGGCAAGAACAAAAGGCATAAAACATGGACAATCTTTGGCCAAATACAAGAATAACACACAGCGACACAATGCAAAGGAAGCTTTTGGCATATTTTAGTTTCAAATGTATGCGTCGAAACGGCAGATTTAAGTTGACTGCAAATTGGATCGGTTAGCAGTGGTTACCAACTGCGCTACAATATTCTTAGAAATATTTACTACCCATGATAACTTTGTAGTAAGTAGTACAACTCAAGACCTAGAACAGTTGGAAATAGATACAAATTTTTATAAAAAAATTAACGCCAAAATAAAAAATAAACAACTAAAATAAAAAAAATAAAAATGATTGATGACGTAAACGATGACGCCAAAAACTCTTCAGCCGATATTTTGTTTTTCCCTGCATACAACCAATAATATGTTTAAATATAAAAATACTCGTTAAACTTATTTTATAAATAAAAAAAAAATGTTCCGTCACATAGTCTATAACCAGTGGACGCTCAAGACGCTTTCAACGATACCTCATTTGTAAAATTATAATAAGCGGTTAAGAAGTTACAAGGCAACAGATGAACATATATATATAGAGGTCAAACCCATAATAATAATACATAATACACATAGCTAAAAAGCTAGATTTCCCATTTCCCACTGTTTTATAATTTGCTACCTTATTGAGAAAAGTTAGATTTGGCTCTGGATCAACTATTCTTATTAAAAATAAAAGAAAACCCAGACAAGCAATTCTTAACATCGAAACAAATCTATTTACAATTATTATAAAACTTTGCATGAATTTCAAAAAATTCGAAAAATCTTTGAATTTAATTCGCCTACTTGATGTTTGGGGAAAATTATTCGACTGCGTCGTGGCTGCGTCATATGATTTTACAAAAAATATCCTAATAAATTCCACATTCTACAAAAATTTGCAACACTTTTGAAACAATTTCCTGAGTTTAGTAAAAACCTAAGAGAATTTGGCGCTCTGAAGTAAATTCTTTTCGATGACCGTTTTTATTTTCTGTGTTTTATATAAGGGATAAGAGAGCTTAATTTATTTAGGTATTTTCCCAACGAAACCTTGTTCATGAGCATCGAATAAGCGTGAATAATAATTAAAAAAACTGTTTAAAAAAGATTTAAAAAAGGACTTCAACAAAAAAAGGGGTCTCCGATCGCCAAATTTTCTTTGTGGCTTACTGCAAAACATTAAAATCGAAACCATGCCGCCTCCAAATTGGCTGTTGCGCAGTGTAATTGATCGTCTGATCGATAACTATCTGGACTCTTTTATCTATAAAAAAAGATTTAAAAAAATGCTGGCCCCAGATCGTTGAATCTTCTTAAGGATTCATCATGTTGAACAATGTAATCGACCGTTTCAATGATAATTCTATGCACTGCATTGCCTACATAAATAATAAACAAGCAAAAATAAAGGTATATTTTTTTGGAAAAATATAAAATTGAACAAGGTTTTATCGAAGAATCCCAGAATTGGAATCATGTTGCCTTCAAAATTGGACGTTAAACAATGTAATCGATAGGCTGCTTAATAATTCTCTGGACTCTTTTATCTATTTAACAAATGTATGCATAATTAACAAAAATTCAAAACTTTATTAGAACAATGTATTTAAAAAAAATTAAGGCCCCAGAATGTTAAATCCTCTCAGTGTGTTACTGTAAAATCCCAGAAATGAAATCATGCCGCCTCCAAAACTGGCTTTTGAACAATTTAATCGATCATCTAATCAATAATTCTTGGAAATCTTTTACTTAAAAAACAAATATATTAGCCAAAATATGACTCTATATTAGAAAAAAATAAAATAGAACAACGGCAATAACTATTTATGTTTCACAACATAGCTCCAGAATTGGAAGCAGCCCGCCTCTCGCAGTCCAATCGATCATCTGATCGATAAATTTCTGAACCCTTTTACCTACATAACAAATATAAAAGCAAAATAAGGCTACCTTAAAATAAAATCAAAAAAGGATAACAAAAATACTGGTGGAGCGCTACATCACTATGCTTAACCCAGCTGTTTGTTGCACACTGTAATCGATAGACTGATCGATAATTTTCGTAGCTCTCTTACCAATACGCTTGCATTGTTTGCCTTTATTTGTCACATGGCTATTAGCAGCGTATTAATTCGAGTCTCATATGCTGAATTGTCGTCGCGTTCATTGCTAATAAGCTATACACACACACACACACGCACACTCTCTCACACACTCACACTGTCAAACACCCACACACACACATACATACATCCTCAGCTTACCGCTACACTATAAACACCACTGTCATTTATTTTCGTATTATCATAATGAGCACTCGTATATTTTTATGTGTATTTCTTGCTTTTTGCACCAAAGTTCCAAGCGTTCCCCCTGGTGTCCTCTTCATCCTTACACACACTTTCACACATATGGCAAACCCCACTTGTGCCACACTCCCCCTCCGCCCTCATACTAGCTCTACATGTGTCACACACTTGCTCTGAGAAACTCCGCGTGTGTGTGTGTGGGAGTGTGTATATGCATGAGTATGAGTGTATTCGTGTAAAAAAGAAAAGCTGCTCCCCAAAAAAATCCCAAACAGAATAAAAGTAAAAATAAAAACCGTCAGCATTCGTTTGTTGTTAAATTATCACCATAGAATCCAGAACCACCCTCATCATGGCTCTTAGCAGCTCATGGCTCGTGGCTCGTGGCTCGTGGCTCTTGGCCTGATGGCTATTTATGCAGCATGCACCAGCACACCCCCGCTTATTTAGGGGGTAACACTCACTCACACACACAAGCACTCATTGTACTATTGTTACCGCCACATTTGTTTTTTTTCCAATAGACCCGCTTCTACTATGGAATTGTTTGTGCTTTTCCTTTATTTTTTGTGTGTGTGTTTAATGGGGAGTTTTTCTGGAGTTCTGATTGGGGAGAGCGAAGTAGATACAATACTTAGCATTTGTTACATTATGTATTTGTTTGAATTAACTATGAGAAACTACATTAATATTTATGGGTATAATATATGGCCATATGTAAAGTATGCCTTTTTTTAATTTATACAATTTGGGGGGATTGAAATAGTGCTAAAGTAAAATCCTAAAAGAATTTTGCGTTCTTCCCTCAAACATTGTTTAATGGAGTAAAAAAGGGTGTTTTTTAATGTTTACTTATAATATACTCTAGTTTATATATACATTAAAAACACTCTAATAGTCCCAGATGGGCGCTCTAGAATCAAATTAACAATTAAAATTAATTAATTTAAAAAACATGCTTTCAAAAAAGTTAAATTAATGCAATCTTAACTTAAAGTTGTGTGTATCGTTTTCAGGTTTATTTTTTGGTTTTGAATGAAGTTCCTTGGCGGAGCTTAAAGTGAAATGGCAGCTAAAACGTCACGTAACGAAATATGATGTGCTTTGTGCGTATGTATCCTTATACATAAGGATAGCTGACTTGGTAGAATGTTGGCCTTAGAATTGAAAGTCATCTTTGAGTCCCAGGTTGGTTTCTAAGTCGAGACAAGCATATTTTTACTTTTTTAATACTTGTAATATATTTTGTTTATGTAATAATAATTATATAATTTATCACCAATATTGGATTATAACCTAATTTGTATCGGTTGATTGCTAATAAAAAAAAAAAAAATATCGAATAGTTTTTACCTAGCTTTAAGTAAAACACATATATTATAAAAATAAAGCAAATTTTTAAACTTAAACTTACTTAATTTTTATACAGATAGCGTAGCCATGGCTACTAAAAGGTTGTTTTTTATTTTTTTTTTAGTTAACTAATTATAAAATATATAATTTACTTATCTATTTGTATATTTGTATTAAGTCACTATTATTTTATATAAAAATAAAAATATTAAAAAGAAATATAATTTTATATAATACATATGGGCGAAAATAAATGATGCGGGTATATAAATCGATTTCTCCGGTTTTAATAATTTTTACATATTTCACATATGTATACAAGTTACTGCCATTACTAACTTTCATTAAAAAAATATATTGTTTTTTTTTTTTTAAATGTCGATTATGTATCGAGTTATCGATAAATGAATATTTAGCTATGATTTTCTAATAATAAAGAATAAAGATACGACTACTTTGAATTAAAAAATGAAAAATTTGCAAATTAAAAATAATTTTTTTTTTTTAAATTATTTTTTAAAAAATTTTTTGTGTTAGTTTTAAAATTTTAAAGTGCTTTGCTCTCTTTTTAAAAATAAGTGTGGTCTAATTTTATATCGGTAATTGCTATAAACGATTAAGTTATGTTTATTCCTTCAATTGTTAGCATAGTAAAAAGTACTTTGTAATCCTTTATAAATAAGCATAAATCCTCGATATAAAATAGTAATAACTTTTACCTTGCTCTTAAAACTTATTTTGACATTTTATCTCAAGAAGTTCAATGTCAAATGTCCATAAATCTGATTTTTTGCAAATAATATTTTTCAAAATGGGCGTTCATAGCAAGTTTGAAGTTATTTAGGCAACACAGGGCGCGGAACACTCTAGGTTATTAATACTTAAAGCTATAGCAATAAATATTGCTTTTAGTTCAATTACAACAATAAAATAAAATTAACTTTAATTTTAAAAAACAATTTTGTCTCTAGCTTAAGGGGCGGTTGCTGCTGACTTGAGGTGTTGAAAAGTTGCACAAAAACTCAACCGACTCAAGCGTGAACGCCCTTTTTATTAGTTTATGAGTTGAGTTATTGAAAATGCCACAAACAGCGTATTTTGCAACACTTTCTTCTCAACTCAACAGCTTAAAACAAGCATAGCGTCCGGATCAAGGAAAACTTGAGTTAATAGTTGAAACCAAGCCCCGAACATTTTGTTGTTGTAAAAATTTTCAGGTTTTCAATTTCTTCAATCAACAGCAACCGTGAATACCCTTATAGCTTTCCATTCTGATGAGTTATGCTTTATTTTTGTTAAATCTGGGCGAATAGCTGACATTTGCAAAGTGCTAAATTTGGGTCACGTATTTTGGGTACGGCCCCTAAGGCACCTTTTTCTTCACCTCGTGGTAGAAATAGTCTAAAAAAGAACTTAGAATGAAATTCAGAGTTCCGAAATTTTTTTCTAGATCCAATTCTGATTATCGTAAACAAATTTTAAAAATGTATCGAAAATAGTACTGAAAATGAAATTTGTATAATAAAACCTAAAAATATCGGCATGAAAAGTTTTTATCTTACTGTACATAATATTATAACGTCCATGATTTTGTCTCCTATCTGAACACAACATAATGATCATATTTCAATGAGTTTTCTAAGGTCCTTCGAAACACGACTACTAAGCACTAAAAACAATTAATGTTTGTCTAGTCCAATTTCCAATCCAGCTTAGTCCCATTAGAACTAACAGCTGCCGTAGTATCACAAATCTTTGCCGCTCTCCGAAAAGGAAAAAAAAAATTCGTTACATTTTAAGCTGAGACCATAAACCATTAACCATAAAAGTGAAACCAGGGAAAGGTCAACAATTAAATGCCATTTGCAATGAAAACAAAATGTGAACCGAATTATATGTTATAAGAACGTACCGAATGAAAAATTATTTAAATGTGCAAAAATTTAAATCAAGACGGCGTAAAGATTACAATAGGGCCACTAGGGGTCAGCCCTGATTGTGTCATGGTCAATTAAAACCCAAGCGTCCCAAGTGATATATCCTTTATCATGCAAAACAAAAGCAGAGCAATGAAAATTTTTACAAAAATCCTTTATTTTATTTTTTTCTGTTTTTGTTACAAAATCGTTACAATTTCGAGCAATAAATTAAAAATTGCGAGCAACCCGCAACCCCGCAATAGTTATGTCAACCCCTAGCCCACCCCTATGCCCTTTGCGTCTTCTTGGAGAGGCCACATCTTCTTAAGCCTGACCCCGAAATGGTCGCAGTCGATTTTTTCACGCAATTTCCATGACACATTTTCGCATTAATTTTAACCTTTTGCAAAATGTTGACAAGGGGTCAGACGACGTACGCGCAATTTTTGACCAATGGCCAATCCCAATATGCGTTGTCCAATGTGTCTGCCCTGCCCAACCCCGCAGCCGTCAACAGCACTCACCGCAGGGGTCAGGAAAAGTGTGAAAATGCCCAAAAGTCCAGGCTTGATTAGAAGTTGGCCGTTTAGCTCGGGGTAGTTCGACGGGTTTTTGTAGTCTGTAGTATTTTGGCGCTTACTTTTGAGACCAAGCCATGCCGTACGTCCGTCCATTTGTCCATCATATACATACAAACGAATTGTCCAATGGCTTAAGCTTGGGATTTGCACAGCGTGGACACGACACAATAGATGGAATCAATGTGGTTATAAACTAGTTCTATACACATTGTTTAAATGCATTTCGATTTGTAGTAAATATCGACTTAGCTGAGTTTATTACAAATGTAATGAGACGATTTGGGTTTATAGTACACTAGTAGCTTACAGATTATGACCACTAGAATTATTGTCCGTATTAACCAAAGAATCTCGGATACTACAAAAGCTATAGAACTAGAATCGTCCGACTGACCCAGTTTGGAGATTCATGCTGACAGTTTTTCCAGATACTGGATACAAGTACATAATGTATAAAAAAATTGTTTTTTAAATCTGATAAAAAAATCAAAAGTTAGAGGTTAAAACATTTTTTTAAACCCAATCCCCTACAAACTGCACTAGATTGAAGCTGGGCTAAAATATAAAATTTGTTTTTACTCTGTGGGGATACTACGCCCAAGTCCCAAGCAGCCAAAACCTTTGTCTGAAGCAAGTTACAATAATCCTACATTATTAAAATCGGTTGAGAACTTCAAGAGTTATAGGCTAAAAAACCAAATTTAAGCTCCTTTTCCTAGAAGATAATTTAAAACCAAGTTGCTTCCAAAACTTTCTGTGAAGAAGCTACACTTGGTAGAGCGATGTAGAATTCCCTTTTGCTTTTTGGGGATACGAACCACATAGAGGTGTCCTAACGTGCCCCATTTTATATACTTTTAATCATTTCATTTGCAAAGATTGGGAGTGGTGTTACTATTGTAGCATTCACAATCCTCTCAACACTGTGGAGGCTAGGGAATGTGGAGGAGATACCCCATTCGGGAAGTCTCTAAATTAATATAAAAAAAATCGCACGGGGGTTGGCATGCATAGCAAGCAGGGCGATGACCCCCCCTATTTTTTTCTTGTAATTGTCTCAAATACTTGATTTCTACGCAAAATGGAATCATTTCGGCTTACTAATTTAATTCTGAAAAAACTCATATTTTTGAAGTTAACACCGGAGACGCCTCTACTCCAAAGTTCCCTCAAGATCAGGAGAACAAAAGAATTTGATGTAGATAGTTCCGCGCGACCAGTCTGTATAAAAAGTATAACAGCTAGGATAAACAAACTTGAGATTTGGATTTCTTATATTTACAATCAAATCGCGAAATAAAAAAATCTTTCGATTCAAATATAATTGTAAACAGAGCAGATTTACATTTTTTAGATTTAGATGTTTTCGTTGGCAGTTTTTTTTTTAATACCATAAATAAAGACTTCTGGCATTTACAGTTTATAAAAGTCCTTCCTTTTTTTGAAATTGTGATAACCAAAAAAGTGTCCCAAAAACTAGACTTCCTCGGAAAAATTTCATATTTTTGACTGCTTTTATGGTGCACCTTAAAATAAGGGGTAGATTAAGTTTGTGAAAATAAATAAAATTAAAAAGGAGACGCTGCAGACCCTCACCACCCCAAACTTACCACCAATTTGATAAACGCCTAGATCTTGGAAAGTAAAGGAGCTAGAATAAACAAACTTTATATTTGGATTTCTTATAAGTCCAGGCAGATTTTAAAATAATAAAAAAATATTTAGACCATAGTTGTTGAGATTATCGCGAAATGTCATTTTAAAGGCCAAAGCAAAGGCATATATGTATAAAGGATGCTGTGTTGGTTGTGTTCCTTTTAATTGATTTTTGGCCATACTTTTTTTTACGAATTTTATTATGTTACTATAAAGTATCAAATTTTTGAAGAATCATTTTTTTTTACAAATTCCTATACTTCGAAAATATGCAAAAAATGCAAATTAGTCGAATTTGAGGGCGATGCTTCCATATTCCTCAAAAAAAAGTTATTTGTTTCAAGTTCTGCAGTAATATCTTTAAAAGGTTTCGTTTCTTTGTGTACTGGGTACTGGGAATGTGGGATCGTTTTGGAACAACAATCAATGTTTCGTGGTTTTTCGGCTTCAATATCAAATCGGATAGATCATATATGGACAATGGTTTCAGCTTATCTATTGTCCTTGTCTTTATAAAATAATTATACAAATTTTTATCTATAATTTCTCTTCGTTCACTTACCGCGCGGGGCAAAGCCTCTAGTACATTTGTATTTTTGTTTATTTCATTTTTTTAGTATGGCATACTATTCTTGCATGCAAAAGTTTGGATCGGCTGGTTTCGATAGCTTGGCCGTAAGAGCTCCTCGGGAAATGGTGTCAGATACCAAAATGAAGTTCTTAGTTCTTATGATTTCCGAGATCTAGATGCACATACGGATCAATCGTTATTCGAGTCGATCCTGCTGCTTTTAGTATAAACAACTTACGTTCCGACAAGCCTTTTTTTGCCAGCCATGGATATAGGCTCTAAAAAACCTAATAGTTTGAAAAATTTCCAGGTCAAAACAAAATTCACAAATAAAGCCTTCGAAATACACAATTATATCTGACACTTACTAACCAATTCTGATGTCAACATACTTAGTCAGATAAAATGCGACCCTTGACATTAAAAACTATCTTTTTTCAATTTCCGAAATGCCTGCGCCTTCATGCAGCGTCACGCCCCGTCCTAAGTCATGCAAATTTTCATAGACATAAATCAAAAGCCAAAAATTTGCGACGTTACGCCCACCGAAAGATGTAGTAGTTCTAACGAAATGTTATGCTAAATAGTGTGTATGACAACATCCGACAAATCCTTTTTTAGCATGAAAAACCGAAGGATTAAAAAAGGAAACTAGAGCACAGTAGACCGTTGGACACTCTCTAGCCATAGTTGCTCTAATTTCGATTGTTTGTCTTAATGGTTACGTAGTAAAAGTAGCAGAATGCGATACAAAGCGTGAAGGACAACGCGCATTAAGGCAGGACAATTGTCGAGGCTGTTTGTACAGTAAATGTATCTGTATCTGTATCTGTTGGTTTGGTTTGGTTTGGTTTATGACGTAGACAACGACGATGACGACGCCGCCGGCGAAGATGTTTTGCTGTTCAGGTAATGAGGTTTTTGGCCGAGGTCCGCACGGCTTAACAATGAAAATTACTGGAAAATCACGCGAACAACGCAACTAGCTGCGAGAAAGTTCCCTACAAAATCAGCCAAGTTGTTGTCAAAATAATGCACACTATTTTTCAGGGACGGATTTAACTATGTGGGGGCCCAAGTGCAGTGGTAAATGTGGGCACTATACCGTGATTAAAGTTTTAATTTTTAAAGTATTACTAAAACGATTCTTTTCTGGTTTCGGTCTTGAAAGAATTTTTTTAAAATCGTAAAGAAGATAAAAAAAATTATAATACTTTATAAGAATACCTTCCAACAATTTATACAGAAAGGGTCGTCAATTCGGAAACATGGCTGACCTTAAAAGAACTTTACTCGAAGAGTGGGCTCGACGCCTCTACCCTACACAATCTAGTCATCTCCATCCCAAGATGGATATATCAAGTTAGTCATGAAAAATACTAGAAGACAAATAAACTGTTATTTATAACAAAAAATTACTAACTTACTTTTTAATTTAAAATTCAGATTTATGCGGTATATCCCAGCGAAAAAATCAGATAAGCAACTCGACCAACTATGTGGTACAAAGTCGATTTTCTCGATTCAAATTGAAAACTAGACTTTATTGAATTACATAATCAGCGTGGCAATTACCAGAAGTTTTTAAAAGAAATAGGAAAGAAAACTGCTAAAATATGTAAAATTCTATATAATGACCTTAGAACACAGCTCTTTAATGGAGCTTAGAATATAATTATTAGAATATCCCTTACGTATGTGGTTTGAAGAGTCTCATAATTTTTAAAGTCAACTCGAGTCCCAGGCTCGTTTCTCAGTCGAGCTAAAGTTTTTAAACTTAGTTTAGCATATAAATGCAAAATTTTTTTTTATTGTAATTTTTTATATAATAGTTTGTATTTTTATACCCTGTACCGTATGGTACAAAGGGTATATTGTGTTTGTGCAAGCCGAAAATGTATGTAACGTACAGAAGGAGAAGTCGGAGACCCCCCAAAGCTACCTAAAGTATGATCAGAGTGACTAGAGAAGTCGATATACCCATGTCCGTCTGTCCGTCTGTCCGTATGAACGCCTAGATCTCAGAGATGGTAAGAGCTAGAGCAACCAAACTTCAGATATCATATGGGTCCCATAGGATCGATCGGTCGAAAATTTGTTTTTTGTACAAAATTCGTTGTGTTTCGTTTGTTTGTGAAGATATTGTAACCTTATTTGGCATTCAGAAGTTTTTTAGAGATTTTCAACACTATACCAAATTTGATCAAAATCGGTTGACTATATCATATAGCTCCCATAGGACCAATCGGTCAAAAAATCGTGTTTTGTACAAAATTCGTTGTGTTTCGTTTATTTGTGAACATACCGTAACCACATTTGGCATTAAGAAGTTTTTTAGAATTCCCAAGCACTATACCAAATTTGATCAAAATCGGTTGACTATATCATATAGCTGCCATAGGATCGATCGGTCGAAAATTTGTTTTTTGTACAAAATTCGCTGTGAATCGTTTGTTTGTGAAGATATTGTAACCAAATTTGGCATTAAGAAGTTTTTTGGAGTTCCCAAGCACTGTACCAAATTTGATCAAAATCGGTTGACTATATCATATAGCTCCCATAGGACCAAAAAAACGTTTTTTGTACAAAATTCGTTGTGTTTCGTTTATTTGGCAAAGAAATATCTTTTGGAGTTTGTAAGCAATATATCGGACTTGATTGCAATGTGGTGGTACAGGGTATCCCAAAGTCGTCCGCGCCCGACTTTAACGTACGCCATCTTTTTATATAATTAAAATTTTAATTTTAATAATTTTTTTTATTTCATATAATATAATTATATATCATATAAGTATTATGCTTAAAGCTAGCAACTATTATAATATAATTTACTATTTAGTGAATTATTTTTAATGAATATATATATGTTAAATTAATATATTTGTATTTTAATAATTTTCAAATGTAGTATTTCATGTAGTATTTTTTAAATATATCTTATGTAAAATTTTAAAATAATATTTTGTATATAATTTTTAAAAAATAAAGTGGTTTCCTTAAATATCAAATGAAACTTACGTTAAAAAGTTCAGCTAGTTTCGCGGATTAGTTCATATCTATTTTTTTCATCGCTCTGTTATTTATATATAATATAATTATTTTTTATAATTTAAGATCAACTTTGCTTTGTAGTACCCTTTAAATTAAATAAATAAATATTTCTTGAAAAAGAATGAGCCGAAGGAACTTCTTTCTTGATGGTTTCTTGAAACGCTGGAAATATGCAGCATAGTTTTTTGCAAGCCCATCTGGAATGATTCTACGGTAGAATCAATATTAACGATACCACAAAATAAACTAAATTTAAAATATTTTTTCAGTCAACAGCGCATTGACAAAATTTTATTCATTTTAATTTTTTCAAATGATTATTTATTTAACTTAACGTATATTCCAATACAGTTACAAGCAACAATGATGAATAAGTCTCTACACCGATTTAGTAACTATGGGTTCTTCATAAATACTTTTTAATCTATTCCAAAGATATTTTAAATTTATTTTGAGATATCCTTATTAATAATCCTTCAAGGACGTGTAAGGACATCTATGAAAGGGTATTGAAGTGTACACACATACTTATTTTGGTTCAAAAAATGATTAAAATGTCATTTTTCTTATGTGGTATCCTTAATATGGTCCTTCAAGGACATGTAAGGCATCGACGGAAAGGTCTTGATGTGTGCAATACATAAATGCGCAAACCATTATTGTGCCCCTCTTGGTTCAAAAGATATTTAAATTCAATTTTTATTTTCAATTTTTAAAATAAAAATTACGCTATAACTTTTATTTTTGATTTTTTGTATTCAAATTGAAAAGCAACTCTTATTTTTTCACATCATGCAATAATAATTAAATATCAATTTTTATTAAAAATCGCGAAATAACTCTCAATTTTCAATTTTTATAATAAAAATTAAAAATAAAAATTATTGGACAATTTTTATTTAAAAAATTTTAAATAAGAGTTACTCTGCAATTTTTATAATAAAAATTGATATTTAATTATTATAGCATGATGTGAAAAAATAAGAGTTGCTTTTCAATTTGAATACAAAAAATCAAAAAATAATAATTATTTCATGATTTTTATTTTAAATATTATAAGAGTTACGGTCCCTGATTCTACCTAAATTTTTCAAAACAAACCTCTTTTAAACACTCCAAATTTACAAACAAATTTTCTTTTTATGTGTAGGCCCCTGGGCCCATGCTTTAGTCCGGGCCTGCTCATTGGCCCGTATCTCAAAGCTATACGCCCATTAGTCGTAGCGGCGCGCTTCGCTCTACTTACAATTGTCTCTACGGGTTCCTTAGCCCAAAAATCACTTCCGTGAAAATTTTTGTTTAATTTTTTGGTGTTTTTTTTTTTTTTTTTTACCAAGCTGACCATAAAATATTTAGTTTTTTATGGTTAGCGCAGCAGGTAGCCCAGTGTGCGTTTTTTGTGACAGGAACCTTAACCCTTTCGGCAGCAAACCATTAAGAAAACTCACCAAAGGTCCTTGAAGTACATGCAAATTTCTGATGAAAATTGCCAAGACATTGTTTTTTGTTTCCAACTAATGTTGGGTTCATTGTGCGTTTTATAACGCTTTGGTTGTGTTTTTTTTTTTTATGATGTGGTCTTTTGTTTTACCGGTTGCCCAGATACTTCCTTAACCCTTTGGTGAAAGTGCTGCGAAAGGGTTAAGAAAAGTTGGTTGCAGTTTTTTAGCATTGGTATTGGGTCTTATGACATGTTCCCAGAATTATGCATGTCTGCCTCATTAGAGAGCAGTTATAGAGGTATGCATGAATTTAGTCATATGCGAAAGAGTTTCTCGAAATACATGCACTGAGAGAAAGTTTGACAATTTTGAACCAAAGCAAATCAGCACATCAGGGGCCATAAAATATAGTCAATCGATTCTAATCAAATCGGAACTCTAAAAAACTGCCAAACGGCAAATTTGGCTACGATATCTTCATAAACAAACGAATTTACTTTCTAAAACTTTTTTTTTCTTCCGAGTTCCTCTGAAACACCCCTATATGAGCTGTATAATATAATCCCAATATCAAAAAAAAGTCCAAGACGATTTAAGAAAACCACTAACAAGTGCATGAAAAAAGTTTGGCCTCAGAACATTAAATCATTTTACGGATTCACCTTTCTTTATAAATATCCTCCCATAATCATAATTTAGATGTTTTAATTTGCTTTTCAACGATATGTTATTCCAATAGATGTTACCAAAGATATGAACAAAAATAACAGACTACCTTACTAAAATACTAATAAGGACTTGCGAAACTTAGAAAAAACGTTTTAACGATTTTACTATACTCATCTTTTACTATTACCCACGTCCCATATCGACTCCATAAAATTGTTTCAAAATTAATAAACCCTGTAGTTTGAGATTTAATTTTTACTGAGCTTAAACAAGTATGTCTGAATTTTTTAGCGAACATTTTTAGTAGTTAAGGTAAGTTTCCGAAATAATTTTTCCATCAGAAAAGTGTATAAACCGCCTAGAAAACAAGTTTTTGGCAAAACATTGAGACAATT
This sequence comes from Chymomyza fuscimana, assembly GCA_949987675.1. Classification (NCBI taxonomy): domain Eukaryota; kingdom Metazoa; phylum Arthropoda; class Insecta; order Diptera; family Drosophilidae; genus Chymomyza; species Chymomyza fuscimana. The sequence continues at coordinate 128,057,706 of OX465088.1, read as the reverse complement.
GAAATCTTCAAATTGGAGTAATCACAGACATTTTTGAATATAAAAACAGAAAGAAATCGTAAAATACCATAAAAAAATCAAAGTGTTTTTTTATTCAGATATGATTAATACTTCTAGCGAGATATGGTCCTCATCATTTTTTTTTCGAAATTTTTAAAATCATCAACCCATTTAATGAAAATCTGGCAAAATTTGGGAGAGCTTTGAGCTTTATAAAGTTTAAATTTTTTAATTTCTATGCAAAAAACTTGAAAAATTTCTAAGAAACATAAGTTGTTTTGGAAAATGCCATAATTGTCATTTTTGGAGTTCACTGAAATATTTCATATCATATTTTTTGCCAAAAATAGTTGAGGTCCCATTATTTTTGTTCGGTAAGTTTTTACTAATGTACTTTAAGATTTAAATAGTGTTTTATATTTCGAAATCTTCTTACAGTACTGAGAAGAAATTAAAAAAAATAAATTTGCAGTTTTGGAACAACAGAACGCCTAAAAACATCTCACTTGAGAGCTTTGGGATTCCGAATGAGCATCAGGCCTTTTGGGTATAAGAAAAAAAAGTTCGATCTAAAGGCCGCAGCATGAAATATTTCGCACGGAACCGCAAAACTTCATATAAAAAATATCCCAAATGGGATTTTTTTTTATATGGTTTTGTCATTCCGTGCCAAATTTTTTTGCATTCTGCGTAGATCCCTTAAAGCGGATTAAAACGCTTTAAATTAATTTTTGCATACAATTTTTATTTCATTATTTTTTATTTAAGACTGTGTTCGTTTTTAGCGTAATTTTATAAAAAAAAAGAAAATAAAACTAGTGGGAAATTTTGAGGACTTGATTTTTTAGGAGTTTTTTGGAAAATTTTAAAATAAAAAAATTAAATCGCTAGAGGGAAATTTCAAGGTTATTTATATTTAGAAATATCTTGAAGAGTATAGAGTTTGGAAAAAAAATTTTGAGTTTTTGAACAACAGAGCACCGGAAAACACCTATTTTGGATGCTTACAGAGATTTTATGTTTTAATGTTTTCGATTAGTTTTTGAATAAAGTTTTTATTTACATATTTTGTTAAGACTTCTGTAAAAAAACAAAAATATAGCCAGTGAGATATTTTAAGGCTTTTATTTTTTTCGAAATATCTTGAAGATCATACGAATTTTCTATACATTGCCAGTAGGATAAAAAATTGTGGTATTAAAAAAAACGCTTAAAAATCCCCTGAAGTCATTACTTTATGATTACGAGGAAAATTTAAGGTTTCCATGTTTATGAGAAAAAATTTGATTTAATGCTAATTAAATGTTATTAAAGGTTTTCATTTTTTGTTTCAAATGATTTTATGACTATGTTTCTTTTTATAGGGAAATTTTGAGTTTCTGTCGTAAGGAACTGAAAAGAAACTAAATTACAAGATTTTAAATGCGCACTTCTTCCATAAAAAAGTTGGGATCTTAGAAAAACAACGCACATAAAAATCACTCATTTCAGTACATTGGTATTAAGAAGCCTATTTAGGATTTCGAAGTAAAAAAATAGTTTAAAAAAGTCTAGTTTTTTATTTGGTGGTCATTCATAAACAAGGGGGAGGGGGGACTATTTTGACGAAAATCAGCGTCACGTAGTTTATGGATGATCCGTAGAGGCTTTTAAAAAAACTATGTTTATTTTTAGGAGAGTTTTTTAACAAACTAATTACCAGCTAGATATCGATGTTTTAGCTTTTTTTCTGGGCATATCTTGCAAAATATGGAACAGTGCCGAAAAGAAACGCAGCTATAAGCGGATTTCCACTGGACAACCAGTTGCATAAAAAACCCAACCACAAAACAGTGAAAACCAATTACCACTTCAGAACTCGAACCACAAACAAAACAATCCATAAGTATATCTCAAAGGAAAGAAAAGCAAATCATGCTTAACCTTGAAATCAGCTTAAAACTCAAGCTGATATCTCAACTGGGAAAAGAGAACGCGCCACATCAAAACAAAACTAATGAGCCCCGAGAAACTCATTCAACCACAAAATCCTGCCACAAGCCGCATGCATAGAATTCCCTAAATTTTGGATTTTTTTTAAGGAGCACTAACGTGCGACTCATTGCATTTGCATACAGTACTCGTATAGCTACCAACACCACCCCTGGCCAAAAATGCAACAAAGCCGCCGTCTGACCCCGAGTACCGACTTAAGTGTGCCAGCAAAGAGAAGACTCTAGACTCAAGGATCTAGCTATTGACTGCAGGCAGCAGGCCATAGGTTAAGTCGAGCAGCGTCAAATCATTTGCATAGATCTTGAAGGGATTTGCTGGCAGCCATGTCAAGCAATTAGCCCAAATAGATATGCATCTCTAGGATGATCATGATCATGTTTGTGTAGATCACCGATCAGTTAATTATAAGGTCAAGCGTGACGCGTCGTTGCATGCAACATGTGCCTCTAGCGGCTTAGGGAATTTGTTTTGTCATAACTTTACATAACTGGCCTGCTGCGGCTGCTCCACCCGCCCGCTTAAGCAGCGCTAATCACGCTAATCGCTGGCTTTAAGCGCTCTTAACACGCTAGGATCAGGATCAGCATGCGGATCAACTGATCCTGCAGACGCGTAATATTGGCTTATGTGTCTTGGGCTGGCCAACCTGCTATAAATCACTTTTAAATCCATGCAAAAATATTTTTTTTTTGCTATTGCTATTGCCCTAGTTTAGCAGCAGGCTGCTCAATATTTTTTGTTTTCCACGGATCCGCGGGATTAATGAACGACGACCCGCTGCCGCGCTCTACAGGTGCAGGTAGCCGCGTCCTTTAATCCTTTCAGCGGTTAAATCCGCTGTGTGCGCTTAAGTCCGGTTGTATTTTTTTCTAATCCGGTTGAGGAACGTCAATGATGCGGTCCGTTTTGCATTTCTACCTGCGCTGAGCTACTCGTAGCGCATCCTGCACAGTTCTGTGCGTTCTGCTCCTGTTTGCATTTTGTTGTTGGATTTTGTTTGCTTTTAACTGCAGTTGATTTTGAAAATCATTTGTTTTTGTTTTGTAAATATTTCTTTTCACTTTCCAATGTTCCAAAGCCTGTAGCTTTTACACATTGAATTAATTTAATTGTACAAAAATAGTGAGGATTGGATTTGGGATAGATTTGTAATATGAAAGCCAAGTGTAGGCGGTTAGGGAATGCGAAGAAGGTGGTCCAGAAAGCTGCTATGCCCAAAAAATTTCAAATGTATGCCACTTCCCTTAAAGGAGTAGGATCTTTAACGATTTTTTAAATCTTATTCATATGGGCTTAGAGAGAAAAAATTGTGCATCAATTAGTATTACTTTATCTTAATATCTTCTTTTTTACATATCTTCTGTCTAAAGACAGCAAAAAAAAATAAATAAATAAAAAAAATAATTTTTAAATTTTTTGATCATTTTTTTTTTTTTTTTAAATGATAATCCTATAAAAAGGCTTAAAAAAAATAAGTTTTAAAAATCTGCTCCAACAAGCGCCGAACTAAAAGAAAACGAAAAGAAGACCGAAAGAAAAGCGGACGAAATAATGTCCTCTGATTGACAGGACTCCTTAACACTCCTAAGACATCTCTAGCTAAACAAGCTGGATTGGCGATCATAAAATAAGAAACCTGCAATTCATAAAAATATGTATTTTTGATAATTTTGCAAAATAAATACAAAAAAAAATAAAAAAAAAAAAAAAATTTTTTTTTAACAAAATAAAATTTACTTGTTTAAGGTCCATACGCAGTTCGAAAAATTTCTCACGGAATGGAATGACAAAACTTCATATAAGAAAAATCCCTTTTGTCATTCCGTGCGAAATTTTTCGAACTGCGTATGGACCTTAAACAAGTAAACTTTATTTTGTTCAAAAAAATTTTTTTTTTTTTATTTTTTTTTTTTTTTTTTATTTTTTTTTGTATTTATTTTGCAAAATTATCAAAAATACATATATTTTTATGAATTGCAGGTTTCTTATTTTATGATCGCCAATTTCGCACGGAATGACAAAAGGGATTTTTATACCCTGTACCTATAGGTACAAAGGGTATACTAGATTTGTGCAATGTATGTAACGGACAGAAGGAGGCGTGGCAGACCCCAAGTCCTTTATACCAAAATGCTTATCATAACCTCGGGTAGCGATTGAGCCATGTCCGTCCGTCCGTCCGTCCGTCCGTCCGTCATGCATCTATGTGTAAAAAATGAACAAAATCGGACAAATACAACAGAAGTTATAGTCAAAAATGTGCAAATTTCACCTCCCCTTGCCAATAAACTGCGTCAATATTTGACTCTACGCAATTATGGCTACAAGTGACCTAGAATCACAATTTTTGGTAAGCTCATTCATGTGGCTCTAATGAACAAATCCACATCCAAATTTTATCGATGCGGTCCCCCCACCCCCCGCAATCGATTTACCGTGTTTTCTCCCACACCCCTTAACATATCAACTTGAAACTTACCCAATATAATTAAAATAGCTTCTTTGACGTAACTTTCGATTTTCATCAAAATCGGTATAAATTTACGGAACTTATAGGTATAAATATCGTTTTGCACCAAAAAAAAAATAAATTCCAATTGAAAAGTTCTTAGATGGAATATGCAGGAAAAATTTTTTTGACACAAAAGGTACAGGGTATTCCACTGTCGGGCACCGCCTCGACTGTACCACATTTTTTTATATGAAGTTTTGTCATTCCGTGCGAAATTTTTCAAACTGCGTATGGGCAGTTTAAACGTTTTAGAGAGGATTTGAAAATGTTTAAAGCCTATTTACTTAAAATACGACTTCTGCGGTTCCGGATATTAAAATTCTCGTTTTTCAGTCTTTTGCACATATGTAAACAGATAATTTGTAAATAAATAAAGCCCTTATACTTCAAATATGATGGCTTCTGTTCCTAAAATTAAGATTCAAGTATTATAGAGTTCTTACAATTAAGATTGAAGTATTTTAGAGTTTTGAATAAAAAAAATTGAAGTTTAATTTTTAATATACAAATTTTAAAATTTAATTTTTTCAATTGATTAAAGCCCATGTACATAAAATTCAACTTCTACGGTTTTGTAAATTAAAATTCACACATTTTAGGGTTTTGAATAGAAAAATAGTTTAAACAAAAATAAATTAACCTTTTTTTAATTTTTGGAGCCTAAAATTTTCTATTGAGATAATTATACCCTGTACCGTATGGTACAAAGGGTATATTGTGTTTGTGCAAGCCGAAAATGTATGTAACGTACAGAAGGAGAAGTCGGAGACCCCCCAAAGTTACCTAAAGTATGATCCGGGTGACTAGAGAAGTCGATATACCCATGTCCGTCTGTCCGTCTGTCCGTATGAACGCCTAGATCTCAGAGATGATAAGAGCTAGAGCAACCAAACTTTCAGATAAGATCCCTTATTAATCCATAGGAGACAAGTTTATTTTATTTTTTTTTGATATCGGGACTACATTATATAGCTCCCATAATATAGGGTGTTTCAGAGGACCTCGTAAAAAAGCAAAAGTTTTAGATGGATAATTCGTTTGCAGAAGTTTTTTAGAGTACCCAAGGTTGACTATACCATATACCTCCCATAGGAACGATCGGTCAAAAAAACATTTTTGGTTAAAAATTCGTCTGTTTTTGGTTGTTTATGAAGGTATCGTATTCTAATTTGGCAATCGAATGTCTTTTGGTGTTCTTAAGCAATTTACTGGATTTTATTGCAAGCAGTGGTACAGGGTATGCCAAAGTCGTCCGCGCCCGACTTTAACGTACGCCATCTTTTTTAAATGATTAAGACTATATACTTAAAATCAGGGCCGTAGAGAGAAAGTCTGGGCCCGGGGTGGAAAATGTACCGGGCCCTCTATTACACCTTTAGCTTTACGGTTTATTTCAATACACTTTCTTAAATTTTTTTTTTGTTTTAGTTTTGAACATAAGATTTTTAGCAAATAAAATTTGTAAACAGTAACATTTTTTTTAAGCATAAAATTTTTATATAATTCTTATATTCTTATTATTCATTATTTTAAACTTATATATAGCAGCACGATTTTTGTTTAAAGATAGTTCAATTTTTATTATAAATTAATTAAATATTTATCCGCACGTCGTGTTTTTATAAATAATAAAATTAATTGAAAAAATTTTAATTTGCTTCGTAAAATTTTAATACGCCTTATTTTTTTTACAAATTTTACGTAGCAAATTAAAATTTATTATTTTTATAAATAATAAGATTAACTAAAAAAAAAAGTTCATTAAAAATTCTAAGCACCTTAATTTTAATTTGCTTCGTAAAATTTTAAAACGCCTACAAATGAATGAACTTTTTTTTTTCAGTTAATCCGAAGCATTCCAAATCTTTTAGCATTTATAAATTTCAATCATTTTAATTTTTTGTGCAAATATTTGTTGTCAAAAAAAAAAAACAAAGATAACGAAGTCGCACGAAAGGCAAAGCATCTGGAATACTCTAAAAAAATTTGAAAAAAATACAGCTGTACGTTAGAGCGAAAATACATTTATCTGGAATTTGGAAAAAAGAAAATTCATGCTTATTTTGCAAAATTAGTTGGGATCCTCAAATAACAGAACACTTTATGACCTATAACTTCAGTTTAACAATTACAGGGCTTAGTAGAAGAGTTAACATCTTCTAAAGATAGAAGATTTTTTTCGGACCCATTTTTGAAACTGCTGAACCAGCATCGCAAATAACACAGGCCCACAAAAAAAACTGGCGTGAACTTTACACGCAACGGAGATTTGGATTTTGAGCCGCTGAATTCGAATAAGTGGTTCAACGAACTACAGGTACCCAGGGGCCTGGCATACCCTACAAAAACCTCCATTAGTCCTGTCGCATATAAAGTTTACAAAACTTTTTTTGTAGGCCTTTGTCATAGGTATTCAAGTATTCCGTCTACATATGTATAAGTTTTCATTCAAAAATTTTGAATTTCATACAAAGTGGTATTTTTTATTGGATAATAAAAATCAACAAAAATTTAATTGAGTAATAAAAGCGTATGGTAAAAAGATGGCGTACGTTAAAGTCGGGCGCGGACGACTTTGGGATACCCTGTACCACCACATTGCAATCAAGTCGGATATATTACTTACGAACACCAAAAAAAATTCTTTGCCAAATTCAGTTACAATATTTTTATAAACAAATGAAACACAACGAATTTTGTTCAAAAAACGTTTTTTTGACCGATCGGTCCTATGGGATCTATATTATATAGTCAACCGATTTTGATCAAATTTGGTACAGTGCTTGGGAACTCTAAAAAACTTCTTAATGCCAAATTTGGTTACGGTATGTTCACAAATAAACGAAACACAACGAATTTTGTACAAAACACGATTTTTTGACCGATTGGTCCTATGGAAGCTATATGATATAGTCAACCGATTTTGATCAAATTTGGTATAGTGCTTAGGAACTCTAAAAAACTTCGTAATGCCAAATTTGGTTACAATATCTTTTTTTTGTACAAAAAACAAATTTTCGACCGATCGATCCTATGGGAACTATATGATATAGTCAACCGATTTTGATCAAATTTGGTACAGTGCTGGGCGTTTCTAAAAAACTTCCGATTGCCAAATTTGGTTATGGTATCTTCATAAGCAAACGAATTATCCATCTAAAACTTTTGCTTTTTTTCGAGGTCCTCTGAAACACCCCTATGGGAGCTATATAATGTAGTCCCGATATCAAAAAAATAAAATAAACTTGTCTCCTATGGATTAATAAGGGATCTTATCTGAAAGTTTGGTTGCTCTAGCTTTTACCATCTCTGAGATCTAGGTGTTCATACGGACAGACGGACAGACGGACATCGACTTCTCTAGTCACTCTGATCATACTTTAGGTAACTTTGGGGGGTCTCCGACTTTTCCTTCTGTACGTTACATACATTTTCGGTTTGCACAAACACAATATACCCTTTGTACCATACGGTACAGGGTATAAAAATGTAAAAAATTTCAATTTGAATGAAATCATGGTATTATCAAAAGGAGGTACTTTCGAGATCTTTTAAGTCTCACTCTCAGACGAAGTATCCTGACCTTATTTTGACATCTATCTCTTGCCTTCTGAGTAAGCGAAAATATGAGAATAAAACTTGTAAAAATAAACATGAATTATTGAAAGTTTACCAACAATAAAAAAAAAAAACATAAATGCGCATAAAATCCTCAGTTTATCAAGGACAAATGTTGTTCTTATAATTGCTCAATGTTACTGCAAGTATGGGATTCACTATCTAGAATAATAAAACGATAGTCATACCCAAATTTTCTCCAAAATTAAATAAACAAAAATTTACAAGCCCCTTTTAAATGCTCAAAAATATAAATGCTCAAATTGTTTTTTAGAAAGCGAAAGTTTTGGTAGTAAACCAAATTTAAATGCTTTACAGTAGTTATCCTTTCAATATTATAACAAAAGTGCAGAGCAAAAATCTCTTTGCTGTAATGCATGTCATAGAAAATTCAATTTTCCAAACAAGAAGCTCAACTGGTTTAAAGTTGAACAACTTTGCTAGGGACATGACAAAAACAATTTACGACAAAGTCACTCACATTTGGTTGCAGGCTGCTGCTGCGTCTGCAGCTAGCGGCCAAAGTCCAGCAAATGAAATGTGGGGGCCAAAAATCAATAATCAATAATAAAGCGAAAATTTGGACAAAAAACCGTTGCAACGCGGCCGGCTGCGCTGCGGCAGCGAACGCGACAGACGCCAAATGCAGCCAGCTGCAGCCAAAAGGATGCAGCAAACACATTAGAAAAGTGGACGACAACGACCACGACGACGAAGTTGGCGTAGACGAGAAGCAGCAGGCAAAAGGACGACCATGAGCACGAGCAAAACGACTGCCGCAAAGAGCGCATAATAAATGCACAAAGAGAGTGAAAGAGCGCGCGCTCACGCATAAAGTGCGTTAGGCGTAGTGGAGCACACGCACACGCTCAAACGTGGGGGTTGGGGTTAGACTCAAAATATACTCACTCAATTCAAAGTGAGTCGTTTAGCAGCCAGCATCCAGCCGCAGCAGCATTGTAATTGAGTGGCTGCTGAGCGCACTTACTCGTATTGTGTTTTTGTTTTGTGGCTGCGTAGTGGTGTATGTGTGTGTTTTTGAGCGTTTGTTTTGTTTTTGCTTTTGTGCATGCATTTTTGACGTTACTTGCTTTTTGCTTTTTGAGTCACTTTTTGTGCAGCTGAGCACTATGCGAGATTTTTAGCTATGACTAGACATGTTGAGCGAGAATTCTTGTCATTCTCATTTCATTCGTCGCTCGTCGCTCAACGCAAAAACAGCCGCAGCCACAAACGCAGACAGTGCGTAAAGTCTAAAAGCCTAAAAAAAGGACGTGTTTCTTTAGTGTAGTAACTAAATAAAAAATTAATTTACAAAAAATCGTATTTGTTAAAAAACAAGCAGCGTTTAAAAAAACTGTCAGTGTTTTGTGTTTTGTTGGAAAATAAAAAATTGTAAAATTAAAAAAAAAAAAATATACGTTGAAAGCAAAAAAAAAAAAAAACTGCTCAAACGCTCTTTTTTTCGCTTAGCGGCCTAACCCGCACATGCGCGAAGTTCGCACAAAAAAAGGCTAAAAAGTAAACGCCAAAAAATAGACAAAAAAGACGAGACAAAAAAAAGGAGCAGCCCCAAACACACAAACACACACATACACACTCACTCTCAACAGCTTGACGTCTGGAGCGCGTGTGTGATTGTGTGTGCTCGAGTGTTTGTGCGTGTGTTTCGTTTCACACGCACTTTATCACTTGACGCTTTTTTGTGTTGTTTGCCGCGCGAAGTTTTTGCATAGAAAGCAGCGGCAGCAGCAGCAGCAGCGACGCCAACGTCAACGTCTGCCTAAATTGCAATTTTTGTTTAGAGCAACCGAGGTAAGTAATTATAATAAGTACATACCATGTATACATATACATATGTACTATAATATAAAACCATTTTTAATGTACAATGTTTTGGCTTTTTGTAAACAATTCACAATTTTTGCACAATTTTTATAACCTTCGAATATTTTTGTGTCTAAGGCACATAAATTAAAAAACACATCTGCACAAATGCATTGCGATAGGAGCTATGTACTATTTACATATGTATGTATGTATGTATGTGTGGATTTGTGTGGTCTTTGCAGGTAGCACTGTAATACACTGCAAAAATTATAAACAAGATTATTGCACATAAAGGAGCAATGTGCACCTAAAGGATTTGGAAAGTTTTAAGCTGTTTATGCATTGTATGGAATAATATTTTAGGATGACAAGTTCTTAGCCAGTTTTCTTAAAAATGGCAAAGAATCTGTTTGAAAGATCTATTATATAGTCAGCAAGTAAACTTTTTGAACCTAGGGTTATTTAATTAACGATAAAGCATAAAATAATAATTTTTTGAGGCAGTAATAATTTAAAGATCCGAGAGGTTGAAAAAATTATATTAAAGGGCTGAAGAACTTCGAATTGCGGAAAAAGTTAAAGTTACTTCTACAATTGTATCAATTTCTACTTCCTGCGCTAATTTCGGAATCTGTTTGAAATTTCTTTCGCATAAGCTACCAAAGTAAAATTTTTTAACCTATATCGTTAGGTTTATTCCATTAAAGATAAAAAATGAAGAACCTAATTTTTTCCGAAAGTAAAAATTTTAAGTTTTGCTAATTTCAGTAGAAGAAGTTCGGGTTGACGGAAAATATTTTAAGGTAAATATAAATTCACAAAACTTCTTTTGTGAAGCTAAATTAGGTGGAGTATTTGGGATAATCGAATCATAGGGTTTTGTTTTCATTGGAAATCCTTATACCTTTCTTCCGTATAGGCTTATTTTGATATTCTACAATTATTCAACACAAAACTTAGGGGGTTTATAATAGTTTCTTAAACATGTTAAAGCCGCCTTTTTTAAAACCCACAGTACAAGGGTTGCAATACATTTTTTGAATATAGAAAATAATGCTTACATCACATACTATTTTTGTTTCAGCAGTTAAACTTCTTTTAATAAACTCTAAAGTCTTTAAAATTTAAAATTACTTGCTGACCAGTGGTTGATTTACGGGGGAGTTTTTGGGGTTCAAAAACACTCCCCTTGTGCAGATGAATGTACTTTTATTATACCGATGTTTAAGAATGATATGTTTATATTTTATTTATTAATTTATTATGTATTGAATTAAATAAAATTCAGAATAGTTTTTTTAGTGAATAAATCTAACACGTAATGATATTGAAATCATCAAGTGAAGAAAATTAAAAACTCAACTAAAATATTAAATCCATCTAAAATACTGAATCTGCCACTGCCCCAGAGTAAAGAGTTTGTGATAAAAAAAAATTGTTTATAAAATTGTCTATTTTAAAATTAAGGGCGGCTATAATTTATTTGTTTTTAATTTTAAAAAGAAACGACGGTTTGAATTTACTACCGGAGTACATAAGTAAGTATGTACATTTCCCTTAAATACATCTTATATTTGTCTTCATAAAGCTTAAAATTTGATTGCAGAAAATTTTATAAAAATTCATTTCAAAATTAGGTTCCTTAAAAAAAACAAACAAGCTACAAGCCGAGCCTGAAGCAAAAGGACTAGTGATCTTTTTAAAATTAGGCATTTGTTAAGATGATACTTTATCTTTTTCTGGGCTTTAAGCATTTTTATCGTAAAAATCTTTTTATAAAACGTGAGCCCACTTTTCATTAAGCTTACTACGGACAAAGGGACTGATACATTTTACCTGAAAAATTTGTTTGCGGAGGTTCTTTCAGCCAGTTTTCTAATCTCAATCCACAATCAACTGATTTCAAAACGCGAATCGAAATTTAGCTGAAGATACAGTCTTCTAGTCTATATTGATACTGAGGGGTTTCAATCCCTGGGCCCCCGGTGTTGGAGTTTTTTTTTAAAACATTTTAGTTTAATACTTAATTTTTATGTAATTTGGATAAGATTCCCCCAAAAAAATTTTCCGCCACCGCCACTGTGCGTAACTAATTATTGGTATCACATTTGCATTTGCTTGATTTGGCAGTCCTTCAAAAGTTAACCTCTAAATTTCAAACTATTTAATCTAATCTTTATCTCCATCTAGCATAGCCAGAAATTTGTAGGGTATGCCAATTTCCCCATCATCTATTTTTTCTCTTGTTGTTCTTGCCTGAAAGTGCCTCTTTTTCTAGCTAACCTTACACACACACACACACACACACACACACACACAGATTTGCTAAAAATGCAACAGCAAAAATCTAAAACAATATTTCAAAATCTGTCTGGCTTTTAGCCGATCTTGTTTTTTGCTGCAGTTCTTTGGTTGCATCTATGAAGCAGCAGCAGCAGGGGCGGTCAGGGAGAACTATGGTTATATGGTGGGGACTGTTAGCCTGCCAGCTAATTTTATTTGTTTACATGTCGACCGTGCATGCAACAACATGTTCTTGTTGCTTTTCATTATTTTCCTTGGCTTTTTAGCATTTCTTTTTCGAAATTGTTTTTTTGTTTTTATTTTTAATATGCAATTTAATTTTAGACACAAAACTATAAGTCAAAGTCAACATTGCCATTTTTTTAATGGCAGCCTCAAACGTTGTTGGCGTTGCCAAATGCATTTGAACAGGGGCGGATCAAGAAAGAAAATTTGGGGGGAGCTACTTTAGATTTTCTAGTGGGTGGCATAATTACTAGCTAATGCTTTATTGGGATCCAGCCTCCAGATTTCTGAATGATTAGCATAATCAGGCACAGCGCTCTCTAAGGGTTCAGTCTTCCAGGTGCTGGATCGCTTAGGATTCCAAGTAAAAAGTTTGGGGGCGATGTTCACATTTCATGCACAGTGTCATATCTGTCTGAGTAACATAAAAACTACAGTGCCTCATTGGGGTTTGAATGCCCAGGACTCTGCGGCTAGATCCGCCACTGCTTTTAAATATTATATTTATAATGCACATTTATTTTTAAAATTATATATGTTGGTTTTTTTTTTTAACATGTATTTTTTGGCAGACACTATTTTGTGTATGGTTAGTCTGTCGTGCATAAAAATCTAAATGTAAATGTAAATGATTGTCAGCTTGATGATTTGTGTTTTCACGTTGGCCAAGATAAGGCCCTGGTTAGAGGGGGAATATGAGTATGCTTCTAAATGGTACTGGGAAATGGCGAATAGTAGCAGTTTAGCTTTATGCCAAAAGAAATGTTTAATGTTTTTTGACAAAATTTTTGTGCATTTGGCCGACAGACTGCGTCAAAACGTTTTGTTGTAGTTCTTTTTTTTTGACTCGGCATTACATTTTCTAAACTTACATTGTTAAATTTTTGTTAAATGTACTAATACAATAAGGTATATATAAAATCATAGTATAATCCATTAATTATGTGCCAAAATTCTTTGCAAAACAATTAAAATTGTCTTAAGCGTTTTAAAAACTTGTAGATGGGAAACTTTTAGGCACTTTTTAGACCAGCATGGATAAAATTTATGTAATTAAGTTGGATCGATATAGAGTTACTTGAAAACAAAATAAAAAGGTTCTATGAAGCACAATAGTGTTAGCAATCATATTTTGAATGAAATTTGGAACTAAAGGACCATACGCAAAACTTGATATAAAAAAAAGATCCCATTTCGGATTTTTTTTTTATATGAAGTTTTGTTATTCCGTGCGAAATTTTTCGAACTGCATATGGGCCTTAAACCAAAAACATTAATTCGTAATCTGAAACTCTGATGGCAGCGTCTCTTTTTTTTCAAGGTGAGGTTTTATTTTGATTTGCTCTTAATTGCTCCAAAAACCTCCTATAATTTTAAGGCTCCATTAACGTTTACTATCATCATCATATCTTTTATCCTATACTTCTATGCCATCGTATAATAAACTAGATGGTTTTGTAGAAAACAATGGTTTGATCTCGGGTTTTTGAAAATAATACTCCATGCATTGCTTTGTAATCAAAAAAGACTATGGGACCAGAAGACTATTGGTCAGACTCTTTTTTTTAATAGCTTCAGTATCTCACATAAAATGCTTGATGAATCTTTAAAAGCCACAAAAAGAGACTGCGGTCGTCATGTACATCTTTTTTAAAGTCAGCTCTTTAGTTAAATTTCTATTAAGGCATACTAAATCATGTTATTTATTTTAACAAGGCAAATAGTTTTTTCTTTGGTGTAAGGTCCACATTGTTTTGTACATGGCTAATATGAGGCAACATACCAAGCTGGAGGTTCTATTTATACAGCACTTATTCCCAAAAAATAGCGTATTTTTGCAGGGGTCTAAAGTTGGTACACTATCGCTTATATCTTTTAAGCTCGTCATGGGATCTTGGCGATGTGCTCAAGTTTCGATCGGAAGTTGTAATTAGGGAGACTGCTAAACGTATTCCTTTGGAAAAGAAGGTCACGGCCACATGATTCACATGATTTGACAAACAATTATACCTAAAATATAATAAATGTAGATATACATATGGATCTGTTGTTGTATGGATGTATTTATTATATGGATCCATTTGATCCCTGACCAACTGGATACAAATCATAAAAAAAACTTGAAAAGGCAGGCAGCTAACTTTATAAATCAGATGAATTGCAATAAATTGTTTATTGTGTGTGGGAAAGTGTAGGATAAAGAGTAGAAGCTTGGCAGAAAGATGCGTAGTGCATTATTCCAAGAGATCATTTTCTAAGTGCAACAGTTTTTTTAGGGGACAACTGTACTGGTTAGTGTTATAGAAAGTACTTAACAGTATAGAACATTTTTAATCTGAAATAATTTGAGTTATTTGTGCCTCAAAGGATCAATAATATGAAGATCGATATTGAAGATTTCTTTCTATGTCGGTAATTTGTACTCTGCTTGAAAAACTGGGCTGACCTAACTTGGACGTATTATGGCTCATAAGCTCACAAATTGTTTTGAGATTTCTTCCAATGATGATTTTTTTTTTTTGTAATCTTCTTGAAAAGCTTGACTGGCATAAATTGAACTATTTATGCTCCAAGAGCTCGTCACTATGAAGACAAACAATTTTGGAGATTTCTCCCGATATTGATTTTTTTAATCTACTTGGAAAACTGGGCTGACCAAACATTAACTAGTTGTCCACAAAAGTTCGGCAGTATGAACACAAATGATTTTAGAGATTTCTTCAAATGTCGATTTTTTTATCTACTTAAAAAGTAGGCTGACCTTTGTGTCTCAAAAACTGGAGTAAGTGCTCTCTATGCTGCAAACGGGCGGTCCATAAGCAGAACATAACTCCTACCTGTACTTATGGTATTCAGAACTGTGGTAGTCAAACCGCTATAGGTTCCAAACCATAAAGAATAAGGTACTCAGTCTTATTTTTAGATGCTAATTGGACTGAGTCCATCTGAGTACTGTAGAAAACCAGATCTCCTTTTTCTACGGTAGGCACAATGATTGACCATAGCAACAGCTTCGCAAGGAGACTTGTAGAAATCCACTGATAGCTTTTCTCGAAAACTGAATTATTAAAAATGCTTTAAATGATGACGTCACATTTACTTGGCCTTGGCGAATACTTAACATAGACAAAAATTATATTAAATGCCGCCACTTAGGCTTGTACCAATTTACAATCAAAATAAAAAAGATGTTTAAAGAAAACTAGATAATAAGAAGACTTTTATGAAAAATTTTTTCAATTTCGTTCATTTTTAATCTGCTGGCAAAACTGAACTGAAAATGGAACCTTTTATGTCTCAAAAACTGGATATATGAAGAAAAACGATTTTGGAGATGTCTTTCAAGATCCCGATTTTCAAGTGCAACATGCTTTTTTTTGGCTACAAATGAACTGTGCAGTTTTTCCGAAAATACTCAGTATCGTTCGTTTTGAGAACTGAACTACGTGAACTTAAACTATTTATAAAGAAAAATTATTTTGGAGATTTCTTTTGATCTCACTTTAGAAATGCAAGTGAAAAGTGGTCTGAAAAGTGCTCTATAATATGAAGACAAATAATTTTGGAGATTTTGAATCTTGAAAATCTCTTGATAATATGAAGATTAATTGTTTCAGCGATTTTAAAAAATTCGTAATCGAGTGCATGGAAAATTTTGTGTATGTAGTATATAAAAGTTTACGAAACCGACCTTCAAAAAATTGTACATATATTCTTTGGTACCTATTACAATATTTAATATTAAATTTGTTTAGTTCCCGCGTTTTCATAAACAACAAGTAGTTTTCAACGCCAACGCACACACACTCGAACATGCATCCATAAAGTACAAAAAGCAAAAAAAAAAAAAAGAAAATTTGCAACAAAACTAAATATAAATAATTTTTTATAATGCACAAAACCGACTCGTTGCCTGCATTTAGCCTGCCTGCGTTTTGTCGATTATATTTCTCTTCATTTTTGTTTTTTTTTTTTCGCAGTGATTTTTCAACAAAACATTTTTTGTGCGCATTTTGTGCGCCGCAGAATTTTCCATTTTTCCCCATTTTCAATGCACACACTATGCAGATATATTATGTATATCTAGTATATGCAGTTTTTTGGATGCACCAAAGGCAGCGGGCACGGCGGGCTATAGAAATGACTAGCACATGTTTAGTTTACTTTACAGTTTTGCATTGCACATACTCTTTTGTGTTGGGTTCCCCGGAAGCGTCACCTAATGTTTCGCATACCCCCAGTTGTTGGCGTTATATTAATTTTACACTTGGCCTTTAGTTTTAGCCAACACAAAAAAAAAAAAAAAACATCAAAAAACAACAATAAAAGTTCTCGAGTTGAGAGTTGGCGTATCTTTTGTTTTTATTTTTATTAATGCATATGCCTCGACTGTAACAAGCCAATTAATTTTGGGTTTTAAAATATCAAGCGCTAAATTAAATAAATACGTTAAGTGTAAGACAGCTAAATAATTCATATATGTACACATCTCTGTACATACATACGCTTAATATGCTGCTACTAGTTTCTTTCTACACATAATATAAAATGCATTTTGTGCAAGAAAAAAGCAACAACAACAAAAATTATAAAACTTTTCACGAAAAATTTCCTGTACCATCAATTATGCAGCTGTATGAACAAGTATTGTAATCTTTGTAGATACTATTTTAGCGCTGTTATTCTGATGGCTGCCATTGCTGACGTTTTGCGTTTTTAATAATATTTACTTAAAAGCACCAAAAATATTCCCCAACAATTTTGTTAGCTGCTGTTTTTGGCCAGAAATCGTGTGCCAGCAAAAAAAAGGGGGAAAAAAATAAAATAAATAAAGGCAAACCACCAAAAAAAAAAGTACGAAATTGCCAAATATAGTTAAACTGCTATTTAAATACAAAAAAATTGGCAGAGTGAAAAGTTCAGAACTATTTAAGCAATACAATCATTAAAGATAAATTTGTAAAAATTAGAAATATATAGTTTATGCGGTCTTATTCGGCTTGCTTTAAGGATCATTCGAAAAAAATTTTTATTTGAAAAAGTTTGGAACGATTTAGGAACTTAATTGAAAATTAATTAGCAAAAATTATTAATATGCATATCTAATATATAAAATTCGCACTTCTCCGAAACGACTTGACCGATTTTTGTAAAATTTTTTTTATATTTGGTAGGTATGAGGTCGTAAGTCACCTTCCTATCCCCACCCAAAATTTTTCAATCGCAATTTTAGTATTTTTCTTTGAAAAAAATCAGTGTGGTACCGATTGTGTTTGTGCGCGTGAACGTATCGAGGGGAAACTTACACTATGTGATAGCCACATCTCATACGGTGTGCACAATGTAATTTTCACCTCGATACGTTCACGGACACGAACGCAATCGGTACCACACTGATTTTTTATCATACGAAAATACTATAATTGCGATTAAAAAATTTTTTGGTGGGGATAGGAGGGTGAAACTTGCACTATGTGATAGTACGGTGTGCACAATGTAAGTTTTACCTCAATACGTTGAAATCATGCAGGTGAAAACTCATACGAATATAAAGTTGTATAGGGCTTGATTTAAAAATTATTTCAGAATTATTAATATCCCATAGACATTTTTTACGAATTGAAATTTGAAGGTTTATCTTCAAGATACATTCCACTCAACAATGTAAAGTTCTAGTGTTCTTAGCGATTATCAGCAAAGTCAGTTGGATTTAATATAATTCGAATAGATGATCTTACCTTTATCAATCGTTTACTCATACTCAACTACTTTTGGCGGCTCGCAGTTTAGCTCTATTTATCAAGTTGCGTGTTTTATTTTCGATTTGTTTTTTTTTAAAATATAGATGATTGTTATCTGATTGATCCTGATTCTACTTATCATTGAACCTAATCCAAAAAGTTAATTTTTTTAAGTTTAAACCATCTAGTTGGAGCTTCCACTTCTCCTTGTGGCACATTATTTTCATAGTTTCAGTAAACTTTTTTATGCATTAAATTTTGAAACTCTATCAAACTTTTTTTTAAGATTTTGAAGTTTTTTAGAACTTAGATTTTTTTTTTATAAATTTTTGAATAAAAAGTAGCACTGATTTTGTTAAAAAGTTTGGCAAATGTTGCCACAAAATTTGAAAAATCACATCTCTTGTAATCAATATTCTTTAAAAATTTTCTCTAAAGTATCTACATAAATGCATTTTCAAGAATACTGTTAAAACTAAATTTTCCGACACATTTGCATTACTTAATTAATAATAATTTACTTTTAACAAGATTTGTCAACCTTTTAAAATTAGCACAAAACCAAAAAACAACACACAAAGTATTATGAAGCAAATTGAATATAATTTCTCGTTAGTTTCTATAAAATACTTGGTAATAATTTTGGCAAGTAAATGGTCAAAAAGCAAAAGAAAAATCAAGTAAAAGATAGAGCAATAGAGAAAGAGACACAGAGAGCATTAAATAGAAAGGCTGACTGACACACTTGCCAAGATCAACAAAGCCACAATACTGCGTACTATACAAGCACATAATAGTACATGTCTAACATCTGTAAACTGTTAAGATACAAATGTATCTTTTACCTATGTACAATATAAGGTTGCTTAAGTAATTTACTTAAATCCTTTTGCTTTTTATTGTTAAACGCGAAATACGTTTGCGGGCGTCTCCGAGAGGTTCGTCTAAAACTTTAATCCGTATAAATGGTTGGAAAATTCGCTGCCTTTTGGACGTTTTTGTGCTCTAATCTGCATAGCTTAAGCTCGCACAAATCTGCGGATCAAAAATTTTTTTTTTTTTTGTGTTTTCACCGTTGTTTGCTCTAATCCACATTTGAATGGATCGGATCAGCGCTAACACTCCGCGAAATACCTGACTTTCGCAGTACGCGCGTCATCCGCGTTTTTAATCCCTTTGCAGGGCGCGCGTGCGTCTTGCGCTACCTGTGGCCAGAGTTGTAGCTACGAAAAAAGAAAATAATATATAAACGCAGTGTCTGTTGCAATGTACATATCAGTTGCACATCAGTTGCTACAGCGAAAAGACCTAAGCGGCACAGCAGCTACAAAAACTTTGGATTTAATATTTTAACGCACACATTTTTTAAATATAATAGTATTAGAAAAAAAACACAAACGGAAACCTAGTGCTAAAACGGTACGTTGGTAGCCATTTTGTTTACGAGTGTAAAATTGAGTGAAAAGCAGGGGTTGTATGCCGCCACCCCCTTTTGTTATTTTACCTTAAGGGTGGCACCGCAAAAAATTACAAGCAACACAAAAAAAAAAGTGCTCAAAAAAGCAAAAAACAAAAAAAAAAAAAAAAAGCAAAAAATCAAAGAAAATTTCTGACGCAGGCGCAGTTGGGATTTACTCTACTCAGCATTTTCTTTGGTACTAACGAACTTTTCTTTCTATTTACAGTCACGAATTTTTTCGAGTCTACTACCATGCAAAACTGGGAGGCCATGCAAACGGCAGCTAACTACGAGCAGCATAACGCCTGGTACAACAGCATGTTTGCGGCCAATATAAAACAGGAGCCGGGCGTGCTGGCGGATAGCAGCGGTGCCAGCAGTCCCAATACGGTAACACACGGCAATTCCCCACTGCCCTCACCTCTAGCAGGCAGCACACAGCTGGAGCAGTATCTCAAGCAGCAACAGCAACAGCAGCAGCTACAAAGTCAACCCATGGATACCATGTCTGCGGTATTGACACCCTCACCCAGCAATATGGACAACAATAGCCTGCAACATTTCTATGAGTCCAATGGCAACAATGTTGCTGCACAGCAGCAATTTCTGCAGCAGCAGCAGTATCAACAGCACTTTCAACACGCACAACAACAGGCTGCCGCAGCAGCACAACATCAACATCAACATCAACATGGACAGCTGTCCGGCACACATCATCATATGGCTTTGGGCTTTAATCCATTGACACCGCCGGGTTTGCCCAATGCAGTGCTGCCACATTTCTATGCGGCCAATATGCGACCGGGACAACAGCAGACGCCTAGTCCACAGCCTGCAGCTGCAGCAGCGCATGCCTTGGATGTGGCCGAAAAGCTGCAGTCAGCGCTAACGCCACGCAATACACCGCCCATGGATGTAACACCGCCCAAGTCACCCAAGTCCAGCACAAACAGCAACATTAACAATATTAACATCAATGAAAAGGAGCAGGAACATGATCTTATGTCCAATTCCAGTGAGGATATGAAGTATATGGCTGAATCCGAAGATGACGATACGAACATACGTTTGCCCATATACAATTCACACGGCAAGATGAAGAACTACAAGTGCAAGACCTGCGGTGTGGTGGCCATAACCAAGGTAGCCTTTTGGGAGCATACACGCATACACATGAAACCGGATAAGATTTTGCAGTGTTCCAAGTGTCCGTTTGTCACCGAATTCAAGCATCACTTGGAGTATCATATACGCAAACATAAGAACCAAAAGCCATTCCAGTGCGACAAATGCAGCTATACGTGTGTAAACAAATCCATGCTCAACTCGCATCGCAAGTCGCATTCATCGGTTTACCAATATCGTTGCGCGGATTGTGATTATGCCACCAAGTACTGTCACTCGTTTAAGCTGCATTTGCGTAAATATGATCATAAACCTGGAATGGTTTTGGATGAGGATGGCAATCCTAATCCTTCGCTGGTTATTGATGTTTATGGCACCAGACGTGGACCCAAGAATAAATCGGTTTCGGGCAGCAGCACAAGCAGCAAGCGCAGCAGCAGCAGCAGCAGCAACAACAACAACACGCAGCAGCTGCAGCATCAGTCTACACAGTCGCAGCAGGATTTGAAGCTGCACAATAGCTCACAGTTGTCCGCCGCGCTGCAAGGTTTTCCCATGCCCGCTAGTGCAGCA
Organism: Chymomyza fuscimana; assembly: GCA_949987675.1. Taxonomy (NCBI): domain Eukaryota; kingdom Metazoa; phylum Arthropoda; class Insecta; order Diptera; family Drosophilidae; genus Chymomyza; species Chymomyza fuscimana. Next base: position 128,036,324 of record OX465088.1, on the reverse strand, counting down.
CCGAATACTGCAGCCAATTTGCCGGTTTCACCAGCCAAGAGCGTGGTCAGCTTGGAGCTTAAGCAGCCCGCACAGCAACAACAACAGCAGCAGCAGCAACAACAACAACAACATACAACTGCCGGCTTAAACTCTGCGGCTAATCTGCTGCCACCTTTGGCCTCCATACTGCAACAAAATCGCAACATGGCCTTCTTCCCCTACTGGAATCTCAATCTGCAAATGCTGGCTGCGCAGCAGCAGGCAGCCGTGCTGGCGCAGCTATCACCAAGCATGCGTGAGCAACTGCAGCAGCAGCAGCAGCAGCAACAACAACAACAGCAACGTCAACTGAACGCACAAGCTCAGCACAGCGATGAGGAGGAGCATGATGAGGATGATGAGGAGCTGGAGCGCAAGTCTGTGGATTCCGCCATGGATCTATCACAAGGCACGCCAGTAAAGGAAGAAGAAGGCAGCCAGATACATCAGGTGGCCATGAATCTAAAGCTACAAGACGAAGATACGCCTGTTGTGGGAAGCAGCAGCGCCTCCAGACGCAAGGGACGTGTACTCAAGCTGGATACGCTGCTGCAGCTTAAATCTGCCTCCCTATCGCCAGAGCAGCCCAAGTCTAATAGCATGCCCACGGCCTCCTCGCCCATAGCAGCCAGCAAGCCCATAGCCGATGAGCCTTGTTCGGGCAGCTCCTCTGCGGATGAATCCATGGAAACAGCACATGCAGGACGCACCAATGCAACCGCTGCGCAAGCCAACACCAGTGCCAGCTCTACGGCCAGTTCCTCGGGCAACAGCTCCAATGCGTCCAGCAGCAGCGTCACTAGCAGCTCCAACCCAACGCCCACGGCCAATGCAGCCAATCCCAGCAGTAACAACAACAATAATACCAATAACAACAATAACAGCAATGCCAGCAGTGCACCTGCCATCTATGAGTGCAAGTATTGTGATATCTACTTCAAGGATGCCGTGCTCTATACCATACACATGGGCTACCACAGCTGCGATGATGTCTTCAAGTGCAACATGTGTGGCGAGAAGTGTGATGGACCCGTGGGTTTGTTTGTGCACATGGCACGCAATGCGCACTCCTAAGCGCATTCCGAACAAAAAAAAAAAAAATACGCCGCATCCCGAACCAGTCAACCTAATTTTTTGTTAACCTTTTTATTTTTTTACGTTGTCCTGAATTGTATATATGAAAAATTTTGTTGTCGAGAATTGTAAATAAGCCAAAATTAGTTTTAAGCTTAAGCGTCTAACTAGCTCTCAAACTCTCTTAACCACTGACTCTCTTGCTCTCTTTTTCTACTACTATCTGCATGTTAGCTCTCTTAATTTTTTTAAGTGTATTTTTTAAGGACAACTATACTGCAAGAACCTCAAAACAAAGGCGCATGATCATAAGTCACATAAGTCACTTTAGTACCAAAACTTTTCGAACAAAAACCACGCAAAAGGTTTAAAAAAATAATTGTAGTGTCATAAACTTAAAATAATTTACATTAATTTTAAAAAATTAATACAAATACTTTTTGTACTATAATTAAGCCAAGCCAAAATGTACGCCAAGTCATGAAACAATCCAAAGTCAAATTAATTATTTAGTCATAGCTAAAAATTCTTTTATATAAATAGTTTTTATTTTTTATAAAAATAAATGTTTAGTCTTAAAACAAATACCTGCGCTATTTTTCTTGCTAATTCAGTATTTTTCTAATTTTAATTTTTTTTAGTTTTTATAAAATCAAATAACTTAAATAAATGCAAAATTTTTACAAAAAGAAAGCAAAAATTTTTTATTTTTTCAACAACTCGTTCGGCATAATGACAATATTTTTGATAAAAATAAATAAAAAATATTAGTACAAATTAAAAGATTTTAAACATTTTTATGCGTATAAACATTTAAAATATATACGCAAGTTAAAAAAAAAAGACAAAATTTTAAATCAGAAAAAAGCGTAACATTTACTAAATAAAATCTCATTTTATAGTCATTAAAATTGTATAAAAAGGACACATAAAAAGTTGCATATTCAGAGCAAATGGATCAAAATTAGTTTTTAATTATAAATACATTTTTAATTAATATAAGCAAAAATATAAATATTTGCACCAATTTTTGAAAAAAAAAAAACCCAGTGTGAAAGAATTTAGATATACGTTATTTTTAAGTTTTCAAAAGTGTTTTTAACTAAAAAAGTATAATAAAAAATTGTAAGCAAATAAAAAAAAGTTAAATTAATTACAAAGTATTAAATGGTAAATAAAAATGATATATTTATTAAAAGAAAGTTGCATTTAATTTGCTATGAAAATCTTTTTTCTTATGAAAAGAATTCGAAATTTTAAAATATTTTTATTTTTTATTTAGCTTTTTCAGCCTGAAGGCCGACGTTACTCTGGCTTACAAACCATTATAATTTAGAATTAACTTCTAATTTATAATTAAATAAATAAATAAATAATTTAGCGTTTTTTTTTGATTTGTTGAGTTTGTTTTTTATGTTTTTAATTTTTTTTCATATGATAATTGTGGCTTTAGTTTAAAAATATTTTAAGTGTCTTTTTAGTTTTGTTTTTAAATTTTTTTTTCTTATAAAAATTGTGGCTTTATTTTAAAAATATTTTCATTTTTTGGACAAATTGTTTAATTTTTTATTTTATATTTTATCGATTTTATAAAAATATACTTTTTTTTCTAATAATGCAAAACAGGGGGAAAAAAATTTTTTGTAGGTTCCTCAAAAAATTAAGTTTTTACAGAAATTCGTAATCAACTTAATCACCTATTTTCTGATAAACCTTATTTGACTTTCCAAGCTGATATGAAATAAGAATTAAGAAATCGAACTAAACCTTCGATTGACTTTCAAAAATTTTGAATTTTTTAATACTTACTTTTTTTTTCTGTCTGTACTCATCAACTTTGCTTACACTGAGCAACAATTTTGAAACATTTTTTTTAGGTTGATGATTGCGTTTTTACGTTTTTCAATTTAATTTTTGGTGATTCTATGATTACATATTTTTTCTTGTTAAATAAAGCATAAATAGTATTGGTTGGAAATTTCGTATAATTTTTTTTATTCATAAAAAATGACACAGTGGGGCAAACCCGACCTCCGATTAGTTACTTAGCCATTCAATCCAATCATCCTTTATTGACATTCATTAAACTTTCATTTCGATTTATAGTATATGTTCTAAACATTAAGATTTTTTTTTTTTTTTTGTGCTAAATTATCAAAAAAATAGGCGCTCGGGTTTACCCCACCATTTTTGAAAATGTCAAAATTGACTTTTTTGAAATATGTTCATATCTCAAAAATTAATAATGGTTAGAAAAAGTCAGCAGTTCTAGAAAGTTGGGACAAAGCTTTAGCTTTAATTTGGTTTATCAGACGAGTTGAAACTATGTCAAATAAGTATTATATAGCCAAAACCAACTACTAGGCCGGATTTGCCCCAACTTACCCTATAAATGCTCGATGAGGATAGACCGAGCAATATAGCCTGTCTGTCTGTTCGTCCGTATGTACAAAAGGATCTTAGAAATTATAAGAAGTTGGCACTATATTAGTTTCCCGGTCAAAATTCGAAAAATTTATACACTTTTTTAAAAGGAATAGTATTTTTTTTTTAAATTGGTTGAAAACTTTAAAAGTTATAGGTAAAATTGTGATAGTTTTTATACTACGGAAACTTTGGGAGTAGCAACCAGAAATTACCAAATTTAAACACTATAGTCTAGATTCTAGAAGATCTTTTTAAAACTGCATGAACTGCGTTGTTGTCTAGCATTCTCAAATTTTTTATAAATTTAGAAAGTGCAGTGTATACTATGGTCGAGATGTCTCGAAATGGGTATAGAAAAATTTACGGCGTTTGGCGTGAGAAGCACGCAGTAGGCGGAGACCCCTATTTTAATATGCCGTTTTTTATGTACTCACTAATATTCCGAAGTTGAATATCTCCAGAAAAAATTCCAAGACTGTAAAAATTGGAAACGAAAAAAGAAATTAAGTACATTCTGGTGCAATACGACAGAAACCTGCTGGTTGGCGATCCACGTCGTTGCGAGTCCAAGAAATTAGGCGATCCGGGTGCTCGTGCTCGTTACCAAGACTCTTCTATTAAAGATTCATCTGCTTTTCAATTTGAATTTAAATATTGTATTCGAGAACACTTACGCGTCATCTATTCAACTGAGCAACAAGAGGCATATTTCTATTTATCTGTGAGATGTTAAGATAAATCTAAAAAAAATTCGTTGATTTATTTAAAATTTAAATTTGGTTAGATGTAATTATTTAAGCTTAAAAGTTTTTTAAAAAGTAATTAAAATAATTGCATTTAGTTTCTCCAAAAACACTGAAACCACAATATTTGCTGCCATGACCAAAGCCAACTGTCAACAAGCATGATTTATCGAAACCCCCGAAATATTCGTACAACAAAAACCAAACGCATACAAATTTAATAGAAAATGGAAAATATTGTCTACATAATTCTCTATAAAGAAAACTGCTCCATCATGTGCTAATCAGCTTTGGTTCGCTCATTAAATGAAAAACCGGTGCGGGTGACCAAACAAATTGGACCCCGACCCAGGTCGCAAGATTCAAAAATTTTGATGAATTATCAGCATTTTGCATGAAGCACAAATTGCGATGTGTAAATGAAAAGAAAATTATATAATAATGAAAAACTCATGAGCTCATGAGTTTTCCGGGTAAGGCGTTAAGCAACGCCTTGGCAACCAATGACGCAGCAAGGCAAAGGCAAATAAAGGTCGAGTGGTTGCAAGATTGCGCGCATGCGCCGCACGCACTTCTTCTTTTCCAGCAAATGTTGCACGGCGCGTGTTTGTCGAGTGGCAAAAGGAAAATTGGTTTTCCTTAACAGACGACAGACATGGCAGAGCGGTCTTTTGTGTGTGCCTTACGCTTTGGCGCGTTTTCGTAGAGATCGATCTTTGGGGATTTGTGTGGCAGTTTTATAAATAGTTTCATTTTTTTTGGAAGTAAAGATTTTGCTGTCTGCTTTTTGATTGGTGGATTGGTGTTCAGATCGTGGGCGACATTTTTGAAATATTTTTCAATTTTAAATGCCGTTTTTCCTCATTAAAATTACTTTATATATAATTGATATTTATGGGTTTGATTAGAACTAAGCTGGATATGCTTATATACTTATGTATATACAAAATTTTGAGGGTGCATTTAACAATTAATTGCATGGAGCGCATCTATGATGGTGGTCCGCTTAGTAGAAGAGCTCTTGGCACACCCATTAAATTGTAGGATTAATAAGCTGCTAGCAAAACAATTTTAACTATCATCAAGGCAAAAATATGAATGTCACTTTTAATAAACTTTCGGATCGCACCAACTGCTGTACTTAGCAAATAATTACAAGCAGTGTTTCTAGAATGTTGGACCGCATTGTAGGGGAATACTTGGCATATGAAAAAACTTTACAAAAATTTATGGGAAAACATATAAACCGATAACATAAGTTGGGATGTGGCTTCTGTGCTTCAGACTACTGGTTTTTTAAAATCATCCCATAAAAATAAATAATGTTATTTCGCCCCATTAAATTCTGCGATCTGGACAATAAAAAAAGATGGCGTACGTTAAAGTCGGGCGCGGACGACTTTGGGATACCCTGTACCAATGCTTGTAATAAAATCCGGTAAATTGCTTAAGAACACCAAAAGACATTTGATTGCCAAATTAGATTATGATACCTTCATAAACAACCAAAAACAGACGAATTTTTAATCAAAAACTTTTTTTTGACCGATTGGCCCTATGGGAGCTATATACTATAGTCAACTGATTTTGATCAAATTTGGTACAGTGTTGAAGATCTCTAAAAAACTTCTGAATGCCAAATTTGGTTACAATATCTTCACAAAGAAACGAAACACAACCAATTTTGTACAAAAAGCGTTTTTTTCGACCGATCGATCTTATGGGGACCTATATGATATAGTCAACCGATTTTGATCAAATTTGGTACAGTGCTTGGGAACTCTAAAAACTTCTTAATGCCAAATGTGGTTATGATATCTTCATAAGCAAACGAATTATCCATCTAAAACTTTTGCTTTTTTTCGAGGTCCTCTGAAACACCCCTATGGGAGCTATATAATGTAGTCCCGATATCAAAAAAATAAAATAAACTTGTCTCCTATGGATTAATAAGGGATCTTATCTGAAAGTTTGGTTGCTCTAGCTCTTACCATCTCTGAGATCTAGGCGTTCATACGGACAGACGGACAGACGGACATGGGTATATCGACTTCTCTAGTCACTCTGATCATACTTTAGGTAACTTTGGGGGGTCTCCGACTTCTCCTTCTGTACGTTACATACATTTTCGGCTTGCACAAACACAATATACCCTTTGTACCATACGGTACAGGGTATAAATATGGAGGCAATTAAAAGGAATACATCTTGATACTATATTTGTATATCCCAAATACAAGAAACTCATTTATCAGACCATATGCAAGTATAAAATAGGCCAACATATCCTTATTCTATGTGGAAGAATTCGAGTATTTTAAGAGTGTTTAATTCTGAGAGCATTACATAATACAGCCCATATCATTCATAGAATTTCACGAAAATAATTTAATTTCTGCTCCTTACTATGAAAATTAACGATATATCAGCTATACCTTTAAATCAGGATTTATTCCTGCCTCTATACAGGGCATAAGCTATCTATAAGTAGTCTCCATTGCCTCCTTTGCAGAGCGATGTCCCAAAGCTCACCAAAAAAAACATATACAAAGCATCGTTGAAAATCATAAATCTGAAAAAATTGTGTATGGTTTTTTAAAGTTATCCCAGAGCTTAAAGGTGCTGGTCTTTGGATTCAAAATCCATAAAGGAGGCCCATAGATTGCGTAATAAATTTTATTTTTAAACTAAAAATAAAAATTCAGCAATTAGTATTATAAAAATTGAAAAATAAAAATTATTTGGCAAATTGTAAATACAAATTTATATGTAATTATTAATTATTAATTTTTATTTTAAGGTCAAAAAATAAAAGGCTAAATGCAATATAATAGTTACTCTTAAGGGGTAACACCAGTATGGTTATTTTTAGATTTTTTCTTTTTAAAGAAACTATGTTTTATTCAAAGTCTAAATAGTTGACGATATATATATATATTTTGAGCTACAAAAATTAATTTTTCCAAAGCAATAAAAAACAAAATGGCGCATGTAGAGAGCTAATTTTCGGAGAGGCCTCCACGGATGCAGCGTTTTGACGTCGCCATTGATCTGAAGCATAAAGAAATTTGTTTCCTCTTATTCTATGGACCAAAAGCAAGTGCAGCACGTAGGGGTTTTCAAAAATATCAATTTAAAAAAAAAAAATGGCATAAATAGGGAAAAAAATTCATGAAAAATGAGTTGTAAAATAAAAAGTTTTTACTATTTTGACAAAATCCTATATTGTATCAAAATTTCAAATTGATCGGATAAAAATTGACCGAGTTATTCGTGAAGCCATTCGAAAAAAAGTGGTTTTACGAAAAATCACTTCGGGACATCTTTGAACATATTTGTCTAACAATTTATTAAAAAAAAAAATCAATTTCCTAAAAATTAAACACAGCTGTTACGCTTTAATCAAAACACTAATTTAATTTTTTTTCAACCCCATAACTCTTTTTTGGGAACCCTAGAATATATTCTCTTTACCTGATATAGCATTTTAGATCATTTTTCCAGCAATAATAATAAAAAAAATGTGGTACAGTCGAGGCGGTGCCCGACAGTGGAATACCCTGTACCTTTTGTGTCAAAAAAATTTTTCCTGCATATTCCATCTAAGAACTTTCCAATTGGAATTTATTTTGTTTTTGGTGCAAAACGATATTTATACCTATAAGTTCCGTAAATTTGTACCGATTTTGATGAAAATCGAAAGTTACGTCAAAGAAGCTATTTTAATTATATTGGATAAGTTTCAAGTTGATATGTTGAGGGGTGTGGGAGAAAACACGGTAAATCGATTGCGGGGGGTGGGGGGACCGCATCGATAAAATTTGGATGTGGATTTGTTCATTAGAGCCACATGAATCAGCTTATCAAAAATTGTGATTTTAGGTCACTTGTAACCATAATTACGAGGAGTCAAATATTGATGCACTTTATGGGCAAGGGGCAGTGAAATTTGTACATTTTTGACTATAACTTTTTCTGTATTTGTTCGATTTTGTTCATTTTTTACACATAGATGCATGTAGCTACAACGCATTGCTCTGTTAAATTTCAAATGAAAATATTAAACGGTGTGGCTAAAAACCGCGAAAATCTACAGCGGGGGAACGGGGAAAGATATTGACATGATTCAACAAACTTCATCTGCTTAGGAAATATGCGCACCAGCAGGTAAAGTTCCGTGTCTCTAGCTCTTATAGTCTCCGAGATCTAGGCGTTCATACGGACGGACGGACGGACGGACGGACGGACGGACGGACGGACATGGCTCAATCGCTACCCGAGGTTATGATAAGCATTTTGGTATAAAGGACTTGGGATCTGCCACGCCTCCTTCTGTCCGTTACATACATTGCACAAATCTAGTATACCCTTTGTACCTATAGGTACAGGGTATAAATATATTTTAATTTACAGATGAGCTATTCGCAAAAATCGAGAGTCCTAACAAATCTGCAAAAAAAAAACCGCCATACGGCTATCTAAACTGTAATCCAAATTTGTAGAATCTTAAACCAAACAAGATTTTGCATAATATTGCACTTAATTCCTTTACCAAATTTTTAAGTTCTTAATAAGCAAATATCTTGTTTTTTTTTTTGCTTTTAATCAATGCCTTCAAGACGTATATCAACAGACTTCTAACCAGGACTGCCCTCAAGCCAGCCGCTAACGATCCTTGCTTTTGGTTTGTTTGCAGCGCTTATCTCGGCTTGTGGTATTGTTAGATCTTTTTGGGTTTTCAAAGCCATTGTTACGGGCGAGCAACAAAAAAGTAGACGATTTCTTTAGGATCTAAAGTGCAACTAGCCAATTTTTTTTTCTTTTCGTCCTTACACTTGAGTTCCAATAGTTCAATTGCTTTAGACATCTACGTTGACCATTTGAAAGGTGTAATTTTGGTTCTTGAGGTTGCGCATGTGCTGTGCATCTTTTCTCTATTTTTTGTACATTTGTTTGAGCAACTCAGTAGGAGTTTCATGCAGCAGCTGTTGCAGACCTTTGTCCACTTTTTTTTTTGGTTTCCTGTTTTACGAAATTTTGCACCTTTTTGTGTGCTGGCTATTTCGTATTTCACTTATTGTTGGTTTTGATTCGGTTTAGCTAATTTGAAATTTTGATTGGGTGACTTATTTGGCGCACGTGGCAGGCACACTTCGCTATATATACCTTATGAGTAGCATCCTGGTTATTGAGTTGTTTATTATTTGGGGCTTTTAGCTCAGTGGCTAAACAAACAGATACCGAACTATTATACTTGGAGTTTTCTACTGTCTAGTTTTCAATGCTGGGTTAAAACCCAATCAAAGCAGATCTCCCACCCAAATAAGAAACACATAAAAGTATTATTAATACCATGAAAAAAATCTCCCACAGGGCTAAACATAAAATAGGTATTTACGTTTAACCACCACCAATGGCCACAAAGGCAAAACACAGACCAAAAAAAAAGGAAAAGTGGTGCAAGCTTTTGCTATGGAAACGAATTTTGTATACTCTTTAGATAACACTTGTTCCGAAAACGGAGTTTCGATGTTCGCTTGTTAGACTCACATAAGACTTTATACGACTTAAGGGCTTCTCAGAAGAACCGGCAGCCGTTGTCCTGCCCGAGCTTTTCCTGCTGATAGTGTGTTCAGCAAAAAGTTTTTAAATATCGAGTTTTCGATAAACTAGGTATAAACGAACTGACATTTGAAATCGAGCTTGATATTTGAAAGAAGTAGAAATATTTTTGCATTTTATAGGACATTTTTTATTTCGTTTATTCGATAAGTGGCATTAAAATGAAATTTTTATAAGGTTTATCCACTGAAACGAGTTAAAATTTTGGGCGTCCCGTACATACAACTAATGTGTAATGTTTTGAATGTAAAAAATATTTAATTTAATTTTTAAAATTAAATTTTTTAAAATTATGTTAAATCCAATAAAATTTACTAATATTTTTTCTATTTTAAAACTTGGTTCGTTTTACCACAACGATAATAATGGGATCTTCTTGGAGAATGATATAAAAACTGTACCCAGCGGTTTTTTAGAGTATTGATACAGTTCGATTTACATGTCAAAAAACTACTTTTAATATTTTAAAAACTTTAACTTCAACGTACAAAAGGCCTTGCCATTTAAGGAACAATAAAGTTTTCCAAATAATTTTATAATTATTATGATTCAGATTGATTTATTGATTGGTAAAAATATTGCTGAATATTTCTGTTTTAAAAATTGCCGCTTACTATTAAAAAATGTTAACTTTTTACATAAATAAAACGAAAATAGGGTTCTTTTTTTTTTAATTATATAAAAGTTATTTTTTAAGGACGTCAAAACTTGGAATCTATATTTTATTTTTTTTTTTAATCTGATTGATTTTTTGTAAATAAATCTTTTGAAAATACTTGGAAACGTATAATAAAAAATTTTTAATTTTTATTATTTGTACTGATAGCTAGGGATTATTTAACAGACGAAAAAATCGTGACTAATCGAATTCTTGTATTGTTTAACAACTTTTTAAATTTTCCCAATCCAGATTGCTTCGAAATAAAGTAAATACTATACATCAAATTGGCAAAACATACCGATATTGTTTATATAGTAAATAAAATCTAAAGCCACAAGCTATCCATGAAGTTCATAATACCTTACGCCTACAGAGTACAGCCAGGAAATCAACAAAACGCACGCCATATTGAATAAATTGTGTAGGGTTGAGGTGGGGGTTGGCTCTGCAGTACATATCGTATCGTATATTACTATGTGTCGATATGATGAGGACGATAAGGCAGCCATTTTTAGATGCCAGCCAGACGCACGACATCTAAAAATAAGCCAAGCACAGCGCGTCTACAACTACCAAAATGTGCCCCGGTCTCGAGAAAAAAAAACCAAGAGGGGAGTGAGCAAAAGTGTTACAAGGTTTTTCCACTACACAAATGGCTGGCAACATTTTCCAGGGTGTGGGTGTACGATAACTACAGGAGCAGCTAGAAAAACAAGAGCCACAGTTGATTAAAACACGCAAGGGTGGCGGCGCACATTAAATGCTACATAATATGCAGTTTCCATAATTCCTTAATTTTTGGCTGCTTGACCACAGACTGCTCTCGAGTCAGCCCTTATCAAGCATAAGGTCTACTGACCAAGGACTGATCAACGAGCTGTTGATTGCCACGGCGCCCACATCATCATCCTTAACAATGCACTCTTAGGAGTATAAGTCTTTTTATCTTTTTTCCACAACTTTATGCATTTTAATTGAAATTGCTATGGACGGGTACGAGAACGTAGCGACCAGCATCTGTGGCCAATTATAGGTGCCTCGTATATGATATGATCCTCTGCGAGTGCGTGTAGGTCGTGCGCCTAGATCCTTTGTTGAAACTGCTACTACTTAATGCGTGACGTCATCTGCAGCTAGGTTCTTATGATTTGTTGTGAAAATTTTTGCTCATTAATGTTGAGTCGACGTAATCGACATTATTTATATGTGTAAACATTTTCACTGGAATTTTTGGAAACTAGACTTTTTCTTGACCACTCAAACAGCTGACTATTGATAAACGGAACGAATTCTTAAGTGGACCACGTTAACAAGCTAGTGAGGCACTAAGTTGGCTCAAAATGGTTCAAAAAACTATAGGTGTTGCAGTTTTGTGCTGAGTGGAAATCTCTCTTCATTCCAAAGTTACCGAAATATGGATAATGAAATGTTCTATGGTTGGATCCAAAATTTTATAGTATGTACGATTTTTTGAACGTATCTTGTTTACTGGCTGGCAGTATCTTGTTTAAAAGATGACGTGAAACATAGTTCTCTAGCAACGTAACCTTCGTGCTCAAGGAGGTCTTGAGTAATAAATTAATTGAAATTATACGATACGTATCTCTTATAGTATCCGCCAAGCCTCCTTTTGTCTGCTACAAACATACAAATCTCTTGGTTTAATCGGCAAAAAAAAAAAGAAATGAGTTCACCTGAATTGCAATCTCTGGCCATAAATTTGCACCTTCAAAGCTGATAAAATGAGTTGAGTGGTTTGGCAGTCGGCTATATAAGACGGCGCTCCACTTTGAAATACCTTTAGTACAATTTGTTAGACATGTGGAAACTTAAGTTGGCTGTATGCGCGTTGCTCGTAGCCCTGGTTAATGCGGCACCCACGCCTGGGGGTCGTGTTGTCAATGGCACCGATGCCATCGTGGAACACTATCCCTTTGTGGTAAAAATAAGCCAGTCTGCTCAGCATTACTTCGAGTCTTAAAAAGTTTTTACTTAGATCTCTCTGCGCGGCTCAACGGGCTCGCATTCTTGCGGTGGTTCTATCATCTCCGAAAAGTTTGTCATGACTGCGGCTCACTGCACGGATGGACGCACTGCCAAGGATATGTCTGTGCAGTATGGTGTAACCAACATAAATGCCAGTGGTCCCAATGTGGTGCGCATTAAGCGTGTCATACAGCACGAACTGTACAATCCGTACAATAGCTATGCTAATGATATCTCATTGTTGGAGGTGGAAGAACCCTTTGTTTTTGATGGTCAGACAGTGGCGCCTGTATCGCTGCCCAAGCTGAACTTTGCCACACCTCAGACGCTGGAGGGAGGCGCGGGCGTGCTCGTAGGCTGGGGCTTAAATGCGGTAGGTTAACAGTTCAACACTAGGGAAGCCTTATTACACCAACTCTTCTCACAGACCGGCGGTACAATACAAAGCACGCTGCAGGAGGTGCAGCTCAAGATCTACTCGGATGAGGAGTGCCAAGAGCGACATGAGGGTCAAACCTTTCCAGAATATCACATTTGTGGCGGTGTTGATGATGGCGGCAAGGGTCAATGCAGCGGTGATTCCGGCGGACCGCTGATCTATGATGGCGTGCAAGTGGGCATTGTTTCCTGGAGCATTAAGCCCTGCACCGTGGCACCCTATCCGGGTGTTTACTGCAAGGTAGCATCGTACTCCGATTGGATTGCCAGAAATCAAATTATATTGGCCTAGAACCAAATTGTAGAAATATAAACGTATAAACCCATTTAAAGGTATAAGTTGCAGTCGTAAATTCAACTATGTAGGTATTACGTATAGCTAAACCTATGTGAAAATCCCACTTAGTAGGTTGTCTATGGCGTTTTGATAATCTTGAGTTTTACAATGTCGACTGTGATGATAAGCCAGTAATTGATTTTAATTTATTGCATTGATAGCGACGTTAAATGACGCTACAATTCAGGTTTGAGGAACACAAGAATTTCTCATGAGGCTTTTTACCTCGAAACAAATCGAAAATGCTCAAATGAGTGAATGAGTCAATTCTGACACTTCTGTAAAATCACTACTACTATTCACCCAACGATTTTGATCATATTCATCTTTGAAAACTTAAAAGTTGTAAGTCTATTTGGAGCTTTGTTAGAGCAGGGACGTTGAGAGAAAATTATGGGCCCGGTGTTGACTATCTTAGAGCCCGACCACTTCTTTTTGGCGAGAAATTTAAATTTTCAATATTTTTTTTAAATCTACGTTCTCTTTTTGAGAACTTCGGGCTCGGGTGGAATTAGCTTATTCCAAACCTGTCGACAGGGCTGCCACTGAGCTTCTGTTCCAGATTTCCATTCCTGAGTTGTCAAAGAACCAATATAGTACAGTAAAGAAAGAGTTTCAGCTGGAAAAAATAGTTAGTTGATGAAACTTTCAAAGCCGAGTTCTCGTATTTCGGGGGGAGTCGATCTGAAATCCATGACTCTTAGTTTGATAAAAAAGATATCATGAAAAAACTGTACCAACTTATATTGCCAGTGGGGTACCAGGCCGCCGAAAACTCGGTTTTAGAAAATGGTCCCAAACAATCCCTGAAAGTTTCATCACTAAGTATTTTTTCCCAGCAGCCTTCGTTTACTGTACTTATAGACACTAAATCCTTTTCTTGACTGTAAAGAGTGTCTTCCGGAAGTTTTGCTAAAGGGACTCGCAAACAAAATTTATTTATATTTTATTTATTTCATAAATGCCTTTTCTCCCGTGACAGGTAAAAGAATAATTCTACATCACTTTTAAGATCATTTTTAAATTTATGGGCCAAAAAGTACCTTGAAAAAATTATTCGACCATATACATATATATACATATGTATATATGATTTCCTTTACCTCCTGTTGGAGCATAGGGCATCATTCGACCATTGTTAAAAAAGTATTTTCAAAATGGGCATTAGAGAGTTAAAGAAATAGGCCTCAGAAGATACTCTGCGAATATGTTTACTTCAGATAGTCATAGACCAGTTCTACGATCATTTCGGCTTTAATATTTAAAATTTGTTATTTTTATTGTGTAATGTGGCAGCTTCTTACTGCAAAAAAAGCAGGTCACATTGGAGCGGCGTTTTTAAATATTTTTTACTTTCAATTTAAGAGTATTAAATTGAACGAGTATGCTTACTTATCTCTTAAAAAAAATCAATGGAAAATACATAAAAAAACAAATAAATGTAAGTTTAAACAAAAATGTGAAACGTCGATAAACAATTCTACATTGCCTCGATTTTATTCTATAGCAAAATTTATAACTTTCTAAAAGTTTTTTTATAATAAGAATGGCATGGCCGGGAACAAAAAAAAAATCCCCGAATTCTTAAAAAAAGTTGAGATTTTGTATTGAATAATGTGGCAGCTTCTTACTGCAAAAAAAAACACTGGCACCACACTGGAGATGCGTTTTTTTTTTTTTGTAAATTCAACTATTACTTTAATTTATAGACTTTTAAATTGAACGTGTGTGCTAACTTATCGCAGAAATGTTCTTCAGAAAAATCTATGAAATTTTGAAAAATAATTAAAAAATTAAATGAAGGTTAATTTACAAAAATTTCAGACTTGCCATAGAAGCGTCGATAAATTCTTCGCTGTCTCAGTTTTGCTCTAAAACAAAGTTTATAAAATTCTAAAAGTTTTAAACAACTGTATTGCGGATGAACTGGCTAGACAAGGAACTACCAGCATCCTCCTTCAGGACAAGGAGGGCCTGGGTATACCCATGGCCAGCTGTAGACTGAGAATACGAAATTACTTCGCTCTCTCAGCAAACCAAACGTGGAAGCGGACATCGAACACGTGTAGAATATCACGGCAAACCTGGCCGACATACAGCACGAAAAGAACTAAGGAACTTTGTCGTTTAAATAGAGCTCAGTGCTCGACAGTCATACGTGCGATCACAGGACATTGGCTGGTGGGGATACATGCATCCAGGCTAAATGCTCCCCACCACGACTTCTGTAGAAGTTGTGACGATGAAGAGGAGCTGGAGACTGTGGAGCACCTTTTCTGTTACTGTCCTGGACTGTGCAGGACTAGGTTCCGCTTTCTAAAGTCACACTTCCTTGATGATTTATCTCAGCTCTCCGAACAGAGTCCAAAATGCCTTCTAAGGTTCATCCAGGCCGCCGGATGGCGGACTCATCTTATACAGGGGACCTCTTGAGTGGGGAAGAGGGGAAATAGTCCACCGTAGCGGTATCACAACGGGCCTATTCTTGGCCTATGTGAGTTGGGACGTCAGTCCCAACTGCTGCCCTAACCTAACCTAACCTAACATTTTTTATAATTACATAGATGCCCGGGAGCAAAACAAAAAAAATTCTCAAAGAAAATATGTCACTCAAATTTCTAGTTATGAATTTCAATTATCTTCCTCAATATACTTTATACCATTTTAAAATCCTTTTTTTAGTTAAAAATTAAAAACAAAAAGTCTGTTGGGTGATCGCAATAAATATATTTTCTATAAACCTTTAATCCCAGTCAAATTAGGACATATTCTTGGAGAGAAAAGTAATAAACTTAAAAATTGCATAAACCTTTATTGTAGCATAGAGCTGTGTCAAAAACCTTAATGATCAAAAACCGTTAAATATCGCGTAGCTTTTACTCCACTTACAAAAACAAAAAATATAAAAAATAAGCACCTGAACTTAAGGTAGTCAAGCCCATGACCGTCTTTAAATCATAAAGTCCTTGCCTATTTAAAATTTCAAAAAACTCATGTTGTCAAGAAGGGACGACTGTTCTTCGAGAAAGTGATAAATGTATTTAAAAAATGATTGTACAAAAAACAAAAAAATCCTAGAAACCAATAAATAGGGAAATTATTTGATATACAATGGATTTATATAATGGATTTGAAGAGATCCGGGGTACATTGCAAGGAAAATTTAAGTGAAGCACTAATAAAGGCAACAACATCTCTCTAAAAAAAACCCTAAAATCCACAACTTGATCATATCTAAGCAATTTTCAGAAAAGCCAAAAAAAGACACGATATTATCAATCGAAAGAAGCAGGGGGTACAGCCCCCTGTTCCATATAAAACCAGTGTAATGATTTATTTCGATTACGACTGGAATTAGCTTAAAGTTAAAAAAAAAATTTGGTTTAAACTTCTCCCAAAGCTATTAATAAAATACTTCATAAACAACCTACTTTGAAGTTACTTGGCTAAACTCTAAAAAGATATGTTGAAGACCAACCTAAAAATCAGCTTAAGCAAATCTTGAGCAACTTTATTGGCAACTCCATGGCACCAAGCACACGCTGACAACTCCCAGGCATCTACAATTACGCTGTTGACTCAGCGCCAGGACAAACAGTCCAGCTACAACAACTGTAACCTAAGCAAACCCATCCAACTCGGACTTGTGACGCCGCCAACCAGTCCAATCGTCAATCCCATAAAGAAAGGCTGCGAAAAAAGAAATCGCATTGAATCGAGTCAACCAAATGGCATTTTTATTGTTTGTGCGCAGCAAATGTAGCAAACGCTGACCAAAAAAAAATAAAGGATGGGTCCAGACCCCGTCCAGTCAGTCGGAGCAGCGCAAATAGACGGAACCTAGGTTGAGCAGGACGAGTGGAACGAGTAGCACGAGTTTGTTCGTTTACGATTTCGGAGAGTGTGAGTGCAACCCCCACACAGAGGACGCACACAGGCCTTATTGCTATTGTTTTTGCTGTTGTTGTTGTTGTTGTTGTTGCAACTTCCTTTTTCTCTATAACGGATGCTGGACATTATCGATGGCTACAACAACAACAGCGACGAAGGACGACAAGGATTTTTTTCATGCTGCCCCGAACCACGCGTGCATATATTTTTAACCATTGTTATTTTTCGTTAACTAAAGTGCCATCAGGGGCAGATGTTTTTTGTATCTATGTACGAGTATCTGTATCTGTTGTGCGCCCATAAGTAGTAGTTGATTTTCTTCTTTTTTTTTTCCCGATTTTTGTTTTGGTTTTTGTTTTTGCTTTAGTCCTATTCCTCGATATTTACATGTTAGAGTGGACATTGAACGACTTTTCTTGTCAAACTACATACATACTATAAAAATGTGATTCAGTCTACGCCTTTGTACCCCTTATTGTCGGAAAAAATAAATTTTAACTACACTCTAATACAAAAACTTTCCCAACTAAAAAAAATATTTTATTTTTGTGCATAACAATATTTCACCACAAAATTCCGCAATTTTTGAGAGACACTCGAAAACACTTTTTTCAAAAAAATTCCTGCCTGCTTCATTGTGAAAGCTTTAGTATTTAAATTAAATTGAAAAATTGATTATTTTGACACTAAAGTATTATACATTAATACCTATAAGAATTATTCTGTTCCTATTCTATTTCAATTTCTTTATTTATCCTAATATTTCAAATATTCATCTGCTAACTAATTACAATATATTACCTATAATTCCCAGAAATGTCCTTAAACCACTGCCTTCGTAATTTTTAAATGACAGTCCATTCTTGTACCATCTTTTGAAGAAATAAATATCCTGCATGCCAACTTTAAGTATAATTAAATTTTAACCTACACTCGAATTACCCTATTTATATTTTCCGATAAAAAATATTTCTGCATACTTTTATGGAAACTTTGGTATTGAGGTATACTACTACTACTGTCGTTCTTCTCTCCTAGTGGAGCATAGGTATTAAGGTATACTTGGACTATACACCGTTTTTGGTCAAAATGATATTTATGCGTATAACTTCCCAAATTTTAGCCGAAAGTTGTATACACAGTCACGTTTTAAAAAAAAAAAAAAATTAATTTTTTGTGTGCTTTTAAATGAAAAATTTTTAATTTAAGTCTAATAAAATTATAAATTAAAATTAAATTTATAGGTATATGCAAACATTTGATTTATAATCGAAAAACAATTAAAATTAAAATTGAATTAAGATCATATCTGTGCTAAATAAGCCAAAAAATAGGCGGTCGGGCTTACCCCACCATTTTTGAAAATGACAAAAGTTGACTTTTTTGAAAAATGCTCATAACTCAAAAATTAATAATGGTCTGAAGAAATCTGGAAAGAAAGATGCGTGTGTTAGATTTAATTTGGTATATCGGACGAGTTGAAACGATATCAAATAAGCATTTTATAGCCAAAAAAATCAGTAGGTCGGGTTTGCCCCACTTTACCCTACCTATAACTTTCTCAAATTTGAGCCAACGGTCGAATACATTGTAACTCCGGAAAAAAAATATTTCTGCACACTTTAACTTGAAAACTTTAGTTTCTAAAATAATGAAAAACAATTTTTTTTTTTATATTATTATTATATCCATACTTGCCTTTTTAAAAATAAACTGCAATTTTTCGAACTTCTCGTTTCGTTAGGTGAATTTTTTTGTGACTCAGCCCTTTGGTAATTCTCACTAGTCGAATTTTAATGAAACTTCTACGCAAATGAGTGTGGTGGCTCCGTCAAGTTTTAGAAAATAAATTTATCAGCATAGCTAGAAAGCCGGAAAAGCAGAGCAGAATTCAACAAACAAACACCAGATGATGGTTTCAGCGCATCTCTAGGTATCTGAACACCTATGCAGACGGACATAGCTCAATTGCAATTTTGTATAAAAAACTTTTGCTCTGCCACGCCTACTTCTGCCTATAATACCCTTGACCCAATTGGTACAGGGTATAAAAAATGTTTTTAGATTTTCACTCATTTTTTGGCTGCTCTGTAGGTTAGTGGGTCTACCACCACCATCGTCACAGCAATATGTGTTTCATGTATATACATATGTACATGTAGTACATATGTAATATGGGTAGCATGTAGTAAATAGCGAGGCCTTCTCGCACACAGTTTAATTTTATACAGTCTGCATATTTATCATCATATATGGATAGATATTGTTTAGCGCATTAGTTTTGGTTTTTGCATTTGAATTGAATTTCAATTTGTACATGTCATGTGATAGAGCGTTGGGTTAGGGGGGGGTTTTGTGTTAGATGCAAATATGCATTCTAAAAGCTGAAAAAAATTAGCAGGACAATAGATCGGAAAATGTACAAAAGTTTCGCTTTAACAAGTTTAAGAGAATATTGAACAAGAAGTGTCTAAAAATATTTGTAACCGACTGTGGAATACCCTGGGACCATTTTTCCTTAAAAAAATAACCAAGCTTTCTATGGAAATTTTTATGATCTTTTGCGTATTGAGGTTTGTTAACATGTTTGGTTTATTTGGCTCACATGAGTCTTTATGCTAAACTTGGTGGCTCTGGCTTATACTACAGAGCTGGTCTCTTTCAGAAAAATGTTTGCTCGGGTTACAAAAATTATATTATTGACTTGTTTTTATAATATGAGTACAAATTTTCTCTATTTTTATTAGCATTATTAACTATTTATATTTAGTTTATTTCTGACAGATGTAAGGACTAGACGCGTTTTAGTGAGAGAGTAAGAAATTTAAAAAGCTACCTTTTTGTTTGAAGAGACCATGTATCAAAATATACATATCTACAGAAAACAAACATTGGTTACAGTTTAAAGGGAAAAAGGTATGGAGTGAGATTTAGTACAGTAACTGGCCGTATGCTGATATTAAACGGATGACTATGGTGAGGGTTTTTAGCCACGACATTCATCTTTCATGGGAGCAGACGAATCATAAATTAGATGATCACCTTTTTCGTGAAATTTGGTGCTTGTAGTTTTCATGGTTTCCGAAATCTGCGTCTTTATACGTACGAATAGTGAGAGAGTAAACCACGAAATTTTTCTTCGAAGGAATGGGATCAGATGATCACATGGTTTATGGTTTACGAGATTTGGTTTTATATACGGAGAGCTAGTGAGGCATAAGCCACGAAATTATACTTCGGCTGGAATGGGATCAGATGAATCACGAATCAGATGATCAGATTAATCATAAATTTTGATATTTAGTGTTTCTAGCTTTTATGGTTGCCGAGGTCCAAGTATTTATGCGGGTGGATAGCGAGGGAGTAAAATGAAATTCTCCTTTGGGGGAATGGAATCAGATTAATCATTAATCATTAAAGATGGGTATTTATACGGACCGTGAGATATGGCTCCATTAATGCCAGCAAAAGGCTCAATTGAAAAATGTAAACTTGGCATGACAATTCTTATTAAAAAATTCTTTAAAAAATAACCAGGGGATACGAAGCAATAAAAATAAATAGTTTGACTCTATTAGGGGCTTCTATTTTTTTTTTTTTTTTGTGCTGCGGAATTGGGAAATGCCTAGTGCACTCGACACGTGGCGTCCCACGTAGCTATGTCGCGCGGACTAAAACACATCTCCCCTTTCTGGACCTACTTTACCCCGGAACAGCTGTAAAAAATACTTCAAGGGAGGGTCCCTTCTTCCACGTTCCATTTCTTCATAGCCAGCCTCCAGGCCTCGCCTTTTTCCTATGCTTTTCTTTTTCAAGCCCGCATGTAGACTGTTTGCAAGCGCCGGGATTCGGGGAAGGCGGGGCCGTCAAGCCCGTGACTCGTGTCATGGAACCCCCCTGCCTGTGGCTTCTAGAGTTTGCTTAGATATAAACTGTAATAACCAAACTAATTTACAACAATAAATAAATTCTATGGAAAAAAAGCTTCTATCAAAAATGTTTATTATTTATCGATAAACATCATATTTATAGCCCTGCTTAACAGCTGATTATATCATTAATAAAGAAAACAAAAAAAAAAAAAAAACCAAGTGAAATACTAAATTTGATACAAGATCGCATCGTATAAAAATTTGCAGCGGCCGTTAAGAAAACATACTAGTGCCAGTGTTGCACTAAACCAATTCGTACTAGTTAGTGACTAGTTGTTTCCACACAATATCAATTAGCATATACAACTCGTAGTATTGAACGCTTTATTGATTATCAAGACATAAGATCCTTAAAAAATCAACCATAATGCGATAAAACATATCAAATTGAACAATTCTATTCATTTTTTACATAATATGCAAACCACCCCATTGAAAAGAACAAACAAACCAATCAAATTGATTGCCATAGAGCTAAAAAGTCAAAACCGCCTATTACACAATCTATAAAATGCCTCAAACACGCAAAATAAAAAATTTCACGCAATTCCCTTAAAAAAATTTGCGATAACAACCAATAAAAAGACACAAATAGAAAGCGAAAAAAAAGACTGCTCAAAAAACACCCAAAAAAAATATGAAACCAAAACCCCGACCCTAAACAAATGTAGCAGTTGCGAGAAGCGTAAAAATTGGGGTGAGTACAAAATGGGAAAAAAGCAACCCCTCAGGGGAGGGTTGCAAAAAAAAAGAAAACACAATAACATGCACACACACACACACAGGCGTAGTAGTAGTGGATTTTTTCACAAAATGCTGAATGAATCGATTTTTGGGTTTCTTTTTTTTTGACTGAGAGTTTTCCGAACGCTGAAAATAGACCTAAAAAACAGGTAGTCTTGTTTTGTTGTTTTTTAGAGCGTAATAGATACTTTTTTTTCTTATGGTAGCAGTTTTTTGTTGGCAACATGTGTTGCTTGGGTTGAAGGAAAATGTGATATATGTAAGGATGTTTGAAATCGACTTATTGGTCCTTGTAAGGTTAGAAGTGCAAATGTCAGCTGGAACGAATTTTTTGTATACATTTTTTTTTTTTAAAGTAATGTGAGCAATTACGCAGCGCTAACTGATATATCATTACCAAGTTACAGGTGTTAAATGATATCTATAAAAGGACAAGTTGTCTTAGCAGGGTTTTAAAGATTTGTTAGGCGGATATGAGTTTTGGATTACCACAAACTGTCAGCTGGTATTTGATGTGTGGCACAGTTCGGGGGCGCGTCTTGGTGGGCGTTAAGGTTGAACTTAAGCCACAACGCATTAGGTCAAAGCCGTTGATGCCTCACGTGGCTTATATGGATACCGTGTATACTTATAGCTACGGCTCTACAGCAGCTGTTGCATAGTAAATGTTGTGCCAGGACGCTCTTTTAAACGAATTTCAACTCAATAGTATTCAGTTATAAAACTTTGAGTCGAAATTCTAATCGAGCTGCAATTCGTCCTTGCATCAGGAATATATTCCAGGGGCTTGTAAAGGGACATTTGCATTTTGGCGTGACGTTACGCTTGTACTACAAAATATGTATAAAGCAAAATTCGTAAAAAGTTTTTTTTTTGTAATCACGAAGCAACGAAACAAGCATGAAACAACTCGAGAACAATCGGTCGCATTCCAGATTTTTTAAATTTTATTTTATTAATAGAAGTTGCAGTTATCGATCGTGTATCAAAATCGAAATGAAAATATTGAAGTTATCGTTTTTTTTTTTTTTAAGTGCAAATTCGATATTTTTACTACGATTTTCATAAATGACCACTTATTTCTTTCGAAATCTTTCCATAGAATAATTTGTTGATTGACATTTCGTTTTATTCACTTAAATTGATTCCGAAAATAATGAGTGATCGTTTATCAAAAGCGGAATAAAAAAATATTTAAATTATCGATGTTTTTTTTTAAAGTTAAATTTCGATATTTTCCTGCGATTTTCATAAATTGAAATCGTTCAATAGATTAATTTTTTTACTGACTTTTCGTTTTATTCATAGATGTTTTACTCAAGCCATTATTTGTGTCGAAATCATTCCAGAAAATAATTTGTTAATTGACTTTTCGTTTTTAGGACGTCATTTTGCCAGTTTCAAGAAGATTACACAGCCACACATAAAAAAAACGACTTTGGGGTCTAGACGTCATACCAATTTATTTTATGTTTTCGGGGTCGCTGAGTCCTAGGTCCAAAAAACCCAAGCACGTGAGTGTTCGGACATAACCTCAAAAAGCTTCACAAAGTCATTTTGAAGGTTTTCGCAAAACCCCGACATTATGAGGCAACTTCAGCAAAAACATCGTCGGACGTCCGGACTCGAAAAACATTATTTCTGAGATGTTTTGAGATTTTATTGTAAAACAGCTATACAAAAAAAAATCCACTCTGGTATCCAGATATCAGACCAGGTTTTCTATATGTTTTTGGGATATCTGAATCCAAATGTTAGGTCTAAACAACCCCAGTATACCAGTGTTCTATATTTTTCGAGCTTACTTCAAAAATAAAATTTTTCAACCAGTGTTCACACCCCAAAAAAGATTGAAAAAAAAACCCATTTGGTCATAAGCCTTTTGCGCGCAGCAGGTGACATCCTATGTAACGCACAGTTTCTTTTTTATCATATATGTACTATTGTATGTACCAACATATTTCCCTATATACTTCTTTATACATAGTATTTACACAAGTTGAAGTGCCTGCTCCACTATGCTGTGCATATTTTCGCTTACTTTCATCAATTGTTTAGGGTTAAATACAAAAAATTTCCAGCTGTTGCCATTACTCGTATTGTCCAAATTCAATTGAATTGTCGCCATCAATCCTTATATGTACATAGGGTCTGTAATTTCCATGCGCCCTTAAGGATTTTGCCACATCAGGACAGCGCAACCAAATCACTTAAATATTTGTTTGCTTTTTGCTTCAAAAAAAAGTGAAAAATGAGAGAAATTTTGCGCAGTTTTTCAGCTAGGGTAGCAAAAAGGTGTTTAATTTTATTTGTAACCCTTTTATTCTTTTATTTTTGTTATTTTGTGGTTTCATTTTGCTTTTCATGGTATTTGCAATTTGGTGGTAGAATTTCCTTTTTAAAATTGTTGTTAATTGGAACAGCTGAATGCGAGTCAATGCTGTATCATGAGATTTTGCAATGTGTGAAAAATTTACCAGAGTAATCAATCAATTTGGATATCTGGAAATAAACTCAAAGAGTTTGAAAAGTAAATAAAACTCAAGTATTGAGCAAGCGAAACCTTTGAAGAAAAAGAGGAATCCCTTATGACATGCGTACCTATAACCCGCACGGCTGCAAGTTTTGTCGTATGCCATTGGAAGACCACAGAGATGTATAGCAGAAATGTCAAATGCGAAGTCAACGAAATTTTTTGCAGCTTTATTAATACAGACAGAGTCCACGTCTTAAGGGATTAAAATCTGATCTTAATTAATCTCTGGTGATCTTTAAAGCCATTTTTCCCAAGCAATTGCCAGCTTTTTCATGCGATCCTAGAAGTTTCAGTGACTTTCTTCCAGAAGTAAGTTGACTTTAAGTTCAAAAATATCTTGGACTTAGAATTCAAAAGATACCCTAAGTCCAAACAAGATACTGGAATATATGCAGGCCATAGGACTTTTGGGAGTGCTCTGAGCCGTGAAGGAGTGGGTCGCAATACATTTTACACCCGGTACTAATAATAATAATAATAGAATTTATAAAGTGTTAGAGATAATTGTGCCTATCGTACTTGGTATGCCTTGCGTTACAACGTCCAGTAAGAAAACGACTTAGTAGTCTAGAGTTTCTTCAACCCACCCATATTTTAGCAACCGAGTAGACGCTCGTTCTTTCTGAGGTCAGTTATGAGATCCAGTCAGCATTTTGCCTAAATGTCTCTTCCAGTTTTGCTACGAGTAATGCATAATGACAATACCAGCACTGATCCTATTGGGAGTTTCTGCAGCACTTCGAGATTTCCTATCTGAGGGAGGCTTTAGGCCGCTGACCTAGCCTATCTTGTCTTTCCAGAACCAATTTATATTAAGTCCTGATTGATAGTATCGGTGCTCATTTATTTGGTGAAGAGAGTACAGTACCGTACCGAATCAAAATATTTCATGACTTCTTGATGGGTTTCATACAATTGCTCTTAAGCTATCGCTGCTAAGTTATTTGATAGAGTTCTGTATCTAATCAAAAGATTTTATGACTTCTCGATATCTTGATCGAATTGTTTCATAAATTTGCTCTTAAGTTTCCAATACGTTACAGAAAATTGTAACTAGGCAGAATATGTGCAGTGAAGACGAAATTCTGATATAAAGTTGCCTTCAGGAAAGCTTAAAACCAATAATGGGGATTAATAAAAAAAAAGTTCTTGGACCGCTTGTCTCAAAAAAAGTTACATTTTGTAATAGGGCTCCCAATTATGCCTTGAAAGAAAGATATGAATCCAATTTCTAGTTAAAGTTAGCTGCTTATTCTTCCTCTTATTTTTTAAATGGCTATAATAGCCCATTGTAGGGTTTCAGCTTGACGGATAACGCTCTCTAGGCGTCTCTGCTTCACTCACGCCTACTCCATTACGTCATACCAAAGATAGCTAATGAGCTCACTGCCTGGTTCTTCCAACAGAGATACGCTGGGGTCCTACAGCGAAAACCGAAAGCCTGTACTCGCTGGAGTTTCTTCATCCATACGAATCATATAACCAAGACAGCGGAGGTGCCTGATGTTTATTCGCTAGACTAAGTCATTGTCGCCGTAGAGTTCATACAGTAAGTCATTCCGATTCATCGCATGCGGTAGTCTTTACCAATGCGTAAAAGGCCAAAGTTCTTACGGAACACTTTTCCTCTCAAACACTGCTACAATATTTTTTCAGACAAGGTCATCACCCAAGGTTCAACGCCATAAAGCAAAACGGGTGGGATGAGCACCTTGTACATCTTCCCAATTGCTTACTTTAACCAAAGTAGCATCGATTCTGTAGTAGAGTAAGTCTCTGGATGTTTATCAATATGATCTTTGAGCTTGACAGCTTGTCCGTTCATCGAATGCGGTAGTCTTCGCGAACGTATAAAGGTCCAATTATCTTACGATGTGCTTTCCTCTTAAACACTGCAAATATATTCGCATCAGAGAGGGTCATCACTCATGGCTGAGGGCCATAAAGCAAAACCGGTAGGAGGGCGTCTTGCATCGTGTTAGTTTTGTTCGGCGGGAGAGGTCTCTACTTCTCAATTGCCCAAAGGTGTATCGTTGATTGGCAAAGTTTTCCACCACAATCTGATCGTCTGACTGTCGCTTCTCTCTACTTGAAGACCACATGTGCTCCGTCTTGCTTTCATTTAACAACAGACCCAACTTGGCAGATTCTTTTACATCTCGCTTGGTGATGTCTACCTGGACAATTTTATAATAAATAATCCATTTTATATATAATCCGGACACTATCCATTTCAAGGTTTAGTTGCTACAAATATAGGGTATTTCTGAATTTCAAATTTGAATAAAAAACGAACGGTTTGGAATTTCCTCGAAAATTTACTATCGATAGAAAGCCCATTGAATGCCTTTAGTGATAGATTTTAGAATATTCAAATGGCCGCCCCGGCTGTTTTGCTTCCCAATTCCGTCCCTTTCGCTTTGAATGTTGTTTTTGAGCTCCTGAATTGTTTTCGGTGCATTAGCGTAGACGAGCGACTTCACATAAAGTCCAATGGCATTACGAAAAATAATACGGCCAGGGAACTTTTCACGCAAAAGGTTTATGGTTTTTGTGTGGAACTTCACTCCATTCTGCAACATCATATCCTTCAAGGCAATATTCTCGATATACGGCCTCATAAATCGTTGATCATCGTCCGATATCGCTCACCGTTGACAGTGAGCCCCCGTCCATCCGCGGCCCAAAGTCCGCACCACTTAATGATTTTTTAGGAGTATAATGGAGTTTCCTATATCTCCTGTAGATTTTGAACAATGAATGATACTTTCGTTTGGGCGATTGTGACGCCCATATTGACACGTTGTTGTACTGCGTATCTTTCCCTGATGAAATAGCAGAATATAGTGAATATGTCAGTCAAACCAGATGGATATAGGATAGGAGCTACTTAAAATCCACACGCGTTGAAACAATATATTTTTTTAGTTGGTTATGGGAAAAGTTTTGTTTTCGATAGTGTTTAAAAAGCGCATTAATGCGTGAGAAATCAGATTGTCGCTGACATTTGGAACTCTACCTACTTAAATATTAATCGATAAAATTTGAGTTTATTGTAGTCTAACATGTAAAGCATGTACTTCACAGCTAAAACCCTCAATCTTCAGTTCATAAGCCCCCAACAACTCATATCAAGATTTTGTTCCCCCTTAAAGGGTACTTAACAGCGTTTATTATTTCAATCTAAAGCCCTTATCTAATAAGGTACAAATTACATAAAACAAAAAACACTTTAACCACTTAAAAAATTATCATACAAAACTCCGCCCTAAAATAAACAAACACCCTTGAAAAAAAAAACGAGAAAAAAAGAACTTCACACCACACTACAAGAGTTAATCACATAATAATATAAGGTTAAAAAGGACACCCCAATTACCATGTCAACTTTTTGTTGTTTTTTTTTTTACCCTATATAAAAAACACACCCCTCGTCGGGGTATGAGCATAAAAAGTGCCCTGTTAAGTGGCGCTAAAAATCAAATTAAGGGTGTTTACATGACTTCGATTACAACATAATTTAAAAAATAGGGAGCGGGGAAAGCAACAGTTCTAGAACAAAGGAACAACCCACAAAAAAAAAAACGGAAGTTGGTTTTTTTTTTTATGAAGTGCGTCCTTTTTATTGGTGGTTAATTTGAGTGCGCACTCAATAGTGATGAGGGTAAGCCCGCTGATGTTCGGATCGAAAACGTAGATGATGCAACAAGTAAGCGGCGCCTATAAAAAGTGCCAGAAACCTGGTTTATTTATAAAGTAGCGCTGGGTAAGGGAAAGGGTGCGTGAGCTGAAGGGTAACACTTTGTTATGCCACAATGTGTTGAAAGGGTAAAGTAGCTGCAGCCAGGCACGTTTCTTAACTCCGACAAGACAACACACAGCTGCAGAGTGAGTGACTTCTCGATGCGGCGCATCTTTTTCAAGTTCAATGCCGGGGATCTTGTGGTGCCACGCGTCTAAAGATGTTGTGTAATCCCCGAGCACGCGTTGATTGGCTCAATCTTTATTGAGGGGTTGTGTGAACTCTAAAAATAAAAACAAATAATTTAAACTCTTTTTGGGCATTAGGCATTTGTTTCATTTTGTTTTTATTGTGCGCCGTAAATTTAAGTTTTTCGTTGGCGTTGATGGCGGTGTGAAGTATCCAAGTAGTTGCTAGAGTACATCTTGGGATAAAAGGGCTTGATGTTAAAAATAAAAACAACATAATGAAATGATATTAGCTGTAGAGAAAAAAAAATGGTGGTTTGTGTTTATAGCGCTGAGTGAAAGCGCTTGTGAGGGGAATATATCAAAATGGTGGATGGTTTTTAATGAGTATTACCAAAACATTTAGAGTTAATGCGCATTAATGAGTCGCAAGAGGCACAGAAAACTTTTTGTTATAGGATCATCTTTTTGTTAAGGATGTATAGGCACCTAAGATCGCTATTAGGATGCGCTTAGTTTTTATGGGAAATATTATTTTTTTTCAAATGCTAATTTTTATTTTTATTTTATTTTGGGGAAAAAAAGGATACAAAAATTAGTCTTAAATTTTATCTTAAGCTGGTGGACCCAACAAACATTTTGCCCTTTGGCTGCCAGCTAAAACACGACTTAGACAAGCATTTTTCTTGTTCAAAATTTTGACAAACTATAAACAAAGTGACTTCGACATAGATTTTTGTAATTTATTTAGAAAGGGTCTAGCTGGATAAGGTACTGGAAACTGCCCCCAGCGATTTTTGAAAACTAATGATGCAGTTCGATGCATATGGCAAAATAAAAATTGTACGCGTAATTTAAAAAGACGTGTTTTTCGTTTTTATTTAATTGTGTCTAAACTACTGACAAAAAATATTTTTTATTGAATCCATAATGTCCATAGTGTATTTGATTAATAAAAATGACTTCATTCAAGTTTTTTGGCCATTTTCCAAAAAAAAATTCCGACTTATCCAATTATATAAATTATAAAAATTATAAGTTTATAAAAGCAGACTTTATTAAGTTATTACCATAAAGCAAACAATTTTTCATTTATATAAGAAAAGTTAATTAATTACTAAATACAAAAGGATAAAATATACCTTAATATAGCATTATTTCAGCAATTGGGCAATCCATGTCACGTGCGACACCAATTAAAATTAAATTTAAAAAAAAATATTCCTTATAAATATTCGATAAGGTTGCTTTCAGTCAAGCATAATAAATAATTTATTTTCGGTTCTATTTCACTTTGAATTTATAAAATGGTAAAGTTCAGCTACTTGAAAACGCATGTATGTATATATTAATATTGTTAAGATATCATCAAAAAAGACCTTTCATTCGAGATACCAGAATTTTTTCGCTGTTTTAATATTTTTTCTATAAGGGGAAACAAATCCAACAATGCAAAGATCATAAAAATCGTTCCAGCCGTTCTTGAGTTACAAATGATGTAACTATTATTATTATTGTACTGGGTGTAATATGTACTGCGACCCAAGTGGATCTATTGTACCCCCTTTCACGGCTTAGAGCTCTCCCAAAAGTCCAATTGCCTGCATATACTGCAGTATTTTGTTTGGATTTATGGTAACAATGCTCTCCGGTGAGATGACGTGCATGCTTAAAATGATGTAACTAACACAGTATAAAAATTTTATTTCTTTAATAACTCATACGACTTTGCTTTATATACATAGATTTCTTAAAAAATATATTCTCCCAATTTTACTTGTCTTTTACATAGTTTGAGCTACAAACTTTCTATATAAGAAAAATATGGAAAAATTGTCCTGATCGTACATTTGTATGAAAAATACCTTTACCAAGATTTTATTTTTTGTGAATTTAGTCAAACGAAAAAATATTTTTTTGGTAAAAGTTGAAAAATTGCCTTTTTTACATATATTTATTAAGTTTTAAATTGACTTATTATACCCTGTACAAAGGGTATACTAGATTTGTGCAATGTATGTAACGGACAGAAGGAGGCGTGGCAGACCCCAAGTCCTTTATACCAAAATGCTTATCATTGCCTCGGGTAGCGATTGAGCCATGTCCGTCTGTCCGTCCGTCCGTATGAACGCCAAGATCTCGGAGACTATAAGAGCTAGAGACACGAAACTTTACCAACTGGTGCGCATATTTCCTCAGAAGATGAAGTTTGTTGAATCATGTCAAAATCTTCCCCCATTCCCCCGCAGTTGAGTTTCGCGGTTTTTAGCCACACCGTTTAATATTTTCATCAAATTTAACAGAGCGATGCGTTGTGGTTACATGCATCTGTGTGTAAAAAATTAACAAAATCGGACAAATACAGCAAAAGTTATAGTCAAAAATGTACAAATTTCACCACCCCTTGCCTATAAACTTCGTCAATATTTGACTCTACGTAATTATGGTTACAAGTGACCTAGAATCATTTTTAGTAAGCTGATTCATGTGGCTCTAATGAACAAATCCACATCCAAATTTTATCGATGCGGCCCCCACCCCCGCAATCGATTTACCGTGTTTTCTCCCACACCCCTCAATATACCAA
Source organism: Chymomyza fuscimana (assembly GCA_949987675.1). Lineage (NCBI taxonomy): Eukaryota > Metazoa > Arthropoda > Insecta > Diptera > Drosophilidae > Chymomyza > Chymomyza fuscimana. The sequence goes on along the minus strand of OX465088.1, from coordinate 128,005,395 downwards.
CTTGAAACTTACCCCATATACTTTAAATAACTTCTTTGACGTAGCATTCGAGTTTCATCAAAATCGGTAAAACTTTACGGAACTTATACAAATAAATATCGAATTTCACAAAAAAAAAAATTCCAATTGGAAAGTTCTTAGAAGGAATATGCAGGAAAAATTTTTTTGAGACAAAAGGTACAGGGTATTCCACTGTACCACATTTTTTTTTACCTATTTCATTGGAACTTTATTTATAAAATTTAGTCACAAATTATAGTTTTGAATAGGAGATAAATTAAAATCATCATCATATTTTTGTTCAGACTGTACGCGAGATAGCCATTGATATAAATTTGTAGTTTTTGAAAATAAAAATTTTTTGAATTTTACAAAACAAGTTTTTTGTCGACTTTTTTAAACAATTCAAAGTTTTGACAGAAAGTTAATATAATTGAAATCTACAAATACCAAATGTCGGTACATATTGCTCTTGGAATTAATTAATTTAATGTTAATTGTTTAATATTTACCTATAAAATTAAAAAAAAATTTAATCTAATCTACAAAATATTAAAAAATTTATTTTAATTTTTTATGTCCCTAGAAAAAAAAGCAAAAATTTTTCAAATAATTTTGTTAACACACGAAAATGGTTTGATTTTTTTACACAATATAAGGAAAGAACATAAGACGTGTTCCAAAAAATGGCGATTGACATATAAGGAACGTACTTAAAAAAAATTGAAATTAATATTTTTTTTTTAAAAAACGATGGCTATAAACAGTGGTTACAATTATATAAAAATTGAAAAAAAAAACTTTTTTTTAAAAAAAGGTGTGAAACGTTAAAGGGGTCTACGCAGCACGAAATATTTCGCACGGAATCGCAAAACTTCATATAAAAAAAAATATCCCAAATGGGATATTTCGTGCTGCGTATAGGCCTTAAGTTTAAAGGAAGCAAAGTTTCAGGAAAAAATTGGTTTACCTATGAAGCGATCATTACTATTTAAAAATCATTGGGCACAGTTTTTGTTCCATATCCAGCTAGCCCCTGTGAGCCAGGGATAAGTCTGGGACTACGAACGTAATTCTGACTTTACTAAAATGTTTTGTAAAATATTTTCTAATTTTTTTTTTAACTCTCAAATTTTATGATGAACTCATCAAACAAATTGTTAATTACGCTCGTACGACGATTGCCTCACAACAAATTGTTGCCCATGGACCTCTAAACAATCACAACAACAAAGGAGAAACCCAAGCAACTGTCATACAGAACTATTTCAAAAAAAAATTCAAATGTCATTCAAATAATGGCCGCTGACGACACAGGACAATGACAACGCCAAATGGTCGAGCTGAGGCACGGGCTTAGGTGTGGCATAGGGCTCGGGCTCGGGCTCGTGTTCAGACTCAGAACGCTGGCATATGCGGTCATGCCCGCAACGCCTGCATCTCATTTCAGCATAAAATCTGCAGGGCCTGTTGTCATGAAAATACGTTTACTATATGCCCAAGCGCGCCAATATCCTGGCACAGGATATGTATGTACATACATATATTGTTATTATTTTTATGTTTCATCCGGTTTGCTTGTGCCCGGTGCGTTGACTGACAGACAGCGGGCGTCAACGGCTACAAAAACACCAAAAGGACACAACAGGACAACCCAGCTATCTCGACTTCCTTTTGAGTTAAACCACAACACTCACACACTCACACTTACACTCACTTGCCAGCAACTGCCATGGATGCTGCGCACCATTCTTCAGTTTCTGCACTGATAAGCGTGACATTTTCATATTGTTGGCGATCTGGTGCAGGAAAAAAAATCATTTCATTTTCATTCATGCGACAATCGACGATTAAAATCTTCGAACTGAGAGGCCAAGAGCACGCCAATCACACGCTGACGGGATTAGTTGAAGTATGTATTTTTTATACTGCTATACCTTGTGTTAATTGGACCGATCGTGCCCTAGCTCAATGGATGGATCTCTTTTGTAAGGCTTTGTCGAACTCAAGCGGACAGCCATGTAATGTTAAGAAGTCTACTCGATGGAGCATTTGAGATAAGTCTTAAGTTTTGTCTCTATACGCGTGCAATTGCCGTTAAATTTGAGATGACATTGAGCTCTAGACAAAGTTAAGATGTTAGATGCGATGGAACAACTGTAGGATAAACTAGCAATGTTAACCATGGTCATCTTAAAGGATGTAACATAAGCTTATGTCCTTGATAAGTGATCGCTTCAACTAAGCACTTTTATGTACGTTAGAAATTTCAAAGAGCTTATGATGCGATGAAAAAAGGAGTTACCCACAAATAGTTAGGTTGACATTTTTAAAATTTTTGTTGTTGATTAGTTTTAAAGACATCTCCTAAATGATGTAAACTGAAGATTGATTTAGTACCAAAGAGTCTGTCATGGAAATAAAAATTGAATTGAATTGAAACCATTTTTCCTCAGACTTATTTATGTACATTTAAATATAAAAAATCTTTTTAGTTTTCAGCTCTACCACGTTTAAGTATGGTACCTAATACCATAAGTCGGAAATTATCCGCTCCAGGACATAGAATCTCCTTGCTAGTTCTTACAGTGTAACGTGCAGAACGAGCGTCTTCTGGAATCTGTACGTTGCCAGCTCTAACACATTTAAGTATGAGAACTTTTGGTGCCTAACACCATTAGTCGAAAATGATCCGTCCCAGGACATAGAGTCTCCTTTCAAGATACTACAATATACGCACGAAAAGAGTATGTTCTGGAATCTGGACATTACCAGCTCTACAACATTTAAGGTTGGTGCCTAATCCCATAAGTCGAAAATGATGCGTCCCAGGATATAGAATCTCCTTGCAAGATCTTACAATGTAACGCAAGAAAAGAGCGTGTTCTGTGACGCAATGAACTTAGCAGCTGCGGGTACTATCCAATATTATTTTTATCTTTAGCTACTGCCAAAATAAGTTCTTATTTATCATTAAAAAAAGACATTTTACTATTGCTAACAATCTTCCAAAATATTTCCAGATTTTCCAAGACAACATCAAACATCGCTGTCGCCATAGTTTCCAAGAATCAAGGCAGCCCCCACGCAGCTTACACACTCCCGACAATATCATTAAATTAAGAGCACAACAAATTTTTATAGCCGAAAAATGATAAACAACTTGTATACTCTATGTTTTTTTTTTTGAGAACTGTCAGAAATTAGTATACGGCTCGGGGTTATGCAGATGTTAAACTGCTAAAGATCGCGCCAAGGACATGACAGACTTAACCCCGCGCTCATTTAAATGTCACTTCATAAGAAAAGCAGCAGCAGCAGCAACAACAACAACAGCAACAAAAATAAAAACAAATCCCAAAGGATCAAACATAAGAAAATCATTTGTGAGGCATTTCTCAAGTCACCCCTAAGTATTTGAACTTGAACTATGCCAAGGGCGTCTCGGTCTCGACCCACGAAAAATTTAAATGTCGCGTGTGCCACACAGCCAAATACCAAAATGAAGAGTCGTCGCGACATTGGCGCGTAAGATTTGTGTTTTCCGGGACCCTACCGTACCTAGCACATAATAGTCTTACTTCCTTCATTGTTGTTGTTGCTACTGAACTCTGACACCCCAACACTCTGAGATTTGGGACCGGTTGAACTCTGCTTGCTCCTTGGCACTGCGTTAACATTTATTGGAAGCGTGCGCTACGCACGCGCAATCTTGCCGCATTCCCAGACTTACACTCTGGGGTCGGGGATGTACATTGTTCTCAAGGCATTGTTGAATTTCCTTAAGGATTTAAGCGCATGTTGTCTGAATGTCTTATGATTGATTCAATGCCTTATATGTTTTGTATATATTGTAGTTTTTATTTATTTTTCCTAGTTTGCTCAATGATTTTTCATGTTGATCATAATCTTGTGGCATTCTTAATAATGCATGGAGACTTTTTGATATTTTGTGGGTGTAACGTTTTTGTGGTTTGACAGAGGAGGGGGGGATGTTCGAAGTAGAGATAGTTGTTGGCTCATGACTTGGCATAATAGCCCTTGATTATGCGCTGCAGTTGTACTTTTTAAAGCGGTTAGGCTTGGAGAGAGGTTTTGTTAAGAGAATTTGAAGGATAGCTTCAGTAAAGAGTATTTGCCGAAGAAAATCTCTATTAATTCAATACACCGCCGTTCGGATTCGGGTATAAACTGTAGGTCCCTGTTCTCTTCGAACAGTTATTAATACAGATCCCCATGCTCCGCCCAGGTAGTCCGCCAAAATAGTCAGTCAGGGAAAAATTATTATTAAGCAAAGATTAGCTTATTTAAGAGTAAATAAATAATATAAAACCCGGAATATGTCTAAAGATACTTCTATAATAGAGAAGCATACAATTTTTATTTTTTCAAAAAAAATGAAATTATCTAAAAATATAAACCCCAAAGCAAGAAAGGTCTGGTTGTTTCACTTTTTTGGATCTTTCCCAGAAAAGATTGGAGGTAGAGTATGCAGTAAGCCCAGTATAGGTAACAGAATATCAAGAATAGAAACTATAGTCAAGTCACTTCATCTGTGGGAGGGGACCGCAAAGAAAAGTTCTCCCAAGGACCTCTTTTTTAACCTTGTTAGTCTGATTTATTGACGTGAAAGATGATTATACCATGAAAGTCTATTATGCTTAGTTCAACGGTATGCAGAACTTGCAGTTCCCTCATACCTCTATAAATCTTTAAGAATTTTTACTACATTCAGCAAAGAGTTGGGTTAGATAGGCCGCTCGGTATAAGATCTCGCAGAAACCATTGTGGTGCCTTATTTAGCAGAGGAAAGTAAAAATAAAACAAAAAGAATGTTCGAGACCATTCTCGATTCCCTTGAATAGGGGAGCTGGTTAGGTTGGGTGGAGTAACTGGTGGTAATCTCGTTAACCTCCTTTCTTGCTGAAACGTTTTGAGGATTCGGGCAGATTTGCTAAACAATCCAGATCTTCGAAGAAGTCTTTTTCCAGACATTGGGTGCGTTTCCTAAGAAGTGCAGGGCAGTCGCGCAGTAGGTGTTGAATGCTTTCTATATCCTGCTCATCTACACATCTACGACAGAAGTCGTGATGGGGAACATGTATCCTCTCAGCCATTTAGCCTATAGTACAATGCCCGTTACAACTTCTGTCAACTTCCTGGTCCAGAAGTTCAGATCAGATTATACCTTAGCCAGAGTGCTCAGCAGATGTGATAACCGGACGTTTTGCCTTGACTCTGACTATCTTTCCGATTTTAACTATAACAACGATAATTTATATTGTATATCTATTTCGGGCAAATCGCTTGTCCCCTCGTTATCAGGTACAGAGAAGTTCCCCAATAGCAGAGAGTGATTGAGTGATGGTGGATACGTTTTAGCACTTTCACCGTGATATGCTATGACAGAGCTTTCTAAATATTTTTGACCCAAAAATATTTAAAATGTAAAGATCTTTCTTTCTTTAATATAAAAGCTAAAATCAAGAAATCGTTCTTCTAATAAAACAATGGATCCACATTTAATATTTTTCTGCCGTTTGAACTTTTCTCCTCAACAGAGTTATTTCTTGTAGATTTTTTAATTGAATCCGCAAATCATCTCTATCGAGTGTCCGCATATTAAAGGTTTTTCTTTAAATTACAGTCCTTACACATACGCAAAATTATTAAAAAGTTTCAATCAAAACCCAAGGCTCTATCTCTTTAACACAATGTGATATAATTAAATCCACCCAACTTTTCGAAATCCCACAGATTTCCATAGGCATGCGTCATATTTAACACCTCCTACAACTTCAAGTACCTACAAAAAAACAATTCATAATGAATGAGTTAAGAGCAACAACAAACCAAGCATTAACATATTGCTGTCGATTCTTTCAACTACTGGATCACATGTGCCCTTTGTTGGGTCTCTGACCCTTTCATTGTCGATGGAACATGAAAAAATATTACATGTTAAGCCACGCCAGGGAGACGCCCGTATGTAGTCTCAGCGCTCAGGACATGTGTTAATCAAGTAGGAACCTCAGCAGGGCATAACTCACTGCAGCTTGAACTAATTTTGTAATGAGTAAACAGCTGCTGCAGCCGCTGCTCCCGTCTCCCGTTGCGCATGTGCAAGGACCAAAAATAGTTGTAGACTCGTGCACAAGGTGCAGCCTGCATCTGGGGGATTTATGTGACACAATTTTCATGTTTACGCTTAAATTTCGTTTAATTTTTATGGGCGCCAAAACTGGCAAAAGGACTTCTTTCTTCCTTAATTTGTTGTGCTCTTGTGGACCTTGAAGGTTGAAAGTCGAGTGTTGAAAAGCAGAAATCCTTTGAAATTGCACCGAATTCTGTGTTGCTTTTTAGAAAATAAGAAAGTCGGAAGGGACTTTTTATAAAAAATTGAGGGGTTCAAAAGAGACTTATTCAATTAAAGTTTAATCATTAAAAAAAAATTTTAATGCACAGGGCCGATGACAAAAAGTATGGGCCCGGTGGTGACTATCGTGGAGGCCTCCTTTTTTCCAAAGAGCTGAAATATTTAATGCTTGTTTCAAATCTACAAGCCGTTTAGAATGCTTCGTGACCGTGGGGAATCCCCCGTTCAGAAAAGTATGATCTAAATGCGACATCCGTCAGTTGGACTCTAACAACACAATCAAAATAAATCGGAATCAATCCTCACGATAATATACAATCAAAATCAATCGGAATCAATCCTACCTATATCAAGTAACAGAGACAGGGTGGAGTGCAAAAAACTTAAGTGAAACGGATCAAAATAAAAAAACCTTTTTGCTGGAGAACGTCTAATTCGGAAGCACCTGGAGTGAACTTAAAAAAAAAAAACAATAAATAAATAATAATGGTACTAGCTGCGATTAGGATCAAATAACATCACAGATACCATTTCCAGAGGATCAACCTCATCATATCATATTTCAGCCAAATAAAGCTCCAGCCTATGATGCATAAGCTCCAAAATCATATATGTATTAACTTACGATATATTTTCTTTCTGAAGGGGCAACGACAAACTTTGGGAACTTAAATATGGTTGATATAGGCTTGGAGATATGAAATATCTTAAATTAGTTCATTTATCTAATAATTCATTATTAAAATAGTTTTGCAAATAAATTTATTGAGAGTGTCATCTTTAAAAAGTAAAAAAAAATTTATCATATTATCTATATGAGTCTGCATATCGTGCATAATAATATAATATATTAAGAGAGAACGTATAGATTGTTTTCTCTGGGGGATCTATGGGAACCTTTTCAGAGATACCGTCACAACCCCTTGGATGTGTTCTACGGAGCTGCATCGGTTTCCCATGAGGTCCCGCTTGAGCCACGAAAGAGGAAGAATTCTGGTGGTGTCAAATCTGGACTGTAGGGGTATGGGAAATTGGAAAACCTGTGCTTTTTGTGCATCACTTAGGAATCTTGGCACAAGCTTGTCGCACACCTTTAGCATGGCCAAATCTTCAGTAAGCATTTTTTGAACGATACCTTACAAAATCCCTAACTTATCAAAAATCAGACGAATGTTTGTGCGCCGATTAGAGTCCGCCTACACTTTGGTCACATTTTCATGAATCCTTGCGGTCGATAGACGATCGGTCACCTTACCGGCCCTCCCGTTGCTTATGCAACTCAAACACTGTTGAGCGGCTCATGGTAGCATTCTATTTGGCGTCCTTCACCATTCCGAGGGTCTCCGTCGCGGTTTTCCCGCGTTTGTCGCAGAATTTTATGGCGTAGCGCAGCTCGAGATTTTTCTTAATTTTGGAATGACACGGAAATCAAAGTGCTTACTGTAAAAAATATCGGTTTTTTTCGGAAGGTTCCCCCACTACCAAGCTTAGTTGGTCCGATCGCCCAACTACTTTTTGATACCACCCTATTATTCCCGAAGTTCCCAAGCGTTTTTAATAATATTTGCACCCACAGATGGATTATCAAAAAGGGTCTGTATTGAGATTCAAGAACTACTTGAAATATTTGGGAGTAAAGCGCAAAATTCTATTGGGGAAAGGAGAGTCAAAGTAAAAAAACTAAAGAACAGATAATTGATTTTTTATCCTGATTATTTTGACTTACGTTTGAACCCAAAGTAAAGTACAGAAGCACTTAAAAAAAATCTAAAACAATTTACTTTTTAAGAGAATGGGAATGGGATATCCCAAATGGAATTTTTTTTTTTATATAGTTTTGTCATACCGTGCGATTTTTTTGGCATTCTGCGTATAGGCCTTTAATAATAATAATAATAATTTCCCTGTCTGACTATTTAGTCAGTCGCCGCTGCGAGGAGCATTGGGGATCTCTATTAATAGCTGTTCGAAGAGAACAGGGACCTACAGTTTATAGCCGAATCCGAACGGCGGTGTCTTGAATTAATAGAGACTTTCTTGGGCAAATAGCGTCTTTGAGCTAGCGATGCCAGTGCTAGGCAAATGTACCAGTGCTACTGCGAGGACTCGAACCACCGACCTTCGGTTTGTAAAGCGAGTACGCTACAACTACGCCAACGACGGCGTATAGGCCTTTAGGCACCAAAAATTATTTGGTTTAAGGTCCTATTTAGTTTTAATTTTGGCCAATTTGGCTTTAAAAACAGCTTTCGAAGATTTCAGCTTTTTATTATTTACCAAATGCTCGGTTTTCTTGAAATCAATATTCCTTCACTCCTTGGATATTATAAGGTGCTTTCTAAATTTTTTTTAGTCAATTTCCAAACATGGTTTCATATTTAAGTACTGGATTAAGGCTTTGAGTTGTTAATCATGCCTGAATAAAATATGACGAATATATTGGATCATAACCTTGTTGAAATTGAAGTGTCTTAGGATCGATCATATTTGGTATTCGTATAATTTTTACATTATCTTCAAAAGCTATCCATCTGGATGTGCTTCTTACAGTAACGATGCTGGTACAAGGCTATCGGTTGGCAGTATCAATGAGCAAATTGGCCATTTGTCTTGTATTGGATAGTAAAGCTGACAATGATCACTGATGGTTTTTTCTATCTTAAATGGATGCAAACAATAAAGGTAACATGAGCTAAAAAACCAATAACCATTGGCAATGAATAACTGACAAGCAATCGGAAGAAACAAACAAAACTAAAGTACACAAAAAATGTGCAATTGTTGCAGCATTACAATTGTATGGAATCCGGAAATGTCCTGCGTGGACAAAGATAGATCGACGTGTGGTCCCAAGTGAGCAAAATAAGTGGAATATCACTCAACTTATAAACTCAAATAGCAACCCCTAAGATGAACACTCAGTGTAGCGAGTAGAATTTTGAGCACTTTTCTAGCATTGATTTTGGACCTTAAGAGATACCGAACTTGACCTCTAAGACGACCTCAAAGTTGAGCTCATCAGTGCGCGCGCGCGCATTGCTCCTTTTGTCCATTTGACATTGTCTTTGGCAGCCAGCCGTTTGACCTTTTTTCCTCTCTCTCTCTCTTTATATTTCCTTATGGCACCCGCTCTTCTATTGTCTGAAATTTTCTTGACCATTTTACCATTGCAATAAATGTGATAAAGATTCCTTCTTTTTTTTGTTGTTTGTTTCGGCACAAAATCGCTTGGAGTTTATGCCATAAATTGCTCGTATCGATGATGCCAACAGGGCTGCATTTTGGCGGTGTCACATAGCGTTGAAAAATACATGAGTTCAATGATGCCTTAATTGTGGGACAGCAGCTGAATCTGGAATGAAATTCAAAGGAACTGTCCTTGTGGGTGTTTAGCGTGTGTTTTAGCTGCCTTTAATTGTTTGATTTTGATGGAGCGCCATTTATTTATTTGGACAGTTGTTTGCTGTCTTACACATGTAATACTCCTGGCTCATGGTATTTTTGGCGCGGCAATATTTCTTATCATTTTTTGGTAACAGTCTAAATTTGAAATAAGTTCTCTATTGTTCCTTACTTCCTTTCTAGTAAGCCAATTTTTTTTATCTCTTCGTAGCTAGCAAATGTGATTAAGTCGTGCCAGCACCCATTTTTTCTGAAAAAAAGAAGGATTTATTGAGGAGGTATTTAAGTGGATAGGCCAACGCGGAAGGGTTGACAAGCATGTTATGTGACAATGTTAAAAAAAAGTTGCTAAAACAAGCTAAAAATCAAAATAAATATGCTAAAAAAAAAGCTAAACTTAAGGTTTTGTATATCCTTATATTCTATCTAAAAAAAAATATATTTTAAAGTTTTTTTTCTTATTATTAAAGTTTAAAAACGTTTTTTTTTAATTTTTCATTGCTTTAACTGCAATTTAGGAACAACTATTTTTTTACCCAAAAAAAGCTGTTTCTGCATATGAAGGATTTGACGGAACACAAATTAGTTCACAAGTAGTAATGATTTTTATTAAAAAAAGATGGCGTACGTTAAAGTCGGGCGCGGACGACTTTGGGATACCCTGTACCACCAAATTGCAATCAAGTCCGATATATTGCTTACAAACTTCAAAAGATATTTCTTTGCCAAATAAACGAAACACAACGAATTTTGTGCAAAAAACGTTTTTTTGACCGATTGGCCCTATGGGAGCTATATGATATAGTCAACCGATTTTGATAAAATTTGGTACAGTGCTTGGGAACTCTAAAAAACTTCTTAATGCCAAATTTGGTTATAATATCTTCACAAACAAACGAAACACAACGAATTTTGTACAAAAAACAAATTTTCGACCGATGGATCCTATGGGAGCTATATGATATAGTCAACCGATTTTGATCAAATTTGGTATAATGCTTGGGAACTCTAAAAAACTTGTTAATGCCAAATGTGGTTACGGTATGTTCACAAATAAACGAAACACAACGAATTTTGTACAAAACACGATTTTTTGACCGATTGGTCCTATGGGAGCTATATGATATAGTCAACCGATTTTGATCAAATTTGGTATAGTGCTGGGGGTTTCTAAAAAACTTCCGATTGCCAAATTTGGTTTTGATATCTTCATAAGCAAACGAATTATCCATCGAAAACTTTTGCTTTTTTTCGAGGTCCTCTGAAACACCCCTATGGGAGCTATATAATGTAGTCCCGATATCAAAAAAATAAAATAAACTTGTCTCCTATGGATTAATAAGGAATCTTATCTGAAAGTTTGGTTTCTCTAGCTCTTACCATCTCTGAGATCTAGGCGTTCATACGGACAGACGGTCAGACGGACAGACGGACATGGGTATATCGACTTCACAAGTGCATTAAACCCCTAAATGCTCCCAAGATATATAAAGTTTTGAGCTCTAATTCGTTCAAATTAATTAAATCAAATTGCGCCTATTATTATTATTTAGTAATTTTCGGTGATTTTTTTCCAATTTCTTTTTCTGAAGAAAGCGCATATTAATATTAAGCCCTTATCGACACCTTAATCCTAATTTTTTTTACGTTCGCCCACATGTTAGTCGATTCTACGTATAATTCTAAAACACTTTATAGTATGCAGTTAATTTAATATCAAACTTCATTCTTTTGAAAAAAAGAATTAACTTATAGTTTTGGCGTTTTTGGTTTTTTAAATAATTTAGTCTATTCATTGCACATTACAAAAAAGAAGAATGATGTTAGTTAGGGTTAATAAAATGCATGCATCTGTCCAAATTTCTGGAGTTTGTTGCTGAAATGAAAGGCATAACCCTATTACATATATGTATGTGTGGAAATCGTCGCTAAGAATGCTAATTTAGATATCCAGTGGTATAATCTAATACTTGAGTAAGTGAAGAAGACTCCAACTGTTTGCTTTAAAATATTTGTATTTAGTATAGCGGCTTTCTAACTTCGATAAAACGAAATATATCTTTACAGCTAAACCAAGCTAAATGCAATTTGAAAAATGCTAGATTTATAGCTATAAGCATTTAAATTTTGAAATATGCTGGATCTAGGTATAAACAAGCTAAAATGGCAACACTGCTCTCATCTTCAGGTAAAACTGCATCAAATTGCTGTGCTACGCTTAAAAACATCCACTGTATACCGCTGCCACACAATAAAAAAAATGTGGTACAGTCGAGGCGGTGCCCGACAGTGGAATACCCTGTACCTTTGGTCTCTAAAAAATTGTTCCTGCATATTCCTTCTAAGAACTTTCCAATTGGAATTTATTTTTTTTGATGAAATTCGATATTTACACCTATAAGTTCCGTAAATTTTTACCGATTTTGATGAAACTCGAATGTTACGTCAAAGAAGTTATTTAAAGTATACGGGGTAAGTTTCAAGTTGAGGGGTGTGGGAGAAAACACGGTAAATCGATTGCGGGGGGTGGGGGGACCGCATCGATAAAATTTGTTCATTAGAGCCACATGAATCAGCTTACCAAAAATTGTGATTCTAGGTCACTTTTTACCATAATTACGTAGAGTCAAATATTGACGCAGTTTATTGGCAAGGGGAGGTGCAATTTTTACATTTAGGACTACAACTTTTGCTGTATTTGTCCGATTTTTTTTTACACAGCGATGCATGTAACCACAACGCATCGCTCTTTCAAATTTCAGATGAAAATATTAAACGGTGTGGCTAAAAATTGCGAAACTCTACTGCGGGGAACGGTTGAAGATAATGTCATGATTCAACAAACTTCATCTTCTGAGGAAATATGCGCACCAGCTGGTAAAGTCTCTAGCACTTATAGTCTCCGAGATCTAGGTGTTCATACGGACAGACGGACATGAATCAATCGCTACCCGAGGTTATGATAAGCATTTTGGTATAAAGGACTTGGGGTCTGCCACGCCTCCTTCTGTCCGTTACATACATTGCACAAATCTAGTATACCCTTTGTACCTATAGGTACAGGGTATAAAAAACTGCACAGTGGAAAAAATCATATCATTATTATCAAGAAGCGAGAGTGGAAATCAAAAGTAAACATATTCGTATTATGCATCGATACATACATACATATGTATGTACCTATTAGCGAAGCACACCAAAAAATTCGTCACATTTTTTAAGAATAAAGAATGAATGATCAAAGAAGAAAAAACAAATTCTCCTTTCGACAAAAAAAGACAGCATAGCGGAAAAAAAACGAACCATTGCCAGCCAAGAACAGGAGATAAGAACTAAGCAGCAGACAAATAATTGCGCACTGTTTTATTAATAAGGACCTACGAATAATTTTGTATACGCAAAACAAATACCCCTTCCCCTTCGTACTGCGTAGACCACTTAAAAATTAATTTGTATGACTATTTTCCTTTTACAAAAATTTTCTGGTCAAACTCTACATTCGTATGTACATACATGTACATGTACATATGTATGTATGTTGCTAGTTATCGGCTGCTGACACATAAATAAAACCTATGTATGTATATGTAAAAATGTACAAAAAAATGTTTAAGGCAAATTAAAAACGTTAAAAAAATTGTATGCGAAAAGCAACATGGCTACATACATAGATGGTTATCGTAAAAATAAATAAATAAAAATAAATGGTCTAAACAGGGTATGAAAAATTTTGTGTGTAACTATTTTAGTATTTTTTTAAGTAGTTGCCTAATTATGGCTTTGCTTTATGTTAGCTTTAAAAAGCTGGCAACACTGCAAGCTGCAGCCGCCATATTGAAAAAGCCGGCGTCAGCGTTCATGCGTTTCCTTTTTGCGGACAAGCACGTGTATGCAATAAGTGCGCAGTTTAACCAAGTCGCAGTTGTTAAAAAACAAATTTATAATGGATATAAATATGGATGCTACCGAAGCCGACCAAAACTTGAACAACAATGCATCGGCACCCGCATCCATTTATCGCCAATTGAGATTTCGCCATCAAGCCAGCTCTCAGCGCATTCACTTTGAAGTCGACAACAAGCCCAATTATATAAGCATCATATTCCACTCGCTGCTGCTGCAGGAGCAGCGCCTTGGCCAGGACGGTGAAAAGATGTATGTGGAAGCCACAGTTTATGGACTAAAACGAAACAACCAACAGCACACTCTGATAAGCAAAACTGTGCCACTTGTTTACAATCCCAAGCAGAATTTAGACGAACACGCCATCTTAAACATACCAATGCTGGCCACCTGTACCATTTGCAAGTTGCGCCTGCGCCTAAAATTGCCGCAACCATCGTGCAGCAACGAGTGCAAGTCTACCAGCAACGATACGGAGTACACCAACGAGCTAATTCTTTCGAAAGGTCAAATTTTCGAAGGCATATATGAGATTAAATTGAAGCAAGTGCTTAAAAGTCCCGACAAAAAATTTAGCTGGGTATGCATGCCAGGCGGCAGCTTCTCCAACGCGAAGGAGACCATTATCAAATTTTACTTGACTTTGTCCAACAAAGAGCTGCCAGCTACAATTGCCGCGTCACAATTGCAGCAATATACAGCACACATCACTGCTAGTTCCATGACTCCGGCTGATGTAGACTACAATCATAATAATAACAACAGCAACAACAACGTAACAAAGATTGAATACAGCTTTGTGTCGCACAACAACAATGCACAGCAGCCGAATAATCAAATGTGTCCCTGGTGCCCAAAAGGTTTTCGCCGTATGGATGCACTGCTCGATCATCTGAGGCTGCGCCATACACAAATCACTTTCGAGTATGGCAAGTCTAAAAGCGGTACAAACATAGTTGTGGCTGTTGATGATCAACCAGCGACCTCATCATCTACACGTGGCTGTGAGCCAATGAATCGCAGCAATGCCAATAACCAGAAGAAACCAAAAACGGACAGAGTCTATTATCACTCTCAGACTCGTGAGCGCATAAGACCAGAGTCACTTGACATTGACTCCGAGAACGAGCACAATTCGCATTGGAAGACCGAGTGCAGCTCACATATGCTTAACCAGTTCGTCGATGTTAATGAGGGCGAAAAGGAGATCATGAATCTATGGAATAGGCATATGGAACGATACGAAAATAACCTCGCTAACACCTTCATGCCGCAGATCTGCGAAGAATTTGTTAAGCGCGATGGCGTGGAGATTTTGAACAAAAATCTTTATCGTAACTTTGTACTACATATGACCAACCTGTTTGATAATCACGCTGTATCAGCTGAGACCGTCGACAATATATTGCAGAAACTGCAAAATATTTTGAGCAAGTCAACCGCTGCTCAGGAGCAAATGAAGCTACAGTATGCGGCTCGCTTAAAGCACTGGCAAGAGGTAATCATGAACAGGGCTAAGTTGGACACTACTGCAAAATCATCATGTCGCGGTACTTCGGAAGGCGATGCAGTCAATACTGGAACACTGAATGTCGCACAAGCTCAGAGATCAGCATCTACATCACAGAACGCTGCCGCAAGAAATGTTGCTCAGCCGCGGGATAGCAAACGCCGTAAGACAGATAGTCCGCCGATGTTGAAAAAACGGCCTAAGACTCGTACTCCCAAGATTTAAAAAAACAAGCGCCCTTCAAACTACAAGCCGCAGAAAGTCGGTCACATCCCAGCTTCATCGCGTGTACTGCGCTCCCGCAGCCAGACTATCGGATGATGCTTCCATTTTCCATCGTATTGTTCGGTGAGTATACTAAATCTGTAAAAGAATTCTTTCTACTTTTTAGTGTTTTTCTAAGGTAGTCTTATATTTTTGTGTATAACATGCGCTTTTGGTTACAAATATCTCATCTTTGCTCATTTTTATGTAGAACTTATTGCTAAAGGTGTCTACGCAGTACGAAATATTTCGCACGGAAATATATTAACCCATTTGGGATATTTTTTTTATATGAAGTTTTGCGATTCCGTGCGAAATATTTCGTGCTGCGTATAGGCCTTAAGGCGGAATAACTTCTTACTTACAACGTTTAGAAAAAAAAAGTTTGGAATTAAAAAAAAAGTGCACTTTTATTCTTTCCATTGAAATTTTTTTTTAGAAAGGGTCTAGCTGGATAAGGTACTGGAAACTGCCCCCAGCGATTTTTGAAAACTAATGATGCAGTTTGAGGCATAGGGCAAACAAATTTTTTTCGCAAAATTTCAGTTTTTAAGCTTAACGCGTTGCGGCTTAATTTAAAAAAACGTATTTTTCGTTTTTATTTAATTGAGTCTAAATTACTAAATATTTTTGAACCTATTTTTTTTATTTAATCTAATTTATTTTCATTTATTTTGTAGGTAAACATAAAAATATTAACATTGCTCAACAAACGATTTTTTAATTATTTGCATTAAGTTATACAATTTCAATAAAATAGCCGCATTGCCAACTTAGATTAAAAAAAATAGTTTCAAAAATATTTAGTAGTTTAGTCACAATTAAATAAAAACGAAAAACACGTTTTTTTAAATTAAGCCGCAACGTTTTTTTTGCGAAAAAATTTGTTTGCCCTATGCCTCAAACTGCATCATTAGCTTTAAAAAATCGCTGGGGGCAGTTTCCAGTACCTTATTCAGCTAGACCTTTTAAATTTAAAAAAATTGACTCAATAAGATAAAAGTTAAAAATATTTAAGTTCTTTTTTTTTTTTTTTTTTTCAATTCAATTCATCTTTATTGGAATAACATTTTCTTTTAAAATAAGGTAATATGTACAATTTTAGTGTTTAGGTGTTTTTTACCTGTTCATCTATAATATAACAATAAATATAAAATTAAATCTAAATAAAATGCCAAAAATCATGCTGGAGGAAAAATGCCAAAAAAAACCCATATGAACTGATAACTAAAACTAAAACTTAAAAACTAACTTATCCTAGAAGCGGGGAGCAAGGTCCCGGATATGATCGAAGTCTGATGTTAAACACCTATCATGAAATTTACAAGTAGCTTTTTCGATTTTGTCCCTAACCAGATCAACATTAGCTAGGCTGTGTAATCTTTGCGTTGCATAATCCCTGGGCAAATTGTACACTAGTTTTAATATCTTGTTCTGACAGACTTGTAGTTTTTTAACGTGACTATTGGCAGTTTGCCCCCACACTGGACAGCCGTAATAAATAACTGCGAAGAAAATTAGTTTCATGATAAGTGCCTTATTATCTAAACTTAGTAAGGAATTTCGGTTTAAAAATGGGTACAGTGTTCTGGAAAGAATGTTGATCTTATTAGTAACATAAGATACATGTTCCTTAAAAGTTAATTTAGGATCAAGGACAATGCCTAAGTATTTAACTTTTTGTTCCCAATCTATACTTTCATTATTAAAAGTTAAAAAAGACTGAGGTAGATAGGCTTGTTTTCTTCTTCTGCTAAAGTAAATAGCCTGTGTTTTGGTGGTATTAACAAGAATATTCCATTTCGTAAAGTAACTCAGCGAAGCGTTAAATGCATGTTGAAGATTGTCAATGACAATTTGAGGAGACCGATCTGAGGTTAAAATAGCAGTATCATCAGCAAAAATGGATGCTGTACATGCATATGGCTCAGGAAAATCAGATGTGTACAAATTGTACAGTATAGGGGAAAGACAAGAACCTTGAGGACAACCAGCTGGAATGCTTATGCAGTCGGAGGAACTTTTGCCCATGTGTACTCTAAAGGATCTATTAGTAAGGAAGCTTTGAATTAATTTTATTAAACGAAGGGGAAAATTATAGTTGAACATTTTGTAAATTAAAGCACAATGCCAGACGGAATCGAAGGCAGCTTTAATGTCAAGCAACAACATTCCTGTCGATTTTCTGGAAACGAAATTGGTTTTAACAAGATTTCGAATTTTTGTTAGAGGATGTAAGGTACTGTGATTCTTTCGAAAACCGAACTGAAAAGCAGGAAAAATTTGATTATCATCAATAAAATTAATAAGCTCTTCCTTAGTAATTTTCTCCAAAATTTTACTTAGGCATGACAATAAACTTATTGGTCGATAAGAAAGGGGATCATTAGCATGTTTGTTAGGTTTTTGATAGGAATGGTTTTGGATTGCTTCCAAATATTTGGAAAGTACCCAAAAAGAAAGCAAGCGTTAAGAATAGTTGTAAAAAACTGCAGACCAACTCTTGGCAGATGTTTAAGAACATCGTTATTGATACCATCAATACCTGGAGCTTTTCTTGTTTTTAAGTTTTTGATGATACTGCGTACCCTTTCTGTTGTGACATTAATTTCGCTAGTTCGTGGTAAGGCAGAGGACGATAGGCGCTGATTAACCCTGTCCACCTCACTTACCGTTGTTGCATCACTAAGGTTGTTAGAAAAATAATGATTTAAAGCAAACTTAGTAGCTAAGAGATCGCATTTTTCTCTGTTTGTGATGAAACGTTGACTACCCTCTTTCAACGTTGGGACATTTTTGTTCTTTTCTCTTATGATTTTGGTTAGATTCCAAAATGGAGAGGAATTTTTATTCAGCGACAACAGAAGGGAATTCCACGATTGGTTCCTAAACGCTTTCACTTCGGAACAGATTTTCGAATTTAGCCTTTTAACTACAACAAGGTCGCTTGCATTTCTGTATCTTTGCCAAACACGTCTGAAGTAATTTCTTAGGGTAATATGGTTCTTGATGTATTGAGGAAGTGGTTTTTGAGAAACAATTGGTGTTTTTTTTGGAATGCACACATCTATTGCAGAAGTAACTACGCTCGTAAATGTCGATATCATCGAGTCGATTTTATCTCTATCCGTGATTGAAGATAAATTGGGAACATTTAAATTATGTGATATTTGCTGACTGAAACGATTCCAATTGGCATTTTTATAGTCTGGAAATCGGTAGTCAGTTAGAAAGGGAGACTTGTTGTACGTAATTACGACCGGTAGGTGGTCAGAGTTAAGGTCTGTAGTAACAGTGGGATGTGAGACATGTTGAACTATATTTGTGAGGAAGTAATCAAGTGTAGATGCCTGCCTATTAGCATCAGATGGAATATGAGTTGGCTCATTCGGATAGGCCATAAAAATATTGTAAGAGCTCAACTTGTTCAATAAAATGTTTCCCCAGCAGTTTGCTCTATTACAACCCCAATTTTGATGTCGACAGTTTAAGTCACCACCAATTATATACTTTTCTGCCCTAGTTAGCTTGTACAAATCTAATGCAAACTGTTGTTTGGAGCTTACATCTGAACACAGTCCTCCCGGAAAATAACAGGAGTATAAATAAATAAAATTTGCATTGTCTATGTATAACTTAATACTAATATTTTCAATAAACGATGTATTAACTATAGGAACTAATTCGTGTTTTATATTTTTCCTAATAATTATTGCAACACCACCACCCCTGGCTTCGTCACGATCATTTCTATATACATTAAATTCTCTATGTTTGATAGAGTGTGCACTTTGCAACCAGGTTTCAGTTAATAAGCAAACCTGAACATTATTAGTTAACAGAAAGTTATACAGTTCTTCTTTTTTGTTACGAACGCCCCTGGCGTTCCAAGTTACAATTTTGATGCTGTTATCCATTATGATAAAAATTTAAAAGCTAAATTAGTAATAACCTGGAACTGGTCAGTTTTATTTTTGCAGCCCTTTAACCCCTTAATTAGATCTAAGGTAATATTTTTCATTTCTTCTAAGCTAAACAGGTCATTACTAGCGTTTACTCCTTGATTAGAGTTGATGTTTCGCCAAGTGTCGTTGATCACCTTTGGACTTTGATTAAGCGTATTTGGAAAAGCATCGTTGTAGTTTTGCGGTTGACGATTTGAAACGGTAGCTCCTTTTTTCAATGATGGCTTGCGCATCCGGTCTCTCAGCCTGATATAGTCTTGCCTAATTGGACAGTCAACGGAGTTAGACTTGTGAGCTCCTCTGCAATTGGTACATTTGACAACATTTGAGTCACAATCAGCCGTCAGATGGTTTCCGGCACAAATGGCACAATAAGTTTTGACCTTGCATCGACTGGAGCCATGGCCAAACATTTGGCAGTTGAAGCACTGGGTAATCTTATTGCTGTTTTGGCGTTGAAATTCTCATCGCACCCTAATGTGATCCATAACAGAATGATGCTGCTTCAGATCCTTCATCGTGATCGATTGGCGTTCGAAATAAACCACGTAAAAAACATGGGAATAATTGTTAGTAGTGGATTTTTCTACCATCTTGACGTCAAGGCATTTTAGTCCCATTCTTATTAGTTGTTTTTTCACGTCGTTCGTGTCAGTTTTATCCAAACCAAAAAGGAGCGCTTTGTAAGGTTTCTCACTTTTCGTGGCGTAAGTAAAAAACTCATAATGATTGCTTAATTTATTAGCCATCACGTCAAAATCATTTCTGTTATTACAAAATAGTTTTAAACCAACAGATGTTTTGCGTACGGAAAAATCCTTGATTTTATTATCATTACACAGTTTATGTATTTGTTCCAATTTGCATTTAAGAACCGTTATGGGAGGCACGAACACTCTTGTAGCTTTTTTAACCACAAATTCCACTTCTTCGTCATTGTCTTCTGCAGTTTGCAGTGGACTAAAATAGTTATTATTATTTATATTATTCATTGTTTTCAGTCTTTTATCCATATCGCTTGACCGCAAAGCGGTCGAAGCAGAGCTTTTACGAACTCGTTTAATTTTGTTAATTAACGGGAAAAGTTTATCTTTTAACGAAGACACACGCACACTCAAATAACTCAAAGTGAATGTCAGCGGAGTCTCAAAATCACAAAATTTTCAGTTGCCACCAAATAGTTTGTACTTTGCTTATAGTTTATATAAGTAGAGTATATAAATAAGTACATACACACGGAAAAACACTAATAATTTGCCACAGTCGTGGTCTTGTCCATTAAACGTGAAATTTAACTTTTTATATTTTTTTTCCACACACGAGAAAAATTTTGACAGCCGCATACGTGTTAGCCCTGCCAACTCGTCTTTTAAACTGATTTAAGTTCTAAAAAGTTAATTCTCTTTCTTATATTAATGATGATAATTTTCTTTGTTCATTTTTATGTAGAACTTACAGCTAAAGAAGTCTACGCAGAATCCCTAATGGGATATCCCAAATGGTATTTTTTTTTTATATGGTTTTGTCATTTCGTGCGAAATTTTTTTGCATTCTGCGTATAGGCCTTAAAACTTTTTCTTAAAATATTTAGAAAAAAAAACAAATGAATTAAAAAAAATATTTAAGTTGAAAAAAAGCGAATTCTCTTTCTTATATTAATGATGATAATTTTCTGTGCTAATTTTTACAAAGAACTTATGCATAAATAAGTAAGGCGTAAAAAATGTTCTTTTTTTTATTCATCATGTTGATAATGGCGTAATATCTTTTTAGCTACAAAAAAAAAATGTATTTCAAATTAAAAAAAAAAAAATACAAATTTTGTAATTTAAAAAAAATGTAATTTTTTTCTTTCAGAAAATGATGATGAAAGGATTTTTATCACAAAAAAAAATAACATAAAACGATATAAAAAACAATTTTAAAGATATAAAAAAAAACAATAATAAGGAGCGTAAAATACTTTTACGGATATACTGTACCAACGAACGCGCTATAATCTACAATTCAAATAACCCAAATATCAAGAAAAGTTTCCATATTTTTTGCACAGTGTAAGATGTTAAACAGCAAATCAAAATAATTGAAATAAACTGTTTTGAGTTGAATTATTATTTTTATTTCACGAATTGATCTTAAATTTAATTGAAATAAGCTGCAAAAAAAAAATGAAGCGAAAAACGAATTAAAAAAAATGCATTTAATCTGAAAACTAAACAAATCCAAATTAATAAACACGAAACATAATTTAAGATTTCAAAAAAAAAATTAAACGTGCACTAAATCTAAAAATCTTTCTTAGAAAATTGCCTTGAAATGAATACAATTCTTTTTTAAATTTTATTTGAACTATGAACTCAACAAAATAAAATTAATTTATAAGTAATTTATATGACTTCAAAAACTATCAACTCATTTTTAAATGTGCACTGAAAAACAACCATTTAAATTAAAAATCCTCCCGTTTTTAAGGAGCACATTAAAGGAAACGCAACTTTTTTGATTTTATAACTTTTTCAAATTTTAATTTGTTGAACAAAAAATACCAAGTCTTCTTCCAACTTAAAATGATTTATATAATTATAATAAAACAAGCTGTAAGAAACACACAAACTTCAATCTAAGAATCTGCACTTTAAGGAAATTGTTTGTACTAAATAATAAGTTCGACTTTTGGAAATTTCAATCAATTTGATCAAAACTAATTAATCGGAAAATCCAATTCAATTTATAAAATAAAAACAAATAGTTGAATTGACTTAAGCTTTAGTTGAAAATCTATTCTTTAAGGAAATCGCCCTTGGCTGAAAATTTTGTTTTTGTTTTGTTAATTCAATTTTAAAATTTAAATTTAAATTAGATGTAAGCAAACTGGCAAAAAAATTTCGAAAAGTGTCTTAATTCTAAAATTGTGCACTTTTAAGAAATGGCTGTGAAACGAATAAATTTTTGAATTATTTTTTAATATTTCTATGAGTTTAAATAAACTCTTAACAAAAAAAATTAAAAACAAGTTGAAAAAAAAAAACAAAAAAAAAATGTATTAATATTAAATCTTGATTTTAAAGCAACTTTGAATTTAATTTTTTGTTTTGTTTTATCAAAAGTACTACTGATCAAACTAAAAAGTCTACAAATCGTTAGCGCTACATTCAAAAATGAAAATATTTTGATTTTTTATTAGTACTCTCAAAATTTCGATTAATTTCGTCAAAACTACGACTATTAATACTCTTAAATTTCGATTAGTTACGGCTACTACAACGAATAATCGAAAATTAGTTATAAAATTAAAATTACTATTAAAATAATCTGTAAAAAGACAAAAAAGAATTTGAAAATGTATTAGTTTGATCAAAAGTACTAGATATCGATAAGTATTAATATAATTAAAATAACAATTTATATTAAAATACGCTAAAAAACACAAACAAAAATTTCAAGGTGGCGCTAGATTTTAAAATTAATATTTTTTTAATTTGTATTACTATTTCAAATTTCGATTAATTTCGTCAAAACTACGGCTGTTAATAATCTTAAATTTTCGACTAGTTACGGCTACTACTACGAATAATTGAAAATTAGTTATATAATTAAAACTACTATTACAATTAAAATAATCTGTAAAAACACGAAAAAGAAATGTAGAAATGTGCGTTAAATCTAAGAATCTGTACCTTGAAGAAAGTGAATAATTTGTTTTTATTTGTAATAAAGGTTTTTATTTATTATACTTTATGTAAATTAACCTTATTTTGGGGTACCTACAATCAACGGAACATTTCCTCTCGAGTTTCTCCTAACGTAGACTCTGTGGAGGGAGTTGTATGAGTTGGTGTGAATTCGATAAACAAAATTTTTTGGAACTGGAAGACGTGTAATTTAATTACATATAAATTAAAAAAAATAAGGTATCAAAATAAGCACTGTTTTGTAATCGATGACCCCAGCAGCTACAACTTTTTTGCTTAACTTATTGTAATATGTTTTGTATAATCCTAAAAAGTAACGACATTTCAGTTAAATTCGAATCGTGCGCATCTTTTCGGCGCCAGCTAGCGGTCATAAATTTGTGAAAATAATTAAAGGCTTCTCCGTTTTGCAGCGCCATCTATGTTTCAACTCATGTGCTATTGAAACTCATTTTGTATCCAATGGAATTTGTAAGCACATAATTTTAATAAAAAAAAAACAGCTTCATTCATTAAAATAACCTTTACGTAGGCCCATACATTATAACGAGTTTAAAATTTACATTGAATGTCTTCCCAGCAGAGCCATGTAGCTTCTAACGTAGTCTGAATATAGGAACTACTGTTTTAAATAACATTTATATGCTTAATATTGTTTGCTAACATATTTATTGATACCTTTAGTGTTGAAGCTAAATTGTAACTATCAAGCAAATAAATTAACATATTTATTGAATAAAATAGCTAAAATTTGTAATTGAAATTTAAACATTTCAACAGATAAATCACAAAACTACGCCACTGATGCTGCGCCATCTAAGTGTCATATATAGGCAATTTATTAAATGTATTTTGCAACACTGTTCATGGTTCCACTGATATGGCAACCCTTACAGCTTTTTATGCGTAGGTGGCCATTGGCAGCTCAGCTGTTTTGTTTTGCTTTGTAATATGTTAAAATTTTGCGTTTGTTTCTTAAATAAAAAACAATGAGTCAATACAGCCACGTAAAGTATGCAACATCGCCAACACCCTCCGTGGTGTCCGGCTATTCAGCCGCATCTCGTGCACAATCGCCTCTGCCGCCGCCAGTTAATTATAGCAGAAATTGCCTGTCAGCGACATCAAAAAGTTACAAATATCTACGAAGACTTTTCAAGTTCAATCAAATGGACTTCGAATTTGCGCTATGGCAAATGATATATCTGTTTATAGCGCCACAGAAAGTCTATAGAAATTTCAACTACAGGAAACATACAAAATCACAATTTGCACGCGACGATCCTGCATTTCTAGTCCTATTGATTATCTGTCTATGTGGTATGTAAAAAATCACAAATTGCCGCGGCGTGCCAAAGCACTAAAGTTGTCTCAATTCCTTATTTCAGTAACCTCATTGGGTTTTGCATACGTACTGCAATTATCCTTTTGGCAAAGCATATCCTTTGTATTTTACGTTACCTTTGTGGATTGTATCTTTGCTGGCTTAATTGTAGCTTCATTTTTCTGGGCTGTTTCAAATCGTTATCTGCGTGAAAACAACTTGGAGCCGGACATTGAGTGGGGCTACGCTTTCGATGTACATTTAAATGCGTTTTTCCCGCCACTCATGCTGCTGCATTTTGTGCAAGTATTGTTCTACGATTGGATTTCAGTACCAACTGTGTTTTATGCTAGGTTTATTGGCAATTCGTTTTGGTTGCTAGCATTGGGTTACTATGTATACATTACCTTCTTGGGCTACAACTGTAAGTGAACAATTTAAGATATAGATAAAAATATGAAATTTTTCTGTTTTACAGGCATTCCGCACTTGAAGAATACACGGCTCATACTTATTGCACTACCCATAATCTTTTTGTGGTATCTCATCTCACTAATTGCGAATTGGAGTGCCACAGCTTCGTTTATTAACTTCTATAAATATCGCGTATATTGATCAGTGAGGCTTTAGTGGCACTCTGTAAATATACTTATATATTGCTTTTAGATTGTAGCGCCCCCCTTTGTGACTAATAAACTATTTAGCATTAATCCAAAAAGTTCAACTTCATAAAAAAGTCAACTGTGTTTATTATTGTAACAAATGCCTCTTATGCTAAGTGTTTTGGTTTGACAAAGGTGCGCTTACGCTTGTTACGTTTACGTTGCAGCTCTAGACTATGCAGCTCGGTATGCACCTCAGCAAATATCTCTTTTTGCTCCTCCTCCGGTATGGTAGAACGATAATGCAGCATTAAATCGTATTTCTCCCAAGGCTTCTGCACTTTTTCAGATGACTTACGATGCTTGTCTTTTATATACTGCTCAATATTTGCTACACCAAGCAAATTCTGTCGTTCCCAACGTTCCAACCAAGGACGTGGACGCAGCACAACTTTAACATCATTAATAGGTACTGGAACACCTTCCTCTAAATGTTCGGCTTCCATATGCTCATCAAATGTGCTAAACTCTGGCAGTGAATCACGCAGGTAAAAGAGACTATCATCCAGACGTTTTTCTAAACGTAAGACTTCCACTTTCTGTATGGTAGGATCATAAAGTTCATAGACAACCTCAACGCCCTGATGATCAATCACATTGCGCAATATAAAACGTGCGCGTAGTCCACAATATTGACGATGTATACAAATGCCCACAAAGCGACTAACTTTGCCCGCAGAATGTGGATCAGAGCTGGTAACAGCCAAAATGGAGCCCACATAAAACTCGGGCAAATCTATTTTACGGCGCCGATCTAGCATGTCTAAGCGCTCCAATTTTTCACGCACTGAATTTCGCCATTCGACTTTTGGATCGGGCAGGAACTCTGGATATACAAAACGATAATGTGCCGGCACAATGGGCTTACGGGGCAATGTAGTGCTGTTTGACGGAGTTCCATCTTGAATTGGCTGCTGGTGAGGCGCAGCAGCTGCCGCAGCCGCCTTAGTTGAATATTTAACTGAAAACCGAGTTTTTTTTATAGAGTTTTAATACAACCAAATGTCTGTTGAGTTTACCTATGCGCTTTAAGGCGATATGACTGCTGCTCTTATTGAAAATTCTACAAGTTACGTTCATTTTAACTATTTTAAGCAGCACCACAAAGTTTAGATAATCGTAGACATAACAACTCTGCCTTTGCTGAGAAATTCAAACAAGTTGACAGTCCACACGTTTTGTGTCGACAGGTGGCAACGTTCGCCTGCACATCTGATGAAGCCGATTTGATATGCATATAGTATATAAGGGCTTAAAATGATCAATGAATCGTTTAAAAGCATTAGTTCTGTGAGTAACGTTGCAGAATTATTAAGCGACACGGGCTAATTAAACGTCAATTGAAAGTTTTAGCAAATTGGCAAGTAGTTTGCCAATTGCGTGTTCACGGCAATTGCAAACATTTCAACCGCAAGCGCACAATTTCAACCGCACTACATTAACCAGAAACTATAGACAGCTCAATAACAAAATGTTGGATTTGCTGCCGCTCTTTTGTGCTGGTGAAATTGTAAAAGGTTTTGGCCGTGGCTCCAAGGAACTCGGTATACCAACAGGTTTGTGTTGCAATCGCTATGTTAAAGGTCATTCGTTGATAATGATAAGATCTTTTATTGCTAGCCAATTTATCGCTGGAAGTCGTTAAATCATTGCCGGAATGCTTGGAAACTGGCGTCTACTATGGCTGGGCCAATGTAGACAACGGCGAGGTACATAAAATGGTGCTCAGTGTGGGCTGGAACCCATTTTACAATAACACAGAAAAAAGCGTTGAAACGCATATGTTACACAAATTCAATTGTGATTTGTATGGCAAAACGTTAAAAATTTGCATTGTAGGCTATCTGCGACCAGAGTGCAGTTTCGATTCGTTAGACGCTTTAATTTCGGCTATAAATAGTGATATTGAAATAGCTGTTGACAAATTGGATAGTACAGAAAATAAACAATTACGAGAGGCTCCATTCTTTAAGGAAGAAATCAAACATCTCCAATAAGTTGCTGCAATGTCGCACGTCGAAATTTATCTAATCATTCTCAAGAGCATCCAAACCTGCAGCGATTAACGTACTTGACAATAACGTGTACTTAAGTTACCACTTCAATTAAACTACTTTCAAATTCTATGTATCAACAAATCCATCAAACAAGACCAAATTGTAATCAATATATCTGCATACATAGATATGTATGTATGTTTAATGAACATGTGTAACTTTTGGGTTTGTGTCGCGGCTAAGTACGACAACTCGCTGTGAATGATCACTGTTGTGAATGATCGACCGCGTGAGCGTGTTTTTTAAGCATAAGTGTCTTATTTGCATCTATAAATCTATAAAGTAGTTGTGTAAATCGAAAACACTTTAGAAAACCACACGTTGTGCAACTTACAACATGTCAAGCAGCCGCGGTAACAATAACAACAAGCAGCCGCAGCTTGAAGTGCAGCAACAGGTGAAAATTTCTGAGGGCAAGGAGTTAACCGGTTTGACACATGAGTGCGGCGTCTTTGGTGCAATTGCCTGTGGCGATTGGCCTACACAAATTGATATAGCGCACGTGATCACTCTTGGCCTGGTTGCGCTACAGCATCGTGGTCAAGAGTCAGCCGGCATTGCAACCAGCGAGGGCAACTGCTCCACGAATTTCAATGTACACAAGGGTATGGGCATGATAAGTACGCTCTTCAATGATGACTCGATAAAGCAGCTACGCGGCAATTTGGGCATTGGTCATACACGTTACTCTACGGCTGGTGGCTCGGGTGTTATCAATTGTCAGCCTTTCGTTGTACACACAGCACACGGTGCTTTGGCCTTGGCTCATAACGGTGAGCTCGTCAATAATGAATCTCTGCGCCGTGAGGTTCTTGGACGTGGTGTGGGTCTTTCCACACACAGTGACAGTGAATTAATAGCTCAGTCTCTGTGCTGTGCGCCCGAAGGTGTTTCTGAACATGACGGTCCTAATTGGCCCGCACGCATACGCCACTTTATGATGCTGGCACCGCTCTCTTACTCGCTGGTCATCATGCTAAAGGACAAGATCTATGGGGTGCGCGATACATATGGCAATCGTCCGCTTTGCATTGGCAAGATAGTGCCCCTAAATGCGGGACATGGTGATAGCGCTGAGACACCTGCCGAAGGCTGGGTGGTTAGCAGCGAAAGTTGTGGATTTCTCTCTATAGGCGCACGTTATGAATGTGAGGTAAAGCCCGGCGAAATTGTAGAGCTTACACGTAATGGCTATCGCATTGTGGATACTGTGGAGCGCCCTGACTACAAGCGCATAGCCTTTTGCATATTCGAATACGTGTATTTTGCACGCGGCGATAGCATTTTTGAGGGTCAAATGGTCTACTCAGTGCGTTTGCAGTGCGGTCGTCAGCTGTGGCGTGAGGCGCCCGTGGAAGCAGACATCGTGAGCTCTGTGCCCGAATCAGGTACTGCAGCAGCGCATGGCTATGCGCGCGAATCTGGCCTAGAATTTGCCGAAGTGCTGTGCCGTAATCGCTATGTGGGACGTACATTTATACAGCCCTCAACGCGTTTGCGTCAGCTGGGCGTGGCCAAAAAGTTTGGCGCTCTATCGGAGAATGTAGCGGGCAAGCGACTGGTCTTAATAGACGACTCCATAGTGCGTGGAAATACGATTGGACCCATTATCAAGCTGTTGCGTGACGCAGGCGCTCGCGAAGTCCACATACGCATTGCCAGTCCGCCGCTGCAATATCCATGCTACATGGGCATAAATATACCCACACGCGCTGAGCTTATCGCAAACAAATTAGACGCCAACCAGCTGGCACGTCATGTGGGCGCCGATTCGCTGCAATATCTAAGTGTGGCCGGTTTGGTCCAAGCGGTGCAGCTAAATAGAAAGCCAGACAGTGGCGTCAGCAATGGAGCGGCGGGTCATTGCACTGCGTGTCTGACCGGCGAATATCCCGGCGGACTGCCAGATGAGCTAAGCTGGTAATGAAAACATGGCCTAAATAAATAAACAATCCGCAGAACATAAACTACCTACTACAGTATAAAAGCCTCACGAACGCTGCTCAAATAACTGTCACAAATACATATGATAAGAAGAAAGTAATGCAAGCCATTCCTATTTTTATTCCTTTAGTTTTTAAGTACAAAAAAACCACAAGATAGCGTTGTCGAATAACAGTTGTACAAAAATGAAACCTCTAACATTGCTTACCTAATAAAGTTATGTTTATTGACAATTTATCTAACATTAAAAGTATATAATATATGCATGTATGTTTGTAATTACTCATCAATCCTTTCTGTTTACAAATTACAAGTTAAAGGGGTAACTTAAACTAATAAAACACTTCCGATAGCTTTCCAACGCTAATCAAAGCATTTATTTGTATATGTTAAATTACAATTTTCACTATAATGTAATATAAAGACTTTAGCGCACCTCTATATCTCTTTGCTGCGTTTTCTATAGATTCAGTTTGAAATCTCGTAAAACTTGTCTATTTGGTCATTACGAAACCGGCCATAACTTTGATTATGTTTCAATGCGGCAATCTAAGACCGTTTTGGTAAGGCAAAACCAAGGGTCAAAGCTGTCACGCGCTACTTAACTCAATCGAACTTGTTCCTTGAAATAATTCTTTACGACTCCAACATATTCTCAAAGTCCTTGAGCTCAAGCTCTCTCTCCATGACCTGAGTGTATAAGTTGTCCAAGGTCTCTTGCATACGCTGCTTTAAGGTGGCATTCTGTATGGAAGCTATTTCGGTAGATTTTTGCAATTGTTGCGCCTTAATTTCGCTGATTTGTCGTCTCAATAGATTAATCTTCTCCTGCACTTGCTGTTGTGTATACTGTGGTTGCGGCTCATCCCCAAACTCCATGTGATCAAAGTCCTCGCGTTTAGGCATAAGTGAATTATCGTAGAAACCGCTGGGTGCCGCCAAATTGGAACTGGAACCAGCAGCACTGAGTTTAGGACTGCTAGTTTCTCGATTGAACATTGACTTGTTGAATTCATTGCGTTCCATTTTGAAGCTGTGGCCTGCATCAACGCTGCTGCCGGCCGCGGCAGCACCAAAGAAATCGGACATTCGCGAATCATCGGCAGATAACCGCGAGGATTCCTCCAATTCATGACGACGACCATGACCATCATTACGTGGTTCTCGCTCATCCTCATCGTCCGTGGTAGACACTTCTTCCCCGAAAAGTTCATGTTCGGCCACGCCTCTGTTGGGCGCAGGATTGCTGGCAAAGTTGCTAGTTTCATCGTCATCGGATTCCACATTAATATCACGTTGCTGTGCACTTTCATTCATGGCCTTTTCGCTGGCATGCATGGTGTCATCATGCATATCCTCGTCTGCCTCGTTATAAGGCTTAATGTCCGATTGATCCATGTCATCGCCTAGCTTGTCTTCATTAATTATTTCGTATTCTACACGCACTGCATCATTATCGAATCGCAACAATTGCTTCACTTCTTTTTCAATTTCGGGTGCCTCAACATTTTTTTTCTTTAAGGTCTTGCGGAAGCGGCGTTTGCGAACATTCTTACACGGTGGCGTTATGCCATGTGGCCATAGGTATTTCTTGTCCACCTTGTTCGGATCTTTCTTTTTATTTTTATTTGGCGACTCCTTTTCAGTCTCGTCCTCTGGCTCTTCTTTGCAAATTAGTATTTGACATACATCTGCGGATTTGTAGAAGCTTTTGTTATCAATCGTTTTGTAGCTCTCCACAATAGTTGGCAAATCAACAAGTTTTGCATACAAGAGTGTGTCATCCAAACGCACCTCTCCATATCTTAGATCCTGATCAAGTTGTATGTTTAATCTATCTTTGACACTCCCTGTTTGTATGGCCTCGTGTACAACAGTGGCATATTCCTAGAAAGAAGGCAGGGAATCTTTTTTCAAGACAAGTTCTGGAACATTCTTAGTTGCTCTTACCTTTGGCAGTCGCATTATAAACTGGCTTTCTAATTCAACGCCATCATCTCTTGGTTTATGCTCTGGCTGTTTGACTTTATCACTCTTTTTTTCAAGCATTTTTTTATGAAAAGGTGCAATAAAACAAACAGAAAATCAGTGCAACGTTTTGTTGAAAAGTTAGATTAGTTTTATTGTCACGTCATATAAAAGATCGTTTATCAATGTAAAGCTCAAATGATTAAATCCTTTTATCTTAAATTATTAATTATTGAAGACAATAAATAATACAAAGATTCGTTTGCGGCTCGCTGCCTCCTGTAGCTATCAGTATGACCATAAGTAAAACGCGCAAACATACAGATTTTAACCAACAAAAAATATGCTGTTGGACAAAAAATACTACGCAATATTTAATAATTTAATCACGAGCTTTTCATCTTGAAAATATATAATTAAGGTTATAAAATGCATAAAGTGAAATTTTTTATGCTTTATGGGAAATATTAATTTTATTCTTAAATTTAACGTACCATTCTCAAATTACAAAAATGTACTGCTGAAGTTTTAAATAAATTATATTTTATTTAAAACCAATGCTGCGTCATATTCAAATTTATAAGTTAGGAATTGCGACTATCAATTGACCGTAACGAATTTAGTTGTCGTGGGCAATATAATTGCAAAATGATTTGAAAATGTAAAAATTTAATTCCTTTGACAGGTGAGAGTTACGATATGTTGGCGATTATCGATATGTGGAAAAGTTACCGCTATCGATACTTTTCCTCCATGAGCATCGATACTATTTTTCCAACAACCCTATGACATTTTTGACAGCTCCAATTGTTCTACTCATCCCTCTACCTTTACTATGGCAAAAACAAATTGAGTTGAATTTTATTAATTTATAACATAAAAGCGTGTTAGTTACAGTAACTGCATAGTTTGCACTTAAGTTAGTTTAACAGTCGTAGAAGCAAGTAGCAAAAAAACCGAGATGCGTGTCGTACAAATTTTACCGGGTGCGCTAATTTCAATGCTAATCTTAAGCACCTGCATTAGTGCACTGTATGAAGATCAAATAAAAAAATTTGACTGGTATGTGGTTAATTGATTAAATAATTCGTACCTTATAATTACATTCAGTAATGTCACCACAGGCGCAGCTTGCACGTTGGCGCGTTGAAACAAGCACACGTCGATCTTAACCACTTTCAGCCACGCTTGCTGCTCAGCACGCACGAACAAGTAGTAGCCTCTTTATGTCCTAAGACAGGTGATATCGTATGGCGTCAGGTGTTGGAGAAGGGTCCACGTGGCGATATAAAGTTGCTTCAAGTAAGCGGTTTTGCCGATGATAGCAGCGACACAGCCGCAGCGCCGATGGGCACACATTTGGGTTTTGATATGCTTACTGTGCAGGGACATGCGCCCGCTTTGGTGCGCGGTTGGAACACAAATATTGGCACCATTGAGTGGGAGTGGTCCCTAATGCCACTACATACGGAACGAGCCAAAGATGCCTTGTGGTTTTATAGCAATTCATTGTTATATCATGTGCTGCCGGCTTGGCACAGTCATTTGGAAGTGACTGCATATTTTGCTACCTCTGGTCATACGACAAGTAGCACTAGCAAAATTATTGCAGCTTGGATCAAGCCGGATAATTGTTTGCTAAGTGGTACATATTTTGTATGTGTAGATGGCAAGCAGCTTATCAGTTTGGATTTGGTTGCTAAAAATACGCAAGTTGTTGCAACGCCAATGGAAATAGAGCCATCAAGCGCAATTCAAGCATTGCCGGTGAGTAGTTTAGAAAAAGTTAAAATGCCTTTTATTATAAGTTATAATTATAACAGGGTTTGAACGGCGCATTGGTAGTCAACAAAAAGTTGTTGACCGTCAACAAAGAGCAAACTCTATGCAATGCACTGCAGAGTTCCACTTATGCTACTGGCAGCTTTAACAATCGCAAAGTTATTGCCTATGCTGATGTGTTTGATGGCGTAAGTAAAATGCTTAAATATTAATGAGCTCATAGCACTTACTAAACTAATATTATATTCATATTAGGTGCTAAAAATTAATGCCGTTTACCAAGACAATTGCTCACCAGTAACTGAGCTGGAGCAGATTCTAGACTTCAAATCAGATTATGGCTCACCCAGCTTACGTTCCTTTGATTGCAAGCAAAAACGTAGTAGCGATGGCAAGAGCTGTTTGTTTTTGCTAAGCACCAATGCCGAATCAATTGTAGCTGTGCAGCAAAGCCGTGTTCGTTGGGTCCGCGAGGAATCTCTGGCTAACGTTATCGCTTCGGAATTTATTGATCTCCCTTTGGCTGATAGCGAGGGCACTCTGGAAAATGAAATGAAGGGGAAATCAGGTAAGTTAGCTATTTGTTGCGATAAAAACATACCATAAGCGAAAATAATCATATTATTAAAAAAATACTCGAAACACAACCTACAAAGTGGATTCAACAGGGTTCGAGAGTAAGTCGACGGATAAAACTTTTTTGTATGGCCTTTTGTAATGTTATATTAACTTTGTAAATAGTTTTGTACATTTTTAATGGCTACTATGGCTTAGTGCATTTTTTCAAAAAAAAATTTTAAATTAAAAATTTTAAGTAATGTAAAGAAGATTGCTGATAAAAATGTTTACTGTCTCAAGTTATCATATTTGTAAATATTGACCATGCCATAGGATTTCCAGAGCCAATCCATTTCTTAGACATCAATTTAAAAAAATTACAAAACAGATCAATCTGTTAAGGTATAAATTCGAAACTAGAAAACTCAATGTGATTTTGGTTTTAAAATTAAATAATAATAGTTTTTAGATGCGCAAAAATGAATGATGCATGAAAAAAAAACATATGTATTTAGGTAGCCCGCTATGAGTTCCGTCGTATACTTTTATTATTTTATTGCCTTAGTTGTTTTTAATTTCATTTTGTGTAGACATATTTTTCGTTTTAATTATGTCAAGCCGTTTGTAACGTTTGATTCTCTTTTTAACTAGCTGACATTGCAAGCGCTTTTCTGCGACGCGTTACCACTCAAACTCTTCAAATAAAAAGCCTGTTGCTGCATGTCTTAGGATTGGGTCCTCCGCCTACCGATACACAGCGCGCTGGTTTAGTTCGTGATTCCTTTGGTCTGCATAAAATGTTAATTCTGCTCACTAGCACAGGAAAATTATTTGGTATTGATAATGTGTCTGGAAAACATCATTGGCAGCTGTTTTTGCCCATTGTTAGAGGTTTCAATAACGCGGAACAAATGCGTTTGATTGTGCAACGTAGCTCCAAGCATTTTCCCTTGCAGCCGCTGTGCACTATTGTTGGACAGGATGTGGTAACTATAAAATTATTAAATTAATTAATAATGTATTATAATGATATTGTGCATAATTAAATAATTTTTAATTTAAAACAGAACAGCGGCAATGGCTTGCTTTATCGGTTTAATCCCATAACTGGTCTTGCTACTGAGGGCGGTCTTTTGCGATTGGATTATCAAATCAAGCAGCTATCACTGCTGCCAGAATCAGAATATGATTTTGTTAAGGGCATTTTAATATTGGATGCATCAAATAATGTGCACGTGCAGCCTAAGCATGCAACCAAATTGGTAAGCTAAAACAAGGGAAAACCTTTATGCTGTGATTGATGTACGTACAAACAATTTCTTGCTCTTTACAGGCCCATGCTATGTATTTATACACAGCTGATATTAAGACTTCTGAGCTTAAGGGTTTCTATGTAAATTATGCAAATGACGTAAGTTTTATTAGCTGTTTAAACGAAAGCAATATTTTATAAACGTTTTACTCTAGCAATTATCCTGTACGCCAGTTTGGAATGTTATGCTAGGGGGTCATAGTGGAGAGCAACAAATTGTTGCTGTGGCAGCCAAGAGCCCAATTGAACATGTTCACTCACAAGGCCGTGTTTTGGGAGATCGTTCGGTGTTGTACAAATATATTAATCCCAATCTAGTTGCATTTATAACACAGGCACCAGACGCGGTGCACAAAAGTAAGTACTGATCAATACGAACTAAAGTCAAGTACTCAAAGTATGCTAAGGTTTTCATTGATGGCTACATTTGCAAAGGTTATATTAACTTTGTACTTTCTTTCTTGCTTTACAAACAGCCATTCTCAATTTGTTTTTGGTGGATGTGGTTTCCGGCTCTGTCGTGTTTACTATGTCGCATCGTAAAGTGCGGGCACCATTGCACATTGTGCATTCGGAAAATTGGCTTGCCTACTCTTACTACAATGAAAAAGTGCGACGCACTGAGATAAGTAAGGTCCCCCTTCATTAAGTCAATTAAGAATAATAACAATATATTTCAACATGTAAAGCCACAATTGAACTGTACGAGGGCAAAACGCAAGCCAACAGCAGCGTGTGGAGTTCTATGACTGCGCCGCCTATGCCGCTTGTGGAACGTCAATCATATATTATACCCACCGTGGTGGAAGCGCTGCGCGAGACCATAACTGAGCGTGGCATTACCAACAAACATGTGCTAAGTAGGTTTCTTTATACAAAATGTGCCAAATTAAAAACTAACTTATGATTCATAAAGTTGGCACTGGCAGTGGTGCTATTATAGAAATGCCGTGGGCGCTGTTGGATCCACGTCGGCCAATTGCATCTACCACACAGGGACGAGAGGAGGGAGCAATACCGTATATACCCGAGTTGCCTTTGCCTACGGAGAATTTTATAAATTATAATCAGACGATTGCACGTTTGCGCAATATATATACCGCGCCCAGCGGTCTGGAGAGTACCTGTCTAGTCGTGGCCACTGGCTTAGGTATGTTTTTTATTAATTACACTAACTTTTCAACAATGCGTAAATTTTTCAGATTTGTTCGTAACGCGCGTTGCGCCCTCAAAAACTTTTGATTTGTTGAAGGAGGATTTTGACTATATACTTATTTCAATAGTGCTAGTCGTGCTCACATCGGGCTCGTTGATTGTTAAGCATTTAGCATCGCGTAAATTGCTCAAGCAAGCGTGGAAGTAAAACTTGCTTATATTTTAATTGCTTTATATACAATTTTATTGCGACCAAATACCACAAATATGGAGTTGATATAACGTAATTCTAGTAGCTGCATTAAATATAACAAATGAAAAATTATTTTTTTTTTCTCAAAACGCGTTTAGGGCTAGACAAATATTATATAGCATAAAAACAAAACAAAAAACATGTAGCTGTTGAAAGAATCATTATTTTGCGCAAATGCGCTGCATTTTTTGTTCCTTTTTCTGTTTATCCATACATGAAAATATCAGCATTGAATTTGTATGTTTCAAATTAGTTAATAAAGAATTTGTCAAGGGAGAACAATGGTAAAATAACTCGTTTTATTTCAAAATAAGGCTTTAAGATATAAAGCACTAACCTTGCCTCTTTTATTAGGCAATGGAAAAAAGGGCGTTCGGATTTTGTTTAGGTCCTTATAATGGATTTTTCATTTTGTGTTTTAAATAAAATTGTTTACATTTAATAAGAAGAATTGTACGATGTGTTGGCTATTGTTATAAATTTCTTGTCGCTCAATAATTAAAACAATTTTAACGTTTCGAATTTGTGTTGGAATGCAATTTGATCAAAAATAGTATAAAAATTAAAATTCTAATGTTGGCGCGCGTTTTATAAAGCGTTGCCACATTTTCTTTAAGTCCCACAACTGGCAGCTCTTGCGCCGCGAAAACAGCTGTTGCCGCTTCCAATTGCCTAGCTCAGTATAAAATTATGGCGCTGCGTGTTTTTGGCATAAATTTAGTAAAAACTAACAGAAATTTGCTTCAAAATGCGAGCAAAGTAAATGTCACGCCTGTTGCTCAAGCGGTAAGTCAAATTTGATACATAGTTTAATAGAAAAATTTAAAAATTTCGACTTGCTCATTGCCTATGCGTTTGCATAACCTAGGCGCAGCAGCGGAACTATAGCAATGAGGTGACCGTCCAGGCCACACCGGCTGCTGTACAAAAGCAGAAAGTGAGCAAAGCGATGAAGTCCTATCTGGAGCGCGCCAACGAGCACGATGAGTTCATGAAGACACAGAAACTAGAGTTTCAAATTGGCAAACGGCATTTAGCAAACATGATGGGCGCAGATCCAGAAACTTTTACCCAGCAAGATATAAATGTGAGTAGTAGCGAAAATATATTGTGATATGCAGTTCTGACTATGTTTTTCTGTGCAGGAAGCTATAGCGTATCTGTTTCCCTCCGGCTTGTATGATCCAAAAGCGCGACCGGCAATGAAGAGCCCTGAGGAGGTTTTTCCAGCGCGCAAAGCAGCCGAATTTGATGAGACAGGTCGTCCGTTTCATACTCTGTTCTATACTGCGAAACCGAACTTTTTTCAGTTACTGCACGTAAGTTTAGGGCACGTTTAAACATAAGTAATATGTTTTAATTGTATATACTATATATTTCAGGACATTGTAGAAGAAACAAATAAGTTGTATGACTTTGAAGAGCGCATGCAGCGACGCGGCAACACGCCCGATGAAAGCCAAAAACTGTAAGATCAGTCAAACTTAAGTAACATATTTTTTTGTATATTATGCCTAAATTTTCTACAGCGAAATGACCGGTTTCCAACTGCTGCCCAAGGATCAGCTAGAGAACCTATTGGTGGAAAACATTGCTGATATAGAGTATTCAAATTTTATTAACACTATGGAGCGTTTATTGGCGTCGCCTTATGCGTATAAATGCAAGTCATTTATTGAACCCTTTTTGAAGCCATTAATTGACCAGTCCAGGCAAATGGAAATACCCAAACCAAAATTTGACGAGCAGGGTCGTCAATATGTAACAACATATGGTAGGTGCAACAATTTCATGTACATCATTTTATATTTAATAACATTGTATTAATTGAAGAGTGCCTTCGCAAGACGGCGAGAGCTGATGTTACCGTGCTGCTTCCGGGCACGGGCAAGATAAATATCAATGGAAAAGATATAACCTATTTTGATGTTGAACAATGCAGGGAGCAGGTGAGTCACAATCAATTTCGATTTGTTAGGTTTTTATTTAAAAAGAATCCAAATACCCAAGAGAATTATAATTAGAGAGTAAGAATCGAGCTGTAGTAGACCAACATTTTCTCAACGCTCTTGATATTATTATTAGCCATGAAAGCGTTTGTACATTTGGTTTGATTTATAACTGCTAAGGGGTGTGTTTAAAACTGATGTGGGTTCTAAGGTCATTTCCACAAGATCATTCCAGTAGCAGCTTTGTAATATGGTGCAGAATAATAAATTGTATAGTATTTCTCTAGTAGAGAGCGATTCAAATACAAAGTAAATACAAACTTTTTATGTAACAACATGTATAGTTTATTTTAAGCATATAAATTTATAAGTTATATCATTTAAACGCTTCTAACGACAACGCCAAACAACAAAACACAGCCTAAAACGCCACAATCAAACTTCGTCTGCTCACCTTATCTTCTCACTCTCATCTGCTCCCGCTTTTAATATAGCTATCGTCTAGATATATTTATATATTTTTATATATATGTGTATAGATATGATGGCTATATAGAATAGTTTGTATGCATACTTGCGCCATAATTTCAATTCAATTTACATTTTTAAACTACAATAGCTGCTAATATCATATATTTCTGGACTTACATGCTAGGATTATAGAAAAGGATCTATCAAATTACCTATGTGTACTTTCAAAAAATTTCGTTTTGCGCTAGCTGCATACTTTACATAAATACTGTTAAATATATGTGTATATGTCTCGTATATATAATATCAGTTTCTTAAATTCTAAATGCTATCGTGTGTATAAATCATTCACACAAACTATTTACGCAAGTTATTCTTCTGCTGATTGGAAATAACAATTAGCAACTTATCAATGACTTTGCTGGCCTGTTGTTGTTGTGATATGAGCGCTTGTTTTAGCTCCTGTATCTCCTGTGTCAAGAACTCAATGCGATCTGCATTATCATCAATTTTGGTGGCTATTGTATTAAATTGTGTAATATCGGGATCTTCACCCGGCAGCACATAAGCCGTATTGGTTACTCCATTATTGTTGTTGTATTTGTTTTTATAGGATAAATAGTTTTCGCCGGGATTATTTGAGGATATTGTATGACCAAAGTGTTTACGCATTTTGCCAACTTCGTAGGCTTTCATTAGTATATCACGCGGTAAGCGCTTCTCGCTGGGATTAAGAGGTTTAACGCATAGCACCACACGATTTGCTTGAGGCGATACCAGCGCCGTATAATGCAGCAAATTGCGTAGCCAAGTTGGTAGATAACCATTAAAAAGCGCCGATTCTATATAGGATATTAGTTTAGTTTGGCGGACGAGCTTGGAAAGTCCCGCTGTTTTCTTAAGGCCTTGTATATCATGCACAGCAATGCCCACAAGCAGATTCATCAGTATTATGGTAACAAACAGCAAGAACAAGACAAATGTTATCTGTGCACTAACTTCTAGCAGAAATGGTGGATCTTTGCCATCGGGATCATTGATTAATAGCGAGAGATCCTGCTCGCCTATCATCATGACCAGCACAGTTATAAAACCCATAAATGGATTGGCAAACGAGGAGGATGACGGAAATATGACACAAAAACTGATGGTAAAACCAATAAGCATGCAGGAATAGGCCATAAATAGTTTGGCGAATTCACCCTGTACACGAGTATACATTGCCACATAGACATCAAATACAGGCAGCTGTCCTATCATTAACATAAGATTTGTCCAGCCCAAAAGCACTGCAAAAGCGCCTATGTGATTTTGAAAGGTGTACGTCTTGTTCGTGTAGATATAGGATATGACAAAGACGCTAGTTATGACAAACCATTCCATAATGTTTTCCACTTGTGTTACATAATGCTTGAACGAGGAGTAGCCCGTTATGCCATAAACTTTTCGAAATATCTCAACTATGGTAATGGCTACGAGCACCCACCATTGCATTTCCATAACAAAAGGATTATTGCGCAACATATCACCGAGTATGGATTGTTTTTGACATAGTTCCTGTGCCTGTATGGTCGTATTATCATCCTTGCTGCCATTGTAACAGTTATGAGCCAAAGCCGTCAAAACATAAAGCGTTAAAAAGAGCACAAAACTGAAGCAAAAGATCAGACGTCCTATATAGTATTTGCGTATTTTGCCCCACTTGATGTAAAGAAATGAAGAGCAGAGTGGATGCTCCAGTATTTCCTTTTGACCCTCATCCACAAATGTGTTTAGATAACTGATCTCGCGTGGATGACAGTGCTGCAGCAATTGTCGAAAGTCTAGCTCCAGTTCCACTTCACGATTTACGGGATCCTATATAAAACAAATATATAATATTATTTATTGACAATTTTAGTGATAAATAATAGCAACAAATAACAAAGCCATTCATCATCATTATCATCAACTTACATGGGAATGATGCAGCGTAATGGCCGCATCCAATTTCTGTCGTATCATGGCCACCGATGAGGGTGTTTTACGAGTTATCACATTTAATGCCGAGGTGCCTTTTTTGGATTTCGTTGTTACATCGGCGCCATGAAATATGAGCATTTCCACGCATTGCACTAGCCCATCTAGCGCTGCCAAATGCAATGCTGTAAAGCCATAAATATCCTTGTGATTTACATTGGCACCCCATTGTATGAGGGTCTCCATAATATCATAGGCATTCTCCGACTTGCCTACCGCTGCATGTAGCGGCGTTCGATGATCAAAATCCTCGGCATTGGAGTCTGCATTGCCATTGCGTAGCAGCGATTCCACACACTCCAAGCTGGAGGTGCGTGCCGCCAGATGAAGTGGCGTGAAACCACGATGATTCTTTAGCGTGGCATCGGCACCCTTGGATAACAGCAAATCCACACACTCAACATTGCCCTCGTCGGCGGCCAAATGCAGCGCCGTGGACTCCTTTTCGCGTATGCAAATGCGCACATTGGGATCAGCATTGGGTGCTGTCAGCAGCGCCTCCAGGCACTGCAAGTTGCCCAGATCGGCGGCCAGATGTATGGGATTGGTGCCATTTGGCTTGAGCGAGTTTACATCGGCGCCCTCGCTGATGAAAAGCTGCAGACATTCCAGAGCATTGGAGCGCACGGCGCAGTGCAGCAGACTCTCCTCGCAGTTGGGCTTATTTGTATCCTTGGTTATGTCCGCATTATTGTTGATCAGAAACTTGGCAGCCTCAGCGGCATTGCCAAAGGCGGCACAATGCAGCGGAGTATAACACTTGGATTGTAGATTAATATTGAGTCCCTTGCTAACGAGCAGACTTAACGTGGCCAAACAGCCACTAAAGGCGGCCAAATGCAATGCTGATATGCCATTCTGATCGCAAAAATGTAGAT
Organism: Chymomyza fuscimana; assembly: GCA_949987675.1. Taxonomy (NCBI): domain Eukaryota; kingdom Metazoa; phylum Arthropoda; class Insecta; order Diptera; family Drosophilidae; genus Chymomyza; species Chymomyza fuscimana. Next base: position 127,963,951 of record OX465088.1, on the reverse strand, counting down.
CCGCACCTGCTTCCAGCAAACTTTCAAGCAAATCCCAGCGTTTTAGAAATGCCGCCCACAAGTAGCTCAAATTCTTTTCCAGCTTTGATGCAGATTCAAAGTGTGTCTTTGTATTCTCGGCCACCACATTGCCTTGTTCGATATCCTCTAGAAATCGCACTCTTCCTGCAGCGCTTTTCATCTGATCGATCAGACTGATGCGTAGCGTATCGTTGCATATTTGCACGCTTAACTCACTAGTTGGTTCCTCAAAACTATCGTACATGCTAGGTGCACTTTCTGCTGGCGGAGATGGGCCACACTCCATGTATTCCAATTCACCAGTTGATGGATACTGAGCTTCGATCATGGCGTCAGTGTTGTTTCGCCATCGTACCATCAGATTGGGTGGTATCGATTTGAAACTGCTTGAAAAAAAAAAAAATAAAATCAATTATTCCGATAGCTGTGGAAACATGTGTCCAGCTGCGTCATACAACATTCCAAGCTCCAATTGTTTTCTAACTAAGACGAGCTTTAAAGTATGTAGTGCAATTTTTAGAAAGTAGGCAGTTCTTTATGGCATAATTAAAATTATTTTTTATACCCTGTTATTTTGTATACAAAGGATATACTAAGTATATGCAAAAAAAAATAAAAAATGTGGGTAACACCTAAAAGAAAACGAGTAAGGTCCTTAAACTTTGTACCAAAGTGATCAGGACTACAAAGTAAATCGATTTACACAAGTTCGTCTGTCTGTCTGTCCGTATTGCCTCTTTCTGGAAGAGCAATAGAAATAGGAGCTAGTAGAAATTTGACTACAAGGTGACCTTTTTGTTCACTTGCATTCAGTTTTTTTATGTTTTTCCGTTCAATAGAATTTCCCGCATTTTTTAATCAACAATATTAAAAGTTGCCACAGGTTCTGTGGGTGCAAATTTTATTAAAATCGGTTGGGAACTTCGCAAGAATCCTATTAAGTAAATATATTCTTAAGGAAGCTATAGTTTCCAAAATTGGTATGCAGACTCATATCGACTATAATATATATAAAAACCTATAATATATATAAAAACATTTTACTTTTTGAGGATGTGACCCAGTCCCACGCAACTGTTCAGAATTTACCCCCAAAGCTTCCATTTAACATAACCTATCCAACAAAGATTGTTTTTTTTAAATCGATTGGGATCTATGGTAGTTATAAACCTACTAAAAACAACCTACAGTCACCAAAATCGATATGTAGACTCATTCGACATTTTAATTAAAAACACTATAGTACAAAACATAGTACAGTCGGGATGTTCTAGCTTCGCTAGCTTAATAAACGATGTATTTTAATAACCTTGTCTGTCCCAGACCTTTTCGCTAAGTATTCTATATTGAAAAAGTTTTAAAAAGGTTTTCAATGCAATGTTATCCTATCAGTTTTTTTATGATCTTGTCCTAATCTTTTACCTTATTCGCTGAGTAATGTTTATAAGAAAAGCTTAAAGTATGTTTTTAACACAACGCTTAAAAGAGTCTTTAGATGAACGTTTCTGCACTCGTATATACATATACATACTGCAAATATTTATAATTTCTGATTTTTTGTTTTATAGTATATTTCTTAATAATCTATAATATGTTTAAGAAAAACTTTTTTGAAGCTCATGAAGAAAACTATATATGAGGCGTGCTGTAGCTCTTAACATCTCTGAGATCTAGGCGGACAGACGGATATGTCTATATCCACTTCACGCTGATCATACCTTACGTCTGCTTTTCTGTTACGACAATTTCGACTAGCACAAACTAAATATGTATACCTTTTGTAACTAAAAAAAATCAACAAAATCTAATTAGATTTCTATAATATTACTAAAACTTGTTCGCATTTGTAGCACCAGGTTACAAAATTTTTCACTCAAAGATTTCTCTAAACTTATCGATGGCTAGCATCCTAAGAATGAAAAAAATAAGGAGACTCCGATATTTTTACGGCACAGATTTTTTTTATGATTCTTAAAAATGGTAGTTACCAAACTGAGTTCCAATTATAGAAGTTGCTAGAATAACTTTTTTTTTTCAAATATTAGTTTAGGCCTAGTGGGTTCTATTAGATAGATTTCCCTTCTGAGTAGTGAAACAAAATAAAACTAGCCGTCTATTCTTGGTTTGGAGCTTAATTTTATCAGATGAAGTGAACTCATTAATATACATATTTATGAATTTTAGATAGATTAGATACAACTTAAAAAGAAAAGAAGAAGGATATTTAAATTTGGATCAATAAATTATTGAAAGAATTGTAGAAAATTTGAACGATTGGTATTTGTCTTAGCTCGAGATATAATCAAACATGTTAGACCACATTTTATTTTAAATCGTTAAAAAATAAACAAAAAGATTTAAATGACTAAGCACATTAAAAAAGTATAAAGGTAGTTGCGGCCCATTAGTCTTTCTATTTAATATTGCAATCTGGTATTAAAACTAATTAGCTGACTGGAATTTAATTAATATTCATGTTTATATAAATAAGCATTAAACCACACTTTCGTTATTTCTTATGTAAGTCTCAATTCTCAGCATTCACTCAAACGCATTTTAATAAATCATGTAGAAATTTTTTTTTTAATTAAGACTCTTCACCTGCTGTATACACTTAACAACAAAAAGGCATTACAGAGACTTCAAATCTGCTCATAGAGTTTAGTTTTTATGGTTAAAATGACAATGAAAATTAAACTTTATACGTGGGGGCATGCCGTTTAACATGCATAAATTTAAATGTATAATATTTTTTTTTAAATTATGCAAAGTCTAGTTGTTTTTTTTTGTTGTATTTAACACATCATAAATACTACTGTGCATGGAAAACAATAACAATCTTGCTACAATGCCAAATTGTCTGGCCTAGGCAAGAGCGGCAGCTACTTTGTTGGTGGAAAGTTCTATGGGAAACTACTTGATAGATAGTTTTGCATTACTTTTGTTACTTTTGGTTTTTTATTGTTCAACATGGTGGTTTCTCAGGGTTAAGATTTCAAGAGTATGGAACACTTGTTGTATAACACATTTGATTTGATTTGCATAAAACTTTTGCATTGTTAGTTACTTATTGCATTTGTCAGAGAACATACACTGTTTGCAGCCATATCCGCGGATTATGCCAATTCGCTAATGAGCTATTTTCAATTTCTAATTTCATTTCCGAAAAAAAGAGTAAATAAAGAAAACCTAGACACACATAGTAGCACAGCGTCGAACTTGACTGACTCTGACTGAGACTACTAAACGAGGAACAACGGGAACTGGCCAAGTGGCATACAATGGATGCCTTTTGTGGCGTTTCCAACAATTATTTAACGGCGGAAAATGCAAAAATGTTGTGTGAAAAACGCGAATTTTTCACTTCCGTTGTACGTTCTCGACTTTTTTTTTTTTTTTCTATTCTATAGAAGTATTTCGACGACGACTACGAACGCGTTTTTTTTAGTAAGCGACTAACGCGTCCGTCTGCATTGTTGTTTAAAAAGTGACTGAACATGAAAAACCGTAAGAGCTGCCAACGATTTCGAATCCAAGCTTGAAGCTCAAGCCCCAACGCGTTTCGTTGTCGTTGTTCGGCAGCGGGAGCGGGTGATCGTCGCAACGTGAGCATTGAAGCATGCAAAGCGCTCAAAATGCCGCACGGTAAAAATTTTCGTTGTCAGTATTGGGCTAAAAGATAAAAGAGTTATGCCAGTGTGGGTGAGTATTGGTGTAAAATTTGACTGAGCAGGTGCTTTGGTAGAGCGCAAATGAGGCTCACTTAAGTGGGCTTAAAGCCAGGGCTGCAAAACTTGCGAATTTTGAGCAGATCTTTGAAGCAATGTTTTGTTTGATCCCTCTGTCTATTGTTAGTAGTGTGAAAGCAAAAACAGGAAGACTGCAAAAATTTGGACTTGTAATACTAATTTTTGAAGGTGCATATTTCAAGAAAGATTTTTTTTCTGTTAAGGATTGTTTTTCACTGCGTTTTTAACTTTGACCAATTTTTGTATCCCTCAATAGTTCTTCGATAGGGTTTAGGTTATGTAATAGGATTTTTGTATCCCTCAATAGTTCTTCGATAGGGTTTAGGTTATGTAATAGTACAAGAAGCCTGTAATAACGAATATTATGAGAAGCACCATAAGGTATTTTTTTTTTTCAGAGTCTTACATATGTCCTGGCGGACGTAGTCACTTTTTGCAACCCCCAATTGTTCATGCTTTGCGTTGGAATTATTTAAAGAAAAATCTTTATTAAAACCAGGCTCTGTAAGGTACAACAGGAAATAAAAGTTTTTACAAGCCAAATGTAAGGCACAGAGTGAAAGAGAGACCCCGTAAAGTTACCGCAAGTATGATGAGGGTGAAGAAGAAGAAGGCAATACATATACACTTTTTCATCTGTCTGTCTTTCTGTCCGTCTGTGTGTTCGTACTGAGTAACACGAAGAAAAACAAAAGTTTTAGAGGCTTAAAACATTTGTTTATAAGTTATTTGGAGTTCTCAATTTTTATCAAAATTGGTGGAATATTTTATCATAAGGCCGTTCAGTCAAAAATCGTTTAAAGGTATGATCTCTTTGTTTTTCGTTTGTTTTCGTAGATATCGTGAACAAATTTGGCGCTTCAGAAGTTTTTGAGAGCTTCCAATTACTTTACCAAATTTTATCAAAATGGGTTTAGCCAATTTAGGACCGATCGGTCGAAAAATGTTTTTAGAGCACAATTTGGTTGTTAATGAACCAGATTCGTCATTTAAAAGTTTTTTGGAGTATCTAAGCACTGTGAGAATAAAGCGATCAAAATCGTTTAATTTATTTTTTTGTTTGCTGCAATGGTACAGGGTATCTCAAAGTCGTCTACGCTCGTCTTTAACGTTCGCAATTTTTTAAAAGTTGCTTGGATGCTCAAAACAATAATGTAAGTATAATAGTTAAATTTTGAGAGCTGATTTGATGAAGGAATATTGTTTGCTACTACAGCATACATAGAGCTGTCTCAAAATCCCCTTTAAATCTTGATTATTAAAAAATAAGCCTCTTCTAATGTATTTGATATTTTTGATCAGAAACTTAATTTATTGACTCAGTAAACTAAGAGTCTTGAGAAATCTCAGTACAGCATATTACAATTTTTTTTTCGTATTATGCATAATTTTTCATATTTTTACTTGCAGTTACTATACTATAAGTGTTGAAAAACTCTCGAGAGAACTTGTAAAAATAAAAAAAAAAAATAAGCAAACACTTGAAAGCAGTAGCTTGAGTGCCAGTTGAAGATTATCAATAATATAATGCTGTGATTTTAGTATTAGAAGGCCACTGTCATATCTTACGAGGTATTAAACGAATACTCGAATTCAATGTTAGAATTTGAAAAAGATATCGGAGAAGAGTAGTAGTGAAATAAGTTTTTTGCATCGAAGCTTCGAAACGTCTATTACGAAAGTCGAAAAAGGTTAACCCAATAATTTCGACAACAAACTTGACCAACTAGGAGTATTATGGGCTTTGTAGTGTCAATGTTTAAGTCCAACTTTTTGTTTTTATCAAAAAAGGGCCTGATAAGATGATTCTGTCAAATTTTCTAACATTCGGGAAGGTATTAAAGGTTCTTTCTAAATCGCCGTAATTTATACCTTCGCTTGAGTCACTTTGTTACAAAAACGAGTATTTTCACAGATTGTCTGAAAGGATGATATGCCTACTCGGAAGATTATAAAAGTACTTAAAAATACGAATACTTTCTATGACATTTTCTTTACTTTTTATTCAAATATAAAAAATTTGCTCAAAATACGTTAAAAAACAACTTATTCAATTAGTGAATAATTAATAATGTATTTTATTTTTAATGTCTGTGCCAAGTTTTTGTACTTCATTTATGTACCTAAAAATATCATTAAATGTGTGGGAGTTTTGTGGCTTTTATTTTAAGTTTAGCATGTAAAGTTACATAAGCCATTTAAAAAAGTATGAAATATGCAACTTAAGATAAAAACAAATTGAATGCTTTATAATACATAACAACATTTAAAATCGGGTATAAACTGCTCTTAACCTGACTGAAAGAGAAGGTCTGCAAGACTTTCCAAGCACGTCTTGTGACTGATGTAGCCAACTATGCACATTCAGTACAAATTTATTTTTAAACATTTTGTAAAAGCATTTTTTGATTACTTTTTTCTTCAGTATCTTAAGGTGGGTTTTTTTTTTTTTGTTTTTTGTTTTTGCATTTTGTTTTGGGTTTGGCGCTTGCACAAATGTTGCATTAAATGGTAAATGTAAACGGGGTTGTGCTTGAAATCAACCTACGGCTTAAATTTAAATTTATAAAACGACGGTGATGAATTTAATCGATTGGAGAGGATACTTGTATTTAGTTTAGAACTTTTGGTGTTCCAGCATGTATAAACTAATCCTAACATAACTCCAAAAGAAGATCTACAAGGCTTTTGAATTTACTTACTTTATTTATCGTATTATTTTACTTTACTTATTTTGTAACTGCATTTTTCTTGAGTAACTTAAGGTTCGCTTTTTCATTTTAGATACTTTTGGATTTTGGTTTAAGTTTCTGAAAAATTCTTTGACTAAAATCTTCTATGTTTTGTAATTGGAAACAGATTATAAAAGGTTCCTAACCTGGTTTAGTATCGAAATCCAAATCAAAAGTGCTTTTAATCTAACTCAAAATGAAGATGTTTAAGACTCTTCAAGCACGCCCCATTACTTATACTATACATACATAAATTTGCATACTATGAGTATCTTAATTTATAATTATAGTATCTTCGAATTTTGTTTTTGGTTGAAATTCCTTGAAGAATTCTATACCTACAATCTATTTTGATGAATTTCTAGAGCTCTTAGCAGTATTTTTGGCATATCAATTTGAATGACAAAACTGCTCTATATCTTACTCAAAAAGAAGATCTTTTAAAACTCTTCAAGACCGATATTCTATATAACTTTACATATTGTACTATACTGCGATTTTGTTAAGTATTTTAAGGTTTTTTTTTTTTAATATTGGTGTTTTGTCTGAATTTCTTGATAAATTCTTTGGATAAAAACGTTTGAATGGATTCTAGTGTTCTGAGCGGTATATTTATTATATTATATATTTATATTGTTATCGTTTGGAAAAGATAAGACGCAAAGCAAAATTCTAATTGATCTAACTCCAAAAGAAGTTTATAACTCTTTTAAGCTCCTCTCGATACTTTCACAGCTAATTATGCTCATTCAGTTCAGCATTTTTATTGAGTACCTTAAGGATCGTTTTTTTAACTAAAATTTTGGTTGGTTTAGTTTTTGGATTAAATTTCTTGAAAAATTCTTTGGCTAAAAGCTTTTATGATGGATTTGAAGCGTTCTCAACGGTATTATTGTCATATCGATGGGAATAAGATTTGAAATACTAAGAATATCTAAAGGTGCTTTGTTTTGGTTTTCATTTTGTGGTTTGCGCCAAAAAAAATGTTGAGTTTTATTGTCGGAGTTAAAAAATTTTTGGCCAGCATCTTTTATTAAAGTATTACAGAGCTTATAAAGAACGCATTGCTTTGGCGTTGAAATTCGCTTGAAGAAGATATGGAACATATGATGGTTCGACTGAAATGCGTTTGCTAGAGATTTCCGACACACCATCACCGTATGCGTATGTTTGTGTGCATGTCAAGCCAAAAAGCTGCACTGGTACTTACCGGTTATTTGCATTATTTTCATTCAATGGTTGTTCCACTTCGATCTTGGTTACAACGCTGATGGAACGTGTCATGCGACGCGGTTTGGTGCTGCCCTCCTTATAGCCAAGATTCTCCATGACGCGGCGATGGCAAACAGCTTTTGGCTATATGTCGTTGTAGTTTTTCTTGTAGTTGTTGTAGCTAAAGTTGTCGCTGTTGGTGTCGTTGCAATTAAAACGCGCAAATATGCGCAAAAATTTCAACTCAATTGGTTGCAATAAATTTCAAGCACGCGAAGTATAAAAGAAAAAATAAAATGCAACCGAAAAACTTTCCAATATTTTGGCGAAAAGAGTTGAATATTTTGTATTTTTTAACTCAGTTTAGACGACATTCACATCTGGCTGTCATTTTTGTTAACACCTTCAGACTTGGCTGCAAAAAAAAAAGAAAAACTGCATTTTATTTTTTACTAGTAAAAATTGTTACACTTTGTTGATTTTTCAATTTATTTAAATTATATTTTATTACTTAACACTTGTTGATGGTTATTTGTAAACAAATATGTGAATGAATTTTTTTTTTTTTGCATTCAATCAAGCGAAAACTCTGAGAACTACTGAATTATTATTCCAGCTGGACGCTATTCATATTCTTTGCTTAATTGGGTTTACTTTCGTTTTGAGATTAGGCAACAGATTTTGAGCAAATATTTAATTTTGCGTCACTTTTTTGTCTCTATTTTGTACTTTTCCCAGCGTTGATTGCTTGAGATCAAAAAAAAAAGATGCCTTATACACTGTCGATTGAAAGTTTTTAAACAACTGAATAAACAAAACGGAAGACGAAACAAACTTGAAGTCTGTTTTTAAATAAATTAAGGCAATCCGGTTTGATTGGGAATATAAATAATTGGGCAAACAAGCTGTCTAGAATTAAAGAAATAATTTAATTTTATGAAACATTTATAGATATAAAGAAAAATATTTTTTTTTTCGGAAACTCAGGTCTCAGGTCCGACGAGAGATGGGGTGTTTTGAGTTTTACATAGTTTATATTTACATAGTTAATACCTGGATCATGACATCGCTTTAGGCGCCTAGTTAAATTCATATTTTTTAAACGATTCTATTGTTATATTTTAAAATTTTTAATATTTTCAAACTTGTCCGATCGATTATTTACATTTTTCTGAACTTTTATTAACTGTGCGGAATCTTTTGAGTGGCAGTGTAAATCAAGCAGTACACGAGTTGTATGCGGCAGTTACGGCTTATCTAAGTGCGTATAAGTAATACCCGGTACTTTGTCTGCTTAATTGAAGCTGTATGTATAGTAGATAAGCAATTACAGAAGTTGGTCTCTAACAGGTTAGTCCGTCAGTCATATGGTTATGGTAGGGTTTATCTAAGAGCGCTACTGTTTGTGAAAGCAGACGCAGTGGCAGTGTTGTAAAATTTTTAAAGGGCTTGATATACGATTGTGTGAAATAGTACGGAGCTGCACTGAGTGCTGTATTTAGCTTGTGGAACGTTTAATTAGTTATTTCCAGATGTTGTCAAGAAAGATTCCAGATTTCTAAGAGATCAGCAATTCGAATATGTATTTCATTAAAGTTAGCTAAAAATGTAATTTTTTTATATTTTCCGAGACACCACTGGCACAAATTAAATAAAGATTAGATCAAAAGGATTTACGTTGTGTTTTGGTAGCGTGTGTGGGGAAAAAACTGTGGGTAGTTTTTAATTGGATGGCTAGTTAGATGCAGATAATGTAAGTTCGTCATCTTTTTTTTTAGAGAATTGGAAGTTGACTGCCTTAAAAGTTCCTCAAAAAATGATCTTACATGTGGTTTTTGAAAAACTCGTCCATTATCTCTTAAAGAAGTTTCCGATAGTTTACATACATGGAATTTAAAAATATATAGATAAGAAATTGCACAGTGTCCATGCAGCTGTCGCTTGAAAAACACGGCATCTCTGCAGATGAAACTTTTTTTTAAATTGAGTTCCCTTTAGTAGACAGAGACTGTTTTTTAACTTCAAAACCTAAAGTCTACAATTTGTCTTTCGCAGCACGGAGGAACCTTAGCATAATATTTGACTACATGGTTGCATTAAGTTAAAAACGAATTTTTTTTTCTTAAAATAAATCATATTTGAAAACCAAGAAAACCAACCATATACAAATAAATTAATTTTTGATACTTTAATTAAGTTTATATATAGAGTGAGTTATTATGCATGTTTTCTGTGGTATTTCGAGAACTACTGACTTTGCGTTTTTTGAGCTAGCTAGATAGTGAGGAATTTATGAACTAGTCAGAACCGATTTAGTATGATACATACATACAATTTGATTAATGTCAACATTAATCAATGTCAAACAACCCATGCTATTTTTGTTATAGTTTTAGGAATAATTCCTTAAACTATTTTAGAAATTCCCCGTTTGAAGCCGGTGTTTTTGAAAAATATATTTTTTTTCATCATGTCCAAGGAAGCAACAATTTTTCACAAGTTTCCAAAAAATATATATAGGTATATTAAAATTTTATATTACAATATATTTATTGCAAAATTTGTTTTAAGTTTTAACTGAATTATATTTCAGTGTAATGACATCTCTGGTTCCGTAATGGACTAATTGGTGCATGGAAAGCTACTGCGAAATGTCGTCCACAACCATGCCACCTTCGCTAATTTATTATCACTATTTATTTCTTAGTTTTGTTTATTCACATTATTTACAAGTTATGTCAACGTCAACGAATTTTTTTCCTCGTTTTTATTATAGGATTATTTAGTAATAACCCTTGCTTATGCACCCAAAGTATCAGTTAAAAGTCTCAACGTGTTCAGATTATTAATTTTGTAGACCAATTCAATTATAATAAGTTTTCCGGTTAAGGCCATTTTTTTCCGCTTTTTAATGCCTGTTTTTTGTTATCGGTGCTTTTTATCACATAATATTTACATTGAACCAATAAAATTCTCCAGCAGATGACGAATAGCAACTCACCAGAATGTTTCAGAAATCATTTAGGGCTCTATAAAAACTAAGCATAAAGAAAAATATTTATCTTCCTTAGCTTTTTTTCTAAAGTTACGTTATATAAAATCGCAAAATAATTTTTTTTTTTTAAGAATAACAAATAGAAATGTAATACAAATCTATTCCGTAACAGAAATTTAAAAATTTCTATTTTTCGTACCCATATAGAATATAAAGGGTGTTTTTTTAATAGGGTCCGGATTTCCGAAAGGGATATCTCTGAAACCAGCTGTCACTTTTGACAAATGTCAATTTCATTTTATTCAGTAAGGCCTAAAAATTCATCATGGAAAGATGTACACGACAACAACGTGTTCAAATCTTCGACATTTATAATCAAAATCAGTGTTATGTTTTAAAAACTTATAGAGCTTTTCGTACAATTTATGGACCGAATAATCGTTCATCAGAACCTGCTATTCGTAGTGTTCTGATCATGTTCGAACTCATTTGATACTCCATGATGTCGGACCACCAACCAGAATGAGAACGTCGATTCGCCGATTCGCGGACGCGCTTAAAAAAACACCCTTTATATATTAAGTTGTTGCAAATTGTAAAAACAAGAAAGAAACGAGTATATAGCAAAGGGACCGTACCCATACTATACGTGTCTAGTTCTAGCAAAACATTTTTTTTTTGTTTTTTGTGGTTAGCTTACAACCAGAGCGTAGAAATACATAAGAAAATATAAGCCTCGACACAGGATCACGACTTTTTATACCCTGTACCGTATGGTACAAAGGGTATATTGTGTTTGTGCAAGCCGAAAATGTATGTAACGTACAGAAGGAGAAGTCGGAGACCCCCCAAAGTTACCTAAAGTATGATCAGAGTGACTAGAGAAGTCGATATACCCATGTCCGTCTGTCCGTATGAACGCCTAGATCTCAGAGATGGTAAGAGCTAGAGCAACCAAACTTTCAGATAAGATCCCTTATTGATCCATAGGAGACAAGTTTATTTTATTTTTTTGATATCGGGACTACATTATATAGCTCCCATAGGGGTGTTTCAGAGGACCTCGAAAAAAAGCAAAAGTTTTAGATGGATAATTCGTTTGTTTATGAAGATATCATAACCAAATTTGGTAATCGGTAGTTTTTTAGAAACCCCCAGCACTGTACCAAATTTTATCAAAATCGGTTGACTATATCATATAGCTCCCATAGGATCGATCGGTCGACAATTTGTTTTTTGTACAAAATTTGTTGTGTTTCGTTTGTTTGTGAAGATATTGTAACCAAATTTGGCATTAAGAAGTTTTTTAGAGTTCCCAAACACTATACCAAATTTGATCTAAATCGGTTGACTATATCATATAGCTCCCATAGGACCAATAGGTCAAAAAATCGTGTTTTGTACAAAATTCGTTGTGTTTCGTTTATTTGTAAGGATATTGTAACCAAATTTGGCATTCAGAAGTTTTTTGGAGATGTTCAACACTGTACCAAATTTGATCAAAATCGGTTGACTATATTATATAGCTCCCATAGGGCCAATCGGTCAAAAAAATGCTTTTTGTACAACATTTGTTGTGTTTCGTTTGTTTGTGAAGATATTGTAACCAAATTCGGCATTCAGAAGTTTTTTAGAGATTTTTAACACTGTAACAAATTTTATCAAAATCGGTTGACTATATCATATAGCTTCCATAGGGCCGATCGGTCGAAAAAAAGTTTTTGATTAAAAATTCGTCTGTTTTTGGTTGTTTATGAAGGTATCATAATCTAATTTGGCAATCAAATGTCTTTTGGTGTTCGTAAGCAATTTACCGGATTTTATTGCAAGCAGTGGTACAGGGTATCCCAAAGTCGTCCGCGCCCGACTTTAACGTACGCCATCTTTTTTTTGTGTTATTGTGTTATTCGCAGACTTTTAAAATGTAACCTTAGCAATATAATTCTTTTTACTTTTTGATGATACTATGTCCCTATTTCCGCATCATATTTACTTTGTTAACATCCACAACAAAGTTTTGAATTTTAACAAATGCAATTGAACGATCGTTCTTAGCCTAAATCACGAAAGGCGTCGTAAACTTGTTTAAACTGTGAGAATTAAAACCAAGTTACTGTAGAGAGTTGTAGAAGATATACATATTATATTAAGAGAACTAGAATATCAACGTCCAACAGCTGTAATTTCTCAAATAATATTCAAATTTTCTATAATAGTCAATAATAAAATAACACATAGTATAATATATTTTAAAAATAATTAACAGTAGTATATGTCTATAATTTTTAAGATTACAAAACGCATGATAGCAATAGAAATTTTTTTAACTTTTTCGTTCTTCTTAATCTACTGAGTTTCTCTAAATCATATTTAGTTTCGACAAAAAAATAAAAAATTTGATAACTTTAAATTTTAATGGAACTTTTTCTAAAAATAAATAGTATTGTTAATTTAATGTACGCTAGAGGGTTCAAATAAAATTTGAGTTAAAATACATCTAACTCCGTAAACATTGAAAATAGTAGACGCTTTAAAAATTCCTTTCTTCGAGGATAATTTAAATGAGACAAGCGCTTTTTAAAGCACTTTATCTTTAAATATTTCTTATTCATAATTTTGATAAAAACATGTTTTTTAACAAGAAAAGTGACCAGTAATTAGAGTGTGCTTCTCTAAGAAATTTGGGGGCAAGTTTGAAAAGTAGGAAATACATAATAGACATATTAAGAGTAAAGTATTTTGTGAAACAAAAATAGTTTAACTATTTAACTGGCTGTTTACAACAAGACTTTTCACACTGACAACATGATCTAAAACTAATTTTCTCATTATGTACAAGTAATTAAATTTTATTAGAACACGTCTCTTATTATATATTTTTTTATAGCGTTTATTGATGTACATAACACTTTTCGCAGCTTTTCGCTTTAGAAAATCCTAAGCCAGCTTTTTGTTTCCTATTTTTATTTAATGTATGTAATTGTGTACGTAACGGATTTAATTACAAAACTAACATTGTTTTTTTTTCTATTTCATTATTATTTAACGAACCGTAAAGCTTGTTAAGTGTCAATTATTGCATTTATTTTTAGTTGGCTTAAATTACGCGATTCATTTCAATTTATTTTGCTGGCTATATTTTGTTTTTTCGCTACCAGACTATCAAAATTCCATGAATTATTACTAAGCTATAATAAAGACATGGCTAATTATACCAAAATATAAACAAGCAAACTACAACAATAAAAAAAAATACAAAATTTCTGTCGTAAACAAAATATTATACGCAACACTTAAAACAAAAATTGGTTGGTAACAAGCCAAATCCAAAGATGTCAGTTAAATAATAAAGTAAATAAAAAACTTTCCTTAAATTGACTCAAAATACTAGACCAAAAAAAGATAAAAAGTTGCGACCTGCCGCTTTTGCTGACGTTGTTTGTTGGCACTGCCAATGACCAAAAAGATACAAATAAAATAAAAATAAATTATGCTTAAAAAATTAATCAAATTCTTGGCATCATTAATACGACACGTTTTACAAAACCAGTTTAAAGCACCCAACATCAAGAGTTGCTAACTCAAAGCGTAAATGTTTGTATAAAACGCCCCCATACACTAAACAATGTTAGCTTGAAAATTTTTGTTATTGTTTAACGAGGGCTTCTTTTAAGGTTTCAGGATCAGATTGCATCTGTCAAATCTGTCATAGCTTTTTATGTCTGTTTACGTTTTGTCTAAGGAACACTTTTTGTTTTGTTGTCCTCGTGTCCAAAGAAAATAAGACCAAGAAACAGCCTTATTAAGCTTAGAAAGTAAAAATCAAGTAGTTCCTAAATATAGGGAACTTCAGGCCCGACGCGGCCACCTACCGTTCAACAACGAATTTGGTGAAGATCAACAAAAATCTATTTCATTCAATCAAAGTTAATTTATCTTATCGCGACATTAAGACATTCTTGCTTTTTTTTTTTCCTGGTTCCACCCTAGCACAAGGGTTCTTTTTCATACTTTGAGCCATCAAGGCAACCTACCAAGTTTCGCTCGTATGAGCCAAGCCTTATAGACATAACCAATCTGTTCGATTTGTACAAACTTTTTCAAGCTATTGATCTAAAATTTAGTTTCTACGAACTCCTAAGAAGACTTTCTTAATTTAATTAAATTTGGAGCACTGAATCATAAAGCTGCCAAGTTTTTTTCTTAAGCCATTTTGAACTCCTTAGACGACTTGATAAATTTCATCAGATTTGGTGCCATATAATCAAGCTGCCCAGTTTGCATCAACATTGTTTTGAACTCCTAAAAAGTCTTTCTAAATTTCATTAAATTACTCTTGTACCAAATTTTTTCATTTTCAATCTATCCATTAAAAATGTAGTTTGTACGCATATTTTAAGCTCTCAAGAAGACTTGTCTAATTAATGCAATTAATTAATTTTGTTTACAGTTTTGATCAATACATAATATTATATATTATTATATTCATTAAAAAACTTGGGCTAACATTTTCCATTATTACATTTTTTATTTTTCTTTTCATTTTTCTAACGTATAATAAGCTGACTATATTATTCATATAATAAGTATAATCAGCTTACTTTAACTACGCCCCAAAATAACAGTGTTACCCCAATATTTTAAATTAATTAATAATTTGTGTAATCTGGGTTTTTAAATATTAAAAACAAAAACAAATTTTAAAATATGCAAAAAAAATTTACCTAATGCCCAAAAAAAAAAACGTAGTGCAACTTCAAGCTACGTTCATCGAAGAAGTGTTTTTCGTATAGATTGCAAAAGTTTTTTGCCTTTCGAAAATAATAAAGGCAACCCTCGTTTTATCACGCAATTTTATGTATTTATAATATACGCTGTTAACTTAAACATTAGCCAAACCCAAAAAAATTATGCCTAAAATTGAAATATTATTATTACGTGTAAAACTGTGTCACATTTCACATTTCTCAAAAAAAAGTTAAAAATACCAATAAATATATATTTTTTTTTATTGCTAAAAATAAACAATCAGCGGCTTTTGTTTTTGTAGCTGTTGTTGTTGCCGGAAGTGCGCCAACGCCATTTTGAAAATATATGCACGCTACAGTTATTTTCCAGCCAATGGACAACTCTCACTTGTGCTCTCTTCGTGGCTAGCGCGCTCTTTCTTAAAAGCGCTCTCGTTCTTGCTTAAGCCGAATTGCTTTGGCATTTCGCTTGATTCAATTATAATTTAAATCAATTTGAATTTTTTGCGCACACTTTTGTTGTTTTGTAGTTGTTTCGGTTCGGTTCGGTTCGCTTCAGTATTGTATGTTGATGCTCAACTCGAAACGAAATTTTCTCGTATTTCTTTATTTTATAGTACGAGGGTTGCCTTTGACATTTCTTGCCTATTAGTATAAAAGCAATTATTTATCATTGTAACTAGCTTTATTTATTTTTGAAGTATTCTACATTAAAATCATGCAACAATTTTCTAAGCACGTTCTTCTACTTCTAGGCAGAGCTGCAACAGGCTTTTCTGTCGTGGAAAAACGTTGACCTCGTAATATTTGATAGTTAGAAACTAAAAGAACTTATAAGTTGTCAAGTCAGGGCTATAAGGCTGATGTTGCATTGATTCAATAGTTTGTGTGAACCCTCGTGTGCTACCTCACATTATATTACTGAAGGAGAATCCGCTTTAGGCTATTGGATTTGCTTTATTTTTCAAAAACTTCCGGCAAACCAATTTTCGTGTAACAATTATTGTATAAACATCTTTCTGTCGGTATTAACTTTTCAAGTGTTGACAAGTTATATATAAAGAGCTTGTGGCAGAGAAAATTCTATGATGAAATATCCAAGGCCGGAAGTATATAAGGCAACCCTCGTAGTATATCGTTCGTTGATTTGCCGTACCGTGCGCTTTTTATAATGCCCTTGAACCTGAAGAAGCTGTCTGTCGTAAAGTCCGTCAGTCCGTTAGTCCGTACGGCGCATTCTGCACTTGGAACTGCCGTTATATGACATTACGTCGTTTAGCAACTGTAACTACTATAACTGTGTATTTGTTTATTTCAGTGTTGTAATTGAAAATTCTACAGCACAAATTAAAGGATAATGCAGTTTACTTAAAGCGTATTCTCAATTGTTATTTATGAATTTTTGCCAGCTTATATTTGTTTGTTGTTCTTATTATTGTTGCTGTTTGTCGTTGGTGCTGTCGTCAGCATTCATCTGGATTTTGAGTAATTCGTAGTACTATAATATTTTTTATTCAAATTGTTTATTGTACTTGAGCGTGTATTTTAGTTATTAAGCTTGGACTACAAATGGAATTTCTATGCGTAAATATGAACAGTTTGTTTCCATAGAAGGATTGTTAATCAAACTGTAGCAGATGCTTTAAAAAAGAAACATTATTGTTTTTTAAACCATATCACAGTCTACTTTACGTAAATCTGGACTCTAGGCTGCACTGAAGCGTGCACTATTTTCAAGGTGATTAGAAAACTTGATTCAGGAGTAAGATTACGAATCGCAAAATTTGTTCTTGAGCACTTTAAAAACGTTGGAAGTTTCACATTAGATATTTTCGCGCCTTTACTTGCTCATCAGTAGTGTACTAGATTTAAAATCTTTTGTCATCCGCCAAAACCATCGACGGAGTAAGTTTGCGTAAGAACTCGTTTGGAAGTAATTTTCAGCAAACCAACAAGTCGGTGTTGATTTATGAATTTGGTTCAATAAGATTTTTGACAGTGTTTTGAAAGAATCCATAAAAAATACAAGTAACAAACAAGATTTGAAAATTCTTCCCAGCTTTTAAATTTAATATACACGTTTTACAAAATTATGATTGATGTGGAAATCAAAATCTGGGGTTTTTGTATAATGACTTTATCCTCTACTGCATACATTCATTTTTAGAAAGTAGCTGTGCTTTGTCTTATTCTACGAAGATACCTTATATCACTTTTATTTTTTTTTGGTTCTTTTAATTCTTCCAAATTTTACATCCATATTCAGATTTTTTAAACTTATACGTAAGTTTTTAATAGAATTGTATATTATAGAATTTGCATATTATTTTGATGTTTAAGAATTAAAAAAAAATATCAAATTTTTAAACAAAGTAAGCAGGTAGCAGAGCCTGTTAGTGTTAATAGGTTTCCATCATTAAAAGCTTTCATTTTAAAAAAAGGATCTCTTTAAATTCATGCACTGAAAAAATTTAGGAAAATTGTATTCAATGTCAAGAACGCTAAGATGAAAAATTCTGTATGTAATCCGCTTGTACTACATTTAAGAATACTTTTTTTTGCTTTGAGTAAAAATTTAGATTTTTTAATAAAAAATAATTTACAGTAGCAAACCAGAAATTTTGACAAACTTTGTTACAATGAAAAATACTTTTTATTAGTTTAAAATTTCTTGACTGAATAAAAAGCTCTTTAAACTATATGAAAACTCACTGCATCCTTGCATTAAGTAGTACCTCGACGATAATCCCTACTTGGAATTTGTTTAGATTTCTTGCGACATTCTTTATCTTTAAGTCAAATACTCTAACTTAATATGTACATTAAAAATTTTAAATCCACTTTGCTAGTGCTAAATAAATTGATTTATTTACTTTGTGCGTTTTTTAAACGACCAAACTGCCGTATGTCTGGTATAAGTTACGACATTTTTAATGTATTTTTCGAGAAACTTCTTGTCAAAACGTTTGCCAAAAGAGTTTTTCTTTTCGTTTATGATTTTGAAGAAATTTTCCGCGACTTTAAGCGCACGCTGCACAACGACGTTGATCGACTGATAAAAAGAACTGCGCCGAAATAAAAATTATATACACAAAAGGCGGTCCAACTAAGCCGAGCGCGCAAATGAAGATGATGATGTACACTATATACTTAGTATATATATTATATAGTATATGGATATATTAGGGGCTTTATCAGCGTGTGCCTCAAGCTGCTGTCGTTGGGGTTGTTCTCGGTGTCATCGTTTGGTGCTGGAAAAGTGCAAAAAATTGAACAGGGCAGCAATTGGGGAGCTAAAGCTATACATGTGTCAAACCATAAAATTCATTTAAATCATAATAAAATGTGCCGCTTATTTTTCTTTCTTCTATCTTTAAGATTGTGTGCGAATTTTCTTGAAGCGCCGAGTCTAGGTGCACGACGATATATTTGTCGTCATCGAATTTAAAGGGTAGCTTAGTCTGATAAAGAGACTGCAAATTTGTAGCTGTCTGTCTGGCTGTTTGGCAGTCAACATAAAACCAGTTTCATCTTTGTTCATTAAGCTTTGGGTAATAATGTGTGAAGCGGAACATTTGCAAGTTTGAATCATTTATACATTTAGGGTATTCACGCTTTGTGAGCACTTGAGCAGTTGAGCAGAAAGTGCTCAGGCTAAAGCGTGAATCCCTCCTGTCGATTTTTTGTGTTGAGTTGAGCACTTTTCTGCTTCTTGCCAGAGTTTGTTTACATTTGTAAATTGGTACAATTTACATTAAAATTAAAAAACCTGAATTAAAAATGCCGAGTCAAAGCATAAAATCTATTTAAACTAAACCTGTAGCTAAAGTAGCTATGTATTACATCGATTCGTATTATTTTATTGCTGCGAAAATTAAATAATTGCAGAGAAACCGTATTTGATTTTGTGCTTCCTCTTCTTGTGTTTGCTTACATTTCTTAATTGCTGCAAATTATCATCAATAGTTAAAATTTATATTTAAAAATGCCAAGACAGAGCGTAAAGTCTATGCTGCTTGAAGCTGTTGCTCAAATGGCTTTAGATGAAATCTATTTTATTGAAGGTTCGTCTGCTAAAACAAATTCATTGTTGAAAAACTAACTTTTGTATAATACAGATACAATGGGGTTGCGTGGCGACGCAAAAATTGATGAAGTTTTAGACAACTATCATGAGGACGCAAATGCAATTATACTCTCGCATCGCGGTGACCACTTCGATATCCCTAAGTCAATTGACTGGCGCCAGAACGGGCTGAAAAACAGTTCCAGCATATATTAAGCGTAGTACAGCCCCAGCATTTTCCAATTCTCATCTACTTGCGTTTACTCCAACAACAAGTAATTATGTCTAAATCACTTAATTTCGCATAAAAAAGCCACAACCTTTTTTACTTGCGCTAATACAATTTGATTATTTTAAATTTGGCGCTCTTCTTTTTTTAGCGAGTATAAGGTACTCGTTGCTTTTCATATCATGAAATGGCTAAAAAATGACAAATGCGTGCAGTGCTGAAAAGCCAGCGAATTACCATATTGTGCAACACTTTCTGCTCAAGTGCACAGCAAAAAGTAGACTAGGGTCTGGGTTGAGCACTTGAGCAGTTGAGACTTGAAACGCAGGGTTGTATTTCCCCATACATTTTGTTTTTGTAAAAGTGCTCAACTGCTCAAGTGCTCACAAAGCGTGAATACCCTAATTATTTCTATAGCTTGGCATATTTTCAGCTAATTCCTTTTATTTCAAAATTCTAATTATTTAACAAGTTACCAACAAATTTATACGACTAAAAAGATAGTCCATTTTTTTTTTAAATTAACATTTGGAAAATAAATAATTTTCTTAATGTTGAATGAAACTATGAAATATATATTTCTAGATTGAAAAAAATATTTAATTAATTTCAAAATATAGGATATATCTATTAAATGCATATATCGATAGCTCGAAAAATAATCGAAGTTTTGCACAAAAAGCATTCCACGCCAAAATTGCCAAAAATTTGTAAAGAAAACATAAAAAATTTAAAAATCTAATAGATTGATTTTAAATGTAACCCGCTTCACATATTTTTACCCCATTTTATGTTTATGCGCATATAACCAAACATTAATTGTTGGTACACTGTTTATTCATTTAGAAATCTTGTTAACCCTTTTATTTATACACATAATAATTGAATACATATTATTTTTAGATGCGCTGTGTGCCATGAAGTCATCTGACAATTTTGTTTAAACAAATTAAAAATTCACTCAAATCATATAATGATTGATTGATGATTGTAAATGGCAATTTGAGCTGTGTTTTGTCTGTGCCGAATTTGCTGACGATTTTCGTTGTCGTGTCGAGTATTTTTATTTTGTCGAGCTTTTATTCTTGTTTTTATTGTATTTTAATCATAACGTTTATTGTTTGTGTTCTGTAGACCATATTCTCTCCGACGCTGCTTCCCATGCATTGTGGCCAAAACAATTTGTTTTATTTTGGGTACATTTGCGTACTTTGACACTGTCATTTATATCAATCATTACATACTATTATATCAAACATTTGAAGTCTTATAAACTCAACCAAAAACTCAACCAATTTCCATTATATAAAATGATAAATAAACTGCAACCTAGCAATAACAAGCATTGCCTAAATTATGCAAAAAATTTGCCGCATTTCCTTGTCCATAAACACACACCGGTTTTGGCCAGTGCAAATAACAGTAAATTGCTTTAAACCTGTATAATTTCCTATATTGATAAACCATTGAAAGGTGACAATTATTTTGGTTCAGTGTTAACATTCTGTTAATTAACAGCAACTAGCATAATTGCCTACAAATTGGCTGTTAAATTACAGCGTAAAGCACCAGGAGTTAAAGCTGCGTTCAGACGTTTAATTGCCATTTAAGTATTTAAATAGTATATGTCAACTATATGATAATATGGTCTGACTCGGACCAAAGTCCGCACGATTATCTGGTTGTCTATCTCATCTAATTAATATATATTAATCGCCATTAGATTGGCCAGTTCTCCCGCAGTGAAGCGGACGACTTAATAGACAACACATTTGGAATAAACTCGAAAAATGCTTTTGCAGAGCTAAAACTTAGTAAATTTAATAATGCTAGCAAACATATCATTTGTACAACATTTTCGACGTATTTAGCATCTCCCTACCCTTGCCGTCCATATAAGGCGACATGGCGTATACGTAATTATTTAGAAGACAGTTTTCTAATTTAAAATTCTAATAAAAAAAAATAAGAGTGTTTCTATAACTATAGTAGCGTTGGTGTATATTATATATTAATTTGAATACAAGCTATTTCTTTGATAGATTTTTTCAATATAGCTAGTAAAATTTTACATTTTTTTTAGGTACATACTATTTGTTAACACCGCTTGTGCTCTCACAAATAATTTGCTTAAAGTCCTGTCTAAATCAGCTTCTGAACTCCTTTTTTAGACGAGCTATACATGACTGGATTAAATCTTTTTCAAAAAACAAACCAATTTATTATGCATGGGCAAATTTTGTCCAAAAGTGTTATTACGAAGGACACTAATTATATTTTGTGCCTACCAATGAAAACATAATAAATTAAGGGGTTATATAGAAAGTTGGGGCGAAAGAGTAATCTAAGTTCGTGATTTTTTAAAAGGGTTTTATGCAAATTTTATTGGAAAAAGCAAAACACAATGTTGTAGTAGTACTATTGAAGAAATAAAAACACTTTGAATTTCGAAAAAATGTTGAAAATTGTTGGAGCTATGGCCCATGCCCCACAGCGCTTTTTTTTGCAGAGGCTTGCGGTGAACGTTCTCCAAGGCGAACCGCTCAACTGAAATCAAAAAAGTAAAAAAAATTATTTTAGAAAAATGTATTCTGGTGTACTTGAACGATTCGGTTTCCCAATTTATTTTTTTTTTTTCAATAAAAAAAACCGCGTTGACAGAAAAAATCTATCTATTTGTTTGGTGGTCAAAATTTCAAAAAAAAATTCATTGCAAAAAATTCAAAATTTTCAGTTGAAAAATGAATTGTTCAAGTACACGAGATCGTAAATACGAATATTTAAAAAAAAATTTTGAAAATCGGTTGAAAAGTTTTTGAGAAATCACTTTCACCGCAACAGTACTTTTGAAAAAAAAAACGCATTCCGAGATAATCGCGTTTAAAGTTTTGTGTCAATTTCATAATGGATAGGACCAGCGCGCTGCAAACCGCTGTAATTTGAAAGCCAGTGATCCGATCTGGATGAAATTTTGCGCAGATATTTTCGAAAGTATGTATTTTCAGAATATGCAAACGAAAAATTTTTGATTTTTCGAGCCCCAACTTTGCGTATAACCCCTTAAGTCGAGAAACGGCTTTGTAGTTTTCCAAAATATTTTCCATAAGGATCACTTCACCTTTTTATGCGATTCAACCAATTCTCAAAAAAAATGTTTCACTTTGATCGCAGCTTATTGTATAACAATCAACTTAATCAGGACTGTACTGCGGAAGCTCTATCAATTCGATATTTTCAGCGCTCAAACTATCTCGGTTAGTTCTCCTTATTTGACTTAGTGCATTTAATAAAAAATGCTTATATACTATTCAAAATTGACCATCCTACGCTAACCGGGTATTCCGAAGAACCAGGCGATCATTGGCTTCGAAGTGCTTTGCTCGCGAACAACTGTTGCTGGGTTTGGTACGTCTTAGTAGACCCTTACTGTGGAATGTGGTTTTGTTTAGCTTCAAGATTCGTCGCTTGTCACGATCTTAGAAACGTCTTCTAAAGATCGACCAGTTATGCGGTGTCCAACGCGAATAAATCTTTTTGGCGGCCAAATGTTCAAGTAATATTGTATGTATTGTATGCTGGTGGAACTAATGCCCAGGGAGTCTAGTCTCGTCATAATCAAAAAATTCCGAGCTAAGTGATATTTACACTATTCTAATGTAATACTTACTATTCAGTGTATATTTTGGGGTGTAGAGGTTGGTTCCCATTTATGTCTGCGATGTAATGAATGCTCAACTATTTAAGGGGCAGTGAACTTAAGATTTTGTGGGGTTTGTGCGACGATATGAGTAACAATTTGTATTCTTTCGTTTCCGTTTTTATTTATTTATTTATTTTTTTAAATCTATAAATAAACAGAGAAAATAAAATAGTTTTTTGTTGATTTAATACTTTTTATTATTCAAGATTTTACCAATGTAACACAATGGCTATAAATTAGTTATACGAAAATTATCCGCATTTCTTCAGCTATTGTTAGAAGCTTGTGTCTACGTATAAACACCTGCAGATAATGTACTGCCCTTTCCTTTAAGCAGAATTTCCTGTTTGTAGCCTTGCTGTTAAAACTTTGTCATAAGTACTTATAAAAACACAACTTTATTACAATTTAAAAGTTTTAGTCAGAAAGTAACTATTATAGACGGCTCTCCCGCACCTTCACAAGCCAACTGCATCAAAATTCGACTGGGTATTAATATTTGAGGCAGGTGCATTAACCAGGGACATATAGGCATTTTGTCGATACGACCCACCACTCACTTCAATGAGTTTAACGAGATTATTAATGGAAAAGACAGAAAGAGATATTTTAAAATGTATTTTCAAATTAGGCTTAATGCACATTTAACATTTTTTTTTTTTTTCAAAATTGAAAGTTGTGTAGTTCAGGATATTGAATAAGCTACATTGTGTAAAAATTTCAGATCGATACAAAGGTATCGTCAGGTAGATTGATCTCCCAGCAAAAAATGCCAAATTCGCGATTATCGATTCTTTTGGGGTGAATCCGGATGTGTCCATACTTACTTGCTAATAATTTCTGAAGAGAACCAGTTTAACCTCACAGAAATGGTTCGTTTCATCTTAATGTATTCAGTCTAATTAATGAGTTTTAAAAAAATTTTATAAGTTAGCATCGACAAAAAAAAAGGTTTTTGTTGTAGTATTTTTATTTAAATTGAATATTTAGTAATGAGACAGTAAAAAATATATACCACTTTCATTTCAAAATTCATTTTGAAGTTTTGCTTTCCAACTAATTTGAGATAAAAAATCATTTTTTTTCGATATATTGTTTTTGGTTGCAAAAATGATTTTTGAAAAATCTTCAGTACAGAAAAATTGTTGCTGTGCTTTATTTTAAAGCTTATTAAATTAAACAAACAATTACGAATAAATTTTTATATAAAAAGCGAGCCGTAAATAAGACGTCAATAAGAAATTTTGTATGAATAAAATATACGCAGTTTAATAAACTACCTACATTTGGAATAAAAAAATTGAAATCCGTTTATTAAAACTGAATTTTTATTTGTTTTTTCTCATTATTTGTTTAATTTTTTTTTAAATATCTTAAATCGTTCCATGGAATAATTGTTCCGACTGCACTGTTAAAGCCCGACATTTTCTACGGAGTAAAATAAAAATGTGTTCCTTAAACAGATCGTCGTAAAAAATGATATGTACATATTTATTGTTATAATACAGCTTTTAAAAAAAATGTTGTAGAAGCTAACTCTGCTCTCTTGTTGTCTTCACCATTGAGCAAGCTTAGAATTTCGTTTCCAGTTTCAGACTCGCAATTTGTAAAAAGGTTTGGGAGGAAAGTTTCTTGCAGTTTCTTGCAGTAACTAGAGCATAATACATATTATCTGACAAAATTCCAAGGTATTATCACTAATTATCTTCGAAAAACAGGCACACAGTTTTTCATTGTCTGAACGTAACTGCAACATAATTTCCATTACTTGGCTGTTAACTTACGTTACAGCAAATAATTACCTATTAAGTAATTATTGTTACAGTAATGTAAAAAATCTCTGTTATTTAACATTAGCGCGTGCTTGACGTAGCCCGGTATTATTAAGATTTCCATTAATTAAAAACACGTACAGTTCGAATTTTAACATACATTTATTGTAATTCACATCACACCCACAAAATCGCTGACATTTCTCACTAACAAAGTAGAAGGGTGTTAATTATCGAAACATCGCATGCAACAATTTGTTGCAGCTGTTTGTTGGCCATTTAAATTGTTTAACGACTTGGCTATTAACTATTTTCATTGTTGAATAGGGACAGGAAACTCTCTGGCGCATGTGAAAATACACATGCCTAAACAATGAGTGCCTCGAGCGTGAGCTTTAATAAACAAATTTTGATATACTACCTATAGTACTTACTTAAAAGTATTTAAAACTATTTTTCTGTACTTTTTAGCTGCTATTCCCCTTGCAATTCAGTGAAATGTTGGGTAAAGTTGATGTCGTGGCTAATGTGGAGGGTGGTGGTCCATCCGGTCAAGCTGGCGCTATACGCTGGGGCATTGCAATGAGTGTGCGCAGTTTTGTTGATCAAGAGATGATTGAGTCTATGCGTTTGGGTAAGTGCGGTTCAGCGGCAGAACGCTCGCTTTAAACAGTCTGATATCCTCTTATTATGACTAATTGTTTGTATACCATGCAGCTGGCCTACTGACACGTGACTATAGAAGACGCGAGCGTAAGAAGTTCGGACAGGAAGGCGCACGCCGCAAATACACGTGGAAGAAGCGCTAAGCGGCATATTTTGACGGTCAAGTACAAAAGCTTTTAAGTGCTCATTATATGTTCAATAAAACTCTATTAAATGCTAAATATACAAAACTGGCGTACTACATTTGGTCCAATGGCTTCAGTCCCAGCAGTTCCATGCCCTGTTTTAGCGTACTCTTTGCCCTTTGGAACAGTAGCAGACGCTGAGCTTGCTTATGGGTGCAGGTTTCTTGCTTGATGGGTAACCGTTTCAAGGCTCGACTGGTGGCATTACTGCAAATAAAACAATCGGAATTTTAGTGGATGTTCAAAAAAAAGAATCCTTAAGATACGGCTTTTTCTGTTTTTTTTCGATTATCGAAATTAGGAGCCATCATGTAATTGCATATCATGCTGACCGTCTATTAAATCTTTTTTAATACTCACCAAAGTCCAAACAAATAATTGACCAATATACACGCCTCGAGCTTCTCCTTAGACTGCCATACGCTTTGTTCAAAGCGTGCCAGCTCATATAAAAGAGCAAGTGCATCCTGCTCGTTGATAAAATAGGCCCAACTTGGCTCAACATCCGCCAGCGGTATATGTGCAAAATTGGAAAGCAAACTATGTAGCCTACAGTGAGTATATTGCAGCTTAATGCCCGTATCGCCATTCATTTGCAATGCCCTTTGCCAGTTGAACTTATGATCTCGCTGCCGGCGTTGCTTTAAAACATTAACTAAGACTGCTGAGACGCCCAGTATATCACACACATGCTCATCATCCAAAGTGACATTGGATTTTGTTGCTGTAAATATATAAAAAAAATAATAATGGAGTGCACGGAGATCTTCTCCAGCTCTTGCTTACTGGTGCTGGTAGCTCGTTTTTCCCGCATCATGTCACGTGCTTCATCAAGAACATCACGTAGAAAAATGGCGTTACCCTTGCGTGTGCTCATGCCATGTATGCGACCAAATTTCACATGCTTTAACTTGTCCAAACTAAGTTTAGGTTGGAGCGCCGATGCTGTCTTAAATACAGCATTAAAATGATCCGTTTGACTATTGTCCACTACATAGAGTATTCTTGAGAAATGGAGGCGTGAGTGGCGCTCTAGCAGTGCGGCTATATCACGAGCCAAATACAATGTGGAGCCGTCACTTTTGATGACAGGCACACGACGATTATCTACGACAACGATTTCCCGTCCATCCACCTCGCGTTGAAGCAAGTCTGCAGCTCTGAGTTTCTCAAGAACTTCACTTATTTGGCGCTGCGAGTACTGCGATTCCCATTCGTAGCTATCAAAGTGTACGCCCAAACGTTCATAGACACCTGCCAACTCTTGTACAGTGTATTTGCGGTATTCCTGCCATCGAGTGGTCAAGGCGGCGTTCCCGCCCGTTTCCATTTTCGTAAATATGTGGCGCGCACGTTGAGATAGTTCCGTATCTTTGTCTGCAGCTTCGTTGGCCGCAACATAGGCATTGTATAATGTTTCAATGGGCGCAGCACGCATTTGTGCATCATTAATACCCATTAGCTCTACGCCAAGTGCCAACAAGCCAAATTGAGTGCCCCAGTCGCCCAGATAGTTAAGGCGTGTAGTGCGATAGCCCAAATGCTGATGTAAATTGGCTAGCACATTGCCAATAATTGTAGAGCGCAAATGACCCATATGAAAGGGCTTGGCTATGTTCGGCGAGCTGTACTCCACAACAATGTGTTCCATTTTCGCATCAGTCATTGTGATTGGTACTTCCGTTTTCAGTAACTGAGCTGTAAATGTATCGGGTTGGAGCTGAAATTCCACTTTGGCTGGAATGTGACCAGCGCTAGGCACAACGCGCACTTGATCTACATAAGTAGAATCAAAACTTAGGGCTTTGACAGACTGCAGTAGCTCCCGTTCCTGTTGTGCAACCAAAGCCGGCAAGTTCCATTGTAACATGGGCCGATTGATGCCATTTTGTTGTGTTTTTGAGGGCACCTCCAGTGAACAGTAAATGTTCTTTACTTGCGGCAGCTGTGTCAACTAAAAAAAATTACTTTTATTTTTTCATTTCATCAAATTTTGTTTTATTAACAAATTACCCGCTCACAAATTGCGCGACGTATGCGGCTGGTCATTTTAATTTTTAGTGATATGTGGCAACGCCAGTGAATCAGTGCTGTAAAGCGAGTATTAAAATCAGCTGTTGTGCTGGGGTCAGCAAGTGCAGTATCACAAAGCAAATGTTTATTGTTGTTGAGCTTGGTTGTGTTTTATAAATATTTTATATTAAAATGCACCAAGCTTATAATGTGCATTCCGTTTTAAAACAAGGGGTACAAATAGAGTCTATAGCTGCTTATGGTAGGTACAATTGCATAAAATATGCATTCAAAGTCTTAATCTTGAATTCCATTAGGCAATCATGTTATATTGGGCACCCGGAGCGGTCAGCTCATCATGTACTCCGTGGATCAGCAGACTGGAATCGATATGCTTATGTTCAATAAGAACTTTAGCAAAAAGGCCATCACACAAATGGAAGTGATTGCTGCCGAGAATTTGCTTTTTGTTTTAACAGACAACATGATTCATGTTTGCGATATCAGTCGAGTCGAGAGCAACTTCGCCTTTATACATAGTTCAGCAGATACTAAAGGCTGCACTCTGTTTGCAGTGGATGTTAGCACGCCTAAATCTACGACCGGTGAATTGGTTACGGTTATACGCGTATGTTGCGCCATTAAGCGGCGCCTTCAGTTTTATTATTGGAAAATGAATGCACTCAAGTCACCACTATATAGCATCGAACTTAAGGATGTACCAAAAGCATTGTGCTGGATCGATGATGTAGTGTGTGTGGGCTACAAAGACGAATATGTGCTCTATAACGTAAGTTTATCATATGTAAATAGCTTTTGATACAATTCTATTTTGATACCAAAAGCAATTTGCATAAAACTTGTAACTTTAGTTAAGAATTTATTCAATTTCAGATAGCATCCAATCCGCCGGATAAGCATGATCTTATTGTGACATCTTCCACATTCAGCATGGATCCTTGTATTTGCATTATTCGCAATAATCTACTTGGTGTTTCAAAAGATGATTACCTAATAGCTATTGATCCCAATCAATATATCAAAGCAAAGGACTCTAAGCAGGGTGTTTCGGAAGCAGGCTTAGATAATAAGAGCACACTAAAGCCTATTCTGTGGACAAGTCCTTTGTTGGATTTGGGTAATTTTGTAATCATATCATTCACTTCAAAATGAAATACTCTAATGTACATAGTCTGGGACGAGCCCTATGCCGTGGGTCGCCTTAACAGCACTGTTGAAGTGCGCAGCCTGATGGGCAAGGATACCTTGGTGCAGACCATACCCGAGTTACAAAAAACCAAGTTTCTAGTGCGCTCTGAAAAAGGAACCATATTTGCAGCTGCCTCATCTGAGTTATGGTGCCTTCGTCTAGTTGACATACAAACCCAGCGCCAGCAATTGCTGCAACAAAAGAAATTCCAATTGGCCATAGAATTGTCGGTATGTTTATTTTTCCGGTAGTTTAAACAACACTTTCCTAAAATATTTAGTCAATTGGCAGGAAATTTCCGAAGAACATGTCGAGGTAAAGGCCCAAACTATACGTCAAATACACATGCTGAACGCCAAGGAGCTCTTTACCAAAAATCAATTTTCGGAGGCAATGAAAGAGTTTGAAAAGGCAGCCATTGATCCATATGACGTAATACGCTTGTTTCCCTCTTTAGTACCGGAGCACAAATCAGCTCTAGAGGATCTCACAGTGCCTACGGTGAATGCTCCACAATTAGAAGACCGAGACTTGGAGAATGCTCTCATGGCGCTAATTGAATTTCTTATAAGTGCACGCCAGAAGGAAGTAGTCAAACTTCGTGATACCAAAAGCAGTTCCAAATCGCTACTTGAAATTATAGACACGACGTTGCTAAAGTGTTATTTGCAAATTAATGATTCCCTAGTGGCACCGCTGTTACGTTTAAGGCAATGCCATTTTGAGGAGTCAGAAAAATCGCTGAAGAAATATGATAAAATTTCGGAGCTTATTATACTTTATCAATCAAATGGAAAGCACGAAAAGGCCTTAAGATTACTTAAGTCCCAGGCAGGCATTGAAGGTTCGGTGTTGCAGGGCCGAAAACGCACTATACGTTATTTGCAAGAGCTGGGTGCAGATCACTTGCCCCTCATATTTGAATTTGCTGATTGGGTTTTGAAGGAGCAACCTCAAGAGGGTCTCTCCATATTCACGGATAAACTTATTGAAGTGGAGAACTTGCCACGTGCAAATGTCTTGGACTTTTTGATAAGCAAGCACAAAAGCTTGGTTATTCCCTATTTGGAGCATATTATTTATGTCTGGGATGATACAAATACTTTGCGTCATAATGCGTTGATCAAGCAGTATCGTGAGCAGGTGCAGCGTCTAATGGAACAAAACGCGCAGGGGTGGGTTAAGGTAACTCAATAAGGCTTCATTAATAATATTAAAATGTCTGTTTCTTACAGTCAGCCAACTCCAGAGCTATTGCCATTACGAGAAAAGCTTTATAAGCTGCTCGATGAATCCAATAACTATTCACCTGATCGTGTGTTGGAAGACTTTCCTACCACAGTATTGCTAGAGGAGCGCGCCTTGATCCTAGGTCGTCTCAAGAAACACGAGAAGGTGCTAGCCATATATGTACAAGTTCTCGGGGACGTTGATAAGGCAAAAGCTTACTGCGAGGCGAACTATGAGCATGACAAGGATATTTTCCATACGCTTTTGAAGACCATCCTAAGTCCATTAATGCAGCCGCCCTATGAGGGTGTTAAAATGCACCCAGATTTTCTGTTACCCAACCGTGAGGTGGCTCTAGATATACTCAACAAATATGCCACCAAAATAAATCCATCAAAAATATTTGCAGTAAGTTTTAAGCAACTTTTTTTTTCGTACCTAACTTACTTTTGTCTTTGCTAGTACCTACCTGACGATCTGCCTATGAACCAGCTTAAAAACTACATGGAAAAGGTTCTTCGCAAGCAATTGGCTGAACAGCATCAGGCTCAAATGATGCGAGGACTACTGGAAGCTGAAGTAACGCGTCTAAAGGAAGCTGTTGCTGAACAGGAACAAATTTGTTTTGAGTTAAACGAATCTAGCATATGTCCGGAATGTAAAAAACGTTTTGCCAGCCAAAGTGCCTTTGTGCGTTATCCCAATGGACAGATCGTGCATCTAGCCTGTCACGACCGCATTGCACGGGCAGCCGTGCAATCATAAGCAAACATATGATACATAACTTTTTTTTATATACTACATAATACTAATCTCTTGTGGTATGATTGTGGACTAGTGGCTGAGCCCAAGTACGCTTATTATATATATATATTTTTTATCCTATATACAATGATTTTTACATTAATAGCGACTTAGGCAGTCTCCTCGCTGCCATCGAGCAGACTATCGCCACCATCCAGCGAGTCATTGCATATGGATAAATCTGATTCGGAGGGTGCACGACTCAATTGACCGCGCAGCTGCGGCAATGATTGCTTGCTATCCTCATTGTCCTCTAGGCTGGGCGAGGACATGACTGTAGCGGCCGCATTGGACAGCTCGCTGGCGGGCACGGCAGACGTAGCCTGCGTTGTGCTTGTTGTTGTTGCAGCACCTGGCAACTGACCTTGTCGTATCAGCGCTAAACGTTGTTGAGTCAGTTCCAAATGATGTTTGCGCCATTTGATGCGTCGATTTTGAAACCACACCTTAACCTGCGCCTCAGTAAGCTGCAGCGTGTGTGCCAAGTACAAGCGTTCTGGTCCAACCATATACTGCTGGCGTTCAAATTCCGCCTCCAGGCTTTCCAACTGTGAAGCTGTGAAAATGGTGCGCACGCGTTTGTTCTTCAAGGAACTTTTCTTATTGGACTCTGTAAAGAAATTAAAAAAACGGAAACGGAAATTATGTTGTGAGCTTTTTAAAAAGGTCAACTAAAGCCTACCTGACTTGAGCTTCTCGCGCTGAAAGTTTAGCGAAGCCTGCTGCGCATGATGCTGATGCAGTTGTTGTAAGCTCTGCAGTGCCGAAGGAGCACCCACGCTGGCAGCAGCAGCAACCGCTACGGCAGCAGCAAAATTGGCGCGCTGATGTGAATGGCCGCCATGTTGCTGTTGCAACGTTGGTAAATATCGATTAACCAGGGCTGGAGGAGCAGCATTGCTGCTGCTATCACAATTGAAATTATTTACATTTTGACTGTTGTTATTGTTATAATTGCTATAGCACTTGCTATTGTTGTTGTCCTGGTCAGTACCGTCTATGGCGGCGTCAATTCCACTGCCGACGCCGCCGCCATTAAGCGATAAATTAATAGCATTATTATAATCCTTCCGTTGACTTTCAATGGCGCTTTGCTGCAAACCCAAAATGGCGGCTATTGTAAATGACTTGCCCACATCGAGGGAGGTATGCGCCGCAGCCGCCTCTATAAGATGCGCATGCGACGTCGCAGTTGATGCCTGCTGTTGTGGGTGGTGTTGGTGCGGGTGATGCTGCTGGTGGTGGTTATTGTTGTTAATTTGCGACTGTGTGTGTGCGGGTGTGAGTTGCTGTTGTTGTTGTTGTGGGTGTTGCTGCTGCTGTTGCTCCATTTGATATGAACTTTGACCGGCTGACGACGCTGCGGCTGCCGCTGCTGCAGCGGCCAATGCTGCCGTTGGCAATCCATGCGGTTGCACAACGCCATGATGACCATGGCCGCCATGTGCCGCATTCGCTTGTGTGTTATGCAATGCCAGAAAGTGTGACAAAGGATTTGCGTGATATTTGGAAGGATTCTGCAACATGCTTCAAATTTGACACTTGTCGCTTAACACCTTGTTGGCTGCTTGGTTGCTGCTCGACTACTATGTCTGGCTTGTAGTAGTAGTATCTTCAAGTGCACGCTCTGGAAATTGCACACAAAACACAAGAGAAATGTTAATTGTCCGGACTAATGTCAACGACTTGCTATCTCCTATTGTCTCTTGAACTTTTAGATGATTATGCTGCAATTAAGTGGCTATGTGGTCAGTGTGCTTAACCAGGCGTCGGACGCGTGAAATCTGAGCAGGCTATGCATAGTTATGCAGCGTGAAGCAGACAAATGCGACGAGGGCAGTTTGGTTAGTCAGTGTCTCTTTAAAATTTACTCTTCCCAGGAGTTTTATAGGATAGCACCGTGATGGTATGACTGTTACTCTTGTCCACTTATTTTATAAAATGAAATAAATTCAAAAATATTTAGGAGAATCTTAATTTTTAGATCTTTGTGTCCCTCGGCATTTGACATATACCATGGAGCGTGAACAATGTTTGTCAAAGTTTTGGATTGCTAACGCTGTAGGATATGTCCAAATAGGTTTTAGAACGCCCTTATAAAATCTAAATTTTTTTTTGAGGCTATCATTTATCTCAAAGAAATATCTGTGCAAATTTCCTAAGCAAAAACTCCATAATGTAAATGTAGATATCATGTCGAGCACAAAAGCTCCATAGAACGAAAATCATATTACCCAAAAGTTTCAAAATAAAATGATTTTTTTTTGCAGATTATAGATATTTCCAAACGTATATAATTAATTTTTTCTTTTAAACATTTCAATTTCCCGCTACTTATCCGGGCGAGCGACAACCCTAGATGCCGATCCTATATTTTTAATATCGATCAGGATCGATAACGATATTTGTACTCTCGATGTTGAGTCGATCTGACACCAAGCTGTCTAGTATCAGTACCAAGCTAAATTTTGTTTTTAGTGATAAAAGTAATAATTCAAATAACGGATAATTCGACTTGATATATGAGCAGCAAGGAGTACGGTAGATTCGATAAATTCAAAGAGTAAAAATTCCACTTATTTATCAAACTGCCCTCGTACATGTGTGGACATCTACATACGGGTCATCAAAGGAACTAACACGACTGGACTGACATAGCATCCGTTTAGAACTTGCAACAATTGACTGCAACAACAATAAACATTTGCAACAACAGGTTAAGCAGCTAGCTGCAAATGACCACAGCTACACACACACGCATACACTTGGGCCAAGTGCATTTACTTAATTGCAATATTATCTCTCATTCACACACACTCACTCTTTCCTCTTGTCGCACTGAAAATTTGATACCTTAATTGAGACTTTGTCACTTTGGGCCAGTTTGGTGCATTATTACTTGGCTCTGAAGCTTGTTTGGCTATTAATGTTGTTGGAGTAGTTGTTGTTGTTCTTGTTGCAGCAGAGAAATGCAAATATGCAACACTTTGGCAACAACAATGGCAAATATGCTCATTTAGGTTTTCTTGGTTACATTAAAATAATGAAATGCTAGATAAAATTAGCTTCATTATGTATGGTATTTAGACCAACAAGACAAATTAAAGGTTAACTGACAGCAGAGCAGATAATTTAAAGTGTTAATTTTGACACTTGGCTGTATTTAGCTCAAATTTGAAAACTAAACTAAATTGGAGCTCGTTAACCCATTTTGGTTTAGACAGGTATGTAATGGACTTACGTCTTTACGTCCTGTACTCAAAGAGTAGGCACACAAAAAAATGGTGAGTGTAGCATGTAGAGAAAATCGAGTCGATTAAACCATGTTCCTCTGTCCATATTATCTGTTTTTCAAACTAAATAAGATCAATAGTGGCAAATTTTGTCACAAGGTGACGCTTATGATCACGTTCTTCACTTGCTCACATTTCATTATATTGGATCCTTGTACCCCGTAGGGGAGGGTCAAAATTTTCTTAAATTCGGGAATTACGGGAATTATTTATCTCGAAAGTTGTTTAATCAAAAGCACGCTTTCCACTGCCAGGCTGATGAGAGCTGGAGTACCTCAAGAAAGCGTTCTTGCGCCGCTTCTTTACAACCTGTACACTGCCGACATCCCTACCCCAATGGAGTTAATGCAGGCTGTTGTGAACGACAAAATGCTAATCGCTTCATACGCTGACGACCTGGCAATATTTTACACATCATCCTGCGAGTATGAAGCAACTGACGGGATACAAGAATACATCCACCTGCTTGAGAGCTGGGCTCGCAGGTGGAATGTTACCTTAAATCCGGCCAAATGTCAGTCGGCTTTATATACTTTAAAAAGGAAGACTCCACCTGCAGTATGGCTAGATGGCCAGCCCCTCATCATTCAAAGTGAAGCGAAATATCTTGGGGTGATACTCGACAAGCGGCTAACATTTCGATCACACATTAACCAAACGATCAAAGTTGTCGCTTTGAAATGACCAAAATGTACTGGCTGCTAAATAAAAAAAGTCCTCTTCCTCTACGGTGTAAAAGAGCGCTTTATAACACAATAGTGGCACCTACTTGGAGGTACGCTATCCAGATCTGGGGTATGGCGGCTCGCTCGAATCGCTTACGTATACAGACGTTCCAAAATAAGGCATTGCGGCTTATTACTGGTTGCGATTAGTACGTAAGGAATTCGAGCGAGCCGCCATACCCCAGATCTGGATACCGTGGAAATCCAAATCAACAAGCACGTTAGCCGATACAACGAGCGTCTAACCAGACACACAAATAGGCTGGCGAAAAACTTACTCAATGATAACCCAGTAACAAGATTAAAAAGGCGATCGTTGATAAATTTAATTCCCTAACTCCAACATTGTTATAACGGCCTGATTTGGCCTTAAGGCAGTTCATGCCCAATGATGGCTCCAGCTGCATCCTGGATTGGCGACAATAAAACATATGATAAATGCAATATATAAAAATACATGAATTTTCGAGTTTTTGCAATAAATAAATAAATTAAAAAAAAAAAAAAAGTTGTTTAAGAATTATAAAATTTGCACCCCTTTTGCATTGAAACCTCTCTAAAACCTAGCTACAGTTGAACTTCTCTAAAAGGAACTTCTCCCTATAACGCTTTTCTAACTCCCCTGCCCGTACAATATTTTGATCACCTTATAAATAAATCTTTATATATATAAATATATAGCGTTTTGTTTTTTTTTTTTTGCAACGAATATGTTTTGTAATAGATGGACAGTAACTCCGAATGGCGTATTTTTTTAAATAATTTTTCGTTACTCATTTGAATTGAATTTTATATGAAAAAAATATAAAATTAATATTTTGGGCCTTCCAAAGATAAAAAATACAGAAAACAAGAATAAACCAACATTTATGTCGTACATTGTTCATTGTATTTTTTTCGAACGTTTTTAGAAACAAGGAGCGTAACGTTTAATGTGTTTGAATCCTTAATATTCTTTTGAGAAGATTTTGTTAACCCTGGACACACAATGTTAGTCGGATAGACTAAAATCATTTTTGTTTTTTGTGATTTTGCAATAATAGGCCTTTTGCTTTTGTATGAATAAATTGTTTAAAAAACGAAAAAAGCTAAAAGTATATCTTAATCCTTTTTTTTTTGAAAGCATAAAGTTTGATATTCAATTAACCATTAAATGATTTGGGATTAGAGTTGTAAACAATTAAAAATCGTATAAGTCGATACGACCAACATATGGCCAAACGTATAAAAAAATAACGTGTGATCAGCAGGGTTAATGGAACACAATTAAAAAATGTGTTCTAAACATAAATTATTGATTTCTTTAAATATTTATTTTTTTTTTTTTTTATTTTATTTGAGGGGTACAACTAAGTTCAGTTGACCTTATATTATAAAAAAAGTATAATTTATTTAGAAAAGAAAATAGAGCGAGGAAATTGATATGAACTAATCTGCGTCTCTAGCCCGAGGGGTGAACTTTTTAATGATATGCACCAACTCACATCAAGAACTGGCCAGACACTTGGATTTACAATATAAAAGTTGAAACAAGGAAGCAAGATAAAAATTAAACATTATATCACAAAAAGAGCCAATGGATCACCGTTCACCAAGTGGGTGACTCATAATATAGGATTGGTCAAGGATGCTCGAAGTGGCAAGTCAAGGTGACTTAAGATAAAAGTTATTATAGTTAGAGCATAAGACACGGAAAGGATCGTGCAAAGCATAATTTGATCTACAAAATTGTAAGGCTAAGGGTCGAAAATTACGAGTTAGTCTGGATGGTATGACAAAAGTAACTTTGCTAAGAAGTACATTGGAATCGATAAGACCGAGTAACAGTTTATGCAAGAATAAAACGCCGTGGCATGTTCTGCGATGATTTAAGGAAGGCAACTTTATAAGGCGAAGTCTATCAGAATATGGCGGCAGTCGGATATTTGGGTCCCAGTTTAAGCCAAAACTATACTATTAAAAATATATAATTTCAGTGTAACGAATTTTTTATATGAGGAAACTTGGTGTGAATAATTTTCAATTTCAAACCTATTTTTGTTGGAAACGAAGCGGGGTGTCTGCCCTGGTCCTTGGATCAGCCCCGCTACATTTTTTCTTTTTCTTTTCAAAAATGGTTAACACTTGTATAAAAATATAAATAATAAATAAATTCCAATACAAACTGCTGCTGACTTAAACACAGCTTATTCGAAATCACTTGAGTAGCGGAATCCAAATCTTTTGTTTTTTTTTTATATTGAGAATTAAAGATCCGATCGGAGCGTACTGCAGTTCAAATAATAGTAAATCAATTTCCTATTGATTTCAGTCAAACAGTTTCAGACTACTGCGAACTAATTAAATACAAAATTTGTAGTGTCGAAAATTAATTGTCCGGACGCCTTGGTAGAAGTAAAATTGTTTGCGAAACGAAATTTTTCCAAATAAAGTACTTTTAAGGTAAGGGCCTTCAAATGAATTAGAGTAAGTTAAATTTGAGTTCAAGTTAGTATCAAAGTTTCAATAGTATCAAAGATGAGTCAGTAAAGTTATTTAAGACCCTTACTGTTAATAACTGTCGATATCAACTTCCTTTCTTTCAACTCGCCAAATCAAAATTCGAGAAACCGTGCAAAATATTTTGGAAAAGGACAACCAAGTGGCAATGTATTTTTGGTGCTTCTCTTCTTGTCAACACAAGAGTATCTGAGTATTGAACTTAAGATACACCAAAGAAGAAAGTTCATTAACATAAAAATAGTAAAGTATATGTAGGCATATTTAGGCATATTCAGACATTTTCTACAAATCATCTCACAATGCTTCAACATATTTATGGAGCAAGAAGGCCTTGTCATATGTTATTTATTAATATAATAATAAGATGTTATTATTTGAAATCGTTGTTTGAAGACATTTATGAGAAGATTATATTAACAAAATGATTATTACATTTTTATATTTTGCTAAAACCGGAAGAAAATGTTTACCTCTCCTTTGACATAAGAGAAATGAGATAGTGGCAAAGTATACCCACAGTTTTTTCTTAAATACGCAATACTAAGATGGCCAACATATTTTTCAAAGTATCGAAAAGTTTTTTAACAAAAAAGGAAACAATTTTAACAAAAAATATAATGCCTTTTGTTATAGAATCATTTGATGATCTGGGAAAATAGGAAACAGTCGTTTTGTGGTATATTTATACCCTGTACCGTATGGTACAAAGGGTATATTGTGTTTGTGCAAGCCGAAAATGTATGTAACGTACAGAAGGAGAAGTCGGAGACCCCCCAAAGTTACCTAAAGTATGATCAGAGTGACTAGAGAAGTCGATATACCCATGTCCGTATGTCCGTCTGTCCGTATGAACGCCTAGATCTCAGAGATGGTAAGAGCTAGAGCAACCAAACTTTCAGATAAGATCCCTTATTAATCCATAGGAGACAAGTTTATTTTATTTTTTTGATATCGGGACTACATTTTATAGCTCCCATAGGGGTGTTTCAGAGGACCTCGAAAAAAAGCAAAAGTTTTAGATGGATAATTCGTTTGCTTATGAAGATATCATAACCAAATTTGGAAATCTGAAGTTTTTTAGACACCCCCAGCACTGTACCAAATTTTATCAAAATCGGTTGACTATATCATATAGGTCCCATAGGATCGATCGGTCGAAAATTTGTTTTTTGTACGAAATTCGTTGTGTTTCGTTTGTTTGTGAAGATATTGTAACCAAATTTGACATTAAGAAGTTTTTTAGAGTTCCCAAGCACTATACCAAATTTGATCAAAATCGGTTGACTATATCATATAGCTCCCATAGGACCAATCGGTCAAAAAATCGTGTATTGTACAAAATTCGTTGTGTTTCGTTTATTTGTAAAGATATTGTAACCAAATTTGGCATTCAGAAGTTTTTTGGAGATGTTCAACACTGTACCAAATTTTATCAAAATCGGTTGACTATATAATATAGCTCCCATAGGACCAATCGGTCAAAAAAACGTTTTTTGCACAAAATTCGTTGTGTTTCGTTTGTTTGTGAAGATATTGTAACCAAATTTGGCATTCAGAAGTTTTTTGAAGATCTTCAACACTGTACCAAATTTTATCAAAATCGGTTGACTATATAATATAGCTCCCATAGGACCAATCGGTCAAAAAAACGTTTTTTGCACAAAATTCGTTGTGTTTCGTTTGTTTGTGAAGATATTGTAACCAAATTTGGCATTCAGAAGTTTTTTAGAGATCTTCAACACTGTACCAAATTTTATCAAAATCGGTTGACTATATCATATAGCTGCCATAGGGCCGATCGGTCGAAAAAAAGTTTTTGATTAAAACTTCGTCTGTTTTTGGTTGTTTATGAAGGTATCATAATCTAATTTGGCAATAAAATGTCTTTTGGTGTTCGTAAGCAATTTACCGGATTTTATTGCAAGCAGTGGTACAGGGTATCCCAAAGTCGTCCACGCCCGACTTTAAC
Source organism: Chymomyza fuscimana (assembly GCA_949987675.1). NCBI lineage: Eukaryota > Metazoa > Arthropoda > Insecta > Diptera > Drosophilidae > Chymomyza > Chymomyza fuscimana. Next base: position 127,924,130 of record OX465088.1, on the reverse strand, counting down.
GTACGCCATCTTTTTAACTATAGTTGGACCAGACTAGGTTCCAAGATAGGCTGGAAAAGTCATTTAAACCTAAGCAAATCACCTTTTTCCAATTTGACAAAAGTTTTAAATTGGCGTTGAAAATTGGTGCTAAAAATATGAACTCCAATTTTACGTGTAGAATCTTAATTGAATTTGAATACCGTAGCAGCCAATGGTAGCTATGCCTTAAATTGTTTTTTAGATTTTTTGACAAATCCGTTTAAAAACTTTAATACTAGATTTTCTATTTTCTAAAAGATATTTCTGTCGTATTTACGCAAGCTTCTAAGATTGAAACATGGGTATTATAGATATGTGAATTGCTGTTGGGTTGAAGTCCGGTTTAAAAAATGTCGGGCACACTCCTGAGTAGGTACATATATGGTAATTAATAATAAACTTATTTTAAAATTTATGCTGACCATAACTACAAATTGCAAATACAAAATAATTTTGTTGCAAACGTTATTTAACGAACCTTTTTTACAAATTTTTTCTTATGTGCTCGAAACGCGTAGTCCATAAAATACACGATGGTAAAATTTTATAAGAATTTTAGCTTCTCGTAAACTCAGATAGTTTTTAGCTGCCATAAAATACACGCTTGCAAAACTTTATGTGCAATTAAGTTTCCTGTATTAAACAAAGTTTTTTATCTAAATATATTTTTAATTCTGTTGCTATTCACTACACTTATTTGTGCACAAAAGTCTTTTAGGCGATTTTTGAGCCGACGGCAAAAATGTTTCAAATATTCATAGCATACAATTGCGCGCTTTTGAATTGTCTTGTTGCAATAAAACTGCGGAGCACTTGCCACATGCGAACGCGAACGTGTTGCAAACTCAACTGAACTCAAAAGTCTATGGCCGTAAATTTTTTACAATATCTTTCACAGCAGCAACAGTCTCTGCTGACGTCGCTGTTGACGCTGACGCAAACGCTGACAGCGTCGCCTTTGTGTTTGTGTAAGTGTGCGTGATTTTTCTCATATAAGATGCCGCGTTCATCCCGTTGGCCTTTTTTTCTGGTATTATACAGCAACAGCTAAAGCGAGCGTAACAACGTCATCAGCGTCGTCATCAACATCATTATCAACAACATCAACATCATTATTATGATTACGTTGCGATTGCCAGAGCAACCACCACCAAATAGTTACATAAAAATGGGCACCCACCACCCACTTGGTTAGCTTCGAGAACCCATCCAACCTGATACGACGACGAAACCTTGCCAACCCTCACATCTATGCCATCAGCCATCCAGCTTGATTCCTGTGCTCATTTGTAGCGCCTTGGTAAGTGTATGAAAAAGTTATTGAAATTATGAAATGAAAGCATAATTGGCTGGCTGGATGTTATAGAGCGGGTATGGGCGGTGCATAACGAGACAGCAAAGCTAACAAAACAATATGGCGGCAACAGAATTAATAACATTTATGATTAAGTGTTGTGAATTGTGTGGAAAAAGTGTGTACACATGCATGCAGAGGGCAAATAATTAATGGAGCTAAGTCTTTTTTTATATGTTTTTGAAGAGTAATATAAGTAAATTGTTGTAATAACATAAATTTCCTAGGTTTTAACGCAGTTAGAAACTTGTATATTTATTTTTTAAAGTTTCTTTTTGTTTTTCTAGATTTCGATCTAGAAGTGTCTTTAAATCTTGGGATTTTTGTAGACTAACTAACAATTACAATTTATTTATGTTTATTTAAGTATTCTTTTGAACCTTTTTTTTTTTTTTGATACATTTCGACTCAAAAATGAATTTTGTAAAGTTATTGCTACTAAAAAAAGCTTAGTTCCTTAATAACAAAATTTTGTTGGATTACAATTTGAAGCAACTTTTTTAAAATCGTGCTCAACTTAATTTTCAATAATAATAATAATAATTTTCAAAGCTATGGTTTTTGCTTTTATACAAAAATAAAAAATGTGTTTTTTTAAAAAACGTTTTCAACTTTTTCAATTTGAATTAAATAACTAATTTTTAATTTAATAATTTCATACCCATAAGAACAGACTTAGTACCAAAAAACAATTTTTTTTAATTTTCTAATCTAATTAAAAAGATGGCGTACGTTAAAGTCGGGCGCGGCCGACTTTGGGATACCCTGTACCACCATATTGCAATTAAATCCGATATATTGCTTAAGATCTCCAAAAGATATTTTGTTTGCCAAATTTGGTTACGATATCTTCACAAACAAACGAAACACAACAAATTTTGTACAAAAAACGTTTTTTTGACCGATTGGCCCTATGGGAGCTATATGATATAGTCAACCGATTTTGATAAAATTTGGTACCGTGTTGAAGATCTATAAAAAACTTCTGAATGCCAAATTTGGTTACAATATCTTCACAAACAAACGAAACACAACAAATTTTGTACCAAAAACGTTTTTTTGACCGATTGGCCCTATAGGAGCTATATGATATAGTCAACCGATTTTGATAAAATTTGGTACAGTGATTGAGAACTCTAAAACACTTTTGAGTACCAAATTTGGTTACGATATCTTCATAAACAAACGAATTATTTATCTCAAACTTTTGGGGTTTTTCGAGGTCCTCTGACCGAATAATGCATCTAATCTGAAAATTTGGTTGCTCTAGCTTTTACCATCTCTGACATCTAGGCGTTCATACAGACAGACAGACGGACAGACGGACATGGGTATAGCGACTTCTCTAGTCACCCCGATCATACTTTGGGTAACTTTGGGGGGTCTCCGACGACTCCTTCTGTATGTTACATACATTTTCGGCTTGCACAAACTTAATATGCCCTTTGTACCATACGGTACAGGGTATAAAAATATTTTTCAAATCTATGACATTTTATTTTAGACAAAAATTTAAAAGTCGGTTTTTTTAAAAATACGTATTCAACTTTTTCGATTAAAACAAGAATTTTAAAAGCTATTTCTTCTAAAAATCGTAAGTCCTTAAAATCAAAATTTTTGTAGGATTAATATTTAAAACTCAGTATTTTCTAACCAGAACTCGTCACAAATTTTTACTGTGCTTTCATATTTTAATGAAAAAGAATACGTATCTATTTATCCCAAAGAATTAAATTTTTTTTCATAATTTGCTTTATAAAAAAATTTGTTTTTTACATAATCTTCAGAACTTTTCTTCTGCTGGATATCTTTTTATAAAATTGTTTATTTATTTTCCTATTTTTTTTTAAATTTCCAGCACTTTTTTTTAAACACCAATAGGATCTCTGGGCTCAGGGAGGAATCTTCACTTCACTTAGTTTTAGGCCTAGAAGGTAGGAGGAAATTTCACCAACGCGAGCATAATATTTTATTTTTGCTTTTTCTAAAATTTGTTTATATTTTGGTAAGGCACAACAGCGAGATCTTTTGTGCAAATTGCTGAAAAAAAAACGGCCAACCGTTTCTCATCGACATTGGCTATCATACAGGCCGTGGCGATTACACAATCCTGCTTAACTAACCCAACTTTTCAATGCTAACTAACAAATCTGTCAGCACCATTTATTCCAATTGCTAACTCAAACTATTCTATGGACATTAATTAGCCAATCCCTAAACATTTTTAAGGAACTAAAGGAACACGCTGATAAACTACGGTAAATACCAGCATCATTACCACAAAAACCCCAATTAGCGCCATCAAAGTAAATCAATGCATACACACAGAGAATAAAGCTAAGCTACAGAGAGTAACAAAAAAATTATCCAGAAAAGTGCTCCAACTTTGCCAAGAGCATGCGTTTTTCCAACATATTTTGGCTCTTTTTTTTTTAAAGTGCCGAGAGACAAATTTAAAATCAAAGTCAGGAATTTACAACAACCCTCAGGGACTCAGGGGGCAAATGGATACCTCGGCCTCGAGTTGCACGCTCGACTGAGGCGGAGGCGATGCGTCACGTTTGCCGTTTCAATCATCATTAGTGCTAATGTACCCACAAGAATTGGGCCCACTCTTGGCAGGGTTTGGCAATGCGTGTGACAAGGCTAGATGCCATAGGGAAGTAAGCAGGGCGCGTGAGTGCAAGAGAGTGCGCACGTGCGCCAACGAGCAGCGAGTAAGTGGGTGGAAATGTGTAAAGTGGGGGTGGGAGAAGGCTGCTGTTACACACAAACTCACACAAACCCACACAGACAAGCCGCAGCAGCAGCGCTGCTTTTGTTGCTGGCGGCACAAAAATCTCTGTTAAATTAGCAATGTGTGTGTGTATTTACATGCCACACAAATATACATACACACAGCCACGCAAGCATTTGTGTGTCTGCATATAAGAGCCATGTATATACACTCCTTGCCATTTGACTAGAGCTACTCAGGCTTATATTTAAAACTGGTAAAATAAACTTTCTTAAAACAAGATTTTTGAAATAAGCTCTTTAAGCCACGATATATTTTTTTAATTTTTTTTTCCTTTTTTGTTCTTTTATTTCATTCGCATTTAATATGCGCTTTATTTACCTTGAAATTTGTAAAAGTTATCTTTACATAGGCAGAATCAGAGTTCAGATACAGTGGAAGAAACCAGCCGTACCCTATATATAGGTGACACCAAAACTTTTGTCCTATGTAAAATCTTAAAATTTTGAAATCTTTTACCCTAAATTATGTTCAAACTTCAGCCATACACACAACACTATTTTTTTATTTAATATTATTTTTTAAGTCTAGAGTACCCATCTGGGACTATTAGAAACGTACATATTATGTACGTATGTACAATAGGGTGGGTCAATTTTTTCGGTATAAAGGTCACAGCGATTTTGATTCTTTGGGTCATTCTAAGCAACTTTGCCCAAGAAACTATGGGTCTAAAATGAATTTCGAGTCGCCCACTTTTTCAAAATAGGTTTTTTTTCAAAATATTCAAAAATCGACTTAGACATCGCATTGAAAAAAAATGTCTAAAAATAATGTCAAGCTTTAAGCTGAAGGAGAATTCTTTTACGAACATTTTGAGTCTAAGATCTTAAAAATCGGTTAAAAATTATAGATGTTGTGGAACCACGTACGGAAGTTCCAATCTTCACTCAATCACACTTTTATACGAAAAAAAAAATGTTCACTAAAATTTTTTTTTTTTAGCATTCACTTACGTGATTTTTCGTTCAAACCACCTACAATTCCCAACCAATTTTTATGATCTTCGACTCGAAATGTTCGTAAAAGAATTCTCTTTCAGCTTAAAGCTTAACATAATTTTTAGAAATTTTTTTCAATGCAATGTCTAAGTCGATTTTTGAATATTTCGAAAAAAAACCTATTTTAAAAAAGTAGGCGACTTGAAATTAATTTTAGACCCATAGTCTCTAGGGCAAAGTTGCTTAAAATGACCCAAAGAATCAAAAACACTGTGACACCAGAAGGTTTTTTCGGCTCCATACAAATTGACCCGCCCTAATGTACATATGTATATGTTTCTTATAGCTTGAGGTATATTAAATGGCAAAAATTGTCACTCCAGAAAAGGTGCAGCAGAACAAACTTGGCTCAAAGCTTTCTCATGGACACAGCTTCAAACCCTATTGAGCGGCTCACGGCAGAATCCACATAGTCCTTAATCACTCCGTAGTCTTCGTCGCTGTTTTCCCGATATTGAAACAGAATTTAATAACCTAGCGCTAGTTGAAAGCCACCCATCTTGAATCTTAAAAGAAGTTCACCAAAATCGACGTGTTTACTCTCCGCTTGCCCGCAGTTGACTGGAAAAAATAACTTCGGATAAGAACTTTTGCAAGTGATAATACTTATATCCAAAAATTGACAACTTGGAAGATATTTGTTTAACCTAAATTACCCAACCACAAGATAAATCCAATCCACTCAACGTCCATATAATAAAAAATTAACATTACTTTTTTAAAAAATTTATTTAAAAAATCGAACTAGTTACTTAAGATGCATTTTTCTATATAGAAAGTTTAGAAGTTATAATCACTCAAAGTTAAATGTATTAAAAATTAAGCATTTTTTTGTGTTAAATATAAAATTATTTATATAAAAACATTTATTTTAATCAATTTTCATTATTATTTAAAAAATATATATACCTTAAACACATAAAATGTAGTTGTACTATTAAAGTGACCAGCAGTGTGTGTATATACGAGTATATATGTTTTTTGCTCAATTTTTGTTTATTTACCACAATTTTAATATTTTTTGTACAACTTTTGCCAACGAGTTAAGGGTAAAAAATGCCATAAAACCAAACACACACTATCACATAAACATATACAGCTCTGTAAGTGTGTGTGTTTGTTATGCTTCTGCGCATGTGTCGGTGTGTCAGTGTGCTCTATGGATCTGAATCCGGGTCCGGGCTGCCGCCATTGTTGCTTGGCTTTTTGATAAACTTCGTATTTTTGCGGCTAACGTTGTTGCCGTTGCTACGGCTCAATCTAATGATCATTATAATGTTAATAATGACGTTGTTGTTGTTGGCCATTATTTTTAGATGTATCTTAAATATGAAATAAAAATATATGCAATAAATAAAAGGCAGCAAGCCATTTCATTTGTGTGAGCACCGCAACAACAATAATAAAAACAACAAAAAAGTTTTTTCATTATGAATTATTACACAAAAAGTGTGCAAAGAGTTTTTGAGGGGCGCAGTTGAAAGATTGTGTAAAGGCACAAAAATGCTGCCAAAACGAAAGTGGTCCAGGGCCGTATTGCGGGTTTCATTAGATTGTTGTGGATAGTTAAGAAAAGTGCCATGAACTGAAATGAGTTTGAAATTTTGGAAAGAAATTTTCCACAAAAAAATTCCAAGAGTAACAAAATTTCCATCAAACGAATTTCAACTCAACATGAAGCCATAACAAAAATTAAAAAAGAAAGAGCTTAGATTAGATCATTATTGTAAAAAATTTTGGTTCACAAGCAAACTTTGATTGGTCCGCTACAGATAAATTTAAAAAAACTAAAACGAACAAATTGTCTTTTATATAGACTGCCGTAAGTATAAAATTAAGTATACGCAATAAAAAAAAGTGTTGCCTACTTTTGAGCTGCTACTTATATTTGAAGCCGTACGACAATGTGAGAGAGCTTAGTTTTATAAGAATTTCCCATTCTGCTGGAGAACAGATACTTATGGAAAACACATAAACACGCTCAAATTCTTATCTTAAAGTGGCACTGCTGAGACAAACTTTTATTGTGCCCCATGCGATAACCCCTCAAATAAGCATTGGCTTATGTTCTACAATCATCGTAAAAAAATAAAAATCATTTTTAAAGACTTTTCCGGTTTCTTTCTGTTCCCTTATGGGTGTTAAATGTGACCGGGAGGTAAACGTGAACTAAAATTAAGGCTTATCCTCGAAAGTGTTTTTGCTTTTCGTTGGTGTAAAATATTGCAGCTGCATTCGAGCATTCGATGACTTGATCGATACCCAGCCTAATCTCATAAATTTTAAATTTAAATTTAGCAATTTAAATAATATATTTTACGAATTTTATGATGAAAACGGAGTTGATCAATAATTAGAAAATAATAATTTTTTTTTATTCAAATTTACGGAACCCTTGGAGAATTTTGGGTCCAGGGTAATCCGGCTGCCCATCTTTCAACGCACCCTTAGGTTTTTAAAATCAACACACTTTTTTCAATTTTGACTTTATCAAAAATGTTATGTACAAACCAGGGCGTAAAATAAGCGGTAGTTGAGAGGAACTTCGGTGGTCAAGAATTTATTTCGGTAGTTGAAAATTCGGCTTCCGGTAGTAATAAGAACAGAATTTTCAACAACCAAAAATATATTATTTAACTGGCATAAATTTGAATTACAATTGCTACACCATCGAACAAGGATTATAAAAATATATATTAATGAAAGCCGTTGGAAAAGCGTTTAGAGCAATGGTAGATGATGAAAATGCCGATGAATTTATCAGGACCATTTTTCGTAAGATATCATCAGTGTGTCGGACGGTATCTGATTTGAACATTGGTGAAAAAAAATGGTTTATGGGCATTAATCGAAAATGAAATAAGAGCGGCTGGTTCTGCAATTCCGTTAACGAAAATTTGGTGTGCAGCCCACCGAGCTGAACTAGCGTGGAAAAGTGTAACCAAATCAACTATTGATATATCATCAAAAGTTTTAAGTACTTTATCATCGATATCATCATATTTCCACTTCTCAGCTCTACACACAGCAGGATTGAAAAAAATGGCTTCTGATCAAGGCTTGCTTCTCTTACTGTTACCAAAAATTTTCGAATTTCATTGGAGCCAGTTCACGTTCATTCTGCTAAGAAAAGTGCTTGTTCACTTATGTCTTGTCACTTATTTCGAAGAGAATGCAGAAAATACAGAATGTGTTGGGTTTCTCAATTATTTGACAAAATTGGAAACGGCAGAGTTGATTGCGTTTTTGGCTGACCTATTATTTACATTCAGTCGGTTCCAGAAGCTATTGCAATCAGATTAATTGACTGTAATTTCAATGAAGACACACATCAATTCGATCAAAAGAACTTTGAGTGAGATGAAACATTCCAAATTGTCTGGTGGACTCGAAAGTAATTTATCAAAGCAGTTGGTGCGCGAAGACAAAACAAAATCTTTTTGAAAAGTATGCAACTGCACACTGGTGGAACTTCATGGCGGCAACAGAAAAATTTCACTGAATTTCGTTCATGCATTCGGAATGGGCTTCGTACTTTTTTAAAGGAAAGATTCGACATCGATGATAGACTGCTGGAAAAAATTGTTCAGTTCATCGCCTTCGATCCAGTTACCGATGTCGAGGCAATCCATTCAATGCTTGCACTAGACCAATCATTGCCAAATCTGTATATTCAATTTAAAGATTTTCCCGGAACTGATGCGTTTAAACTTTAAAGACATGAATATCAGAGATATCATTTTGAAGCTATCAAAAACAGAAGAAAGTTGGATTGCATACAGGGAATTAATTACAAGTGAAACAACCCGATGACAAGTTGTTTTCAAAGGAGTTTTTCTGGAAGCACAAGGATTCAAAGTTGAAGAAGACAGTGACGACGAAAGTGCTAACGACCGAATTTTCGAATTCTAAACTTTTTCTGGTCACACAAATAATTTTAATAAATTTTTTTTTAATAAGCAAGAATAAATGAATAAAGCATGCAAAAAAAAATCGGGTTGTTCACAATTTTTTTCCGGTAGTCAATCATTATTTCCGCCCTGGTACAAACTTACAATATTCATCGTTTATTAAACAATCGGGAGTTATAACTTCGAAACAAAGCATTTAAAGGGCTTTATAATTTTTTAGATTTAGTTCTATATGGGTACCTGTATCGGATTTGAGCAAAATTTTTAAAATTCTTGGTATTTACAAATTTTGTGCCTATAACTAGCAGGCAATCAAGACGCTTCCAACGATTCACTATTTGCACATAACCACTTTCTGCTTTATTTACTGGGTTGCTTGATTTCTTTACTATCTTATCAATAGTCTTACATTGTTGGGTTTATCAAGCACTAGCTTAAAAATTATAAGCGAATCCACTACCGATATATATTAACATATAATTAAATAATATATGAATAATTTAAATTATTATATACAGTAAAGTTTACCCCTAACCAAAAATACCTGTTTTGTTTCGCCTTTTCGCCTTTCGCTGCTTTTAATAATAATTTTTATGAAAAAAGATTGATTTTTAAATTTTAGCTTGAAATATGTAAAAAAAACCTATCTAAAAATTGTTCTAAGCGTATTTCTTTACAAAAGTCCAAGTGTTTTTATGAGAGCAAGCCCGATTTGAAGTTATTAACACTCTACTGCGCACCTGTTTTCTTTGATCTTATTGAAAGCTAGCATACATGCCTATATATGTTTATGTATTTGTACATATAACATTCAACTTGTTGTATTCCTTTGGCAAGGCTGCCAACTAAGTTGGGTGCTAAAGGCGCCGCCCCTCATTTAATGAAAATATTTTTATTATTATTGAGCTGGATGACGTTGTTGCATGCCACAAACAAGCAACCGCACAAACACACACACACACACACACATACTTGCAACACAAATTGTTAGTTAGTAAACGAGGCCAAGACCCCATACACAGCACACACACACACACAAGCAAACAAATTACTCTCTCTCCTACTCTTTCTTACACACATAGTATGCCGCCGCGCTTAATTTTATTAGCCGCCTGCCAAATACCGACCCCAACACAATGGCCACCATAGGTGTGAGCAGGCCAGACTGCGCATTCATTTGTTGTATGGCGAAAAACGTCATCATGAGGTTGCCAGATTGTTGCTGCTGCCTTTGCTGCTGACGTCGCTGCTGGCGTCAAAACAAAATGGACTCAAAAATTTGTTCGCAGCAAAACATTTGTGGTATGTTTTTAATAATGTTGTTTATAATGTTGATTTTTTTGTTGGGGTTTTTGTTGTTTATTCTTTTTGATGTTATTTTCCTTTTTATTTTTTGTTTTTTATTTTTAAATATTTAACTTTAGTTCTTGTAACAGGGTAATCGCTTTTAATCCCTTTTACTAAAGCAATTTTACTTTTCGACAAAATTATGGCCTGTCCATTTTGTACTATTAAAAGCCGTTTATATTATTACAAAAAATGTAAAATGTAACTGTTCTGATCTTTGCACATCTTTGATAATACATAGGTGGGAATAGATATAATCATAATGGGGCAAATGGGCTTATTGTGAAGAAATTATGTGTTTATGTTCTCCGAGATCTACGTGCTCATCGCAATATCGACTCTGGCAAAAATTGGTTTATGTGACAAAAAAGGTATCAAAGGCATGACAATACTATTAAGTATAGGGTGGGCCATCGGTTGTTGTTTGTTGGTTAAGTGCATTTTATTCGTATATTTTCCAACAAAATTGAGCAAATGTACCAAATGCAAGATTAAAACTACTCATTTATGTGTTAAAAAAAAATATCGTCCAAATGGCCGCCGCGGCTGGCTCTACAGGCCCGTATGCGAACATTGGAAATTTTTTTTCGACCAAACCTCATCTGGCTGTTCTACCATCCATTCAAAGAATAAGTGAAGCTGATGGTCCGTGGGCTTCAATTGTTGTGTCATTTGAATCTTAGAAGCGGGTAAATTTAGATCCGCTGCAAAATTCGACGAAAAGTTATCCTAGCAAGGTGTAATTCTTGCGAATGATGGCGCGTCCAATGTTCCCGGCGACTCGTCGACACTGACCTCAACTATGTTTCATTCACAGAACGACCGTTTTCATAGTACGCCTGTACCACTTTTACGCGTCATATGTGCAAGAGATCCACTTTGGGGTATGTTTCGAATTATGAGTGTTTAACAACCAAACCAACAGATGACCCTCACTATATAAATGCTAAATTTTATTGAAAATTTAAAATTTTTTAAATTTGCTACGTTCGGAACATCACTTGTCACCAATACTGTTGCTATGGATTAAAGAAAGATAAATAAAAAGCTTATTTGCTTCGCGAGATTATCTTCTACGCAACTGAGAGGGGGATTAAGAAAACCTTTAAAAAAAGTTGCCTTACGTTAAAGTCGGCCGTTGACGACTTTGGGATACCCTGTACCACCACATTGCAATCAAATCCGATATATTGCTTACAAACTCCAAAAGATATTTCTTTGCCTTTGGTTACGATATTTTTATAAACAAACAAAAAAAGTCGAATTTTGCACGAAACACGTTTTTTTGAACGTTCGATCCAGTGAGGGCTATATGATATAGTCAACCGATTTTGATCAAATTTGGTAAAGTGCTGGGAAAAAAGAAAATAACTTCCGAATGCTAAATTTGGCTTCGATATCTTTATAAAAAACCGAGTTATGCCTTAAAAACTTTTTTTTGATCGATCGGTCTTTCGCGAGCTCAATGATATAGTCAACCGATTTTGATAAAATTTGGTGCAGTGCTGGGGAACTCTAAAAAACTTCCGAATACCACGATATCTTTGTAAACAAACGAATTATCCATCTAAAACTTTTGATTTTTTTCGAGGTCCTCTGAAAAACCCCTACGTGGGCTATATAATGTAACCCCGATATCAAAAAAATAAAATAAACTTGTCTCCTATGGAATAATAAGGGATCTAATTGAAAGTTTCGTTGCTCCAGCTCTTTTTTAAATTTCTACGATATACTCACGTGTCTTTATGAATTTTGGATGAAGAATTTTTTTTAAGAGTTACATTTATTTAAAATTTTTGAAAAATGTCCAAATATAATGAATGCCAGTGTTCGTAACACTGTTTCAAAGGTTCTCTGTTTATTCTGCAGATTAATTGTTTTAAAAAAATATTTGTATTTGTTTCTTAACCAAAGATTTAAGCAGTGAATTTTTTAAAGTATAAGAAATATATTCAAAGTTGCTCCTATTTTTTTTAAGAATTTTTTTTAAGCACTTGAAATTTCATATTCTTCATAGAATTTTCAGCATACGCAGCCAAATTCTAAAACCATTGTTGTTTGATTTGAAAAAATACTGCTTCTATGCCTTTAGGCTTAGAACACTTTAAAACCCATTTTATAATTCGTTGAGTATTTTATATCAAAATTATTTTCTCCGTTGCAATCAAATAATTTCACTGAATTTTTCGTCGAATATTCCGAAAATGACATGGTCACACTGAATGCACTTATATGCAATAATTGCAACTCAAAATTGGGCACTCAAAAATCAAATTTATAATGAGCGCAATTTTCAAATATTTGCATAGATTGCTTAGCTAAACGAACACAAACACATACAATCCAATACAGGTGTATACGTGTATGTGTGTGTGTGTTTTTAATTAAATTGTATTCCAGAGTATTGCATTTGGATGCACATTTGACGCAATCCGTCCACTTCAGTGCCAACAAAATATCCAATTTTTGAAATGAGTTTTGAGTTTCGCTTTGCTCGCGGGCCACTTCAAAATGGCGGCCAACAATTGGCGAAATGGCATCCACCATTTTGCCATTTAGTGCCATTTTGATTATAAGCCACGTGCTTGCAACCATTTCCAAATTAATTTTGCCATTTTAGCCAAAATTGGGCAAATTTTGGTAGCAAAAGTTGCATTGAAATTCTTTGTGTAATGTGCAAGCAAACAAATTTTTGGCTTTTAGCTAGCCATTGTTTTAATTAGAAATTTATTTGGTTTTTCAAAGTGCGTTTTCGCTGAAAGCTTTTTGGCATCTCTACTACTATCTGTAACTAATAACTAGATTTTTAATTGCATATTATGCGGTGCTGTATTGCATTTTGTTGTTTTAATTAAAATTTTATGAGCATTTCATGAGCTGTCAATGGCATTAAGTTTTAACGTATTTATATTTGTTTAAGCTGTATCGTAGAAACAGAAAATTTGTTTTTTAACTGAGATCACATATATTATAAGTTATAACTTTTTTGGCATTTGGTTTAAGCTGCACAAAGCTTGGATTTGGAGCTTTTGTACACCTTGTTTTATCGTATTGTTGTCTTTGAAGTCGAAATTTTTTGAAAATTCTGTGGCTGTTCCGAAAATTTTTTTGATTTTTTTTGGACTTACTTACCCCTGATAACAGCCAAACCTGTCCAACTTAACAAAACCTAAATTTCCATATGCTTTCCTCCAAGAATTTAAGTACATACTTTATTTTCAAGTATTTATTTATGTAAACTTATTGTAGGCTGTGTTAGCAAAAAGTTAGGTACTCAAAAGAGCAAGCAAATAAAAGAAAAGCTTGCCCACCTTTTAGGATCCCTTAGGCACTTGAGCAATTTGCGGGCTATATACAAACAGACATATACAGACACACTTACACACAGATATTTAGAGAATAAAGCAGAGCTCATTCTTGAATGCTGACTCCGGGGAAAAAAACACCCTTAACGCAGTAACTGCCTTGCTGCGTCCTTTACCACAATCTCTTCTAGCCACCCGACTAGGCCATTTGGGCGCAACTCATAAAGCGTTGGAAATTATGGAAATTAATTGAAATTCCAAGCATGCCGTTTGCCTCTTTTGAAAACCAACAAATTACCATCATTATGCGTTTGTGTATGTGAGTATCTGTGTGTGTGTGTGTGTGTGTGTGCTGACACAAATGAGAGCCTTTGACTTTGTCTAATTTTAGACGCTGCCATACATAAATAACTAAGTGTGAGTGTAAGTGTGAGAGGTCATTTTAAACTGTATTTACATGTCGATTTAATTAAGCCAATTAATTATTGCAAAAAAAATATATTAATAAAAAATTAAACTAAAAAAAAAACATAGCATACATTTGTGCGCAGCTTGATTGACTGGCTGCCAAAGGGCGGCACTTCACTTAACAGGCAGACAGACGGACACACAGACATATGAAATAACATATTTCAGTAAAAACCTTTTTTACAACAACAACAAAAAAGTCATATTAAAAATCATTCGCTTGTGAAGATCAAAAGCATTCTTTTCCACCAAAATGCCATGAATGATGTTGCTGCCTGGGGGCAGAGTAAGAGTTTGAACCACCCAAACCAACAACTCATTCCGAAGACTCGTCTGCTGCTCAAGCGTTCAACCAAAAATGCATGGCATACAAACACACACACATACACATTTACCTATACACACACATACCAACACATTTTAATCTTTTTTGCGTTTGTTTGTATGCGTGTATTTATATGTATTTATTTATGGTTTTTCGCATTCAACCACCACAAAAAATATATACGCACAGTGGCTCGCAGCATATTTGTTTTACAATTTTTGTAACAGACTAGTTTTTTGCTATTAAGTAAAATAAACGAAAAAAAAAAAACTTAAAATCAACTATTTTTAGATATTGTCACTTATCAAGTATTCTCTACATTAAATAAAATTACATACTATGGTATTGATCATCAAAATCAAAAAACAAAACAAAAATCAGCACTTTTATCATAGTGTTGAGGTTTAATACTATTCTTCTTCTTTTTTCACGTCAAATAATGGCTTGGAATCTAAAAACAAATAAAAGAAGAACTTGGAAATAATAATAAATTCCATTATATAATAAATAAAATGCATTAACTTTGCAATAAAATGAGCATTTAATAACGTATTTAAAAAAATTCTGGGTTTAAAAAATTATTTCAATATTTTATTAAATAAAAGCCGTTTTTTGACTGCTTATTAAAATATTTGAACAATTTCCCTAAATTCACGACAGAGAAAACTTTCGTTATTTGTTGCTTATTATAAAGGAAGGCCGGAAAACCTCGAAAAATACTTTTAATAAATTTGACACATAGTAAGGGTTCTAAATGTCTATCTGGTGCAGAAAGCATTAAAACCGACCATCCAGCATTAAGCTGTTGTGGACAATCCTACAAATAATTAATCAGTTTTTATTCTCTTAATTAACAAATGTGAGATCCTTAAATTTATAATAAATAAGGAATTGCAGGAAAATAAACCTTTTCTACATAGACTATATGCATAACCGAGCTTATAATTAAGCAAATGTTTGTGAATATTTTATGGATTTTAAGGTATTGAGCTATGCTTTTAATCTATTTTATTGTCTGTTTCTAAAAATAATCTAATCCAATCGACCACTTCTCTCAGCAGATTCTGTATTGTTTTTTAAAGCTGTTTTTGGGCTTCTTTTATTTTGCAAATGTGACCTCCTCAAATGGGGCCCTGTAAAAAATGGAAAATGGATCCAAACAGCTTCAACTTGTTCTCAATAATTAAAAAAGTTTCTATTCATGATTTTTGTGTAATTCATGTTTTCTTTGAAAATTAGTTTTAAACTCAAAGGGACTAAGGACTAAGTATTTCAAGCTTTTTTATACCATGTACCTTATGATACAAAGGGTATATTAAGTTTCTGCAAGCCGAAAATGTATGTACCATAGACGTCGGAGCTTATTTTATATTTTTGATATCGGGGTTATATTGTTCCCATAGGGGTGTTTCAGAGGACCCCGAAAAAAACCAAAAGTTTTAAATTGATAACTTGTTTGTTTATGAAGATATCATAACCAAATAGCATTCGAAAGTTTTTTAGAGTTTCCAAGAACTGTACCAAATTTGATCAAAATCGGTTGACTATATCATATAGCCCCGTGGGCCGACCAGTCAACTCGTCGATATTCGTTTTTTTTATGAAAACACCAAATTTGGTGTTAGATTGTTTTTAAGAGTTTTCCAGCACTGTACCACATTCTACCAAAATTGGTTGACTGATTGGTCAAAAAACTTTTTTAGGGAATAACTCGGTGAATTATAAAGATATCGAAACCAAATTTGGCACTCGAAAGTCTTTAAGATTTTCCCAGCCCTGTACAGAATTTGATCGAAATCGGTTGAGTATACCATAAAGCTCCTTAGTTGTGTTTCGTGTGTTTATGAAGATATCGTAACCGTCTGCGCCCGACTTTGCCATCTTTTCAATTTATGTCTACTGAGTAAAGGACTAATGTGAAGAAGGAAGTTAAAGCTATATAGAGTATTATCCGAGTTAAAAAAAATTATTTATTTTAAAAATAAGCAACCTTTAACAAATTATTAAAATCCACCTGTATGCAAAATTACAAAGTGTTCCAATTAAAAGTAGCTTAGAAATAAGCTGTGAACCACTGTATAACGTTTGATGTATATATATGTATGTGTGTGTGTGTATTTATGTATGTATACATGCATGTGTGTGTGCACATTTATTAAATATTATTGCTCTTATTTTGCGCTATACTTGGCTTCCTTTTTTATTGCCATCTCTTTGGGCTGGTGCTGTTATTGTTGTTTTTGCTTCTGTGGTTGCTGGTGTATATAATTGGCAGTTGTTTGTTGTTGTCGGAGGCAGCACTTCACCCCTCTCTTGCGCTCACTGCCAGACCATTTGCAATGACAGCGTTTATTAATTTTAATGCCTGCACATGAATAACGGTTAATCAATAAGTTATGCGCCGCCATTTTGTTGCGCTTTATGAAGCCAATAAAGTTGCCTTAATACTTAAATAAATGTGACAATATCTTCTTTTTTTGTGTAATAGGTGTGGGTTTTTTGAAGCCTTATAATAAGTTTAGCCTTTTGGCTGCTTACAATTGGAAAGGATAGTTAAAATTTTTGCATTTAAGTTTGCATTTTATAATATGCTTAACTCGAAAGAAAATCCCTTTTTGCAAGACTTCTTCTTCTCCCAAACCCTTGTTTACCTCTTTTCGGACTCGCTTATGCTCCTCCTGAGGTGTGGGTATGCGATCTGCAGGCATTCCGATCCTGGATCATGTCGTCGCTGAGACCCATTCGTTGTTGATGTTGGATATTCGTTAGTTATGGACTTTCCTTTTACACCAGCGGTTGTCTCCAGACCCGGTAACCAATCACATACACTGATCTTTGGAAGATCTTTAAGATGTTAAAAATGTGCCTCAGGCTCAATGTAATGGTAAGTATGCCTGCATCTGACTAGTTCTCTTTTAGGGACCTCTTACGCCAGGCAGAGAATACCGTGGTGTTAAATTATATTACAGGAATTTTTAATTTTTTATTTTGCAAGACTATACAGTTCAATCAACCAGTGCTGGTAAACTTTCCATACTTTTTTAAAATTTCCTATTGCTTTGATTTTACTGATGTTTTGGGAAAGATTTTTTATTTATTTATTTTATTTTATTATGTATTGGATCAAGTAAATAGTTTTCGAAGTTTACTCCACCACGTAATGATATTTTAATTAAAAAGTGAATAAAACCTAAATAGAACAGATTTTATAGGCTTCATTATTTTTTTAGCCACATATCATAGTTATGTATATAGACCCCTCCTACTCCATGTGTTTTTTACAGACAAATTTAATATTAAAAAAACTAAAATTGATTCATATCAGTTAAAGATAAAAATATTTTTAATGGATGAATTTTAAATAAAGTAAATAAAATACAGTTCCCAGCCAATTTAAACCGCCCAATAGTTTTTTCAATACTCTAATTATGTGTCAATTTGGTACATATCTCGGAACCAAATGCAAACAGTTGAATAGTTTTTATTCAAATCCTAAAAAATAGGGGGCTCCCAAGACGGAACGTTTACATTCAGGATATACCGACTTTCCTTACTTTCTACAGTGTCCATCCAATTTTGATGCGCATGAATTTAAAAGTATATGTTGAATGAGTTGCTTTAGAGGTCCTTCTTCATTTTTGTCTGTATCTACCAAAGATCCCAGCTGATTTTAAACTGGAAAGGGGTAAGTAGTGAAAACAGTTGCGTCGCATGGAGGACTGCATCCCCAAAAAGTAAAAAGATTTCTCCTATTATAGCCCAAACATTTTGGTATCTGATAAGTGGGCTTCTTCATTTTTACTATAATTTGTAAAGTTTCTAATGTACGCCCACAAATGGGTTTTCAAAAAGGACCTGTGGGAAGTTTCAATATTGTCGGTTGGAGATCATCTACTTGGTGAAAGGAGGTACAATATAAAAAACTGAATGCATGCGATAAGCTAGGCCATAAGACGCACCTTGTGACAAAATTTCCTATCTCTTTTGATTTTCGAGAAACAGGCCATATGGCAGACGGACAGGGTCAAATCGATTTCACTTGTCGTTCCGATAATTTTAGTATAAATAAATATGGTAGGGTCTTACTCGTTTTTTTTTAGGTTGACACACCATTTTTTTTTGCAGATAAAGTACAGGGTATTAAAAAAAAGGAAAATGGTTTGCCTCGACTAGAAATCTAAGTTTATTTCCATAATCTCAAGTTTGGTTATCGTTGCTCTTATAATCTCTAAGTACGAGACTTTCATACAGACTGACAACCAGACTTATCTATATCAATTTCTTCGGTACTCTCGCCCATATTGGAGGTAATTTTGGGGGTCTCTGGTCTCCTTTTCCTTCCTTTGCACAAATAAAACCCTTACCTTATCCAGAATATTTTAAAAATTTCTAAAAAATTCAATTATTTCCGGCGTCCTGTTCCAGGAGCCTTCCATGCATTCACCATTGTTAAGATATTTTCTTCCAAGAGTTTTTTTTTTTGGAGATGAGCACTGCTTGTTGAGTTGTTTATCAAGTTCTTTCTAGCAAAGTCCAATTGGATTCTAATCAAGCACCAGATAGCTTTGTTACAGCGTTGCATATTTGCAGCAACCTTCAATTCCCATCGCCACATCATATAAAAATCCAATCAAGTTGCCAAGCAGTCATGAAATGTTTTATCTCGGAACTAATCTTTCACAAAAGTATTAAACAATTTTCAAATCCATGTTTATCTAAGGGTAAGTTCATCTTGTATACAGTTATCACTTAACTTACTAGCAAATAAGAGCATAAATAAAACTCTCTTCCTTCTACTCCAAAATGTTTAATAAAATGCAAACAAATTGTGTCACGCGTCAGGATAACGCTCAACCAAGCATTATCAGCTACTTAAATCTAAGGAATGATTCCGGACCCATTATTAGACACGCGTAATTGCCGTTTTACAGTCAACATCAAGAAGTTGAAGAATTCCAACGAGGGTGGACCAAAAAGAAAAAAAAATAACATCAAATACACGGAAAGCGCAAAAGTAATTTCAATAAACAATGCATAAAAAACGCGAGAGACAGAGAATAGAAAATCATATGGATATTTTATTAGAAAACAAACACGTGTTCACAGCTCATCTCTTGGAGTAGTAGCTTAGGAATCGCTTAAGTGGTGGCGGATGTCATCGCAGCAAAAACAAATTAAGTCACCCTTTTATTACGCTATTTAATTTTTCTCGTAATATTGTCAAACTTGTTGACAAATGGTTGATCCCTCCCCTAACCAGGCGACTGGACATTTTATGTGTGCCCGTAATTTGTGCCACTTGATGGGTTATAGATATTTGCAGCTAAATCTTCGGGGTGGTTTATTTGTGTTACAATTTTGGACAATGGTAAATGCGATTAAAGCGTGGCAGGCTGGGATTCTGGTTGTGCAGGTGCAGCTTTTGGTCGTACCCTGTAACTAATTAAGCATATCAAAAGCAAAGTTAGCCGAGTAAGAAGAAGAACTCAGATTGACTGCATAATTTGTAAGCTGATTTATGGTTATAGCCAAGTAGCCAGAATTAAGTTTTTAAATGAAAAAGATAAAGAATATGGAAATTCCTTCATATTTCGTTCAAGTTTGGTTAAATATACAAACGAATTGTTGGTATACGAAAGAATCGGAAAGTTGAGAAAAATTTGCAGATAACATAGATCAGGAAATATAGGTCTACAAACCTGACCTTCTTGTTTACGAAGGCATCTGAAAGTTAATTAACAGATAATCTAGTTTGGGACGGATAGGTCGATAGTCCTGAAATACTTGTTTTAATGCTCTAAGTTCACTTGAGTTCTTTGAAAAGATATGATTTATTCATATTTGGTACTTTGGTTAAAATTTTTGGCAAATGAAGGAATCTGAAAGTTGAGAAAAATTTGCAGATAAACTAGTTCGGGAAATATAGAATTACAAGCCTGAACTTTTTGCTTAAATACTCTTAAGTTTATCGGTTGAAATTTCTTCATATTTAAATATTCAACCAAATTGTTGATATACAAAGGAATCTAAAATTTAAGAAAAATATGCAGATGATCTAGCCCGACAGTCCTGACTTACTTGTTTTAATGCTCTTATATTTATTAGAGTTCTTTAGGGGTAGTGTAAATCTGTTTATCTGGGACCGTAACTACTTTTATAAAGCATGGATTCAAAACAAATTAAATTAAATATCATTCTCAATATGATTTCACGCTCAATATGTTGAACATGTTCAAATTTTAAATAAAACTCAGATGTTACGAAAGTTGAAAACACCAGCTTACCTTACCTATGAGCGTTTTCGGTATTTGTCTTGTCTTCATAGATTAAAAAACCTTAAAAATTTATGTACAAATTTGTACTCAAAAGTTTTATCGAATTACACAGCGAATTTGGAACATTTATTATGGATGAGTACAATTTTGAAGAGTACTAGTAGTATAGTTATTCCGTGAAAGGATTTTTCGTACACAGGCAAGAGGTCTGTTCAGTGTTTTTTTTGTTGCCCTTTTATTTAAACAGACACCTACTCGCTAGTCATAAATAATGTGGTACAGTCGAGGCCGCGCCCGACAGTGGAATACCCTGTACCTTTTGTCTCGAAAAAATTTTTCCTGCATATTCCTTCTAAGAACTTTCCAATTGGATTTTTTTTTTTTTTTGTGAATTTTATACCTATAAGTTCCCTAAATTTTGACCGATTTTGATGAAACGAATATAACGTTACGTCAACGAATTTATTTAAAGTATATGGGGTAAGTTTCAAGTTGGTATGTTGAGGGGTATGGGAGAAAACACGGTAAATCGGTTGCGGGGGGTGGGGGACCGCATCGATAAAATTTGGATGTGGATTTGTTCATTAGAGCCACATGAATCAGCTTACCAAAAATTGTGTTTCTAGGTCACTTGTAACCATAATTACGTAGAGTCAAATATTGATGCAGTTTATTGGCAAGGGGTGGTGAAATTTGTACATTTTTGACTATAACTTTTGCTGTATTTGTCCGATTTTGTTAAATTTTTACACACAGATGCATGTAACCACAACGCATCGCTCTGTTAAATTTCAGATGAAAATATTTATCGATTATATCAAATTTTATCGATGTGGTCCCCACACCCCCGCAATCGATTTACCGTGTTTTCTACCACACCCCTCTGCATACCAACTTGAAACTTACCCCATATACTTTAAATAAATTCTTTGACGTAATATTTGAGTTTCATCAAAATCGGTAATAATTTAGGGATCTTATAGAAATAAATATCGAATTTCACCAAAAAAAAAAAAATCCAATTGGAAAGTTCTTAGAAGGAATATGCAGGAAAAATTTTTTCGAGACAAAAGGTACAGGGTACCTGTCCACTGTCGGGCACCGCCTCGACTGTACCACATTTTTTTTTGCTTCATGGGTTCCTCACAAAGAGGTGGAGCACTGCGACCAAAAGATCTATAATCTATAATGATATATATAATAATATGAAGCCACTCGTGTCAGTATTAAAAAAGAGTGGTACACTCGATGCTGTGCCCAAGAGTCTAACCTTTTTTAACGACGCAAGGAGTCAATGGCCTGCTATCTATACCCAACTACTGGAAGAGCGTGCTTTCCCCTTCGTTTTTTGACCCTGTTGTTTTTCCCTATGATCTGCCTCCATTCTATGAAACGATCGACACAACGTGTCAAAGACCTGCTCCCAATCTCTCCTACAGGGGATCGCGGTAAGATATCGAAATAGTTCAACACATTTTCTGAAGAGGGACTCTGCGTTTCTGTTGGTATTTAAAAATTTGTATTGTTTTTTTAATTTGGTGTAATCCTTCCAAAACTGACTTTTTTACAAAAAAAAAAAAACATTCAATAAGCTCTAAAAACGATCAGTCTAGTACATGACTGACTTCTGCATTCAAAGCAATCCTCAATAATACGCAAAAAGTTAATAATTTAAAAAATAAATTTCGTATTTACCCATCTCGCTTATATAGTGCTGCTAATTCTCAGCAAGAGTACTTTTAAAACGAACCCCTCATAACGACTTACCATTGTGCAGCTTCTGCACCTAATCACCTAGTAAACATACCTCATCTTAGTTTATAAAAGTCACCCTTCCATTGTTTGCTCAAAGGCATGCACTGAAAAATGTTCCTCAACCTGTTTGTTGTCATGTAACCAGGTCTAAATAAGTTAATCAAACTAATTAGACAGCTTGGCAAATACTATTTGTAACAAATGGCCGCAAGTAGCTAAGCCAGGCCTTGGTTGGCAGCTATAAATTCCACAAAACAACTTCATGGCTACGCCAAACCCACAGCCAGACCTCAGTCCCAGCAGAACCAGCCCGATACTCATCCCACCCACAAACCAAGTTCCAACGAGTCAAGCTAAGTATGTTGTTAGGTTGCAAAAGGGTTGACTCCCGTCTCATTTCGAGCACACTGAGTGTTTCTGCGTTGGAATTTATGCCAAAGTTTTGTGACATGTTAATTGCCATGCTCAGCTTTTTTAGCTCCCAGATCAGAGCTTTTGGTTGCCAAGCTCAAAGTTCTTAAAAATAGATGCACGTTTTGTTTCGTTTTTGTTTTTAATTAAAAGTAGAAATGTGGTAAAGGGTGTTATGACCATTGGTCATCAACATGCTCCATTTTAAGCCGTCTAAATTGGATAAAGTACTTGGGCAAAGCTGTAACTGTGTGTATTTGTGTCTGACAAAGACTTGGCAACTTTTATGTACAGTTGCGGATAAAGATATAATTGTAAAGGGTGATTATTATACCCTTATCGCTAAGAACGGCAGCAGGATGCAGCTCACTACAACAGTACATAGCTAATTTCGAGATAGTGACTGGAACAGATCCGATATTTTCGAGCTGGATGTTATTATAGCTATGCTGTAAAGTGTTCTTTGATCTGAAAATTGGCTTAGAAGCCAATTTAAAAAAAAACCGGATAAATAGTTCAAAGATTGTAGTATTTTAAAGATATGGCGAAAATCTAACAATGTTTGGAGTGGGCTTATTTTCTTGCTCCTTCTAGCGGATAAGTTTTATACTTGGCATGAAGTCTTACTCTTTTTTGATCCCTCTTACGGACAATTTCGAAATTGAGCACGGTTCTTATTTGTTTTCATTCTCCATTTTGTCGTCAGTATAAGTAACATTTGTACGTTGCTAAACTAACACACTTCTAGAATCTTCAAGACCTACCGACAGGGCCGTAGAGAGAAAGTCCGGGCCCGGGGGAATCCCCCCTTTGCCCCTTCTCACGACGGGCCTGCCTATTGACTATATTATCCACTGCAATTTCCTTAATTCCTAGGAATTTGAGAATGATACTGTCGTGCCCGCCCGATTCTAAAAAAAAATGTACCAACATAATTCGGCGCTCGAATTGAAATTTTTTGATTATGGCTACACTCCCGAGGTAATAAAAAAAGGAAGGTATGTTTAGAAGTTATGGCCATTTTAGATTTCGACGCCTTTAGAAATTAATGCCATTTTAAGTTGAGAAAATAAAATTTTGTCTATTGTATTGTCATATCTGAGCTTATTTTCGCTCTGCCTTTCCTTCTGTAAAAGCTATGGCAATTTAAAGTTAATCAAGTAAAATTTGTCCGGTTGGCTTCATATTCGATGCCAGCGATGAGAATCTAGACTTTTTTTCGCTCCAGCTCTTCTCGTTTAAAAGTTATGGGCACTTTAAGTTGAAAAAATAAAAATTTTTCTATTGTCTTATAAGAGGCACCTCAAGATCTCGACACGACTGACACGAATCTGGGTTTATTTACGCTTGGTTTTAACCAAAATATAGTTTCAAAAATTCTCAAACCAACTTGAGAACATCAACCCAAGCTTCCAATATTAGATTCCATGCTGTAAAACGAGCATCACATGCACATTTATTATCTTGTAATCATTGTAATTTTATTCGTTAAGGTAATCTTGTCAAAAGACTTCTTCAAAAGTGATTTTAAAGCTGATAGTAGAACATCTTTTATAATATAACAGAAAGTTCATTTGATATAGCCCTCAACTATCTGAGGTATCTAAACATTATCAAAAATAAAGTTGAGCATATTGTAATCGTAAATTTTTTAAATTAATTTTTGGCCGTTTCTATGCCGACCTTTGATTCTTTAGCGCCGTTTTTCATTCGGATTGATTTATGGCTAATCTTAAAACAATATCTTAGTATAAAAATTTTGTTGTACTTTTTCATAAGCCGTGACGTCGACTTAAAAGTAAATTTTTAGTTCAAATGTAACCAAGTGAAATTGAATTATTTGGTTTTTAAGATAACTTTGTTTTTATGACCCTACGATAGTTAAAAAAAAAAATGAACACAAAGTAAACAAAAAACTTTTCTGAACACAACATATTCAATTGACTCATTTTATGTTATTCAGAAAAAAAATCTTGCCAATAATTAATAATTAATTAACACTCAATGTAGATATTAATTCTCTACTTAGTTGTAACTCTATTTAGATTTTGCATCTTTTTGTAGTTGTATTATTATTTTAAATTCGGGGGTTAGTTTCAGAGTTTTTAAAAACTTTACGAATCAAATATTGTTTCTTTTTTAATCGGCTTGATTAAATTTTTGCCGTAGTACGCAGAAATGGCCACCAGACGTGTATCCAAATAATTGTGCTCCACTTCGCACTGCTGTCCTTCCCCGGCCAGACGTATCACCTGATTCATGTCAGAATTGCGGGGAAGAAAAATGCTAATACTGTCAGTTAGTTTGCGCGCATAACTTAACAACTCTGTGGCTCCCATTGGTTGAAGATATTCCTCTATGTCATAGGTCAAACGTTTTAGATACGTGGGTCCGCCCCAGGGTGGACTAAGAAAAACGACATCAGGTCTCACAAGGCTGCTGCGCGCAAATTGCACAAAATCCGCATGCACAAACTGAATTTTGTGTGCTACGCCATAGATGCTGGCGTTGTGCTTGGCCATGGCTAATTTAGAAGCGTCAATGTCAATGGCAATGACCAGCCCACAAGTCTGGGCAAACTGGATAGCGTTACCGCCACAACCGCAGAAAGCGTCCACAATAATATCACAGGCCAATCGCTTAGCCGCATTTTTGGCAATCTTTTCCGGCGTTACAGAAAACCAGCTCTCGCGATCCAGGCGTACACCTTTATCAAACAAGGAAAATAAAGAGAAGCGCTTGTACCAGTATTTAACCATACAGTTGTCCAGCTGCATAAACTCTGGCATATTTTTGTTTTTTAATTTTTTTTTCGACTGTTTGCGTATGGCATGGGATTGTGGCTGAACCCCAAGACCTGGTTCTTTTTCATCGCTTTCTTGTGGCATGTTATGATCGTTGTCGCTTTCACTATCAGTTGAGTATTCCCAGAGGAACTGCCGTTTTTCTTTTCGAATTTTTTTCTTATTAAGTGAACCAAATGCAGTAGGTAGACCATAAAATTTCAGTTGTTCATCATCATTATAATCAACATCATCCGCATCGTCAGCACTATTCTGGGAACGCTTAGGTAAGCTTCTGCCGCTACTTGCATCTGAAATTTCTAAATGTGACAAATCTTGTGAGATTCCGCGCACCAAGTTTGGGTTGTGTGTAAGAAATCTGTTTAAATCATGTTGGTAGTTTTCAAATGCACAGCTAAACAAATGCCAAGTATCCTCACTGAACTGTAGAGCATGTTTTTCCCAGAGCGCTTGCCAAGCGTCGTTTTCTTCATTTGTGTTAGAATTTTTTTGCTCTGGATACCTTTTATGCCACTTTTCCTCTAGTAATGCAAAACCTTCGCGTTGCCAGAAATCTTGCCAAGATTTGTCTCGTATTTCCTGTAAATTTTCAGTGTATTCTGAAACATTACTTGCCGTTGCTGGCGCGTCAAAAGTTTGTGTAAATATATTTAGTTGCGGATTGTTGCGAGATGTTCTTAGATAATGTAAGCTCATTTCACTTGCTGGTGTCTTTGCAAAGCAATCTTATTTCAAGTTTTCGTTCAGCTACCATTTCTGGATTGACTAGACGGTTTATGTGCCATACGATTAATGCTGGTTTATAGCTTTGATGTAATTGCTGCTTACACTCTTCACGCTCTTTGTCTTCCTTAAGATGCAATAGTTTTTCATGAACACCACGTGCCGTCAGAGTTGCGCTCCCCGGAGTCTTAAAATTGCACAAAACAACTTCACCTCGGACTACACAAGAGCTACCATTGCTTAAACATGCGGTGTTTAGCTTATCGTAGCTAAGTCTAAGCAGCGGTACAGACAATGTGCCCGTAGGCAGTAGATATTCACTGGAATGATAGCAATTATAATAACATTTTTAGTTGCAGACTGCGAATTTCTTACCTGGGCAGATTGTTAAGCCTTACGTTTTGCAAACTAAATTGATCAGAATCGACGCACAAACGTCCATAAACTACGCATTTACCAAAATGAAGCTGCTGGTAATCGGGCTCCAGCGCCAATTCTTCGACTAAAAAAAGCCTGAAGTAATTACAATACTTGGGCAAATTTTCAGCAGGATCAAATTCAACTATATCGGAATCTGCGCTCATCACGCATTAAAACAAGCTTAAATAAATCAAAACTTATGAAATTAGTTAAAAATTAAATTTTGTTTGGCCGAGTAATGGCCAAAAGC
This sequence comes from Chymomyza fuscimana, assembly GCA_949987675.1. NCBI lineage: Eukaryota > Metazoa > Arthropoda > Insecta > Diptera > Drosophilidae > Chymomyza > Chymomyza fuscimana. Next base: position 127,896,963 of record OX465088.1, on the reverse strand, counting down.
GTCTTAGTGCTGCAAATGCCCGTCATTCACTACTACCCAACACGTGAAACACAGTCCATGAAGTTATCGATAACCGCCACTATGCATCAGTAAAAAACGAAGAAGCGGACGCAAAAGTTGTACTTTTTTAATTCTTTTGTAATAAATCGCAATACGTGCTTCTTAATTTTAATATAAATAAAACAAAATGTCGTTTATGAATCCTGTAGATATGGTGGATGAGGACGCTGCGGATCTGCAGTTTCCAAAAGGTACTAGGAAAATTAATAATAATTTTTAAAGTAGAAGTGAAACATAAAGTATGTCCAGTGTCTCATGCTGCTGCTCCACATCGCAGCTTTAACCATCTATGCAATTACTACTTCTTGCAGTTAGATTAAAACCCGGCGTTCTTAATATGGCCAAAAAAATTGCCCATGCAAATATTGATAGCCGAACAATATGCACAACGGCATTTTACAATCCTCACATATTAAATAAACATCTCGAGAAGATTGAGCAAGGCATCACTGATAAGCATGACAACAATGAAAATACACATTTAAGCAATATAACTGACACTGCCTGTGCCACCTGTTGCAGTCCGCTGCAAGAACCCTACATCAAGTGCTCCGAGTGCTTAGACACTTTACTGTGTCTGCCATGTTTTGCACGTGGTCGCGAAGACAAAACTCATCGTAATAACCATGCATATATTATTGTGCGGGATGACATACAAGTGTTTTACGGCGAGCCAGAGTGGACGGCGAGAGATGAACGTGTTTTGCTGCAAACTCTGCGCACACAGGGCTATGGAAATTGGGAAGCAGTTACTCGTGCTTTGAATCAGCGTCATAGTGAAGCCGAATGTCGACGACATTACCACGATTGTTATTTTGGTGGCATCTTTGAGCGTTTATTGGGCCTGCAGCATGCACGCCAATGTTACATGCCAGAGCGCATGCCATATGTGTTTAAAATGCGTGCTTTAGAGCCACCCAGGCATGATGACATTTCCTCCATGCAGTTTAAAATTAATGCTGGCTATCGTTGCGCCCGCGGTGACTTTGATACGCCCTACGATGCCTCTGCAGAGAGTCTGCTTGCTATTATGCTAGATCCGCAACATGCTGATGATGACGATGAAGAATCTGTGGATAAAGAACTGTACGTGGAACTTCAAATTGCATTGGTGCTCGCCTATAATAATCGTTTAAGGTAAGAAAAAGTGTTTAAATGCTGTTTGTTCAACGAATAACTAGAGGTTATTGACCCAATCCTAGTTCAAAAATATTACTAATTACTCAATTTTATCACAGGGAACGCCAGCGTCGTTATAATATTATGCGACGTAATGGACTTATCCTGCCCCATCGTACAATCAGTTGGATTTCCAAATATGCTCATGCATTTAACACTGATGCTAACTGTATGCGTTTTCTAACCTTTATGCAAATTTGTGACCCCATTGAGTTTGATATGCTGATCGAGTCGCTTAAATATTATCGAGAACTACAAAGCCGTTTATATCGTCTATACGAATTGCGGCAGCAGGGCGTGCGTACGCTATATGGAGGTGCACTCTATGCAAGACTTCATAAACAAAGGCAACAGGCGCAGCGCGACTATGCGCGCCAAAGGCAACATGATACCTATGATTGGCAGCAGCTTGTGCAGCATTACGAAAACAATAGAACGAATGTCTTGCCACAGAGTAGCTCCAAGATTTACGTTTTGAATACACGCCGAAAAGCGGGGCCTATGGAAATAGCTGGTGAGTTTCAACTTTTTGCTTTAAAAAAATTATAAACTTGAAATTCACATGCTCGTTTGTTGCAGATTTGCCTGGTTATGCCAAGCTGAACGCAGAGGAGCGTACCTTGTGTAGTGTGGCACGTTTAGTGCCCCGAGCCTATATCGATTATAAAAATCAATTAGTTACGGAACAATCCAAGTCGGGCTTCCTACGTTTAGCCGATGCCCGACGACTTATTAAAATAGATGTGAACAAAACGCGTCAAATCTACGATTTTCTACTTGAACATGGCCATATAAGCAGGCCGCCATCTTAGATCTATGCTGCTATATAGCTTTATGTTTCACTTGTATTGCTTAAAACCACTCTTTCTAGTTAGTTACGCCTCAATCTAAAAAGTAAATCTTATTGCAGAGTTTGAGAATGCTGAAACCTTGTTAATATCAGAGGTACACATGTTGCTGGATCATAGGAAAAGACAAAATGAATCCGCTGACGAGGAGCAAGAATTTTCAGAAGTCTTCATGAAAACATACGCTTACACAGACAGTTTTCGCAAATTTAAAAATAAGGAGACTATCATGTCTGTCAGAAGGTAATATGGTTTATATACGCTACTGAATTTTTTTATAACTATGTTTACTAATTTATAGCTTGCTTATGCAAAAGAAGCTACATAAATTTGAGCTCGCAGCTTTGGGTAATCTTTGCCCAGAGGCACCAGAGGAATCTAAAGCATTAATACCCTCATTGGAAGGTCGTTTTGAAGATGATGAATTGCGACAAATTCTAGACGACATTGGCACCAAACGTAGCTTACAGTACTAACTTAATTATGCTATATTTAGAAAAAGTATAAAATTTAAAAACACTATTTATAAGCCATAAGTTTAGCCGAAAGAAAGTCTGCTACTGGATTTTTCAAAACTGGGCAACATTTAACAAGTTATTCATTTTCAATTCATCGCCCAACAAGAACGTGATTAAAGATTTAAAGTAAAATTTTGATAATCTGAAAATAATAAGATTTTCCTATATGGGTGGGATAAGGGTTTAATGTTTTCGGAATTTTATTGTCTGTTCTTTCGGCTTTATTTTTCTAGAATGTTCATTTTTATTTTAAAATTCAATTAGGCATAAAACGGCGTGCACTTTATTTTGGCATCGACTGTTAACTAATATACTCGTTTCGCTTGAGTACAAGCACTGTTTGACGTTGATCAACACTGCGCATCATAAACAACAGCTGCTTAAAAGATTCTCGCTTTAAATAGTAAATAATCTTAAACGTTTATTATATATAATGTGATTGAGCATTCTAACTTAAATATATATTAAAATAATAAAGCACACTTCGCAAAAATGAACAAAGACAACACGAGTATGGATATGGATCCCAATCTGGCACGTCGCCTACTAGCTGAAGGCGCGGTGCTTGTTATAGCCGGTGTTCCCACTGGCACAGAGTTTGGCATTGATTTATGTGCCTATACTATAGGACCAGACTTTCGTGGCGTCAAAATGATACCACCTGGTGTGCATTACGTGTGGTGTGCCTCACAAGGACCCTATGGCGATGCAGCACCACGTGTTGGCTTTGTGCATTACTTTCATGCCAACGAGCTGCTGGTGCGCGAATGGGACAATGAGCTGGAGGAGCTGCGTGAGCGCCAAATAGCTGAACCCGAGCTGGAGCGCGCACGCATACGCAATAGTTTGCCACAGCTGGAGCGTGTTTTGGCGGCCTATGACTATCGTTACGTTTGCAAGTGGAAAGATCTAACAGGCAGCGTAACTGAGGCTTGTGTGGATCGCTGTAGACCTGCCTTGGGCACCATACGCACCAATATTGAGCTGCTATCGTGTACAGATGCTGACAGACCGCGTGGTAGTTCATGCCGTAAACGCAATGCCGCCAGCAAGTTGTTATTAGATGAGAGCGAGCTACTACCAGATCTTAAGCCAGTGGAAGGTACAGCGCCACGTTTTAGTGTTTTACCATCACGTGTGCCTGCGGATGCACAGCCAGCAGATGTATCAAGGCATGCCATGGACTGTATAGCAGCTGTAGATGCTTTGCTGCAAAACTTTGGCACGGACGAAGCACTAATCGAAGAGCTGCAGCTATCCTTTATTTTCTTTCTGGTTGGCTACTCCGTAGAGTCACTGGCACATTGGCGCAAGCTCTTGGCGCTGCTGGCACATTCCCAAACGGCTGTTAACAAATATAAAATCTTGTATATGAAGTACAGTGAGGTGCTGGCACATCAGCTACCACATTTACCCGAGGAGCTAATGTCACCCAGCGTACATAACACTGTCTATAAAGATGTGCGTGAGTTGCTAGTGAATCTATTTGCGGGTGGACTAAGTGTTAGTGCAGAGCGTCTTATGAAACGTTTGCTCAAAGAACTGCATTGGCATTTCGATGGACTGCTCGACGAAGATCCAGAGGAGCTGCCAGTAGTTATTGAACTGCCGTAGGGCATATAGCTGGTAATTAATCATCTAAAATATTAAAGCGTGCTAAATTTTAACGCATTCAAGTTTTTTTTTATTACAGTCAATTCAACGTAGTGAATGTTGCGTACGCAAATAGGTCCACAAGTCTCGCGCTGTGCGTATGCTGACCATAAACTGGCACAGTTTTGTCTCTATAAGACACAGGATAACAAACTTGGCGCGCTTATCCTTTAGCAGCGACTGCAAAGAATCAGCGTTAAACTTAATGAGCAACGAACAAAGATTGACAGCACTTCAAGTACCTCTTCATTGTTTTCAGGCCCACTTTCTACTACGCTCCATAAATCCTCGGACTCCAAATAAGCACGCACCGTCATAGACCATGCCTTATAGTTATCCAAACCTTTGAGTTTCTCAATTTGCAATTGCAATGTCATTTTGGCTTGCAAAGAGACGCGTGTGACCGTCTTGTGCAACGTTTGACAAATAAATCTCACTGTACATACAATAATACTATTTCCTATGCGCTTTTGCTGGCTGAAAAAAGCTGTCAATTTGTGTGTAGATTTTCAAATATAGATATTGTGGAACATATATATATACATATGTATTCATCTGCACACAAGTTTGTCATAGGCCGACAATTCTCCATTGTCATAATGCGCTTTGGCAAAAGGGTTGCAAGCTGCCCATATGCATGCACAGCGTCGTTCAACAAAATATGGTCAAATTTTAGCGTAGCATTAGGTGCGTACACCTTGCAAGATATTTTTTGTTTGGATAACAACTGGGTAATGATGCTAAAATTCTAGACCTATTCCGAATTCCCATTGAATTAAACGAAATTATTCATAACGAAATTGTTAAGGTCAAATGGAACACATACTTATATGTTTAGGTTTCGCCGCGAGTTTCACATCATGCAAATACCCTAAACTCCTAAGATTATGAGAAACTGGCGCAAGATTTAGATATTTATTTTTATATACGAAAATACCAATATAAACGAAAAAATTTTGAATTGTTTGCATTTTTAAACAATTCCAAAAATAATACCTTTTGTTACTAAGCTTAGTTATAATTAGTTGAAGTGGCCTATCTTTAAAAAAATCAATAAATATTATAAAAGGACAGTAGAAAGGAATTCTATAAAATTACTGAACAAAAACTGAGAGGCTTTTTTTGTTACAAACTTTGAACATGCAAAAATATTGCGTCAGAAATCACGCCAATATTTTTTCGGAATTAAAAAAAAGTTTGCATAATTGTCTTCCACATAACGCTGAAATCGGGTGGCTCTATCGAAACTAAGCTTTAGCCAGACTAGATGGAATTCGAGATGAACTGAAGGATTTCCAAATGGGCAATATGTGTTACCGCTAGTATATAGGAATTGTAATTTTAAACTTTTATATTTTTTTTAAATTCAAATTAATGAAGAGTTAAGCTGTTCAAAAAATATCTTGAGAATTTGGATTTTTAATCTATAGGAAACCTGGAAAAATGTTGACCTCATATTTAAAAAATAATTGTGGTATTCTTGTGTGTGCCAGAATGGGTGAATATCTCGAAAACTGCATCTGTCAAAAGCTTTACAATTGCGGCAAAACTTATTGGAAGACTTTAGTTAGAGCATAAGACACGAAAAGTATAATGGAATGCAAAACTGGATTCATAAATTGTAAGGCTAAGGAGCGAAAATTAGTAGCTACTCCAGAAGACACGACAAAAGTGGAATCAATAGAACCCAGTTTGAGTTTTTGCAAGTTTTACACTTATTTAAGATAGGGGAAGTCTGTCAGATAAAGCTGGCAGTCGGATATTTGGATAGCAAATAAGGCCAAGATGTGCAAAAAGAGGAAGGAAGGAAGACTCTATTCTGTCCTGATACCGACGGTATTCAGGACTTCAAACGCAGGAGCAGTATTCTAAAATTGGGCGAAGTTTGGTAGTGCAAGGTTCGTCAATCTCTTTAGCGCAAGTTTTGATAAATGCGAGAACTCCTCTAGGATCAGAAATAATCACGATGAGATCTAAGGTTGAGAAGTGGATAGAGTAAGTAACCAAATGAACGATAAAATTTGGTGTTGTTGAGAAACAGTTGGTTGACATTAATGAAAGATTGCATGCTACAAAAATCGAATATTGTAAATGCTTCTTCTGATTATCATACAGAGTTTTCCATCGACCGCATACATAAGAATGCGGCAAGACGAGATTACTTTTATAAAACGATTTACAAATATGATAATAAGTAGAGGGCCTAAACAGATACCTTCAGGTGCCCAGCCTTAACTACTCTTGACTTGAAGAAGAAATCCAATTTGAAAGTCACGATTATTTTTAGAATAACATTGAGAATGATATGGACAGATTTAAGAAAGACTTAAACGTTTTCGCTAATTCCATTTAGTTGTGCTTCTACGTTCTTCTATTTTAACGGAAGTATCAAGTGATTGATACAAAAATATAACATTTCGTCAATCGGAATCGAAGAAGATCTTGCAACTATTTTCTCTTCCAACTTTGTTTTACTTATGCGCCACAGTCTTTTTATTGCCATCTAGATCTCCTTCAAGCAGCAAATTTAAAAATAAGAGTTTTTTATTGTTTTAGATGTAATATTTTTAACAGCTTCTATTTAGTCGTGCAATACTGTACATATCTAGCATGTAAACAATAGGTACTAGACCTAGTTTTGTTGGTAATGAAAAGCATGGCACGGAACTGTCTAGTAGTATGAGAGCGAAATTGGACTAGGCTTATGGCCATTGGCATTGGGCTCAAGTGGTCACTTGGGTTATTTGTTTTTGTTGTTGATGCAGTCCAAATTGATGACTTGGTATATGTATCCGCATTGTTATAGCTGCCGCTTAAAATGATAGTTGCAAAACTCAGACAAATTAACTGTGATTTTTTGGAAAAAGAAATTGAATATCTTTTAAAATATTTAGGTAAGTACAAATTTAGATCCAAGTTCTTTTACTTTACGGTTTTGGGTTTGTTGGGCAACCTTTCAGAATATTTTTAAAATATTTACGTGGCCCAATAACATGCTATCATAAAAACTGATAATAATAAGCTATGGGCAGGGATGGAGGAACATCCAAGTTTGTTACTAATATTCAACTTTTTGAACTAGAAATCACACTAAAAATAGAGCTTGAACCCTCCTCCTTGTTTTTTTTGGCTGCGCCCCTGACTATGGGCCGTTCTATTTTCTATTCAGAATTTTAAATTTACGATTTTCATTTAGAAAATTGGCTTAGACTCTTATCGGTATTTTTGTAAAACATTCCAAAAAGTTTTAAATTTTTTTTTTTAAAAGTCAAGCTGGGACTTTTTGCTCAAGTTCTATGATCGCTTCATTGGTGCTCGGTCGGCACTTACATACTACATACATACTCATTGCTTGTGTGATTTGGAGTTAAATTTTTTTGTTTGTTCGGAGGGCCAGTAGTGCAAGCCGTCCATTAGTTCTAACAAACACCGCTGAACATTTTTGCTGTAATATATACTATATATATACATACTTATAACATACAGGACACGTCGGAGAATCCCAAAAGTTACCTAAAGTATGATCAGAGTGACTAGAAAAGACGATATAGATATATAACGCCTAGATCACAGAGATGGTAAAAGCTAGAGCAACCCAACTTTCAAATTAGATGCCTTATTATGTCAGGGGAGACAAGTTTATTTTATTTTTTTTGATATCGGGGTTTTATGATATATGTAGCTGCCATAGGGGTGTTTCAGAGAACCTCGAAAAAACCGAAAGATAAGATATCGTAACCAAATATGCCATTCACAATTTTTTTTAGAGTTCTCAAGCACTGTACCAAATTTGATCAAAATCGGTTGACTATATTATATAGCCTCCATAGGATCGGTCAAAAAAACGTTTTTGGTGCAAAATTCGGCTGTTTTTTGTTGGTTTATGAGAATATCGTAACCAAATTTTAAATATCTTTTGGAGTTCTTAAGCAATATACCGGATTTGATTGCAATGTGGTGGTATCCCAAAGTCGTCCGCGCCCGACTTTAACCTACGCCATCTTTTTTTTTTGTGCAGAACGATATTTGTGGCTATAAGTTCCGTAAATTTTTACCAATTTTGATGATAATTGAAAGTTACGTCAATGAAGTTATTTAAAGTAGGTACTCAAGACAAATAATTATGTTTATTGCATTTATTTATAAGAAATGCCATTAACTTAAAATCTCAATGGCACCCAATAGAAGGACAACGGTTCTGAACTAAAAGTCTTAATTGGCATATTTTCCAAAAAAAAAAAGCCACCATGTCGGCGTTGTAATACTTATATTTTTCAAAACTTCTGGGTATTCACGTGCAGCATTTGGCCAAATCCATAGCTGTACATATGCATCTAATCGGCATATTACTTCCAAGTACACGTCCACTTAAAAAGTTTTTTGTCCTTTTATCTTCAAATCTTTAAAGGTTACAAAGCGAATATTTCATTTCAGAGTTATACGTATTCAGGAACAAACGGACACGTTTGATAGTCTCTATAATACATAAATAACGTAACTTAGGGTCCCGGGCATAACAATTTTAGCAGGTAAAGTGTCAGTGCCGGAGTTCTAGGTGTGCTTGCTAAATCAATTTTTTAACGATTTAACATCTGACTATAGTGTGCATCACAATTCGTCGCCACTGTAGTGAACTTCCTTCCCTTCATGCAGAGTTGTACGATTAATTTCTTGAAGTATAGTGGTTGGCGTATGGTAGACAACTATCATACCAAGCAAGCAGTTAAAAGAAAAGCTGCTGTGTTCCGTCTGGCTCTAAAGCAGCTTAAAAGGACTCTTCAGACTCTTAAATAAAATTAACTTTTGATGTTATCAACTTCCGTCATTCTTGGCATCACCGTCACAACGAAAATTTATCTGTATATTAAGCAGATGCTCGTCCTTGCCAATCGTTACTACTATAATCTGAGTGGACTGACGAAGTCATCTCTTATGAAAAGTGCTTCATAAATTGAACGATATATATACAAGGTGGCGCAAAAGAAGTCATCCGATGTTGTTTGGCTCTTATTTTTTTTCTAAATGAAATTCCAAAATTGACCAAAAATTACCAAAATTCGTTGCAGGGACCGCCGGCTGAAGCTCAATTGCGTGGCACGTCGTCTGGTCGATGTTTCGGGGCTCACTTCGACGTCCTCGGCTACAGCGGCGATATTTTCGGCAGAACGGGCGCTCCGGGGCCGGCCACTCTTGGCAACGTCTCGTGTGGTCCCATACTCTTCAAGATTAGTGGCTAAACGGCGCAGTGTTTGCGCAGTTGGTGTCGGACGGCCGGGAAATCGGCGACGGAATTCGCGCTGCGCCAACACCACAGACGAATTGTTACGCAAAAAAAATAGACACAATTATTCCGCGTTCTTGGGGAGTGTATCGCTCCATGGCTTATTCACTTGTATTCTGTATCTGTCTAGTCCACAAATGTCAAAACAGATTTGATATTGGCGGCCATTTACAAAAATGAGAGCATCTTCCAATAGGGTGATTTCTTTTGCGCCACCTTGTACTTATATATGTTGTGCTTCATAAATTGAACGATATATATACTTATATATGTTGTGCTATCCATAACCATACCACTGGTTTTTACATGTTTAGGTACTTCCAATCCTTTAAATGACACAAAATATTTTAAATTGTTTTTTTTTAATGATTTTTATTTGAAATGAATACGAATGTCAGTTTTAGCTGTTGTTGTTGTTTCTTTTAAGAATGTTGTTTTGTTATTAATTATTGTTGCTTCTGGTTTATGCTTAATTAACTTTCTACACGCCTTTTCTGCGGCTATTTATCATGCTACTTTCGCGCCTCATTTATCAAAAATTCATTTAAGAAAAGTATGTGAGAAAGTTGTTGCTCTTTTTTTACTTGTTGTTCCGTTTTGTTAATTTTTTTTTTTTCAATATTTGTTGCCAAAGATGCTACAATAATTTCCAATGTTTTAAGTTTAATCTCATTTTTTTTATCGGTTTTTTTTTTTTTTGCTAAATAAATGATATTTTTCAACTGTTATTGGGCTGATTTAGACGCTTGTTTTAAATGCAAACATTTTTATACGCTTTGTTGTTCATTTTAAGGGCGGGGGTTATTTGGTTTTTGAAAAAATTCGAAATTTCTACAATTATTACATAAGTGGTAGGCATAGAAAATATACAAGTATATATATACTAAGATGTATACAATATATATGTACTGTTTTGTTTTTCGTTTAGCAACTACAAATACTTTTTTTTTGTTTTTTAATTATTTACTTTAATGCTCATTTATATTTTTTGTATATATTATGTAATATGTTTTGACATACGAGATTTGAGAAATGCAACGAAAGTTAAATTTTAAACTTATTTTAATAAAAACAAAAAAAAAACTGAGTTGCATGCACAGTTTTTAAGAATTTTCAAAAGAAATTCCCATCAATTATTTTGAAAAAGTGAGTGTGTATGTGTGTGATGAGTGTAGGAAACAATACACTTACAATTTAAGCTTCAATTCGTTTTTGACTGTCATTTATTCATATATGCCATTTTTGTTTCCTCTTTGATTTGCTTTAACTAACATTCTTTTTGTTTTTATAGTTTAGCTTTTACTTCGTTTTGTTTTTGCTCATTTCGTTTCTTTTTCACATTTTTGTTTTAAATTTAAATTATTTTTGCTGTTCACATTCCTTTCATTTCGCATTAGCTCCACTTATTACTCGCTCTTCGTTATTTGTTTATACCTTTATAATCAATATAGATTTTTATATTATACCTTTTTTTACTTCTTGCTTAAAATTAAAGTATTTCTTGTGTTCATTTTTTGTTTGATGTGAAATTTTTTGCTGCTGTATTTTTAAAAAATTAATTAATTTTTCCTTGCGACACAATTTGATTTTTTTTTTTTGTTTTTGTTGTGTGTTTTTTAAATGAATTTTATTTTTGTTTTTGCCTTTCATAATTAAATATAATAATTATTTATATATAATATGCGCTTTTTCTCTCGAATGCAAAGAATTTCTGTTGTAGTTGGGTAAGTTTTAATGATGCCATGCCTGCTGCTGTTGTTGCATGTTTTTGAGGGCTTTTGGGTAGGTTATACACAAAAGTTGGGAGGGGGATTCACTTGGCCTAACACGTTAGAAACGACGACGATAGATGTCCAGTTTTCATGGATATTTTGTGCTGCTGCTGCTGTTTTTAAGAAGTGTTTTGCCTTGATTTTGCTCCTTTTTTGTATGTATCTGTGTGTGTGTAGATGCTACCCAATGGTGTTTGTTGTTGTTGCTGTTGTTGTTGTTGTTGGTTTATGCATATATTATATGTATTATATTTACTTTAGAAGGTATATAATGTGTTTAAATGGAAGGGCGGGGGTTTACTTAAATTACGATACATCCTGATCTTCAACATCTTGAATTTCCTGTTTCGGCTCGCCATCACCTGTTTGGGATTCTGGATTTTAGTAAATACATTTGAGAATTGTTGTTGTTATTGTGTGCATTTCGAATGTATAATATATATATTGAGAATTTTGTAACTCTCCAACTTACCATCTGCCTGCATATCAGACGTCCATAATGTGAGGTTATCTCGCAGCAGCTGCATAATAAGTGTCGAGTCTTTATAGCTCTCTTCGCTCAGCGTATCCAACTCAGCAATGGCATCATCGAATGCGGCTTTCGCCAAGCGGCAAGCACGATCCGGCGAGTTGAGTATCTCATAGTAGAACACCTATAAAAGGAATTAATTCCAATTTTATTAATAATATCTTTAAAAGTCAGTAAACAGATGAGTTAAAGAGTTTTGCACAAGTTGTGAAAGTACAGCAATGTATTGCTGTAAGTAGATTTAAAACCGCTGAGAAATTATTTTTGTAATAGTTGAGGAGATTTTATTAACAATTGAAAACAAAAGTCAAGCTACCAGTACTGTGGCAGTTCACCAAATCTATAAAATCAAAACGACTACCCAATTCTTGATTCATAAAAACGTACTTTAAGCTAACATGCAGAATATTTATTATTATATTATTTTTTATGTTTTCTATATGCGTTTAGTATAATACAACAACGGAAATGAACTATAATAATAATAATATTCAAATGGCTCGTTTAAACTATTCGACGAATCAATCAAATATAAATTAATTGGTGTTTCTTAAAATTCCTAGTATTAATATCGACGGCATAAAGATTTTAAAATAAACTGTGAGTTCACCCAGTCAAACTATATAGTTCATGATAACTATAATGGACAGAAAGTTATAGACTCAAACGAGTAAACGTGTGAATGACTCGTTTCGCTCAAACTTACAATGAATTGATGACTCAAATACTTTAAAATCTTAGCTAAAATTTCAACTCATCGCAGGGAAGCTCTTCAACATTTATGTGTTCTGTACTTACCGAGAAGTTCAATGCCAATCCCAACCGAATTGGGTGTGTTGGTGGCAGATCATTCATGGCAATATCACTTGCTGCCTTATAGGCAATCAATGAATTTTCTGCCGCATCCTTACGATCCGAACCGGTGGCAAATTCTGCCAAATAACGATGATAATCACCCTTCATCTTATAGTAGAATACTTTGCTTTCGCCAGAGGTGGCGCATGGAATGAGATGTTTCTCGAGCACATTCAATATATCCGAACAAATGTCGCGCAACTCTTTTTCAACCTGACCGCGATAGGTTTTGATCATTTCCAATTTTTCCTCGACGCCTTTGTTTTCCTCCTTCTGTTCAATCGAGGTGATTATTCGCCATGAAGCACGTCGTGCACCAATGACATTCTTATAGGCAACCGAGAGCAGATTTCTCTCCTCAACAGTTAGCTCGACATCCATGGAGGCGACCTTTTTCATGGCCTCAACCATTTCTGCAAACAAATAAAAATAGGGGAAGAAAAAAAATAAAGGAAAGTTAGGCATTTTGTTTCAATTATTAAGAGATTTTTGTTTATAACCTTTATTGGTATAATTAGGTTTAACCTATACTGCAAATCTAATCAGCATTAATAACCGATTCGTTCGGAGACCATAAAAGCTTCTAAGGAGGGGTTTTATTTTGTTGTAGTGTATCGAACTGTCGTCCATCGCCAATCCGGAGGTATACCAAAGTCGGTCACGTCCGACTTTACGTACGCAATTTTTTTTTGATATGACATAATGTTAGACTTTGATAGCCATGATTTATCTATCTAAAAGCGGCTGTCACCTAATCAATAATGATATAAGACTTTATATTTATGCATACACATAGTAGGTCTGCTCTGTGCTCACAACTGGGAAATAAGTTTGTTTAGCTTGATTTAGTCATTAATGCCGAATGCGAAATCGCATAAAAATGTAAAGCACTTGATAACATATTTTTGTATCCCTCTGCGCTCGTCGCTCCACGTAGAAATTAAACTACTAGTACATTGTTGCAAATTTTCAAATGCAACGTCATGAATCACATGTAGTGTCTGTGATCGTTTGGACAGCACCTTTAGACACACACAGTTGTTGTCTGCGTGCATTTTGGGTGCATTCCCTGCTGATAAGACACACACATACAATGACATATGCACCCGTATATATACATATATGTGATTATACCAACAACAAATCAGCGCTAAAAACTGTAAATGTGCAGCTGCAGCTCTAACTGCTAAGCTGCTGCTGACGTACTTTGCCGCTCTCTTTCACTCTCGCAAACAGCGGGATATCGTCAAGGTGTGTTATTTTTTTTTTTATAGCACGTAATTGTGAAAAAAAAAGGAAAGAAAACAAAACCAAAAACGTGATTCATGCTCAGCGTCGTAATTTTTGTTGTTTTCAAAAATTTGCAACATATTTTGTGCCGCTTCCCAGTGTCATTGTGTGACTGTGTGTGTGTGCAGGATTATCAACCTACTAAACGATAACGATAACTACTATCGGTAACGTTATTCGTTAACATTGCGTACGTTCAGCAGAACTTGGTTGAAGCATGAATGATTGGAAGTCTAAACGTTCAACACTGTACAATTTTCTTATGATAAAACATAAAAAGCATACAAAATTACTTAATTTCGCTTTCTAGAATAATCACACCTTGATTTGTAAAAATTCCAACACTTGCGTATAAATTTTATGAGAAGTTTTGTCGCTGGACTTAACCTTTTAATTTATGCATATTAAATTTAATTAAAATTGGGTTTTTTTTAAGCGTATGTTTATATATTAATATTTTATTCATTGTCCATGTATTTTTAAATTTTCAACCGATCTTGATAATAATTGCAGCAGAGATGACGAATCTTATCCAATTATAGGTATGCTTAAAACATAAAAAGCATGTTTACTAAATTTAAGAATTATGACGAATTTTGGAAACATTATAGACCAATGCGATTTCCAGTTGTACATAATAATAATATACAATTTTAGCGCCTACTGGCATAATGTAGTTTGCATGCAAACTCTTTGTAAATTGCTGCAGAGCGCTACTATGCTACTATTTGATGCAAACAAGCAGCGCCACACTTCAGCTGCAGCACTCGACATAAAGCAATTGCTTAAAGCATAGTTATGCTGAACGTGTCCATTATCGTATAATTTGCCGTTGCTTTATGGAAATTATCGCATAATTAAATTTAAAAATACAAAAAATCAATAAATTTGCCCCAAAATAATATACTTCACACGGCATGACAAATCAAAGAAACCGAAAAAAAAGAAAAGAAGCCAAAGCACCAACCACCCAACCACCCTACTAAAGACAACCGCAAATAAGCCACAAAGCCAAAGTAAACCAAACCTACTAGCCGGACCCGTCCGCACCCCTTACCAATAACAGCCCCAACTCAGTGTTTACGCACCCACACACACACGCCCATAGAGAATAGCGCGTCACGCGAAATACAATAAAATATTAAGTCAAACACGGAAAGGAAAGCAACTTGTGCATACATTTTGAATAAGTTGACGCTTATAACAAAAGGTAACAGAGCAGAGTAGAAACAACAAAAATACAAAAGGAGCACGGGCGAGTGTGGGTGTGTCATTGTGTGAATGTGTGTGTATGAATGATATGACATAAGGCATAAAACAGCATAAAGCGATGTGTGTGCGAATGATAAAAAGCATGCGCACGTACCGTTACAAAATTAAAAAAAAAAAGTGTAATTAGACAAAGGAAAAACTAAGCCAGTAAAATGTGCAATGTGTATAAAAAAGGAGACAAATTTAAAAAAGTGGCTAAGTCCATATACACCCCCTCACAACCCACCGCTTGACCACATTTTGTAGACGCTGTTTTTTTTTTTTTTCGCGAATTGACGACATTGACGCGAACGTCAACTAAAAAGCGACCTCGAAAAAAAAGCAGCTAGAACAGCACCTGAAAGCATACTTAAGGCTAGCAAAAATGTGTTTGTTGTTGTAGCTGTGGCTGCTGACGTTAATGTGTATAAAAGGGGGGTCGACGAGTTAACTTTTATGGGGGCGCCGCACAAGGCAGGCAGGAAGGAAGGCGGCATAGGCAGGCAGACAACAGCCCGGTACAGACGTAGGTACATACATACATACACATAGCCGGCTGCTGCCAACAGCTTGATGCTTGGTATTAGTGCGCCAGCATAAGGAGAATGTACAAGTGCGACAAGGCCAACGCCAAGTGCTCTGCTCCGCTGCTATACACTCACTTATACAAATATATATACACGACAACCGTTTGGAGCAGCAACAGCAGCACACGCAGGCGAAAATAAGAAGAAAAACATGTGATACAGACACAAAAAATGTTGAACTTGTGTATGTGTGTCTGTGTGCAGTAGTAGCTGCAAATAGTTGATTAACTTCTTTTTTAGCAGCAGCCAACAGGCAACATTAACAGTAGCCGCCGCTGGCCAATGCTGTTTGTTGTATGTTGTTAAATTTTCAAGTGAATTATTTGTATTGCTGTAACTAATTATAAACTTATTTACGCTTGATGTTGTTGTCGTTTTCAACAACAAGCTGTTGGTAAACTTTTGCAAGTGACTGTGTTGCGAGACGCCGTCATTGTATGCGGCGTCACACACACACTGGTTATCTCGTTTTAACGCATGTTCCAGCGCATTTGTTTCCAACGTTTTGGGCAGCGCGCGTTTTTTATTTGGCCTTTTCTCGTACAGCGCAAAAATGCTGGTTATATGCTAAGCATTTTGAAAAGCGTTTAATTAATTGGAGTATTTTTAATTAAATAAAACCAACAGGGCAACAACAATAAAAACGCCGACTTTTTAGCTACTGTGAGTAATTTAACTCAATTGGTATGCGTATGAGTTCAGCACACACACACACACACATACACATGCGCGTGAGCATGAGTAATGCTAGTGCAAATTTCCTGCACTATCAACAGAGTTGCCGCCATAGACAGCAAAAAAAAAATGTGAAAACACTTTTTGCTATAAACTTTCAAACTATAACCAGGTTAATGAGCTAAGCGGTATTTGCGACCCAATTTGCATAAGAAATAAAAACCTACAAAAGAAATAGTGCCGCTAACTGTGACGCTATTTATTGTAATACAACTCGTGAGTCGCAGTCTCACACACAATCGATTCATTCATCGATTTTTCGCAGTGTTGATGACGCTGCTGCTGCCGACTGCGCGCTGCTGCGCAAGAAAAGCACATTTTGGAACATTGAAAAAAAAAAAAAAAATGGGCAAGACCCATGAAAGTCACCCCTCCCAACGCGCCTAACATAATGTCTTTAAGCTGTAATACCCACTCCTAAATGTTTAAAAATTTAAGCCAACACGCCTAGTACCAACGTCTATGACCATTATTTTGTTGCCTTCTAGAAAGTACTCCTTAGCAACAACAACAACTATGCGCTACTACAAACACCCCTTAGCAACGATGTCATTTGGTTGCGCGCAACCCGCGCGCGCGCTCTCACCTAACTACACAAAAAACACTAAATACACAAAATTTAAATTCAAAAGAATTTTTCATGCACTTTGCGCCTATACTAACAAATTATAAAACGCAATTGACATTTTGGTTTTTGTTGAAAATATAAAATCGCCAAACCACGCGAATTTTTGCCGGTAAAAAATCAGGTTTTACATTTTTTTTTTTGTTCTTTTCCCCTCTTGTGTCTTGCTTTTCGCTATTCGCTACAGCGTCGCCGTCCTCCTCTCTTCTTCTTAGTGCCGTCTTTTTCGAAGAAACACTACTCATCGGCGCGACGCCGACGCGACGTTGACGCGCTGCACCTACACAAATGTATTTTTGCAAAATTGAAAATTTCATTTTTTCCCGCTGGCCTTTACTATTGCCTAATGGTTTTGAGCTAATTTTTAATTGGCAATTTTGTACAAATTATGAACGTTTTCAGCAGTTCAGTTTTTTTTCATATACGTAGCGCACACAAAACCACGCGACGACGCTCACGACGGACCCCTCCCCAATGCTGGTGCTCCGCTGACAAATTTTTTTTCAGTTTTCCATTTTTTTTTCGGGCTTTTTTTTGTAGTATTACTTACCATCGTATCGCTCCGCTTGTTCGGCCAATTTTGCCTTGTAGACATTATTTTCGCGTTCAGTCATTGTGTATGATTTAAATCCTTTTTAGTAAAATTAATCCACAGAAAAAATTATTTAAATGCTCTCCCGGTACGTGCGGCGTCGATTATACTTTATACTGCTGCCTTGTGTCTTCGTCGCCTTCTTTTTCTCTATTACTTTTTGGCTGACGGCGGTTTGCGCTCTGCTCTGCTCGCTCGCTCGTTCACGTTCGGCTCGTTTTCAATGTCGTCGTCGTGGACGCTACGAATCTGGCGAGTACAGTAAAGAATGCGGTGTAAAAATTAATTTTTTTTTTGTTTTAAACTTAGAATTTAGTAAGACGTAATTGTTTATGTTTTTGTATATTGTTTATTTTAAATGAAATTTTACACGCACTTGATATTTGATTTTAACACGAACAATTTTTAAATGCCGCAAACTAACTTCGACTGAATCCAAAAAAACACTAAAGATGTGTGTGTTTCGTTTGGTAAGCGCCAAAATTTACCACAAAAATACTTGAAAAGTATTAAAATACTAATGAATTATGCCGAAGCCGGCACAAACAGTGTGTGCACATGTTTTTGCTATAAAATGTTAGTTAACCGCGTCATCGTGTTTATAAATTTATCGATATATTAAGCTATTGGCAGCACTGTTCGTACGAAAACAGCTGTTAAAAAAGTTAAAAAATGTACAAGTGCATACTGAAGTTGAGACTTAAAACAAATGTTTTGTTTTGAAATTAAACAGCATTACGATCAAAATGAGCATGAGTCTGGGTGGATGGATACACAGTTTCACCGTCACTGACACACAACAGCACAAGGGAGGTTATACCATTTACAAAATTACTTCCATTGTAAGTAGTTAGGGCTGCGCAATTTCTTTTTACAGTCCCATTTAATTCCCACACTTTTAGGTTTTCCCACGTTCGGTGCCCCAAGCTTTGACCTGTTTGGTTGTGTGGAAACGGTTTCATGAAGTTAAAAGACTGCATCGTGAGCTTAGTCGCCGGCACAAGAGTTTGGAATTACCAGGAAAACTGCCTGAACCGACGGACAGCAGTTATTTCAAACGTTTCGATGCGGATGTCATACAACGTCGCAAGGAGTACATATTGCAGCTATTAGACTTTGCCGCGCAGCATCCAGCGCTTTATAAATGTCATTCCTTTACGCAGTTTTTTAGTGATGCTCATTCACCTAACGCATCGCCGTTACGCAAATTGTATGTAGAGCGTACGCTTAAATTGCCCAGTAATGGAGGGGCGGACACCAGCTGCAAAGCCAGCGCTATAGCCGAAATTTGTGATAAGCTTGATTTGCCCTATGATTCTCACAATGCAGGCGGCATAATACCACTTGACCCACGCTGCGATAAAAGCAGCGATAACGAACAACCTAATAATGAAGACAACGCCGCAATTATTGAAATTGTGGAGCAGCTGCCAGAGGAGGTACTTGCCAACAAACGTGAGCACAATCGCTTTCTAACGCCCATGGCTTCGGTAGAGAGCGATGACAGCGACTATATCTATGAAGCGGCTCTGGAGTTCAGTCATGCCGTGCAAGCTGAAGTTAATCTGGATTATAAAGAGGCATACGAACGCTATAAATGCGGCGTGGAGCTGCTGCTGCAAGGCGCCAAAGATGATGCCAACGATGAACGTAAATTTATAGCCAAGGCCAAAATTGCCAAATATTTGGCGCGCTCGGAGGAGATACATGGGCGTTTTCTGCGTGAAAACAGCTGCCATAGAAAACTCAAATTCCAGCTATCGCTGGATGTTGTAGACAATAGCAGTGATGTGGCTTATTTGGAATGCGCCTGGAACCAGCTTGCCAAATACAAGGTGTTGCAGGTGCTCGGCGGACGCGTCATGCAGGTGCAGTGCATCACACAGCCGCAACACCCGCCTGCGGTTATGAAAGGCATTGAGAAGCCTGCCAGCAATTCGCCCACGCAGAGCATCTTTTTGCCGCAAAAAGTACCTTATATGGTGGATCTATTGGCCTATTTCCAATCAGAACAAAAGATATTTTTGCTGCTTAAGCAAGCCGAGGGCGGTCGGCTCTACGACTATATACAAAGCTATACGCCTACGGCTACTAAGTGTGGCAATTATGGCGAATTATTTCCAGCGCTGCAGCATGAGTCAAAGCCTGAGCCTCCTAGTCAGGATAGTGATGTCAATGAGCTGGTGCGAAGCTCTCAGCAATTGCTGAGATCTGTTTCAAGTACGCTGCAAGAGGTGCAGGCAGGCACACCGAAACGAACGCCAAAGCGTGTGCCCCAAAAACTTGGCCACAAGCTGCCTGAAGCATGTCTGCGCCAATGGGCCTGCGAGTTAGCCGTTGCCATACATTGTTTGCATAGCAAAGGGGTTATACTAAGGTGCGTTTACATTTATATAGCAGTGCAGATAAGTCACATTGCTCAGAATCTATTTTTTTTAACGTTTTGTATAAATCCATAGAGATCTGAACATGAGCAATATACTGCTGGGCTCCAAGGGTCAACTGCTGCTTACATATTTCTATCAAAACGAGGGTCTTAGCTCGGATGATAACTACGTCCACAAGGCCCTGAGCTTCTCAGCCTTGGAAAACCATTATGTAGCACCGGAACGCCCACTTAATCTTAAATCGGATTGGTGGAGTTATGGTGTGGTGCTGTACCAGCTATTGCTGGGCTTGGTAAGTTTTTATAATATAAGATTAGGTCGGTACGAAAGAATAAGATAAAAAACCCGATTACAATTGTTTAAAAAAAAAAAACGCTTCAGGGAAATGGTGCAATCAGAAACGTCGAAAAAAATATTCTTTCAGAAATTGTGTTTAAACTTTAGCCTCAAACACTCTAAGGATCTAAATGTTTCCGATTCCTATGAATCTCATGAACTGAATCAATGAATATGAAAACACTTTTAGAAAACTTTAATATCTATTATTTTGAGCATTATTCAAATCGATCAAAAACATTTAAGCCTGTGCTAGATCTCGATTTTGATATTAAATATATATATCTAGACATCTGAATATAGAATGGGAAAAGATTCACTCAAAGGAAAACACAAAACCTTTAAGGAGTATAATCTAAAAATTTATTTTATTTATACTTGAGATATGAGGTTTTATTAATTTAGCCAATTAATTGTCATCTGTATTCTTTAGTAGTAAAAGGAGACGCCTTATACAAACGGAAATATGAAATTTATTAAAAAGCATTCAAAACAAGTTGTTCATAATTTTTGTTACAATAATAATTAAGCGGTCGGAGTTACTATAATAATTTTTATATATGTATGTCATTATAGCCCTACAAGTCCATTCATCCTGGACAGTTGGACCTCTATGGCTGCGTGCAATATCCCGATGAAGCGGACATTTCCGAGAATGCACGTGATTTATTGGAAAAGCTATTGCAAGTACAACCCGAGCAGCGTCTGGACTATGAGCAACTGCAGGCGCATCCCTTTTTCAAAGGCATCGATTGGCAGCTGGTTTTACAGCAAGGCTGCGCAGCATTTTAATGCAATTATTATTATATTGGTATTATTTTTGGTACAAAGTACACGCGAAATCTCATGAAAAATACTTAACATGTAAACATTTTTGCAAGCTTTTGCGTTAAACATTTTGAACGCTGTGTTTATTTTACAAGAAAGTTCATAGTGGAAATTATACATTAAGATGCACGCTTTTAATAATATTTTTAGAGTGTTACTAGTATTATGAGCTGTGCTGTATTATATGCTAAAGTTTGCAAAAGTACAAGCCTGTCTTTACGTACGTACCTTGTTTTTTTTTGTTGTTATTGTTTTGCACTTTTGTTGTTTATTGTTTTTTTTTGTATTGAGTTTAATTTTGGTGTTCATGCACATTTTGGTACAAAATATAATTTATAACTAAAAATTATTAAATACCTTTTATATTTATACATTGCAAAATTGAAAAAGTATACATTAAAAACTACAACTTAGATAAATACACAACTGAAATAGCTGCAGATTTTTTTGCAGCATAATTATATTTCAATATACAAAATATTTAAAAATAATAAGTATTATGTATTACATTTTGTAAAGCAAAATTGCTAATATACATGAAAAAGTTTATTGTCTACTACACAACAGCATTTTGTTATTTAATTTAAGACTAAAATAATGTTAAAGCAGAAGTTGTGCGTGAAATGGTTCCAGAATATGGCATTGCATTAATACGTCAACAACTTCTGCTGTTAAGGCACATTTGGAATGCATTTGGGGCTAGCTATAAACATTTAAAGCAAGCTTTTAAACTTAAGTGGTGCTTACAATTGCAATAAATAGCGATAGGTTTCTTTTGACAAAAGATATAGATTTGCATTCAGCTCGCAACAAAGATATCTGATGCATCTTTTAAGGCAATTTTTCAGAGGCTCTACCTGAGTATTATGTTTCTGCAGAATAATAAAGCTCCCATCTGAAGTATTCAGCACTAGAGTATTCCGGTTGTATTTTGGAAGTGGATGGTGGTATATAGAAAGTAAGTAGTCGAAAAGAAATTCTGGTTCACACAACATTTAGTATATCTAATCTGATAAGTATGACATAAGCATATGTCCTTACATTTGCAAAACGAAGATCACCTGTCATCCTATATATCCCGTAATATCTGAGTTTCTTACAAATATAAGACAGACAGACATCCCAAGACTATCTTGCATACATTATCATTAACCAGCCATCGAATAAAAGTTTTTTTTAGCATTTAGCCTTTATATCCTTTTTTGTAATATTTTACAAAAGTTTCTCGATCAAAAGTTTTTGCAATAGATTCCCAATGCTCTGGATTTATTTAAAACAGATATTTTGGTGATGATAAAAACGAGATTCCTGGCACAGCATAACAATATATTCGTTTCTTTTCTAAACCTTGTCAGCTATCACGCCATGCATTTGCAAGTGTAAGCCCGCCTTAATGCTATTTATCTTAAAATTAACAAAAACTGTATTAAGTTTTGGCAAGACTTGTGGATTTTGTTGTGCACACACAACTTACACTAGGCTTAGACATTAAAAAGGAACCTATTGGCCAAAGCAAATCGAAAATATACAACTTAAAATCGAAAGCAAAAAAGCAACAGTTTGAAATGCTGCACACATGCCTACAGTTTGAGCAGCACTGCAAAAAAAGACAAAACTAGAATTGGAATCGTGACGGGAATTTCGTCATACCGCATATTTAATCCATATAGCTTTTCGCGGCATCTGCTTTATTCTCATCGCGATCCCAGCTCTATTTAAAATGGACGCTTAAAGCGTGCCGCTGACGCTGGCGTCGCCATTGATGCAAAACGTCGGTTTGGCAGCTGCTGCTGACGTCGATGTGTGAGCATTTCCCTTAGTGCAAAAAAGGCGGCAGACCGTAGTTTTGTGCCTGTTGTTGTTGCTGCTGGTGCGCCGCTGCTGCATCTTCACTTTTAATCACAGTTTGCAAGCCACTGTCATTGTCATCGCTGCCCGATGCTGCTGCAGCTGCTGCCGCTGCTGTAGCATAGTGCTGCGCCTCCACCTGCATGTGGCAGGCAGCTGATTGCTCCAAGCCGCCCGCTGCATGGCACTGCACCTGCACATATTTAGCCTCCTCCGCGCTGAGATATTTGCCATTAAGCTGCTGATGCACAGTGACCACTGTGCCATCTGGTAGTTGCGCCGTACCATCATGCTGCAATTCTGCAGCACTACCATAGGCGCTGCCATCGTGTGTACCATGCATGGCCATGCCTTTACCAGCCTCCGCATCACCAGCAACTGCAGCCGAGCCGCCACCACCATTGCCATTCATTTCCAGACGCGTGGGACTGCTATAGTCAAAATGGCGCATGGGAAACAACTGACTCTCATGCACATAAGTGCCATATTGGGCGGAATAAGTGCCATAGGGACTGGCCGCTGGCGAGAGTAGACTAAACTGTGGACTTAGCTCATACGGCGTTTGATAGCTTGTCCAGCTATCCATGCTGCCTGGCGGTGTAACCGTTGTGGTCTGCGGAAAACTGCCAAATGGCGGCGCAAGCGTACTGTTAAGTGCAGCTGTTGGCGGCGTGCTGGTCTTAATGTAGCCCGTCTTGCGAGGAGGCTCGTGTTTGCGCCATTTTGCACGACGATTTTGAAACCAAACCTGAACGCGAGATTCGCTAAGGTTCAGTTTAATGGCCAGCTCCTCACGTGCAAACACATCCGGATAGGGCGCACGTTCAAAGGCACGCTCCAGCTCTTCCAGTTGATGCGCCGTAAAGGTGGTTCTGGGTACGAAAATAAATAAAAGGGTTTATTTAATAAGGGCTAGGAAAAGTTAAGATATTTTAAGGGGGTTTTATGACAAAGAAGATGATTTTAAACTAAAAAAATTAGTCAACATTAAAATCTTTTAAGATATCCGCCCTCCAAAAGAATTAATCATTGATCCAAATTTTTGGATCTAAATTTTATTGCAAGATATTTCTAGCACGCCTCTGAGCCGCTGGTGTGTCAGGAAGTTTGAGTTAAATTTTTTATTTTTCCCGTCGGATAAAAGGTAAAAGATTTCCAAAGCTTTTAAAATTAAAAAAATCTGATATGTGCCACATCTGATACCTAGACTAATTGCTGCTGGGTTGATCGAAAAGAGTTTTCTGACACATCACTGGGTATTACACATTGCTATTCTATGATCTGAGTTTAATAAAATAGAAAACATCGATCTGCTTACTGGACATCCTAGAGCCAGGGACGCCGCAAAAAAATTGTAAGCTGCTGCTATTTTATGAGAATACTAAGAAACCTTCCACCACCACTTCAATAAACCAGATGCCTTCTAGAAAAAGGTAATCACTTCTAGAAATGAGAAGTGACCTACTGGGCTAACGGATTTGATCCATTTCACATATTTTAAATTTTTATGGAGATATGATTGTTAACAAAGATGTAAGTTCTGCAGCTGATGACATCAGGTAATGATGTCACTCTTGATGGGTCGCAAACAAGATGGTATAAGTAGTTTAAATATCTAGAAACATGGAGGCATTTAAAAATAAAACAAAATGTTAATTAAAAAATTTCGTCACCAATATCTTAAAAAAATGACAACAGCAATTCCGCTTAAAAATTTCGATCTTTTATCCAATATCACGATCTCATCGTATTACTCCTAATAAAAGATACTTCAAAAAACTTTCGAAGTATATAAAGGAGTGCTTTTATAATCCCAATTCCTCAATTACTTAAGTATACCTAAAGTGTTGAAGAATTTTGATTCACCTCCCAACATACAGAATAGCACAAAACCGTCCACATTCGGCAAGAGTTTTACACACCAAACCAAAGATCAAACGTTGCATTCACTTACTACGAAAAAATATCAATAAAACTCATGGACCGGAGATAATCAGAGGTGAATCCAAAAAAAAGGAACAAAAAATTTTCATTCACAATTGGTTTTCTGAGCGAGTATTAACACACCAGGTCCCTTCTCCTGAATTCGCCCTTGGTGATAAAGCAAATTCCAATAATTTATTCTCGATTAAAATTCATTTCATAAATATTTCCTGCTAAAATATCCTACATTTTCTTAAATAAGATCTGCGTAGTATAAAATCTGTTGATCTGGAACAATAGCTCGAAATTTTTTTGCGCTGTACCGCAAACCCAACTTGACGAAATGTTCAGTCCGGTTACCAATTCTATTCCAATTCTTTAATTTAAAAATATTTAAGAGGCCAGCTGTCAGCCTTGGTATTGCAACACATAACTCTTAAGTTAGTAAGATTCCAAGTTTAAGATTTGGTTGCTTAAACTGAGCCAGCATTTCTCTATTTTTTTTTTAGTAAGTTTTAGCTCAAAAACAACCCTGGTACAAATGCCTTACAAACTGTCAAGCTGCGTTTATTCTGCTATAATATTACGCATACGCCGCTTTGTCATAAATTCTCATATAAATTCATTGATTTCCCGTCGTTAAATTAATTACAGTACTCACCTCGTTTTCTTCTTTTTAATGCCATTCGGATCGCCCTTCTTTTTATTGTCCTTCTTAACCGCAGGCGCAACACCCGACGACCCACCTCCAGCATTGTTACCCGTGGCGCTGCCATTTGTGGCACCAGCAGCGTTAGCACCTCCAACCGCTGTCACACCATTGCCATTGACAACAGCTCCCGCCTCCATTTGGCACATATCATCACCAGGCTTTTTATGCTTGCCACCTGCTGCGCTTGCGCCGCTGCCATTGAGCAATGCAGGCGTGGCATCCAGCATGCCATTGGCATGTCCATCGACAACATCGTGGCCATGATGACTATGATGCGGACTATCGCCATACATGTGCTGTTGATGCTGTAGCTGCGCTTGATGCTGCTCATATTGCTCCTGCAGCTTAGCATTGGGCGAATAGTCTAGTTTGCCATTTAAGGCATGGTAGTCGGACATGAGACCTACAAGCTGCTGCTGTTGCTGCTTGTGATGCGCCAGACCATTGGGCGGCGCTGGAGGCGGCGTGGCCGCATATTGCTGATGATGCTGTTGTTGCTGCTCGACTAGCTTCTGCGAGCTGGTTATATACTCGTATTTCTGCGTGGGTGAGTAACAGCCCATTTTATTGACACTGTGCCCAAAGTCCAGCTTTTGCACATAGTTCGGCGAACCGCCGCCGCCAGCAGCACCGCCATTGGGCAGTATGGTATTGCAGTCAGGCAGACGTTGCTGCTGTTGCGAGCAAAGCTCGTGAACACTGCCCAGCATGACAGGATGCAGACTGGCATGGGTGACTGTGCCAGCGCCCATGCCCAGGCAGCCGCTGGCTGTAGTGGTGGGCAGCAAAGGTTTGGCGCCCAGTGGACTTAAGGGACTACCAAAGTCTCCAAATATTTGATCATCGAAGCTGCCGTGCTCCATGTTGTTCTTATTTTTTAAGTTGTTAAAGCTTTGTTTTGATGCAACGTTTAAACACTCTTTGCTCACACACACACACACACACACACACAGCCACAATTTGAGCAGCTTAATCCATTTAGTGCTTGTATTTGCTTTAATCAAAATGCGCGTAAAAATTAAATCAAAATCAATTAATACAATTGCAACAAATTGACGAACGACGCGTTGCTCAAACGCGCACTAATTGTTGTAAATTAATTAATTGCATTTAGTTTTTGGCGCACGCGCAAATATATTTCACTTTGCAACACTTATTTATTTATTTATTTTTTTTTGTTTTACACAATTTGGTTTAAAAATCTTTATTGCATTGACTAACAAGTTGTATTTTGTTTAGTTTGCATTGCGTGTTTTTGATTGTTGTATGTTTTACTTTTTGCGGCGCCCGTCGTCGTCGTCGATCGTTGTCAAGCGCTCAAGTCTATGTCCTTAATTGAGCACACAAGTCGCGATGATTGCCCTTTTATACTCAATTTAGGTTGGCATTGCTGCGCGCAGCTCAACAGCCAATCAGCGATGCGCAATGGCCGCGCGTTTTGTTTGTATTGGTGCGCTGTAAGCGAGTTGGCAGCACACGCATTGCTCGCTCTCTCTCTTTCGCTCTTGTTGTTGTTGTTGTTGTTGCTTTTTATGCAGGCGGCGTGTGACTTTTTTTTTGTATACTCTTCATTCTATTTATAACGAGTACATTAACTTTGAGCTCACTAATGATAAGTACTACACTTTAGTTTGGCGTTTTTTTTTTAGTCTGTTTACCGATCACTTGTAAAAATTCAAACTTATTAGTTT
The DNA here is from genome assembly GCA_949987675.1 of Chymomyza fuscimana. NCBI lineage: Eukaryota > Metazoa > Arthropoda > Insecta > Diptera > Drosophilidae > Chymomyza > Chymomyza fuscimana. Next base: position 127,869,463 of record OX465088.1, on the reverse strand, counting down.
AAGCATAAATAGTATAAATTACACAAAAACTACAGCTTATATCTGATCAATAACAACTAGGCGTGTTTTAAAAGAAATTTCAATTGGAAAAATAATATACCTAAAAACATGTAAATTGATTTCTTTAAAAATAAATATAAAAAAAAATAATTTTTATTTTCAAACTTTTCCCATAGGCAAGTCCTCCCTTTGTTTTTACAAATCCTCGCTGCTTTACAAGCAGTCTACAATAAAAATACTTTTTTTATTTTTGCGGGAAATTATATTTCTACTTGTAATTTAATTTTCCTTTTTAACAAAAAGTGTCTTACTTTTTGATATCACGAAAAATTTTGAATTAATGACGATGATTACAGAGCATATAATTGTCTTGTTCCATAGGTCCACAAATAACAGGTTGCTCCATACTACGCGGTTTAATGCCAGGCCTCAACGTTGTCTCCTGCAATTCCCAAATAATTTCAGTTGATAAAACACTTATAGCCAATTTCAACACCGACTCAAAGTTCAAAGGATTAACAGCAAAACTTAGTATGCTAATCGCAATTTGTTTATAAAGGAAATCTCGGTCCAACTTTAGCAGCTCCTCACGTATTTCCGTGATTCTATTTTCGAAACGGCACTCTATGGCTTTAAATACATTTTTGTCTAATCCATTCAACAAAGCACGTTTAAACTTGACCAAATAGTGCTCTATAAAGACAATATCCTTGCGCTCAAGATGCGGCATGCGCATCTGACCATGTTTAACCTGTTCATCAACTTTTGTTGTCAAAGAGGTTAGAGAGCCAACTGGCGTAGCTCTCCTGCGTCGTTGAGCGCCGGGACGCACATCAACAAACGGATATATCTCGTAGCTAGCGGCGCCAATGATCTTAGCTATTTGGGTAAAACCAACATCCGAACCATGTTTTTGATCGTAAGAAGGCAGTAAGCACTGCCACAGCGCGGTGCCTTCGACTAAAGTAATGCGATCGCTCATAAAGTCAATTATCCTTTGCGCTTTCTGCAAGTACCAAAAAAAACTTAAACGAATTAGTCCAAAAAATTGCTTGATCACTTACATAAGTCACATATTTCTTGGCATCACAAACGAAATTTTCAATACGACTCAACATAATCTTCAAAGCGCACGCATCCTCGCTCAGATCCTTGTCATAATGACTCAGTATATAATTGAGTATAAACTGAGCAGGCTTGTAAATGGGATCATCTGGTGAAATGGCATTGGCGTTCATTCCCATTGATATGGCTGCATCTAGCGCATTGCCAAGCTGAGAATCCTGCAAACCCTCAAAGTTGTTTCTGAGTTCCTCACGAGACGTAAGTTTTGGACGTCTTTGCTTCTTCTTCTTCTTGTGTTTTTTAGGCAGCCTTGCCAGCCAAGCTTGATGAGAGCGTTCCCTTATATCCTCCTGTATTTCTTCCCATTTTTCGCGATATTTTTTTTTGTGTTGCTCTATAAAGAAGGTGCGTTCTTTTTCCAGCTCATTCATCAGTAAATGCAGATGCCGCTGTTTGGAAATACGTTCATTAAGACGTTTACCCCAGGACTCTATTTTCTGCTCATTGCTTTGAGCCGTGCGCTTTTTGCGCAAATTTGACATATTCTTGTTAAAGCGATCCTTTTTAAATTGAAATAGTTTTTTTAACTTGATTAAATTTTTACGCTGCAAATCCTTAGTAATGCTTAGATGAGTCTCCAGACGCATTTTATTCATCATTTTACGATGTGCCACCAGCATACTTTGCATGGCAGCCAGATTATCAAGACGCTTAACCCTTTCCGCCGTAATACTGGCCAAATGCAGAAAACGTTCATGTTTCTCCATGAAGAGACGATCTCTGCGTGCAAGTATCTCCTCATGACAATGATGACGAGCACCCAAATTCTGATGATCCCGCTTGGTAATGGCCTCGGCATTGGCAATCAGTATACGATCATGTTGCTCGGCCTCACGTCGCTTATAAACCTGCATTACATAGTACAGATGACCCTTGTGCAGTTCCTCACGATAGGCATTAAAGTCCTTAAGATTGCATTTGACATCATTGTCTTGGGTGATCTCGCCATTTTGACGCAAGCGTTTTAGATTTCTTTCATTTGAAAAAAATGTCTTCAGGTTGCGATCATGCAGTGGATTATATTCGGGTATATGACCCGTTGTGGAGGTGTCAAATTCATGTTTTTCCACGACGTACTACAGAAAAGCGTCAGCCATCAAACTTATTTCTGGAAAAATTTAACACACTTACCGACTTTCCAACTTTGTTTTTTGTAAAGATCACCTGATTGCCAGGACATTTTAGCATAGGAAGCTTACAGTTTAGCGGTATCTGTTCCCAGCCTGGTAAGCTGTTGATAGGCAGTCCAGTCTTAAAACTAAATAGCTTAAGTAGCGCCTGATTGGTGGCCGTTTTTATGCGGCGTGGCTGCGATAGTATTTCAATCATAACTCTAGCGTATTTAATCTATCCAATCTTAATATGTTTAACATTAAGCAACGTTAAATAAAAATTTTTATAAAATATATTCGTAGATGTGAACACAACAACTATTAAAACAATACTACATAAAATTACCAGGCTACTAAAATTGTATTTTGTCATTTGTCCGTTTTGTAAAATTTAAAATTAGTTTTTGTTTCAGGTCTGTATGCAGCACCGAAAAATGCAACCGTACAAGAGAGGTCGTATAAAAAAAATTGCTCTCGAAATTACATTTCCAAAAGCTTACGGCAAGCGGACGCAGATCAACAAACCAAACAGGTTGTCCTATTGTTTGACTAATACTTTACGTAAGATGGCGCCGGCAAGTCCGCTAGATGGCGCCAGAAGTAATAACAACTGCTCTGTTTTGCATCCACAAGCAAGCATTTTATAACTCATAAAATGCACATTACATTATGCTTTGTATGGTACAAAGCAACTCAAAGTCTCGTGGGCTTAAAAATTAAAAAAATTAAATGTAATACAATTTTAAATTATATTAAATTTTTTTTTTATTTTTAATTATATTATATACTGCATAGTTCAGTGCATTTTACTGAAGTAACATTGGTTAAAATAATCTTTAAAAATATGTGAAGATAAGTATAATTAGTGTCACATTTATTTGCTTCTAATCATTGTGAAGGAAAAAGCAAAAAAAAATGTTTGAATTATTATTAAATTATTATTTGACTCTTATTTTTATTATTTCTTGTGTTTAAAAAAGCAGAATCAAACAAAAATACTACTTTGCGTTTATATGTACACACTAGTCGTTTGTGTAAGCCCATTCCCAGAAACTTGTTTTCAAAAAAAATTATTTTTTTTAAATCGTAAAAAATTTTTTAAATTCAAAAAAATGTAAAAATTGAATGTCAGAAGCGCTGTCTAGAAAAACGAAAATTTTGGATTCGCTTCCACACGCGGTCAAAACAAAACTACGAGTTCGATTCGGCTGAAATTTCGACAGTAGGCGTCTACGAGAATGTAAATTTCTCTTGTGATAGTAGCGCCATCGGGCGGTGAGGCTAAGTACTTATCAGACCACCCTCGTAAACAAATTTCAAAAAGAATATGCCCTGACACTTTTTTAAGCAATTTTGACAGTTTTGCAAACAAAATTTTTTTTTTAAATTTTCAATCAAAATATATGTAGCAATTAAAAAATTGGGCAAAAATAATTATTTTCTAAAGTATTACAAAGAAATTAATACATTTACAAAAAAAAAAATTGATACGAAATATTTTACTAAACCATCCGCTAAACACAAAATTCAAAAAAATGCAACTAAGTGTATTTCAAATTCGGTGCTGCGCGACTTTAACTACTACTACTTGCTTTCTTTGAATTTTGCTTTTACAGCGGGGTGTGGTTTTCAATTTTGGTGTTGCGATATGGGAACTGCCACGGTCCAGTTTGTGGAAGCAGTTTTTGCAGGAACATCAAATGATACCAGCAGATTGCTGAGTCCTGGGAAAATAGTCCAAAGACAGAGTTCAACTTGGTTGGACGTATGATAAAGGCAATTGGGTGGCGGATCTGAGAAAAGAAAAAAAATGTCAAAAACGATATTATTTGATTTTTATTTTGTACATTATAAATAAGATCTAGCGCGTATTTTTGACTTATTAATATAAATTTACAGTGCTTCATATACAATTTTCGAAAAAGATTAAATGATCATAGCTACTAATTTAAAAGCGCGCTTTAAAAAATTGTAAATGATTGTTGAATTGCATTCCGTATTTTGAAAAATGTTCCTTAAATGGAAATGGAAAAACTGATTTAAAAATGCTAAAGGCTTTGGCTGAATAAGGAGTACAAAATTGTCTTCAAAGATTTTTAAAAAGTAATCATAATCATATTTTAATAGATATGATGATAATAAAAAATTTTCTGAAAATTTTATATAGAAAACAAAATGGAAACATTTTGTTAACTTATGAATCGATCTGCATCATTACTTTTTAAAAATCCTGGGATGTACAGACATAAAAACACTTTATATTTCGATTGAATATAATCAATACCTAAGCTAATTTTCGGAAATCCCTAGATGTAAACAATTAGATACGAAATTGTTTCAATTCCTTATAAAAAAATGTTTTATTTAATTATTTTTAAATTTTTCTTCAGCAACTTTCCAAGATTATGTATTTATTCTTCGTTCATAAACGACTCAAAATATTCACACTCATGCATCGAAAATCAAATGGATGTTCGGTTTGCAAAAATTTTTGCCAGAAAATGGGAAATGGAAAAGTTTCAAATGTTTCGATAAATTTCTACACGAATCGTATACATTTGAAACTTTTCCATTTCCGAACAAAAATTTCAAAACTTTATAAAGAAATAGTAGTACCAGATTAAAAAGTTGAGTACAAAAAAAAAAGTGCAAAATTTTAAATTCGATTTTTTTACACGAATAACGAATAATTTTATATTTATAAGAAGCGAAATAAATTTAAATTATTATTATTTATTCATCATCATATTTATACATTAGTTTATTTATACTATTTATAGAGATTAGCTATTTTCTATTCAAATTGGTTTTTATTGCAAAAATCTCCATTTGTACTGACACAAAATTAAAATTAGTTTTGTTTTCCAAATTTTTGTTAAGAACTAAGAACAATTTTGAGGAAAAAAAAAAGAGTGTGACCGAAAATTTTTTACGAAATAAATGAATGAATGCTTTTATTACCTAGAATATGAAATAAAAAGTTTTGAAATCCGAGAGTGTGGAGTTATTATCGATGCAGTGAAGTCAAAAATATAAATCCAATAAAATTATAATTTGCAATTCGAAAAACCGAAAAATTTTTTTGAATTTTTATTTATTTTCGGTTATCGTACTCTATTTTGCTTCGAAAAACTACTACGAAGTATAACAAATTTGTTTAAAAAATACGATTCCTGGGGTGCCAGCTTGTGAGCAAAACCAAAAATCAATTGAACTCAATTATTTTAAGTGTCTCATAAAGATACAAATTTTTAGGAAAAATTATGCAAAACTAATTTTTTTTTTGTAGCTAGTGACACACTTATCCAGATCAAGTAAGTATTCCATGTATTCCAAAATATGCCTAAGCCAAAAATAATTAACCTAACAAAAACCAGCTCAAATCAATGAATTAAATCGCTTGTTATGCCATCAACTGTCCCAAACTTGTCTTTCTTCTAGCTTACCTACATTTCCCCACATGGCACCACATCCAATTGGTCTTTAATTCCCTTTCACAAAAATACCCATACATCACCAAAACACAGGCAAGCATTACAGCACATTTCCAATTGGAAACGCTAGCTGGCAGAAGTTGTCATAAGGGTAGCTTGGTCTGTGCTTCGCTGCACCCTTAAGGATCGCTTGGCACGCTCGTAACTTGAACTGTGCCGCGTGTCAGTCGCCCTCTTCTTATCGTTTTGAGGATTGTCGCGCGATGAGTTGTGTGTGACCTTTTGGCCAGATGCTGGTACCGGGTACCTTCTCTACGACCAAGTCAATGAGTGCACTTAGCTTGTTATGGGTCATTTGGGTGGATTTTAAGATTTCATAGCAAATTTAAATAATGTGCATGGGTAGTGATCATGTGGGTTAGCTAAATTTGCTGTTGGTGGTAACTCAGGTTAATGCTTAAACTACGAAGTCCTGGTACAATTCTTTATTGTACGATTTTATAGTGTAGCTAAACAAACTCATTTGCAATGGGGCTAGCTAACATCCTTGGAATGCTTAAAATTTGTACTTGCTTGTTTTATACAAGTACCTGGAATTGATTAGGCATCTAAATCCAGAACAACCAAAATAAATAAGTACATCAAAAACCCTGAAAAAATCATAATTCCCAACTTGTACTTATATTATGACTAATTAAGTAAGTAAGATTCCTTTAAACTTTTACAAAAACTTACACAGGCCTACAAATACCGGGGTCATGTCAGTTGTTGGAAAGCTAAGGGTCATTGCAGAAGTAAGTTGCTGCGTAGAATCCGGATTTGGGGTCAGAATTGGCCCATTACGTCAGGATTTCTGGCGAAGCGTCACAATCATATGGAAAATCTTCAAAAATATTTCGTGACTGTGTCACAAGGGGTTGGGGGGACATTTTTTCGTTTTCCTATCGGCAAATATTTGTTACACTGTACCTAGTACGTCATGGGTATACTAATGAAGCAGAGGAAGTCGCAGACCATAAGTTTCCTATACAAAAATATAATCCGGTTAGCTATTCATGTTCGTCTGAACACCTAGTACTCAATAACACGCTACCAGTTCCTAAGCTTACCTTTATAAAAACTAAGTGTAGGGTATGTAAAAGGCTTTACATCTGTAAAGTTTATATAAAAACTTATTTTAACCCATCACACTTTCCCTTCCTTAGGTACTTACTTACGCAGTTTCTCTCTGATAACCCACACCACCCAATCGATCTTTGCTGTGAAAGTAAAAATAAATTGCCTATCCCGCATTGAACTTGTCAAAGAAATCGTACAAAACTTTAACTTCCCACAGCCCACAGTCAAAGGACCAAGCATAAAAGGATCAATATTTTTCCCATCGTTTAGTCCAAAGAAAAACCTTAAATTTCATACAAAACTACAGCAAATCTCTCAACAATAACAACAACAAGCCAAACAATTTGATACTTTTAGGCGCGGTATGTAGCGGGGCGCGTTTCGCAGGTTTGGAAATGCGGGCAACGGCGACTCTTTTGAGAGACTTCCACACGGAAATGCCTGGATGGAATACTCGCACGCGATCGGCGAAGAGTAAAAGAAAGAATGAAATATAAATAAATAAAAACACCCCGGCACTAGTTCGGTGATGACGCGACCGACCGACCCATTAGGGTCTTTGCGTGTGAATAATCAGACAATATTTTGCATTACGATTGCGCCAATTATGTGGGCTTGGTGTATGGGATATTTTGTATTGTTTTCTGGGAGGATATTCTAGCTACTTGGTCCTGCTGGTTGAAATTGTGCTGGGTTAGCTATAAGTCAATATTGATAACATCTTTCTTAGGTTTGGTATTGCCAAGATCAAAAGTTAATTATGCTTAACTGCAGTGACTTTTGAACTTGAAAGGATGAAAAGGTAAAGGTAAGATGTGTGAATAACTGGAGAGACTACTCTATAGAGGGCTGATTGGAAAAATTGTGGCTGTTGGGTAAGGGCTAAAGTCTTTACAACATTTGGAAAAATTGTTGTACAGTTGTAGCGGCTGGGATAGTCTGCACCATTGATTCCCAAAAAAAAGTTTGATACAGTTTTGTAATGAAATGTGAGTGGGTGTTTGTTTGAGCAAGTTATCGTCACTTTTTGTTTAATAGGCTCACATAAGTCTTTACACCAAATTTGGTGACTCTAGATACATATATATTAAATATAAATGCTAAAAGAGCGGGGGGTTTTAAAATATATGGGCGAAAATAAGCAAAGCGGGCCACTTTTTTGGTCGACCTCTCCGATACACCTCGGAGACCTCTCTTTTTAGCATCAAATTATAACTCGCCACCTTCGTTTTTGCATTACCCATCCGAAAGAGACTTTATATAGCCAAAAATATAAACCCCTTCCCCTAGAAGAAGCTTTAAAAACTGCGTAAGCTGCGATGGATATATTAGAGTTGATGATAAATCTAGAAGGTCTTACGGGAGACCCCTAGTGTAACCATTACATATAAAATAAATTTAAGTTGCCTAATATGTATTTCTGGAAGCCGGAAGTCTTCTAAGCCACTTTTAACTTGCTCTTATGCCCATCGACTTATAAAAGTATCCACGAATGTTTTTTGTACCATAACTTTATACAAGTTTTAATCGGTTTGTTTTTTCTACTTATGTGATAGTAAGCATTTGCAAAAAAAAAAATATCAACTTAAAAACTGGTACAGTTTACACTCAAGGCAAAAGTGTTTCTAAACTTTCTGTTGAATATATTTTCATATTTTTTCCATAACCATTAAGATATATGTATTCATACAAAATGAACATTTGTTTTGAACTCGGTGACAGTCACTCAGCATGAGCTGCAAAGCACAGTGTCCGTCACATTATCACATTGTATGACGATATATATATATAAGTCTGACTTTTTGCTGTGCTATCAACATCATTTTGATACACTGTGAGAAAAAAGGGCCGGCGATCGGTTAACTGGTCATGCTATAAATCTCTTATACTACTTTTATAATCAATTCAAGTTTTTTATCTACTTAAGCTAAGGGTATAAATTGCTAACAAAATGTATTAGATTGTAAATTTTATTCTCAGCCTTTCTCGAAAACTTATCCAAAATCGTGTACCTTTTGTCAATTAAGTTTATGCAAAGTTGTGTAATATTTTTGTAGATCCATAAAAAAGTATGCAAAAAACAGAATTTCATGCTTTCCGAATTAAAACATTTTCTCACATAGCAAAATTTTAATATTTTTAAATTTCTCCTTATCGGCCCGAATTCAGATAGTGGATAAAACATTTTGTCTAAAATTATTTCGCTATTCTTTATCATAGATTGTGATATTGCTGAACTAGCTTACGTAAGCCGGGCTTAGTAGTTTTCATAAAAAACTTCAAAAAATTTAAAAGTGAAAATTTAACTTATCAAAAATCGCTCAACCATGAATTTTTGATCTATCGATTTCGGATAAGGCTTATTTTTGCCATAGCGGTAGCACATAGTTGGGCGGAGCACAGTGGGTCAATCAGACTTTATATATTGCAAAAATTTGAATCTTTAGACATCAATATTTGCATGAAAAGAATGTTTTAAAATAAGTTTTCATGTATAGTGAGACGATGTTTAGGAGCTTATTTATGCAGCTGGGACTATTTTTGCAAAAATCATAAATAAATAAATCCTTAAATATATAAGTTAATAAATATATATAACACAGCCACACAAAAAAGGGTCTGTCAATAACGTTTAACATCAAAAGTCAGATAATTTTTTTAAAGAAGGCAAATAAATTTTATCTATAAGTAAGTTTTTTGCTTAAGGCCTATACGCAGTTCGAAATATTTCGCACGGAATGCCAAAACTTAATACAAAAAAAAAAAAAATCCCAAATGGGAACTGCGTATAGGCCTTTAAACAATACAGAATATTTTGGAATATTTTTTCTATTTTCTACCATAGTAAAAAAGTGGTCTAAATATAGTGTTTAAATTTAATGTACTTCTTTATGAAATCAAGTACATAAATAGCAATTCGTTGTCAACTTTACGATGAATTTGGATTCAAAAGTTTGAGCATTTCAAATCAAACTGAAAATATATTCAACTCTAAACGGCTCTAGAAAAAAAAATATTTATAGCAATTGCATAAATTGCTTACTTTTATGAATTCCTGCTAAATTCTTTATAAGAATGTCTAATTTATTTTGAAAAATGTTTCCATCCAATTTGCGACACAGTGCGACGACCAATTTGTAAACTTCTCTTAGATAACACAAACCTTATTCTCTCAGTGTATCCATTTTATGTCATGCCTTTTTAGCAACACATCAGTGATTGTGATCTGTGCTCAGCAAGCAACGAAATTCCAATATGGCGTATGAAAAAGAAACAAACAAAAAATACAAATGGCGACTTGGGGTTACACACACACACACACACACACACACACACACAATAACCCACACACATGCATAAGCACATGTGAATGCTGGCTAGTGTCAGAGTCCAGCGGCAAACACAGATACACCAATACAAATGCAATCAATTAAGCTTCGTTAAGATCAATTTAAAATCCCGCATAAAATATCAAATAGTTTTTTGTACTTTAGTTCCATTTCTTCTCTTGCTATTTGTTGTCGCGCTCTTCACATGAGCACTGAGAAGCATCAGCGGCAACAAATACAACAACTGCGAGGGTTGTTATACCAATTTTTATTAATGATATAACAAGTGTTATAGTGTGACCAGATCTGATTTGTCATTTGCATTACAAATTTTTCACATTTTTTAGTACACACATGCCCAGACACTGTAATGAACTGGAACAAAGTTTTCACTAGTGATCTATATTCTTCACTGGACGATGAATTCCGAGAACATCAGCCTAAAACTCTCTTGTGATAGAAAAAAGATTAAAAAATCTTTGCACATTAATGTGACCAGCCTATAGTTGCGAGTATTTGTTGCGATTATTTTAAAAAATGGTTAAAAAGTGCGGCATCATAGATCATGTATATGAGCGCAAAACAACCGTATGTTTAATAACAAAAGTTATTATACATAGTAACTATATCGTTGGAGAAACCTGGTGCGACCAGAGGTTTTTGAAGAATTGAGGAAAACCAATCGGCGAAACTACATTGAGTGATTTAAAACATTTATTTGTCAAATTTGGTAAACAAGCGAAAAACAGACGAATTTTGCACCGAAAACGTTTTTTCGACCGATCCGGCTATATGATATAGTCAACCGATTTTGATCAAAATCGGTTCAGTGCTTAGGTACTCTTAAAATGCTGAATGCCAACTTTGGTTATGATACGGTACAGGGTATAAAAAAAAAGATTCTAGATACTTTTGGCGGTTGTTTACTTACAGCTGTTTTGTTTTCTATCACTATACAAACACGAAATATTACTAAAAAAAAAATATGTACACACTGGTAGTTATTGTCTCTTTTTACAACACAGTTTTGGGCAGAAGTGAATTACTTTTTGTAGTCAATAGTCTAGGTGGGTCAAAAACGAGCTTTTTACAACACAGTTTTGGGCAAAAGTGCACTCACTACTCTCCAAAGTCAAGAGTTAAGGTAGGGCAAAAAAGCAAAGTTTTTTATGTTATTGGACACACTTCGTTCACTTTCACTATTAGGCCGAAAATAGTAAGTGCAACCCTCGCATAATAACAATCCAACAACCAAGACTTGCACTTCAAGCTGACTGTCTCTGCTGTCATGACGAAGATGTATAGTTTTTTGTTAATTTTTGCTATGGCACTTTTGGGTTCTACACTTGGGCAACAACTAGTATGATCCCCGGTGGGTAGGGGTAACATTTACAGGCACTACGTTTAGTTCAATGATACGCATACGACACTAGACGACGGATGTGCGACGTTTCTGACATCTGACCCAACTGATCACGAGCTGTGCTTTGCTTGGCTCCAACTTGATACTTTTTTTTCCGTATGATTTTGCAATCTTTGAGAACGTTGGTTTTTGTCTTATTTACATAAGGAATGAATGGTTTTGTAATAGACTGTACACCGTCAGAGATTTGGTTATTACGTTACGTTTGACCGACTTTACAAAGTTCAAGTTTTCAATTGAAACAGCTGCAAGCGATTGTGAGTGGTTCAAGGGAGCTATAAGCCAAATTTTTTGGATAGAATTTTATTTTGAAAGATATCAACCAACCATTATAAAGGGCTACCATCTAATATTTTGATAATCAGCGCGATCTATTTGTCAGCACAGTCTTTCCTAATTTCTAAGCCATATAGCATTTAATATGTACAAATATCGATCTAACTATTATTGTAATAGTTTTTTCTATTTCTGCGGAATTGTTCTACGGCGAAGCGAGGTGGCAGTACTCCATCTACCTGCTTACAACATGTTTTGTATATTATATACAGTATACATATATGTACCCATTTCTTTAAACAAGGAATATATACCATGTCCCAAGATGTTCAAGGTTAAGGGTCACAAAAATTCCTATACCTTGAATATCTTGGGACACGTTTATGAATTTTTCTTCTTACTTTTGAAATATGTTCTAAAATGTCTCAACAAATAATTATAGCAAGTTTGAAGTTATTATCATTTCCGATGAGTTATGCTTATTTGTTATTATTAGAAAGTTCTGTCTATTATGGAGATCGTTGAAAAAGCAAGCACTAATATAAGCATAGCTTCCTGAATTATTTTCCCAGTTAACTCGCTGGCATAAAATGTGATAATTTTTTATTTTTAAGCAAAGATGAGATCACTTCTAAATTTTAAAATTAAAAACAAAATGTGTTTTTAAAAAAAAATAAAAATTTAAAAAAAAAAAATTATTGTAAAAATTAAAAAAAATTTTTTTTTTTTTTTTTGTTGAAAAATGAAATTAATTTTTAATTTACAAGACCTGCCTTGTTATAGAAAAATCTGCCTACAAATTCAGGTATCGATAACTTGTTAAATAATCGGAATTTTGGAAAAAAAAAATGGACGTGGTCAATATCGGCTAGTACCTCTATAAGATATGTAAAAATCTGCAAAATCGAAGAGATCAACCCAAAAAGTATTTATATAAAAAGATAATTTCGATAATTCGTTTTGAAGTTTAGGCTTTCAAGTAAACTCACCTTAGCGCAATCCAGAGAAAGTCTTATGCGGATATGGAGTCTGTTCGCTTCTGTCTATTGAAGATTTTGGTAGACTATTTGTCTCTTCGGTTTATTATTATTGCAGTTTTTTTTAAAAACATTGGAAAGTTTTTTCATATTACAAATCAGTCTCTTTTCCATCACATAGAACGAATATATAACACAGGAAAAATATATATGCATTACTGCAAATCTAAATCATTTTATAAAATAAATTTTAAACAATTATTTAAAACTTACTTGGAAAAAATATAGATAGGATGCATGCAATTGCAAATGGAATAGACACGAAAAGAAACAAAAAAAAACAATATTGGTATTTTCTAAAAAAATCACAAAAAGCATATGTTTTAGCTTCAAATTTGTAGTTCGGGTAAAAAGCTATATTAAAAAAGTTAAATTCAAAAAAAAAATATGATATTTTTGAACTATTATGATGAGGATTAACGGCAATGAGGAAAAGCAGACGTTTCAAAAATATCAACACTTTCTTGTTTATTAGACTCACGTTAGTCCACTGTTAAATTGGGTGGCGCCATCTTGTTTATTAGCAAAATATAGTACATTTTTTAAGAAGACAGACGGACTGATAGATAGCTTCATCGTTACCCGATATTATTAATATTTGGGTAAAATGAACTTTTGGTGCATACTATTTAGGATGTTCCGTCTGTAAGAAATAAACTTGTTGCATTTACCTTATATACTCCTACTAGCAATCAATCCGCAGAACCCTCCAATTTGCCAAACTTTAGCTTTGGGTGCTTAGAATAAATTTTTAGATTACGAGTAAATGTAAATGAATTAAACATCATACGTACTTTTCGTTGATGATTCATATGTACACAGTAAAATAATAAGAGACCAAACTAACACCCAATAGCCATAGAAAAGTGAGGCAGTTATTAATTGACAGCCGCAACAACTAATTTCTGTAAGAACCATTTTGACTTTTAATTTTGATTTCAATTTAATTTTAAAATGAATTTGAAATCTTTTTCTATGACTGCCTTGCGAACTAGCCTAATTGATGGTTAAAAAAAAACCAGCTTAACCATGCACTGAAGGCCCAGATTTTCATATTTTGGCCAAAACCCTGTCATTTCCTTAATAATTTTTTTAGAGTCATGAAATTTTACACATGTGTTCGTAAAGGATTGAACTATTTTTCTGGGAAGTTTGAGCCTCCTCAGATTTTTTTAAGATATAGATAATCTATACCAAAATCTGAAAAAATTTAAAAAAAAAACAAATAAAATTTGTAACTTAATTAAAAAAAAAAACTGTTAATTGGAATTGGATCATATTTTATACACAGATAGATATGAGCTCAACATACATTGAAAACAATAGCCTTTACCCAAAATATTGAATGGCTTTGGAGTTATAGCCCCAAACAGTTTCAGCTTTCCAAGCCAATTACAAAAAGACGACACCACCAATCAATCTGGTTTTCAAAAGTTAAAATTTTTTTTGCATGCTCTTTTAATTTTCGAAAAAAAATTTCAAAAATCCATATTTCATTTTTTACGTTATTTCGTCAAAATTGATCATTTTTACATTTTTTGATTTGCATCTTTGTAAGTATGGTATAAAATTTTCAAATTGTAAATTTTTTATACATTTAAGTACAACTTTTAAAAAAATGGTTAGTAAAGCACGCTTTTAGGCAGCTAAAAAATTAAAAAAATAGTAAAATTTCCTAAAATTTTATATAAAAAATTCAATTTCCGAAAATCGGGAGGAATTACATTTTCGTGTAAAACATGTGAAGAAATTTATAAGATTCTTTTCGAACAAATATCGAGTGGTAGTCGGAGGTACTCTTAAAGCAAAGTAGCCAAATGATAAAAAATGCAACAAAATCTTAATAACTACTCGAATATATTTAAAACCAAAAAGTTGTTAAGCTCAATTTTATTTTTTCTATGTAGTAATATTTATAAACAAAGTGAATGAAGATTTCGTAGCTACATGTATCAGTTTTTTTTTTCTGTAAATTATCGCGAAAGCACATAAAATACAAAATGTCAACTATGATTGCCAATAACTTAAAATTCACTAATTATAATTTCATATTTTTTTTTTTACAGGATACCTTAACATGTGTAAAATCTTATTAAATTGTCATTTTGTCCAAATTTTGACTTTGTTCTGGGGGACTTTTGGCCAAAATCTGGCTACGCGAGCCCATTGTGCCATATTTAAAAAAACTTAAAATATTCACATTTTTTATTAGCATGCTCCTTAAATATGTCAATCACCATATTTTTGTGTAAACACGTAATTTTATCAAATATTTTGTAAATATTAATCAAGTCGCTTTAGTGCAACAATGCTTAAAAAAAGTTAAAAGAACAATTTTTCACAACAAAATGTCAAAAACTGTTAAAAATAATAAAATTCTCATAACAAAGGTTAAAAGATGGCAAGAAAGGCTACAAAGTTCATATTTTAGTGAGAGCATTTACGAGCATATTCTTTTTATCATCTATTAATAATATATTATTATTATTTTTTCTACAAGGGAAATATATTTTATATATTATATATTAAAGTTATTGAAATTGATGCAACACTTATTTAACATACATATAAAATAGTTTTAAAAATAGTAACTAATAAAAAAAAATTGAGTAACGTCACGCCATGTAACAACACTAAAATAAAAAAAAATATCTAAAGTATGCTTAAATCATACTAAAACAAGGGGGCTCTGACTCCTGCGTGCTTCGCACGCCGACCAACGTACAATCTTCTTTATTCAATTAAGATCATCCAGACCATAGTATCCCCAGTACATTTCTTTATTTCTTCTATTACATGAATGCTATAGTCAGTCCGGCCCGACTTTAAAATACCCTGTACTAACCAATGTATGCCTTATCATAGCCATAACTTTCTTCTTCTTAGATTCCCAATGCGCAGGAGAAGAGCGTATGACTTTTAAAATTCTATAACCCACATCATGGCGAATCAAGTTGTCAATGTCACTCTCATGATGTTCTGTTCTAATTGTCTCTAATATTGATCAATTCCAATTTTCTATAATTGAAAAAAATGTATCTATTTTACAGACTTCTATTAAAGTTGCTTAACTCGGACCTAACTCTCTGTACACTTAGTCCCGGCATAAATGGTGAAAAAAGACAATTCTTCTGAATCACAATCTAATATCATATCCAGAGGTTGCTGTCCCTCTCCTGGAGTTTTCACTCGATTTAAAACATATTTGCGCGTAATATCTTTTACAGTGTGGGTGTAAACCGCGAAATTCTTCTACGTGGAAACGGGAAAAGATATCGAAATAATCTTTTGGTAACTCTTATAATATCTGAGATGCTTTTACTCAAAAGGACAGACGAACAGACAGACATGTCTATATCGACATGGACGCTGATCAAGAATATATATACTTTATGGGATCTGCCACGCCTTTTTTTTGCCGGTTACATACACGGCTTATTATACTCTTTGTACTTTTTAGTACAGATCAACCCCAAAAGTGACCCGCTTCACTTGCTTTCGACCTTATGTATTTATACAAACAGTTAATTTCGAAAATTGGCTTAGAAGTTCAGGCTTTCGAATAGACTCACCTTAGCAAAACCCAGAGAAAGTCTTATGCAGATATGGAGTCTGTTCGCATCTGTCTATTGAAGATATTGGAAGACTTCATATTACAAATCATTCTTCCCCATTCTCTACCATCACATAATACGAATATACAACATAGCAAAAATATATATGCATAACTGCAAAAATAAATTATTTTATAAAATAATTTTTAAACAATCATTTAAAACTTACTTGCCAAAAATATAGATAGGATGCTCATAATTGCAAATGGAATAGACACGAAAAGAAACAAAAAAATCCACATTGTCACTGACTAAATAAAAACAAAAGGCATATTTTTTAGCTTTAAATTTTTAGTATACCCTGTGCTTCGGCTAAAAGGATATATTAAAAATGTTTTAAAATATTTGTTATATCTGCATGGAAATAAAAATTTAATTTTATTAAAAAAAAAAAAAAGAGGCTCAAGAAAAAGAAAGGATTTCCAATAAATTTTGAATTATTATGATGATGATGATTAACGGCAATGAGTAAACTGGGTAGTGGGAAAATGAGACGTTTCAAAAATATCAAAATTTTTTTATTTATTAGACGCACGTTAATCCACAGTTAAATTTGGTGGCGCCAGCTTGAGTATTAACGAAATAAAGTGAAGGAGCACTAAAATTTATCAATTTTGTCCCATATTTTGTGAAGTAGACAGATATATGGCTTCAACGTTACCCGATATTATAAATATTTCGAAAAAATTAACTTTTGATGTATTCTATTCAGGATGTTCAGAGTGTTAAAAATTGTACCATATATTTACCAAATATGTTCCTGCTAGCAGCAATATCGACGCAATCGCTCCGAAGGCCCCTCCAATTCCAAAACAACATTTTTGCCAAACTTAAAATAAATGTTTAGATTAGGAGTGAATGTAAATGATATATGTATATACGTACCTTCTGTTTTCGCTATTATACACAATAACATAAGAATAGACCAAACTAACACCCAATAGCCATAGAAAAGTGTAGCAGTTCTTAATCGACATCCACAACAACTACTTTCTGTAAGAACCATTTTGACTTTTAATTTTGGCTTAAATTTAATTCCAAAATGACTTTGAAATCTTTTTCAATGACTGCCTTGCCAACTAGCCTAATTGATGGACAATCCGTTTAAAGCTTTTAAGATATTATTGTATTCTAAAAACTCTGTAACTTTAAACCATATCGATGCTGTTGCGCGAAATTTTTTTTATTAAAGGCCCATACGCAGTTCGAAAATTATCGCACGGAATGACAAAACTGCATATAAAAAGATGGCGTACGTTAAAGTCGGGCACAGACGACTTTGGGATACCCTGTACCATCACATTACAATTAAATCCGGTACATTGCTTCAGAACTCTAAAAGATAGTTATTTGCCAAAGGTTACAATATCTTCATAAACACACGAAACAAATCGAATTTTGCACTAAACAAATTTTTTTGACCGATCGGTCCTATTGAGGCTATATGATAAAGGCTATATGATAAACCGATTTTAATCAAATTTGGTACAGTGCTTGGGAACTATAAAAAACTTTCGTATGTGAGGTTTGACTACGATATCTTCATAAACAAATGAAATACAACGAATTTTGTACAAACAATATTTTTTTGGCCGCTTGGTCCTATGGGAGCTATATGATATAGTCAAGCGATTTTGATCAAATTTGGTTTAGTGCTTGGGTACTCTAAAAACTGAATGCCAACTTTGGTTATGATACCTTCATAAAAAAACCAAATACATCGAATTTTATATAAAAAAAAATTTTGTTTGGCCGATTGGTCCTATGGGAGCTATATGATATAGTCAACCGATTTTGATCAAATTTGGTACAATGCTGGGGACCTATAAAAAACTTCCGAGTGCCAAATTTGGTTACGATATCTTTATAAATTATCCATCTAAAACTTTCGGTTTTTTTCGAGGTCCTCTGAAACACCCCTATGGGAGCTATATAATGTAACCCCGATATCGAAAAAATAAAATAAACTTGTCTGCTATGGAAGAATAAGGGATCTAATCTGAAAGTTTGGTTGCTCTAGCTCTTACCATCTTAGAGATCTTGGCGTTCATACGGACAGACGGACATGGGTATATCGACTTCTCTAGTCGCCCTGATCATACTTTAGGTAACTTTGGGGGGTCTCCGACGTTTCCTTCTGTATGTTACATACATTTTCGGCTTGCACAAACTTAATATACCCTTTGTGCCATACGGTTTTCTTCCACACCCCTCAACATAACAACTTGAAACTTACCACATATACTTTAAATAACTTATTTGACGTAACATTCGAGTTTCATCAAAATCGATAAAAATTTAGGGAACTTATAGGTATAAATATCGAATTTCACCAAAAAAAATAAATTCCATTTGGAAAGTTCTTAGAAGGAATATGCAGGAAAAATTTTTTCGAGACAAGGGTATAGGGTATTCCACTGTCGGGCACCGCCTCGACTGTACCACATTTTTATACCCTGTACCGTATGGTACAAAGGGTATATTAAGTTTGTGCAAGCTGAAAATGTATGTAACATACAGAAGGAGACGTCGGAGACCCCCCAAAGTTACCTAAAGTATGATCAGGGTGACTAGAGAAGTCGATATACCCATGTACCTATAACAGTCAAACCTATAGAAGACTTAAAAGATTTCATGTCCTTGATCTCTCAAGTAGATTTTAATTCAGAATTTTCTTCTTTTTTTTTATTATTTATACTTACAATAACCACTAGTTCGCATATAGCACCTAAAAAAGCTGCTCCTCCCACTGTTTAAATAATTTTATATAATTTACTGATTGTTTTTGAACAGATTGTAAATAAAATCGAAGAAAAAAAAAAAAAAAAACTTTTTATTTATTGTTGTTTTATCAAAGTTGTCAAGAAAATGTTTTCTTTTTTGTTTGAAGCCATATTTAAAAATATTACAATTTTAAATTTTTATTTTTAAATAATTTTTCATATTTTTTTTAAGCATGTTCCTTAAATAAGTCAATCACCATATTTTTATTTAAACATGTCTTATCTGTTGTAAATATAAATCAAGTCGCTTTAGTACAACAGCGTTTAAAAGAAGTTAAAATAAATTTTTGTAATTTAACGAAACAAAATCAAAATGTCAAAAGCCGTCAAAAATTATAAAATTCTCATAAGTAAGGTTGAAAGATGGCGAGAAATGTAGCTACAAAGCAAAAAGTTTATATATTAGTGGGCATATTCTTTTTATTATTTATAGTATATTTATATATGTGTTATTATTATTTTTTCTACATGGGAAATATATTGATTAAAGTTATTGATTGATGCAAAAATATATGTTAAATAGTTTTAAAAATAGTTATTAACAAAAAATTTGTAAAAGTAATTTGAGTAACGTCACGCCATGTAAGAACACTAAAATAAAAAAAAGACTTGACTGAAGTATGCTTCAATCATACAAAAAAAAGTATATACCAACTTGCGGAAATTTGCCATTGCTCCAGTTTAAATCCGATTTTATTTGTAATAACGTAACGCCATGCAAAGTCTTCTATGGCAGGTAAAGTTAATATCATAAGTTTTTTACATAATCCAAGAAGTATCGACACAATTCTTTATTTTTATGGTGCAGTTTATTCGGGAATTAAGCTTTTAACCGATTTGAATGATTCGGCTTGATTCCATCGACTTGAAATTCTTGATTTATCATTATTGTAGTTTTTTTAAGTTTTTACAATTTTACTTTGACTTACAAAGCATTCTCTTCCCTTTGTATTTCCGTTTCATAATACGAATATATTAGAATGGAATAATATACGTGCATAACTGCAAATTTAAATTATTTTATAAATTTAAATTTAAAGAATAATTTAATACTTACCTGCCAAAAAAATTAAAAGCATGCCTGCAATTCCAAATGGAACAGACACGATAAGAAACCAAAAAACCAATTTAGCTTTGTGCTTAAAACAAACAATTTATATGTTATAACTGCGTATTTTTATACACTGTACTTCGGGTATATTAAATTATTTTAAAAATATGAGACACCCTGTACCATTACACTATTAGGCAACCAAGACCTTTCAAATGAAAGTATTCATTTAAAGGGTCTAGCTGGATAAGTTTCTGGAAACTGCCCTGAGCGATTATTGAAATCTAATGATGCATATGGCCGCAAGAAATGGTCAACATTATCGGGCATCTTTAGGTGGAGATTCAGTTCATATCTTGCTGAATCAGATTCTTAAAACTTATTTTTAGCCTTTTTATTGGTTTCTCCTAAGGGAGACCTTTTGCCAGCCTGTTACCTTGCCTTTTAAGTCTATCATTGTAGCGACTAGTATACATATTTATTTATCTGAAGTTCAACGGTTTCCAGCTTGAGATCATGGTGCAAGGTCGAATTTCTTACGTACCGATCACGTTTGGATAAGTTAGCGATTCGAGCGAGCCGCCAACCCCAGATCTGTATAGCGTACCTCCAAGTTGGGGCCGCTTTAACGTTGTATAACGCTCACTCGCAACGTAGCGGGAAAGGGCTACGAGGACTTATAAGCCAGAATATATATAGCCTTTTACGGTTTTGTCGATATGCGTTTTAAATGTCAGGCTCCTGACCTGGGTGACCCCAAGACAATTGGACTCATTTTGCACAGTTGGTGGATGATTGTCTAATGGCATCATCCATAAACTACGTGACGCTGATTTTTGTCAAAATAAACACCCCTCCCCCTTGTGACACAGTGACGATTCCGATTTTTGAAGATTTTCCATACCCCCATGCCCCACCCCCTGGAGCGTCACGTAGTTTATAGATGATCCCTAACCAAACAGCAGGTGCCTTTTTTCTTTTTAGAGTGAATAGCACTGCCTGGCATTTAGAAGGATTTAACTCAATATGGTTAAAAGATATGGTAAATATCAACGTTTCTTTGTTTATTAGGCTCACTTGAGTTATTTAGAGGTTGTAGCTTGTTAATAAATGAAACAAGTTGGAATATTTGTGCAGTTTTTAAGAAAAGATATACGCAATATATAAATTTGTTATCTATATTTTGTGAAACCTACTTTTGGCGTCCAGGTGTTTATGTGCACCGATGCACTGATGGATGAATGAATATGCCTGAATCGTTACCTGATACTATTCTAATTATTTCGATTTAAGCAACTTATGGTCTACTACGCCTCAAGCCCAAATGTAGTAATGAATACAGGGTGTTATTAAGTAAAGTACAGGGTATATTACAGTCAGAACGTCCGAACTGTTATAGAACTCTTGGTACATTTACCATGTGTACTCCTATGATCAACATAATTGACGAAATAAGTCCAAAGACACCTCCAGTTATCGTTGTATAACCTATATATTTTGTATTTGCTGAAAAATCATCTACCGCTGCAGTAGATACAAGTTTGAACTATGTATATGCAAATGAACCAGACATCTTACTTACGCTCAGTAAGTGCCTCATATCCTATTAACAAATACAAAAGGGACCAAACTAACACCCAATAGATATAGAAAGTTGTGGCAGTTTTTAATTTACATCCACAACAACTACTTTCTTTAAGATCCATTTTGACTCTTAATTTTGATCTAAACACATTTAATTTTAATATAATTTTGAAATTTGTTTCTATGGCTGCTTTGCGAACTAGCATAAGCTATTAAAATGTTTTTGTACTGATTGAATGAACTATTTCCATCATGCAACTCTAAATCGTATCGGTGCTGTGTACTGTGTATAGGTACAAAGTAGAGCTGGAAGTAACATCGATGTTGTATCGATGCATCGATGTTTTTTATTTTTTTCCGATCATCGATATTTTGATTTCGATTTTCGATTATCGACCAAATCCTATTACGGACAAAATATGGGCAATCAACGGCATCCACGTCGCAGACACTTTTCGCTTTTTTAGAAAAAAACAAATCTTTAAAGATCCGAAATAGTAGGGTTGACTCAATTTTGGCACTTCGACAATATTTGAATGTCGAAAACTGAGATTCAAGCATGTGCACGTTGAATTACTGGAAGGTAATACTTTTTAAAGTTGAGCAAGGCTGGCAATCTAGTGAGCGACAAGCGGAGAATGAATGGATCTCCAATTAGTTTAAAGATTATGAGACTGCAATTCTCGCTGGAACAGAACATTTTTTTGTTATAACTCACAGGCTCACAAAAAAAAGTAGTGTAAATTTTACATGTGACAGAGACACGCTTTAGGACTTTGTTCAGCTGCTCAATTATGAAAATATAGTTATCTCTTGGGTTGTTTGGTAATTCTATATTATTATTTGAAAATACTTATATAACCAAACCAACAGATGGCCCACTCTAAATTAATTTTAGCACTCAAAAAATGGCTGCCAAATGTACTTTGATGTATCGAAGCATCGATGTATCTAAGTTAAAAATATCGATGTTGTTTTTGTTGAGCCATGTCCGTCCGTCTGTTCGTCTGTATGAACACCTAGATTTCGGAGAGCTAGAGTCACGAAACATTACCAGTTGCGTATAGTTCCTCAAAAGATTAAGTTTGTTAAATTATGTCAATATTTTACCTCGTTGCCCCGTAGTAGAATTTCGGGATTTTTCTCTGCACCGTTGAATATTTTGTTTATTAATTCAAACGAGCTATGCGTCATGGTAACTTGCAACTCTGTGTCGAAAATTAATCAAATCGCACAAAATCAACAAAAGTTATAGTCAAAAATTTACTAATTGCACCCCCTTTGCCTATAAATTGCATTTATGTTTGAGTATATGTAATAATGGTAAAAAATTACCTTGACTCACCAATTTTGGTAAAAATATTCATGTGAACCTAATAAAGAAACCCTCATCGAAATTTTATCGATGTGAACCCCCCATTACCCGCAATCGATAAACCCTGTTTTCCGACATACCTCTCAACATATTCACTTCAAACTTACCCCATATACTTTGAATAACTTCTTTGGCGTAACTTTCGATTATCATCAGCTACTGAATATTATTTTGTAAATAATTTATTTTTTTAGTTTAAGTTGACAATAAGGCTTTTTAAAAAATTTTAATAAATTTTTTAAAGAGTTATTGAAAAAAAAATAATTCTAAACTATTCAGTAGTAATTTTGATGTTTCTTATTGCCATTTTTTTTGAGTTTTTTCCTTAAGTTTTTCGAAATCGTTGCGAGCTTTTTTTTGTAACTTTTCAAGCTGGACCCTACGTACAAGCCATAAAATTTTTCTCAAATTAAAAGTTGAATAATATATTCAAACTAGTAATATTAAAGAAAAATATTCAAAAGTTTTGAAATTAATAAGGCTGAAGGATGGCAAGATATTTTGCTACAAAGCATATTGTTTTTATAATTTTTTAGCAATTTTGCAATTTATTTAACATGTCACCCACAAAAGGAAGGCCGAGATCCTTGTGGAGGGCGCATCAGTAATTTTTCAAAATTTAAATTTTTTGGATGCGGTTCCCTAGAATTGGATGCCATTATACCAAGTTGGCATTATTATGCTCTTATAGAGGATGCGTTTTGCCAAGTTTCGCTCTGCACCATTCTGTGATGTATTTTTATCTTATAGTTTTAAAAATTACTAAAGTATTTGTAATGGAAATTTGAGAAACGTCACGCCATGTATTGATTTTTCACACGGAATTTCGTTTTTGATTCTATCGACTTGAAACTCCGTTTGCATGAAGTAAATAGGTATAAATGAAAAGTCTTCTACAGCGGGATAAATCACAATTTATTTAGACATTTTGTATTTCAACACGCAGCGATTTATCATTATTGTACATTTTTTTAACACTTTATAATTTTACTTCATCTTACAAAACATCATCTTGCATTTCCGACGCATAATACGAATATATAAGATAGCAAAAATATGCATGCATAACTGCAAAAAAAAAGAATTATTTTATAAATTTAAATTAAAACAATAATTTAAAACTTACTTGGCAAAAATACAGACCCAATCGTCGCAATTGCAAAGGGAATAGAGACAAAAAAGAAGCAGAAGACTAAGCGAAGTTTATTCTAGAAAAAAAAAATGCATATGGTATATTTATGTAAACTGTATATTTTTATACCCTGTACTTCAAGCGCGTGCGGCTTTGAGATACCCTCTGCAACAAGACCTGATATAAAAAAAAAATTGTTTCGGCTGAAAGTCGAAGCTGTAGATCGAGCCATGTTTAAGTTTGGAAGCCAATGCTCTACAAGCTTAGCTACTTGTAGAAAACAGCATTTCTGTAAAGCTCTATGATACCGAACATAAAAAACCTATTTACTTTTCGGAAATACCACATCCTAGAAAATGGTTTCAGTTTCTTTCCCTGGAATACCGCTACCTTGCCGTGATGGATGGGCTTAGTAGGTTTATGTATCCTCAAAAGGGAAACATCGTGTCAGTGCAGTCCAAAACTGCCAAAGAGCCAGTGCAGTTCCTCTGTAACGTTGGGATAGCGAGGGAACGGATCAACGCTAACAGTGGCGCTTGCGGTTATGGACAAAAAATTGTCTGGATGTAACATTAACCATTAATTGAAGTATTAATGGATGTTACACCGCTTCATATCGTTGTTGATATGCAGCAAAAAGCAACGTTAATAAGAATTGGGAGGGAAGGGGTTGACTTCAACCTCACCAGAAAAGACGCTGCAGATTTAGCAGAGGACATACCTATGCTTCTGCAACCAAGGGATGAAATGCCAGCTGAGTACAAGTTCGATCAGAACTTCGATATTAAACTCAGCACGAAAGAGGCCTGGACAACTCTTTCGGCAATTCACCCAATGAAACCACACACAATAAAGTGGTATACGGATGGATCCCTCACCGATGAAGGGAGTGGTCTGGGGGTAGTAGGACCCAGGACTAAATATCATGAGTCACTAGGCAGACACACCAGCATTTTTCAAGCTGAGGTCTGTGCTATTGGAAGGTGTGCAGAATTTAATCTGCAGAAGAACTATCATGACAAGGAGATCTCCATCCTGTCTGACAGTCAAGCAGCGATAAAGGCAATAAGCAGAGCCAAAATAACATCAAGGCTGGTCAAAGAAGTGAGAACTGCACTTGACAATTTAGGTGCCAGAAACAAGCTCACAATTAGATGGGTCCCAGAACACAACAATATCCCTGGGAACGAGCTAGCAGACAAACTAGCAAGAATAGGTGCAGCAACACCGCTAATCGGACCTGAACCATACTGTGGGATTGGCAACCACGTGGTAAGGGACCTATTGAGGAAAGAGGAAGAAAACAAACGGCTGCTTCACTGGGCACAGATACCAGGACTAAAGCAGTCAAAAACCCTCCTCTCTAAGTACAACCGCAAGAGATTCAAACACGTGATAACTCACGGGAAAAATACCGTGAGGATCCTGACAGGCCTCTTGACGGGTCACTGTAGGCTCCGCAGCCACTTAAACAAAATTGGCATAGCGGATAGTGGGCTTTGTCGTTTCTGTAGTATGGAGGAAGAAACTTCAGTGCATCTACTATGTGAATGCATAGCACTCGTCAACAAAAGAAGCAAGCTTTTAAGCATGCACGTCATCTCACCGGAGAGCATTGTTACCATAAATCCAAACAAAATACTGCAGTATATGCAGGCAATTGGACTTTTGGGAGAGCTCTAAGCCGTGAAAGGGGGTACAATAGATCCACTTGGGTCGCAGTACATATTACACCCAGTACAATAATAATAACATTAACCAAAACCAAAGCAGTGTGAGAAAGGGTCATATCCGTACTGTTGTTACATCTCCCAAGTACACTGTCCAAGGTGACAGTAGTTATGACGGGGCACTGCACCAAAGGCCTAATGATCCCAATGGATCCACGTGCCCCACCACCACTTTTGTCGTAGCTGCGGAGATGAAAAGAATAAGATGGAAGCATACAACGCCTGCTATTTGACTGCACTGCCTAGAGGCACACATCTTCGAAAACCTGGGCTGTCTGGTAAATCTGCCCAAAGCGAAACTGGCTATCATTATGGAATGCTTAAAACTTTTTTAAAATAAAAGCGAGTAAATCTCCAACTCACACGACTACACGCCTCTCCCCTCGCCACCGTTATTTTGCTTCCTTTCTTTTTGTTTTTCTTAAAAGGCTTCACAAAGGACTATGTACTATACACTTGACCCAATAAGTACAGGGTGTAAATAAGTGAAGTACAGTGTATATTATACACAAAATGTTGCGACTGTAACCGATTCAACTTTCACATTTACCTTGTATACTCCTATGAGCAACAAAATCGACGCAATCAATCCGAAAACACCACCGATTCCGAGAAAATAATACAACCAAATGCCTTTTTCTTTTGCTGAAAATACTTGTTTAGATAATACATATATAAATAAATTAAACAGCATACTTACGGTTGTAAATTATTTGAGTTGAACATAGAATTAATAAAATACTCCAAACCAATACCCAGTACGCATAGAAAAGAGTGCCACTTCTTAATGAAGATCCACAACAACTACTTTTTGTAAGAACCATATTGACACGTACAATTTGATTTAATTTAAGAATAACTTTGAAATTTGTTTTTATGCCTGCCTTGAATGTGTTTTAAAGTAAATTTTAATTTAAATTTGGAATAACTTTGAAAAATGTTTCGTTGCCTGCCTGGAGCCTGATTTTAAATAGATTTTTTCTAAACTTTAAAAATGGGGTTTTATTATAATAATACATTTTACCAAACTTAATATAACACTTATCTTAAGGTGCAGGAATTTTGCAAAATTTCAATTTTTTCATGTTGGACTTGGATGCCATAATACCAAGTTGGCATTATTATGCTCTTATAGAGAATGCGTTTATTTTCTAGGGACAGCTTGCTGCTTATGCCAAGTACCCATTTTGCCAAGTTTCGCTCTGCACCATTCTGTGATGTATGTTTTTCTTGAGTTGTATAGTTTTAAAAATAGTTATTACTAAAGTATTTGTAATGCAAATTTGAGTAACGCCACGCCATGTAATCTCACAAAAAATTAATTAAAATATGTTCAAATCACACTCAAAAAAGTTGAATGCCAATTTGCAGAAATATTTCAGCTAAAATCCAATCCTTTTTTGGTAACGTAACGCCATGTATTGATTTTTTGCATGGAATTTCGTTTGAACACTTTTCACTGATTTAAATAATTCGCTACCCAAGACAAAGTTTTTTGGTATACATCATATACTTAGGTATGTTATGCTTATTTTTGATTCTATCGACTTGAAACTCCGTTTGCCTGAATTAAATAGGTATTAATGAAATGTCTTCTACAGTAGGAAAAATGCACAATTTATTTAGACATTTTATATTTCAACACGCAAATTGTAAATTTTTTTAACACTTTATAATTTTACTTCATCTTACAAAACATTATCTTGCCTAACCATTTCTACAACAAGACCTGATATTAAAAAAAAAATTGTTTCGGCTGAAAATCGAAGCTGAAGATCTACAAGCTCAGCTACTTGTAGAAACCAGCCTGCACAAATGCGGATTCAAAATTTCAAGTTGTGTCTTACCTTCCCCAAGTTTGTCGCTGGGAAATTTTTTGAAGTGCCTAATTTATTAATTCCTGCTTTGTTGTGAAGGTACAGAGTATGCATTTTTGTAAAACTTACCCAACATAAAAGATGGCGTACGTTCAAGTCGGGCGCGGACGACTTTGGGATACCCTGTACCACTGCTTGCAATAAAATCCGGTAAATTGCTTAAGAACACCAAAAGACATTTGATTGCCAAATTAGATTATGATACCTTCATAAACAACCAAAAACAGACGAATTTTTAATCAAAAACTTTTTTTCGACCGATCGGATTGACCAAATTTGGTATAGTGCTTGGGAACTCTAAAAAACTTCTTAATGCCAAATTTGGTTACAATATCTTCACAAACAAACGAAACACAACGAATTTTGTGCAAAAAACAAATTTTCGACCGATCGATCCTATGGGACCTATATGATATAGTCAACCGATTTTGATAAAATTTGGTACATTGCTGGGGGTTTCTAAAAAACTTCCGATTGCCAAATTTGGTTATGATATCTTCATAAGCAAACGAATTATCCATCTAAAACTTATGCTTTTTCTCGAGGTCCTCTGAAACACCCCTATGGGAGCTATATAATGTAGTCCCGATATCAAAAAAATAAAATAAACTTGTCACCTATGGATTAATAAGGGATCTTATCTGAAAGTTTGGTTGCTCTAGCTCTTACCATCTTAGAGATCTAGGCGTTCATACGGACAGACGGACAGACGGACATGGGTATATCGACTTCTCTAGTCACTCTGATCATACTTTAGGTAACTTTGGGGGGTCTCCGACTTCTCCTTCTGTACGTTACATACATTTTCGGCTTGCACAAACACAATATACCCTTTGTACCATACGGTACAGGGTATAAAAATCTATTTACTTTTCGGAAATACTACACCCAAGAAAATGGTTCCAGCTTCTTCCCGTGTATATCGTAAAAGATGGCCTTAGCAGGTGTAAGTAAGAAAGAATCGAGCCAGTGCAGTATATAAGAAAACCCAGTAAAGTTCCTCTGTACCTTTGGGATAACGAGAAAATGGATCAGCGATACCAGTGGCGCTTGGTGTTACGGACAAAAATATTTTCAGGGTTTTATGTTAAGAATATAGCTATAGCCAGAACATCTCGCAAGTACAATGGCCAAGGTAAAATACAAACCTAAGAGAGTCTTTTGGCCTCGCATGATATCAAACTCCGAGTTGCTCAGAAAGGCAAACCAGTTAGATGTGGCTACAGAAATCAGGAAGAAAAAATGGCAATGGATTGGCCACACGCTAAGGAAGAGCGATGACAGCGTTGCAAAACAGGCATTGCAATGGAATTCTTTCCAGCAAACAGGTCGTAGCATTGTTAGACCGTGTATCACTTGGCGATGCTCAACAGAGGCCGACATGAAATCTCTCAATCTATCATGGAGTGAGCTCAGAGTCCTTGCACAAAACCGGTTCCGCTGGCGAAGTAGTTGACGCCCTATGCTACAAATAGGAGTTAAAGGAACATATATATATATATTAGTTAAGTACAAAAGTAAATGGGAACGTAACTACTTACAAATGGTTCCCTCTAGTACGGCTGGTGGCTATTGTCCTCCAGTAAGTACTTACATCGTTTGTCGCCAGTAGCTACCTACCTTGCAAACCCCTTGTAATGCGCGAGGTAAACAGGCGACGAACGAAATATGATAAACAACAAGCACAAAGAGAATAAAAAAAAAAAAAAAATGAAGCAATTCGCCTCCTTTTCTTAATACGGTAATATAAAGTAAGGCGAATTTTTCGTTATTCTTTTTGTGTGTATTCTGCATATTCTTTGCGACTATAATTTACACAAACAATTCTATGACAATTCCTGAATGTTCTAGAATTTTGTTTATTTTCGTTTGGACCGCTGTCATGTTTGCACGGCTTGCAAGGAAACGAAAGCAGTTTAAGAGTCTATGAAGCAATAATCGGTAAGCTTATTAAAGCTCTAAATAAATATTTTCAGCGCTACAATTACAAAAAAATAATGAATGTAGATGAAAATAATTCTGAAATAATATAAAATAATATTATATTAAAATATACATATGTGTGTTTTCAATTTTAAGGAATTCAGTAAGGATAAAATACTGGCAACTACTACGCTGTCTACTAGTGTACAAAAGAGTAAGTAGCGATGCCGCTGTCTACTGGTAAACGAAGGCGTAAGTAGCGATGCCGCGGTCTACTGGTAAACGAAGGCGTAAGTAGTGATTCCGCTGTCTACTGGTAAACGGGGTGGCGGCGATTGCCTACCGCCTATGACATTTGTTAATAAGATGGAAATGAAGAGGTAAATAGCAAGGTAAGTACTGGTCATTACCTGGTGCCTACTGAAATCACTAGCTCTGCACTACCCACCCGTACTAGAGGGTTAATTCTTCTTGGGATGATCTCCCGATCATTTTAAGTTAAGTACCTAAATCTATGTCATACCACAAACATATGTATATAATATTGATTTCAATTACGCAACGCTTCTTGTACACTTTATAAAGTTATAAGTGGCATGCGCCTTAAGGGCACCCAGACTCGATCCATGTTGACTGTATTAAATGGCGCCTATGCCTTAAATAAGTCACAATTGTCGGCAATTAATTTGAATTACAAGATCTGTGTTGCGATTTTTACGAATTGACAAGGCGCATGGGAAACCGGCAAACCGGTTCAGTCAATTACAAGGAACATCATAGCCACGACGTGGTTCGCATCTTCAAAGATTCTGCTCTACAAGTGTAACTGACTGTGACTCTTATTTTGTGTGTTTGTCTAGTGATTGGTTTTAATTTATTGGCGTCTGCTCACTTTCACTTTAATTTCATTAAGTTTGGTGTGTGGAAATCGCGAGGAGATGTGACAAATGTAGTCCTATCTAGCTGAAATATGTGTGTAAATGGGTGTGATCGTTCTGAGTTTCTGAGACTCCAGTGTCACCTCAACTTTTACGCAATCCAGACTGCTGAGATTCTCGTCAACAGCCTGCGGCGTGATTACCTACATTCGCAGTGTCTTTGTGCTCACTTCACTATGCCTCACGACTGACTATCTGGCAACACGAAGGATCAACAAGTGGCAGTCCGATGTTTTGATCTAAAGCGCTGCCTACAGTTAATCAAACAGTATGGTAACTCTTTCAAACTTGTCTTGTAAAATATTTATGAATGAAATAATTTATTTATTCGTCTGTGTCCGCATATTAATCTTGCTTAATTTGTAATTTAATTTTATTATTGTTGGTGTTTTATTGTTGTTGGCGTGGGCGTCTCCTACGGCTTATTCTTTTTTTGGCATCACTTGACGTTGTTCCTTAATTGTTTGTAATTAAATAAAATTGTACAAGGTCGTACTTACATGTTCCTACCGCGTTTACTCTCTTTGGCATTGGGCGCTGCAAGATCCATGATATCAATTTGTTTTAATATATATATGTACTTACGTATATATATATATATGTATATACGTAAAATGCCGGCCGGCCGGCAATTTCAGTTGTGCGTTATAGTAAGCGTCTGAAAATTGATTCCTGCTCATTATTTCATTAAAACGCTGTGTGGCAATTGGCCAGCGCCATATACTGGACTAGTGCCCGGGCCCGGACTGACTGACTGACGGACGTACCGAGAATGCCTCGATATAGTTGTTGTCGCATTTGAGTGTCGCGGTGATTTTTGCTTGCAGTTTGATTTGATTTTATGAATGAAATTGTATCAATTGATTGTTTTGGTGTCTCTTATCTGTTGCCTTTCAATCGTCAATAATTAAGTAGGGGGTGTGTGTGCATATAACATACTACATATACTATATAGATTTATTTGGAACATAGCTATTTATGGGTTTGACTTCAAATGGTTTTGTTGGTATTGACTGATGAAGATGTCTAGCTAAATACTTTCGAGTTATTGAATTTGAAGGGCTGTACCCAAAAAGTTATTGTCATTATTCGCTTTAATTCTAATTTAATTGAATTGATTTTTTCAGACAATTTAATGAATGCTTAGTTAGATAGTTAGGAAATTAATGAGTTTTAGATAATAATTGATGCATAATGCTTAATCACAAATCTAATTTAGCGCCTTAATCAAGGGTTTGCTTAACACACGCCTAGACTTGTTAATTGGTGGCGTATACGCAATATTTGCATTAAAGATTTATAAGTGACGTAGAATTGAATTTTAAATAACAAGCTAAATATGTAGTTGTTTTTTAAATATATTAGCACTTCAAT
The DNA here is from genome assembly GCA_949987675.1 of Chymomyza fuscimana. Taxonomy (NCBI): domain Eukaryota; kingdom Metazoa; phylum Arthropoda; class Insecta; order Diptera; family Drosophilidae; genus Chymomyza; species Chymomyza fuscimana. Next base: position 127,837,227 of record OX465088.1, on the reverse strand, counting down.
AATTTTTTTTTAGGAAGTTTTTTTTCTAGACTGTAACTTTCAGTAAGTAAGAAAAAAATTAGTAAGTGATATAAAAGGCCCTATGCTTCGCTGGGAGAAGAGGATAGCAGTAATAAAGTGATATAAAACGAAATTAAAATTATATCATATCACCATATCTGTTCTTTTTTCAGAGACCCTCAATTATTTCGCCCTAGTTATACTCATATTATTGGCAAGTGTGGATTAACTTGTATTAACTAACAAGAATTGTGTAAGATTTTTAATTTTTTTTATTCATTAAAGTATGTCTTACAGGTTTACAAAACAGATGCTAGAATCCATGGTTCAATGCTCTCCAAGTTTCCCCGTCTTTTAGAAATTTGAACCGCAACCATATTTAGCTAAAAAAAATTCTCTAGACAGCTTAACTTACCATTCAAAACCTTTTAAAAATTCGAATACTCCTCAACATTATCTGCTTCCATGCAGATTCAGAACATTGCAGTTAACAAAAATTTCACACCTTACAAGGTATACTCCGCAGCCAGGAGAAGAGTGCTAGTAGTCAGTATCTTCAAAAATTATCTCAGTTGAGTCAGAAATCACACTGAGAATAAAATTATTCCCTCCCTTTTCTAATTTTCATATGCCAGCCCGTAGAAATTCTTCCTCCACCCAACTATTTGGGATTTTTGGAGTATGAGTATGCCATCATCAAGCAGAGTCTAACAAAAACAAACGAACTCTCGCCCACGTTCTTTGCGAATGCTCGACACTTCCGCCCAGCATTTTTCTATGACGAATCAATTGGAATTAAATGTTTAAATTTTGGAATAACCTTTGGAACACCTTTGTCGTAGATATGACTCTTGACAGAAAATATAAAAACTTCTAGCAGTTTCTCTCGTTTAGCATTTGGAGGTGTTTTGGCATGATGTGCTTACTAGTTTTGACCTTCCAGTTAATTTTTGAGCTTCCAAGTCATTTACTGCTGGAATCCTTTTGCTTAAATGCATATTTCTAGCACAAATTAAATATTTTTGTAAATTGTTAAAAAGAGGTACGCAGAAAAGTTGTAAGTTTAAAAAAAAATGAATATATTATATATTATATACTTTTATACAGATGAACCTTAACACGTCGACGGATGATCGTCTGTCAGCATAAAAACCTAGATCTGGGATACCAACTTAAAATATATTATTTATTTTTATGCATGGTATCTATAATACGCAGAAGAATTATTGTCTGTCAGCAAAAAAACGTAGATCTTGGAGACCATTCTAGCTAGGAACAAGCCAAAAGGTGCGCTTTATCCGTATATCGGTAAAGGTTGTCAATTCATTATTTTGATATCTGGCGAAAAATTTGCAGCTTACATGTTTTTAAGATGTTTATTAAGAACAAATTTCGTTTGAATAAAAACTATCAAAGATATTGGTTACTTCTTAATTTTTGAGTTAATTTCAGAACCCCTCTCCTATAAACAACCCTATACAACTTTCTTTCATAAATTTACAGGCTAAAGCCACCAAATGTAGATGCTAGCCTAAAATATGATTTATGAACAAAATAAACCCTTGTTCCCCACCCCCGGAAATCATTCAGTTCTCAAGATATTTTAGATTCTCAAAGCAAGCAAATATTCCTATCAAAACTATTTAAAAATGCATAGTTAGAAGACAACAAAAAAAATCGAACTTTGCTACACATAATATACGAACCAACTACACATCAGACTATATAATACATACTCGCACATAGTTTTATATAAGTACATCTTTAGAGTCTTTGCCAAGTAAAAGAAATTCCATAATGTGTACGCATAAGTCACAGATAGCTAGCTCATAGCAGTTTTTAGATAAAAGGGAGGGAAATGCTCTGCAGGGAAACTCTTGCATATGACATGCGGGCAAGTTTTAAATTGATCTTAACGAAGCTTAATTGCTTGTATGTGTATTGGTGTGTATGTGATATATGTGTGAGCATTGAAAAAAACAAACCCCATTAATGTATGCGTATATGACAGACACAGCGCGAAATTGCAGGCAGTTAACTACTGGCTATAAATCTGGGCATAACGTAAGTATAATTTGGCACAGTGTAGAAGAAAAGAAAGAGCGAGGAATGTTAGTTCGGAGCTTACTTCAGAGCATAGATATGCGCACAGGTCTTATTATATAGCTGCTCCAACCGTTCGAATTGCCTACGAATTGTTATTTCAAGCTTTTTAAAACTTTTTGAAGTGTTTTTTCAATTTTGGTTTTTAAACAAACAGCTTTATCTTTAGTTTACTTTTTATTCTTTTTATGCAATTTTTTTTTGGATTTGCTTCAGTTGTATTTCTTTACGGTAAGAGGGTCTTAACACCAACAAAAATAGCGCCTTTTTTATCACAAAAAAATCTTGAGGTATTTTTCAAAATCCTCAAAATTAAGGTTTCAAATCACTGAAAAACTCGTGCCAGAAAAGCTTGTTAAACTTGTTTTTTTTTTCGGGTTCAAATCATCTTTTACTTATGAATAGCTGCTTGGCATCCCCAAATTATGAATGTATCTATTCGCCTCTTTGCAAATTTCCAAGCTCGTGTTTCTAATTATATTTTGGTGAAAAATAAGTTGTAAACAGGTTTTCAGCAATGATTGTTCTGTTCTATTGATGTTTATTAAAGAAATGCGAATTCTTCTTAAGATATTTTGCGACAACTACGTGATTGGATTGCACGTAGGCAAACTCACCAAAGACAAACAGACACATAGTTCGGTCTAAGCAGTGCGATTTCTTCCATCGATCTCGCATACCGAATACAATACCCAATCGTGCATACTCTCAGTAAGAGCATTAAATTGTCAAACCCATTTAGACAAGTGTTAGCAAGTAATAAATCCAGCTGAGTCCATTTTTCTTAGTTTTCTACACAAACCATTACTAAGTTGGTAATTTATTTTTTTAAGTATTATTTCTCTTATATAAGAAACACTTGTAGCTATTAAGTATTTAATCTTTGGATAAACAAATGTTTTAGACTTTCAACTTAAATATTTCACTAAATTTTACAAATTTCAACTAAAAAGAAAAATATCCAATATATAAAAAGATATTACATAATTCATAACGGTGCCATGTAGAAAATATAAACAACCTCAAAATGTGTGATGGCAATGAAACTAAGAGAAATAAAAAGTAATTACAACTGACTAATGAAGTACAGAAGATGCCGCCGATCAAAGCCGATAGCGGTTATTGTTGTTGGCTAGTATTGTTGTTGTTTGATTGAATTAGGCATTGGCGAAATCAATACCCTTCTGGATGTTCTTCTTGAGTTCAGGAATTGCTGCCTCCAACAATTTCTTCTCATAATCGTTCAGCTTGGGCAGACCCAAGTTCTCCTGCAGACCGTTCTTGCCCAAAACCAGCGGCGTTGAGAAGAATGTGGCCTCTGTAATGTTGGACTGTACATAGGAGCATTCAATGACGTTCTTCTCGCCATTGAGACCCTTGAGCAGAGAGCCAGCAAAACGTGCGCCAGCATAGGCCATGGAGAGGGTAGCAGAACCAGCGCCAGCCTTGGCCTTGACGACCTCAGTACCGGCTTCCTGAATGCGCACTGTCAGCTTTTCAATGGCATCCTGATTGCCCTTGAACTGGGGCTGACTCAGTGACAGCACTGGCAGAATGGTAACACCAGAGTGTCCACCAATCACTGGAATTTGCACCTTCTGGGGATCAACGTTCAGAGCATGGCCAATGAAGGCACGTGCGCGTACTACATCCAAAGTGGAGACGCCAAACAGACGCTTGGGATCATAGACGCCGGCCTGTATGACGAAAATTAACGTGTTAGTACAAATTTTGAAAGTCTTACGAAATATATGTACCTTCTTGAGAATCTCGGCAGCAATAGGCACACAGGTGTTGACAGGATTTGTAATAATGGCCACTAATGCCTTGGGGCAGTTCTTGGCTATAGCGTTAGAAATATCCCTAATAATGCCAGCATTCACATTGAAGAGATCATCACGTGTCATGCCCGGTTTGCGTGGCACACCAGCGGGGATGACAACGACATCGGAGCCTATTGAAAACAAAAATTAAAGAAAGTAGGCATAAGATAATGATTGCTGTAGGTGGAAGGAAGCCTTAGCTGTGTAGATTCTTAACATTTTTTACATTCTTAGCGTGCTTTTACAAATAGGCTGAAAATTATCTTTAAGCCCCATGAATCAAATGTAAACTTTATGCGTGGAAAGTTTTTGGGCGCGAACAGCAACAAGCTGTTGCTGTGACTTGGGGCGTAATAAGACCAAAAAGTTAAATTGCTCTGTTGGTCTTCGGAAACCATGGCTTTTACCGATGAGGTAAATGTATTATGGAACCGCGTTGATAGTATATAGTAACTGTTCTGCATTGACTATTCCAATAAACTTTCCGACCGCAAATCATAAAAAGATGGCCCTTATAAACTTTATCTATGTAATGGCAATAAACTTTGAGCTTTGGTTTCACTTTCTCCATGTCGATCATGAGCTACTAGATGATAAGTGCTCACAACTGATTACGTTTAAATGTCATAAATGCTTAACACGCATTAAACGAGCAGACTTTCCAATCTTATCAAAACACAAAAAGTTAAAAATATATACATATGTATGTAAATACATTCACTTATATGCAGCATCTGTTCCAGAGATTTTTTGCGCTAAAGCCACAGCAAATGAGCGTAAAACAGCCCACGCAAAAATATTCCCCAACCAAACCTAACCTCACTTGCTGCCCTCTACTCACCCTTCAGGGAATCACCCAACTGCTCGGCGCCAATGAAGCCAGCGGTTTTGCTCTGGGTATCAATGTGCGACAAATCAGCAGCCACACCGGGCGTATGCACAATATCGTACAAAGCCAAGTCAGTGACCAAGGGATTTTGCTTGAGCAGCAAAGAGAGCGGCTGTCCAATGCCACCAGCAGCGCCACAGACGGTCACCTTGTAGTTGTTCTGTCCAAAATAAGAGTAACAATAATATTTTTTTATGCTATATAATCAGTTTTGGGACAATGAATTTAAGATTGCAGTGCCTGCGTGCAAGTTGCAGCGTTCTAGTCATTACGTAAACACTAGAACCCAGTTGCTCCAACAAAACTTTGCTGTAGGGGTAATAGCAACTTACCTGCTTACTGCAGGAAAAGCTGCGCACGCCTTGCAGCGCCAATTGTTTGGTAACTTGTTTCAGCATGTTAATAATTTATTTTATTTAAAAATTTTCTGTGCGAAACAAAATAGCAGCGCAGTTTGCAAAATCCCAAGAGCTAATCGCAAAAAGCACTAAGATTCTCAGCCACCTACCTAGTGGCAAGGTTAAACGCGCATTGTTGTTGTACAGCAGCGCCATGAGAGGCATGCCAACTTGTGCGAAATAAAAATTAAACAAATCCGCGCGCCCAAGCTTTTTATTTGAAATTGAGCTTTTTTGTTCGATGTTACACATATGAGTAGTTTAGTACTGAATAACACTAAAAAAAAATTCAAAAAAACATTCAAAAAAAATTCCAAAAAAAAAAGAAAAAAAAATTCCAAAAAAAATGAGTACTTTAGTATTTGAGTAAAATTACGACTAATTTTTTTTAAAATTGTTGCATACGCAGCTCAACTTGCAGCGCTATACAAGCACGTTTCTCCTCCTTTAACTCCATGCTGAGCATTTGTTTTTTATGCTCTAGCAATGCATTTTCTCGTGTATAATGCTCTATAACACGCTCGTAGTCACCATCGGTGGGCAGCTCGGCTGCTGGTAGACCTGTGGGCAGCTCAGCTGCTGGCAGACCTGTGGGCTGTTGTTTATGCATTTGCTGATCATAGAGTTGTTTCAAACGATAGACCTCATTACGCTCGGCTAGTATGCGTGCCTTGAGCTCATTCTGCCAGGCCATCAATTCGTCGTATTCGATTTGTAAACGCAACAGCTCATCGCGCTGAGGATTTGATTTGTGCAGCAAAATATAACCAGTGAGTTTGTCGATGGTGTGTTCCGGCGGAGTTTCATAGCTGGAAGCGCTCGTGCTATTGGCGTCATCTAGGGGAATGGATAAACATAATTCTTTCTTTTCGGGCTTTTTCTTTTCCACAACTGCTGGTTTGGAGTCTGTGGTATCCTCGCTTGATGTTGTCGTTGTAGCTATAACTGCGGCTGCCGCTGCGCTTGTGCTAGGTTCTAGCTCTTCCATAGACTTTTCCTGTTTTTTCTCAAAGCTTCTTAGCTTGCGTTTGAGTTGCGTTATAATGCGCTGAACTTCCCAAAGCTGTTCCTCCCGCTTCTTTGTAATAAAACCTGCATTCATTTCGCTGTGTATTTGTGCCAGCAAGCTGTCCTGTTTACGCAGCTCCATTTGTATTGCCTCAGGTGTATCTGGTAGCTTGCAGGAAGCAGTAAGCGGTGCCACATACCTGTAAGTTATACATAAGTAATGTAGTATTCTTATATACCAAACATAGTCCACCTAATCAAAATTCGCACCAGGCGCCCAAAGCGCCGACGATTTCGCGGCACCAGACTCATGCTTATGGACCAACTGATGCAATGATAATGATTAACTCATCAAGAGTTCTAGACTACGATAAAATATAATCTTATCTTGACAGTTTACTTACTTTATCAGTTTGACATCGGGAAACAACTGTGTGCAATGACACAAGAGAGCGACCATTAGACGATGTGACATTTGTAACGTTGGACTTAAAAGCATGGCCATTGATTGCGCGTTAAGTTTGTTATAACGTTCCTGTTGTATGACTCCATCGAAATGCAATATAACCCAAGCTAAAAGTGTTCTATTACAACTGGGCAGCTGTTCTATAAGTTGCTGAAGCTCTGCTTGCCGCTTGGTGACCCCAGGATGTGAAGCAACCTCCTCAAAACGTGCCACCAAATCAGTGGTTAACACGGGTTCGGGTAATTCGCGTAAAAATAGCTTTAACAAACTGCAGGCTGTGGGTACATTCATTTCATCAACTTCAGGATCGTATTCGCGATTGTTATACAGCCGCTTATATCGCATTAGATGCGGTTTAATAGGCTCAATCTTATAAATTGATTCGGTTCTAAGCCACTTTTCCTGCAAAAAGTCAATGCAATCGCGTACAACCAAAGGCAGTTCGACGCCATCGTGGCAACGACTGCGCTCGGTGGCCAGGCTGACGGATACACCAAAAATGGGATACCCCAGGGCCAAAACATCCTCAGCGCTGGCTTCGTCATTTTGCGTGTGCTTAGACTTTTTATTTTTGTCTTTATCCTTTTTGTCTGACTTTTGCTTCTCCTTGCGCTCCTTGTCTTTCTTTTTGTGTTCTTTATCCTCGTACTGTTCCTTGTATTTGTATAAGGATAAGTCCTTATCTTTTGATTTGTGAGCTGGTTCCTCATCGACTTTGCCGTTTTCCTTATCTGGTTTTTCTTTATCGCGTGATTTCTCACGCTTTTCCTTACTCTTGGAGCTGGTAAATTTAAAAGTTTTCGATTTTTTAGACTTCGATGGGCTTCTGTAAGAAATTAAAAATTTTAGGATCGAATTGGTTGAAATGAGCAAAATCATACTTCGTGTCTAGCTCCTCTTCCGGAGAGCTTCCACCAAATTTTTCATAGCCGCGATCTTTGCCTTTGTCCTTTTTATCTTTGCGTCTCCCAATGAGCAAATCTTTCTTGCTGTGCTTGTCATGGTCGCCGTCACTAACTAAAACCAAAGATGCAAGGTCAATAAATTGATGAAGTCACGGTGAAGTCGACAGTGCACCCATTTTAAAAAAGAAAAAACAAATGCTACTTTTATATAAAAACTTATGTATTCGTGTCCAAACTGCTTGTATGCAGAATACAAGAAGTGTGGAATAAAACACGTTGAACCGATTGTATTTAGGGCAGTTCATATAACTTTGGTTATTTAAAATTTTGGGTCCTAGATCTCAAAGTCACCGAAATAGATGTATTTATGTAGACAGAGTGCAGACATGGCTCAATCGCAAGCCATGGTTACGATAATCATTTTAATGTAACGAACTTTTGTTCTGCCACCACTCTTACTGCCAGTATCAAATTTTGCAAAAATGAAGTATAGCCTTGACCTTGTAGTTAACAATTGATTTTCCTGTTGCTTCTACTACGCCCACTTACAGTCACTCTCTTCTTTGCTCTTCTTTGATTTAGCATCAGAGGCTTCAGAGGCATATAGGCCCGGGAACTCCTTCTCTTCGGGACTATCAAAATCCATGCTTTTACTCTTACATTAACTGACTATAAACAATTTACTCTCGAATTTTGTTTACAAGCAACTCTGCAATCAATAAATAAACAACGCAGCTGTTAATACTGAACAGGCCTGCCAACTCGTTGCAACAAATTCACTCATAGATCGGAAAACAGTCTCAATGTGTTAATTTAGTGCAATTTTATTTTTAAAATGTCCTTACGTCTAAGCCAAGAGCAACTTGAGCATCTGGCATTATTGCAGCGGCCCAGCAGCAATGTCGTGGAACTATGCAAATCGGCCTTTGAATACCTTGTAAATGGTCCCAACCCAAACCGGTACGACTTGCTAGCCCAAAAGTACGCCGACAATGAAGTGAGCAGCTTAACCGTGCAACGCACCGTGGAGGCCTTAATTTCGCTACTAATCAACGTGACAACAAAGGCCAATGCAAGTGGTGTAGATATGCCGGGTATGCTCCGAGAAGCTATTCCCCAACTGAGCGAAGAGGTTTTAGATGTACTGGATCAATTTGTAAGCAGCAACAACAAGCGGAACTTTGTAGAAAGTTCTATTAAATCAGCTAATCTTCGTGCCTATCGTCTTGTTAATTTGGATTGGCGCTTGGAAGTGCGCACAGCATCGCGCAGTTTGTTGCAGCAGAGTAACATAGTGGTCACCATGAAAATGTATTTGCACACGGAACCCAAAAATGCCAATCGTGAGCTGCTCGAAGTAGATACCACGGGTCGCAGTGAAGACGAGCTGCAGGCCATGCAGGAGGATGAGCGACGTAACCGCAAGGATTTGCTGGTGCAAACGGATATAGAAAGTTTGGTGCATATGATAAAAACGCTTGAGGATGCGCTTCTACAATCAAAAACGCGACGCATTAGAAATATTGTTGATGCCATACATTAAAAGAGCCAATAATGTTTAGTGTGTAAGCCCTAAAGTATTAAGCCTATTTAATGGTGGACCAATTTATTACTAGTAAAACTAACTACATACATATAAAGCTTACGCATTAATCCGTTGACGCTAAGGCCTCTGTAGCTGCCGCTTTTAAGGCAACCTTTTTCTTTTGACGATCGGCGCGTTTTTCTTCTGCCGATTTTTTCAGCGCCTTGACACGACGCGTCTGTATGGAACCTGTTTGCTGCTTGCCCATATGAACACGTCCCTTGGTATTGCCCAGCGCATCTGTGGTAATGTTCTTCTTTTTGGTCACCTTCAGTTGCTTGGGCTGTTTACGTGCTTGTTTGTATAAGTCCTCTGAAGCAATCTTAGTGCGGCGTATGGCAAAATCTGCCGAAGGACCCATTTCTTCCAGCTCAATACGTGGTATCTTTTGTCCTGACTTCTTAAGCAAGATTTTATAGGACCGCATGAGGATGTTCATGTCATCGGTGCAAGTAAAGCTAATGACATGCTCTACGCCTTGTAAGCGTATAGATTCAACTTTCTCACGGTGAAATGTATCTATGAACAGGTTTCGCAAGCGACGTAGCTCCTCTGTTTGCGCCCATTGTGGTCCATTAAAAACCAAGCAGGGCTTTACGCAAGTACCAATCTTTTCGTTTTTGAATTCGGCCATGGGCTGGTAACTTTTAATACCAAGCTCAAACATATCCAGCACTTCGTTTTCGAATATGCGTCCCAGTATAATGTTATTTGGTCTTTTTTTCGAGGTTGAACCAAATGAGAAGAGCGCTGCATCATTTTTCATAGTCAAGCTGCAGAAAAGAAACAGTGTAAAGCGTGTAAATTGAAGCTTCTTTGGTCTTGAGGTAAAAAGTAGTGTACTCAAAACTTACAACTCCAGTGAGGATGGGTCTTCAAAAGGTGTAATATCATTTTTACGATTTAATACTTTAACCAAAGGCTTCTTCAGCTGTATTAAATCTTTCATGCAGAGCTTTACAATGCCACCGCATTTTCGTCCATCTACAAAGAGCATGCTACGTGCCGGTTCTATAAGCTGTGGTTCACGCGCTAGTAATACCTTTTTACCCTTGCGGGTAGTAGGTTTCCTGTAAGCAAATGGAAATTCAATAGTTAAAATAAATAAAATAATAAAGCAGTAATGTACCTGATACGTAAAAGAGACATGTTTGTTTAATAAAAACTTAGGAATGGTAGTGTTTGGTCACTGCTGCACGTGTAGCGTCTTACCAAAACTGCCAACTCGTTAGAATGGCAAAAATTACAAGCAAGTGGTCAGCCAGCTTGCTGGTAAAGAAGTGGACAGACTTGTTTTTACCAATTTGAGCTACATGCACCAGTTGCATGTTTCATTTGTTTAAAGATTGTAATTTTCCTAAAAATATGAGATAACATTTTAAAATATGTTGCGAAAAAGCTGCATGCAAGCGCAAATGCTGCTGTGCAGTGTTCAAAGACAAACACGCGCAATGACAACGATAAAAAAGTCAAAAAAACAGCAGGAAAAAGAGAACATTGCAAAGTGGAAAAAAAATTCAAAGCCCGGCTTGGAGTTCTCTTTGGCGACTGAGGAGCCCCTAAATGCCCACTATCTTACACGCCATTTGGGTGAAGTATACATATGGGAAAGTATTAATTTCAATCTTATTTTTATGAAATTCAACAGGCGGCTTTTATCGACAGTGGGCTGCTGCGTTGGAGAAGCATCCAGAACTAAAAACTGTAAAGCGAAAAGATCTAAACAATTCATATAACAAGCTTATATCGCTCAACTATACTGTCGATGATATAATTACCAAGCCCATGATCATCTATTTTAATGCTTCGACTCTATCCAATCGCCATAGCGTTTTGCTGGAGTGCGGTTTTAAAGATATCAACATATCTACGCTCTTTAAATATGTGACCATCAGTAACAAGCCAATCGCAATGTTAAAATCACAATTTTATATACCCTATGATGTGGATGTGGGTAAATGCTTAGCGGCATGTTTCACCGACATAGATATATCCCAGCATTTGTCCAAAACTGCCAATGAAAACATAACTTTAAAAGCCCTACGCCAACATCTCTTGAATGAATACCTGCGTCAGCGTCTGGAAATGACAGAAAGTGATTTGCAAAAACTATGGCGCACTTACTCAAGAGTGCGTCATAAAAACTTTCGGGCTGTACAGGATGTAATTGAAGTGATAACCAAAGATCTTCAGTTTCCAATTGAGCGCATACGTAAAAATAGTTTTCTCTTGCACGCAGATGCGGACAACGTGCGTAGGATAGTTAAAGAGATTCCCAAGATTGATGTACACGATATGCGAGAAATAGTGTATCGTCGACCCAAAATACTAATGACAACTTGTGATTCGTTGAAGCAGACATTAGAGCATGTGCGCAACTTTGGTATAAGTGAGGATGCTGTACTGCGTTGCCTAGAAGTACTGACACTTGGGCCCGATACAGTGCTAGATCGGTTGCGTGATTTAAATGAAATCGAAGAATTTCAAGTTTTAGGCACCAATCCTCGTGTGCTTCGCTTAGTGCACTATCAAAATAAGGCACGTTTGCGTCTGGATTATTTGAATCAGCTTAAAGTACGTTGCGCCTCGTTGCATATACTTTCCTGCGGCTCAGAAGCCTTTGCTAAGTGAGTACAAATTAATTTATGTTTTTATTAGGTACTACATATAATTCTAAACTGCCGGACCATAAACGTTGGACTTATTATATTAAAAGAGATTTCGAATCCAAAACTTTTAACTATTCCTTTTTTGTAGGTTTGCACGGGATGGTTCGGATCGCACCAAGGGCCGCGACATAGTTGTCTACTTAGGCAATATATTAGAAAAGGATGAGCAAGAGCTGCGCAATTTGCTATCTCGTCATCCCCATTGGTGTCATATACCGTTATTACATGTTAAACAGTGCCTTGAATATTTATCAAGCAGAAAATTTGCACACAATGATATATTTCAAAATATTCACTTGCTGCTATATCCCATGTATGAAAAACGACATATTTGAATCGAATAGTTTTATTTTAAAAATATTTCTTAATTGAAGCAAACGCATCGAGGAAAAACTGCAACTGCTGCAAGATCCTGATTACTTTGAGGAGCTAAATTTGGAGGTTTCCGATGTCCACAAATTAAGCAGCAATGAGATTTTAACGCTCATTTTATATCTAATCGAATCGGAGTTTCATTTCACTGGCGATGGCATTTGGACAGATCAACATGCACATCACGTTGAAAACTTTAACAATTTGTTGCCCGACTTTCCGGAAAGTCTTAACAAGGTATACAAATATGGCGTAAAACCAGCTGAGAAGTTGGCAATGCATCATTTTTAAAAAATATATAATTGCCTATAAATTAAGCATATTGCAGAATATTTACATTAAAATGTTAACTTGAATATGCCAAACTTTGTAAAAAATTTTTTCATAAAACTTAGCTACCGTTTACATGTTAATTTTGCTTTTACGATTAGCCAGATTAACTCTGATCAAAATAATGTCCTTTCCAACTTACATCATAATTTTATAAACACTGTAAAGTGTTTTGATACGTTTATGAGGTAACATCAACCGTCACCTTTTCTGTGAAAATCAATTTCAAACTGAAAGTGAAATGGTGGATGACAGCCATCTTATCAAAATGCTCCAGCCAAGGCAGCCCAACAGACGTTGGATATCCTGATGACCAACTTTAAGACTGTTGAAAAACAAATTGCGCTTAATACGCTAATACGCGACTAAGTGGATGTACATGGGTACAAATGTAAACACAGACTGCCACACAACTTATTAAACAATTTTTGTTTACACTTTGCAATTTAATATAAAAAACGAATAATCACAGTGTATGGTCCGTGCTTATAACATCATTTTGCTGCTGTTCTTCCATCATGGCGAACCACAATTGGTTTGTATTTAATAGAAACAGCACGTGTCTTCTCCAGCACTTCCTTATAAGCAGCTGTCAATGGTTGTTGCACCACTGCATTATATACATAGCTGTCGTCCTACAATGAAGTAACGCAAAAACTACTATTGATCATATTTGATTAAGCCATGCTTAGAATACGCACCAATTCATAACTGCGATCCGCATCAAGCTCTCCTTTATAGGCTACAAAAGGCACGCGAACCTTTGGTTTCTCGTTTCGAACCTTTATCTCTGTCATGGCATTTTCGCGCTCATCAAACCAAGCCAATATAAGATTACAAGGCACATAGGCTGGAGGTAAATGAAACTGCCGACACACTACAAATGACTCTATGCTGGAATTGCGTGCAGCTCCTGGCTTAAATACGCACACATCTTTAAAGAAACGCTGCAGCTGCTCATAGATATGACTTGTATTGCCGGATCGAAATATTTTGGCCACAAACGAACCACCTGTTTCCAGTACATAAGTGGAAATGCTTAGAGCGGCCAAAAGCAGTTGAGCTTGCATGTATTGATCTAGATCATGCATGCCAGTTGCATCAGGTGCACCATCGCTGACAACTAACTGAGCCTTTTGTCCTCCTATATATTCTATTATAGCAGAGGCTGTAGATTCCTTTGTAATATCAGCTCGTAATTGAGTGACTCCCTCAATAGGCGCCATGCCTTGCAAGTCTACGGCAATAATTTTAACGTGTTCACGTTCTGCCTCAGTGCGGGATTGGAATAAATGTTTCGATAACACCTGGGACCAACTGCCAGGCGCGGCACATAAATCCACAGCACGATTTACATCTACAATGCGAAATAGTCAAATTTTGATACGTGTCTTTAGTTAAATACTAACTCTTAAGTATATTAAATGTTTCTTCCACATGCAGCAGCTTAAAAGCGCTGCGTGCGCGCCAGCCCTGCTCCTTGGCTAAACGATAGTATATGTCACGTTTATCTTTCGAGGTTTTGCCCATTTTAATTCATAATTAATGTATAAACTTAAGCTAAACAAATGCAGCGCAAACAAGATATTTATTTCTTATCTAACAGCTGTTGTCTTTAGAGCTACCAGACTACGCAAAACGATTATTTGGTATTTCAACTAATTAATGCAATCATATATCGATAAATAAGTTGAACCAATTGCAAGATTTGCGTTTTGTTGCTTAGTCCGTATTGAGAATTGAGGATTTATGTTTGCAATAATTTTGTATTTGTGTTGCAACGAGTGTATTATCTGTTTAATATAAAAAAGGACGTCTTGCTGCTATGCACAAACGGCTTCAGTTTTTGCGCAGCACTTAACCCACAACTTGCCCACAAATCAACGCAGTGAAACCTTAATTGCTAGGAAATCGTAATTAAAAACCCAACCCAAATATGGCACTACCTAAAAAATTGCACTTAGCCACAAAATTGGAAGATCTAGAGGAGCTTACCGTCATACCTGACGTGCGCAACAAGAGTATAAAAATGTAAGTTGACACTAGAGCCGCATATGTATGCTTATGTTGAAAAAATTGCAATGATTCACAGTTTACTTAACACCGCGCGCAAGTTGTACCTGGCTGCCGAGCAATATCGTCTAGAACGCGATGAAGAGTTTGCTTATATTACCTACATGAAATACTTTAATATGTTGTCGTGCATACGAAAAAAGTCAGATTATACACTGCATAAGCAAATAGTTCGACAGGTGCTGGGAGATACTGAGTCGAATCGTCGCATAATGGATACTCTTGAGATTCTTTCTAACTCGCTTAGTAAGCGCTATGAACTTCAGCAAAGCTCCCACTTTAATAATGCCATGCGAAGCCCAGTACCAGAGCCAATTGCAAATTCAAACAAAGAGCAATCGGAAACCACGTCTGCAAAATATGTGCAACTGGGTGTTATAAGCTGTGAAGCCTTGTTTCATCGCATGCAGGCGAAATCTGTGTTGGTTATGGATTGTCGTTCAAGTACCGATTATGAGAAGTCTCATTTGACTTATTATTGTGCATTTAATGTCCCCGAGGAGCTTATATCACCCGGGTAAGCCATTTGTTAATTAATTGTCTGCTTTAACGCAACATAATGCTCATCAAAGAAACAACCATCATTAGTATAGTCAGTAGTTACTACTAGTTGGTATTTATTTTTGTATCTTTTATTATAACATTTTTAATTATTGCAGCATGTCGGCAGGCAGGCTGCAAGCCAGACTAAGCAGCAGCGCCAAGGCTGCCTGGGCCTCGCGCTCTGTCAAAGAATCTGTTGTGCTTATGGACTGGAATACAAAAGACGACCAACCATCGGCCAGCAGTGCAATAGGCATTTTGCTGGACATATTGAAAAATGTACGTTTAAAACTTGTATAAAAAGTGCAAAAATGTAATTACTTATATTCTGCAGTGGGATCCCGATGTCACCTACCGTGCACCCATACAAATATTAGAGGGCGGCTATGAGTATTTCATCATGATGTATCCCACACACTGCACAAATCCCAGCATACAGGCGCCGCAGCAAAATAACAACGATATTGAAACTATCGATGACATCGAATATCCCTCCATAAATGACATTACTATGAAGGAAGACTTAAAGGCGCGCAATTTTTTGCCCAAAGCAAGCTTTGACATGCAAAGACCTAGCATAGATCGATCCAGCAAGCAGGTAGCTGTGCGAACATATGAAGAACGTAGCAAGCCCATAGCAGAGATTATGCAGGATCAGGCAGAGCTTCTACATAAGGCTCGTCAAAACGATTTGCTGCTGGATAGTGCTACCAAGAAATGGCAAAACATATTTGAGCTAAAACGCTTGCGTGAGGAGGGCGCACCACTTAGTAGTTCTGAGCAGGAATTACTTTATAGCATTTTACAGCTGGAAAGCACGGCAGAGGATTATGTAAGTCTTTTTGCAAACTTTTTAAAGACTCAACATTTATATTTGTAATCACTTGCAGAAAAATGAAAATGATCGTTTACGTGATGAGCTAAATCATTTTAAGGAACAGCAGCAATTGACTGCGGAAGTTACCACTGCTCAACTTTCGCAAAAGGATGCTGAGACTACTAGAAAAATTGAAACAAATATACAAGAGCGTGAAAAACTGGATGCGCAACATGAACGCGAGCGTGTGGAACGCGAACGTCAGCTGGCGGTTGCGCGTGAGGCCAAGCGGCACTATAAACCTCCTATAGAACCTTTGACGCCCAGCACACCAAGCACTCCCAGTCCAAGTCAGCGGCCTGCAGATCAAGCATTTCATTCATTGAGTAATAATGCAGAACAGAACGAGCTAAATTTCGAGGACGCAAATCACGATAACCAGGCGACTACGCCGCAGTCCTTGCCACCGCCGAGCTATGATCGTAGCACGAAGCCGCAACCGCGGATACACAATACAAGCAGAACTGAGACACCCAAACGAATACGTGATTTCTCCCCCATAATGGGCAATAACGTGGTAAGCATTGAGGGTGGCTGTCTTTACCTATATTTAGCATGTCTGCGCTTGGCCATAATCAATACACGTAGTTAGTCACGTGTAGAAAACATTTCACACATGTTCGGGGGCAGTTCTTTCACATGGGTCGCATTATTAATAGATTTCTACGCTTTAGTCGCGCACTTAACCCACTCAAAGCATGTTCTCCACGTACAAACCGAAGCAACGTACAATTGCCAAACTGTTTAGTGGTAACCAAAACAGCAGCAAGTCCTCTTCTGATGATTTGCGTAGCGGGTGTAAAGTTTCAGCTGCCCACGGCACAGCCCACTTACAACATTTATAGCTCCATATTTCCGTTAAGACGTGTAAATCAAAATACGAATCAAAGTTAAAGTAGTAAAATGAAAAGTAACAAAATTTTTTATTCATACTTGCAGGGACGCGGCCTAACAGGTCTAAAAAATTTGGGCAATACCTGTTACATGAACAGCATATTGCAATGCCTTAGTAATACACCGCAGCTGACAGATTATTGTCTATCGGACAAGTACAAGAATTATATAAGTCGCAGCAACAAAACTAATGGTCAAGTCATCGAGGAGGTAGCAGCACTCATTAAAGAGCTCTGGAATGGACAATACAAATGTGTGGCCAGCAAGGACTTGCGTGTAAGAAATACAAATAATTAATTTATTTTTAAATTTAAACCTTAAATTCAAACCATTTGTTTGAAGGCCTTCTATGACAAAAACAAGCTTAAACTTTATATTTTTAACTTATTCTTTTAATATACATTTATTTATAGTACGTTGTGGGACAGTATCAGCAAATATTTCGAGGTGTCGACCAGCAGGACTCACACGAATTTTTAACTATACTCATGGATTGGCTACATTCTGACCTACAAACATTGGAAGTTATTCCGCGTATGCGAGAAACTATTAGTGCAGCTGAAAAGGCGTGGACAGATTTTACTAAATCTAAAGAAAGTCTCATTTTGCATTTATTCTATGGCCAGATGAAGAGCACTGTTAAATGTGTAGCCTGTCACAAAGAGTCAGCCACTTATGAGTGCTTTTCAAATCTAAGCCTGGAGCTGCCACCAAATTCGAATATGTGTTATTTGGATCAGTGTATGGCCATGTACTTCAGTGGTGAACATATACATGGCTGGAATTGTCCTAATTGTAAGACAAAGCGTGATGCGATAAAGAAGCTCGACATTTCCAAATTGCCACCTGTGCTGGTGGTGCATTTAAAGCGGTAAGTAGTCTTAAATATTTGATAACTTACTTTCTTTTTAAACTAATGAATTGTATGTGCTTTTAGTTTTTATGCAGATCCTGGTGGGTCATGTTCCTATATAAAGAAACAAAACTATCTACGCTTTCCATTGGAGGATTTGGATATGACACCTTATATAGCACGTGCCGAATCTCGCACTGGTACGCCCAAGACTTACAGGCTCTATGGGGTATCTAATCATTATGGTTCAATGGAAAGTGGACATTATACAGCATTTTGCAAGAGCACTAACTACGGACGTTGGTTCAAGTTTGACGATCAAATTGTAACCCCATTGGACCCTTCGAACGTGGTTTCAAGCGCAGCTTATATATTATTTTATACTTGGTTGCCGCCCATTCAATTAGCACTGTGACGAGTGCCAGAAAATGATTCTCAAAATCGCTGTTTTTAAGTATTTACGTGAATACATTTTTTATTTTTAGTTTGGCCCAGTTCATGAAATTGTTTTTTTTCTGTTAAACCAGTTTTTAAGCTTTTTTGCGCCAACTTTAGTTCTAGTCGCTTTTAATTTAACTCTACAAACTGTTTAATTTTAAAGATTTACTTATTTGTTGTTGTTTTATAGCTTGAAAAATACCCTTTTTAATACATTGTCAGTTGACTTTTAGGAAAAGTATTTTACGGGTTGGCATTATGAAACTTTAAGTGCATTATAGAAATCAAAATGAGCATATGTATATAGTTTATTATACTTTATAAGTACATGGGAACATGCATATATTTTTAAACCAAATAAATGAAATACAATTTCCAATGACTATGAACAAAGCGTGGAGTGAAATACTTTGTTGTTAAATGTAAAAGCTAAAGCCAGCTTTATGCTTATTAAAAATGTTTTATTTATATTGATTTAGCAAAAAGAAACAAATCATTTAAAATAAATAAATCAGTCCTCGTTGGCATGAAATGCGCAATTGGCTGTTGAAGTATTTTAATACTAAGAAATCGATTTTCGCGTATTATCGACAATACATAAATGGTCTGCCTAATCGCATAAACAGCTAAAATTTTCTGTTGGATGATATTTTGACATATTTATTTGCCTTTTATTTTCTCGCAAAAATCATTTAAGCGGCAAAATTATTCGTTTTTTGTTAGTACCAGTAACAAAATGAGCGACAGTAAATCAAAATGCTGTTTAAGGTTACAATTTGCTTTATTGCTTAAAGGTAGCTTTACATATTCAATCAGAGTATTGATATTCTATCTTTAATCTATCTTCTTTTAAAAGAATAAAATTATAAATATATAGGAGTTTGACCGAGTAATAATAATAATTATGATGGAGAAAAAGTTGAGTTATAAATTTAGCAGTTAAAAACATTACGTAAAACGTTCACGTTTACGGATTGCTTTTGCACTGGAAATGGAATAAAGATTTCATGCAATGTACTGAACAGTAGCCATAGATTTATCGACCCCGGAAGTAGCGCTGACCCAATGTTTTGTTATAATTATGAATGGAAATACAAAACATGTCTTAAATATGTCAGTTGCGTGTCCATACAAATTCAAAATAATCTTGAGATTGACCTGCTAATAGTTGCACCAGCTGAGATTGCCCAGGTTGGCAGCTTCAAAAAGCATAAATCAGCTGTTGCGTGTACCACGTATTACAAATAAAATATAATCATAAATATTAGCCGCAGCCATAAGAAAATGCAGATGCAAATCTGCATAAAATAAAAGATTTTAGTCGAATAAGCTTAAAGTTGAAAATAAAAGCATAAATAGTATATCAAATAAAAACTATGAATGTACCAGAAAACAGCCGCTTCGTAATATATGCCATTGGCATATTCTTTTGTTACTTTCTTTATGGCATAGTGCAAGAGAAACTTACACGCGGCCGTTACGGTGACCAAGTGCAGCCGGATGGTACCATTGGCGAACGTTATACCTATGCCTTGGCCTTGGTATGGGTGCAGTGTTTGTGCAATGCCTTGTTTGCCAAAGGTGAAATTCAATAAAAGAAAATAAACAAGTATGGATTAAAACTTGGTATATTTAACAGGCATGCTGACTGTGAAGAAGCAAAAGGAGGACACCACGCACTTTGGCTACTATTTGGCCAGCTCTTCGACCTATTTACTGGCCATGGTTTCATCGAATATGGCGTTACGTTGGGTGCCCTATCCCACACAGGTGGTTGGCAAATCGGCCAAGCCTATACCGGTTATGATATTGGGAGTACTTATTGGACGTAAGTCGTATAGCTGGACGCGTTATGCTTGTGTCCTGACCATAGTAGTTGGTGTCGTACTCTTTATGTACAAGGAAAGCCAGGTGTCCAATTTACCAGCAGAGACAACGGGACTGGGAGAGCTGTTGTTGTTTTTAAGTCTGTCCATGGATGGTTTAACGGGCGCCGTGCAAGAGCGCATGCGTGCCGCCAGTGCGCCATCAGGACAGCAAATGATGCTGGCAATGAATTTTTGGAGCACCATATTGCTGGGCCTGGCTATGGTTTTGTCGGGCAAGTCTACAGCAACAAGTGTTTGTAGCGCTCTTACTAATCCCACGCATTTTTTTTTATCTAGGTGAGGGCATGGAATTTATACATTTTGCGTCCCGTCACCCAGAGCTGTGGGCACATTTGTGTATGATTGCAATATGTGGAGCTTTGGGGCAGCTATTCATCTTTCTAATGGTTGCCGGTTTTGGACCCTTGGCTTGCTCTGTGGTCACAACAACACGAAAATTTTTTACTGTGCTTTGTTCGGTGGTGTTGTTCGGTAATGTGCTTATACCACGTCAGTGGTTTGGCGCTGTTTTGGTCTTTGCCGCGCTCTTTGCGGACATGTTGTATGGCAAGCAGCCGCATTCACCAAAAAAAGTTGCCATCGACGGCAAGCTTAAGGCAAATGGAGAGGAGCAAAAGAAACTGATTTCATAGAATTTAAATGTAGTTTAATTTGACTTGTGTTTTTTACGCATGTACATACTTACTATAAATGTAGTTAAGTAGCAAACGTACAAATTGTCAATTTTGTATTAAGAATCCAAACACTCCAAATCATCTGCAAACTAAAGCTGTGCATAATGTTAGATGACAAGTTCCAAAAAAGTTTTTATCAGACAGTTTTCTCTACACATTTTTTTTTGCAGCACTACGAATTTAAATTAATTTAAAACGCAGATTTTTCAAAATAATCAAATGAACTATTTTATTTTAAAGTAATGAATTAGGAAAATTTTAAAAGTAAATGAACAAAATTGGATCAAATTCCCAACTAAAATAATTTTTTTTGATGTTAGACAGCTTTAAAAATTTTAGACATGCTACTTTATTGTTTTATTGTGGAAAGCTTCAAGCAAATTTCAACAAAATAAAAAAAATTTAATAATCGGTTAGCATGCATTAAAAAACTTCCTAAAGTTTGCAGAAAATAATATACATATGTGTAATAATAAATAATAATATCATTATATTCGTTTTAAGCCAAGAGATATCTTTCAGTTCCATTAAATTATTTTGATTCTTTGAATGTGAATGAAAAATGTTTTAAGCTGTAGTCTGTACCTTACCATTGGAAAACCGTGAATAACCTTTCTTTTGCTGCTGATTATCGAAAAGCTAAATCCCCGAAACTTATTCGCTGAACTTAGGTTTGTTGTATGGAAGCATCAAGTATATTAAAGACCGAACTTTTGCTACATCTGGGGGAGCACAGCTTAAAGCAGCGTACTGATAGGAATATATGGTGCCGACAGAGATACACAAAACTTAAAATTCCTAAGAGCTTTCAGGCTGATATTACGCCCAAGCTTATGTGTTCGTTGGAATTGGGAAATCTGTTTTTTTTTTTTTTGTAAGGGATTGCAGATGACTTTTAATGCGAATTTTGTGAAATTGAGTTAAAAATGAATGCAAAACTGCCTTAAAACTAATGTTAAGCTTACTTTGCCTGTTTTCGTCGTTATCAGTGGAATCTTTTAATGCACTGTAAGTTGTCTGATTTGAAGAAGTGTTTGACGATGGTATGGGAGCGCCATGCTCATTGGGACAATGACTAAATGTGAGTTGTGAAATCTTCTCGTCCAGGTTAAATATTTCGTGCTGCGTATAGGCCTTAAGTTAAAATTTTATCAAGTCGGGAATTCCTTGGGTCACCCAAAAAGCTACGATATGATCAAAAATTCACTGTGAGTTAAAATTTTTTTTAAATTAAAATTTTTTAAACTAATTGTAAACTTTTTGAAGTTTTTATTATTAATGGTCCCAGAACCACTAAGCAACACAACTCATTACTGTAAGCATTTGTAATCGCTAATCAAAGCTTTTGAATTTTTTTAAGTCCTTTAAGATAATTTTCAAATCTAGGGCACGAAAAATCTGCATAATGTCACGCAAATATTATCAGGCTTAATTCAAGAGCATGGCCAAAGCATCAATAAAGCTTGTAAGTTCACTCTGGCGCAGCTGTGCAACAAAAGGGTCATACAAATCCTGCAGCAGTGTAGTTGTGCTTTTTTAAGCAGCTTGAAGCTTTGGCAAAAAAGTTCTGGGGCAATTACTCGTTCAGTGACAGATTGGACGTCAGACGACATGGTCGTGGCAAATAACGCCAAAGCATTCGGATAAGAGAAGGCATGCTCCTCTTGCAGAATATAATAAGAAAAATAATCCGGTGGAAGCAGAGTACTACATGCAAATCGTTCTCAAAGCAAATCTTGATGGCACTCAAGGAATTCTGATTATTCACTATGGTACACAGCATGTGATCACATTTAACGAGTGTCTGGAGTATTTTGCTGGCACAGATGGTATTAATATTGTAGTTGAAAATTATAAGTATACGTTTGCCTATTAAGTGTCTGTAGAAATCGTACTTAATGGCAGATATAACATTTTTAGCAAAAAACTCAACTTGGTTTGCGCCATAATTCAAGCACTTTGATATTTAAAAAAAAAATCGATATATCGGGTGTATCGGCTATTGGATAACTGGCAAAAGCTCGCTTGTATATTTACGCAGATAATCGATATTTATCGATTATGTTCTAGAATGATTTGACCCTCACTAGCGCCGAGATTACGGTATGTTTTTGTTTCGCGTTCATCTGTTCATCGTTCGTTGGTATCAAAACATAATGTCGTAGACGTCGCAATGTTTAATTAATTTAACGCGTGTGTGTACAATAATAATCGCTTTAAAGTGCAAAGAGCAACTAAAGTGCAATAAAAGTGAAAACAAAATTACGCGTTTTTCATCGGGCATACAAAGGACACGCGTGACACCCTCATAATATTAACGCGCGTGCTAGAGCCTTCTTAAAGCGAAGGCAAGCATAAAGAATTGCTATGTTCAATGTGCCATATATTTAAGCAATTAAATTTACAAATTAAATGAGCTGCAAATAAATGTGAAAAGTGTTGAGTTTTTGAAAAGGCAGCAGCAAATACCATTTACATAAAACAAATAAATTCGTATTTGGGTGAGTTTAAATTATTCTAGCTGTTATTGTGGTATTTGTGGGCGACATTTTTGCTGCTCCTCTAACAGCTGTTTGGTCGTGTGTATTGGCAAAGTGTGTGAGTGTTTGCTTGTGTTTGTGGGTTGCTTGCGCATTTGCTTCAGCTTATTTTTAGCTTTCAACAAATAAGCAAAAGCAACGAAAGTGAAGATATTTAAGTTTTTTTTTTTTTAAGTACACGAGTGCAATGTTTTTTGTGCAACTTAGCAGCTTTTTCTTAGCTTACTTTTATTTGGCATTCGTCAAGGCAACTCACAGCACATGCTGACAACGCGGTTCAGCCACCCTCAAAAACAACAGAAACATACACTTGTCGTGCTCTCCCATTCTTACATTAAGCGCGCTGCTTGAGCTGTCAAATTAGTCTCTCTCATCTGACACGGGTGGTTTTTTTTTTTTCTTAATATGCCGTTAATATTTTGCCGGTTGTTGTTGTGTTTACATGTATGTACTGCGAGTGTGTGAGTGTTTTTGAGTGTATGAGTGTGTTAGTGTTTAGTTTGTTGTTGTTTCTTTTATTATTGTTGTGCGCGCATGTGACGTAAACATTTTCTGTCTGTTTTATGACATTTTCACCGAAGCCGGTGAAATGCTTTCTATTATGTAAAATTTAAATAAAATGTCTGAATATTCTTTAACAACTTATCGCGCTCTGCATGCGGGCATGCTTAATATTTTTATTTTCAAAATGATTTATGATTTAGCGTATTTTAGCATAGCTTTGCCGTCGCGTCGTTTCTATAGATAGAGATAGTGAAAAACCATCATGACGCGCTCTGCCTTATCGTTTGGCAACGCATTGTATTAATATATTTTACACTCATATAATATTTAAGTTTAAAGAAATCAAAAGCAAAACAAAGAAATACATGCAAAAATTATATTATAAATATATACATACTATATGTAACGTATATAAAGTGTATACAATTTTATATTTAGCCCATTCAGACTTTGTATATATGTATGTATGTACATGATAGTACAAATTTGCAATGCCAAATCATTTCATTTTCAATCAGGGGTGTGTCAGAAATCTCTAGATGTTTTTGCTTTAAGTTATTTATAGCGTATTCACAAGGGAGCAGAATATTGTTTCGTTATATAGTAAATTTGTCATACAGAAATTATATTATTTTTAAGAAATCTTTAGGGATTGAAACATATTACATACATGGTTCCAAAATCATTAATTGGTAAACCCATCTTCACATACATTTTTCTTCTTCTTTTAAATAGTTCATAATGTGGCGTAGAATTCCATACTGCTTAGCTATGTCTTTTAATTTACTAATTCTTCTCCAACTTCTTTTCTATCAATAACTTTTTTTTTCAAGAGAAAAGCTACTTCTCAGCGAAATTTTCACTGTTAGTGATGGTATTTTATTCTGTCTTTTCTACAACGTAATTTAGTTTTGGGGAATCCCCCTTGATATGTTTTATGGCCGTGTTAGAATCATGGTTACGACAGTCTTATAGAAGAGAAATAATAAGTAGGTACATATCTTGTAATGCCAAATTATCAAAAACTAGATAGATTTCAAATGCTCTATTCTTTGCACATCTTAAGAATGATATCTTACCTTTTGGCTATGAATTAGTTCAAAGAGATACATGACACATTGAAATGCTTATTGAAATTTAGTCAAAAGAGATTTCTGGCACATCACTGAATATGTTCGATTTTTCACTTTACCAAGTTCTCTAACAGACAGACATATAAACAACAACAGAGCCGACATCTAACATCTCAATGTGTTTCACGTTCCATAATAACTTGCTAAAATCTAAATATTAGCGTAGATTTAACTTGCTGATTTGTTTGTACATAATATATTCTGAAATAGACTTTGGCATGTTCGATCGCGTGATTTGGAGCATTTTTGGTTTTGGTTCTTAAGCAAAGTAGAATGCAAAAAAATTGATGCTTTTTATATTGGACTTTCTTTTTCATGTTCGATCGCGTGTTTTGGAATATTTTTTTGGTTTTGGTGCTTAAGCAATATTTAATGCAGTTAATTTTATGCTTTTAATAGTTAGTTTCCCTATTCAAGTGGTTGAATGTATTTAAATTTGTGCTACATATTTAATGAAGAAGTTTGAAGAAAGGAGAAGAAAAGAAGGCAAAGCAGATTTTATCGAGAAAGGACGTGACTCAATTTTGATGAACTTTCTGACAGCGTTTACATTAATTTTTTTGGGAAAGGTCAGTGGCGAATTCTATGGTGCTCAGGCATACATAAAAAGGAATATCTCAATTTTCGTACACTTTTGTTATATACTTGTTTACAAAAACATTCTACATTACATATACAAATGCGCAACGTTCTCTTTGAAAAATTTTGAAATGTATAAAAAGTTAAAGCAACATCCAAAATTTAAATTGAAAAAATTATGAGATGTTTACAGCATGATAAGTCGGTAGCTAAATTTGTTCAGCAGGAAACGATTCTCTAGAGAAAATTATTAAAGAACAAACAGTAAGGTGTTGATATTTTTTGATGAATTTTACTCTATAGAAGCTATCCGATTAAAGTTATACACAATTATACACCTTGGAAACAAGAATATTCGGAAGTGCTCCGGGAAACGAATCCGAACATTTTATTTGGATTTGTTTTGGAACCGAATGTTTGGTGCTCCCAATTTCACCAAACCGAATTTTTCATGTGGTTTGAAACCGAATGTTTTGTTGCAAGAGGAATTAAATCGAATCGGCAAAAATAGGTTTAAAAAAGTACAAATTTTATGCTGAAATAGTTTTTTAAATATACTTTGATATTCTTAAATTATATTTATGCCAACAACAACAGTAGAAATTATTGGAAAATTAGGAAAATATCGAATTTATCGAAAATAAAAAGGAGAAATATCGATGAAAAAATTCCTTTTCCGGAGCACGCAAAAACGAATCCGAATAAAATGGTTTGGTTTTTTTTTTACACAGCTGACTATTACTCATTTTTTTTATTTATTTATTTTTTTTTAAATTGGATGAAAACTTCAGAAGTTATATGTGACGTTGAAATGTGACTTTTTTAGACTCCATTTTTATTTAGAGTCGGTCAGGCACGATTGTAGCATTCTCAAATTCTCTCTCAAATTAAGTAAAGTGTAGGGTAATTAATATAGAAGACCTTACGCAGGAAGCGGATCCCCTAGTTTCGCGCCAAAAAGTTTAAATTCCAGATAGCGTTTGGTTCGCTTTGGATGATAAATTTTCCGAGGAATAGTAAGTTATGACTTTGAAGTAAGCGCAGTAGAAATTTGCCAGATGCTAAGTCAATTACTTAAAGATCAAAGAAATGCAATAAACTTAGTTTGCTGACCATAACATCCTGTAAAGAAATCGTGCGCCATTTTTCGTGCAAAAAATTTATTGGAATTCTAAAAGAACACCGAAATTCCGACGGTATATTTACTCTTATTGAACTTTTAATAAATCGCTGTCAATTGCTTCACAAGACCTCAAGGCATCTTACTTTTTCTGCAGAATTTTTCGTTTTTCACATGTCACGCTTCGTGTAGGGCCATTAAACGCATTTGACATTTGTATCTAAAAATAAAACTAAAATCTTTACCATCAGTCACAAATCTCTTGGTTTTTGCCTCTTTTCAATTTGTTTAATTTATACTCTATATAATACCAATTTGTATAGTTTTCTTTGTGCCCAACTGTCTGTCTTTGCGCTTATGCATTTGTTATTGTTTTATATTCTGCACTTAACATTTTGTATAATCAAAACCCACGTCTAAGATACATCTCAACCACCCAGAGAAACCACACAGCCACCCACTGTAATGATGTCATCCATTGAGCTTCTACGTTTGGTTGGTCACATGTTTGGAAGCGCGCCCAAAAAGTTTTTCTTTTCTTCTTATTAGTTTAGCTCAAGATTCTTGAGAAATATGTAGTGGGAAATTTTTCATGAAAACGTGAAAATAGCTGAGACACTTTGATTGATTTTTTTTGTTGTCATGAAGCATACAAAGGCTCATATAATATTTAGTTGATAAGATGAAGCATGCATAAATTTTTATTACTTTTGACACAGTAATGGTAACAAGTTCGTAGAGATAACGACAGCTTTACTTGGGCTGTTAATCTGCTAGATTATGTATTATTTAAGCAACGGTGAGGCACATTTGAATGAGTCCAAAGTAGTTACAACAATTTCGTTTGTTTTCCAAACAGAGTTATCTTAAATATATAACTACTTTGTTTTTTTTTCCACATCTTGCATAGACATGGTTTTATCTCATTTTACATATATACTATACATACTATATACCACTTTATAACAAATACAGTCTATGCATATATATTTTTATCGTTACTTTTAGTTTCTTTTCAAAAACAACCATTAATGATGATTTTTGCTTTGACTTTTCTGTCTACACTAAATACTTTTTTATTCTGAGAATTTTATTAAGCAATTTTTTTTCGCCTTTATATTGTGCGCTTGATTGATTGTCATCAATTTTTATTGTATAGATAGACTATTATGTACTACAACCCACGCTATGTCAAGCTGATAATAACCTTGCTGTCATTTTTTTCGATCAAAATATTTAGAACTGAGTTATTAGCTCAGCTTTTAGTATATTTAAATTGTATGCTCTTTTATTTTCCAAGATTTTTTTTCCATCACGTCGTTTTTAAAATTTACCTCATATAAATTTAGGTAGCCTTTCTACAAGCCGAAAACCTGCTTCTATTAAAGTAAATATTGTCAATACATTAGACCATGCAAAAAAGGCAAAAGTGCAGAGTCCAACAAAAATTTGCACAAAAAATTTATGGGTATTTATGCCCAACCCAGATCCCAAAGTAGGTAATTTTTTCAAAAATTGTTTTGTAAATAGCGCCAAAATTTAGCAGTGTGTACATATTTGTATATTTTGCAAGTTTTTGGTATTATTTAGTGCTTTCAGTTTGACAGAAAACTAAACTGTCAATAGTATATAAAACCAATTTTTTTTAAATAATTTAGTACACACAAAAATCCAAAACTTTATCTTTTCTGCTTTTAAATTGAATTTTTCTTACAATGAGTCTTCTTAATAAAAACAAACCAAATGAAACTTTTGAACAGCTGATTGTTGCTTTTATGCCTCGTGCCTTAAAGTTCCATACGCAGTTCGAAAATTTTCGCACGTAATGATAAAACTTCCCATTTGGGATATCCCATTTGTGATTTTTTTTTATATGAAGTTTTGTCATACCGTGCTAAAATTTTCGAACTGCGTATGGGCCTTAAACGAACATTTTTTCGATTTATGAAACTGAGTATGTCCTGTTGGTTCTAGCTAAAGGCCCATAAGCAGTTCGAAAAATTTCGCACGGAATGACAAAACTTCATATAAAAAAAAAAATCCCAAATGCGAAAATTTTCGAACTGCGTATGGGATATCGAATGGAATATCCCAAATGGGGTTTTTTTTATATAAAGTTTTGTCATTCCGTGCGAAATTTTTCGAACTGCGTTTGGGCCTTAAGAAACGTTTTGAAGTCAAATTTTTGGCATAGGTAAAAAAATTTAATGGAGTTACGAAAAGCGTCAAAGTTTGTAAAAAATTTAACCCAGCTAGAATAAAAGAATACATTTTTAGATCCTCAAATTGGCCGTAATTTTTTATGACAACATACAATTTTTGTATATACTCTAGAAGATTCTTTGACTTATTTTTTTTTATTTTTAAAAAGCATAAAAATTGTCATCTGGAAGGATGATGCAGTTGAAATCGGTATCAGTAAATACTTGGTAAGAAGCAAGAATGAGTAACAAAAACCTCGTTCTGTTTGTTGGAATATTCGGCAGCTATGCTCTATTTACCAATAATATTACGGCTCTCGTCTTCCCTTTGATGGAGGGGTTTATTTTTTAAAGAGATATTTTAAGATTGGAAGTACTTAATTGTTATTTATTTTCAAATTCTAAGCCTCTGTACTAGAATGTAAGTGATTCAGTTAATGCCTTTTGAACTTATGGCGATATGTCTTGGTGCGTCAATCAGTTATATATCTGAAATATATCTTGCTTAGGTCTGTTTTCAATTTCGATTTTGACTTGTGATACTAAAAGCATACGTTTTTAATTATTCCATTTTATTTGTTTCAGCTATGCTCCGCGCAAAATAATTTCCAAAAAATAACACAATTTTCACAGATGCAAACACTTTTAATAACGAATGCTCTAAAATCTGCAATTTTCGAAATAAGAAACAGATTTTACGCAGATACAGACAATTTGATTAATTGTATTGAAATATAAAAAATGTCTCAAAAACTAGAACGCTCTAAAAAAAATGCTGTTTTAACAACTCAAAATGATATGTCAGATGACATATTTATATTAAGATATGCGAGCTGTGTTGAAAACTTGCGTGCAACTTTTGTGGTATTTCATCATGGAATGCAAATACACTAGACAACACTAAATAATAGACACAATTTTTTGTTTAAATGAATCATACTACAAAAATGTGCCCCAAACTAGAGCGTCATCGTTAAGTGCATTATTCGTTTATCTCCAAATAATTTAACATTTTATTTTGAGCATCTTTTTACCCATACACTAAAAATAGTGTCATGCTCACGTGCTTGACTAATTTTAGTTCAAGTGCTGTCAAGCTGCTAAATGGCCTTTTAAATAATTCAAAACTAACCAACACTGTTTATAAATGGACAGCTGAATGCTGCATACTTTCAGGGCCTTGGGCTTGTGCTATACCCTTGAGTCTTTTGTCATTGTCACATTGTGCACAGTGCGTATACGCAATTTGTTTTATATTAAAGCGCATACAAAGTGTCGCACAAGCCAAGTGCAACAATAAGTTGCAGCAAAACATGCTCTCTTGCGCTACCGCGCTGACTAGCTTTCTCTCGTGTTCTCTTTTTCACTTAAGCAATTGCAGTTTCGCGGCATGCTTCACATTTTGTTGCTGTGCTTTTATGAATTAAATATAATGCTGCTATGATTGCACTCTCTCTCTTTAGGCGTTACGCTCTCATATGCACACAAAGCGCATATGGCACATGGCCTGAGCAGAGCAACTGTATTGTTTTCTCTGTGTCTCTGTACAGCATCTGTGCTTGCTTGCCTTTTTGTTTTGTTTTTATTTTCGTTGCATAGTGCACAAAAGTAAATGAACCCCATTGTGGCACGCTTGCTAGCTCGCTCTCATTTTGGCGCTTTTCTCACTTGGCAGCGCTGACTGGCTGCGCGCTCGCGCTCCCGTTCGCATTTATTGACTAGCTGCAGTGGCGTAGATAGGGGCCATACCACTATTCTTCGTCAGTTTAATTTTTGTAATGGAAATCGAATTTATATTCTAAAAAAACAAGTCGTAAAAAATTCTTGGAAATTTTTTACGCTGCGGACCCAAAATTCCGCAACAAAAGCTTATATTCAAGAAATACAACTAATGCAATAAAGTTAAGTTTCATAATGTTAATATTTTTTGATAATAAATTTGTAATAAAATTTTAATATTTTAGCTATAATCTCTTATTAATTCCTAGCGCGAAGTTTTAAGAAAAATTATTGTATTTATATTTTATGGCAAATGAACTTAATATAATTGTAAATTAAAATAATTCATTTAACTAAGCTTTAAATTAGTCCATTAAAATTATAATTTAGTTAAACATAGAAAAAGTAGTTTTGTACGTAGACACACAAATTGTATTAATCAAATCTGCGCTTGTTTCTGCACTTCGTAAATGATGATCTTTTTTTTAGTGGGGTTTTAATGTAAAACTGTATACAAGTAGCTTATTTTAAAAATAATTTAATTTAATTTTTTTAAATTTTTTTTTTTAAAAATTAACTTTCTACGTAACAGGTTTGGAAAAGGTTTTTGGGCTAATAGTGAAAAACTGTTGCCAAATTTTGGTGACTGTAGCTGTAATTGTAAAATTGACAAACTTTGTTTTGTTTTTTTTTTACCGAAGTTCCTTTGCCGAGCTTAGAGTGAAATTATAGAAAAATCATCACATAACAATATGTGGTCTATTGTATGGAAGTGTATGAGAGTATCGGTTGGTAAAATAATATATAAGGATAGATAAGTTGGTGTAGATTATTGGCATCAAAACTGTTCAAGTCTGCTCGACTCCCAGATTCGGTCTAATTTCAATAAATTTTTTGTACTTTTTTGTATAGCCATTTTGTATTACATGTAATTTTTTATATATTATTATTATTTATTTGTATTTATTAATAATTTAGTAATTTAATTTGTAATTTAAATTTCAAAGGTTTGCATTATTGCTAATAAAGTACAGAATTGCTTAAAACTAGCTATAACCAAAAAAAAAAAACATAGATTAGATATAAAATAATCTTTGCAACTGGAAAATAACAGATTTAGGTTAGTAAGATTAACATTATTTAAGAATAATTAATAATTTACTATTTTGTGTATAATTTTTAATTTATATTTTGAATATACAATAATAATAAGCAGTCAACAAAAATTTTTCATAAAATATTAAATGATTTCTTTAGTATATGTTTGTATAGTATACCCTTTTAGTATATTATTTATAACACACTTTTATTAATATTTTTTTGTATAAAATTTTTAATAAATAAATTTTTCATTCCTTTAAATATTAAACAAAACTGTAATTATTAAATTTGAAAGAGAATAAGCGGAAGAAAACTCGTTTCTGACAAGGGTCCCATGACCGAACCCTAGAAACTAATCCCCTTAAGCATTCGCCCCAACTACGCCACTGGCTGACTGCATTTGCTTTTTCGGCGTTTGGTTTATTTTGGTGCAGCATTCTTTTTGCTGTTTGTTGCTTTTTGGCCATGCCAATTTTCGTTTTTGGCAATAACGGGCCAGTTGCATAAAACAAACGCGAAATTCCACAGCTAGGCGCTCTCTCGTTTTTTACTCTCTCTCGCGTGCTCTTTGCAGCCTGCAGTGCTGCGCTTTGTTTTTTTTTTTGTTTCATTTAAAGAGCGTGAGTGCAGTGTTTTTTATTTATTCCTTTTTGTTTTTATTTTGTTATGCTTCTCGCCTGCCTCAACTTCAAAACGTTGAGCAAAAGTTCTAAAATATTTTTAGTGTTTGTGTGTTAATTTGCCAGCTAGTGCGATGGCAGCGCGAAATATAAACTAAAACCAATTACAAAGAATTTGTACAAAAATCAATAAAAAATCATAAAATAAAATAATTTTGGCATCCTTAAATATTGCATATATATATTTTATATATATGTATATTATATACACCGGTATATAACCGACATCTAGTATTTTTGGAAATTTTTGGGCACTCTCGTCTTTTGTTTGGCTTGTGCGTGTTATGCAAACGTTGGCGCTGAAAATGAAATTAAGTCGCAGTCGTAGCAAAATCAACAAAAGAGCGACACTATTGTGAGAGGCCCCAAAATGATTTGATATTGAAATAAACGCTGAGTTTTCAAAAAAATAATTAAAAGCAATTAGTTGTTTTGTAAAATTATTATAAAGAAATTCGCAAAGTGTAAAAATTGTGCTATAAATACTACGAAAAGTTTTTATTCAAATTGACGCTTGTTTAATTAAATAGCGTAAGATTCAAACAACAAATATTTTGAAATTATTTATCGTAACAAATAAATACAAGTGCTGAGTGTTGTTTTTTTTTTTCCCGAGTGCAAGTTTAATTTTAAACAAATATGCATTTAACATGAAAATTTGTGAAATAGGTAAAAGATTTTTTTTTTTATAATAGTCTAATATTAACTTTTGCTAGTTGCTGTTGATGACTTTAAAAAGTTAATGCAGCATTTCACTTGTGCCTTCGTTTTTTCTAAGATGACTGCCTTCTATTTAAAGTGTTAGAAAAATATCCATTATGTTTTGGTGCTCATTCGTTAAAACCAACACAATTAAATAATAAAATAGCTGCACATTTCATGTTAACCTGGTGTCTTTAATTTTTTTAGTGTGCCTTACCGAAACACACATAAAATTTCAGAGGTTTCAAGTTGGTATAAACTCAATCAAAACTAAAAAAAAAAAATATTAAAAAATAATTTTGAAATTTCGTCGGTTAATCAGCGATCAATTCTCATTTAAAAAATTTTTCTTTTACTGTTTTTACCATCTGTGACTTTAATTTAGTTTTAATAACTCTGTATCTAAAAAATTAAAAATTTCCTCTCACCGAAAACAGTATTACTACTTTTTAACCAAATTTCTTCCCATAAACTTTTGATATTCCTTCGATGGCCGAGTTTTCTTACTTTTCATAAATTTCGGCCAAAGCGTAAAAAAAAAGTACTTGGCAAACTAAGGAAATCTTTAATAAAGATAGTTTTGATTTTATATTTAACAGGGAGAATTAAGCGTCCATAGCAAAAGATTATCTTTGAGAAATATTTATTTATTTATTTACCATTGTAACTTAGAATTAATTTTAGGGAACAAAGTGGTTTAAAGCCTGAGCAACATAGGCCTTCAGGCTATATATATAATATAATTATTATTATTATTAGAAATAGAGACGTTTACAAAAAAAAAAATATAATTAATACAATTAATTTGAGCAAAGTTAATATTTTTTAATTATAAATTAAATTTCATCTATAAAGAAATAATTAATCTCTTACTAATTCCTAGTGGGAAGCTTCAATAAAAAATTATTGTACTCTCCGGCGGCCATCTTGAGATTTTGAATGTGATCAGCGACCCCGAAAACCATATTTGCTTACCCAACTCGTGTCATAATAACAAAAATGATTTTTGAGCTTTTGACGGCCAACTTGCATTCACCCCTTTGAAATTTTGAAAAAAAATAATGTACCTACTTGTAATCACCTAACTGTAAAGTATCTGAATAGCATATAACAGGAGTTGCAATAATGTTTAACTGAGAATAGGATAGAAACTAAATTGTGCAGTTATTTTGCTTTGGCGGCCATTGTGACTCCGCCATTTTAAAATATCAAAAATTACCATATGGCATGAAAAATGTAAATATTAAGCCCAAAAACGTTCATTAATCATAAAAATTGAAGTGTGCAGGGTTGTGCCAGATTTGACAGAGTATGACCCATATATCTTATTGTTTTGTATTTTACCAAATAGTTCTCATAGCTTTTTGCAGTTCTTCCCATAAACTTTTGATATTCTTCAGATGGCCGAGTTTTGTCAACTTTCATCAATTTCGGCCAAAGCGTTTTCTCCAGATCGCTATATTCGTTTTTTCATAATCCCCTTCTTCCATGACTGCGTACTCCATTTTGGAGTTTTTTTTTATTGCTTTATTGGTATTTTAAGGTACTTGTCTCAGCAACATCTCTATAAACCAAACAGGCTTCAAAAAATTGATAATGCCATATTTTCAGTTATTAATTTTTTTTTTTAAAGTCTGCCAAGCATAAGAAGCTAAGAAAAAATATTTTGAAAATGATAAGCAATCCCTAACCTGTCCTATCTTTTTATACAATTTCAAAGAAGTTGTTTTCCTTTCCAATTACATAATTTTTTGTTTATATTTTCTCGAAAATTATACTGCAATTAAATTTTTTTTTTTGAATTGGCACTAGAACCGGAATGCTATAAATTCTGTGGACATTTGAAAAACAACTTATCTCGAGATAAGAAAATTTTCCAGGATTTTTGTTATAAATATAACTTTTGAAACCCGATATTTCTGTCTTATCGGTTTTTTCTAGGCGTTCTGGGTCAAAACTTATCGAGTACGTCAAATCAACTTTTCTCGTTTTTATATCCTGTACCTATAGGTACAAAGGGTATACTAGATTTGTGCAATGTATGTAACGGACAGAAGGAGGCGTGGCAGACCCCAAGTCCTTTATACCAAAATAACCTCGGGTAGCGATTGAGCCATGTCCGTCCGTCCGTCCGTATGAACGCCTAGATCTCGGAGACTATAAGAGCTAGAGACACGAAACTTTACCAGCTGGTGCGCATATATTTGTTGAATCATGGCAATATCTTCCCCCGTTCCCCCGCAGTAGAGTTTCGCGGTTTTTAGCCACACCGTTTAGTATTTTCATCTGAAATTTAACAGAGCGATGCGTTGTAGTTACATGCATCTATGTGTACAAAATAAACAAAATCGGACAAATACAACAGAAGTTATAGTCAAAAATGTGCATATTTCACCTCCCCTTGCCAATAAACTGGGTCAATATTTGACTCTACGCAATTATGGCTACAAGTGACCTAGAATCACAATTTTTGGTAAGCTCATTCATGTGGTTCTAATGAACAAATCCACATCCAAATTTTATCGATGCGGTCCCCCCACCCCCCGCAATCCATTTACCGTGTTTTCTTCCACACCCCTCAACATACCAACTTGAAACTTACCCCGTATACTTTAAATAAGTTCTTTGTTGTAACATTCGAGTTTCATCAAAATGGGTAAAAATTTAGGGAACTTATAGGTATAAATATCGATTTTCACCAAAAAAAAATTAATTCCACCGCCTCGACTGTACCACATTTTTTTTTTTTCCAATTGCGTATGACAACTTAACTCAACTAAGTTGGGCTTTTTTCAAAAAATCAATATAACGTCCATTTGACAAAAGAACTTATTTCACTTTAAGCTTCTAATCTTTTTCCAAAAACGCTTTTGACAAAACAACTTATTTCGAAAGAAGTTCTTTTGTCGAATGCAAAAGTTGAAAAATGGGTAACTCAATTAGAAATAAGTTTATTTCGCAATCAGTTGGCTTTGAGCGTTCAATGTGACAAAACATCTTGTGTGGAGATAAGTTCTTTTGTGAAAATTACAAATTCAAAAAATTCTATTTCATCTATACTTAAGTGCTTTTGTCAAGTGCGTTTATAAAAAAGTAAGAAAAATAAGTTGTTTTGTTGAGCTTCCATAGCACTCCTATCGCAAATATTTGATGGAAATTATGCGAACAAAAGATCATCAGCCATAAGTGCTGAAAGAAATTGTGAAAAAAAGAGATATCATAATGTGGACAGGGCAGTTTTAGAATCGCTCCCAAATGAAACGGTCACTTCTCTTGACGTTGGACATGTTGACTAAATTTGCTCCACGTTACGATGAAAAGCCGAGTTCGAGTTCAGCTAAACTGAGTACATATGAAAACGGAGAAGATGAAGACATATTCCATGAAACTGACTACGACGATTCAGACTATATTCCGACTGATGAATCAATTTTAAATTCAACTGCTGAGAGTGCTAGAGCTATGGCTTCAATTTTGGAATCAAACATTAATGATTGGGACACACCACAAGAAGACGAATCTCAGGTGCTTGAAACTACCACGAGCCAAATATACTACAATACTAGTTATCATTTCAACCGGAGGAGTGCTTTAAAGAAATAAACATCAGTCCATGACGATAAAAACCAGCCTACATCCCCTTAAAAACATGTTACTCAGCTCCTTTGAAAATATCATCGAACAAAAA
Organism: Chymomyza fuscimana; assembly: GCA_949987675.1. NCBI lineage: Eukaryota > Metazoa > Arthropoda > Insecta > Diptera > Drosophilidae > Chymomyza > Chymomyza fuscimana. The sequence goes on along the minus strand of OX465088.1, from coordinate 127,800,471 downwards.
GAAGGATTTGTTCGATATGCTACCATTTATCAATCCGGAATTTCACAGCTTTTACCAACAAATGCAAAGTGGAGGTGAACATCAAATCGACTCAGATCTTAACGACACAGACTCAGATGATTAAAAATATTATTTCCTAATGATACCTTTAAGTTTTATTATATTTTATTATATGTGCTGAAGTGTTTTTCTCTTTATTTTCTTCTACTTGATTAACCTGAATTAAAATATTTTGTGCTCTTTAAGTTGCCAATGTCAATATTACAAACTTCTTAATAATTTTACGTTTTCAATTGAAAATATGTTTAAAGTGCTTTTTGACAAAAGAACTTATGCCTACTTTTTCCTCAAATTTCAGTTTCAGAACTTATTTCGATATAGGATGCGATATTTACTTTTTTCTTACTTAAAAAAAGTTTGGCAAAATAACTTATTCGAGACAGGTTGATTTTTTAAATTAAAATCCTTTTGACAAAACAACTTATTTTAGTTTTTTTAATTTTTTTTTAAAAACGGTTATGGCTACAGTAAAGAAATCAGGCGTAAAATAAGCTTTAAATGTTACTTTATTATATAAGCTTTTAGCATTCCCTTAAATTTGTACACAAAATGTTTTGGCCAACATTTAAGGTGTTTTTTCGCTCTGCTGTAAAATTAGTATTTTAGAGATACACACAGAATTCTATATTATACATATTATACTCTAAAAAAATAAATATTCGATGAACAAAAGAAATCATTTGTATTTTTTTTCAGTGTTTTCAAGAAAGACACGCAAAGCATTCAATTCCGTTGCTCAAAACGTTTCAATTAATAAGAGCAATAAATATATTACACATACGCCGCGTGGTGTCATACTTCCAAGACACTTTACATGCTCTCACCCTCTCTAGCTTTCTTGCTGTCGCTCTCACCCTCGCTGTCCCTCTCTCTGTTTTTGTCACGCTTTTGCCTTGCGCTCATTGCAGCAGTTGAATGACACGCTTTGAAAATGCGCCACGGTCTTTGCATTTTCCGTAGAATTTTCCGGCTGCAATTTCCGAGATTGCTTAATTATGTTTTCCCCAGCAGCAAAAATGTAATTGCAACAATTTTGCTCAATTTTTGTTTTTGCTAATATTTTCCAAGCTTCTTCTCATAGGCATAACAATTTTTCTATAAATGAATTGGATTTAATTGTTGCATGCTTTCAGGCGTTATCTAAGTGCACATGGTCACACTTAATCCAGCGCAAACAGCTCATTGCGTGTACGGTCACGTTAATAATACGATTTGCGACTCTTGGCATTTGGATTTTAGTTTCAAATCTTTATTAAGCCTTTGCATGGGGTATGTTTATTTTGACTTGTTGTTTGCAACAAATTTAAGCTACTTTATTATGCAGATGTTTAAGAAATTTCTTTTTACAACAAGCGTTAATATACGCCCCAAGTATTATGTTGATGTGATTACAGGTGTGGGCGTATCCAAGATTATTACCACTTCAGGTGAATCAATTTCTATGTATTTTTGCTTAGAAATGGAAAAGCTAAAGCAGCTACTTTAGTGTTGTTGTTTTCCTTTCTAAGTGGGATAAATTTCTTAGAAAGGCTTGATTACTTATAGTTTCCGAGAAAACTCAAGGCTTTGTTTGGAATTTGAATCAGTTGGGGCTGTGCCCAACAATGGCATATGCTGCACCCATTTTTCCTAAAAGTAGTTATTATTTAAGATTTAATTTAACAGCTCTGAACAAATTGTTTTATGGTAAAGTCAAGGTTACTTTGTTTATTAGGCTTAGACGCGGCTACATGCCAAATTTATTTATCCTAACTTATAGTTATTATAATAATATTATTAAGAGATCTGAAATCGTGAACAAAATCTTAATTTCGGCTTTTGAACAATACTGAAATAAGATTTTTTTCATTTCTTGAATGGAGCAATCCTTCCAATTCTTTCAGATCAAAAAATTTTGAAGATAGGAATGTTTAAGATTAAAGTAAGACTCAGACTATTGACAATCCTGAAAAAAAATTTGTATGCCTCATTTCAAGAATAAATTTTCGTTTCTAAAGGACAGATTTTAAGACCCAAAAATCTTTAACATAAGAATATTTAAGATAAAAGTAAGACTGCAACAGACCAAAATCCTTTTCTTATTCTGTTTCGAAATTTAACAAAAAATTACTTTTAGATGTATTTTTTAAAAATGTTTGATCGATTACGAAGCAAATGAGTGGTTGTTTATCAAAATCGGAGAAAAATTATCGAATTAACGGGAATTTTTGTAAAAAGTACAAAAACACAATTTTTCTCAAAACCTAAAGTTTTAGATGAATAATTCGTTTATTTATTAAGGTATCGTAACCAAATTTGGCATTCGAAAGTTTTCTAGGGTTCTTAAGTTCTTTACCGAATTTGATCAAATCGGTTGACTTTTTCATATAGCAGCCATAGGACCGATCGTCCAAAATTTACGAGCCTTAAAAAAAACTGTATGAAAAATTTTACTAAATTTTTAAATTCACGTTCGAAATACAACTTTTTTCAAAACTTAAAATTACGAAAAATTTTATATGAATGTATAAATAGTGTCCAAGCCGTAAATTTGATAAAAATATGTTTCAAGTATAACACTAGTTTACAAATTTAAGGGTCATCGAGTAAACCTTCCTGAAAATTGTTTTTTAGGGTAATTTGGGGTCGAGAAACACGAATATGGCAACCTTTTTTTTTTTTCTTAAGCACCGCTTTCGAGATATTTTCGAAAAACATGTTTTTGGGCACTTTTTTCAGTTATTCCTCAATATCTCGTGAACAAAATCGACATGAAAGACGATTAGACCGAAAGGTATTGATATGCTCTTTCCAGTGATATATAATATGTATACAGATTAAGTAAAAATTATTGAAGTTACAGGCAACCAAAGTCGAAAAAAAGTGTAATTTTTGACCATTTTTCAAAATTACACATTTTCGGTATGATTTTTATGACAAAAAAAATTTAAACTGAAAGAGAATTCTTTTACGAACATTTCGAGTCTAAGATCTTTAAAATCGAGTAAGAATTGTAGATGTTATGGAACCATGAACGGAATTTCACGACTACAGCTGCATACAAATTCGTGAAGACGTAACTCAACGCAAATGAAAAACTTTGAGTGAAAATTGTTCATTTTTCGTGTAAGCTAGTGTAATCGGTGTGTAGTTCAATTATCTACAGTTGAGTAAAAAAATTATCAAAATCAGATTAGTATAACAAGAGATATTTGCTTTTAAGCAAATACACTTTTTTTTGATTTCGAAAAATGGATCTCGAAATCCGTTCCATGAAAAAATTTGTTGACTACATTTTCGGTTTTAGCGTGCCATTTTACTCTTGACTAAAACAAGATGAGAATACCAAAATTTTTTAAAATTTGTAAACTAGTGTTAATATTAATTTTACCAAAAGTTATATTGAAATCATTATATTTTAACAAAATTTATGTAAAAGCGATAAAAAAAAAAACAAGAAGCGAGAGGAAAAAAGGGGAAGAAAGAAAAACACAAAGAAAGAGAAGGATACCTTAACCTAAAAAAGAAAGAAAAGTAGGCAGTGGCGTATATTCGCGGAACCAAGGGAATCAATCTCCATCCATTATTTTTATTTTCGTAGGATAAATAAAATTGTCCTATATAATTTATGGGGAAACCGACAAGAAGGCAGGATAAAACAAAAAATAAAATAGTAAAAATTAAAAAAAAAAATAAAATTTTAATAAGAAAAAATAAAACGAAAAAGAATCCATAAGATATGGATAGTAAGGTTGGAATAAAAAAGAAACGGAATAAAAAGAAAAATAAAAAACTGTATAAAGAATGGCAACAAGAAAAAATAGTTTAAAAATCTAAAAATTGAATATTTTTAGCCATGTTTGAGATATTTCGACCATTGTTACTCTCTTAGTGTTTTTTTTATAGCCTGCACCTTAAGGTGCAAACGGCGTGCTAAGTTGGTGCAAGAGAAAATGGATTTTTTTTTTTTTTTTTTTTATAAATATGTTTATTTATTTTAGACAGTATTATTTGATTACTATTATAAACATTAGTTACAAATTTATTATTTAAAGCACTGACCCCGATGGGTACTCCAACTTTGGGCCTATAAAATTTACATTTTTTTAAAAATAATGAAAATTGATGTAAGAGGGAGAAGAAGACATCGGAGATACCCAAAAATTAGCTAGAGTATGATTAGAGTGACTAGTCAAGTCGATGGAGACATGAGAAGTTCAGACGAACAGACCGCCCATTTGAGGCAACATAGCGTATACGTGTTTTTTTTCAATTCTCACAATTTTGTTTTTGCATTGTTTTCATATTCAAACGTTATTATAGGATGTAATGTAATATATTTATTGAAAAAATAGTTATTACTCAGTGGAGTTCAATTATATCTTCTGTTAAATTATAATTTTCAATACATTTACTTAGTCTCTAAATGATAAATTGTAAATTAAATTAATTAAATTTAACTTTTTTGGTCCACCTCTTTGATTTTGATGAATTTTACATATGTGATAGAGCTGCTAGAGAATAGTAGAGATAATAGGTTACAAATTGCAAAATTTCGATTATTTATCGAGTTATCGATAACTGAATATTGAATTTTTCATTTTAAGAATTTTCTTTGACAAGCCATTTCTCGTAAACGAATAAAGATATTGACGCAAATTGTTTTTCCATGATAGATAAAAAATTGAATTAAAAAAAATTTGTTTTAAAAAAAATTTGATTTTTAATTTTTTACCATTTTTTTTTTTCTAATGGGCGAAAATATACATACGCCATCTTTATTTTTCATATTTTCTAAATATATTTTCGATCTACCCGAAGCCACGTTATTCTATTGTTAAGTTTACAAAACAGACGATTGTTGGTCAAAGTTTGTAAGCTTATCGAAATTTCAGGGTTGTCATCACATCACTTTTATTCATGGAATTATAGTATTTTTTTTTTTTTTATAGATGTTTATTTATTTTAGACAGTATTATTTGATTACTATTATAAACATTAGTTACAAATTTATTATTTAATGCACTGACCCCGATGGGTACTCCAACTTTGGCCTATAAAATTTACATATTCGATTATGGAAATTTCGATTAATTTTTATACAAAATTTGGCAATTTAGCCCATTGTGCATAGAATATATTATATTTGGAGTACCTTAGCAATACGCCGAATTTATTCGAAATCGGTTGTTTTATTTATTTGTTTTTTGTGTTGGTGCAGAGTATCTCAAATTCGCCTGCGCCCGACTATTTTTTTGGAGTTGCAACCAGGGTTTGCCCATGCGCTGCTGGTTATCGATTTTCATGTCTTTGTTTGATGTTGGCCAACATTTATTGTTGTTGTTTTTTTTTTGTTCACGCGAAAATGTTGATGGCCCCACACGTTGCATCTGCTATCTCTATTGCTCCAGAACTATATAGTAAATATTTGCTCTTTTTCTTTTACAGTTTACCAAATTGCATTAGTAACAAGCTAACTTGCAAATCATATATACATAGTACATACTATATATACAATGCACACGGGCGGAGGTGCAGGTACAGGCGGCGGTGGCTACGAGGAGGTGGCCGCCGCACGCCGCGGGCGCTTTCGGATCACATCATCTACGCCACAGGGTCCACCGGAGACAACGTTGGGACGTTTTCGCCTGATGCCCACATGTAAGTAGATATGTTTGCACTTACTTTGTCTTGTTGTTGCTCATTATATAGGACTTTACTCATTTCCAGCTAATTATGGCGCCATTTCGCCCATATTGCAGCGTGGCCGTTTTGCTGTCATACCGGAAGAACCACAAGCTGGTTCACCGGCTCAGGGCACGCCACCACACGTTGGGCGTAATGTACGCTCACCCTCGCCGGAATGGGATTTCGACATTGAACAGATGAGTCCACTGGTGAGTTGAACTTTGTTTTAGTTTTTTAACTACTTTTTGGTTTAGGTCATGTCGTCATGCAATTGGGTTTGGTGTTAATGTCGTAAGCGTTACATTTCTGACGCGACTGCTCTCTATGCAATGCGCCATTTTTATTGATTTCTAGAATGAAACAAAGGCGGACCATAGACTTGGGAGCTCTATGGAGTGTTGAGTGTATGTTTGGCGCCAAAGTCAAAACAAATGGCGTGTCATTATGGCTTCAATGTGCATATTATATACTTAGACAGGCATATTGTATTCTGAGCTTATATAAACTATTGTAGACTTTATTTAGGCTTTGTTTCATTGCCCATTGATGGGTTGCATGGAAAATGATTTCTATCTAAAGAAAATAAGACTCATGTAAATAAATAAAAAGCTGGAAACATGGCGGTTTAAAGTGGTCTAGAGTGGCTTAAAGGCAGGGTTAAGAACAACAAGAGACTATTTATTTAGGCTTTATTTCGAGTGAAATTGATGGGGTGCATAAAAAACGATTTCTATGCAAAGCCGCTTCTGTGAATAAATAAATTGTTTTAAAATTCTGAGAACATGGCGGGGTCAAGAACCATACCAAACAGTGTGTAAAGGTTCTCTGAGGCACCAAAAATTTTTGATTATAGAAAAAAATATTTATTTTTCTGTACTTATCAAACGATTTGAGATTTCTGGAATGGTTTTGCAATTTTTTCCAATTACAGTCGAACTTTCAACAAAAAACTCATCTAGAAGAAATTTGCCCATATACAAATTTTTTTTGGGAGTCTAAATATTTGTTGAGAATACGGAAAATTTATTTATTTACCAAAAAAAATAACACTGACATGTTGCATGCTTTTGAATCGCCTCTCTTCTACCTTTCGAGTAACTTGGGATTTTGTTTTTGACCACTTATTATAAATTAAAAAAAAAAACATTAAATAATTTTTTTTTGTTTTTTATAAAAATTTAAAAATAACTCTTATTGTTTAACCTTAAAATAAAAATGTGCAAATAAAGCAAATTTGTAAAAATTAAATAAATAAAAATAATAATTATGAAATACATACTTGTGAAATATCAATTTTTATTTAAAAATCCCAAAATAACTCTCATTTTTAAATTTTTATAATAAAAATCAATATTAAGGACTCCGCAAAATAAAAATTGAATTTAAATATCATAGTAAAATTATTTTTGAAAAAGCTACATTCAAATAATATTATAAATCAACTTTTATTTTGTGGGATCCTTCAAGAACATGTTAGGCATCAGTTCAAAGGTAGTCAAAGTTACGCCCACCACGCCCCTTGATTAAAAAGATATTTAAATTCAATGTTTATTTTGTGATATCTTTTGTATTGATTGTTCAAGGATGTATTAGACATCAATAGAAAGGTATTTTAGTGTAGATCATTAAAGGCGCCCTTTGCACAGTGGCCGATTTGGCCTATAATGAAAGAAAATCAATATCTTCTAAAATAATCAAATTTAAAATTAAGAAGTTTGGTCCATATCGCATGACTACGTTATGTTGCTGCCAATCGGTTTTGGTCGTATCTCCGTCATTTATCATTCTGGATCGGGCCATTATATCATATAGCTGCATGTAACCTTCGGTTTGGTCCATATCTCTGCCATATATCAACTCATTTACTTCGAACGTGGAATTTTAAAACATTTTATATGCATATATACCTACTATATATAGGTACTCGCTTTACAAACTGAAGGTCGGTGGTTCGAATCCCCGCAGTAGCACTGGAACATTTGCCTAGCACTGGCATCGCTAGCTCAAAGACGCTATTTGCCCAAGAAAGTCTCTATTAATTCAAGACACCGCCGTTCGGATTCGGCTATAAACTGTAGTTCTTTGTTCTCTTCGAACAGTTATTAATAGAGATCCCCAATGCTCGGCCCAGGGGCGACTGACTAAATAGTCAGTCAGGGAAATTATTATTATTATTATTATATACCTACTATTATATACATACTACTAGTATGCCGAATTTGGTCCGAATCGGGTAACTATGTCATATAGCTGATATATCAATGCTATAGTGTGCCATGCTCTTAAAAAAACCGATACAGGTGCGTAAAAATAATCTGTTGTTTCTTTTTTATAAATACATACCTCCAACTATTTCAAATACAAATTTTGTTCAATTTGCTCAGCTGATCGAATTAGTTAATATTGCAAAATAATGAGAAAACATATCGATAGACTTAATGATGTTTTAATAATCGAATGCAAATAAAAAACTAGCGGCTTACCCAGGGTTAAAATTTGGGTATTCTTTCGCTAGATAGAACTAGAATTGAATACTGTGCCTTGGTTCAAAATATATTTAAATTAAATTTTTAAAAATTTAAAATAAAAAATAAATATTTTTAACATTATACAGTAACATATACATAACAATATTTATATATTTTATATACATTTGGGATATCCCATATGGGATTGTCATTCCGTGCGAAATATTTCGAACTGCGTACGGGCTTTTAGTTTATAAATTGACCAATAATTTGTATTGGTTATTATATTCCCGAATGGGATATCCCATGGGATTTTTTTTTTATATGGTTTTGTCATTCCGTGCGAAATTTTTTTGCATTCTTCGTATAGGCCTTTAATAAAAAATTTGTAAAATAAAAATTGAAAAATAAGTTTTTTCGGGATTTTTAATAAAAATTTATGTTGAACGATTCTTTTATAATTTTTATTTTTAAGTGAAAAAATTAGAATTAAAACTTGATTTTTTATGGCATAAATTAAAATCGTATCCTTTTTTTGGTTAGTTCTCACAAGAAAATGATGTGTTGTGGCATGTACTTCTATCTAAAACACTTTTTTCGCTTTGATTTTTCAAACCCAAAACTCCTTTCTGCGTACGCTGATATTTTGTATTGTAAAATTACGCAATTATTTCAATTATATTAAGTTCTGGCGTTTAGATTGTCCGTATCATTAATAGGGCCATTATACGATAAGGCATAATTATACTATTCCTAATTTATGTTTAGAATTATTGCCCTAGTAAAAGCGAATATATCTCTTCTAGAAAAATGATTTTGACTTAAAAAAAGATGGCGTACGTTAAAGTCGGGCGCGGACGACTTTGGGATACCCTGTACCACTGCTTGCAATAAAATCCGGTAAATTGCTTACGAACACCAAAAGACATTTGATTGCCAAATTAGATTATGCTACCTTCATAAACAACCAAAAACAGACGAATTTTTAATCAAAAACTTTTTTTCGACCGATCGGCCCTATGGGAGCTATATGATATAGTCAACCGATTTTGATAAAATTTGGTACAGTGTTGAAAATCTCTAAAAAACTTCTGAATGCCAAATTTGGTTACAATATCTTCACAAACAAACGAAACACAACGAATTTTGTGCAAACAACTTTTTTTCGACCGATCGGCCCTATGGGAGCTATATGATATAGTCAACCGATTTTGATCAAATTTGGTACAGTGTTGAACATCTATTAAAAACTTCTGAATGCCAAATTTGGTTACAATATCTTCGCAAACAAACGAAACACAAAAAATTTTGCACAAAAACCGTTTTTTTGACCGATTGGTCGTATGGGAGCTATATGATGTAGTCAACCGATTTTGATAAAATTTGGTACAGTGCTTGGGAACTCTAAAAAACTTCTTAATGTCAAATTTGGTTACAATATCTTCACAAACAAACGAAACACAACGAATTTTGTACAAAAAACAAATTTTCGACCGATCGATCCTATGGGATCTATATGATATAGTCAACCGATTTTGATAAAATTTGGTACAGTGTTGAAGATCTCTAAAAAACTTCTGAATGCCAAATTTGGTTACAATATCTTCACAAACAAACGAAACACAAAAAATTTTGTACCAAAAGCGTTTTTTTGACCGATTGGCCCTATGAGAGCTATATAATATAGTCAACCGATTTTGATAAAATTTGGTACAGTGTTGAAAATCTCCAAAAAACTTCTGAATGCCAAATTTGGTTACAATATCTTTACAAATAAACGAAACACAACGAATTTTGTACAAAACATGATTTTTTGACCGATTGGTCCTTTGGGAGCTATTTGATATAGTCAACCGATTTTGATCAAATTTGGTAGAGTGCTTGGTAACTCTAAAAAACTTCTTAATGTCAAATTTGGTTACAATATCTTCACAAACAAACGAAACACAACGAATTTTCGACCGATCGATCCTATGGGACCTATATGATATAGTCAACCGATTTTGATAAAATTTGGTACAGTGCTGTGGGTTTCTAAAAAACTTCCGATTACCAAATTTGGTTATGATATCTTCATAAACAAACGAATTATCCATCTAAAACTTTTGCTTTTTTTCGAGGTCCTCTGAAACACCCCTATGGGAGCTATATAATGTAGTCCCGATATCAAAAAAATAAAATAAACTTGTCTCCTATGGATTAATAAGGGATCTTATCTGAAAGTTTGGTTGCTCTAGCTCTTACCATCTCTGAGATCTAGGCGTTCATACGGACAGACGGACACACGGACATGGGTATATCGACTTCTCTAGTCACTCTAATCATACTTTAGGTAACTTTGGGGGGTCTCCGACTTCTCCTTCTGTACGTTACATACATTTTCGGCTTGCACAAACACAATATACCCTTTGTACCATACGGTACAGGGTATAAAAATAGCTATACAATATTTTCCACCATCGTTATGATCTTGACCTTAGATCTTCGAATTTGCTTTAGATATTTTTACTTTATAGAATTTTGTTTCATCAGAAAAATTATTAAATCTCAGACAGCAGGAGCGTATAAATAAAAAGTCGGGAGCAATGAAAATATTGAATTCAGATATAGAACATGCGCCTCTGCCTCAATAACATGTTCATTTGAACCTTGGGAATAACTTTAAAGATAAAGAGCTTTTTGCGAGACACTGTACTTTTAGTAAGCATATAAAGAGAGTCCAATCAAGCAAGTACAACAAAAATCTACTGTAAAAACGACTTATATAAAAAAAATCAACTTTTTAGCTATTTAATTAAATAAGTTTTTATTAAATCCCAATTTAGCATAAAATGCTCATAAAGAAAATATTAAGCTTTTACACGAAACTCTTTTAAAAATGTTAAGCGCTTTTAAGCCGCTTGATAACACAAACATTTAAATTTGCATTAATTTTGCGCGCCTTGTCAGCGCACAAAAGCTCATTGCTACAGAACATGCGTGCAATAGTAACATATGGCAACGCCTGACAGCTGTCAGGCGGCATTGCAAGACTACACGTTCAGACAAAGCGCACAGAATTAAAGTAGTTAAAATGCATTTATACATGCGCATATAATATATTTGTATAACTTAAATAAATTGGTATTTAGCTACAGCAACACCAACACCAGCTTTTTTCATATATTGGAATAAATAAAATTTTGCGTTCATGCCGCTTAGGACTGAACGTGTCTAAGCGCCCAATGAGAGTGGGGTTGGCAGGCAAAAAACTAGCCCACTCACTTAAGTACTCGTACTCTTTAAAATTTTGTCAAACGCGAACGTCGCGTCGTTTGTGTCTGTTTCTGTTTGGTAAACGTTTCGTTTTAATCGTGGCATAATTTTTGTTTAATAACAAGAAATTGTTATTACTAAATTTTAAACAAAATTCAAAGAAAATTTTGAGTGTACTCAAATTGATGTAAAGTGTATGTTTTATTAATTTATAAAGAATATAAAAACGCGCGCGCGAAACTGCGCAAGTCTGTGTGTTGTTAACCTGTTGCGCCTTTTGGCTAGAAAATTATTGCATAGAAAATGTAAAGTGAAATGCAAAAATTGTGTTAAATGTTAAACGCATTTTATGTGTGTGTTTATATGAAAATTTATATGTTTAGCTTGTAAGCAAATAAAATAATGCTACATTTGCATATTGTGCTAAACTTCAAAAGCGCGAGAGTTTGTATAGTAAATAACAAAAAAAAAAAAAATAAAACGCACACAGTCTTTATTATGTACAATGTGCATAGTGGTGTGCGTGTGTACATAAGCGTGTGTGTGTGCACTTTATATTATTATTATTTTGTGATAAGCTGCGTACAAAGCTTTTTAATTGTGCGCAGAGCGAAAGCAAACTATAGGCGCAGCAGCAGCAAAAACAGCAACAACAACAACAAAATGCTGCAGCAGCAAAATACCAATAAATGCTTTTAAATAAAAATTAAAGTTAATACATAAAGAGCGAGATGCATACGCGCGGCATTTGTGCTGCGCCAGCTGCAAGCGATCAGCTGTTGTGGTCCACATATGCATGCACACACACACGCAGGCGCTTTGTTAGCACAACAACAAAAACTAATGGAAATTTTCCAGGCAACAACAAGAACACGTCCAAAGATGAGACAAAAAAATAATACAAAAACAAACTAGGAAAAGCGAATCAGAATTTTGCTATGCCCTTGTGCTGCGTTGGTATTAGTGCGTAGTGCTTATGTGTGTGCGTCTGTGCGTCATGCATATTTGACAGGGCAGCGTCTGACTGACTGACGGAGCGACTGACTGACAGCTGATTGCTGGCTTTTATGTTTATCGATCAGTTTTTATGCGTGCCTGCATAATTTCGGCGTTCTTGTTTTTTTTTTTTGTTAATTAAATTCTATGTCTTTAATTACTGCTGTTATTGTTGTTGTTGTTGCTGCGTGTGTTTTGTGATTTATTTGGTGACAAAATACAACAAAAAATAAAAGCCTGATAAATGATACAGCCAATACTATCATAAGTGAAATGTGCGTGTGTATTAAATTAATCTAATCGCACAGTGCCAAACATAAGTTTACTTACGACCCATATGTGTGTACATGCGTAATCTTAAATTTGACGTACCAAAATGCCAGTTAATTAGGTTTTCTTTGGTTTGGGAGTCCCAAAATGAGTTACCAAAGACAAAAAAAACTCTAAAAAAATGCTTATTAAATTGTTAGCTTTTATAAAAAAGCGCGTATAAAGTAATATAAAAAATTAATTTAAATTCAAGAAAGGTTTCCATTGACCAATTTCCAAAAATTGCATCCTCTTTAAAAAACTACGATTTTGACACATAAAACATACAATAAAAATTTAAAGAAATATACAAATTTAGAGTTATAAGATGTTGCAGGCATGCCAAAACTTTTGACATATACAGATTTCAATCATCTTAATTTCTGGCTCGAATTTGGTAGCCCGTAAATAGAAACGTAAACAAATGCATACGACCGCATAAAACTAGTTTTCTATGCATTTCACATCTTTTATGATGAAGTCAATTAGCAGGAGAAGACAAAAATGTATTTTTTTTAGCAATCAGCAAATTTGATCAATTTGATTTAAACAATAGCACGAAAAATTTTAAATTAAACAGTAATTAACATAAACAATATTTTTTTCTTAATAAAATAAGGTGTGCACACATTGCCATTCAAAATGCAATAAGAATTTCAGTCTAATGTGCAATATGACAATGTTGATGAACCATATCGTAGATATTTTTTGTATCACTTTTTCGCAAACCTTTTTATTTCCGAAAATTTCACGATAACGACGCAAATAATCTATCGGGATTGTGGATCATCACAATCTTTCATATAGTCTTACGGAAAATTAACTAAAGCTGAAGTTTTTTTCTTCAATTAAATAATTTGTTGCGCTTAGCGGATACCTCAAAAGTGCTAGTTTTCTTCACAGTATTGCAAAAGTTTCTACCAGAAAATATCTTTAAATTTCTCCAAATCACTTTTTACTCGTTTTCATTTTTTTTTAATACAAACTGTGGAAATTTCTTTGTTGGAAACTAACCTTTACTCAAGACTGCCAAAAATGAGTTTATAACAAAAAAAGGTCTAAAATTAAATGCGATAATAAGCTAATTTAATTAACCAAGCCTATAATTTTTGGTTATATATATATTTTATTTTTTTATATAAAGCTAGCTGATAATTAAAAGATAAAAACTAACAATTACAAATAGTAAGCCATGGCTACTAGGCCCTTTAGATAAAAAAATGTATAATAAAAAATATATTCGGTGAAAATAAGTGAAGCGTACAACTTTTCACCCGACCTTCTACGATTTTGATGATTTTACATATTTATTCGTTTAGAAGATAGGGCTTGTCTAAGAATAGTCTAAAAATGAAAAGCCCAATTTTCAGTTATAGATAACTGGAGAAATAATCGGAATTTTGCAATAAAATTTGACGTGGTTACTATTGGCTAGTAGCTCTACCAAATATGTAAAAATCAACAAAATCGGAGAAGATCGGTGGAAAATTTGTACGCTTCACTTATTTTCACCGATGATTTTTTTTAAAGCGCTTTTGGGCTTGTTAAAAAACAGAATTGCATGTCCTACGTAAACTTATGTGTGCTACTGTAAGCGCTCACGCCTTCCAACAAATGGAATCTTAATGAAAACACCTTATAATGTGTATTTAATCTTTATATAACAGTGCCCTACGTTGTTGCAAATTCTTTTCAAGTGTTTATTTAATTAGTGTTTTTTTTTTTGTCGTTCTACAGCAAACAGAAAAAAGCACAGCAAAAAAGAGCAACAAAAAAGTGTAACAAATAAAGTTTAATCTCAAATTGTTTACAAATCGTATATGTACCAAGTGTGTGCTCACAAGTGTTTGAAATTGTATTTGTATTCGTGCTTGAAATAAAAAAATTGTTTTACAAAAATACAAAAAAAAAAAAAAAAAAAAAAAAAAATTAGCAACAAGCTACAAATTAAATTAAATTTTATATAAAAGCGTAATTGTTATATCAACAAGTTTAAAACAACGCCAAATCAAAAGGAATACAACACTTTATACTTTATTTTTTAAAGTGTTTAATAAGAAAAGGTTCGTTTGGATTTTAATTAATTTTAATCTATAATTAAATACTTGATTTATGTCAGCTTACTTTCTTTGTGTTGATATGAGCGCGTGTTTTATATTTTATAACTTGTTTTTTTTATATAAGTTGATTTTTATTATTAAAAATACAAAAAACTGCATGCAATGAGGCACTAGTTTAGGGCCTTAGCCGTATTTAAAACCAGATTTGTAAAGCAATTTTAAAATTTATTATTTACTGGTAAGCAATTTTTTTAATGTCAGCTGATTTTTTAGCTATTTAAATTATTTAAATTGCTTAATCTTTTTTTAAGCTGGAAAGTCTAGGGCACCTTTGACAACCACCCATAAAAGATTCAATGATTATAAATGTTTTAAATGAGAGAGACTTATTTTCAGAGCAAAAACAAGACAATGTAATTTTTAACTTCTTTCGACGCGGATCCACTGGAACTAAGATTTCCAAAATCATTCATCGTGCTCAGTCAAAATACAAGCTGTTGTTTATTTTTTTGAAGTAGTGTTTTAAGAATGTCACGCTACACTAAAGGCCTGTACGCAGTGCTCATAACAAAACAGTGTTGCCCCACTTTCTTTATTGGCAAAATATGAACAGCTGTTTAGTTTTGTTACCGCAATCAAATTTTAAGTACAGCAACATATGTTGAAAGCGATATATATGCAAATAGGAAATAGGAAAAATCGTTGCAAAAGCTGTTTTACGGTCTTTTATTATATATTGTAAGCACTAAGACGAACAATCTATATAAAGTATTAAATTAATTGTTATATGAAAGTGTTCGTAATTTGGCAGCCAAAATTTTAAACGAAATACGTTCGCGTTGTTAGACTTTCATGAAAATATATAATATTAATAAATATATTATAATATAATGTATATATATAATATATTTTTAATATAATAAAATATAAATATATTTATATATTATAATATAATATATAGGTTAGGTTAGGTTAAACCGGTTGACCCCTGGGGGGGAGTCACACATAGACTACATAGTCCTTAGTGGAACCGGAGGATGCGGCTGGTGTACATTACGTTAGTTGTCAATTATGCGCGTGTGCTTGGCGAACGCCAGAAGCCTTTGAGGTGCCCTTTCGGCAGCCTCTTCCAGTGAGGTAAGCCAGGGTTTTCCTAGGTACCTAAGTCTCGATGTGCATAGGGCGGGGCAGCGGCAGATGAGGTGCTCCAGAGTCTCTTTGACATCTGTCTCCCTACACTTCCTGCATTTGTCGCTGTTGGTAACGCCTAGCTTCTTAGCGTGAGCTGCGGTCAGGCAGTGACCAGTAAGTATGCCCACTATGAGTTTGCAGTCTCTTCTTGGGAGTTCCAGAATATATTGGGCTAGTTTGTTGTTGGTTTTCTTGCACATAGTGCGAGCTACCTTGCAGTTCATTGTGTTGTGCCACCTTCTGTCATATCTGACTACCGCGTCTTCTTCTGCTCGGTGGTTAATCGTCCTTCATGGAATCTTTAGATCCTCAAGTGACGGTTGTCTTGTTTCATCCCCTTCCTTTGCGAGCCTATCAGCTATTTCATTTCCCTCAATGCCCTGGTGGCTGGGAACCCAAAAGATGGACACCTCCTTCTGGGTGCTTAGTTCATCTAGTGTGTCTCTGCTTGCCAGTACACTTTTGGAATTGATGCTGAAGGCTATCATGGATTTGATCGCCGCTTGACTATCAACAAATATGTTTGTTCGGCTCTGCTCTAGAGTAAGCGCCAGTTCTGCAGCCTTCTTTATGGCGAATACCTCCGCCTGGAAGATGCTGCAGTGGTCCGGTAGCTTGAAAGATACCTCCGTGGGTGGGTCTATACAGTATACCGCGGCCCCAACGCCTGATATATAATATATAAACGTTTAAACAATTTATAAACAATAAACAGTGGATTCTATTTGGCAGAATACGACAAACGACAAAAAAAAATACTACAAAAAGAACAAAAAAGATCAGATTTTATTTGTACAGGCACACTGTTCGTTCTGTAGCATATATACACGTTTACATAATTTATAAACAAAAAGAGCTGATTTTATTGTGACAATTTTTACACCAAAAAAAAGCAAAAAAAAAAATACCGCACTAAAATTTTCAGAATACCACAAGCGCCAAAAATTACCAAATTTTTTTGTAGGGACACACTGTTCGTCTGGAAGCAAATTAAGTAAGGTGCGTTTTTGGCTGCTTACTTGTCTAAATGTGATAAGTACTGTTTGTTTCAGTTTTGGAGCTGCTCATTTGGTTTCAGCTGTAGCCCATTGCTCTAAGTCTTTAATTTTATTTTTAACAAAAAAATAAAACAAAAGTGTTACCCTAAATAAGTTTTTGAGGTAATTTAACTAGACAGTTTCTCTAGTCATATCGAAGTCAAAATTAAAATTCAAAAGAGATACATACAAGGTGGCGCAAAAGAAATCACCCTATTGGAAGATGCTCTCATTTTTGTAAATGGCCGCCAATATCAAATCTGTTTTGACATTTGTGGACTAGACAGATACAGAATACAAGTGAATAAGCCATGGAGCGATACACTCCCCAAGAACGCGGAATAATTGTGTCTATTTTTTTTGCGTAACAATTCGTCTGTGGTGTTGGCGCAGCGCGAATTCCGTCGCCGATTTCCCGGCCGTCCGACACCAACTGCGCAAACACTGCGCCGTTTAGCCACTAATCTTGAAGAGGATGGGACCACACGAGACGTTGCCAAGAGTGGCCGGCCCCGGAGCGCCCGTTCTGCCGAAAATATCGCCGCTGTAGCCGAGGACGTCGAAGTGAGCCCCGAAACATCGACCAGACGACGTGCCACGCAATTGGGCCTCAGCCGGCGGTCCCTGCAACGAATTTTGGTCATTTTTGGTCAATTTTGCAATTTCATTTAGAAAAAAAATAAGAGCCAAACAACATCGGATGATTTCTTTTGCGCCACCTTGTATATGTATTATGTACCTGGTGTGCTTTAGTTATATAATACAAAGAAACCCAAAAAGTCTGGAAAACAATTTAATCGCTGTCGTATTTCAAAAGTTAATGCTCTAAAGTTCATTAAGTGTTTCCTTAAAACTTTCTAGCTTATATTTTTATTAATTCGTATTAACAATTACTATTTTCGTCATATCGTACAAACTACTTTTATAACAAGATTAAGCAAAATGATATACAAATGTTATTCATATATAGTTGTTTTTTATAACATGCAATTGTTGCAAATATTAGGCAAATATTTTTCAATTCAAGTTTTTAACGCTTTGCTAGATAATATCTAACACACATGGCAACAACAATGCCGACTTTGATCTTTAAACGACATTAGTATATATTATATTATGGTTATATTGAATGTTCACATTTACAATTGCACGTTGTGTGTACCCAGTACTGTTAAATAGAAACTATATATATTATATAGAAACTAGTACATAATATATTCCCATCACATGTTTCGCAAAAACATTCGAAATGCCATTTAGTTGATGATTTACACGATCGTCATTGTTTGTATACCGCTTCTAAGTGGTTTGGAAATTTTAAACAGAAATTAAAAAAATTATAAATTTGCTCATCTTGAATTGTGTTTGTTTATTTTAATAATTAGCAAGAAATGTATTGCGAGTAAACTCAAGAAAAAAAAACTTTGCTCTGGGGTGATCGACTTCGATACACCCATTACTTAGTATGAACTTTTTAGATATCGTTCCCATGGTAGCTAGGGTTTGGTTGGTTAGAACTTATGTTTGATTTATATGGAAAATAAATAAATTTTGTGCATATATGTATTAACTAACAGACGCTCAAATAAAATAGTGTTGTTAAACCGATTTCTATGGAAGAAAGATATTTGCAATAGCTAAACGTAATGTGCAGTCATGGGACGCCCGTCAAGAACGATGTTCCTTCCGTTAATCTTTTTTTTAAAAAAAAAAACCTGAGATTCATTTAATATTTTGAAAGAAAAATTTATCCATTTAAAATTATATAAAAAAATAAATTAAAATTTGTATATAAAATATTAAAACATGTACCTACATATATTACACTAGTTTACACGAAAAATTAACCTTCCCCAATTATTTTTTAGGGTAATTTGTGGTCGAGAAATACGAAAATGGCAACTTTTTTTTTGCTTAAGCACCGTTTTCGAGATATTTTCAAAAAACATGTTTTTGGGCACTTTTTCCGCTAATCCTCAATATCTCGTGAAAAAAATTGTATCGACATGAAAGACGATTAGATCGAAAGGTATTGATGTGCTCTTTCCAGTGATACATAATATGTACAGATTAAGTAAAGGTTACAGGCAACCAAAGTCGAAAAAAAGTGTTTACGAAAATGGCAACCTTTTTTTTCCTTAAGCACCGTTTTCGAGATATTTTCAAAAAACATGTTTTTGGGCACTTTTTCAGCTATTCCGCAATATCTCGTGAAAAAAATTGTATCGACATGAAAGACGATTAGATCGAAAGGTATTGATGTTGCTCTTTCCAGTGATGCATAATATGTACAGATTAAGTAAAGGTTACAGGCAACCAAAGTCGAAAAAAAGTGTAATTTTCGACCATTTTTCAAAATTACAAATTTTTGGTGTGCTTTTTATTAGCGAGAAAATTATGCTTCGTAAATTCTTTTACGAACATTTCGAGTCTAAGATCTTCGAAATCGGATAGGAACTGTAGATGTTATGGAACGAGGAACGAAAAATCACGACTACTGCTGCATACAAATTCATGAACGAAAACAAAAAACTTTGAGTGAAAAATTTTTTTTTCGTACAAAAGTGTGATTGAGTGATGATTGGAACTTCCGTACATGGTTCCATAGCATCTACAGTTCTTACCCGATTTTAAAGATCTTAGACTCGAAATGTTCGTATGAGAAAGCTTAAAATTATTTAAAAATTTTTTTTTTCGTTAATAAAAAGTTGTTAAATTTCAAGATCTAAAAAAATAAAAAATTAAAAATTTTCCTGGCTTCAATAAACGGTAATTCATAAAAAAAATTAATTTAATAAAATAAAGAACAAATTGTGTTGACTGAGAATCTAACCTGGACCCCGAACCGACTTTAATAGTATCGAGGTCACAAAGTTCTTACAGACATACAAAAAAAAAACGCAATTTATGTAGAGTTTCCTCAAAGTTTTAAATAGCTTTTAAAAGATACCAAATGCTATCTTGTCACCCTATATTTTATTTGCCCAATCTGAATTAAATTTATTGCCCTCTTTACGTGTATTACTAGATCTAGCTTTAGCGGTTAGAAACAACTTAATTTTAGTTGGAAATTTTTTGTAGCATGTTTTTCTGAAAATTGCACATTTGTTTGAATTATATTGGGTTACCGATTGAGGAAACTTTATAGTGTTTGCAATTTATGTTTAGAATTATTGTGAATAAACTTGAGCGCCCTCGACGTGTATTTCCAGAACTGGCTTTAGAGGGTAGAAAATGTTTCCACATAGATTTTCACTAATTTTGTATACTCTTTTACGCGATGAGCAACGTTTATACATAAAATATTGTTTATTTACACAAAAATTTAAAACAAATACAAAAAAACTCCCAAGTTTGAAGCTTGAAATTTTTAGAAATTTCCTAAAAACTTTACATATGTATTGGTACTATATCTTATGCCTCTATGTATTCACACGGTGACTCACAAAAAAATAAACCACAAAAATGTTTTGATAAATATTTGTGTTTTTGTTTGTTTATGTCTGCCAGGTGCCCAGGTAGTAGTAAACTTTTGTTGGTTTTATTTTTCAATATTGTCACGAAAAGAGGGCCAAAACTCGGGAATCTTAAAGGGGGACATCTGTAATAAAAAAATTATATTTTTGCTTTTGATTTTTGTGCGCGCAACATAAAATTTGCTTATTTCAAATTCCATTGAATTTCAAAAGAAAATGCTTTGCTTTACTATTTCTTTGCATTTTTAGCTAATTACGTAATTAACTGCACTTGAAAGTCATTAAAAAAAAAAACCCAAGCCAATTAGTTTTAATTTTTAAGGCTTTGGCGTCAGCGCCTAAATATTGTTTCAATATTTGTTGGGTTTTGAATTTATGACGGAGATTTTCGGCTTGAGAGCAAAGTTTCTTGAACTTTAAGCAAAAAAATATCTTCTGCTTTTACAAATTTTTGAGCAAATATTTTGTTTGGCTTATGCAAGTGTTTGCTCAATTTGTTTGTAGCTTCAAAAGTGCAGTAAAAATGAACGATTTCATTTAAAGACATTAAAGAGGCATTGTTAACTGGAAATTATGAATGCATTAGGCATATGACATTGATTTTGAAAAAATTCTTCAGAAAATATAAAAAAATTTTGGAAACTAGAATTTATAAGTGCCTATATATCTCTATTTACACCTTTCGCACTTAACACAAAAGTTGAAGTAGTTGCTTTTACCTTAGAGATGCACTATGACGTCATCAGCAAAGTCGTAAGCCGTATAACAATTGAAAACATAGATGAATAAATTTAGGTACTTTTTGTTGTTTTGGGACCCAAATTTGATCAATAAATTATTGAAATTTGAGTTACGGAATGCCTGCGATTTTCGGCAATATTGGGCAACATAGGCAGCAATTTAAACTTTTCGAAATTATATTTTATAAAGTCAATCTAACCCTAAATGCTGAGTTGCTTCAATGCAACATATTTCAAACGTTAAAAAATCATTCGCAGCACTCTTTAAACAAGAAGCCTGGAAGGAAAGGTTTTTAGTGTTTATAGATTTTTGATCTCTCAGCAGCAGCAGCTCGCGATTTCGGCATGCATCCGGCTCGTGAGCCTCTGTGTGAGCAGCCGATTGTGCTCGTCACCAGCGTGCAACGGCTTGCAATCGCTTTAGTCGCATAAGCAATTGAGTAAAGAACAGACAATCTTTTTGTGAACTTTGTAACTTTTATTAGTCATATATGTTGATAAAGCTGTTTTAGCAGTAATATGGAAAAATTATCAAAAAATGTAACCTCTAAAAACTGCGCCAAAATTTAACAACCATGTTTTGCATATGGGGCACTGCTTGTTAGACTTGATACAAACAAGCAGTGCAATTAGGTTTGCCAATAGTCAAACTGCAGCGAATTTTGAATTTTATTTAGATAAATAAGCTTGCAAATTTGCAAAAGTCGCCAAATTTTATATTTTGAGTCATTAGAGAAAAATTAGTAGCACACTAGTCGATTAGACTGCTCTAAACAGTGACGTAGCAAAGTGGCACCTATTATGCCTGCAACCTTTAATGGAATATCGACTAAAAAATATTTGGAAAGTATACCTATTTCTTTCATCCTTTATTTTATATGCCTTTATCTTTATGAGAAAAAAACATGGACGTGGACTACCACAAAAATAAGCTATCACAAGATATTTAATAAACCACCTAGATCATCAACATTCAGCCGTGTTCCGGAAAACGAAAAAAAAAACAAACCGAACAATTTTGTTCGGATTCGCTTTTGCGTGCTCCAGAAAACGAATTTTTTTGTCGATATTTCCGTTTTTATTTTCGATAAGTTCGAAAATTTCCGCTTTTTTTTCCGATAAATTCTCCTGTTATTTAATACAAAACATCTGTCATGGTTGCCGCACCTTGCTCTGCAACTTTTTATTACTATATGTTGTTTACATTTAATTTTCATTAAAACATTGCTAGTTCTTTATTAATTTTATTTATTTATTTAACATTGTAACTTAGAATTAATTCTAGGGAACAAAGAAGTTTAAAGCCAGAGCAACACAGGCCTTCAGTCTGGGTTCTTTATTACTATATTCTATCTTCTAAATAAAATTATACAAAAATATTGCTTTAGCAACAATATTTATTGAAATTAAATACGCCTTGCTGTTTTTGTTACAAGGGAAATTTTCTTTGTGTAACGAGGGAACCCTGTTGACTTTATCAACGTGTATTATATAAGCACATACACGAACACAAAATAAAATTCGTTTTGGTTGTGGGTTGTCAGAAAAAAAAAATTTAAAATAACTGTCAATAAATAATGGGTATTCGAAAAAGTTCGGTTACAAATATGACCAAAAATGAAACACATTTTTCTTATATTTGAGACAAGCTTTATTAAACCAAATATGAGCCGTTTTGATCGATAACCTTTAGCCATTCTTGGGCTTAAACCTTTATTCCATATGTGTAGAACTTGTGCATATTCTGAGCGAAAAACTGATCCAAGTGTGTTTTGCAGGCCTCCACGGAATTTAAATTTACAACATCAAGAGAGTTCTGCAGAGATCGAAACAAATGATAATCTGAAGGTGCAAGGTCCGGGCTATATGGTGGATGCATCAAAACTTCCCAGCCAAGCTCTCTCAGTTTCTGCCGGGTCATCAAAGATGTTTGTTGTTTTTCGTTGTCATGATGGAACACAACACCTTTTCTGTTGATTCAATTCAATGTCGTTAATTTTTTGACAGTAGAGAACAGAATCAATCGTTTGACCAGGTTGTAGAAGCTCATAATGAACAATTCCCATCCACTCCCACCAGACACACAGCATTAATTTTCTTGGTGTCAATCCTGGCTTTGCCACCGTTTGCGAAGTTTCTCCTTGCTTCGGCCATTATCTTTTTCACACATTATTGTCGTACGTGATCCACTTTTCATCGCCCGTAATCATTCGCTTCAGAAATGGTTCGATTTCGTTCCGTTTTAGAAGTGATTCGCAAATGGTCATTCGGGTTACTAAACATCAAGCTTCTTTGAGTATACAGCTTTCTTCAAATGGTTGATAACTGTTTGATGATGAATACCTAGTTCCCTGGCAACGTCCACGCTGCTTATGTGCCGGTCTTGCTCAATTTTTTCCATGACTTCATCGACTTTTTCAGTGATTCAGTCGACCAGAGCGAGGTGCATCTTTAACATCCAAATTATCAGATCGAAAGCGTCCCAGTAATCTTCACAAATTTTTTCAACAGCCTGCGACGCATTCTTACCATTTCTATAAAAGAAAAGCAAAATATGGCGATAATGTTCCGAATTTTCACTCATTTTTGAACGTAGATAACTTTTCACAGAACAATGCGATTTTAATAATGTCTTCTAACAAAACTAAGCATAAAATGTCACCTTTCAAACAAGCTACAGCATTGTCAGATGCAATTTATATTACCAGAGATATTACATTTAAGAGCCACCTAGCAAAAATTTGTAACCGAACTTTATCGAATACCCAATATATAACTTAAAGTTGGCATAAATATAATCTAAGAATATCAAAGAATATTTAAAAAATTATTTCAGTGTAAATTGCGTTATTTTTTTAAACCTATTTTGACGAATGGTTTTAATTCCTCTTGCAACAAAAAATTCGGTTAGGTGAAATCAGGAGAACCGAATAAAATGTTCGTAAAGGGTTAAGGCACTGCTTGTTAAAACCTACAAAATAAAGCAGTGCAATTACATTTTGAAACAAAATAAAACTAAAACTTGTCAACAGTACAATTTTGTGGTAACACAAAGCCAAAATTAATTTTTTATTTCATTATTGCTTAAATAAAAAAAATTGTAAGTGGTATATAGCTAAATGTGTAACAACGTTTTCGTTTGAACAAAGCATTAGCAAACAATTTTCCCCCTTATTCATTGTTTTATTGGGTTTTTTCCATAAATTTATATTTTGTCTGTGCCACTTTCAGTTGAAAATTATTATTTATTTTGAGAGTTGAGTTCTTTTGACATGTACAGCTGCGTCATGAGATTATTACAAAATTACAATATTTAATGTTTATCACATTGTCATTATAAATGCAAACACGATCATTTTACCAAACCAAACTTGTTTACTTTATTAACTTTAATACAAATGTTTATAATATAAAATAATGTAGTAACGAATCACAATGTTTTGCTTGGCTTGTTCCCCGTATTTATTATACATGCCCATTAAACGGTTATGGTCATCTGATTCCAGAGCGTACTATTCAATTCCTGAATGGCCTTCATCTGTGCATTCAACTGATTGAGTTGTTCAAAAGTGCGATCGAATTTTTCTTCCAAGACTTGCACTACAGCCTTGAGCTCTTGTCGCAGTTTTTGTACCTCTTGCAGAGCAGGATTAACGCTAAGCTTTTGTGGTTGCTCCATGCTTGCCGAAGCGATAATATCCTGCATAGGCAGCTCTTCTGTGCTCTTATCGGTGTTCTCTACATCTGACAGACGATACATGCAGGCTATGCCATTGACGTATTCACCGGGAAAGTTTGGATCAAAATCATCTACCGTATAGCTAATGCCATTTGGTCTAATAAGCACATCCATTACCAAGTTGAGATTATAGCAATTCCAGTCATTGGCGTGTATGAAAAAGTGTGTCAATTGTGAGAGCTGCTCAAAGGCACTGGGTTGGATTTCAGTCAATTTATTAGCGGATATATTGAGTTTACGCAATTGAGGCATGCCCTGTAGCGCCTCTAGAGGCAGCTGCTTGAGGCTTGTATGACTTATGTCCAGTTGTTTGAGAGCAGGTGTTTGCCAGCCAGCGGGTAGTTCGTTTAAAGCCGGATTGTCTGCCAAATCCAAGTGCTGCAAATGCGGCACACGTGATAGTGTGGCCAGCTGCATTAATGAGTTGTTGCGCAGCACCAGATGCTGCAATGACTCGGATTCGGAGAAATATAGCTCCGTAAGACGATTATCTTTAAGATCGACATTCTTAACCGAACCATATATGTTGACGCGGCTTAACGAACAATTACGCGCCCATAGCTCGCGTGTATTGAGTTTAAGCACTAAGACTTCCAGCTGCTGATTGTGCGATACATCGACAGCAAGCATTTCACGAGTCACGCGCTCTGCCGATTGTGCTTGCAGTTCCGTGCGAAAGGCGTACTCGTTTAGCTCACGCAAGCGATTCGTATGTAATGTCACGGTCAAGAGCGCTGGATTGTTCGCAATTATATCATTGGGTATGGTGACCAAACGATTCTCGGCAAGCGTCAAATGACGCAGTGAGGGCAAATCATCAAATAAGCCTGGTGGTAACGTTCTAAGGCGATTTTCGCTTAAATCCAAATGTTGCAGCTTGCGCAAACCCTTGAAGCTTTGTGCATCCAGTATGCGCAATTTATTTCGGCTTAGGAACAAAAACTGCAGCTCACTGGCATAGTTAAAGGTATTCTCGTCCAGTGTCTTAATCTTATTATCCGATAATAGCAGTATGACCAGCTTATTGGCCATAAGAAAACATTCCCAGCTTACATGCTGCACACTGCAGTTGCGCATGTCCAGCTCGCTCAGCTCCAGTCCGTAAAACAGATGCAGTGGAAAATGCGCAAAGGTGGAGTTTTCAAAGATTAGCGTATCACCGCGTTGTTCAGCACCCAAGTCATAGGTGGCACCATCTGGCGCTATGCGTACCTCTGTTTGCAAATCGAAAAATGCTACCCTATCCGTTTCAGGATAATTAAAACCTCCACAGCGTGTTTCTCTCACTACACAATGATCGCTTAGATTATAGATGTGCGCCAATTTCGTGACAGAATCATCGGCATGCACATAGTCCTCGTCCGCTTGTGTTTGCACAAAAGTGACAAAGAGTGTGCCCAGGAGCAGTAGTGAGGATTTTATCAACTCGGCGTACATGGTGTATGCGTGTTAGACTGCGACAACGTTTGCTCTGAGACTAAACAGAGCACTTGCTGCTGCGATAAGCCTTCGTTGTTCTGAATACTGCTCTATATTATTATTATTAAGCCTATACTCTGCATTTAATTAGTAGTATTATAATTTTGTCAAATAATTTGTTACACACTCTGAGCTTAGAAGCTTTTGTTAAATTTGATTTGTATTTGGTTATCTAAGTTTAAAAAGAGCATATCGTTGCTACAGTCAACCTCTCTTAATTTGATTATGAGTAATTTATGTAAAAATTCTTGAAAATGTTCGATTGTGATCGTTTTAAGAGCCATGAGGAAAAGTCTTCTGGTTGGGCCAGCTATATGGTTGGGTTCAAAGGGAAAATTAAATGACCAGTAGTAAAAAAAATCTTTTATTTGGGCCGGATGTCGGTTTCTATTCCACGGCGATTTTTCGAAAAAACTTCTGAAAGGTTTTAAAGATTATATTATATATTGACGAAGCGGAATTAAAGTTTGGTTTCTTGGCACAAGAACAAAAAATGTTCAATGTATCTTTGAGAAATGATATAAGAAACGCTATTACGATAACCTTATTTTCTAATTAAAGAATCGGAATTAAAATTTTGAACATGTTTCACTGATTTATATGGAAATTTTTAACATTGAATGCATATAACAAAGAAGAAGAAGAACCTTAATGCTGCATCAAATCTTTTTCTATAAAAAAAGTTGATTTCTTCAATGAATTTCTTCAATAGAAAATAATCAAAAATGTATAAAAAAATAAACAACAAATTTATGTAAAAAGCTACATAATTGTTATTAGGCACTTAGAGTATTTAAAATTCGGGCTTACAAAGTCAACTTTCCATCAATTTTTATGTGTTGTATAATTTTTTTTTGCCTTACATTATAAGTATAGTCTATATATAATCGTTTGTTCTATTCATGGTATTTTGATTTTGCACAAATAGGAAAAACATTGCTATATATAAGCATTTATATATTATACATGCTCGTGTTTTTGTCATTATTTTGACATGTGTGTACTAATAATAATTCCATTGTTGTTGTTTCTCTATAGAAATCAAACTAAAGCCGCTCTAGCTAATTGAAGTCGTGCACATCCGCAGTGGGTTTGCTTGTTGGGTTACCTATATCAGTTTTTTTTTGTTTTTCATATAATACCATTTCTCTCGTTGTATTATAATTTTTAAACTTTTATATTATAAAAGTAAAAAAAAAAATTTGTTTGTAAACAGTCATCGTTTTGATTTGCCCTATCGAAATATACGACCTTCGATGTTATCCCAAGTAATGCATTAAGCAAAGTCAACCTTATCATAATCTAACCTATATTATGTAGGCTTGCCACTTTACCTTTAATTTTAAGATAGACTGTGTACACCTTAAAGTATGGGTTTTTACTGATAACGAACACTTGACTAGACTGCTAGACGCAAGATCGTTGAAGTGGAAACCGAGTGTAATTGTATTGTATTAACTATATAAAAAATTTGAGTTTAATCATTACTGACTTGCTAACCAGTCTGTGCAACTCAAAACAAAATCAATCGAAATCTTTTTGCGTCCTATATAGTAATAGTACTGGTGGACCCGGCAGACGAGGTGCTGCCCGAACGTTGACTAGCCTGCGGGTACGACTGTATGAAAATCTTCACGAATTATTGATTGTGAATGCTCAAAGTAATACACAACATGAGCAAACCAACGTCCACTATCCGAATCGAGGGCGATATGGAGCAATTTAGAAAATTTAATATTGTAACTTACCTCAAATATTTCACTTGGGGAAATATTTTTGAAGTATTTTAAGAAATTTTTCGTTTTTCCTTTTAGTCAGCGATACGGAGAAATTGAGAAACTTTGATATTCTTTAAAAACTTGCCTCAAGCATTTATTTAGGGCAAAGTTTTGAATTGTCTTTTCGGGTTTTCTTGATCGCGAATTCTCGAAACAATTTATTTTAGTCAAAAAATAAAGAGAGAAATAATGTTCACAATACGAATTTAGGGCGAATCGAAGAAATTCAAAAACTTTGAGATAAAATTCTGACTTGGCTCAAAATTTTTAAATAATTAAGATAAAATTTATGAAATTCTTAAAGAATACAATCGTAATTTTTTACGACTCTCCCGCTTTTCCTGCAAAATTTTTGGAGTTTTTTTAAATCTTAAATAAAATTTATCACTAAATCAAGAATCACAGTTTTGTGGCGATAATGAGAAATTTTCGGAATGCCTGCAGACAAACGCTGAGATCGCATACCCACACCTCAGGAGGAGCATAAGTGAATCCGAAAAGAGGTAAACAAGGGTTTGGGAGAAGAAGAATGAGAAATTTTCAAACTTTGATATAAAATTATTCTTTGCTTCAAATTTGCTGTAGCTCAAAATTTTTGAAATTCTAAAAATACGTAATTTTGGCGTTTCACGTTTTTCACACTACACACTGGTTGAAGTTTCGAAAAATTCTCGGTATTCCGAAATTTCTTCCATTGCAAATTTTTTTGAAGTACTGAAGTTTAATATTGATTTTTATCGATTTTCACATTTTTCCAACAGAGTTTGATGGCCGAGAAAAATATAACAAAAACGCACGCACCGTTTTCGTGTTATGGACTGACGAAAAAATGAAACAAGTTTATTTTATATATTCGGACTCTAATCTGATCTAATTAAATTTTCTTCGAAGCTTGCTGCTAGCTGACGAAAAACAAATAAAATCAATAATGCTAAGTGTGACCAGAGTACAAAACCTTTTTATCTCTTTAAAATTTCCTCTTGAAAAAAAAATAAATATCGTAGTTGCTTCAAAGGCACGATCAATAATATCGATTGGTTTTTATTATCTATTTAAAATTAATTAATTAAAATAAAAATTCAGAGAGTGAATTAAATATTCATTTATAATATCATTTAGAAGAAATTTAGGGCTCCTTATCCAAAATTCCATTATCTATGCTTATTAATTAGCTTTAGACAGAGCTACACGTGCTACTTATTTTTAATTAATGATAATAAACTTAGGCAGCGGGTGATCTGAGAGCACAGACACTTGCCAAAGTATCCGAGTTTCTTCATATTTTTGTTTCCCAGTGATGTCTCTTTTAGTTAGTCAGAAAACACACTGTGAAATAAGTTTGGAATTATTCCAAATTTTTCCCTGAAAATACTCTCATGAAAGTACTACCTACATATACTATAATTTCTACTCAAGCATTGCGTAGTTCAGCTTTCTTTTTAAAAATTTAAAAAAAAAAAACTCTTACTTGACAGCTCATTTCAAATATCAGAGACTTTGTCCAATTTTTGGAACACATTGCAGAATATTTATTAATATTTCATACCTCGTTTCGGTAGTTTGGCTATTTTGTTTACACCTGTAGTATATACACAATCTTTTTTCCTTAATTTTTGGCATATATTCAAATTTTTAAGCGCAGAAATTGGCTCATGAAAATTCTATTATTGCTAAATGTCATTTTTCAGATGATATATGTACATATGTAAGAAAAAAGAGGTGTGACTTCTTTAATGAGCAGAACGTGTATTTCAAAACGCGCAAGCAAAAATTAAGTAAAAAAAAAACTGCACATTAATTAAGCTTATAATTTTAATGTTAAAACTTTTGAAATGCGAAATTTAGCATGCCAAATCAATGGCCATATTTTATACATAATACATAAACGAATCAAATATGAAATTATATTATTGTTGAAAACAAGTTAGACCAGCTTTTTCAGCGCTTCCCGAGGGGCAATTAATTTTTTTTACAGCTTATAAAAAATTATAACAAATAATAAACAAACAAAAGTAAAGCAAAGTAAAAACCAAATAATTTAAATGCAAACAAATTCATTTGCTAAGCGATTTTAATTAACTGGTTTTTGTGTGCGATAAAACCCAAAAAAAAAAGTGTTGCTGCCTTGCTGATAAGAAAAATGGTTTCGAACTTTAAGCCAAACAAACAACCAAACTAATTCTAATTTACATAATTTAAATGCAAAAATGTATAAATCATTATTATCAATCGATTTGGGCCCAATTAGAGTGCAATATATGGGTATATACCAAATGGATCAAAATACAAGAAGCTGAGCGAGTTTAAATTTGATTTTGAAGATATTTACTTGTTCGTTAGAGTTAGTGCTAATTTGTTCATTAACAATTGTTGGTATTTTTGCAAAATTTCGAGTTATCGATGAATGCGCAGTCAGGTTAGATTTTTTGTTTATCATTTTATATCTGATAAAAAGTAATAGCGTTTCAAATAATTAAAAGAATTTGTACCTCGTGAAACCTTTTTGAAAAATTTCACTTCGAGCTATCCATAAATGTTATACATTTTTGTAAAGCTCTTCAGATAGACGTTGTCGTGTTAAGTGTTTGCATTTACCTGAGGGCTTTGGACTAAGAGGGCTCTAACTTCAGAATGGCCAGTTGTATAAAGTATTGAGCTTTTTTCTTGATTATTCTGCGCTTCGCAGGTAATTTTTAAAAAAGAATTTTTTTATTGTTGTAGCGTTTACTATACATTTTTCTTAAACGGTTCATGTATTTAAAATTTAACCCTTAAGGCCCATACGCAGCATGCAAAATTTACGAATGTAATGGAAAAACATAGTGTGATTATTATACCCTGTACCTATAGGTACAAAGGGTATACTAGATTTGTGCAATGTATGTAACGGACAGAAGGAGGCGTGGCAGACCCCAAGTCCTTTATACCAAAATGCTTATCATAACCTCGGGTAGCGATTGAGCCATGTCCGTCTGTCCGTCTGTCCGTCCGTATGAACGCCTAGATCTCGGAGACTATAAGAGCTAGAGACACGGAACTTTTCCTGCTTGTGCGCATATTTCCTAAGCAGATGAAGTTTGTTGAATCATGTCAATATCTTTCCCCGTTCCCCGCTGTAGATTTTCGCGGTTTTTAGCCACACCGTTTAATATTTTCATTTGAAATTTAACAGAGCGATGCGTTGTGGATACATGCATCTATGTGTAAAAAATGAACAAAATCGGACAAATACAACAGAAGTTATAGCCAAAAATGTGCAAATTTCATCTCCCCTTGCCAATAAACTGCGTCAATATTTGACTCTACGCAATTATGGCTACAAGTGACCTAGAATCACAATTTTTGGTAAGCTCATTCATGTGGCTCTAATGAACAAATCCACATCCAAATTTTATCGATGCGGTCCCCCCACCCCCGCAATCGATTTACCGTGTTTTCTCCCACACCCCTCAACATATCAACTTGAAACTTACCCAATATAATTAAAATAGCTTTTTTGACGTAACTTTCGATTTTCATCAAAATCGGTACAAATTTACGGAACTTATAGGTATAAATATCGTTTTGCACCAAAAAAAAATAAATTCCAATTGGAAATTTCTTAGATGGAATATGCAGGAAAAATTTTTTTGACACAAAAGGTACAGGGTATTCCACTGTCGGGCACCGCCTCGACTGTACCACATTTTTTTTTTATATGAAGTTGCGTATGGGCCTTTATCCAAAAACAAAATACAAAAAAGAAAAAATGAAGTCGCAAGTTTTGTAAACTAATTACAAAAATAATGGAAGTTGTGAAAAAAGTTTTTTGTTATAAAACCTATCGAATAAGTTAGAATTTTGTAGCATTTCATATTAAGCCAAAACGCCTTTTTTTATAAGAGATATGTTTCTCATATGATCTTTATTTAAAGTTACTTCATTTTTAAAGCTAAGTAAATACTTTCTTTTACTTTATAAATATACATTGATAACTTCAAAAATAGTCAAAATTCAAAATATCGCACTGAATAAAAACTTTCTATTAGCCTTATGACTTAATATATTGATAACTTCATAAATAGACGATATTTTTTTTAAAAAAATAGCACTAAATACAAATTTTCTATAAAAATTGCAAAACATTTCATAAAAAGTCAAAAAGAATATGCAAAAGAAATTTATTTTAAAATATTTTAAATAATTTGCGAGATATTTTTTTCTTATAATCTTGACTTCAAGTTTATTATGCGAGTATTACGTAATTAAAAAGGTAATCAAATGCATTTAGAAAATCTAACAAATTTTCATTTCAAAGTTATCCTCGTATGATCGTTACTGAAAATCTATCTTTATAATCATTAAACTATGCGCGATGTAAGTACATAAAAAAGGCTATCCAACTATTAATTAATCTATATCTCAATAAATAATCGTCATAATCATAATGTTTGAAAAAAATTTGTTCTCTTTTTCGACGTAAAATCCAAGAAATTTTTGCTTCAAAAAAACTCCTATTCGTTTACGAGGTATTTTTCTCATATTATCTTTTCTTAAAGTTTAACCCTCTACAAGGATATAATAATTTAATTATGAGAGACGTAATTATATAAAAAGTCCTTGCAATTATGCTTAATTCGATAACTCAATGAATTATCGAATGTTTGTAAAGAAATTTTTCTTAATAAATATTGGCTGTTATCTGTATTCCAGCTATACATGATACGACTGGTTGTACAACTCGAATGTTTATCGAGCCGGTTGTACAATCGATTGCATACTGTGTGGGGTTGTTGTATGATGTTTTGCATTGCATCAAAAATCAAAATGTTTTTCGATACGCAATCAAATTGTACAAGCAGTGGTGGTATCTAGTATTCGTTTACGTGATAGTTTTTCTTCCAAAGTGGACAATCATTTAGTTACCTAAGTAAGTAATCGGATGTATAAAAATACGTACCTTTAATATTGCATTAGTTGCCGTAAGAAAATCGAAGTAATAGAGTACAAAAGTGCCCCGCTTCATGTATTTTGACCCTCATATAAAGGCTTGTATTTAAATAGCCTTCATTTTCCATTTCAGTTTTCACTAGATAAATAACTTGGTATAAGAACGATGATCATTGTTGTTGATTGTTGTTGTTTTTTTTTTTTGTTTTTTTTTTTTGTTTTTTTTTTGTTGTGCTCGCTGTTCAATTGAAACGGCATGACTTCGTTTAGCGATAAATTTTTGTCGTTTTTCAATTTAATTTACCGCAATTACTTTGCATACAAGAAAAATAAAAAAATGTGGTACAGTCGAGGCGGTGCCCGACAGTGGAATACCCTGTACCTTTTGTGTCAAAAAAATTTTTCCTGCATATTCCATCTAAGAACTTCCCAATTGGAATTTATTTTTTTTTTTGGTGAAAATCGATATTTATACCTATAAGTTCCCTAAATTGTTACCGATTTTGATGAAACTCGAATGTTACAACAAAGAACTTATTTAAAGTATACGGGGTAAGTTTCAAGTTGGTATGATGAGGTGTGTGGATGAAAACACGGTAAATGGATTGCGGGGGGTGGGGGGACCGCATCGATAAAATTTGGATTTGGATTTGTTCATTAGAGCCACATGAATGAGCTTACCAAAAATTGTGATACTAGGTCACTTGTAGCTATAATTGCGTAGAGTCACATATTGACGCAGTTTATTGGCAAGGGGAGGTGAAATTTGCACATTTTTGACTATAACTTCTGTTGTATTTGTCCGATTTTGTTCATTTTTTACACATAGATGCATGTAACTACAACGCATTGCTCTGTTAAATTTCAGATGAAAATACTAAACGGTGTGGCTAAAAACCGCGAAACTCTACTGCGGGGGAACGGGGGAAGATATTGACATGATTCAACAAACTTCATCTTCTTAGGAAATATGCGCACCAGCTGGTAAAGTTTCGTGTCTCTAGCTCTTATAGTCTCCAAGATCTAGGCATTCATACGGACGGACGGACGGACGGACGGACGGACGGACATGGCTCAATCGCTACCCGAGGTTATGATAAGCATTTTGGTATAAAGGACTTGGGGTTTGCCACGCCTCCTTCTGTCCGTTACATACATTGCACAAATCTAGTATACCCTTTGTACCTATAGGTACAGGGTATAAACACAAACGAAAATAAAAATAAAAATACAAAAATTAAACTACAAATAGACAGACAAGTCAGCCGGTCGTTATGGTGCTTTGTCTCCCTTTATAAGTAGCTTTCTTGCTCTCTGATATGCCTCGCCCATGGGCTTAAGAGCTTGGGCTGTTCCAGTAGGCTTTTTGTTATGTGATTGCTTTTGATGTGCTCCTCATAGAGTATATTAATTTTTGTATGACACTGGCAATACAGAGATATAAACATCCTTGAATCCATTAGAGAACGCGTTTTTATAAAACTAATATTATGGACTGATGAAAATCTGGAAAAAATTTACCTAAAATAGCATTTCGCAATTTGTGTAGATTAATTTCTAACTTTTTAAGAACTTTTCTCCATTTGCCAAAATGGTTTATATGTATATTTTGTTGATAAAAAACCGCTTCATTTTGGCAAATGGAGAAAAGTTTTTAAAATGTTAGAAATTAATCTGCTTACTTTGTCGGGCAAAAATACACGAGCAAACAAACCTAAAAATGGTGCAGAAATGCAGAATTGCGTTTATTCAGAAGCCATTGGACCTAATCTCTTTTGCAATAGCACAATGAGTTTTACCTATAAATGCAGTTATCGATTAATCGATAAATTAACGCAATTCTTAAATAATCATTTAGATCGAACTGTCTCGTTTCAACAGCAGGAGTTTCGTTTGTCTTATGGGGGTTTTTAGCTTTGTAGAGTATTCAGGACTTAATAACCTTAAAGTTTACTTTCCTTATCTTTGTAGAGTATTCAGGAGTTAATAACCTTAAAGTTTACATTCCTTTGTTATTGTTGTTAAAATTGCCTGCCTGCCTGCGTTTAATTTAAATCAAATTTTCTTGAATAGTTTTGCTATGTAAACAAATGCGGCACGTATACGCCACATAGTACAATAAATATGGCAATCAGTGGAATCAAGCATATATACACAAACATTTTTGTTAGGTATATAGTATACATAAAAAAAGTGGTTTGTTATTTCTTTTTTTCTTGTGTAGGTGACGCTATAAAATTTATTTGATTAGTCTGGCGCTTGGCTTTTTGTATGCTAATTTGTTTTAAGATTTATTTTAAAGGCTGTTGCAGTCTTTTTTATGCTTTTAAATATAATAATGAACATTAGATGATATAATAATATGTAGCGCGTCTTCTAAATGAGAACTAAAGCTATTGTGTGTTTTAATGAATGGTTTATTCATTAAGCAATGTGTAGTCAATTAATATGAATAAATGTATATACTAATATATATACTATATAAACTCACCTTCTGCAATATCTATAGTTTGGCCTTTATAATAAGCCAGCTGAAGTAGGCTGCACTTAGTCATAGTATGGATTTTAAAAGCTTATATCCAGCCAAAGTTATACAATTGATATAAAAGTGACTATATAAGAGTTGGTAAAAACAAATATATGTATATATAACATACATGCTATGTGCAGTCGAATGCCAAACAAAAGTTCGAAACGTGCTTATCTCAAAACCCTGCCGAAATTATCGTACAAAACTCAACGTCAACGCATATTCAAGCACAATAATAAAAATTTTTATTGGCATTTGTTTTCCAAAAAAAAAAAAAAAAAAATAAATAAATAAAACATACGTAGAACCGAACTGAATAAAATACTCAGACATATGCATTCGGAGCCCATTCAAGTTTCGTCATGACTTTATTAGGCCATATAGAGAACAACAACAACACCAACAAAAATAGAAGAGCAAAAAAATTAAAAAAAAAAACAAGAAGAGAAGACCAGTTTTTTTTTTTTTTTTGTTTTTTAAATCAAAAAAAGACGAGCTTTAAAAGACTGCCCAACCTTATGACATATTTCAGTTGCGGAAATTCAAAACAAGCGTTAAGATGTTCGCGTTTCATACCAAACTATTAGTGCTGGTTGGTCTAAGCTTGGCCAGCGCCAATGCAGCGCCACCAGAGCGTGTTCCATTACCGGACTTATCCAATAAGTGCACTAGTCAAAATCTGTGTGGACAGCTCTATTATGCCAATCCCGCCGAAGTGCTTTATTTCTCGAAAGATTCTACCAAAAATCTGGCGCACGCCAAAGAACTTATATTCTATAGCTGCAACATAGCCAATGTGCCAGTGAATATATTCCACACTCTACCACAATTGGAGGAGTTCATTATGGTGCTCTGTGAGGTGCAGCATGTACCAGCCGAAAGTTTTGAAGGTGCTAACAAACTACGTAGCCTGGATTTATCCAACAATCGCATTAGCAGTCTGGAGTCTCATAACTTTGCCTTAGCACGACAACTAGAAGAATTGGATTTGCGTTACAATCATCTAGAAGAATTGCCAGCCCAAGTCTTTGCTGGCTTAAGGCAGCTTAAGAAACTGGTTATCTCTAACAATAATCTCAAGACACTGAGTGCGCATATCTTCGCTGATTTGCTGCAGTTGCAAGATG
Organism: Chymomyza fuscimana; assembly: GCA_949987675.1. NCBI lineage: Eukaryota > Metazoa > Arthropoda > Insecta > Diptera > Drosophilidae > Chymomyza > Chymomyza fuscimana. The sequence goes on along the minus strand of OX465088.1, from coordinate 127,763,630 downwards.
TGGATGTGGGTTTTAATCGCTTGCGCAAGCTACCCGCTGGCTTATTTGGTGCTAAACATCATCTAAAAGAGTTTGCTGCGCCCAACAATGAATTGCTGGATATTTCACCCAATGCTTTTGAGCAACTGCAGCGTCTTGTCATCAGTGAAAATCGTGATCTACAAAATTTAAAATTAACAGGCAATATAAGCGAGCTGCAGGCGGAGAAATGTGGTCTGGTAACAATACAGCTGGAAGGTCCCATAATCACTGTCAATCTGCGACACAATAGAGGACTGAAGAACGTCAAACTGGCGCATCCTCAAATGCTGGAAAATCTATATCTCGGTCATACCAAGCCGCAAAGTTTTAGTTTCTTAAGCGGCGCCAGTGAACTGCAAGATTTGGATCTATCCGGCATAGACTACTTGCCAGCTTTGCCGGAACCCTGGCCAGCCATCAAACTGGTGCGCTTAAGCGTTTCCCATAGAATGGAAAAAACCGATTGGTTTTTGAATGTAATGAAGCAAATGCCAAATTTACAAATTTTGGATATAGCTGATGAGACCCTAATGGAGGTGTTTATTAACGACATGGAAAGCTTGACGCAAGTGGAAAACTTCTTTTCACAAGATCAAGTTGAGTTGGTATCCGATGAGCTGGCAGATCCCAGCAGTGTTATGGTGTTTTATGATTAAGTATGGCTAAGGTAACAATGTTATTCACGTAGTGGAGACGAACTGTAATATATTTCTTTGGAAATTCTTAACCTTTGATATTTGATATTTCCTAGACGTTTTGAGGACAATGGCTTTTTGTTGACGCTTAAATTACTTGCAATGAAAAACAATTATATGAAAAAAAATTCAAACTTTTGTTTCTTTTACACTAAGAAAAAAAAATTTATTTGGGAGCAAAGAAGTATGAGAATTTATTTCGTGCATTGGAAAATGTGGAAATGGGGGCTGTAAACCTTTTCAAAGCTCTCCAGCCTAATGTGCGGATATAGGTACCATTGTTGGCAATTCAAAAAACCAAGCAATGGATGTTGCTTAATTTTTTCGTAACGTATTTTTTTCGTTTTTAAAATAATTTTAAATATAAAACCATTATTGAAAAGATTACAATAGTTTTCTGTAGAACTCAAAAGTCATGCTAAAAGTATTACTTAAAATGCCTAGATGGATGGAAATTATGGCTTGAGCTCTTTTAATTTTTTAAATGAAGTTAGATGGACAATTGGCATAAATGGTCTTGCAGTAAAATTCATAAGTAAGCCCTGGTTCGAACCAAATTCTTAGTTCGGCGAGGAAAGAAAACCTTAACTCAAGTACCCACATATAGAACTCAGAAGTTGTTGATACCATTTTTGAACAGAGCTCGCAAAAAACGCTCAACACTTTCAGAGTGTCCGAAAAAAACTGCTCTCTTACGATCACTTTGAGAGAAGCTATTGACAAAACACTTTCAATTGTGTTTTTGCTCAAAAGTGTTCGGCTCAGACCAAGACCAATTTTTTCGCTTCCTTTTTGGTTGTGTTTTTCGCGGACACTTTTGCTTGAGACTTTTAGCAAAAGTGTCTTTTGTGTATGTATGCACAGGCGACTCACACAAGCACGCATACATACACAAAAGACACTTTTCGCGGACACTTTTTGAAAAACGGTTTTTTGCTGAGGGTTTTTTAGTGAGCGATCGCTCAAAGTATCTCAACATAAGTGAGAGCGACATATTTGTTTTGCTCAACCGAAAACACTGACCAGAACCGAAAAGCGAAACGCGAAAAGTGTTCGGCTCAGTGAGAGACCGTTTTTGTTTTATTTTTTCTGTTTTGCTCGTGACAGTTTTTGCGAGCTCTGTTTTTGAATGAGACGTGACGACTCATAAAGCTGCAATTGTGTCCTAAAATTATTTTTAAATTTAAACTAAATTAAATTGAAATTTTTCTCAGTGTATTTATATTATGCGTTGGTCACTGGTTTGGGTGCATCTTTTATATCATTCATTAAAAATTATGCGCCCCAAAGTTACTGCACTTCATTGAATAAATAACGACAGCAGTCGTGGCAATTATTACACATGTTCATCAAGTTCATTTACGAGTTAACCGGTTCAATTGAACGAAGATTTGGTAATAGATGCCTAAATGCGTCAGGAACGAACCAGAACTGTGAGTACTTTAGTCCAGAATGCCCTTAAAACTGAAACTTCATAACAATCTTTCTACAGGACAGAAAAGCTATTAGAAAATTTTAAACTCCCAATATAATTTAATTGCTTTGCTATCTTTGAAAAATAATATATCCGAGAACTACACTTTTCGTTTGTTAATTAAGCTCCATATCCAATTCAGCAACGTTCACTAAGTAGGTTTTGATAGAAATTTTTTCTTACAGAAATTTCATTCATTTTTATATTATACAAATTTATTATAATTAATTATATCGCACAGAGAGAATTTTACTTTACATTTTCCGCTGCTCTCTTTCGGCAATATTTATCTTGTAAAAGAGTAGAGAATTTAGGACTACTGCTACTACTACTGTGTCTACGACCTCATGCAAACCAAGAAAACTGCTTGGTTATTCCATTTTGAATAGTAAAAAAAAACTCCAAAAATATAAATAAATCATATTAGTTGAAGGTTAAGTTACGATATTGTGCATCAGGGATTCCAAGGTGTGTTGGTTTTGTAAAATATAACAGGATTTTTTGAACCACATACTTACTGACTCTGAAGCTCTAAGTGGCTGAGGGACGTTCCTCTTCCGAAGAATCCCGATAGTGGACGTGAAACGTTCCGAAATAATATAGATCAAAATAATTTCGAAAATTTGAGTACCTTTAGAACTTTAAATTTAAAAGGAGGCAAAATAGAGCTTCAGGGTTGCAGTATAGCTTTCCAAGAACGAGAAATCTTAATGAAGACTTATATGCTAAATTCTTAATATCATTATATAGATAACGATTTTATATATTACTAAATAATTTGTAACTAGCGTTATAATTAATACTATAATAATTTGGAAGCCTGTTATAGGACCACAACTAACTATAGCTGCTATACGAGGGCAGTTTCACAGGTTCTGACTATTTGAATGCAAAATATTTTTTATTCGACAAAAAAGTTGTATTTTTCAACTTAGTTAACTTTTTGCTCAATTAATAATTTTTCTCAAGAACGTCAAAATAGGCTTTTTGTCAATGATGACCTATTTATTGAACCCACAGTTCCTACAGATCAGTCATTTCTTTAGATTGCAAAAAAGAAAATAGTTTCTAGGGTCCAGATCTCGAGAATATAGTGGATGGGAGAGGAATTCAGGTAAACCAATTCATGAATGTTGTAGCAATCGCGACATCCATTAATCTAATCCATAATTTCAAATATTTATATAATATACTAGTACAGATCAGTTGAGATGTCTACAGCCTCTGCCATCCACAATCTATTATTCTGCGATCGTTCAATATCATTCCATGGATTTCTGGCGAGAAGACTTGTGGTGGTACGATCACAACGGAATTCAGTATAACACCTCATATCATATCATATTTATCAAGCTTTTCACTAGATTTGGTAATGGTGCTTAAAAGCAGGCGAAAATCACTTTTTGCCTTCTCCTTAATTTTCTCGAAGCTGTCTGCTTTCAATGTCTGTCAAACAAACTAAATGAACCAGCTTGCTTAAAAGATGGTACCTGTACCTGTACCTGGGAGGCGTAGTGTTGCAGTCAATATTACCACGCGGCTAAACCAGTAACTCACGTACTTATCAAACTGCCCTCAACATAAACGACATCTGCAAAATCCCTTTCGCTTTTTCCAAACAATTTTATTAAATAGCTCATTCCGTTTAGGTTTTTTGGTAATAGTTTACCTCTGATTTGTAATATAAGCCTTAGAAAGCACAAATGTCTACAAATATATTGAGTTTTGAGCTCGAACTATAAAAGTTTCATATCGACTATGGCCCATCTTTAAATAAATTCCCTAACTCTAACAAAAGAGAGATTTGCATACTAATATGCTCATTAAGAATTGCAATTCAAGTTATGGTTCATTTGACTTTCGGTTCTTATTGTCTAAGCCACTGCTAAAAGAACTTGAACCGAACTATTCCGACATAAGCTTCTTTACTGATTGCTCTTTAGAACTTTTCCATTGAATGAGAAAGAGAATGAGAGTGTTAATATTTATGGAACAGGAATAGCTCAGAACTGGTTCACGTCTATAACTTTTCCAACATATGAGCTGTATTTATAGAACTAGTATAACTTGAAAATCGTGAAAGTTTGCCATAAAAACATTTAAGTATTAATGTTATTATTATTGGTTTAAAAATTTATTCACGTCAGGTGCTACAAGAGACTAGTACTACAAGAAATGCAAAAACATTTATGAAACAGGTAACTACAGATGTGTACATAGGTGTATTTTTATTTATTTTTGGTGCTATTGATAACCTAGTAACGTGTGGGAGTATCCAACTTGGCATTGGTTAGATCAACGCCTGGAAATGGGGGTAACTGAGATGTTGGTATTACGGGTGCCGTAGGCTTTGATGGCACCTCGCTCACTTTGTTAGTTTGCTTGATAATTTTGGGTGGCATGGTGACATCCAAGCTATCCGATTGTTGATAGAACAAATAGCCCGCTGACATGAGTCCAATTAATGATAAAGTAATCAAAGTCCAGCGTAAACCCGAGTTGATTTTTAAACCGCTAAGAAAAATAATAGTTTATTAGCTAAAAAAATAAAAGTTTTATATTTAATACTTACAGAAATAGCGTGTATTTGACCATATTTGTATAGGTCTTGTTCAAGTGTACACCTTCTTCTACCCAGAATATGGGTAAAATGAGTTTGGGCAACTTGCCTAAAGGTGCAATGTCCGGCACGGGCTCCATATCCAGATTAAATTGCAAACGTTTGGCAGCTTGAAAAGGCGTGCCAGACATCTGTGCGTAAATTGAGTTACATAGTGTTTCGAGAAAGTTTTATAAATAACAATATTACCAGCTCGAAGTCTATGTAAACGGCATGATCTTTTTCATTGGGATTCAAGCCATCAACAGCCTGCAATAGTTTGGGATCAGCATTATAAAAATGCGGCAAAGAAGCAATTAATGGACCGCCCACACAAGGTTGCAAATTCATAGTGCCTGCCGGCGGACATGTCTCCAAATCATCCGGATCGTCACAAAAACAATGCAAATGTTCATGCTGGCGCACATCACCCAAATCTAGTGTAAGCCTAACAGATGGCATGCCATGATAAGATGATTTACGTTGATATGTTGCGCCCAGTGAACGGCAGATGTCCGCTGTAAAGGCCCAGAGACCCTCTTCACGTTTTAAGGCCGGTGGAAATACTGTAGAATCTGTGCCTATAAATTGATTGCAGGCATCACCGGGCCAAGTATCCAATTCGGGCTCATCGGCAAAGCGTATAACTTTGCCCAATTTTTTGTTGTTTTTGACACCACGGCAAACCGTAAAACGACCAGCATCCGAGTGATTTGCCTAAATTAGAAACGTATGTTAAGGTTTATTTGCAGCAAAATGCGCCATCCAAGACTTACCTGTCCCAAAAAGGAGAACAAAAAATGCGTCTGATTTACTTGTTTGGCCTGCTTTACCTCGCCCGTATAGAAGACAGTGCATAACGCTTTGGCTGCAAATTCCTCGCTCGAACAATCCACATTGAAGCCACGAAAGAATAGATCCATAAATTTTCCGCTCATAAATGCTTTATCATTGGGAAATATCAGGGAAATGGCTTTAACTATGAGCTCCATCATTGCGGCACGTTCACGTTGTACGGTTATACCGATGGGCTGTCAAGGGATTAGATTTGAGAGCTTTAAAATAATAAATCGTCACTAATTGCACTTCATTTGCAATTCATAAAGACGGCCCCGAAATCACGTTACTATACTTGAATCGAGGAATTTCTCAAACTTTAAGTAGTAAACGCTGTGAAAATTGTTTTCTAATTTAATATTAATATTTCCTTTTATGCACTTTGATAAATTAATTTTGCAGTTGTAAGCTTAATGTTTTGAATAATTTATATAATGGGAGGTTTTCTAGCTGTTTTAAATAAACGTATTGTGATATAAAGCTTTGCACAACAATTTATTATTTTTTTTACTTATATTCTTGGATATATTTTAGAAGTAAGGTTGTTTGTTTGCAATATCATTTAGTACTACTGTGAAAAAAAAGTGCGCAGAAAACTGGTTCACTTTTTGTATGGTAGCTATATGAAATAGTGAAGCAATTTTAATCAAACTTTACACCAATTTTCAGTCTAAAACAAAATACAACTGACATAAATTTGGTCACGATATTTTAAAAAAAAAAAATTTTTCATACGTTTAAATGTTTTTATGTGTTTTATTTTAGTCTACACATTTCTGTGAAGTTTGATCACAACTAACATAGAAAAACTGACATTAATATTTTTTAACCGAAAATTTAAAATTAAAATACAAAATTTTGACCAACGGAATCTTTAGGAAATTTAAAATGATGGGAAAAACTGCCTAGAGATTTTTTCAGTACCATTTCCCAAGTTTGTATTGAAAAGTAATACGGATCACTTAAAAAAAGATGAATTGAAAAAGGTTTTTTTCTTCGAAAATTTTTTTTTTTTTTTTTTTGAAATGCGAATTTATTGGAACTATAATATTGAAATGCCTAAATTTACGATAGTCCTAAGACAAAGTTTTTAAATCAAATCTGTTTAAAAGCTTTTACGCTTTTAAGTTTAGTAAGTTTGAAAATTTATATTTAAGCCCAAAAATGTTAGCGAAAACCAAAGTTTTGTTTAAATTTCCGAAATAAATTATTATTTGCTAATAATTCGACTTTGTAGATTCTATATTTCGAGTTAATTTTTTAGTGTAATTTTCAAAAAAAGCGTATTAATCAAAATTTGAATACTTTGATAATCTTATTGAAAAAATCAAAATTTTTGGTTACATAACAATTTTTATATGAAAGTTAAAATTTAGATTAGAACAAGTTCTTAACAACAATATTTTAAAATCAAATGTAAATTTTTTCGTTTAGCTTTTAAAATGTAGACAAAAATTAAAAATTTTAATGTAAAAATTGGTATGAAAAAATTTAGGTTTTGTCTAAAAATTTAAGTTTTGAATGAAAAAAAGGCGAAATTTTAATATAAAAATTTTGAATGCAAATTAAAAATTTTTAGGCTTTGTGCATAATTTTGAATATAAAGATTTGGTTTGTATAAGTTTTAATTTTAAAACAATTTTAAAAGGTATTCTAAAAATTCAGGATTCCTATCTAAGAATTTAAATTTAAAGTAAAAAAGTAAAATATTTTAGTAAATAATTGCTTTATAAAAGCTAAAATTCAATTATACTCGAACTTGCCCAAATAACTTGTGCGTTAAAAAGAAAATTTCTTATAAAGAAAGTACTTCGTAAAATTCGTAATTAGGAAATCTTTGTTGTAGAGGAGTTCATTATTGGACAGTTCGGCTGTATTATAATATATGAATTATTTTTACAGAATGTCGTTTAAAAAATTTGAACTCACATTCCGTTTTAAGAATTTTAAAAAATAACCCGAGTAGTTTTCGAAAATTTGGTTTGCATCCTTACTATAAATTCCTCAAGTTCTTTCGCTGCTTACCTGTAGCAATGGATGCGGTATCGTTAACATTTCCTCACCCGTCAAAGGTTTTGATGCCTCCTCATTGAATATAAAAGTATTGCGCATATTGAAAGAAACTGAATCCTCAACTACATCATCGACCAAGTCATATTTATCCTTCCATTCGCTAGATTTTTTTAAAAACTTTAGAACTCAGCAATATTGAAACATAGAGCAGTTATACGCACTCGAAAACAAATGGTCCAACTTCCTGTAGTCGAGGCTTGGCGCCTTCACTGACCTCCTCCGCATTGGTCACATTAAATACGTAGATATAGAAATGCAAAGGAAATGGCGTTTTTGACCAAAGATCACGTATATCAGTGCCCGGTTTGAGCGTTACTTGCTGCAGACATAGAACACAGAAGTATGTTAACTTTTTGTTAACTCTGCTACACTTGTAAATAATTTTTCAAGCACCTTTGATATCATAAACTTTAAAATTTTCGGAAATATAACCCAACCATAGATAATGGCAAAAAATAGAACACCGGCTGATATTGATAAGAGCTTTGTGCGATGCACTTGCATTTTGACTAGGTGTTTTTTTTTTTTTTTTTATTGTATCTCACTTTGTAAGTTAATTTTTATTGGGATAGAAGTAGAGACCTCTATCACGCAACTGCTTGAGACATGCGACGCGGAGCTACTGAAATATCTCAGTTTCGACTGACGTCTGCCAAGTCTCAGTCGCAGACCCCCAGATAGTCGAAATGGCAACGCATACGTGCGAATTTTTTGCAACTCATGTATATGGAACTAAGACGGTTTTATTATACATACTTGTATGCCAAGGGGTTGCTAACAATCTGAGAACAAAACGGATTATTAACATTACTTAAAAAATCAATTATTGTATGTACTTGCCATTGTGATTTTATTTATTACGTGGGCGGAAGTTCTATTCGACCATAACGATGCCCAAATGCCGTACATGTCTAGAAGTTTTTATGCTGTTTTATTCGAAAATTTTTGGTGATTTTGTAAATTTTAAATATTATTCGATAAATTACATATGGCCTTATACGTTTGGATTTGAAATATTCTGCTTATCTAGAAAACTTTCTTTTGATTTGAGTTTTTTTTTTATAATTATTCAATTAATTAAAAAAAAACAGCTTTATGAGTTTTTAAATGTTTTTGAAATTTTAGAAAAATGTAGTATGTGCAATCTTCAATTTCGTGAAGATGATTAAATGCAGCATCTTAAAAAATTTGTATATCGATTGAATTTTCTTAAAACAGCTCCGGTTTGGCAATAATCTGTTTTATCGATTAAAAGATTTAAGAAAAACTACGCTTGGCGTTACGTTAAAAAAACTGAAGTGGTTTTTGACTTGGATTACAAAATGGCAAATTTCTACGAATTGGGCAAGCTTCTTGTTTGTGTTAGTTAATTTTACAAGTTATTAAATCAAAAAACTGTTCAGATTCAGGCCTTAGTATCTGTCGTGACATTACTCGAATTTCCAACTTTTTTTTTGAAAAATATTTATATAGGAAAAAACATATATTTTGGCAAAATATGTTAACAAGAAGATATAAGATAAATAATAAGGTTAGATTCTGACCAAAATGTAATCTTTTATCTTTGTTGGGAGATTTCTCAGCATCTTGCAATCTTATTTGTTTACGTTTGATTTAATAAGTTTAAACAAATTTTTTTTTTTGATTATATGTTTTTATTGAATTTTTAACTTTTCGGTCATGGTGGAAAACCTAGAGAATGTCTGATTGTATATTTTAGAAATACTTTAAAAAAAATTATGACGTATTTTTTAAATGGTATTTACAAATAATAGGGGAAAGGCTTGTAAGTTGACACACCATAGCTTTTTAGCTATATCTCGACATTGAATGCACATAGGCATCAATGTAAATATACCATTGGAAAGAGAAAAGAAAGCTATAATCCAAAATACGCAAATCATTTGAAATTTATAAAAATAGGCATTTTACAGACAATTTTCAAAAGAGCTTGAAAACGACCATCCAAAAAAAAGGCTTGTAAGTTGGGACAGCTGCAAAAATCGCTGAAAATTTGAGAAAGCTGAAATAAAAACGCATGATTGCTAAAATTTATTGATTTTAAATTTAACTGAGCATTAAATTGATTTAAAAAAAAAAGAGAAAAATTTAACTTTCCAGAAAAGTCATAGGTTTTTCTTGGTCGACATACTAAAAATGAATTGTTATGGAAAATATTGAAAAAATATATTCGGAAATGGCAGAAAATGTCAATTCGAATTAGTTTCAATGATAATTCCATACAATAAAACATTCATATAAATAACATAGCAATGTAAAAAAAAAAAAAAAAAAAAATGTGTGACAACTTACAAGCCAAAAGGTGTGTCAACTTACATTTTTGAAGCCATTTTGGAATGCATTGGAAAAAATTTGTCTATTCACTGTATGTCCGAAAACCTTTTTTGATTATGAAAGTTCATTGAACTTCAGTTCATATGTTTTTCTTGATTTTTTATTTTGATTTGATCACTTTTTGAGCGCAATTAAAAATAATGTTTTTTATTTTCCGATTTTTTCAAAAAAAATTTTTATATTTTGTCACACACATTTGCCATGGAAGACAGGTGGAATTTTGGTATTTTCATTGTTGGAACGTCGAAATCGACCAGGTGTGCCAACTTACAAGCCTTTGCCCTATGTAATATTATGTAAAGTTCTAAAAAAAACTTACTTAGGTTTGATTTATGTGCTTTGAGTATTTAGTATTTGAAAAGCTGAAATTTTTTTTTTTACCATTAATAGATGTAAAAAATGCAAGAATATGCATCTCTACAAAGTGAATGTATGCTTTATACCACGGTTTAAAAACGCAAGCTTTTTTAAGTCTTAAATTTGTATTACAAACGAACGTATGTCATGAAAAATTTTGAATGCAAAATGTAAAAATCTAGACCTACCAGCTTTAAAATTAGAATTTTTTTCTAATTTTAAAATTATCTTGCTCGTTTTGGGATGCTTTCAGTACTTATTAGTTAATTACTCAAAAGCTCATTTCAAGTGTCATTTGCCATTTGCCATTTGCCCAATATTTTTGGGAAAAAATTTATTTTTTACGTTCAAAACGTGTCTCCAAACGATTGCAATTTCAAATGGGCTACGAAATGTGTAGATTTTATAAACAATTGCAAGATTTATTCGTGCGTAACAAACATATATGGTATATAGTAGTATTGCTTATATATAATGATATATTCCGCTTATTGCTCGCACGCAGACTTAGCTCGTAGAGACCTTTAATGAACGTCAAGACTTTGGACTTGCTGCATTTGCTGAAGGCTATTATTATTATTGCAATTGTCCTTAAACTTTTATTATATTGAAATGATAATTATTAGCAACGACACCTGGTTAGTATTCCATAACTAGGAAACTAGTAAAAATATAAACGATTTAAAATAACTAAATTGCCACAATTAAGGTGTCGATTGCGATGATTGGTCATATGGAAAATATGGCCAAAGGATAGCAACTAGCCTTGATGGTTACTAGATAGTTCTATTCATATTCAAAATATATTATGCCCAAAACTACTATAAGGCTGCATTTATTTGCACCTGATCTTGGCGTGTATTTTGTATGACATCTAAATATTTTACACCTGCCACCTTGGCCATCGTCACACCCACTAAACACAAAACTAGTTAAGAGCGTTTTGTTTCTCTAGATAACAACAGAAATCGAAACTGCGCTCAAAACAAGGCAAAAATAAAAAAAATAAATGCAAAACAAATGAAAATAAAAATAAAGCAAAAAAACCAGAATAACAATGCAAAACGAAACACGTGACGCCAACAATGCTCAACAGTGTGTTGCCCCATATCGTTGTACCCCTCTCGGAACACAACCATCCCATGATCGGCGTCTTTAAAATGACACAGAAAAACGAGTTGAAAAAAAAAATATTGCAAATGTTCAGTTGACAACAATAAACGGAGAGGGGCAACCGAGTTCGGTTCAGGGTTTTAAATGACTTTGTTTTCTGCTGTGCACAATAAAAATTGCATAAAACGAAAGAGAACAACAAAAATAATGAAAAAAAAAGAGAACTCAAGACATGCAATTTAATTTTAAGTAATAAACGAGTTGTCAAAAGAATTTTTGAAAGCATTTTGCAATATTTCAATGTTTCGTTTCGGAACCCAGTAATAGCTCGAGATAAATTAAGATAAGAACGTGGAATTTCAATTTCTAGCAGAATTTGTTTGGATTAAATAATCCAATCCCATCGATCCCAATTCTAACTATTCAGACTAATAGTAGGTCTTAAAAATTTGTTTAAGTGTAGCTACTATGACAGTTGACCAATCTGACTCGGAATCGAATTACGGAGAAGTCACAAAGTCACAAAAAGGTGTTGGAAGACCGACTAAAATTTCGTGAGCTGTAGGAATATCAAGAAGTGCATATTGACGGAAAGCAAGGTATACTTATTTAAGGTAGAGTAATGCTGCCGGCGTCGACACCAATTTTACTGAGAGCAAGAAAAAGCGAGAGAGAGAACGCAAACATATTAAAATAATATGCGTGAAAACAACCCTCCTCACGCGCAGTCGCAACGAAACTAAAAATTGGTAACTTTCGTTAAGAGCCTTCGGCGGGAGTATGCTACCTTAAATAAGTATACCTTGGACGGAAAGCGCATATTGCAGATGAAAAAGCTGTGCTCAAGATGGATGCCGCATTTGCTGACAATAGAGCAAAATCAGTATCGTGGCGATAAAATCACTTCTTAGAAAAGTTTAGGTTTTGTTTTATAAAAATAAGGCTGAGTTTTTGTTTTGATTTATAACAATAGATGAAACATGAGTCCATCACTTGACGACTGAAGCAAAAAAACAGTCAAAACAATGGACTAATAAGGAGAATTGTCGAAGAAAGTTCCATTTGCTGGCAAGGTCGTGGCTTTACTTTGTTTTGACGCGCATAGCATAATTTTTTTTCATTACACACCCCTAAAAAAAAAAAATGTGGTACAGTCGAGGCGGTGCCCGACAGTGGAATACCCTGTACCTTTTGTGTCAAAAAAATTTTTCCTGCATATTCCATCTAAGAACTTTCCAATTGGAATTTATTTTTTTTTGGGGAAAATCGATATTTATACCTATAAGTTCCCTAAATTTTTACCCATTTTGATGAAACTCGAATTTTACAACAAAGAATTTATTAAAAGTATACGGGGTAAGTTTCAAGTTGGTATGTTGAGGGGTGTGGGAGAAAACACGGTAAATGGATTGCGGGGGGTGGGGGGACCGCATCGATAAAATTTGGATGTGGATTTGTTCATTAGAGCCACATGAATGAGCTTACCAAAAATTGTGATTCTAGGTCAGTTGTAGCCATAATTGCGTAGAGTCAAATATTGACGCAGTTTATTGGCAAGGGGTGGTGAAATTTGCACATTTTTGACTATAACTTCTGTTGTATTTGTCCGATTTTGTTCATTTTTTACACATAGATGCATGTAGCTACAACGCATCGCTCTGTTAAATTTCAGGTGAAAATACTTAACGGTGTGGCTAAAAACCGCGAAACTCTACTGCGGGGGAACGGGGGAAGATATTGACATGATTCAACAAACTTCATCTGCTTAGGAAATATGCGCACCAGCTGGTAAAGTTTCGTGTCTCTAGCTCTTATAGTCTCTGAGATCTAGGCGTTCATACGGACGGACGGACGGACGGACGGACGGACATGGCTCAATCGCTACCCGAGGTTATGATAAGCATTTTGGTATAAAGGACTTGGGGTCTGCCACGCCTCCTTCTGTCCGTTACATACATTGCACAAACCTAGTATACCCTTTGTACCTATAGGTACAGGGTATAAAAAGTGTCGTGATCTAAGGTTGAGACGTATATATTCCTAAGTATTTCGACGCGCTGAATCACTATTTACTATCAGAATTGGCCTTGTTTTTATCCTTACCTCAAACGTCCCTACAAAATGGGGTACTTTGTAGGCTATCTTAGAAACCTGGGATCTTTTTGACCTTGAATTCTCGGGCTCAGTAATCCCAAAACTTATAGGGGAAAGGCTTGTAAGTTGGGACACCAAAATTTCAGCTGTCTTCGATGGCAAATACGCCGTAAACAATTTTAATGTGTTTTTGGTGCGAACAGACTCAAAAACGCAGTGTGTGTGTGTGACAAAATATAAAAATTGTTTTTAAAGATATCGGAAAATGAAAAACATTATTTTTGCGCTCAAAAAATCAAGGAAAATATATGTGCTGTAAGTTGTCACACATCTATTTTCATTTTTTTACATTGCTATTGTTATTTATATGACTGTTTTATTGTGTGCAATTGTCATTAAAACTAATTTGAATTGTTTTTAGTGCATTTTTCTGCCATTTTCGGATATATTTTTTCAATATTTTTCATAACAATTCATTTTTAGTATGGCGACCAAGACAAACCGATTACAAAAACCACAATTTTGACTTCTCTGGAAAGTTAAATTTTTCTTGTTTTTTTAAATTCAATTTAATGCTCAGTTAAATTTAAAATCAATAAATTTTCATAAATTTTTATCAATCACGCGATTTTATTTCAGTTTACTCAAATTTTCAGTGATTTTTGCAGGTATGACAACTTACAAGCCTTTTTTTTTGGTGGTCGTTTTCAAGCTCTTTTGAAAATTGTCTGTAAAATGCTTATTTTTATAAATTTCAAATGATTTGCGTAATTTGGATTATAGCTCTTTCTTTTCTCTTTCCAAAGGTATATTTACATTGATGCCTATGTGTATTCAATGTCGAGATATAGCCAAAAAAACTATGGTGTGTCAACTTACAAGCCTTTCCCTTATAAAAGATTCGTCGACCTCAGAACTCGAAGAAGCTTCATTATAAGGTTTTTGAGGTTAGGTTGTACAAAAAAAAAAAAATGATTTTCAGTTTCAGAGGCCCGACCATGTGTCTTCATGTTTAAAATTATGTATTTTGAAGTCTATTTCAGAAACTCGACGTTCTGGGGTTCTTTTGAACTAGGATTCCATATAAACTTCTTCTTATCTATCCTAGCTGTTAGCAAAGGGGGAACACCTCTATATTTATTTCTTTTATATTTCTGTCCATATTGGACGTATATTTGCGAGGTCTCCAGCGTCTTTTTGTCTATTTATTCTAAAAATAGTCAGATCGATAAATTTTTAATGCTTATCAATGATGTTACGGAGAAAATCTGGAAGTGCTCATTGAATTTTTTTTGTCTGGCAGTCTGTGCACTTAATTACATCTTTGCTCTTCTTCACAACTTATTTACTGCAAATAGCATCCTTATTAATAATAACTCAAACACATTAGCTCTTGTATGTCAGTTCAGAAAGTCCAAGTATTTCACTGGTAAACGAAACATATCGAATTTCGATTATTTATCATTTTATCGATTATTGAATATTTAGGTAGACTTTTCTTTGACAAGCCATATCTTGTAAACGAATAAAGATATTTGAAATACTTTTTTTTTTCAATGAAAAAATTTATTTTTGTTTTTAAATTTAATTATTTTTTGATAATTGGAATTTTTGCAAAAAACATTTACAAGGTTAATATTCATATAATAATATTATTATATCACAAATGCAAAAAACATCAAAATTTTTTAGAAATCGAATTAAGAGTGGCCCGCTTCACTTATTTTCGCCAAAACGTTTTAAAATTATTTTCTTCATGTCGGAGTATTTTGAACCTTGCATCTATTCCACCACTTAAGATGTCTATAATAAAAGAAAGTCTAGATTTCGATTTCTAAATTAAATTAAATATAATCCAATTTAATGTTTGCATTTTAGATTGATGAAAAAATGCATCAGCCAGCCCTAAGTAGAATTCATAAAATCTGATGTATGATCAAAATTACAAAACAATATTTTGACTATGTACAAAAACTTGGAACTGTGCGATCTAATCGATCTATATAGAAATTCTTCAAAATAAATTCTAAAAAAATTAAAACATTCCTTTTTAAATAAAATAAATATAATTCACAAATTAGAGTAGCATATTATACTATAATAAAATAATAAATATATAAGTTTTATAGAATATAACATTCGAATAACTTAGTGAGTGTTTTTTGTTATGCTTTCTGTTACCTGCTGTCAAGTTCAGAGTTCATTGTTCCCTAAGTTTTGACTTCAACTGGCGCTTTGTGTTTTAGGGTTTCGCATCAAAACTTTAGAGCTGGAAATGTCGGCACTTTTAGTCAATTAGCAAACATTTAATAAATTTAAATCGCTCACGCCTACAAATCTTTAGCAGGGAATTGCTAATTTTGCTATATTAATTTATTGCATTTTATTTTTACCGTCTGATATAATGACACCATTGTTAAAAGTTGCAACCCTATGTGAGTCAACTTGCAATGATGATTTAATCTTTAAAAGCGTTTTTAGTTATTTAATACTTACAACTAGGAAATCATTAAAGAAAAAACAACTTGAAAGTGAGCTATGGGATTCCCTATAACAATAAATCTTTATTTGGGGGCAGATCATGCATATTTATTGACTTGAGTGTGACCTAACTGTTTAAAATTTTCATAATTAATAATTTTGAACTAGGGGCTTTCTTTATTTTTTTGATTTATTGAGATTCATGGTGCTATGAAGTGCAACGTGACGCAAAGAAGAGCGTGAGTTAGGCTGCACAGAAAGTGGTTCAATTTTTGTATGGTAGCTATACGAAATGGTGAACCAATTTTGATCAAACTTTACAATAATGTTAACTCTAAAACAAAATAAAACTAAAACTAATTTGGTCACTATATTTTAAAAAATACATTTTTTTTCCTAATTTTTATTATTGTTTTTTTTTTATTTTTATTTTATTTTTATTTTATTTTATTTTATTTTATTTTATTTTATTTTATTTTATTTTATTTTATTTTATTTTATTTTATTTTATTTTATTTTATTTTATTTTATTTTATTTTATTTTATTTTATTTTATTTTATTTTATTTTATTTTATTCTCAAAAACATATAAATGGTGAGATTTAATATACATACATAAAATAAAGAGATCAGGCTACTGTCCTTTCCTACTTAGATATTATTCGTATTTTTAAGAAGTTATGTTGAAACAAAAAAAATTTATAAAATATTTTAGCGGGCAAAAAATTTACAAAAAACCCATGGAAATTAATAACTAAATTATTGTTTTTAACTATTTATTTATATTTTAGAAGAATCACACTGTAGAAAATTTGGCTGAAACCTTTAAAAGTTTTATATGTACTATAAAATACCAAAAAGAAACAGCTGTTAAAATTAAATTTAATTGAAATATTTTGGGCAAACTTCTGAAACTAGTTTCCTACAAAGAACCAAACAAAAATTTTTATAAAATTTAAAATTGCTGCATCTGTTGGAAATGCATTAAATTCTTTCTGACAAAAACGTGATTTGACTGCTTTTAAATTGCTATTCCAAATTGTGGCGAACTACTGAACCGAGAAAACCCCAATTGGAAATTTTTTAGCCCACAATTATTATTAATTATTGCAGTCACGTAATTACAAATATTGTTCAATTAAATAAAAACCTACAGCAAAATGCAAAAAAAAAAAAATATTTCAAAAATAAAATGAAAATGCAATGGCGACACTAATTAAAAATGGCATTCAAACAATTCTTATTTCATTCAATATTTAACAAATGTCACACGACTTTTAAATTACAAAATAAACAAATAATAAATGGTATAAATATTTACAAAATTGTTTTATAAACTAGGCGTGCCTTGTTGCACTTTAAGAGATTACAAATTAGTAAAGTCAAGCAATAATTTACAACAAAATGTTTTATAATTTTACAAAATTTATGCAAATAATTGCAAAGCAATTGTTGTTGACTTTGGCACTTCATATGACAATTTATTGTATGTAATACTCGAACTATGTGGGTTGTAATTGCTGCCAAATGATGTAATATATACTTAGTTTTAGCTACTTTTTGTCGGGTACAGTCAGTAAATGACCCCCAACTGTCTTGTCAGTTGATTTTCATTAGGCTTTAACTTCAAACAGGGCATTATAATTAATAACCAACTGTCATATGATAGTGTCATGCATGTGCCAGTGCACACATCATTTAATAAATATATACAACACAAAAAAAAGAAAGACCAAAGAACTAGAAGAAATAACAAACATCAATTAAATATATAGAAATGTGGTATATAGTAATGGAAATGAAACGTGACAAGTGCTCAGAGAAGTCGATAGGCCTGACAAATCATTTAAAGTTACCAGCAGAACATTTTAAAAGACATGCATAAAATGTTATGTGGGCACCAAAGATAAACGTAAAGATAAAGTTTCTACGAGAAAGTATTTTGAAAGTTTTTTAACACTATGAAGGAATAATACCATTTTTTTTAGTATTTTTTCTTGTGAACAAAAATTGTGTAAAATCATAAATTTTTAGTGCTTTTAAGATGTCTACTTTCTTAAAAGAAAAGTTTAATACAGGCGCAGGAGAGTAAACGTCACTTTTGACAGGACGCCATTTTTTTTATACATATATATATTTTTTTTTTTGTTGAAAGTCAGACAATTATATTGATGCAGTTTATGCGTTTAATATTATTCAAGAGCACTACAAAAATGGTAAAAAAAATAAAAAAATCAAATCAATCAATCAAATCCGATATATTGCTTAAGAACTCTAAAAAATATTTATTTTTCCAAACTTGGTTACAATATTTTTATAAACAAAAAACAAAAAAAAATAATGCACCAGAAATTGTTTTTTGACCGATCGGTCCTTTAGGGGCTATATGATATAGGCAACCCGTTTTAATAAAATTCGGTAGAATGCTGGAGAACTCTAAAAAACTTGTGAATGCCAAATTTGGTTACGATATCTTCTTAAACACAAGAAACACAACGAGTTTTGCACCAAACACTTTTTTTTGACCGATCGGTCCTACGGGGGCAATATGATATAATCAACCGATTTTAATAAAAATTTGGTACAGTGGTGGGCTACTCAAGAAAACTACCAGCCATCAAATTTGGTTACGATATCTTCATAAACAAACGAATTATCCATCTAAAACTTTTGGTTTTTTTCGAGGTCCTCTGGAACACCCCTATGGAAGCTATAATGTAAATCCGATATCAAAAAAATAATAATAAACTTGTCACCTAAGGGATCTAAGCTGAAAGTCGCTCGCTTAGGGGAGAACTGGTACAATTAGTGTGCGGTAAAATATGTGGACCATATATAATATGGAAAAAATAATTCAAATAATCTTTTTTTATAAATTTAGCTTAGCTCTAAATTACTTCAGTAACTAAACTAGGTCACAGTTTTATTTACCCTTCAATTGGGTTTAAGTGCGTTTTCGGATTCAGCCCACTTGCCTCTATACTTTAAAAGTTATAAGATCTTAAAAATGCAAAAGGCCTCCTAAGCTTGTCCTTCGGAATAATAAATATTATGAGCATTTGTAGTCTCTTTTAAAATTAAACTATTTCGTGGAGCACTATTAAGAATAGGGTTGCTACCTTTTCGGTCACCGAAGAGGTTTATCTCCTACGGGCCACAATTTCTCCGGGCGTTTCAAAACTTCGGAGTGAAAAAATGTTTTGAAAAATATGTGCCTCCAAAATTTACTCGTACTGTAACCTATATATGTCACAAAAATATTTTTTTAAAATTAAACTATTTCGTGGAGCACTATTAAGAATAGGGTTGCTACCTTTTCGGTCACCGAAGAGGTTTATCTCCTACGGGCCACAATTTCTCCGGGCGTTTCAAAACTTCGGAGTGAAAAAATGTTTTGAAAAATATGTGCCTCCAAAATTTACTCGTACTGTAACCTATATATGTCACAAAAATATTTTTTTAAAATTAAACTATTTCGTAGAGCACTATTAAGAATAGGGTTGCTACCTTTTCGGTCACCGAAGAGGTTTATCTCCTACGGGCCACAATTTCTCCGGGCGTTTCAAAACTTCGGAGTGAAAAAATGTTTTGAAAAATATGTGAAATGCCTCCAAAATTTACTCGTACTATAACCTATATATGTCACAAAAATATTTTCAGGCTAAAACTTTTTAATCGATGAATAACAAACCTATCCGATGGTGATAGACTGTTGGATATGAAATAGATGAAATAATCTCAAGCTGCTTTTTTCCTTGCCTTAATCGTTTTATCGCTATCGTGTATCGTGTATTTTTCGATAGTCCTAGTGCAGTAGATATATATCTTTTTTTATTATATTAAAATAACAAGTTTTTGTCGGGAGCGTTCGCCGAGTAAAGCTTAAAGATGGCTCCTTAGTATCTAAAATAAACAAATTTTAGATAAGTCAAATGTTTGGAAAAGTTATTTATGTTTCCTATTATCCAATTCATATTCCGACTACGAATTATTAAAATAAATTCACTTGTAATAAGCACACTAGTATCTAGTTTAGTTTTACGATTTTGAAAATAAAGTTCGAATTCGAAAATAGTCTTGAGCGCAGTTAAGAGTGTTTTATGTTTTCTGTATTCGTATTCTGACCATAATATGTTAAAGTAACTCCTCTAGTAGTTTGAGCTTCATAGTATACTATAAAAATTATGGAAACGAACTTTTTTCGCAATTATTTATTACTAGCGGAGCTATGGCTCTTTCCTGCAAGTCCTTTTTTTTTCCAGTAGCAGGCCGGTGACCACGATATGTTTCCCACAGCTTAACTGAATTTATACAACCAAACATTTTCCATTAAAATATTGCAGTCTCGAGTTAGTGAACGATTAGACTCGCAAAAAATCTTTGTGTTTTATAAACAGCGACAATTTTTGCGAGAAGTACATCTTCGAGTTTAAAAATATCTAATTAAAAAAAAAATACTTTTCGAAAAACACTATTTCGAGATAATCGCATATTATGCGACGGGCGCTATAGCTTTCTTCAATCACGGAGCGCGCTATATAAAATTTTGAGAAACTATGTACTTTCAAAATATGTTATGCAAATAGATGACAACCCTATGTTCCCGATTCATATTTCGGCTTCTATTTGTTAAAATAACTCCACTGTGCGCATTATTAGTAAGTGGTATATTATTATAATTTTTAGAATCCACATCAAATTTGGAAAGGGATTTGAGAAAAGAGGTGAATATGATTTGCTAATTATGTAGCCCCACAAAACAATATAAGTTTCGGAATCGGGGAACGAGTCATATGTTTTCTTATAACAGAATCGGCCCAACGGGTCTAGGTTCAAACCCTAACGGTAAGAAATCCCACAAAATTTTTTTTCGAGATCAGTTGTTCGGAAATGTTTTTTAATATGTTTTTAGAGTCGGGGAATCCTACTCCGAGGTCCCAGCACGTCAGCATTCTGACATAACCTCAAGAAACCTCATAAAACCACATACATTTTTTGCTTAGCTCCCTTCGCACTTAACAAAGCTAGCCGGCCCAGAACCAAACCAGTTCGTTGGTTCAAAAAAGTCAAAGCTTTTAGTGTCAGCAAATTTTGTGGAAATTTTTTCTGCTATATGAATAACTTGTGCAAGCTTATCATTGATTCAAGAAATTTCCTTATATACATTTAGATCCTTCCTTTGTAATAAAAAAAAATACTGTACTGAGTTCATTGTTCTGTCACTGGTACCAAAAATAAGTAAAGTTCAAGCACCTACTTTTGACATTCATTTATGATAAAAGATAAAAGAAAAAACACGCTGAAATAAATATGTGCAAACAGCTGCAATGTCGAGACATTTACAGACGCCAATATGTCTGGCAAGCACTTGGCCATATGCATATATAGTCAAGCGTATATAATAATAAAAAACAGCTCATAGACAGGCCATAAATTGATACATATGTATATACATAACTACTTGACCAACTTGTGGCGGATTTAATTGACGGTTAACATTGTATTGCTGCAATATTTAATGTTGTATAATTGAAAACAGCAAAAGACCGGCAGGAGAGTCAGGTGCAAGTGTGTCGGTAAAACCAAAAGCAGAGCTTTGTATCTCTAAGATACATTATATACTGTAGCTTAAAGTCAATAAACGAATCAGTCAATCAGTTGACTCACATACGTCATTCATTTTTGCGCATAATAGTTCGTGTTTTAGCAATTAAACTAAACGTTTTTCCTTTGTATCTTTATCTAAATTGGAAGTGCGAGTGAAACAAGTAGCTAACGGATACAGTGTACCAGTTGCTAACTACAGTTTGTAGTTCGATTTAATTATTAATTTCACTTGAATGTATATGACTCAAGAGTGAATGCGTCATTAAAAATTATGTGATATAGTTGAGCTCCGGCAGTGGGATGCTCTTTTTTCCCAAAAATATTGAATGCTGCTTTAAAAATTGATTTCTAGGGTTGTGTAGTTTGTTAATTCAGTCGATATCATAAGAAAATGTTTGGGCTTTCTTCTACACTATCAAAGGCACCTCTGTACAGTTAAGATGAAGATCGGATGAAACATTTAAAAGATGTATCATACATTTTTATCAATTTAAGACCCCATTCCCAATGCAACTATTTTAATGCTCATGTGAGCCTAACAAACAACGAAACGTTGACATTTTATTAAAATATCTTCCCAAGCTACGTCTACCATTCTAAACTTATAACGCAAAATACCTGTGCCGCAAATAATTACTTTTTAATTGGCATTAATTTAATTCGACTGATTATTTTTTTTTATTTTTGGTATAAACATGTTTATGCACCAACTTAATATACTCCTTGATTAAAGGGTATACAAAATAGAGTGCGTTTTTATGACTATACATCTAATTGTTATTAATTACTTGGTGCGTGTGCTTATTATACTTATAGTACATACATATTTTTGTTATTTATAAAAGAAAGCTTCTGCTTCTTTTGCCATAACCTTGCTTGCACATTGTTGTAAGCGTTGCTTCAAGTGCGCAGATACATTTGTATCTTTGAGTGGCATTTTGTATCCATAAGCCGTTTAGCATTGTTTTTATTTATTGAACTTTTCTGCGCCGCGGGTGTCGTTTTTATATGTATGTACTAGCATGCACACCCGACAAATGAGGCAATTGTTTTTAGTACATAATATATCACAACGTTCTTTGTTTGGTTTTGTGTACCTAGATAAAGGAGTGATCGGCTTACTGCCATATCATCTTTATTACACGATTTACAAGATAAACTTGTTATTACCTTTTACATGTAATTTTCTATGCACATTTTGGTTTTGAGTAGGCAAACTCTTAAGGCAGTGTTTTTTTCAATTTCAAATAATTTAAAGTAATCTATTATTTTTTTAAGATTTGATTTGAACGCTTGGTCAGTTATAAGAAAAGACAAATTTGTCTACAAATGTACAGACACACCTTCCTATAACGAATTCTTTTAAAACCAATTTTCCCATATAATGATTTTTTTCAACTGTACTGCTTTTGATATCCTTGAAGGATAAGGAAGGAACCAAAATTCTGGGCGTATTCGCTATAGGGAAATTCGACTATATATCCTTTCTTTTCGGTAAGCGATTTTTATTGTTACTTGTCTTATAGATAATAATTTATATCTATGTATTCCTAAATTTCTCTTGGTTCTTCACAGATGCTCACAGTTGTGTATTTAATATTTTCCAACTTTGTCTAATCTGTCTATTATAAGATAGCGAAAGGACTCTACTTGATGATTTATTACCATAACCCCACTTGCATATAAAAACCAATATCAAGCTTTTAAATTTAAAGGATTTTCAAGATAATAATCTCGTTCCTTAAATTTCCAAAAATTTTGTTTTCGCGAATAAGCAAACCATCTAAGTTTAGGATAAGCAATTATACTAACGCAAGTCTTACTTTCCTATTTGGGTTTGACATGGGAGAAGAATATGGGTTCTATAGAAAGTTCGTTATATAAATATTTGTTATAAGGATATCGTAATAACAGTGTGCTTAAACGAAATACGTATTCGTAAAACGAAAACGAATAAATTTTGTTTGTTTTTGCGTGCTCCCAATTTCACATTTTTTGCTGTCGATATTTTCTGATATTTCCCTTACTCTCTGTTAGCTTAGCTCTACACCTTTCGATTGGAATTAACCATGACTAGCGAATCTTAGATTACAAGAGAATTTGTTTATGCAAGACATGAACCATGCAAAAAATTCGTTTTGAGTATGCTATTTTTTAGGTTGATTCAGAAAAATAAATAATTGAAAATAATTTTTAATAAATACATATCTAACTTTTAATTGACGTAAATATAATTTAGGAATATTAAAGAATATTTAAAATATTATTTTTGTATAAACTACGTGGAACTTATATTCCCAATTCGATTTGATTTCATTAGAAAGAAAGTAGTCGAATTCAAACCCCTGTTTTCGTGAAAAAACTTAAAAAAAAAAAACAAATTTATGGGATTTTAAAATGGATGTCACCATAGCTTGAAATTTGGTTAACATCTTAGGTTATGTTTTACTTTTGTACAATTTCTTACAATTAAAATTATTTCCATATTGTTGTACACAAAAAATTCAAATAAAAATGTGTATTGTACAATTTTTGAGGGTATACAAAAATTTAATGAACTTTTTGAATTTTTGTTCTAGTTTTACCATTTGCTATCATTAGGTTTGTGGTTTTTTTTTTTTTTTTTTTTTTTGTTTCTTTGTTTTGGTTTCATGGTTTGTTTTTATTCTAAAACGTCTCCACAATGGCGCGTGGATAATTGAATTAGTTTTTGCGCTTTATATTGTTTTTCGACATATGTATTCCATTTTTTTTTTTTTTTTTTTTTGTTTTTTTATCGTATTTCTAATGTATGTTTAAGAGACTGAATGGCATTGTTTGCTGACCTTCAACTTGTGCCGCAATTAAGAAAATTTATCAAACTCAGAATTTGAGCAGAATGTGCAACTCTTTAATGTCTGGGGAACAATAACTTTCTGTATAATGACTGTGCGATACCGTTTCGATGTTTATTATATCGAATATATTGGATGCGCTAATGCATTTTTGATATCATTATCGGTATTGTAGGCTTGGCTATGAAGTTCACTGTTGTACATAATTAGTGCGATAATATTACCAATGACATCTTGGTATAATTTTGCTTTAATAGCAAAAATTTATTTGGCACTTTGATGGCGTTGTAAATATTGCTGTTCTTGAAAATACTCGATACTGCGTTTGGATGCTGTTGTCGATAGAAAAGAATTTTTTGAATCGCAAAAGTAGCTAGAAAAATACTGTATACTTCGAGTCTGTTTTTAATAATAAGGATCTTTAAAGAACTTTACCCTCTCCCTTGCAAATGAACTGCTCTGATTAGAGGAAATAAGAGAAGGCTCTTTATGTCCTGTTAACGGTTTTGCCAGATTCTACACTGCGTCGTATCTATTTCCATCTGGGTAGGAAGAAAAAAACAGGCTATGTATGCTTGGTTTGATGAAGTCGAATCATAAAAATGTAAATGAAAATTTGATAGTTTACTAGTAATATTAATCAATTTTTCTCCTACTAACATTCCTTCGTTTTCAAGAACAATAATCACAAATACTACGAGTATAGGCTTTCTATACACGTATCTTTTCTACTCAAATGTTAATGATGGAAAAACAAAAACATAGCCAACATTCTGATATAAATTATTTTTGAGGGAAAATTATTCAAAAATCCAATAGATACCTAAAATAAGTTAAAGATAAGGCTAGATGGATAGGCTGTATTATTTATCTGAGTGTGGGTTGAATTTTTATATTTAAAATGCAAGTTGTCAGATAAACATAATAGTCTAGTTGGTCTATAAAGATCAATCGTAAAATGTTACCAATTTATTTTGGCTCATTTTTTTTAATTTGCTCATATAGCTATACAAAAAATATAAAATAGAAAAAATGTCATTCGGAGCATTTTTCTTGGAAATACTCGATACTTTCCTTCGAAAGCTTTTAAGAAGTGACCATTAATAGAAGTCTTAATTCTGATTTGAGCTTCGATGCCGTTTGTTGATATCGATCGATACTCGATATTTCGACTCGATACATTACATATTGCCTCATGCGGTTGAACTCAAAATTGTATGCATCTTTCTGCTACATTGCGCGGATTCATATCAACACAAAAGGAAAGTGACTGGTGGTAGCTACCGTATATCAAGAACATTATCAATCAACTCCCGTACATTTCTTTTACAGATATCAAGCTGCGTCGGAACACACTCTAACAGAACTAAAAAAAAAAAACAATCGGCATATCAATGTCGTACAAAAGAAAATATTTTACCGCAACATTTACATAGCGTACAAAAGTGAAAAGATAGTGCACAAAAAAAAAGTACTGAAAAAAATTCTATGCCAACTGGAGCACAAAACAAACACAATCCAAAGATAACCAAAAAAATATATAGAGCAAAGAGTAGAGTATTTCACGGCTGCTTGTAAGCCCAAAGAGCGCCAACACATGGACACAAATTGTGAGTATATCATTGAAGAGAATGACAGCGGCAAGCAAAACTTACAAAGCGTGAGCGCAAATTCAGTCACAACAACAAGAGCAGCAGCAACCACAACAACTATAACAACGGCAGCCATGTCCACAAATCTCTCAAATGCACACGAAGAGGAGGAGCAGCAGGATGGCAATGAAAAGCCGGAACAGGAGCCAAAGAGCGGCAATAGCAATTTGCTTACAACACGTTCGCTCTATGGTGATGATAGTTTTGAGTGCGCCTTTGAATCCACCATGGATGATCTGGAGCAGGCTGTTTTAGATGGCTATGAAACGGACTCAGAAAACAGCGGAAATGAGCAGTCCAAACCGTCCTCAGCCGCCAGTCTGTGCCAGCCAGACTCAGAGTGTTTGCCCAGCGAACACAAATATGGTCAAGAATGTGATGAGCTCATGCTGGAATCCTTTCCGCGCATCAATTCCTTTGACTTTCAAAGCAGCAGCGGCACCAGCAGCGATGAAGACGAGGATGACGATGAGCGTCTAGGCATGGTAGGTGCACTCAATCTGAGCGCCAAATTTACCAAGGCCAGTGATGGACGCTATGATGCATATCATCAGAGACCCACGTACTTATTGCCACCCTACATAGAACGTCGTCGGCTCTCACAATGCAAGGAGGAAGATGATGAGGATGAGATCGACAAGTCTGCTAGTCAGCTTGCTGCAGACCTGTTCAAGTTGGAACGTCCTTGTAAAGCACCACCACGTCCGCCCACACCGCAAGATGAGGCCTCCAAGGAGAAGTTCAAGGACTTGGAACGTTTGCGTCAGCAGTTTATGCATAAAATTGATCGCACGCTTAACATAGAGGAGCGTGCAACTGTGCCACCGCCACCACCACCACCGCCACCCATACCGGCTACCATTTTGCCGCAATGCTTAAAGGATTTGCTGCGTTCCAGCACAGCGGTCGCACCAGTTGCCGCGGCAGCAATAGCAGAGCCTGATGCAGCAGAACCCTTGTTGACGCCACCAGCAAGTGCTGTAGCTACTATAGCTCTGCCCGACACGCCCACCACACCAGTGTCCCGTCTACTAACGCTCACGCCTGTTTCCCACACAGAGCCTACGATCATCAGAGGCAAATTTACGGTGACGCGTGCGCAGGAAACACCTGAGTTGCGGCCCGAGGCACGGCAGCTTAGCAAGCTGCAGCCTAGTTCCAACTCGCAGACCATAAGTTTTCCATCCAGCTTTGGCGGTTACTCATCGGTGCAGGGGCTCTTCTCGCAGCGTTACGGTAGCAATCGTGCACCTACAGCTGCACCACATTTTTCCAAGCATTTCTTTGACACTTCGCTGGTGGAGATACGCACAACGGACCAAAGCAATACATCGCTCAATGCCGTTGGAAACAGCAACAACCAAAGTTTAATTTGTGATACTAATAGCCTAGGCAATAAGACGAAAACGCCAAGTGAGCGTGAGCTGGATGAGATATGGATACGTCGTTCGCCGCCGCTGGCATCACCTGGTAACGTGTCGACTCCAAGATCTGTTACTTTGGGCTCGTCGTCTACCATGCCGCGCCTTAGGCGTAACGAGAGCGCCTCATCGGCCGCATCAAATCGATTGACTAATTCGGGCTCTGTCTCGGTTTCGGTCTCCGATGATGTAAGTTATTTGGATTTATAAGAGTTTGCATTTTAAACGAATATTTTGATTACGACGAATTAGTCGCAAATGTTTTCTCCTCGTTAACGAAAGTGTCTAGAGCTTTCGAAAAATCTGTATTTTTGATAGAAATACGGGCTTTTGGGAATACTTTGCGCATTACTTTGCTGAGGCTTGAGTAGTCGAGATCCATGTTGGCCAAGTACTGTCCAAATGTATGACCAGGAAACCAGTATAGACTGAATCTGTTATGACAGGAGCTCAGCTCAGTCGGTCCAAGATCGACAAAATTTTTTTTGTGCAATCTTCGGAACACAGTTAACAGGTTTTGGGAGCAGTAGGCTCTTTCGCTGATCAATTTCCAGTTCGTTGTACCAAAATTCCGGCTGCACTGTCCGAAAATTCTAAGCAAGAACACCTAGATATTTAATTTCACTCGACAGGGCCAAGGTAATGCCCTTACGAAGAGGCGCTTATTACAATAAAACGTTTTCACTACCCCTTGAGGTGCCACTGTATAAAAGCATGCAGCCACGTATGCCAGTCCGTATGAGCAACTAGTTATCACATATCATAAGAGATAGACACTTCAAAATTTATCCATGGCATTATCCATATGCACAATAACTCTGTAGTTGAATTTTTACAGCCTGTATCTTTAGCTAGAAAGGTTCTAGTAAGTATGTGCTTGCCGAAAAAGTATGTAACATATGGAAGGAGACTCCGGAGACCCCTAAAGTTATCCAAAGTATAATCAGAGTGACTAAAGAAGTCGATATAGACATGCCCGTGATATCAGATATCATAAGAGATAGACACTCCAAAATTTATCCAAGGCATTATCCATATACCCAATAACTCTGTATTTGAATTTTTACAGCCTGTATCTTTAGCTAGAAAGGTTCTAGTAAGTATGTGCTTGCCGAAAAAGTATGTAACATATGGAAGAAGACTCCGGAGACCCCTAAAGTTATCCGAAGTATAATCAGAGTGACTAAAGAAATCGATATAGACATGCCCGTCATTCCGTCCGTATGGACGCCTAGTTATCAGATATCATAAGAGATAGACACTCCAAAATTTATCCATGGCATTATCCATATACCCAATAACTCTGTAGTTGAATTTTTACAGCCTGTATCTTTAGCTAGAAAAGTTCTATTAAGTTTGTGCTTGCTGAAAAAGTCTGAAACATATTGAAGGAGACTCCTCAGACCCCTAAAGTTATCCAAAGTATAATCAGAGTGACTAAAGAAGTCGATATAGACATGCCCGTCTTTCCGTCCGTATGGACGCCTTGATCGCATAGATGATATAATAAGAGCTAGAACATCAAACTTTAGGAGTAGATTTTTTATCATGTCACGGGAAACAAGTTTATTTTATTTTTTCGATATCGGTGTTATATTAAAAACTTCCAATAGGGCTCATCAAAAAGCACCTCAGACGGCACCGTAGACCCTCCAAAGTTACCTCTAATATAGTCAGAAGAACAGAATAAATAGATCTAGACATGTTCGTGTGTTCGTCTGTATGAACGCTCGGATCGTGGAGACTAGTAAAGCTAGGATAATCAAACTTAACATTTAGACACATTTGTGACCAGGAAGATCTAGTTTCTCTTTCTTCTGCACAACTCCTATTTCCCAATACAATTTGCTTCGATAGCGCGCACTTTTTTTTATTATTTTCAATACTAAATTCAAAAGTATACATGATTGCTTTCTCCTAAAGCTACTTGGCGCCAATAATGCTTTACCAGAAACCCCTTATCCCCTTTGTAAACATTTCAGTAGAGTGTATTTATAGTTGCCCTTAAAAGCTCTTAACATTTCCCACTTCTCGCGTATACATTCTCTACAGTTTCCGTCTCAAGCAGTTTCACTTTATTGAAGTTTTTTTGTATCTCTTATTTCGTCTTATATTCAACAACTTATAAATGTATTTATAGCAATTGTTTATATAAGGTCCAATCATATTTTTGTAGTTCTATTTAACATTTTGTTCTCAGCCTGATTCGCTTTGCTGCGTTCGTTATTATTATTGTACTATTTTTCACTGTTTATTAGTTTTCTATGTATATAGTCATATGTGCAAAATTTAAAAGGTAAATACAGATATCGTTTTTTTTTTTTTTTTTTTGTTTTTCGAACTTTGCACATTTTAGTTATAAACAATTTATCTGACTGTATATCACCTGGAATAAACTGTCAGTTAACGTCTAGTGTGCTCTTATCTTTCGAGACAGACAAATGACACATAATTTGTCAACTTGTTGTTGCTCTTAAGTTAAGTACACTCCGTGAAATTCCAACAATAGATACTTACATGCACTATTCAGACTTGGAAATGAGTACAATAAGCAAATTACCATATAACTAGCTAAACACCTTGGTCTAGGCCTTTATGATACTCTGGGGCAAACAGACAGACAGACAGACAGACAGACCAAACCATGACGTCAATACCACACCCAATATAATCATACACAATATAAACAAAAAGCGAATGAAGCGCGGCGTGTTACGCGCCATAAAACACACAAAAACGCCATAACTTTGGTAATACATAGACCTCTATGTATACTATATACTGTAAACATTGTAAATATTGTTTATACACAATTGTATTGCAAAAAAAAAAAAGAGACAGCATTAAACAGCTGAAGTCAATTAGAGCGCTGATTGTTTTGTTTTTTGCAAACTCTTTTTACGAATTTATATTTAACCCACTTTAAATATTTTTATACCAATTCATTTTTTTGGCTAATGCTTTTAATGTGGCCCTCAATTTGCTGATTGAGCTTTGGCTATAGCCTCAAGCACGTGACTTGACGGTTTCTCTGTGGGATTTTTTTTTTTTGTTGGTAATGAAATCCACAAAAGCCACAAGCGGCGACAACATCATCGGAGATACCATCTGTTTGGAGTACGTTGATGTCTGTAAAATTGCTGCTGTAATGCGAGGGTTGGCTTTAGCGTTTCGTTTATAGGGAATATAAATTCCAAGGATGCGACGTTAAAAAAAGAATTGTATATAGAATAAATTTATAACAAAACTTTTTACACATGGAAGATATAGATTTTAAGAAAATATAGGGTGGGCCATCTGTTGATTTGGTTGTTCAACACTCATAATTCGGAACATACCCGTCCAAATTATATGCTCTTCGACATATGCCTAGGTCAAAACTATTTAATTTTATTATTCATTCTAATTGGAAGCAATTACAAAATACAATTTTAAATTAATAGCTTTAGGGGGGGCAGAACTAGGACGCGAAGTCCAAAAAACTTTTATATAGAATAAAATAATAACACATCTTTTGCCACATGGAAGATATGAATTTCAAGAAAATATAGGGTTGGTTTGGTTGTTAAACACTCATAATTTGGAACATACCCATCCAAAGTGGATGCTCTTCGACATATGTCAAGTTCAAAACTACTCAATTTTAGTCATTAATCCTTTAACAACCGAGCAACGCGTAAAGGTGGTACAGGCGTATTATGAAAATGGTCGTTCTGGGAAAAAAGTATAGTTGAGGTTAGTGTCGACGGACCACTTTGCGTCCAATTTTGCATGCGGATCTGCATTTACACGCTTACAAGCTTTATCAGCGTTACTTATTCGTTCGATGTATGGGAGAGCAGTCGGATGAGTTTTCGTCAAAAAAAAGTTATTTGAGCGATATTATTTTTCATAGTAGTTTCAAACTCGCATTTGGTAATACATTTTCCCAATTTTGTTGGAAAATATACGAATAAAATGCAATTAAAAAACAAACCAACAGATGGCCCACCCTATACTATTATGTTGAAAATGCGTGGAACACAGCAAATTTGCGAGGGGTCAGCAAAGGAGGCCACTAGCTCTTATAGTCTCCGAAATCTAGGTGTACATACAGACATTGATCAATCACTACCCGAGTTAATGCTAAGCATTTTGGTACAAAGGACTAGGGGTCTATCACGCCTTCTTCTGTCTGCGACATACATAAAAACTGGATTTATTACATGATGACATAATGCTCCAGGTCAACGAAGGGATTTTAAAAATTTTGATTTTTGTATATTCGACCAAAATGTCACTTCCATTTTCGGATATAAAAAAAATATTCGTAAAAATTCTTCGTCCAACCTGAAGACAATTATATATATGTAGATTAAGTGGGAAAAATGTCAAACTTATTACTAATGCCGTTCTCAAGTTTTTACTATTATTTCCAAAGCGATTATGCGAGTGAGAATGCTAGTGTTGAAAAATTTTTATATTTTTTAAGTAAGTGGAAACGTCAGACATTATCTTGCCCGAATATGGGCTAGTTGCCTGCTATTAGAAGTATCAGCATATTTTCGAAATTCGAGTTTTCGATAAGCTATAGAGCATTTGACAATAATACAGCATTAGAACTCTCAACCTTGAACTTTCCTTTGGGTATCGTAATTATAATTTTTGTGGCAATCAATAATATTCGGGAACCTCTTGTGCTTTTGTGGGGATTTGGATTGGATTTTTACGGTCTCTACAAATTTCCGTCTAAAGTTTTAGCAATTATTCTATTATTCTGCTATACGTGGCGTAGACAAAGATCATAAAAGTCACTCTTTTTCTACAATAACTCGAAACCCAGGAGGTGATCCGGATTTAGATACATATATAAGAGTCTTATTAAACTTTATTTGATTATGAGTGTGATTTCTTTCTGTGAATAATTCTTGGGCGCGCCATAAATTTTTTTCTTCTGAATCCGCCCCTGTGCTGGCTCTATGCTGCTAAATCGCCAAAACTCTTAAATCATTTTTTCTACCAATTAACATTTTTGATGTGCTTGTAAGCCAAAACGGTCTGAACCGTTTTTGAGCTATAAATGATCAAACATTCCGGTTGTCTCTTCCCGAAACACAGAAAACAACCCTCGTAGTAGTTGTTAAAATTTAAATTAAATACAGGTGGCTTTTGGCTAGATTTGGTGTGTCAGATAAAAGAGATGAGATAAGTGGATATGTCTTAGGACTGTTTGTGAAAGTTGGTAAATTAAAATGCACAATAGGCGAGGTTTATCAAAATAATTTGCAGCTAAAATGACTTCCTAATCCGTGTGCTACTTTTTGGTAGCAGTTTAATTGAAGCTCAGAAATTTAATGAAATGCTAAGTGAGCTAAATTGTGCTTATAATTATTATAATTAAATATATAAATATAGTATGTGAATTTTTATTGACTTGCCAAATTTTATAGGCAAAAGATTATTCAGTTTTTCCAAATCCATTTGGAACTATTAGTGTGATCGCAGCAAAATGTTGTGTAAAAAAGATATTTTGGCTTTGAAGTTTTCTAGCTTTTTTTTAAGTTCAAAAAAAGGGTGTATAAATTTGAGTTCATTACTCGGTCTTAAAATTAGTTTTTTTTGGAGTGCTTAAAAACAACAACAAATAAATTAATAGAGTTGACACCGAGAAACAGAATATTATTAAACTTGCGAGCATTTAGAAAATTGAAAATTCATTTTTCACTTTAAGCTTAGAAAATTAATTGATATTAAATATAATTTCCCTATGCTCTGAATAAGAGCGACAAAACAGACTTATTTAATTTATTTTTTAAATAGAAACTAAACTAATAGAAACAAACTCAAGAAAATAATAATAATAATTTCTAAAATTGTATTGAATTTTAATTGAAGCTGCTTACTAAAGTTGAGAAGTTTTCACCAGTTTTGTTAGAGCTTCGGATTGTATTTCGTAAATAACTTTTTGAATGATTTTTAAATTTAAATTGCGGGGTGTCCGTAAAGACATGATTTTTGGCGTATCGGTTTTCGATTGATTGATCCATTTTGGCGTGACGTTACACCAGAAAAAGCCAAATTTATAAAACAAAAAAAATTCTACTGATTTATTATAGCAGTTAAGTGTCACTATATTAAGTAAAAGAATTACAACAATCGGTGTTTTCAGTTAAGAAGTACGCGTGGCGTTACGTTACCAAAAAAAAAGTAGAAGTGGGTTTTGGGTTGGTATTACAAAATCGGAAATTTCTACGAATTGAACAAGTCTTT
The DNA here is from genome assembly GCA_949987675.1 of Chymomyza fuscimana. Lineage (NCBI taxonomy): Eukaryota > Metazoa > Arthropoda > Insecta > Diptera > Drosophilidae > Chymomyza > Chymomyza fuscimana. The sequence goes on along the minus strand of OX465088.1, from coordinate 127,729,768 downwards.
TGGGAAACAACTTTTTTTAGCATGACTTGAAAGAATCTTAGTTTATTTTGCAAGTTATCTGGCGTAACATTACTCGAATTTATTTAAATTTTATTTAATTAACAACATTTTTTTTAAACCTAACTTAAGAAAATTTTAAACACCAATGGCGTGACGTTACTTAGATATATAAAAAAATACTTTTTTGATCATTTTTTTTTTAAACTATCTCATGAATAACATAAATTTTGACTTCAATGTTAATAACTTTAAGGAATACATTTCCCTTGTTGAAAAATTAATTATAAAAAGAAGATGGCTCCAGCTGCATCCTGGATTGGCGACAATAAAACATATGATAAATGCAATATATAAAAATACATGAATTTTTGAGTTTTTGCAATAAATAAATAAATAAAAAAAAAAAAAAAAAAAAAAAAAAGAAGATGCTCTTAAAAGTAGGGAAAACTGACCAAAATATGAACTTTTAGCTTTGTAGCCAGATTTTTTGCCATCATAGAACCTAGGAAAGTATTCAAATCTCTAATTAAATAAATTTGGAATATTTTTTATTAATAATACGAGTCTGCCATGATAGATCTTTCTGTATATTACTTTTAAATTTACTCATTTCTGGAACTTCCCTTACAAAGAGCCGTATTTTATCTTATTGTTTGTCATGTTGTGCCGTATTGTCTGAAATATTCTCGAACTTGAATATATAAGCTTATAATGATCCCTCTGTGATTGATCGTAATTTCTCCAATTAGCAAATATGCTTTCTACTTTCTCAAACTCGAAAGCTAGATCGCTTTTTTCTTTAATAAAGCAATCAAGTATTTCTGGTATAGTAAACATTAAAACCGTACTGCCAACTTTTGTTTCTTTTTGGAAAGATTATAGCAATATTGACTTGTTAGGAGACATAGACTCAAGCTCTTAAATTTCCACTCTATAGATCACAGACTTTGTCACGGCGAGTAGTTCATTTAAAAAATATAAAAAGGACTGACATGGTAAGAACGAAAAATTCTTAATTATTAAAGGGTAACAATGCAAAATGATACTTCCTGTGCATTTGATTTCATGTTTGCATTGTATACCAAAGTAAAATATTGCATCATCTGATATAGATCCGATGTTTATTTTGATTATTGTTTATAAGTTTATAAGTAATTTGTACTGCCTTATGTCAGAAAGGACAGAACATTTACTAAAATAAACAAAAACACTAGTTTCAAGTCATAATATTTATTTATTGTATCATATATTTCACCATACTTATCGTTTTTGCTAATAAAATGAAATATGGGTAAACCCCCTATAGATCAGTAAGAATGGGCATTTAGTTTACAGTGCATTTTGTCATAATAAGGTAGATTGTTAATGTGAAATTTGTTGCAATTGCTTATAAAATGGAAGATAAGATGTAAAAAGATTTATCTCACTTTTTCCTTTCTCAATAAATAGGTCATTAAAACTCTTGCTGAACGGCAATACAGTAGCAAGAATGTAGTGACAAACTAAAACAATAAAAATTTATTGTGAAATCAAGTTGGCTACTTTATTTTGAAGCTTTATCGATGACATTTTTATGTGAAAAAGAATATCCGATAAATTTTTCACCAGGGCTGGTTCTACAGACGTATACCCGATGGTCGAAATTGTCCGTTTTTGCTTTTATTACACAGGCCTACAAAAACTAAATAGTGTGAACAGAGCCAACCAGAGAGAACCAAAAAACCCCAAGAGTCAAGTGTTCTGCATAGACCTCTGTTTTGTCGACCCCTACATTTAAGGGAACATTTAAAAACAGGTTAATTTCCTTTTTACCGCACAAATATTAAATACACAAAGCAACAAAACTTATTTAAACACTTTTGAACCGGTTATGCTAGCGCATACACAAACCCTAGCTCAGACATAAACCGCAACTGTTGCGCTTGCCTTGACAGCCAAGAATGAAACTGTCGCCTACAAAGGATAGACCCTCTTGCTTCGTTTGTAATTTTTTTGCGTAATCATAAATTAATTGATTAAATTCGATTAAAGATACTTGTGTACGGGTTTTCACACTGTCGGTATCTCTCTCGTAGCAGGATAAACGCAGAGTCATGGCCAAGTGGCCCAATTAATTGAGACGCGTTGTATGTACATATTACGCGTATTGTTACGCCATTGCAATTTGTATGTATGTACTATACATATATATATATGTTAGTAGTTTATTTTTTGTTATTGTGTCCTGTGTGCTGTATCCTTATTTCTACAGAATACAAATTGTATTTGTAGACAATTCGGCATAATTGCAGACAGTCTCGGGCATAGTAGTATAACAAACAAAGATAACCCCCGCAAAGGCAAAATAATTGTGAGCTCGCATTTATAGTGCATACTTATTTGGAGGGGACAAAACAAAAGTGTAGCTGGCTTATAGACATTTAGTTATACTTGGGCAAGCGTTGCCATAAGGTGCGCGGTGACGGCATTTAAACCAATCCCAAGAGCATAACGATGCAAATCGAAACAAATTCTCCAACGAAAATTGTTAATCAAACTAAAAAACGTCATGTACGATTTCAGGAACAGGATGGCGTGCGTATGCCAGGATCGAGACCATCCAGTGCACCAGCGGAACCCAATGCCAAAGCAGCAAAGAAGGCCTACAAAAAGATGGAAAAAGAACAGCGGTAAGTAGTAGTTATGGTATGAACGGAAATCAAAGCGAAATTAGAGATTTGGTAATAGTTTAAGCGTCAGTCAAATAGGAAGGTAAAATAAAAATAAAACAGAAATCCAAAAGAGCAACGTCTACCAAATGGGTAGCTCACAACTCATAGTTGGCCAAGACGCAAGTCTGGATGCCTCAAGATGAAAGTACAAAGACTGTTCGAAAGAGAGGAAATTATGTAAGCTACCCTTGCGTGTGAAGGATTAGACAAAGCAGCTAGGAAGTGTAAAGAACAAGTCACTCCAGAAGGCACAACAAGAGTAACTTTATTTTAGCCGCGAAGTGCAAAAAGAAGGAATTGCTTTTGTACCGATTCTATTCTGCCCTGATAGAGAGCTATTGAGGCCTACAAACGCAGGAGTAGTATTCGCAAACAAATTTGTAACTTTGGTTGCATGTAACTTTAATAATTTTGACTCAATCTTCACATTTCGCACATCAATACCTTTTGGTCTAATGGTATTTGATCTCGGTAAAACAGTTTGTTAACGAGATATTTACGAATAACGGAAAACAGTACCCAAAAACATGTTTTTCGAAAAAATTTCGAAAACGGTTCTTAAGCAAAAAAAAATGAATGTCACTTTCGTGTTTCTCGACCCAAAATTATCCTAAAAAACTCTTAATTTTCAACTAAACTAGTGTAATTGATATAATGATCCGGACGGATAAAGAAATTAAAAAAAAAGAGATTGTGAGAAACAAGACCAGATTAAATTTTTGCTATGGTTCAAGTCGACAGACCTCCGGATTCTATGACCGCCAAAGAGAAGAGAGCAAGATCGTAGGACTCCTACCTCATCCTTACATAACCAGCTGGTGTTAGCATTCGTGATGCATGTCTTGCTCAGCTAAACAAACAGCGCAAAATAGAGTTCGATGGAAAGCTCTTGTACAGGTTCTAAGAGGAACGTGAAAGCGTTGAAGATAAACCATATCCGAGACTGCCCTGAACAACAATTTATGGAAAAGGATTATAACAGAAATTTCGAGCTTTGCTGCTTTAAAATCGTCGACTGACAATATATTTTGTTTGGACCATCGTATTCCTTTGTTTATCATCTGGCTGCCACATTAAATCAAAAGACGGCTTTGACTCATTTGAGCCATTCTCAAGACGTTCTACCAAAAAAAAAAAATTTAATCAAACTGATTTTGCTTTTATTATCACTTGAAGCATAAATTTTCACTCTGATACTGTCTCTCATTGAAACCTAAATAACGTTTTAAATAACTAATTTTCCTATATTCCAACACAGTCGCCAGGAGAAGGAGCAATCACGACGTGAAAAAGAGGCTCGCAAACTGGAACGCGAAACGGCGCGACGCAATGAACGTGAGGCCGCTAAGATGGAGAAATTCAATCGTCACAGCGAGAAGATCTCACGCAGTACAGAGCGTATGGCAGGTTCGTGCTCACGTTCGGGTTCCCTAGAGCGTCGTCGCAGCGGCGAGGATTCACCAGTGCTCAATCAATCCACGGTGCATGGAATAGCGTCACCCAATCGTCGACCCACCATATTCGATGTGTTTCGACCGCGCGCCAAATCGGATGCAAAGCGACATAAAGATAAACATTTGCTGGATCCATCCTCGGCGGATAGCAGTGCCACCAGCAGTACCTACTCTGTATCGGGTGGACAAACGGCTGCTGGTGGTGGTGGTGGGGCAACAGTTACGGCAGCAGCAACCGGTGCTGGCAGCAATGCGGCTAGTGGTGGCCTTATGAATTCCATGAAAGTGGTTATGCAAAACTTTGGACATCGACAGCATCCCGCGGTAACGATAACCAATGCCGATGGCACGGTATCGTCCAAGAATAAGTACAAAGACGGCAGCGCACATCCGCATCAAGGCAGCGATGCGCAGGTAAGTTGCTTGCAACAACAGTGCAGTACGTTGTCCAACTAATTGTATATCTCTACAGTATTATCATACGGTGACGGCTGTGCGTCCTCAGGCGAATCAGCGTTCGCCCATGACCAAAGTAATGGATCTGTTTCGGCATCGTTCAAATTCAGCGGTTAGTGAAGCGGACAAGCGCAAAGCGGTAAGTGTCTAGGCTAAGCATTGGCAAACGGTTATTTTTACTGCGGGTGTGTGCATAGACTAAGTTGTTTAGCCAGCACATAAACCAAATTGCGGTTAGGGAAATTTGGGAAATTAAGTGCATTTTTTTTTTGTTTTACTTGCGGCATGATTTTTATTATTTATTTAAAATTTGAAAAAATATTTTAGACATATATATTGTATATATATACAGATACCAAGCTGTCTGGCATTTGGTTAATACATTTATGTTATTAACAAAAACACGCGTCATTAACATTTTCATACAATTGCTATAAATATATATGAGTAATTTCGATTTAAATTTTGATAAAGCTAATTTGCTTTGATTGATAAGCATTTGTTTTTTCTTTTTGCGCACATAATTGTCGCTTATCGCTTATCTTCAACGCTGAGGGAACAATAAATTCGAGATCTTAGTGTACAATTTTTGCGACAAAAAGAAAAAAAATGTCTTGCCACATTGCAACGTCATGTTTGGTTTATTATCGCTAGAAACGTATCTTAAATGTGCATAAAAAGAGTTTTCATATACGAAATTTGTTTGCTCTTTGTTAAATAAAAATAAATATTTTATTTATTTTATATTAATAAGCTAATAAAGTAGCTTTCCGAAATAAAGAAACTTTGGGCAACATTCAAAACGCCTTTTCTTTATTTTCCTAAAAATAATCTATACGTCGAACTACGCTTCTCAGAAGCTTGCATTTTCGTTTGGACTGCCCATAACTATCCATTATAGATTTACAACCAGATGGGACTCCATTTCCACTTCTTGTACCAAATGCACCTAGTACGTTCTTTACCTGTTCCTTTCAACAACGTGATATTTCGGCTATCTTTAACCAAACATAATACAGCGGAACCGCTGGATTATGATATCTTTCTTCTATACGCACATACAGAAGCTTCCAGGCCTTTTTAAAGCAATCTATCTAGGTAGATCACATAGGCTCAATCCAACTTTTGGAATCACTTTTTCCAATCTCACAGCATTCATTTTGAACGCCTATACCTATATGTACGTTTCGAAAAAAAATTCCTGGCTCTCAAGCAATATCGAAACCGTGATTTATTATTGCAAATTTTGAGAAAATATTGGTGATTTGCCAGAACGGACGTGGTGCTCCTTTGAGTGATATTTTGCTTTACGACCTAGTTTCTACTTACCGAATGAATACTATATACCTTTTGTTTGAAAACTCAATTTTTTGTTATAGCTTTTTACTAAAACTTGTATTTCCTGAGTTGACATTATGCTATTTCTGTTGTCCTAATAAACTCATGATTTTCGGACTAATTCATCTTATGTCATCCTTTTTTTTAATTTTGACCTAACTTCATTTTTTTTCCCTGTTATTCGAAAAATTTCTGAGTATTTCTTTTTGCAACAAAAAATATTTTGTTAAGAACATACATTGATATTTAAATTTCTATTTATTTCTATCTATTTATTTCTTTGCAAAAGTTACATTGACAAAAAATATACTATTCTAATTAATATTTATTTGCTTTACAAAAAGCAACCCAAAACTGAAATACTCTGCCATTGTATAAAGTATGCGACGCCATCAAAGAGTACTAAGAGTGCAGCTCCAACATCTCACGCACACATAAACACTCATTTGTACACACAACAACAGGTGATCGCGAACAGCTGCTCGCACTCTCTGCAAGACGCTTTACGGCTTTCTTTCGCTCTTGCCGACATTGCTTTCTTGTGCGCTCTCTCAAAATGGCGCTCTCTCTCTTATTCACTCTCAACTTGTCTTACGGTTTTTGGGCTTTGCGGAAAAGTCACCGACACACACACACACACAAGCACACTCGCAGAGGCACACACCTACAAGCGCATTACGTATACGCCGCATTGTCGTCGCTGTCGTAAATTTTGCCGTTTTCTTCTTTCGCTTGCTCAGTTTGTGTTTTTATTTTCAATTGCATTTCCATTGGGACGGGGTCTGAACCGAGAGCGCGCGCGTTGACCAATTTGGAAACAAACAAAAAGTTTTCGGCATTTGTGTTTTTCTTTAGAAGATTTCAAAAAAGTTCACTTTTTTTCGGTTTTATGTCGCAGATAAACAAAATTAGATGCGCGCATTGTGAAATATTTAATTAAATTTTATACTGTGTGCGTTGTGTGATGGTTAACTAAAAAAATATCGTGCCGGATAACGATATTTAATTTTGGAATACCTATACACGATATCTAAAAAGAAGAAGGTTAATTATCAAGAAAGCGTGAAGTAAAAATGCTTTAAAATAAATGCAGAAGTTGCTAGTAAATTAAAAACATTTTGTAAAATAATTTTGTTGTTGAATATATATTATTTTATTAAAAAAATAGTTTCTGCGCGGTTGTATTTGTTTAGTGTTCAATCAAATACGTTGACTTAAAAATATTTAAATCCACAAAAAAAATAAAAAAGGAATTACAAATTCTTACTAAAATAATTTTTATAAACTTAATTATGTGAGCAGCAACGTTTTTTCGTCAGCAAATATTTGGCTATGTACAATTTTATAAGCCTTTTGTAAACTTGGATAAAGAGGTTTTAGGAAGAAAACAATTTTTGTGTATTTAAAGTGCGTCTAATGCCGGTGGCTAATGTTCAATATTTGTGCAAGAATCAAAATGGAGAAATGTATTTAATTTAAAGGCCCAAAAGTCCCAAATGGGATATCACAAATGGGATTTTTTTTTATATGAAGTTTTGTCATTACGTGCGAAAATTTTCGAACTGCGTATGGGCCTTAAAAAAAAAAAGTGTAAAAATTTAAAATAAAAAATTAGATTTCGCTAAAACAAAGTTTAAGTCTAATTTTTAGAGCAGTAGCAAATTTTTGAAAGTGTAAATTTGTGTGCTTCTTAATCAAATGAAAGTTTTATAAAATAGCAAACTTTTAACTTAAATAAAAATACGAAAACAAATATTTTAAATGCCACAAAGTGTATATTAAAGTTAAAAATTAAAAAACAATAATTATAAAATTATTTAATTAAAAATAAAAATTTTAAAATATATATAAAAAAAATGAAATGAACACAATGAAGATTAACATTTAAAACGTGTTTAATCAATAGTTCGTTACTTCGAAAAAAGTTCGCCTCATCGGCTGTAAAACTTAAAAATCGTATTACAAAACGATTAAAATAAATTTCATTATAAAACAACAATATTTTAAACTCCATTTCTAAAAGATGGCGTACGTTAAAGTCGGGCGCGGATGACTTTGGGATACCCTGTACCACCACATTGCAATCAAGTCCGATATATTACTTACGAACACCAAAAACAATTTCTTTGCCAAATTCAGTTACAATATTTTTATAAACAAACGAAACACAACGAATTTTCTTCAAAAAACTTGTTTTTGACCGATCGGTCCTATGGGAGCTATATTATATAGTCAACCGATTTTGATCAAATTTGGTACTGTGCTTAGGCACTCTAAAAAACTTCCAATTGCCGAATTTGGTTACGATATCTTCATAAACAAACTAAACAAAAAGAATTTTGTTCAAAATACGTTTTTTCGACCGATCTGTCCTATGGGAGCTATATAATATAGTCAATCGATTTGGATCAAATTTGGTACAGTGCTGGGTATCCCTAAAAAACTGACAAACACCAAATTTGGTTACAATATCATCATAAACAAACGAAACACAACGAATTTTGTACAAAAAACGTTTTTTTTTACCGATTGGTCCTATGGGAGCTATATGATATAGTCAACCGATTTTGATAAAATTTGGTACAGTGTTTAAGAACTCTAAAAAACTTCGGAATGTCACATTTGGTTACAATATCTTAACAAATAAACGAAACACAACGAATTTTGTAAAAAAAAACGTTTTTTTGACCGATTGGTCCTATGGGAGCTATATGATATAGTCAACCGATTTGGTAAAAATTTGCTACAGTGTTGAAGATCCATAAAAAACTCCCGAATGCCAAATTTGGTTACAATATCTTCACAAACAAACGAAACTTCATAAACAAACGAATTATCCATCTAAAACTTTTGGTTTTTTTCGAGGTCCTCTGAAACACCCCTATGGGAGCTATATAATGTAGTCCCGATATCAAAAAAATAAAATAAACTTGTCTCCTATGGATTAATAAGGGATCTTATCTGAAAGGTTGCTCTAGATCTTACCATCTCTGAGATCTAGGCGTTCATATGGACAGACGGACAGACGTACAGACGGACATGGGTATATCGACTTCTCTAGTCACTCTGATCATACTTTAGGTAACTTTGGGGGGCTCCGTCTTCTCCTTCTGTACGTTACATACATTTTCGGCTTGCACAAACACAATATACCCTTTGTACCATACGGTACAGGGTATAAAAATGTGTACTTTGAATTTATAAATGATTTTAAGACTTTATTACTAAGTCTTCACACTTTTTATATCCAAGAGAAAAATGTTTTTTCAAATTTTTCGACTCACATTTTCGCAGACTATCAATTTTTCGAACATTGGCCTTCAACCGATACTTTCAGATTTCGGGTCAGGTTGGCAAATTGGTAAGGACGCTAAGAACGTCCTAGTTCCAAGACCTTCTTAAGTGTGACCCTTTTCAACCAAAATGTAATTTTTTAAGAAACATGATATAAATTGTTTTTTAAACTATTTCAATGCTTCTTAGAATTATTTAGCGCAAATATGTTTTTCTTTATTTTAAAAATATCACACTTTTAAATTTCCGGTAAAAAATTTTCAAAATATTTCCCACAATTTGTTGACCTTTAAGACAATTGTTTTTTGAACAGTGGCATGTGCTTAAATTAAAATGTTTGGCATTTTTGAAAATATTAATGTAGATATTGAAATATATATTGAAATATTGTGAAATATTGAGCAAGGTCAGCAACAGCTTAAAGCAAACAAATCTGCCCTAGTAATAAAAAATTAAAGCAACAAACTTGCCAAGATTATATACCACTACTATATAGAGAACTAGCATATATGTAAATAGGTTATTACAGTTGCATTTAATAAATTTAAGGCTATAATAATTTTTCCTGCCGTCTTTAATAATTTTGCGCAATTCTGCTTTGAATTTTTAATTTTCAAGTTCATTGACGGCGTTGCAAATTAACATAAAACAACAAGACAGCCAGCCAGTCGGTGTTTTTATTTTAAATATTAATAAATTAATTTGTATATAAGCTAGAATTTTTTTTATTTTATTTTATTTTATTTTATTTTATTTAGTAGAAAGCGTATAGTATGAAAATGAACGTTGAAAAGCCAAAGAAAAAAGTAAAAACAAATGATACAAACAATTTTGTCGGCAAAACAAATGGCAAACATGTGATGTGTCATGTGTGTGTGCGTATATATAAAATATATATTATTGTATATATACAATATATATTAGTAGGTGTGTGTGCCTTTTTACTTATTAATTTTGCTATATTTTATGTGGCGCTCTTAAGGCACTTATGTTTTAAGCCATTTCTTTAGTCGCTAATTTGTTAAATGTCGTAAGTACGCATTTATTTTGTATTTTTTATACCCTGTACTTACTGCATTAAATGGGTATATTCACTGCATAGAAATTTGTGTTATATGGCGTTTGAATCATTTGTCACTTTATAAGAAATATATCTAAAAAAAATATAGACTTGTTTGTCTGAAGTTCATAAGAACTAGCGACTTACGATGGGAACAGGAAAGAAAATTCAATACTGTTTATCCTGATTCGAAATAATTAGGTATCCCTATTTTTTTATTAAAAAAAAAAAGCGATTACCAAGAGGTGGAAAAGACCCTCTACATAAGCTGCGGTTTTGTTTTTTTATTCCACATTTAAAACAGTCCTTAAAACCTTGCAAATATTAAATATTTCTGAGCCTGAAGTCCTCTGTTGCTCTGGCTATTTATTCTTTATAATTTAGAATTAATTTTTATCTTATAAATTTGTAAATAAATAAATACAAAATTTTCCAAAATACCAACCGATAGATCACTGGATAGTATCGGAAGAACATTCATGCTCTGATTATCGCTACATAGAATTTGGGTTCCAAGAAATAACGCAGAATACGGTCACAAATAGAAACCTGAAAAGGACAAATTCACAAGTGTATTTGCACGAATTAAGGTGTAATATTCTCGAAATATTGTTTTGTGGTGACATTGAAAACGTTTCGAACTCTAATCGGACTACTGGATACCTCCAAAAGCCTGATATGAACTGGACAGTATCTAGTGAGAAATCTTTAAACTTACTGTTAGATACGCATTTCTCGGGTTCGACCAGTGAGCCCACGGTCGATGCGAGGATAAACAATAACATAATAGAGAACAAGGGCTTACTAGACCTAATTACTGAACTCAATGTAGAGTGGGGAGTAAAGACGTTCAAACCATACAAATCACCAGGACCCGATGGAATTTTCCCGGGGCAAGTCCAATTTTCGCTAGGTTATATTGCAAAATGGCTTGTAACTATCTATAAATGTGTAATAACTCTGAAATACATTCCCACCTTATGGAAGGAAGTTAAAGTTGTTTTTATACCCAAAGCGGGTAAGATATCTCATGTTAGTCCCAAAGACTTCAGGTCTATCAGTTTATCGTCTTTTCGTCTGAAAACGCTCAAACGTATTATAGAGTTGGGCATCAGAAGTACTATTCCATCATCGCAACTTGCGAGTTCGCAACATGCGTAAACACAGTTGTTACAGAAATTGAAAAATCATTAGAAAACAAGGAATTCACCTTGGTAGCGTTCCTAGATATCGAGGGTGCTTTCAGTAACATCCAGCCTAAGGCTATCTATAGATACAAAATTTTTTTCGCGATATATTGACGAATAACTGAAAAAAATACCCAAAAATATGTTTTTCGAAAAAATCTCGAAAACGATTCTTAAGAAAGAATGAATGTAATTTTCGTGTTTCTCGACCGAAAATTACCCTAAAAAACACTTTTATACGAAGGTTCATTTTTCGTGTAAACTAGTGTTATCAATGTTTATTTCTCCTTTGTTGTGAACTACAATAGATTTTTCGAAAGCTTTTTAAAACTAAGTTTCGAGTCACCGTAAATTCGATTTAATCCGAAACATACTTCTGCAAACGATTGTCCTATAATCGATAACTACTCTTTTACATTGAGTACTCCATAGAGTTTTTCGAAAGCGTTTTAGAACTGTGTGAGGGTTGCCCGTTTGCAGTAAGCTAGAATTACAATTTTCCCAGAAATTTTCCGGGTGCAGTGTATCCCACTGTCGAACCCTAGTCCCAACTGTATTCTGTTTTTTTCTGCTGCTATTTTTTTGCTTTTGTTTTTTTTCCTTTCATGTCTATTTAGTTGAAGTGTTTGTTTTGTGTGTAGGCATCTGTACATACCTACATACATATATACAAATTTTAAGTATATACTATATAAACTTGTTAAATTTTTTTATGTTTATGTACTTTATGTGATAACTTGTGCAAATAGTGTGCTCAGCAAGATCTTCAATAAGGTTCAATATTGATAGAGTTGTTGCTAAATTTTTTAAGCATGATTATAATATAAAATACTATAACGGCGGTATTTTGGTCTAATGATGAATCTAAAAAAAAAAAAAAACCAAAAAAATTATATGTGTAATCAATATAGTCATATTTAATCAGAGTTCCGATAAGAATTATAGTAGCCTATACGTCTACTTATTTATGAGAACTGCATTTGGCTTTCTTTCAAGTCCAATAATAAATTACTATCATTGTGAAGCACAGATTAATTAATTTATATAAGATATAAATAAATTCTAAATAGTTAAGAACAGAGTATGTTACTAGAGGCCTGTAGGCCAGATATTCCTGTAGTATTCTTTTAAAATTAAGTTCTATTAATAAGCTTTCAGTGTTGATACATTTTTATCGCATTTAAACGGATAATAAACCAAATATAAATTTTATTTTGCAGTCTTTTCGTTTAAATAAAATCATATATTCTGCAAAAATATTGGTTTCAAATGCCAAATTTGACTTGGTTTTAGTGCTGCAAAAACATCGATATATCGACCTTAAAGTCTCTCTCAATAGTTATAACGTCACTTTAGGCTTTGCTTATAAATGCAAAAAGAAGCTCATCGGCTTTCTAACTTGAAACTCATGGATCTCATAATTTCTCCTCTTATAATAAAAAATATGTATAGAAAAGAGTGATTTTTATATGACTTTTTAACTTCTTAAACATACAGCCGTGCGCCACATTTCACAAAACGAAAACGAATAAACTGTATTCGTTCTCGTTTTTGCGTGCTCCCTATTTCATATTGTTGTTTCATATGCTCTCAAAGTTCCTTTACTCTTTTCGATAAATTCCCTTATATCCCTTGCTCTAAAGAGCTGAGCTACTTTTATTGTAAATTCGTAAACATTGCAAAATGCCTTTTATTTTCTCAAAAGATATTTACTAAAATTGACCACGATTTACTTATTTTTATAATAAACATTTTATTATAAAGGAAATTATTTTGTGCAACCCTGTTGCAGCTATCAGTTATCGATAAGGCAATGCGTGTAATAAAAATTAATTTTGGGTGGTGGTTAACAATAATTATTAATAAATATCTAACTTCAAATTGGCATAAATAGAATCTAAAGATATCAAAAAAAATAACAAAAAATTATTTCAGTTTACAATACAGTTCTTTGAAAAAAAAAAATGTATTTTTAAATAATTGGAAATTAGTTTAATTTAGTTTTATAAGCTAAATTATACCTATCAGCCGTGCTACGGAAAAGAAAAAAAACCAAAACGAACAATTTCACAAGGATTCGTTTTTGCGTGCTTCGGAAAACGAATTTTTTTTGTCAATATTTCCCTTTTGTATTTTCGATAAATTCGTATATTTCTCTTATTTTTATTTTTTGGGTTGGGTCAGGAAAAAAATAAATTAAAAATAATTTTCTATAAATATATAACTTTAAGTTGGCATAAATATAATCTAAGAATACACTAGTTTACACGAAAAATGAACCTTGAATGAACGATAATTTTTACTTAATCTGTACATATTATATATCACTGGAAAGAGCACATCAATACCTTTCGATCTAATCATATTTTATATTGATACAAAATTTTGTTCACGAGTTATTGAGGAATAACTGAAAAAAGTGACCAAAAACGAAAATATCTCGAAAACGGTGCTTAAGAAAAAAGAAAAGGTTGCCATTTTCGTGTTTCTTGACCCGAAATTACCCTAAAAGATGGCGTACGTTAAAGTCGGGCGCGGACGACTTTGGGATACCCTTTACCACTGCTTGCAATAAAATCCGGTAAATGGCTTAAGAACACCAAAAGACATTTGATTGCCAAATTAGATTATGATACCTTCATAAACAACCAAAAACAGACGAATTTTTAATCAACAACTTTTTTTCGACCGATCGGCCCTATGGGAGCTATATGATAAGTCAACCGATTTTGATCAAATTTGGTATAGTGCTGGGGGTTTCTAAAAAACTTCCGATTGCCAAATTTGGTTATGATATCTTCACAAACAAACAAAACAAAACGAATTTTGTACAAAAAACAAATTTTCGACCGATCGATCCTATGGGACCTATATAGTCAACCGATTTTGATAAAATTTGGTACAGTGCTGGGGGTTTCTAAAAAACTTCCGATTGCCAAATTTGGTTATGATATCTTCATAAGCAAACGAATTATCCATCTAAAACTTTTGCTTTTTTTCGAGGTCCTCTGAAACACCCCTATGGGAGCTATATAATGTAGTCCCGATATCAAAAAAATAAAATAAACTTGTCTCCTATGGATTAATAAGGGATCTTATCTGAAAGTTTGGTTGCTCTAGCTCTTACCATCTCTGAGATCTAGGCGTTCATACGGACAGACGGTCAGACGGACATGGGTATATCGACTTCTCTAGTCACTCTGATCATACTTTAGGTAACTTTGGGGGGTCTCCGAATTCTCCTTCTGTATGTTACATACATTTTCGGCTTGCACAAACACAATATACCCTTTGTACCATACGGTACAGGGTATAAAAACACTTTTTAAATAAAAAGTAAATTTGTAAACTAGTGATATCGAAGAATATTTAAAAAATGATATTAGTATAAAATGCGTACGTTTTTAAACCTATTTTAGCGTTTGGTTTTATTTTCCTCTTGCAAGAAAACATTCGGTTTCAAATCATATGACAAATTCGGTTTGGTGAAATTGGGAGCACCAAACATTCGGTTTCAAAACGAATACGAATAAAATGTTCGGACTCGTTTTCCGGAGCACGGCCGTTAATTTAAATAAATATATATATACAAAATACTGCCATATATCGGTATCGATCGTTAGTTTCCGATAGGCATTCGTTCATCATGATTTTTATAACCAATCAAAGTAATTATCAGAGTGTGGTACGGAACTCAAATAACTTTACAGAGCAAAGCACTCTCTATTTAAGCTTTCATTTTAACGCTTCAAAACGTGTGCCTACCTTTTGCTACTAATAACAATTGCTACACTCCAAACTCAATACAATTACAATTTCATGACGTCACAGTAATTTCTTTATTTGATCACATTTTTTCAAACATGAGATTTACTTTAACACACATTTCTAATTAGTAGTTAGTTGTTGTCTTCCAAACAAACTAAAAAGTTGCCTTAATTGCTGTCACCATACCAGGCCTAGGCCCACATAGAGCATAGTTATACATATAGACAGACCCAAGTCTAGAAAAAATGAATTTCTGAGCAACTGGCAGACAAAGCAGCGCCGTTAAGTAGTTGACCTCAGATCAAAATTGCAAAAAAAATATATAAATTAAATAAATATTTCTACACAAAATGGAATGGAATGGAATACTATTACTAACTAACTATATGGAAACTTAAGCAGCTTAAGTTCGGAGCTGTGAAATGCAGGTGTTGCCATAAGTTGCATAAATGGCTATTAACTGTTTCTGACAGTTTCTGCTCAAATTATATGTTTGGAAATGAACTGACAAATGATTAATTAAGAAAACAGCATAACAAAATATACAATAAAAATGGAAAACAAAGAAGATTAATGGATAAAGTGTACTACTATTATTTGCAAAGTTTTAAATGGGCATATATGGTTTTATACACTGTACCCAAAGGGAAAGGAGTATATTGTTTTGCAAAGGATGTTGTATATAAGAACTGAAAGAAAAGTAGCAAAGATCCAGCAAGCATATAGCTATATGGCAAAATGTTGAGCATATCTAAACAAATCGACTAAGGCTAGGACAATAAAATTTTATACAAAAGCTATTGCTTCCGGTCTAACGAACTAGTGAGATGGTTCTTTAGGGGCTAGCCTGTGTATGTATGACAGGAGCCATGAGAACCTGTCCTACAGCAGCATTGGAAGTCCTTATGGAGTTGACACCACTTCATACTGTTGTAAGGCTTCAAATGAAGGCGACACTGTTAAGAATGTCGGCTGAGGGAATTGGCAAAGGCCACATAATAAGTGCTAGAGACGCTGACGAACTGGGAAAACTGGTCCCCTCAATTCTCTTACCCAGAGATGAGATGATCACAGAGTACCACTTTGAAAGGAACTTCAGTACTATTTTGAGCAACAAAGAGAATTGGACAACGCTAGAGGAGATACATCCTATGAAAAGACACACTATTATGTGGTATACCGACGGGTCCTTGACTAAAGAAGGCACTGGACTGGGAGTCGCGGGACCAAGAACGCGACTGTCAGAAGCCCTGGGTAAATACACCAGCATATTTCAGGCAGAGGTATGTGCAATAGGCCGATGTGTAGACATCAACCTAGAAAGAAAATATAAAGACAGAGATATTGCTATACTGTCAGACAGTCAAGCTGCGATTAATGCGGTGGCTGGCTCGAAGATTAATTCGAAGTTGGTATGGGATACCAGGACCAAATTGAACCGTCTAGGACAATGGAACAGAGTCTCCCTTAGATGGATCCCGGGACACAAGAACATCCCCGGGAATGAAGCAGCTGACGAACTGGCGAGGAATGGTGCTGCGAAACCACTAATAGGGCCTGAACCTTACTGTGGCATTGGCAGACACACTACCAAGCAGCTGCTAAGAGATGAAGAAAGGTCCTGTCGGGAAACTGACTGGGCTGGCACAGACGGCTTACGACAGGCCAAGCAACTTCTTGGCTCCTACAACTTAATAAGGTTCAAGAAAGTGTCCCAATTGGGCAAGAATTCCCTTAGGATACTGACGGGGCTACTAACGGGACATTGCAGACTCAGGAAACACCTGTGTACTATTGGCATCTTGAATTCAAGCACATGCAGGTTTTGTGAAACCGAGGAGGAAACCTCCCAGCACATACTTGCAGAGTGTGATGCCCTAGCCAGAAGAAGGAAGTCCCTTCTTGGTGAGCATAGAATATTGATGCATGATATTACCCGACTAGAACCATCTCAGATAATCAAGTTTGTCACGGAAATTGGGCTAGTTGAGGAGCTCTAGGGCTTGAAGGGAGCACAATAGATCCTAAGGGTCGCAGTGCAGCTTTTCCCTATTATATTATTATTATTGCTTAGATCCAAGTTTTTACCCAATAAAATTGTATTGCTTAAGCGCACATTTAAAGATTGAAATCTTCAACTGTGAGAGTTATGTATAAAAATGTCTAAATTTAAAGCGCCTACTTGTAAAAAATTTTCTTTAAAAGTTACAGCCACTAAATCGAGACTTTTTATGGATATTATCGCCTTTCCCTAACACCCACCATTTTTTCACGTAATTAGTTTAAATTAAACGGATCATCTTTTTCAACGTATCCATGTTTCAAATCAAGTAAATATCAAGAGGAACAGGCTAGAAATGGAAATAAAAAAGAAAAATCTTCATTCCCGCTTGTACCCTACAGAAGTGTATTATTCCATCATGTTCCGAGGTTTCTTACCAATGCCTCCTGTCCTTTGAAATTATTACACAAATTAGATTAGATTACCCTCTAGTATCCTTAGCCCCTTGTTAAATAAAAGTGCTCTTGATAATCGTTTCTTCACGCTTTTATCTTTTTTTCATAACCTTAAAATTTGTCATACAAAATTTTATTCGAGTCCGGTTTTAAATGAGTTTTGACTCGCTAACATAATCTCATAAAACCCCACATTAGGAGGTATTTTGAAGGCTATGTCGTAACCCTGAAGTACTGGAATTTTTTGCAGCTTGTCCTTGGATTCTAAAGCATGGAAAAAACAGGAAACCTTTGAACTTGAAAGTCCGTTTTTTTTTTAGTTCGGCTGTGTTATGACATATCTAAATCGCAATTCAAGTGTCAAAAATTCCCAGAACGATGGGGTTCTTGCTTAACCCTTAAAATACCTTGCTGGGATTTTTTGGAAATTGGGTTCAAAAACGTTTGGTAAACATGATCAGACTTTCGAAAACGAAAATAGTTTTTTTTTGTGGTTCCTTAATTTATTTAATTTAATTTCTCCCAACAATGATTTTGTCAAAATTTTTCTTAAAGTTCTTGCTTTGCAAGTGCCTAGCTAACAGCGTGAGAAACAGCCATCAGCTGATTATAAGTGTCTTATGGCGTGCTTTGTTTTTGTTGAGAGATTTTTGTTAGAAAAATGCCCAGATAAAGTTTTATTAATTTGTCAGTACAATACATATATTCTTAGCTGCAAAGAAATTACAACTTATATTATTTAAGAAGAAAACTGGTTTTCCATACTTTTGTCGATTGATTTTTCAAAAAACTGATTTGTTTTTTTTCGCAACACCAGTATTAAATAATCCCAAAAATAAGTATATAAAAAAATATGTACACACTGGTAGCTTGGCGCTTTTTACAACCAACTTAGTTTTGGGCTCAGATGCCTTAGTTTTTGTATTCAAGCTCTGGCTCGGGCAGAAGTGCGGAATTTTTTGTAGTATTAGTTGTTGGGCAATTTTGCATTTCTGCCCGACAAAGTGAGTGTTTACCCAGGGCTGCACTCATACAATAAATATGATCTGACATGTAAAGCACATTCTAATTATCCTTCTATCTTGCAAAAAAAAGTATGTTTTGGAACTCAGGTGCAATATCGTGACGGGATTCTTGGCATCAGCAAAAATCCCACCAGGTTTCTAGAGAATTTGCGAGATTTATATAGAAATCCTCTACCGTTCTCATTTCTAGTATAGAGCATATTCTAGTCGGGACCTTCTGATGATAGCCGGCACGCTTATTTTGTTTCATCTAATTATTTTTTCAGACCGAGAGAGAGAGAGAGCAATTAGCATTATTTGAGCAGTACATAAAATTTCACTTCCGTTTTGTTTTCTTTTTTTGTTTTTTTAGTTTTTGCTCTGTCTAAGCAGGCGGCAAGTGGGCGTATCTCTTTGAGAAAGTTGTTCCCATGTTTGTTTGTGTAGGAATCTGTGTGTAGCGTAGATTTAATTTTGATTTATTTATAATGAATTGGCTTGGCTTCTAGCCTAATAATTTTTTTCTATATTTAGTACATTTATTTGTTTAACATTTCGATTTGTTTATTTAAAAAAAGTCATTTATTATATTTTCCCCCTTAGTGAACTTCTTCTTTTATTATTATATAAATTTTTACATTGTTATTGGCTTTCAGCTAATATTTGTGCGCACTATCTTATCTGACTAGCCTTGTACTTTAAATTAAATTCGTTTTATTTTTTTACACTTTGTTTAAGTATTTGCCTAAAATTTTTTCCCCAGCCCCAAGATAAAAATGAAACAAAAACTACGACTGAATTGATAGCGCTGTCTAAAAGGTTTATAGCTGCTTTATCACTAGGGTCTTATACTCAAACGTAAAGTAATCAAAACTGCAGACCAATGGGTATTAGTTTATTAATGATAATATATAATATATTTTTGTTTTTATTTTGGGGAATATTTTTCTATAGTCTTTCAAGTTTTTTTTTTTTTTAATATTTAAATAAATGCCAGACTTTTGTTGGTATTTGCCAACAGCTGTTGGATTTTTGAATTGAACAAGTTATTTTTTGGTACTTCTTGAAATGCATGAAAGAATTAACTTAACAGATGAACATTTCCAGAAATTATGGGAAAAACAAGATAAGATGATTAAATTTTCAATAATGAATTATGAATGTGTAGGCAACCTATACACAAGAAAAAGATAAGATGATCTAAGAATCTTTACATATTTTTAAACTATAAACAAACTATGATATAAATAAATAAGAGAAACTAATTGTAAGTAAATTACATGCAAAAAATTTATTGAAGTAATCTTGAAAAAAAACTTGCTTCTTAAGGCACTTATTGTTTTAATAAGTTGTGAATTATAAGCAGCAATACATGAACTGTTGCACTTTTTGCTCACACAAATAGCCTACTTTAAATAGTTGTGGATTATAAGCAACAACAACAAAAAATACATGCACTTATTTATAAATGGAAGATTAAAGCAATTCAAAAAAAGTAGCAGCTATTGTCGTGTACATATAGTGCATTTTTTTAAGCTTGTTCTATCTTTCAGTTGGGATATTTCCTTTACATTGTTGCCATACACTTGCCATTACATTTTCGTTCATATTCTGGCTTTTAAATAAATTTTAGTAACACTATAATATTAGCTTTAGTTAACCATTTCTTTTAAGTTAACCAAGATTGAGCTACTTTTATTATTAGGTACAGTCACACAAAATAACAATTGTTATCGTTTATTTGTTAAAAATGTTTAAAAGTTTATCTCCTGACCTTTAATTTGGCATTTTCATAGCAAACACAAAAAAACATAAAAATACCATGAGTAATTTTCAATTGATCGATCTAATTTTGTTAAGCCATAGAGACCTAGTTCTAATTATCGTTATCGCAACTGTTAAAAACTCCTTGTCTAGCTCTGACTCAAAGTTATTGAAAAACTAAAGCAAAAGCAAACAAGTCATTGCCCTTATAAAGCATTTAATTACACGCAAAAATTTTATTCTTAATTAATTTGTCTAGTTTGCATATTTTCTTTAATTGCAAGCCCATTAAGTCTTTGACCAACTTTTGAAAAATGCCTTTGAACTTGAACCTTCAGACAGTTTCTAAAAGCCAACTTCACACTGTCAGTTAGTAATTAGCGCTAATGGCTCTTACAATTTGTTTGTTTTTTTAATTTTGTTGTAAATATATTTGTTGGTCAGTTGTTGATGTTTTTCACTGACTGCTTTTACAGTACAATAGAAAATACAATACAAATGGTCGATTTTTATAAAAATTTCCACACAAATATTGACAATAAAAATTGTGTAATTGAACAGTTGGCTAAATGCTATAAAAATGGTTCAAAATATGTAAAACAGGCTATATTTTAAAGCGGTCTCGGGAATTTTTACACTTTGTGCATATTCTATAGAGCTAATAATTAATATTTTCCGATAATCCAATTACACTAGTTTACACGAAAAATGAAACTTCGTCAAAAATTGTTTTTTAGGGTAATTTTAGATCGAGAAACACCAAAATGATATTAATTTTTTTTTTTTTTCTTAAGAACCGTTTTCGAGTTTTTTTCGAAAAACATGTTTTTGGACACTTTTTTCAGTTATTCGTCAATATCTTGTGAACAAAATTTTGCTTTGAGCCTAAGAAAAAGCTTTGAAAATTTAATGTCAAACAAATTATTTTTTTTTTAAATTTATGAGCAATTTTTTATAAAGTGTCATCCATCTTGAGGTTTTTTTTTTAAATAAAAAAAAACAGAAATTTCAAATGAATCGGAAAATCTTTATTATCAATAGAAAGAACTGTTCTTGCCATTCACTTTTATATATAAACCCTTTCAAACGTTGGCCGCAACTGCGCCATAGCTCGTCCAAGCGAAGGTTCCTATTTTCGATGACGCGTTCGAGCATAATCGGCGGTATCTCGTGAATAACCCGAGTAATGTTGGCCTCTAATGCTTCAATCGTAGCTGGATTATCCACAAACACTTTAGACTTCACATAGCCCCAAAGCAAAAAGTCTAACGGTGTCATATCACACAATGTTGGTGGCCAATTCACCGGTCCGGAGCGTGAAATTAATTGTTCACCGAATTGATTCCTCAATATGTCCATTATTTCACGGGCTGTGTAGCAAGTAGCGCCGTCTCGTTGAAACCAAATGTCGTCGAGATCTCGGGCTTCAATTTCAGGTACCAAATAATTCGTTATCATGGTGCGATAACGATCGCCAATGACGGTTACGGTCTGACCAGCGTCATTTTTGAAGAAATATGGACAAAATGATTCCACCGGCCCATAAACTACGCGCTGGACGCGTGTCATATAATGAATATTGGGTCTCAAATTTGTTGATGGTATGGCGAATAGTGGTCTCAGTAGGTCGATTATGGCGACCATAAAATGACCTAAGCGCTCGAAAAAAAATTCTTTACAGAACGCGATTTTTCGTAATATAACTGTACGATTTGTAAACGTTATTCGGGTGTAAGTTTTTCCATGATAAAATGGCAATGAAAACTGAATAAAAAACACATGGCAACTTGACAGTACTCACGCGTTGTTTATTAAAAAAACCTTATTGAAAAAAAAAACCTCAAGATTGATGACCCTCTATATACCTACTCTTATTGAAAAAAAAACCTCAAGATTGATGACCCTCTATATACCTACTCTTATTGAAAAAAAAACCTCAAGATTGATGACCCTCTATATACTTACTCTTATAGTAATAACTTAATTATACCCTGTACCTATAGGTACAAAGGGTGTACTAGGTTTGTGCAATGTATGTAACGGACAGAAGGAGGCGTGGCAGACCCCAAGTCCTTTATACCAAAATGCTTATCATAACCTCGGGTAGCTATTGAGCCATGTCCGTCCGTCCGTCCGTCCGTATGAACGCCTAGATCTCAGAGCCTATAAGAGCTAGAGACACGAAACTTTACCAGCTGGTGCGCATATTTCCTAAGCAGATGAAGTTTGTTGAATCATGTCAATATCTTTCCCCGTTTCCCCGCAGTAGAGTTTCGCGGTTTTTAGCCACACCGTTTAGTATTTTCATCTGAAATTTAACAGAGCAATGCGTTGTAGTTACATGCATCTATGTGTAAAAAATGAACAAAATCGGACAAATACAACAAAAGTTATAGTCAAAAATGTGCAAATTTCACCACCCCTTGCCAATAAACTGCGTCAATATTTGACTCTACGCAATTATGGCTACAACTGACCTAGAATCACAATTTTTGGTAAGCCCATTCATGTGGCTCTAATGAACAAATCCACATCCAAATTTTATCGATGCGGTCCCCAGACCCCCCGCAATCCATTTACCGTGTTTTCTCCCACACCCCTCAACATACCAACTTGAAACTTACCCCGTATACTTTTAATAAATTCTTTGTTGTAACATTCGAGTTTCATCAAAATGGGTAAAAATTTAGGGAGCTTATAGGTATAAATATCGATTTTCACCAAAAAAAAATAAATTCCAATTGGAAAGTTCTTAGATGGAATATGCAGGAAACATTTTTTTGACACAAAAGGTACAGGGTATTCCACTGTCGGGCACCGCCTCGACTGTACCACATTTTTTTTTGTATATGTTATTGCGAAAAAAAAAAATAATGGCAGCAAAATAAAAATTTGATTTCAATTTCACTTAAAATTATGAAAAATTAAAATAAAAATTTTTTTTATCAATTCTTTAATAAAATAAGTTTCGAAAATAATCGAAAGATAAAAAGCTGAAATATTCTATGACTAAAAAACTTTTTTTATATTATAGCGCGCAAAATTAAAACTTGTTTTCGAATTCACTTAAAATTATGAAAAATAAATTCATTAAATAAGTTTTTTTTGATGATGCAACCAGAAATCGAAAGATAAAAAGCTGAAATATTCTATGACGGTTTTCTTTAACGTTATAGAAATTGTTTCGAAAGTCGCAATAAACATCATGGGCATTAGCTAATTCATGTCAAAAATCACGCATATGCCTCTTTTTTTTTCAAAAAAAAAAGCTTTTTTTGGCTTACTAAATATTTTGAATATGAAAAAGAGTTGTAGATTCTAACATTTAAATACATTTTATATTTAAACTTTTGGGGTACACCAAGCTCTAATTCCTTGGGCATACCCACGAACGAGTACTTTGCAATATCGCAATTATTCATCTATCGATAAATCGATAAATAATTGAAACTTAAAAAATAAATACGATCGTGGGTTAAAAGTGAACCCGTAGCTAAACCAACAGTTTGAATCAGAAAAAGGCCCGCTTTGCGTATTCCGACCCATGTACTACATGGAATACTTATATAGAATACATTTCACAGAAATACACAAAACTAGCTGTATTATATAAGGCAAAAACAAAAAAAAACAAAAAAAATAGCAAATGTCTAAATGGACAAATATTGTACTTATAACTATAAATACCGCATATGCATATACACTAGAAATATTATTGTTGTTGCTTGTAAATTTATTGAAATTTTAATGCCAACGGGTTTGTGCCTAATCGTCTCCGACGAAAAACAATATATAATATATATGGTACATATTTGAACAATTTGCAGTATTAAATATATTACATAGTTACAATGCACAAGTGTTTAAAATTTTTGTTAAATTTAGGCATATAATAATTTTAATACGTGCCGTTGACATAAAAGTTTACGTTTTAAAACAAATCTTAATGTTTTTGTTTGTGCGCCAAATATTAAGTATACGACTAGTGCCAAAGAGACAAACTTAGATTTGGTAAATAAATTAAATACTTTGTAATAGTTTTCTTCTTTGTTCAACAAAACGTTTACAAACTTCACCCAAGTGCTTAGTCTGAAACAAATTATAATATAAATTTGGTCACGATATTTAAGAAAAAAAAATTGTGATATCGTATGTTTTTTTTCGTATTTTTCTGCGTTTTATATTTGTTTACACATTTGTGTAAAGTTTGATTCAAATTGGTTCACTATTTCAAATAGCTAACATACAAAACTGAACCTGTGCTCTCTTTTTCACTGAGACAACACAAGCGCATTGCGTGACCTTCTTATTGTTGGATCATGGCCTCTCATAGTTGTCCGTTAGCGGCTCCAAATGCATAGCAGATTGCCGGTTCTTTCTCTTGTTGAGCAAAAAGCGCTCTGCAAACGAAGATGGTTATTATACAGCCTACAGTTTAACCCTCCGTCGGACACCTGGGTCTGGCCAGACCTATTTTGTTTTCGACCTTTAATTCAAAGTATTTCTAATTTAGATATCGACTTGCGCTTCCAGGTAGCTTCCTAAAATTTTATTGGCTATCGATCTATGTATAGTAGAAATATCAAAAATTCCTTAAAACGGACGAAAAAGAGGATTTAAAAAAGTTTACCCTCGGTTGGTATATAATTGATCCGAAACATGAGGTAAATTCCCATATAAATATATGTAAATACATAGGGGTCCAGCCAGGCATCATGTGTCCGTCCGAAGGTTTAAAAATATGTGTCCGACGGAGGGTTAAGTGTTTCTGGATTCTGGTCAGTGCAGCCGTTCTAACCTAACCTTATATAAGTTTGTGTTATATTCAGAAATTTGTATACCCTATTAACCAAAGGGTCGAGGATGTAAGAGGTTTGTGCTACATTTGCTGGAGGGACTACAGGTCTTAGATTTCTTTTGGAATAATGTCTATAGCGAATTTAGCCTAATTCACGAAAACTTTAAGAGATGGGGAAAAATGTTAAAATTTTCTTACTTTCAGTGCCCGAATTTCTAAGCGTACACCCACACTTTGAAATCCATTATATACCTACTTAAATATTAAAAAACAAAATGTAATAACATTTTATTCGGATTCGTTTTGAAACGACATGTTTGGTACTCCTAATTTCACAAAAACGATTTTGTTATGTGCCTTGAAACCAAATGTTTTGTTTTTAAAGGCCTATGCGCAGGATGCAAAAAAATTTCGCACGGAATGACAAAAACATATAAAAAAAAATACCTAATGGGATATCCCAAATGGGATTTTTTTTTTATATGGTTTTGTCATTCCGTGCGAAATTTTTTTGCATTCTTCGTAGACCCCTTAAACTGAAATAATTTTTGAAATATTCAACCCAAAAAATAGCATGCACAGCTCAAACCGAATTTTTTTATGGTCCATGTCTTGCATAAAAAAATGTTTGTCTTGCTTAAATTGTTTATGTCTTAAGGCCTATACGCAGTTCGAAATATTTCGCACGGAATGACAAAACTTCATATAAAAAAAAAGTCCCATTTGGGATATCCCATAGAAAAATTTCCCTTGTAATAAGATAAGTCGTTGATAATTTCCCTAGAAATGTGTACAGCTGTGCTAACAATGAGTAAGGGAAATATGTATGAGCAGATGGCGACAGCAAAAAATGCGAATTTGAGAGCAAAAACGAATCCGAATAAAATTGTTCGTTTTGATTTATAGTTTTCCGGACCACAGCCGAATGTTAGTGGAAAAGACTTCAAGCAAGAGATTCTATCCCCTACTAGCCTAAAAGCTCTTCAGCTTCTCCAACTTCCAAAAAAAACATAGATACGTTCTAGGAAAAACCGTGTAAATAAAGACTTAAAGTAAATCCTTAGACTGCTACGAAAATAAATTAGAAAAGGCAATCTTCGAACTAAATTTGTAAAAGATTAGGTTAATAAAAATATGTTTCTTTAAAATTTCAGTCAAATAGCATTTTTTAATCGTGCTAAATCGAATGAAATTATGTAAAAAAAAAATTTGTATTTCAAAACCGTGCAAAAAGGGCAGTAAACAAACAGAATTGGGTGTGTTTATCTGATCCAACATCAAGTATAAAAATTACATAACCGCCTAAGATCAAGGTGTTTCTTGAGTCTGCAATGTTCCAGAGGCAATTCGTTTATTATCCTAAGGTATTTTTTGCCCATTTGGTAGATTCTCTTGAGCCTATAGTATGTGATCTTTAGCAGCCAAGGAGTTGCTTAGCCTGCCTTGGTACTAGCCTCTTTTCTTAGGAGTTTTTTTGTATTATGCTGTTAAGGTACCGGCCTTATATGTGCAGCCTCTCTCGCTTTATGCTGTTGGCTTAGATGGTTGAGTTGGGCTCTGGCTGCCGAACCAATTTCAAGTTTATTTTTTATAATTTTGAAAATAAATTCAAAACTAGCATTAATATATGTTAATCTGATTCAAAATATTATAATATTCAATTTTCAAGATATCCTAAATATTAAATCTTCAAGAACATATTTGGCATTGATGGGAGGGTATTAAGATCACATAAGTCGCTCAAAAGATATTTAAATCAAATTTTTCGCGATTTTCTAATAAAAAAGATGGCGTACGTTAAAGTCGGGCGCGGACGACTTTGGGATACCCTGTACCACCACATTGCAATCAAGTCCGATATATTACTTACGAACACCAAAAACAATTTCTTTGCCAAATTCAGTTACAATATTTTTATAAACAAACGAAACACAACGAATTTTCTTCAAAAAACTTGTTTTTGACCGATCGGTCCTATGGGAGCTATATTATATAGTCAACCGATTTTGATCAAATTTGGTACTGTGCTTAGGCACTCTAAAAAACTTCCAATTGCCGAATTTGGTTACGATATCTTCATAAACAAACTAAACAAAAAGAATTTTGTTCAAAATACGTTTTTTCGACCGATCTGTCCTATGGGAGCTATATAATATAGTCAATCGATTTGGATCAAATTTGGTACAGTGCTGGGTATCCCTAAAAAACTGACAAACACCAAATTTGGTTACAATATCATCACAAACAAACGAAACACAACGAATTTTGTACAAAAAACGTTTTTTTTGACCGATTGGTCCTATGGGAGCTATATGATATAGTCAACCGATTTTGATAAAATTTGGTACAGTGTTTAAGAACTCTAAAAAACTTCGGAATGTCAAATTTGGTTACAATATCTTAACAAATAAACGAAACACAACGAATTTTGTAAAAAAAACGTTTTTTTGACCGATTGGTCCTATGGGAGCTATATGATATAGTCAACCGATTTGGTAAAAATTTGCTACAGTGTTGAAGATCCATAAAAAACTCCCGAATGCCAAATTCGGTTACAATATCTTCACAAACAAACGAAACACAACGAATTTTGTAGAAAAAACGTTTTTTTTACCGATTGGTCCTATGGGAGCTATATGATATAGTCAACCGATTTTGATAAAATTTGGTACAGTGCTTAGGAACTCTAAAAAACTATTGTGTGCCAAATTTGGTTACGATATCTTCATAAACAAACGAATTATCCATCTAAAACTTTTGGTTTTTTTCGAGGTCCTCTGAAACACCCCTATGGGAGCTATAGAATGTAGTCCCGATATCAAAAAAATAAAATAAACTTGTCTCCTATGGATTAATAAGGGATCTTATCTGAAAGTTTGGTTGCTCTAGATCTTACCATCTCTGAGATCTAGGCGTTCATACGGACAGACGGACAGACGGACATGGGTATATCGACTTCTCTAGTCACTCTGATCATACTTTAGGTAACTTTGGGGGGTCTCCGACTTCTCCTTCTGTACGTTACATACATTTTCGGCTTGCACAAACACAATATACCCTTTGTACCATACGGTACAGGGTATAATTATTATTTACAATTATTGCATTATTTTGTTGAGTGAATCAAAATTTTTCAGTTCATTCACGATTCCAGCTGCATATAGCACGTGCTACCAGATTGGCCTTGCCTTATATTACATAAATATATGTTTATGGAGCACTTAATATGTTACGAGCATTACTTCCCCTATTTCTTTTATTAGTTTTCATTCAATTTACGTCCTGGCTCTATATATTTTTCGCATTTCTTCTCTTTTTTTTTCTTTTTTACTTACCTTTCAATCACATTTTGTCAATTTCAATTATGAGAAACGCCAAAGCAATCATCTGGAATTCAACACAAATTTAAATGTTGTTCACAGTCTTCATAGTTTTCACCAAAACGTGTTGAGCTATTTTGTATACCCTTACAACAAAGAGTATCTCCAACTAGTATGAGGCAAGTGCTTGTGAAACAAAAACTCGTCGTGCTACTTTCAATGCTGAGAAAGACTACGATTATCTATGTATATTAGGGCGGGTCAATTTGTATGAGGCCGAAATAACCTTATGGGGCTCACTCGGATTTTGATTCTTTGGATAATTCTAAGCAAATTTGCTCAAGAAACTATGGGTCTAAAATGAATTTCGAGTCGCCCACTTTTTCAAAATAGGTTTTTTTCGACATATTCAAAAATCGACTTAGAAATTCATTGAAAAGGCCTAAAATCGATATTTTTTCTCTAGCCAAATGTGAATTTGGGGGTTTTTGGGGTCGAGGAATTCATTATTGACATCTATTTTTAATTTTGGGTGCCGCCAGAGGGCGCTTTAGTGTTGGTTTTTGATTTTTTTCGGTTTTTTTCTTGAAAATTTTGAAAAAGTGGGCGACTCGAAATTCATTTTAGACCCATAGTTTCTTGGGCAAATTTGCTTAGAATTACCCAAAGAATCAAAATCCGAGTGAGCCCTTATACCGAAAAAAATTGACCCACCCTAATGTATATAGATTTAAAATCCTGCGTTTTTTTCATGCATAGATATATGAATTCAGTGCCGAATCAAGCCATATAAGAGCCCCTAGGCAAAGCTCTACTGAGGCCCTGCCAGTGTGTACACACTAAAAAATTTGTTTAAATTTATGCAACATATTGCAAGTATCATTTTGATCATTGGGCTTTTGTTCATTATTTTGTTGAGTATATTTTTTTCTAAAATATATATTTTTCTAAAATAGCTGTTTATCAAATAAAGCGAAAAAACAATAATTTCAATTTTGTTAAGATTATTTTTCAAAACGTTATCTCTCAAAATTTCTATAATTTCCTCGCAGATTTGTTGAAGATGATTTGCCTCTGTCTTGATTACCATTTTTGTCCAAATGAGAACTAAGAAATTGGGTATTGATTGCTATTTTATTAAGATCCAAGAAGGAATTCGTTATGAACATGGTATGGTAATCCACATGGTAAAAGAACTTGATCACTAAAACAGCTTTTTGTAAAACTTTCCACCCATATTATTTTTTTTTTTGGTTGAATTGAACCTTTTAAAAGTTCGCTCAATTCGACAGTGATGCATGTAGTGACCTTTTTGCCTCCAATGGTTAATCCGGCCCTGTTGCAAAACAAACTAAAATCGAGTAAAATGTGTGAAAATTAGGCAGGATATTGGTTTTCTTTTCTCCAGCTTTGATAAAATTCTTTTATTGAATCTGACCAGAGCTGCCAACTCGAACATGATTTATGTGTGACTAGACGAAGCGGGCAACCTAATAGGAACGTTGCCTTTTTGCTTTTATGGTTAATCCGGCCCTGTATGTATGAAGCTATTTTATAGGTTGACAGGTATTTTTCTTATGATTCGCCTTTTATAAAATTTTGTTATATTTCGAACCTAGTACACCCATACCTCGCTATACGGCCGCTCTTTATACGGCATTTCGCTGTAACGGCCCTCTTCAATTAAGGCACGTTTTCGATTTACGGCCTAAAATGTTTCGCTATAACGGCGAAAAAAAAAACTTTTTTTCGATGTCGATATATAACATGTAGATATAAGGTAAGGTGTCTAAAGAACGATTAACTTTGCTACTTGGTGTAAATGTAAGGCATATTACCTACGCCGAACTTTCCGACAACTTATAAGGGAAACCGATGGCAAATCTTCAATTAAAACATTTTGGAAAAACTATAACATCAAGGATGATCAATTTAATCTTATTCCAAATTAATTAGTCGTAATTGATTGTCGGAATTTTCTATTGCTGTAATACAAACTCTTGATACATCAAAATTGTTTTCTACTTTTTAGTTCGGTTTACTATTAAAGCGTGTTTTTTTAGTTTTTTTAAAATATAATTTTTATACCCTGTACCGTATGGTACAAAGGGTATATTGTGTTTGTGCAAGCCGAAAATGTATGTAACGTACAGAAGGAGAGGGGGGTCTCCGAAGTTACCTAAAGTATGATCAAAGTGACTAGAGAAGTCGATATACCCATGTCCGTCTGTCCGTATGAACGCCTAGATCTCAGAGATGGTAAGAGCTAGAGCAACCAAACTTTCAGATAAGATCCCTTATTAATCCATAGGAGACAAGTTTATTTTATTTTTTTGATATCGGGACTACATTATATAGCTCCCATAGGGGTGTTTCAGAGGACCTCGAAAAAAGCAAAAGTTTTAGATGGATAATTCGTTTGCTTATGAAGATATCATAACCAAATTTGAAATCGGAAGTTTTTTAGAAACCCCCAGAACTGTACCAAATTTTATCAAAATCGGTTGACTATATCATATAGGTCCCATAGGATCGATCGGTCGAAAATTTGTTTTTTGTACACAATTCGTTGTGTTTCGTTTGTTTGTGAAGATATTGTAACCAAATTTGGCATTAAGAAGTTTTTTAGAGTTCCCAAGCACTGTAGCAAATTTGATCAAAATCGGTTGACTATATCATATAGCTGCCATAGGGCCGATCGGGCAAAAAACCTGTTGTGCACAAAATTCGTTGCGTTTCGTTTTTTTGCAATTTTTGCAATCAGATGTCTTTTGGAATTCTTAAGCAATATACCGGACTTAAATGCAGTGTGGTGGTACAGGGTATCCCAAAGTAGTCTGCGCCCGACTTTAACGTACGCCATCTTTTATTTTAAGACTAAAAACAAACATGGATTTTTGTCAACAAGCCTACTAATTATTTTGAAAAACTGTTCCCTACTTTTAGTGTACATTTTATTTTTTAAATCCTGATGATCCTAGTCAGGACATTGGAACAAAGTTATTAAATAATTGTATTGTCATCAGTCTTTGACGCCTGTGCAAATTTTCAAGATGATCAGACTTCTTGAAATTGGTGAAAATTTAGCTGAAAGATTTTGTTACATACATACATACAGGTGAAGCTAATAAAAGCATGTTAAAAAGGTTGCCATTTTCGTTTTTCTCGACCCCAAATTACCCTAAAAACACTTTTTTAGGAAGGTTCATTTTTCGTGTAAACTAGTGTTATTGTTGGTTTTTGGAGTCTGTTATTATTTTATGTACAAATTTATGTACTTGTTATGTATGTATTTTTGATTTAAATTAAATAAAAAGATAAAATGCATTTTGAATGATAAACCATGTTACATATTTAACAAATTTGGAACCGATCCCATTGAATTTGTATAAATTTGTATTAGAATAGTTGATTCCTTATACGGCTTTTCGCTTTACGGCCAAGTTTCGTGGAACGTATCTAGGCCGTAAAGCGAGGTATGGGTGTATAGTGTATCTTAAAGTCTGTAGCCTCGTAGGCGCCTTCACTTTTTGCGCGCACGTCAATAAACTGAGCAAAAGCTATGACGCTTTTTGACTTCATTCACAAATGTTCTCAATGTTTTTTTTTTAGAATTGTCTGTTTTTTTTGTTATCTTTTTCTTCAATTAAAAGCTGTGTGAGGTCAAGGATTAATTTAAGTGTGTGTGTGTGTCTGACCTGCGAAGAATTTTGCGCACTTAAATCTTTATATTATGTATTTTTAGCTTTTTGCAAGTTAAATGAAAATTTTTGCTCCAGTTCTGGAAAAACTCGCGAAAATATAAACAAGCTTTGTTTATGTGTTTTTTTCGTGTTGACATTTGCATGGTCAATGAGTTTTGCGAAACAATTATTTCATTTATTTATACCAAGTAAATAAACCTCGTATTTATTTACTTAAAAAAGAGAAGCGCAATTAAAAAATATGCATAAATTTTGTGGCATTTAAAAATAAAAAAACCAGAAAAACAAAGTGCAAAATTTAATTTACATAATATGCAATTATCAGCAAATGTACGCCATTATATAAGCCAAACATTTATAAACAAATAAATAATAAACTAAATAAAAAAATATATATAAAAAAGCAAAAATAACAAATATGTGTTTAGAATATTTCAACAGCTGTATGCCTAAATAAATATACAAATTTTAACCAAAAAAAATAAGCCAATAAGCTTTTTTAACTATATTTATAAACTTTTAATTCAAAAGTCAGTGAGAAATAATTTTTGTTTTTAAAAACAAACTTGGCGCCATCTAGTGGCGCCTAGCAGCAGCGCAACTTACTTTCAACGTCACGCTGTTAATAACATAAGACCAGAGAGTTAGCAGCATGTAACGCAGCGTAAAAAAACATTTTTTTTTTTTTGTAACTTGTGGCTGTGCTTAAATAAGTCATTTTTTTGTAAATAAAACAAATTATTATATAAATAACTAAAAATGTCCGCTGTCAAGCGTTGGATCTATCGTCATACACACTCGCATTCGGGTAATACAACCGCCACAACGCCGCCACCCATCTCGCCCACAATTAAAACACAACGCGGACGCAGTCACTCTTTGGATGTTCAGGCTTTACAGAACAGCGGTGTGCGCACTCTGTTAACGAATCAAGTAAGCAACTGAGCTGTTAAAGTGTTTAACAGCGCGCTGTTAAATTGAACTGCTTGGGTTTGTGTCGTAGCTAAGTAACCGTGGTGCGCAGTTGACTTGAGTCAAAACTTTTTGTAGCACAACGGAATTTTTTAAAATTAAATAAATTTTATGCAAAATGCATAAAATTAAAATAAATTGAATAAAGAAAGATTACTAACTACTACTAAATATATATTTATTTTTAATGAGTTAGTAGTTTTTTTTAAGCTGTGTAATAATATTTTTTAAGAAGCATTTCTTAAAAAAAAATAATACAACTATTTTGTTTGGAGGAGTTTTTAAAACTATACATTTGTTGCAGTAACGATAAACATTCTTAAACAAAGCTTGCAACATATCCATGTTGGCGTGACGTTACATTTGTACAACAAAATATGACAAATTAACCTATTTCATAAGGTTTTTTATTTTAACGCGCAATAATGCAGCAAAAATGACAACAATGTGTATTATCAATTAAAAATAAAAGCAAAAATACGCCTAGCGTGAGTTAATAAAAAATAAAAGTGGGTTTTGGATTTGGATTACAAAAAAAGTAAAAAACATGAGATGGTGTAGTCTTTACTTGTACAGGACCAACCTTCTCGATTTTGTGCCGATGTATCCGAATTCCAGATCAAAAAAAAAACAACTCCCGAGGGCTCTGACATAACCTTTAAAAATACCATTAAACGTGGTATTTTGAAGTTTATCTCGAAATTCCGTCTTGGTGGAGTTTTCTTAGCCTTGGATTCGCATTTAGCGACCCTGAGAGCATATAAAAGACATCGGCGGGCGGACAATTTTTAAAAACCAATGTTGTGGAATTTTTTAATGTTACGTTACGTAACGCTATAGACGACTTTCAGTTTCGATGATTAGACTGTATTTTTGGGTACGCTGATTCTAAATCCAACGTTAAAAAAAAACCACATGTCAGGTTTTTGATATAACATCGTAATCTCCAGTAAACGGTAGGGTGTTTTTTATGATGTAATGATGTAATTTCTTAAAGGTCAAGTTCAAAGTTTATTTAAAATTAATAAAATCATATGATATTATTTATAATAATTGTTTTTTTTTTTCATTACAGCGAGTTGCGGCACATCAACAACAATTGGCCGTTCAAAGTGAGTACAAAACTAAACTTATATTATATGTTTTTTAATATATTAAATAATTATATATGTATGATCAACTACAGCAAGTACCAAAACTCGTTTCAAGTTTTTATCAATATTAATTTACATAAAAATATAAGCCTTTTTTTGTTTGTGTAAATTTCTAATTTAAGTTCTGCAGTCATAAAAAAAAAAAGCAACAAAACTCCAAGCATATAATTAAAAGCAAATATCAAAAGCACAACAAACAAACAGATATATAAATTTATATATAATGCAAATTAACCTTGACTTTGAAAAATAATATAAAGTAAAATAAAATAAACGAATACGAAGCATATCGCTGACAAAAGAAGCAATGCAAAGTAAAACAAACAAAATACGCAAAGCTACATGCTAAAATATGTAAAACCAAAAAACAACAAAAAAAAGTGACGACGACGTAGTCATTCCAAAACTAATATAGGGTGTTTTTTTTATAGCTGTAGAACATTAAACTAAAAGGAATTAAAGTGATTACATAATTTTTAGCTATAGTAGGCTGGCTCGAAACTCCAATTTTTTAGTCACTACACAGCGGCGGATTTTGCTTTTCGAATTGTTGAACACGAAATTTACGGTTTGTCGGTTTAAGCTTAGCGATGTTTCGAAAAATATTCAAATAAAAATCATTAAAATGCAAATACTATGTGGATTAAGAATATGATTTCCTTGCATAAGCATTTACTCCATTCCCATGCTGGAAAGAACGAACTTAGCTGGTTCGTCCAATGGCTGTGTAGTTGATTCAATAAATAATAAAAATTTAAAGAGATGATTAGAAAATCTTTCTTAAACATTACATTGGAAGTACAACAGTCTTCGCGGAATTCCAATTTTACAAATATTTGTGTATTAGATTGTATAATTGTTGCCTAAAGTTATTTCAAGTTGTGATAGTTCGTGTGCAAATATTGGCACCCTGTAAAGATTTGGCATTTCACAAATTTACAACGATGCCCATTTTCGGCATTTCGTTTTTTGCATTAAAAGCCCAAACGCAGTTCGAAAAATTTCCCATATGGGATATTTTTTTTTACATGAAGTTTTATCATTCCGTGTGAAATTTTTCGACCTGCGTATGGGCCTTAAAGTATTAATTATAAAAAAAAAGCTTCAAAGCTTAAAGCTTAACTATTAGCACCAGAATTTTATTTAGGCCATACCTTGTCAAAGATTCGCAAAATGTTGTCTTCCAAGATCAATAAGTTTTTTCAAAAAAAAAATGCAAATCAAACCGAGCCCAATCCATAAAACGTTGTCAAATCTGACCAACTTTAAAACATCATCACAAAATGAAACCTCTCAAAAAAGCACCCTTTACTTGAGTGCCCGGTTCAGACCGGCGCCAATAGACAGATTTAAATGTTCTTGGCGAAGTCGACTAGACACACTCATAGTTTTTATGTTCTTGTTTATTTGTCATGCAATTTACAAACATACATAGAACACATATACATTACAAATGTACATATACATATGTATATGTACTATCTGCGTAAGTGTGCAAATACAATTTGTAAACATGTGAATAAGTTTAGTTTTATTTTTTTGCTTTCACTAAACTTATTCAAACAATTTGCATTGCAGTGTAGTGGAATAATTAGCAGCGCTAAGATCTTACAGCAGAGTTGCTTAGACAAATAAGTTTAGATGTGTAATAAAGTTTTGGACCATGTTAAAAGCTTTACTTAAGGAGTAGAGGCATATTACTAAAGTAATAAAAATCTTGTTTGTAGTTAGTTAAAGATTTTAATTCTAACTTCTCAAATTTCTTGCCTATTTAACTTTAAGTAGAGTCCACTTGCAGCCTTTAGCAGAGTCGAACTCCTTTTGTTTGGAGGTGCACTAAATTGTTTTATGGTAGATATCTCAAGATACTGTATTATCCGAACAACTAAATTTGCTCCATTTCTTTGAAAGTAATTTTAAATCCCTTGAAATCTTTTAATTCGAATAAACTGCTTATAACGAGTATCCGTTTGGAGTGAACCAGGGGCAGCTGCGCATCAGTACACGCAGGCCCGTCGAGAGGAGGGGAGAATGGGGGCATTCCGCCGGGCCCGGAGTTTTCTCAGGGGCCCAATGTAATTACTGTCGTGAATCAAGCTTAAAGGTGTAATAGAGGAACCGGTACATTTTTCCACACGGGTCTGGATTTTCTCTCTACGGCCCTGAGTACACGGTATAAGTATGAAAAGGCACCGGAATCGGTCCAAAAATGTTGTTGTAAGATTTGTGTAATTTATCATAAAAAGGCATGGGATAGTTTTTTGCGCTTGTGCCAGCTTTATCGTCTTTGATTTTTTTTTTTATTTTGTAATTTTCACAAAAAAAATCAATGTCTTAACCCTTATTTAACCCATTTTTGACTTACAATGTTGAAAAAATCACTCTTTTTCTTAGCATTGTATTTTTTGACCCTGGATGACATTTCTGTGGAAATGCCCTTATACAAAAAAAGTTATAATTTAATCTTTTAATCTAATTATGCCTTTTTTACAATACTTCCATTAGAAAACAAAAAATCTTTTGGATTTCAATACCGATTTCGATTTGTAGATTAGCAGATGTGGATACAGTTTGTTCTTATAGTTACACTTATCAAAAAATATCTACATCTTTTGTTAAAATTATTCAAGGGTAACTATATAAAGATAAACTGCATTGTTAATACGACAAATCGGAAGGGGAATTCAAATCCAGTGCCTTCATGCATACCTACATATGTAACTTGGCTGTAGCGTATAAAAAATATTACCCTATACCCTTTTTAAAAAAAGAATTTTCTTATCTTACATTTAACACGCTCACAGACTTGTTTACTTAGAAAACCCAAGTTAAACGGTTTGTTATTGTTATTGCATTTGATATCAAAGATCAGCGTAGAAATTATGAACGCTTTTGCTCTCAAATGTCTAAAGTAAATTTTAAAAGAGAGAGAATGCAATGGCGGCAGCTGTTAAAGCCAAACTGCAAACTGTTGCTGCATACCCCTTTGACCTTGAAAGTTTTAGCTGCGACTT
Source organism: Chymomyza fuscimana (assembly GCA_949987675.1). Taxonomy (NCBI): domain Eukaryota; kingdom Metazoa; phylum Arthropoda; class Insecta; order Diptera; family Drosophilidae; genus Chymomyza; species Chymomyza fuscimana. The sequence continues at coordinate 127,692,313 of OX465088.1, read as the reverse complement.
TTGTACAGACTGTCCCAGAGCCTGCAGTTGCCTGTTTGTTGTTGCTTTCGTTTTTATTGTTTGTTTTTGTGCTCTTTATGCTGCTGGCTGCATTTTCAATGTCATGCAAAAACAACCACCTGGTGCTGCTGCATATAAAACAACAACATCAAAACAAGCTTTTTTACACTCTTTCTCTCGCCGCACTCTTTTCCAATTCTCTCCGTTACCGATACTTGTACTTGCTTGTAGCTACACTTTTTACCACCGCCTGCCCTTGATGCTGTTGTTGTTTTTGTTTTCATATTTTACTTTAGGCATTAATTTTAAACGCTCTTGTTATTATTTTTGTTGTACCTTGCCTTCGTATCAAGTGTCTGGACAGTTGCGTCGAATGACGTAATTTTTGCGCTCTGATTCGCAGTGTTGTGTGTGTTTGTTATGTATGTACAATACAATGTGTTGTATGTATTTTTAGAGACCGGCTTGGCCTCAAATTGCAGCAAAGGAGGCACGTCAAATGCTTTATAAAGTATCTCATGATGTTGTTTACACAAAAGACAACAATAAGCGAAAATAAAAGAAAAAATTGATGAATGGGTATCCGGATTATCTACGTTGGAGCTACGAAGCATATATACACTTACATATGTATGTATGTGTCAGCAAAGTGCAAAAACGCTTACAATACTTGTAAACCCACCCTCAACCAATAAGTTAAGGTATATAGCATTTACAAACCTTTTGACGTACTGAGCTTCCTTTCTAGTCTTAAAGCTGCCCAGACATTCCAATTTTCCAAAGTATCCTTATAATCTACGACGTTTTTGAAGATGTATCGTCAATATAATGAATAATAATCTACATAATAAACCCACCAAAACTACCCACCACAGAGAAAAGTAGAACCCCGTGGTGAGATTATCAATAATTAAAGAATGTAAAAAAAATCATTATTTTAATAGTATGTGAGATATGATTTTTTTTTTAACTTTCGATATAGTCTTTAAAAAAATTAAATGTTTTCTTTTTAAATTTTGTGAATGTTGAAAAAAGTTCAAAAATAGCTTAATTTAGTCTATGTATAAACTTTTTTTGGTATTTACAGATTTGTATTATCTAAATTTGTTGTTAAAATTTGGGCAGACCAAACAAACTCGATATCTTTCAAGAAGCATGATGGAGGCGCCAAATTAACGCAAAAACGCACAAAATATGAGTTTTCTTTGACCGAATAAAAAATAAAAAGTTAATAATAATGTCCATTTGAAAGTACCTTTTTTGGATAGATTTTATATAGCAAGTACCATTAAAAGAAAGTCGAAAAATGGAAGCCTAAGGCAAGCGGGTTCCACATTTGTAGCTTTACAGTTTTTAATTAGATCCATTTTTCCGTCGAATTGTTGTTGCTTAAAAAAAAATATAACGACGGGTTATACGAATAGAAAAGTATTCAAAAGATTTTTTTGAAGGTATGCAGCCCTTTTTTTACGTGAGCAAATGTTTCTAGAGTAAAAATTTAAGGAAAAGTCCCAAGTCCTTTATACCAAAATGCTTATCATAACCTCGGGTAGCGATTGAGCCATGTCCGTCCGTCCGTCTGTCCGTCCGTATGAACGCCTAGATCTCGGAGACTATAAGAGCTAGAGACACGAAACTTTACCAGCTGGTGCGCATATTTCCTAAGCAGATGAAGTTTGTTGAATCATGTCAATATCTTTCCCCGTTCCCCCGCTGTAGATTTTCGCGGTTTTTAGCCACACCGTTTAATATTTTCATTTGAAATACAGGGTATTCCACTGTCGGGCACCGCCTCGACTGTACCACATTTTTTATGTAAGATTTGTTCCAAGTGCTCTCCTATTGCTCTGATAAATTTTCGAGCGTTGCTCTTTGTACAGTCTATATTTCACTTTCGATATTGATTTTCAAAAACAGGGTTATTTTCGAGAATTTGTTTTTTTGTAAAGTCAAAATATTTTTTCAAAAATCAGTCTTGTCGTACCTAATTATTGCAGTGTAAAGATGATCTAATGACTTTTTCAATAATCATAATACGGGGGTAATAAAGCCTTTGCGGTGCACATGATTAATGGAAAATGTTTCAGCTGAATACAATGAATAAAAACTTTTTACTTTACTTATATTTTGACGCTGTTCGTTAACAAAGAATTTGACGAAATAGAAATTTTTACGCGTGTAATGATTTTTCTGAAAAAAAAATTTAAATCAATTAAAGTATTTCGAAATTTTCGCTTTTAAAGTAATGAATCGAACGTTACGCGAACAGGAAATAATTTAGGAAAACGTCAAAAAAATGTTCGATTCTTTTGACCATCACAAGTTCCACTTACAGTATATCTGTACACGTTCCTTTAAGTTGAACCAGAGTCTATAGTTTATCTTGAAAAATATCAAATTATTTTTTGCAAAAGATAAACATATTTGACATTTCATTTGCCTACAAAACTCATAATACTTTGAAATAAATTAAGAGCAAGCAAATTATGTGCAAAAATAATAAATAAAAGCTTTTATTGGCATTGATTTCAAAGCCAGAGCTGTCATTCGCATTGCCGCGCATTAGAAGACCATTGTGTGGGAGACTGTCTACGCTAGACACACTTGAGAAGAGAGTAAGTGCAAGAAGAGAGAGCAAAAGCAGTGTCACACATGCGAAAGGAATTCAGCGCTTAACAATTGACACGCGTCACCATCAACCGCACCACCCACTCACTCACATACCCACACACACACACAACACGCGCGCTGCCAACTCGTCATACATAGCAAAGGTAACAACAAAAAACAAAAACTAGAGCAGTAAACAGCAGCCCGTGCGTGTATGAGTGTGAGCAGGCGAGCATGAAAGCAGACAATAACAAAAAACATCAGCTAGCATATCTAGCTAATGTTAAGGGCGCATTTTTGTTGTGTTGTTCTTTGTGCCTACGTGCCAAAGCGCACACACCAAGAAAAACGACAAAAACAACACAAAAAAGAACAAGAAAAAATAAAAACAAAAACAAAACGAATAATGTTAATGTAAAACAAAAACAAGTAAATGAAAATGAAAATTTATAAAACAGTGCCATAAAAATGTAACAAACAAAAAAATAAAAATGTGGTACAGTCGAGGCGGTGCCCGACAGTGGAATACCCTGTACCTTTTGTGTCAAAAAAATTTTTCCTGCATATTCCATCTAAGTACTTTCCAATTGGAATTTATTTTTTTTTGGTGAAAATCGATATTTATACCTATAAGTTCCCTAAATTTTTACCCATTTTGATGAAACTCGAATGTTACAACAAAGAACTTATTTAAAGTAAGTTTCAAGTTGGTATGTTGAGGGATGTGGGAGAAAACACGGGGGGACCGCATCGATAAAATTTGTTCATTAGAGCCACATGAATCAGCTTACCAAAAATTGTGACTCTAGGTCACTTGTAGCCATAATTCCGCAGAGTCAAATATTGACGCAGTTTATTGGCAAGGGGAGGTGAAATTTGCACATTTTTGACTATAACTTCTGTTGTATTTGTCCGATTTTGTTTTTACACATAGATGCATGTAACTACAACGCATCACTCTGTTAAATTTCACGTGAAAATACTTAACGGTGTGGCTAAAAACCGCGAAACTCTACTGCGGGGGGACGGGGGAAGATATTGACATGATTCAACAAACTTCATCTTCTTAGGAAATATGCGCACCAGCTGGTAAAGTTTCGTGTCTCTAGCTCTTATAGTCTCCAAGATCTAGGCGTTCATACGGACGGACGGACGGACGGACATGGCTCAATCGCTACCCGAGGTTATGATAAGCATTTTGGTATAAAGGACTTGGGGTCTGCCACGCCTCCTTCTGTACGTTACATACATTGCACAAATCTAGTATACCCTTTGTACCTATAGGTACAGGGTATAAAAATTTTACTCATTGATATTCTGCAAAGGCAATTTGTTGTTTATATGCGGCGCAGTTTTGTAATGTTACAATATTATTTATACTTCGGGGCATTTAAATAATAGCACTCTTTAATTTTTAGTATATACAAGCCCATGTATTCGAATATATAATAATAATGTTTGACTAAAATCAATCTATGTAGTTACTTGTAAAAAAATTCTAAATTTTACTATTTATACTTCGGACCCTGGGCTTAAGACCTAAATAACTTGAAATAATCACCTTTTATAGATTTAACCATATCATAGTGATTTATTTATATTTAGTTCTTTATTTATTTATTTACGCTAATATTTTAAATATTTATTTACTGGCTCCGCAGGGGTGTTAAATAATATTAAATTAATAAGGAAAAAGGTGAAAAAACCTTACAAAATTTAGTTCTTTATTTTAGTTAATTTTTATAAATAATATTATATCTGTGCTGGAGTTAATTACTAACTACAAATTTATAAGCGCTCTATAGAACATTTTTTATTTATTTTTTTTTCTAATAGCTTTAACTTTGCTTATTGCCAGACGGGTCGAGCCCTTTCCTTGAGGTGTTGATTTAGTGGTTAATATTTTTAAGTACTTAAGTAAAATTGTTTATTACAAGTCGTCTACGTCGAATCGACGAACACGTGGGCAAACGTATAAAAAATAACGTGTGGTCACTAGAGTTAAAGCAAACAATTGCTTCAATTTTTGACGATTTTTTTTTGTTGTAGTTGCTAGCGCACTAGCCCTTCGACTAACAAACTTATTTATACAAATATTTTATTATTTAAATATTTATTTTTATTATTTACTGTTTATCCGACAGGTCGAGTTAAGACAATTACTTTAGTTTTCTATATATTTTGTTTGGTATTATTCTAAGTAAGCTGATTACCGAAGAGATCGAGCGTAGCTTTGATTTTTCTTAATCATGCCTTGCTTTTCTTCAGTAAGATCCTTGCTCGTAACATTTCTAACTATGAAGTCAACTAAATAAAACCATACCTTACAAAAATCTATTTATTTAAGTTTATTTTCTCGCAAAATATTAAAAAAGTCACGTGTTTGCGGTCTTCACAGTTCAAAACTGAAAGTCTCACAATTAGCATATACATACACTTATTTTCCGAGAAAGTATAATCAGATACATTTCACCCATTTAGTCAGTTCCTTTTCTTAAAGCTGCCTACTGAATACAATTTGAATGTTTTTTTTTAATTTTTGTTGCCAGCGACTTGATTTTAGGGAATGACTTACTCTCCGGGAGAACAGAAAAAAAATATTTTTAGGGCTTAGCCAAAAATGTGTTTTAACTTAAACTTAACAAATAAAATTTTTAAAATTCCTTTCCTCAAAAAATGTATTAAAAACAACTCATGGAAATCACAGATACAGACTTCAATCATGAAAAAAAATCATGAAAATTGCATCATCCTAGCTTTATTAGTTTAGAAACAACAACAAGTTATAGCCAAATGGATTACTCAAATATTCAATCGAAAATGTGTAGTTTTTGCTGCTGGTCTTAAAATATATACTTAAATATATATTTTTTTTTAGAAATAAATTATTTAATAAAACAAATTTTAAATTATTTATTTTATATGTTAGCCCGTATGCACAAAAACCTAAAGTGTTGCTAGACAAATGACGTAAAGTGTATTTACAGCAGTGTTACATACGCATAAACAGACACACCCCGTTTGCTTCTCGAAAGTGCGTGAAATGAGAACGCTGTTAATGCCAATTAAATGCTCTGCCGCTCTCTTTCTCTTGGCCATAAAGTTAACAGCGCGCTGTTATTTAACAGCAAAGGGCACATGGGCAAGGTTTAGTACTTAAAAGATACAAATGTATCTTATGTAATTTAATACGCAGCAACGTGTTTGAATTTTATTTCAAAAATACTAAATGAATGTGATTTGGTATACTTAACAGTTGTGTTTAAATTGAGCTAATTAACATTTTGTTAATAATATGCATTTTAAATAGCTGTTAATTATAAATAAATTGTTTATGTATTTTCTTTGCCTACGCTTTGCTCGCCTAATTTTTTGTTGTGCTCACCGCTTTCTGCCGCTGTTACATATATGTATATGTATATGTACATAAGCCCCCACACAAGGTTTGTTATTGCCGGTTTTGCACGCACACAGCTACAGATACAAAAGCAACTCGAGCGACGGACCACATGGCCGCAAAATTCGTCGCCGCAATTTTCAGTTCAATTTTAACTGCCGGTCGTGTTAGACGTGTACGCTACGCTACGCTTTTATGTTAGATACACAATTGTGCATTGATTACAATACAAAAAAAAAAAATAAATAAAAATTCAAGTGCAGAAGCTTAACTGATAAACTTCAGAAATATAAAAAAAAAAAGTGATGTGCTGGCATTTAAGCTCTAAAAAGAGCTGTCATTAAGGTTAGGCGCCAACTAACTGGAAACACGTGTTTATTTATAATTAATTATTTTTATTTGTTGCTGTCAAATGCCGGCTGTACAACATAATTATAATATTTTATTTCGATAATTAGCCAAAAAAGAGAAAGAAAAGTTTAAAAAATTATAGTGCAAAAAAAAAAAAAAAATTAAAAATATAAATAAAAAATAACTTTAAACTGGTTTGAACAAAATATTTCAGTTTTGGTTTTTTGCGTATAAATATGCATGAGTGAACATTCTTTTTTTTTGTTTTATTGTTCATAAACAAAACAAAAAGCCCTAAACTAAGCAGTTAAAAGTGCGTGGTAGAACAAATGAATAAATAAAATATTTAAGATTGAAAAAGATTCTTAAAGTATTTAAAATTAAAATGTGCTATAAAAGTGTCAATAAAAATTAACTTGAACAAAAACAAAATGCTCAAAATGGTAGTTTTTTAAAAAACAAGCCTTGGTAGATCAAGATAAGAAAATTAAGCTTTCAATTTAAATAAATAAAATGTTTTATAAAAATTTTTTAAAAGAAAGTAAAATAAGCGTATTGTGTCAGAAATCGCTTAAAAAGTCTCAGCTTTTGATAAATTAAACGCCAACGCTCTCAAAATGAATGAAAAAAGTATTTAATTTAAAATAAAAAAATCTTTTTAAATTTAAAAGAAAGTACAATAACTTGTTTTTGTCTAAAATTTAATTTAAAAATCTGTGATACAGTTGCAGCTAGCTCAAAAATATAACAATATAATAAAAACTAAATTTATTCAGCTAAAAGCGATTTCCGGCACATTACCGAATAATTTTTTTCTAAACTTCAAGTAATTAACACAATTACACAAAAAGTTTTGCGCACAAGTGCATATATAAAAAATACTATTAAAAATAAACATACAATAATTAAAAATGAATAATATAATAAATATAAAAAAAATACATGAACAACAAATAATAAATTAACAAATCAGCTACCATGAAAAACAAAATAAAAATAATATAGTACTCTATAAATTAAATGAGGTTTGTCATAAACAATGTTTACAAATCAAAAAAAAATATAAGTAAATATGGTTTATTCAATTTTTATTTATGCACAAATTAAAAACTGATAAATACAAAAGTAAATAATATTTTTTTAAAGAATGAGTTTTGTTTGTTGTAAAAAATATATGATAATTGGAATAAAAGCTGAAAAGTTACTGAGTGGCATTTAAAAAAAAAATAGAAAAAAAACATTATTTTATGTAAAAATATTTTAGCATCTATTGGGAAGTTAGCTCCTCAAATACTGTTCGCAGTAGCTTAAAAAATTTCCTATTTTAATATTTATAAAACTTTCAAAATTTCTTTTATTAAAACCAGTGTTGCCCCTTTACTTTTCGGTATAGAGAACAAAATGAAGCATTTTTATACCCTGTACCGTATGGTACAAAGGGTATATTGTGTTTGTGCAAGCCGAAAATGTATGTAACGTACAGAAGGAGAAGTCGGAGACCCCCCAAAGTTACCTAAAGTATGATCAGAGTGACTAGAGAAGTCGATATACCCATGTCCGTCTGTCCGTCTGTCCGTATGAACGCCTAGATCTCAGAGATGGTAAGAGCTAGAGCAACCAAACTTTCAGATAAGATCCCTTATTAATCCATAGGAGACAAGTTTATTTTATTTTTTTGATATCGGGACTACATTATATAGCTCCCATAGGGGTGTTTCAGAGGACCTCGAAAAAAAAAGCAAAAGTTTTAGATGGATAATTCGTTTGTTTATGAAGATATCATAACCAAATTTGGCAATCGGTAGTTTTTTAGAAACCCCCAGCACTGTACCAAATTTTATCAAAATCGGTTGACTATATCATATAGGTCCCATAGGATCGATCGGTCGAAAATTTGTTTTTTGTACAAAATTCGTTGTGTTTCGTTTGTTTGTGAAGATATTGTAACCAAATTTGGCATTAAGAAGTTTTTTAGAGTTCCCAAACACTATACCAAATTTGATCTAAATCGGTTGACTATATCATATAGCTCCCATAGGACCAATCGGTCAAAAAATCGTGTTTTGTACAAAATTCGTTGTGTTTCGTTTATTTGTAAAGATATTGTAACCAAATTCGGCATTCAGAAGTTTTTTAGAGATTTTCAACACTGTACCAAATTTTATCAAAATCGGTTGACTATATCATATAGCTCCCATAGGGCCGATCGGTCGAAAAAAAGTTTTTGATTAAAAATTCGTCTGTTTTTGGTTGTTTATGAAGGTATCATAATCTAATTTGGCAATCAAATGTCTTTTGGTGTTCGTAAGCAATTTACCGGATTTTATTGCAAGCAGTGGTACAGGGTATCCCAAAGTCGTCCGCGCCCGACTTTAACGTACGCCATCTTTTAACCTAAAATGGTTCCACTGTTTTTCAAAATATTTTTCACACGTATATTTTATATTTGGTCATGGAAAATTGCGCCATTCCGCATAAAAAAAAAAGTTTCCTAAGGTTTTCGACCGAACCGCATTCGTAGTGCAGAGCTTCCCTTTTAAATATTTAGGGTTAAGGGCCCATACGCAGTTCGAAAAATTTCGAAAAAAAAGTTTTCGAAATAAAGTGGTTTAATAAAACATTAATACCCCTTGAAAGCTTCGGTACTGGAAAAGAAAAGTCCTAGGATTGCCTGCACGCGAAATGTCAAGTCTCATATGATCTCATAAGATCACTTTTTTACATTTACTTTGTCGTATTTTACTTAGAATTCAGTTTTTTTCTTCATTTTTTTTAAACCAGTCATCACATTTTAAAACTAGTCGTTTAATATGTATTACAAAGTATTATCATAGCTTTAGGAAATTTTTACTTATGCATAAATTAAATACAAATTAACAAATCTATATAATTAAAACCGCATTATATAAATTCACATAAAGTTTTTAATATGCCGGAATTTTTTGACTTAAAAATTCTGCATAAATTAAAAAAACCAAAAATTTCGAAAAAAAAAAAAAAAAACAAAACAAGTAAAAAATAAAAAAACTAGAAATACAAAAGTGTAGAACAATTTTTGCTACAAATATTATATAAACAAAAACAAACAATTTATAAAAATAATTCAACAAATGTAGGTCACATAACTATATACCTATATATGTATCATTAATTTGATATAGTCTGAGAAATTTTGTTTTTAAGCATTTGCTAAAAATTGTTGTTGCTTATATACTATACAAATTGGCTGCAAGTGATAAAATCTTATAAATAAACAAATTGGAGAATTTAATCTAATTTTTTATTTGCTTTTGGCTCAAAAACCGGCAAAATGTTTTGTCATCTCAAGATTAACGCTCTTATATGCTATTTTTAAATAGAAACAAATAAAAGCAACAGCAATCAAGTGTTTTTAAGAAAAACAATATTAAATCATAAAATATTACTCGTAATATGCTTTATACTATGGACCTAAGGTAGCTACTCGGCGCCAATTTTTGAGTGCTGTGACGTAAGCAAAAACCAACCAAGAGATAATTCTTTTGAACGAATTTAATCGTACTTTTATTTTCTATTACATTTGTTTTTGTTTTTAATTTGATTAAAGTGCAAAGCAATCGTATGCAATACAAAGTATATAGAATATATTTATAAACATGTATATTAGGGTGGCCATTTTTGCAACATCTCACGATTTTACTAACGCCACCCCCTAAAAAGTTTCCTTTTTACCTGCATATAGCGCCTGTAAAATTTAAAAACGATCCGAATGTATTTGATGGGTCCGGCAATAGGTCAAAGGTCATAAAAAATGTTCATATGAATGCATAAATAGCGACCAAACCGTAAGTTTGACAAAAACATGTTCCAAATATAATCAATGGGTAATTCAATTATCTACAGTCGAGAAAGAAAATGATCGAAATCAGTTTAGTATAACCAGAGATATTTGCTGTTAAGTAAAGGCACTTTTTTTTTTTTTTTTTTAATTTTGAAAAATGGTTTTTTCAAAATATCTCGAAGCCCGTTTCATGAAAAAAAATGTTGACTGCATTTTCGGTTTTAGCATGTCATTTTACTACAGAAACGATTCAAAAATGTTAAGGATACGAACATTTTTTTTTATTTGTAAACTGGTGTAATTAGTCAATTTAATCAATTTTAGAGCTTACCAAATTTATTTAGGCCGACTCTATATTTTTTTAAAATTATGTTTTGATAGATGTGAGACCTTTTGAGCCATAATTTGTCTGATTGGTAACAAGATTTTAAAGTTTATGTAGAACAATACAGTCAAAAACGGGAAAAGTGCAAGTTATGACCTTTGACCTATTGCCGGACCCATCAAATACATTCGGATCGTTTTTAAATTTTACAGGCGCTATATGCAGGTAAAAAGGAAACTTTTTAGGGCGTGGCGTTATTGATATCGACGGTTTAAGAATTCTCCATACCAGGGGCGGCCACCCTAATGTATATTTGCAAAGTTAAATGATACGAAACGAGGCAGGTGTTGTCGATAAGTCTATTTGAGCGTGCCAAAGCTTTATTTATTTATAATACGCTAATCGTCCATTGAATTGAATTAATTTTTCAAAAAGCATGATTAATTTTGAGTGCTTTGATTGCAACTACTATATCGAATATTGGGAGTCTTTGAGTTATCATCTGTGGCAGAAACAGTAAATGCACTGGGACACACTATTATCAGAGAAGGTTTCTGTGGAAGGGTTGAATCTTGTAGAATTTTGTGATTTACATTTTGAAGCTATTTTGGCTATCTATTTAGTGATAGATAGACCATAAATCTCTAAGCAGGTTTCCCTTAGCTTTCATTTCAAATATCTTTAAAAATGATTTTGTAATTGTAATGAAATTTTTAGGATGTATCTTAAGGCCTATACGCAGTTTGAAAAATTTCGCACGGAATGAAAAAACTTCATATAAAAAAAAACAATCCACCTATTATAACTTCATGTAAATAGTGTGATTTTTTTTTTTATATGAAGTTTTGTCATTCCGTGCTAAATTTTTCAAACTGCGTATAGGCCTTTATGAAAAAATGGCATTAATAAACCCAAAACAAATATTTTTTATTTGTAGAAAATTTAAGACATTTTTTTTTTTTTTGTAAGGTGGATTAGTTTTTAAGCAGAATTCTCAAAGTAAAAAAAATGCGTAATCAGCTGTTTTAGTTATTTTTCTTCTGAAAACTAATTTTATGCAAAAATGCCATTAATAAACAAATAAAAAGCTTTTTTGTTGGACTTTTATGGCTTACAAATTTTGTAGAAAATTTAAGATGAACTAAACCTTAAACAGAAATGTCAGAAAAAGGAACCATGTGCAAATTTCCGATACAGCTTTTCTCTAGTAAAACTTAGTCTTATGCGAAGCTTTTTTATGGGACTACCATACCAAACAAAATTTGGAGATTTTTCTTACTGTTGCTTAAGCAGAACTCTCAAAGACAGTGACGTACCCAGGGGGGTTTTCGGGTCTGGACCGACCCCAAACTTGGATAAGGTTGACAGTTTTTTGCTTGATATACATACTATACACTTCGAAGTGATAAAATCCCCCTTAAACCAAATTCTGGATCCGCACCTGCTCAGAGAGTTCCGAAATACGGAATACGGAATCAGCTGTTTCTGGTTTTTTTTTTTTATGCTGAGTGCTATGCAAAGATGGCATTAAAAAAGCAATACGCATTTTTAAGACTGTCGTACCAAATGAGTATATGAAAATATTCTCTTTTAAGGTAGGCAGGTCGGCGCCCAAAGCCCAATTAGAACCCGGGACATCTAGCAATATAGTGGCGCACAGAAAATAATCAGAAAAGAAAAAATTCTAGAATCTAGCAGATTTTGCAATATACATTTTCGCACTGTTAAAACTAATACTTAATTGTTCAGTGATATATCAGGAATCTCCAGACATGTTTCTCTTATTCCTTTATTTATTAGCTTTCGTAAAATATGGTATTAATTTTTTTTTGTGGAGCTAAAAGTTTGGTAAAATTTAAGGAAAGTTATAGATGTTTTTTTTTGTAAATAAAGTGATTCTTAAACATAACTCTTAGAGCATAATAAAAGCAGTTTTCCTATATTTTTTTAAACTTAGTCTTATTTAAAAATGACATAAATTTTTTTTTTTTTTTTATATTTGTTTATTTGTAATTTGTGCAAAGGACATTCAACAAATTTTATAACATCTTACAAAAAAAATATTTACATGATTGGCTTGACTCCAATGAGCTAAACCAATATAACATTAAGCAGACTTAGTTGTAATTTAGAAGATGACATAAATAAATCAATACAATTTTTTTTTTTGGGTAGCATTCGTACCGAACTAAAGTTTTAAAGAATATGGGGTTTTTAGACTTGATCTGGGTTATAATCAGAACTCTCAGAAAAATTAAAAATTCGAAATCGGCTTTTTCAGGTATTTTTGCCTTGTCAACCAATGGCTTCAAACCTAATTTTAGAAAAGGGCCGCACTCGCGGGTATAGACGCTTTTCACAAAACCCTCTTTGGCATGTGTGCCCTATTTTTCGCAGTCATAGGTCTGGCTGGGGCAGAAATGCCCTTTTTTATACCCTGTATCTATAGGTACAAAGGGTATACTAGATTTGTGCAATGTATGTAACGGACAGAAGGAGGCGTGGCAGACCCCAAGTCCTTTATACCAAAATGCTTATCATAACCTCGGGTAGCGATTGAGCCATGTCCGTCCTTCCGTATGAACGCCTAGATCTCGGAGACTATAAGAGCTAGAGACACGAAACTTTACCAGCTGGTGCGCATATTTCCTAAGCAGATGAAGTTTGTTGAATCATGTCAATATCTTTCCCCGTTCCCCCGCTGTAGATTTTCGCGGTTTTTAGCCACACCTTTTCATATTTTCATCTGAAATTTAACAGAGCGATTCGTTGTAGTTACATGCATCTATGTGTAAAAAATGAACAAAATCGGACAAATACAACAGAAGTTATAGTCAAAAATGTGCAAATTTCACTGCCCCTTGCCCATAAAGTGCATCAATATTTGACTCTACGCAATTATGGCTACAAGTGACCTAGAATCACAATTTTTAGTAAGCTCATTCATGTGGCTCTAATGAACAAATCCACATCCAAATTTTATCGATGCGGTCCCACCACCCCCCGCAATCGATTTACCGTGTTTTCTCCCACACCCCTCAACATACCAACTTGAAACTTACCCCATATACTTTAAATAAGTTCTTTGTTGTAACATTCGAGTTTCATCAAAATCGGTAAAAATTTAGGGAATTTATAGGTATAAATATCGAATTTCACCAAAAAAAAAAAAAATCCAATTGGAAAGTTCGTAGAAGGAATATGCAGGAAAAATTGTTTGGGAGACAAAAGGTACAGGGTATTCCACTGTCGGGCACCGCCTCGACTGTACCACATTTTTTTGTGCAAGTTGTTGTTGGACACATTGCGGTCTACTTTTATTTATTTATGTTCGAGAAAGTAAACTCCACAAAATATTTTTTAAAAAGGTTCTTGGTCATTTTTAAGATATGTAACTTTATTATCAAGACTTTTTAAATTTATTAGGGTAATGCTTTTTTTTCAGTCTTAAATCATGTGAGTTTTAGATTTAGATTGTTCGATAAAAATCATATTGTATCAAAATACAAAACAGGCCTTATAAATTAAATATCATCATTTAACTATTAGTTTAAATTTTGATTAACTAAAACGTTTATTATAACCTTGTGTGAATTCTTTGCTAGTTAAGTTCAAGACCGAACAAAGTTAGTACAGCTTCCGTTTCAAGAACTTTCTTATCTTAAGGCTTAGTGTCTTTCTTTTATACGCTACTTCGTTTTATTACACTTTGTTCTACCAGTTTTTACTAGAAATTTCTGGTATTTAGCTTTGTTTAAACGTTTTGTAGAACCCGTTTTTGCTATTTATTGAAATTTTTATATTTTTTTTTTTTTTTGGTATGCTTAACAGCTGTTTGTTTTAGTTAAAAATTTTTGGTAGAAAGCATTGACTAAATAAATGGTTTACCGTTAAAGTTATACGTAAATTTTGAAAACTGGCTTTGATTTTTATGAATAACTATTTTTTTTTTTGGTTAATTTGTTTTCTTAATCAACTAATTAATGTTACGCTTTAATTATTATTTATTTATAAAAAGTTTTACTATGGTTTTCCGAAATGCTTTATCTAGCAGAGGTCTTTAGACGCTCTTTAAGTACAAACGTGCTTTGTTTTATTATAGCACTGATAAGACGCTTTTAGAGCGACTTTTAGACCCAGCTGTGCGTTAATCTACAGATCTATAAATACTTACAAATCCCCTAGGTTCTGCGAGATAACCTCGTGCTATCAATAAACCGTGATATACTAGTTTACAGTCTGTTACAAATAAATCATTTCCAGCGAAAAGCATGCAAACATTTGGAAACACAGCTGGCAATAGAAATTTGTTTAGACTAGGTCAGTTTTTCACATAGAGTCACACAATGCTAGCTTGTACATATGTAGTATATAAAGTGGGGGATTGTTTTTTCAGGGAATCCATACAAGTTTATATATTATAGTGCTCTTGTTGCATATAAACACTTTTAGAGATTAGCACGTAAAAGTTTTAGCTGGCAGTTGTTCAATATAAATACTGTAAGAAAAACAAGTCTACTTAAAATACTTAAATTAAATTAAAATATTTGTTTAAAATTACATTTTGTATGTACATAGTGTTGTGCCCTAAAACTGTTTCAAGCGAATTTTGGCAGATACCTTTTAACTTAAAATTTTTTAATAAAACAAAATCGGTAAAATCCATTATTATTATTTTTTTTAATATTCTTTGAATTCTATTCGCTGCCTCCTTACTCTTTTTTTTCTATCTTAAATCCGGAGAGCGAAGTTTTCAGATACTGGTAATTTTTGCACGTATTTTCTAATAAGACATGTTGAATGTTTGGAGTGATACGGAACAGAATGGATTTTATACTCCAAATTTTTTTAAAAAAATTTATGTGGAAGTATTAAAACATGTTAAAAACCAAGATGTCTTAAAAAAAAAAATTTATTTATTTTTAGTAGTGCTGACCTTGGCTTTAATAAAAGCTTTCATATTTTTCAACAAATTGTAGGTTTCCGAGGAGTAAATCTTCTCCCACTAAGCAGCGAGTGCTATTTTTAATGATTCCCTGGATTTAATTTGATACTTAAAAAAATTAAAAAATATAAATCAAATATCGGTAAAGGCTGAGATTTGATGAATCTTTGCAGTCATTATGAAGTGTCCCGACTAGGGATTCTCTTAGACTTATGCCCTTGATATCTTATTAGCTGCTCTGGGCATTCTATATATTTCCTTCTACGCAGGAAAAAAGAAAGTAAAACAAACAGCCTTTTCGTGGCACCCAATTGAGCGTTCTGCAGTAATATAGGTAAAAAAAATGTGGTACAGTCGAGGCGGTGCCCGACAGTGGAATACCCTGTACCTTTTGTCTCGCAAACAATTTTTCCTGCATATTCCTTCTACGAACTTTCCAATTGGAATTTTTTTTTTTTTTGGTGAAATTCGATATTTATACCTATAAGTTCCCTAAATTTTTACCGATTTTGATGAAACTCGAATGTTACGTCAAAGAAGTTATTTAAAGTATATGGGGTAAGTTTCAAGTTGGTATGTTGAGGGTGTGGGAGAAAACACGGTAAATCGATTGCGGGGGGTGGGGGGACCGCATCGATAAAATTTGGATGTGGATTTGTTCATTAGAGTCACATGAATCAGCTTACCAAAAATTGTGATTCTAGGTCACTTGTAACCATAATTACGAGGAGTCAAATATTGATGCACTTTATGGGCAAGGGGCAGTGAAATTTGTACATTTTTGAATATAACTTTTTCTGTATTTGTCCGATTTTGTTCATTTTTTACACATAGATGCATGTATCCTCAACGCATCGCTCTGTTAAATTTCAAATGAAAATATTAAACGGTGTGGCTAAAAACCGCGAAAATCTACAGCGGGGGAACGGGGAAAGATATTGACATGATTCAACAAACTTCATCTGCTTAGGAAATATGCGCACCAGCAGGTAAAGTTCCGTGTCTCTAGCTCTTATAGTCTCCGAGATCTAGGCGTTCATACGGACGGACGGACGGACGGACGGACATGGCTCAATCGCTACCCGAGGTTATGATAAGCATTTTGGTATAAAGGACTTGGGGTCTGCCACGCCTCCTTCTGTCCGTTACATACATTGCACAAATCTAGTATACCCTTTGTACCTGTAGGTACAGGGTATAAACAAACTACATTAAAGCTTTCAAAATAGGGTACTTCCTCTAAATAATTTTTTTAACATTTACCAACACTAGTATGTTAGGTCTGCTAGTTCTGGGATGCCTCTCATAGTGGGTACGTTTTAAAAAAATACTATTTCATTAAAATAATAAATAATAAATGTTTTGCAAAGAACAAAAAGAAAGAAAATAATATGAAAGAAAATATTGTACAATTTTTAAGCCAAAGTATTGAGAAATACCAGGAATCAAAAAATATGATTTTGTGATGATCACGTCGCTGCTTCATCTGAGATCAAAAACGAAAAAAAAAAAAAAAAGATTAGTTAATGACATAATGCTCAGGATGAATCAAGGAACTTTTAAAATTTAATTTTCGGGTGTCGCTTGTTGAAATTCAAAATTATTTTTTATTCGCACAAAATTTCACTATTCACATTTCGGCTATAAAAGTAAACAATCGTCAAAAATTAAAACGTTAATATACATTTCATCCGTCCGAAGGACTTAGAATCAGTAAGAAAAATCTCACTGATCGGTAAAGCACTTCTCAAGTTACAGAGATAACCGACTTCAAAAACAATTTTTCGAGAAAAACGCGATTAAAGTTTTGAGTAAAATTGAAGTGTTGCTGGTACCTGTCTACAAATATATATTGACTAAGTCAGAAAAATTTTAAACTTATTGGTAAAGCCGCTCTTAATTTCAAAAGATCAGCCACTTAAAAAATATGCTTTAAAAAAACACCTTTAAACTTTTGCATATTTTTTACCTTCTAAAAGCTTTTTAATGATTTGGTGAGAGCAGCAAAGTTATTTGACTCCATAATTAATAGTACGATTTGTCCAAAATTTTTGGAGAATACTTTTAAAATATTCTGTTTTTAGAAATTATAATTAAGTCAGTTCTCTTGATAGTTTAACTTAGTTATTTAATTTTCGTTTATGTTGGAACCGTCTGTGGAAACAACCATAAAAATTTTTGATAGGTGACAACAATATTTCGAAAACTACAATTTTTTGGCATCAAGCCCATGTTGACACTTGCATAGAAATGTGTTCTAAAACGCCTGTAATAATTTAAATAAGTTTAAGATTGTCCAAAACCTATTATATGCTTTTTATTGGCGTATTTTTCAAGATATTTTAAACTTAAGGCCGTCTAGAGATTTCTAGCACATCTTCTGAGTATAACTTTTATCTATGCAAATGCAAATCTTTAAGTGAGCGTGCCAAATATGAAAAATCTCATGTTTACAATAACATTTAGCAAGTGCTGCTTGCATTTAAGCATTTCAAAAAAACAATTTTTTTTGTTTTAAATTATATCTCAACAAATGTTTGCAATTGGCATGGCTTTTGTTTATGCCATAAAATATAACAAATAATCGTGTGTATGCATAAGAAGCCGGCTGAAAAACAAAATATAAAACAACAACAAAAACAACACCTAACTTCCTCTTTCCATCGTGCCCAACAAGAATTCGAATCCGAGAGAAACAAAAACCAAACACAAAAAAAAGCATGCAAAAAGTGAACAAGAAACACATTGGGAAAAAAGAAATTGCGCAGCACAAAAATTCTCTGCTCGTATTTCTTGCTTGAGGTTTTATTTTCATTTTTGGACAACAACTACACATACACACACATACAGACGCACAGACGCATACGCCCATAGGGAGAGAGGGCTACGGATGCGCTAAGAGAGGGTGTGTTTGTATGCGTGTGCTTGGGCAAGAGAGAGGAGAGAGTTTGTGCAAATGATAGTAATGCCGGCTGGAGAGCAAAATATGGCTGCGACGCAAAAGAACCCAAACCAAAAGCCAAGGCAAGAAAATTGCAGTGCGTTGACAAGCCGAAGTTTGTATACTCTTGGAAAAATTATGGTAAATGGGCATATTTGTTAATGCTTTGTAATTGAAAGGAATTTTAATAATATTTAAATTTTTAATAATATAGAGGGCCAAACTTTTGTCTAGTATTTACACTGAATTAAAAAAACAAAGCTAAGTTTTTTTATTGACGCAATTATTGTTGCTTTTCATAGGTAAACTAAAAAAAAATAGACTAAAAACTAGTAACTTAGAAGTCAACATTTTTATTTTTTTTATACTCAAAAAATTTTGGTATATGTATACTAAAAAAAGTGTTTTATTTTAAGGCCTATACGCAGAATGCAAAAAAATTTGGGATATACCAATAAGGATTTTTTTTTATATGGTTTTGTCGTTCCATGGGAAATTTTTTTGCATTCTGCGTAGACCCCTTTACGTATTATAATGCAAAATAATTTTTTTTTCTTTCTGCAGCATAGCTTTTAACACACAAAGCGAAGCGTCACAGTCATATGGAAAATTTTCAAAAATATTCCATCACTCTGTCACAAGGTGGCGAGGGGTGGGGGGAATCTATTTTGACGAATATCAGCGTCACGTAGTTTATGGATGATCCCTTATTTGCTAGTTACAAAATAGCTTGAACGAGACTTTTTTGCTTCAAACTCGATTATTTGCGTAAAGTATTTAATTGTTTTGTTTAAAAAGGTTCCCTTTTCTTTTGGCACAAGTTTTTTATACTCTGTTTCGTAGTTACAAAGGTATTATACCTTTTCGTGCAAAGAAGGGGGCTGGGCAAACCCCATATATTATAAATATTTTCTTGATCAAGATGAACAGTCAAGTCCATATAGTCTTGTCTGTCTATCCGACTGTGTAAACAATAGGATCTCAGAAGACTATTCTTTTTTACTAAAAGAAGCACATTATCTGCACGCAGCTTAAGTTTTTTGATTCAAGTCGATATCTTGTCTAGTTCCAACGTAGGAGAATTTCGCGGTCCGTCTAAATAGAAGTTCCGACTAATTATTATAAGACGACAATTTTTTTCCCACAGCTTTATTTTTAATTTCTTCTTAAAACTTCATAATTGTCAATTAATATTCTTAATCTTTTCAATTAAATATATTTTGCATAAGGTATACGTATACTTGCAAAATAAAAATAGGATGATTTGAAATAAAAACGATTAATTGCTATATATGGAAGTTTATAAGCGCATAATATAATTTTCATTTAAGAAATCATATTTGCGTTTAAGCCAGTGCTATGCAGAGCTTTGTATATAAAAAAAATTCGATTTATCTATTTTTATACATTTTTTAAAGCTTTTCCTAAAAATAAATATAAATTATAGCAGCGGAAAAAAACTTTTTCTTCCAAAAGACGAACAATAAATGTCAAAAAGTAGTAAACATTCGTTAAAGCAAAAAATTAAAAATTTTAACTGAGAAACAAAGTATTTAGAAATTCGTAGCTATACCAAATTATTTTATATTTCATAAAAATAACTCAATCAAAGGAAAAAAACTTGAATGTATAAAATACTCTATAAAAGATTTGAATCTTTAATTTCAAATTAAATAACAATTTCTTATATAAGTATGTGCGCGACATAAGAAAAAAAAAACGTATTCTATTGCAAGAGTATTAAAAGTAAGCTACTTACAAGTCAACTTGCAGATACATTTTTAATCTATGCGATAACATATTCGACTGTCGGACCGTCATCTGAGGCTCAAGTGGGAAGTTCGTTTTTTATGGCATAGTGAATTGCTACGTATCACGTTAAGGCTTTCTCGTATATCGTTTTAATGCGTGCGTGTTTGTATGTGCTTAAGTGTGTAAAAAAAAAAAAAGTATCCCAAAGATAGAAATTTTTTCGGGTTCTTTAGTTTTGCCATATTCGCATAATTTTAGGCCACTGGCAAGTGCTTACTTTAGTCGCATGACCTTGACAGTTTTTATGACAGTGGCAAGATGGGCGCTGTCCACTAGTGAATTTATTAGTTAATTTTTGGTTTTGGTTGCAGATACATTTGTGGGGCATAAATTTGGAAATAAATGAAAAAGTTTATATATAGATTTTGTGGATAGTTTATTACAAAGGCAAAGCACTGTAAACTATCAAAAATTTAGTCATGATTGAAAAATGTAATAAAATTGATTATATGTTTTAAAAATATTAATTAATTAGAGCAAAAATTTTGCAGATACTTTTTAGATAGTAAGATATTTAAAAAAAAAAGGTGTTTTAGGGTGCTTATTTGTCGCTTTTTTTATTTATTTACAAATTTTTAAGATATATATTAATTAGTTATAAAGAAAAGATATAATAGGGTGCCTTTTTGTTGCTTTTTTATTTATTTACAAACTTTTAAGCTATAAATTATTTAGTTTTAAAGAAAAGATATATATAGCCAGCGCAACAGAGGTCTTCAGGAACTAGTCTCTTATATAATCAGCTCATTCGATAACCAAAAGCTGTAACCTGCCTGAATATTTATTTGAGAAGTTTGTATGAAAATACACGTTTGTTTCATTTAGCTCTAGAAAGATCTACATATAAAATTTTGTAGACTTTTGACTGCATTTACATACTTGCTATTTGCATCCAAAGTTTTCTGTTTCGAGTCAAACGTTTATAATATTATTCGTTTTTTTTTTTTTTGCTTTATAAAATTATATATTTACAACAAATTCGTTTTAGAAATGCAAGCTTGCAGCAAAGCTTAAGCACGCCCCAGCTAAGCTTGGCTTACAAAATATATTTTTGAGGGCCTTGTGGAACGCCTCAAAAACCAGTTACAACAATAGCTCCATTCATTTTGAGTCACATTCGAGAGGTCATTGTAAAACTGACCTGTTGTTGTTTTTATTTTTATTTCTTTTTAATATGTAAGTAGCTCTGCCCTTTTTGGGTTCAGTGAACTTTTCAACTCTAGATAGTTCCTTACAAAGCACTTTTAAGCTGTTTGCACTTGAATTATATATGCCTTATCTGTACTCTATATACAAATATGTGCAAGTATATATAGAGTTAATACCACTAATGGCAACATCAGTCATTTTTAATTTGTGTGCAAAAAGTTTTTGATTTTGATTACGTCAAAGTTTCCACATTTTTGTTATTCATTAATCAATTTCGTAATGTTTGTCGACCTTTGAAAATTGTAGTTTTTCATAAGAAAAGTTTTTTTTTTTTCGTTTTTCCCATTTTTATTTTGACTTATAGATACAGCTCTAAAGCTGAGCTTGTTTATTGTTTCGGCTTTTGTTGTTGAGTCGTTACGCTGAGAATTGTGTCAAGTTTAGGAACTTACTTAGACGGCAATTAAATTTCTGTAAAAGTATTATATTATTTTTTTTTGTTTTGATTATCAGCTATAATAATTTTTTGTTGTTGCTATAATTGAAACATGTTTTAAATACATACCTATATATTGTTTATATTATATTGTTTATTGCTGCCTTAACTTAACAGTGCAAATAAGTTTACAGGCCTTTACGACTGTATCTGAACTTACATTTGATCTTGAGATATACAGCCTATATACATATTCAACAGTATAAAATATCGTAAAGATATTTTTAGAGAGCTCTTAAGCTTTTACGTTACTCTTCTTCTTTTTCTTTCTTATTTTTTTTTTTAACTGAAATCGTTTTTATTCTTTTTCTTAATTTTATTCTTCTCCTTTAAGTACTTCTTCTTTTTCGCTAAATTGTTCTTTCTTATGTTCTTCTTTTTTACGTAATTTTCTTAACATTTTTGTACATAATACTTATTTTTGCAATTTTTTTTTTTTTATATAGTTTTTCGAATTTACATACGCAATTCTTACTCTTAGCGTATTCTTTCTATTATGTCTTTGAATTTAAGACATGTTTGAAAGAAAGCGAGCGAGATTTTGTATATGATATAAATAATTCGTCAAAAAACCTTGAAGAATGATAATATTATATGACGATGATAGATATATCTACGTAAGTCTTCTCGATGTTCTTAAATTTTACGGTTTTCTTCCTTATGTAATTCTTTATGTGAAATTCTTCTGAACGTACATCTTAACTAAGCTAACAGCGAGGTAATTAAGTAGAACTAGCTTTTATGTGACGTAAATGATCTGTTCAGAAACCTGAAAAAATTATAATGAACATATGTACGTAATTCTTTTTCTCATTATTCTTCTTCTTTACTTAATTCTCTCTTACGCAGTGCCTTAGAGAGCTATGTAATTCTTCATTTTTGCCCAATTATTCTTTGCCTAATTCTTCTTCTTAACGTAAATATTTATGCCATTACGTTTAAGACATTCAAAAGAGAATTAGAAAGATTTTGCAATTTAAATCTAACAGCGAGATAATTTAATAGAAGTTGCTTTTATGTGACGTAAACAATTCGCTTAAAAAGCTTAAACAATGATATTAGTGTGTTAATAAATTATGCTTTTTTTCCAGCTTACATTTTTTTCTAGCACAAATTTAAAATCATACAGAAAAGTTTCCTTTTTTTTAAAAATAAATATCCTTGATAACAATGCAACCACAATAGAAGCGGCAACCATTGTTATCCTAATCAGCTGACAACAAAAGATTTCAAAATGAGAAAAACGTGCATATGTTGTTTGTAAATAGGAAGACAAAACCCATTTTATGCAAAGTCATTTGAAACATGTCAAATGAAAATGTGGCCAAATGTCATCATGGCTTGTTGGCTTTCAGCGGAAGTTATTTTGTTACAGACAAAAATGTAAGTTGAAATAGGGAATGCATAGAAGCGGAAATTAATCTTTAAATGGTATTCTAATGTTAAAGGTGAAGACAAATATTTGAAAGTGCATATTAAGATGATTTTAAACGCGGAAAGAAATACTAATGTTTTGCTAGTGGGGGTACGTTTTTATTTAGCAAATAAACAAATGGGAAGCTTTTCCACGCAAATAACCGATTTTTATGCAAATAGTCGTTTTAAAGCAAATTACCGTTTTTTAATGTGAACAATCGTTGTTGTAGCAAATAATCGTTTTTGATGCAAATAATCGTTTTTAATGCCAAAAATTGTTTTTGATGCAAATAACCGTTTTTAATGCAAATAACAGTTTTTTATATAAATGACCGTTTTTGATGCAAAGAAACGTTTTTGATGCCAGTTTTTGATAGAACTATATGTATATGGATGAGCCACTTGGACTGTTTTTGCTCCAAATAACTATTCTACCATCTTTGATGCAACTTTTTGATGCAAATCTTAATACATATTGTTTGTATATTAATATTATTTTTAAAATTTTTTTTTAAGTTTGAGTGAGATGTGCGGTATTTGGCAGAAATTATTAAGTATCGTTGCTCAATGCAAAGAGACTGCTTTTCGCTTTTTTCACAAATCATAAAAATGGACCTAGTTTTGCTTACTTTAAAAGTTTGAAAAATTTTCTTAAAACCTTAATATTATCTTAAATCAAGCATCTTATGTACTGATTGAACCAACCTTTTGGAAAACAATGCACGGTTGAAACCTTGCATTGCAAATATAAAAATATTTCAAATTATTTTTATTAAATACTAAATTAGTAAATTACCTGGTTTCATAGCTGTCAGATATGAAAAAACAGTTTCATAGCATAAAGCTTTTTGCCGCATTGCTGCTCGCTGTAATTACGTAACACTTGAACAAAAGTACCTTAAAAACAATGTGTAAATTTGAAATTTACACAAAATAAATTTGCAATTTAAAAAAAAAAAAATGTATATTTATAGTTGCAAATATTATTTACAAACATTAATCAGTGTCCCCACAGAGAGAGGGGAACCAAGTCTAACTTGTGTAAACCACTCAGTAACATTTAATTAATTTGTTTGTGTTTTTGTTGTTATAAGGTATAATAAATTCTAATACCGCTAACGATAAACAAACAAATAAAGCAAATACACAAGTATTATTTCTACTATTATTGTTATTATTATTCATATTGTTATCAACAATAAGTAGTAACAAGCGCTTAGATATGTGGCAGATAACTAACTGTCTAGTAAGTAATTGCCATAAAGAAATGTTTAGCTTATTTCAAGTAATAATTTTGCAAATTTACAAACTTGTATCTTGTATCTTATGTGCTTGTTGTGATTGCATTTTATATACTTGTACTTGTATATAAGCGGGCATGTTAGGTAGGTATCTTACTTTTGTAAATTTATAGAATGACACTTTACTTACAATATTAGATATACAATTCGCTTGCATAATAGTTAATACGTGTATTTACTTAAGGCGAAAAATCGTTTTATACTGTGAACACATTAGAATTGCCAATCACAATACTTTTGTATGGCTTGGACTCAAGTAATGCACTTATTGTAGGTTAAGTGGGTGCAAATTGTAGTGTATTTATTCATTGAAGTGTGTACAACTAAATATTATTGTTAGCTATATTTACCATATATAGTATCAATATAGATTTAAGAGGGTTGATCGAATGCGTACAATATTTTTAATAGTCACCCATTTGTACTTGTTTTAGTAGGATAATTACAGATTAAGTATAACTTTTTCGAATTGAGCTTATAAGCACAAAATTATGTGAACTCAATTCACACAAAGTGGTTTTCGATA
The DNA here is from genome assembly GCA_949987675.1 of Chymomyza fuscimana. Taxonomy (NCBI): domain Eukaryota; kingdom Metazoa; phylum Arthropoda; class Insecta; order Diptera; family Drosophilidae; genus Chymomyza; species Chymomyza fuscimana. Next base: position 127,667,224 of record OX465088.1, on the reverse strand, counting down.
TGAAATGATTTTCCTTTGCAAAATTTGACTCAAAGTTAGAATGGCAATCGGCATACCAAAACCCAAATGAAGTACATAATTCGGAATTTTCGTCTAACCTAAAGGTGATTAAAAAATATTAGTGTCGTCGTCGTGCTCATTGTCATCATTTTAATAATTTTTATAAACATTTTTCTTATCGTCGCGACTCAGATGTCGTATCACAATGTATGGGTACTTATTTTAAAGCTTAAAGATTTTTCTTTCAACTACAATTTAATTCATAAAAATATCTCAATTGGTTTAGAAAATATGATTTTTGCAACGTTTTTTTGGCTTCCGTGCCACTGTGCGTCGTCGTGCTCATCGCTATCATTTATTTTTCTGTTTAACTTTAACAACAAACTCGTCTTGGTACTGTTTTTTGTCGAGCGCCACCTGTAGTAACAAAAAAATGTCCCACAAAAAGAATTTAAACAATTTAAAAAATTGAGAAAATCCTTAAAAAATATTCAAATTGTATAAGAAATTATTAAAATTATTAATTATTAAATCGTTTTCTTTAAAAATAAAGAAAAAATAAAATAATAAAAGAAAAATTATAAAAAATGAACACGTAAATTTATTATAATTTTTGACGTCTATTTATAAAAATTATTTTTTACAAGTTCATAAAAAATCTTAAAATTATGGCATTAATTTTCTGCACTATATATGGAAGCACTAAAAAGATATGTTAAAATAATGATGATTGGCATATTTAAGGAACTTACTTAAATAAATAAAAAGTCAATTTCATACTTTTTTTTTAGCCCTTTCATATATGGTTTGAGCTAAATCGATTTGCTGCAACAATGTTAAAAAAAAATACCACAATTATTAAGTTTTTATACCCTGTACCTATAGGTACAAAGGGTATACTAGGTTTGTGCAATGTATGTAACGGACAGAAGGAGGCGTGGCAGACCCCAAGTCCTTTATACCAAAATGCTTATCATAACCTCGGGTAGCGATTGAGCCATGTCCGTCCGTCCGTCCGTCCGTCCGTCTGTCCGTCCGTATGAACGCCTAGATCTCAGAGACTATAAGAGCTAGAGACACGAAACTTTACCATCTGGTGCGCATATTTCCTAAGCAGATAAAGTTTGTTGAATCATGTCAATATCTTCCCCCGTTCCCCCGCAGTAGAGTTTCGCGGTTTTTAGCCACACCGTTAAGTATTTTCACCTGAAATTTAACAGAGCGATGCGTTGTAGCTACATGCATCTATGTGTAAAAAATGAACAAAATCGGACAAATTCAACAGAAGTTATAGTCAAAAATGTGCAAATTTCACCTCCCCTTGCCAATAAACTGCGTCAATATTTGACTCTACGCAATTATGGCTACAACTGACCTAGAATCACAATTTTTGGTAAGCTCATTCATGTGGCTCTAATGAACAAATCCACATCCAAATTTTATCGATGCGGTCCCCCCACCCCCCGCAATCCATTTACCGTGTTTTCTCCCACACCCCTCAACATACCAACTTGAAACTTACCCAATATAATTCAAATAGCTTCTTTGACGTAACTTTCGATTTTCATCAAAATCGGTACAAATTTAGGGAACTTATAGGTATAAATATCGATTTTCACCAAAAAAAAATAAATTCCAATTGGAAAGTTCTTAGATGGAATATGCAGGAAAAATTTTTTTGACACAAAAGGTACAGGGTATTCAACTGTCGGGCACCGCCTCGACTGTACCACATTTTTTTTTTATATTTTGCGTTAAAAAAATTTCATATTTTTTAAAAAAATGTACTGATTTAAAAAAAAAAAAAAAAATATTTTTTCGAAAGAGCTTTTCGCTTCTTAGATTACAAAAATGTGGTTTAAAAATAAAAAAAATTTTTTAAATTAAGCCGTAACACCTTAAGTTTAAGGACTAACAATTAAAAAAAAAAATGTGGGGTATGTGTTCGAATTTATCCATTTTTGGCAAACATATAGTAGCATAGCTTAAGAGCTCCAAATTCTCTTCAGGGCCAATGGTGCAAGATACTGACATAATTTAAGAAACTACACCTGAAGCAGAGTCAAGCGCATCTGTAGTAAAAATTTTTAGTCTCTAGCTATGGTAGTCTATGAAATCTGTTCTGGATTTTTAAAATTTCGATGTTTTACCTTCTATACAGGGTCGCAGGGAGAAAATCCGGGCCTGGGGGGAAAATGTACCGGCCCCTCTATTACACCTTTAGTTTGAATCACGACAGCACGACAGTAATTAATAACGGGAATCCTCCCCTTGCCCACCCCCCTCTCGTCAGGCCTGCGTCTATAACAAGTAATATTAACTCAATTATTTGCTATATCAAAAGTTTTCAAAAGACCCTCTATCTAACAGATGGTCTATATATGTACCTTTGCTTAAATTGGACTTGTAAGTAACGCTGTTTGTTTAGATTTAGATTGCCATCAATGTCTGTCACTGTCAGTGTGGCCAGCTGCAAATTGTAAGCATTTAATGCGCTCAAGGTCGAACCTTTGGACATTTCATATGTACGTCTGGTTTATCAGCAAAGTACAGGCCCAGTTGTTGTTATAATAAGAATGCTATTTGTGTGCAAATTATCAGCATTTAAAGTGGGTGTGTTACATGCTCGCATAATCGTAAAAGTTCCAGTACTTGGTATTATTTATGAACATTAATCACAAACAACTGGAGCTGCGTGTTCAAATTGGCAAATTGTGTGGAACACTTTTCTTTTTTTTGTTGATAATATTTGAAATATTAAAAACCTCACGTTTTGTGGTCTAGGCATTATTACTATGCCTGGAGCTACCATATTATAAGTATATGGTATATGTTGGCATAGGACACAAATTCTGCTAGATTTATGGCTCTATTTATTTTTATTTTTTTGTTGTTTCAAAAACGCTAAGCACATTGCTAGCTGGCGTTTATTATCGCTACTAAAACGCTGCGTAGAGGTTTCAATTTCGATCGTAAAAGTTGCTGTAAGTCTTAATTAAGCTGATTTGTTGGGTTGTTGTTTTTTATTTTTAGTGCTCTTAATAATCTCGTTATTGTTGTTGTAGTTTTGTAAAAGTTTCAAGTTGATTTTGCGGGCGTGTTGTCATGCCACAGGATTAAGCTGGAAGACCTGAAACTGACAGACCTCAGATAAGCGGTTCAAGGACGTCAAGTTTTCTGTATGTTTGTTTTTGCTGCTGCTTTTTGTTCGCATTTATTTTTATGGGCTTGAACAGGGCGCAGTCAAACAAATTAAACGGAGAGTGAATACTAAGAAATGAATGTGACACCTGACTGACTACAAAATTCTGGTTGGAGTCCAGCAGTTAATGCTGGCATGCGCCGATCGTTAAAAAAGTAGTACGATGTATAGTAAATATGACTACAATGAAGGTTTCTATAGAAGTGTAAAATAACCAAAGAATTGTGGATTTTAGATCTGTTGTGAAAAAGGTGTTTTGACTTTAGCAGCTAATAGAAAACAAAATTTTACTATTGCGTTTATGGCATTTCCATTTTGGCGTGACGTTACGTTTGCATGATTTATTGATAGAAACACTATAAATAATTAATAAACATGCCTAAAATTGTAAAAATAAACATAATAAAAAAAATTTGTTACTCTTAAAATTTTTCTGAGGGTTTTTAGCATAAATTTCCTACTAGGTAAAGTGACAATAATGGGAAAATTGTCACGTAACAAAAAATAGGTGTCAAGACATATTTTTATTTACTTTGAATTTTCTGTCATCTTGTACGAACGAATTTGTTGAGTTGTTCGAACTTATAAAATTTAAGACATTTTTGTTCACAATTTCGAAATTTGCATCTTTTCAGAATAACTTCCGTCAGCTTTTTAAATCTCTCCAAGGCTCACTATGGCATATTGTATCATGAAATTAAATATAAGCGGGAGGATCTCCGACCGCACAGCATTTTTTAGAAAAAACAACTTTTTGAAAACTCTATTTTCAGTTTTGTTTTGAGATCTTACTGTCAATTTTTTCAAGACTAAGATTGAAGAAATTTAAAAAATTTTTAACTTTCATCCTTTGTTGTGTAAAAATGTTTATTTTTGCCAACATTTTCCATTTAAGAATTTTGGAGTGCATAACTAGTACATTTCAGACCCTGGCGGGAAGTATTCTCGCTACCAAGTGTATACGATTGTCCCTCTTATATTCCAAAGATTTGCTTTTGGTTATCCTTATAAGCAATCGCTTAATCCCAAATCTTGAGACAAAAATTGATGTCACCTTTTAATTTTTTTTTAATTTCTTGAAACTCTAATTTCGATTTAATAATTAGATTCGCAGAATGTAAGTTTTTATATTATATTTGAGTTGTTTGTTCTCCATCAGTTTTGGCCATTCTTGAAAAAAAAAGACCAAAAAGTTTAATCCCGATACACAGATTAAGGCGAAAAAATTTTGAAAATTGGATTATAATTATATTTTTATGCACTTTCCTAATGCGAATTTTTGTTTTTAATTTTACGAATGTTTACTTGAGCTATTTCGTATACCTATATTGGCGAAAGTAAGCGAAGCGGGCCACTTTTTAAGTTGATCTCTTCGATTTTGATGATTTTGCTTAGGTAAAAATAAAAATTTTTTTTTCCAAATACCGAATATTTATCAATATTAAGATTTTTGATCTTAGACGATTAATTTATTAATGTTAAAAATGTTAAATAATTTTTTTTAATTAAAAATATAAAAAAAAATTATAAAATTATTTATTTTTTTTAACATTAAAAAAAATTGTTTATTTTTTTTAACATTAATAAATAATCGTTTTTTAAAACAAAATAAATGTTATGCTTTTAAGAAAACAAAAATTTGGATGGGACCCCTGTCAAGAGCGAAATTCTTTACGCTTATTATTTTTCAAGATACATTATTTGTCTCTAGTTACATTTATTGTTAAAGGAGAAAGGTTTATTCATTAAAAATTGCATACAAATATTAACTAAAAATTAAAAATAAAATATTTTATTTTAAATTTATTTATATGCAATCAGCCTGTTCTGTTAGTAGATGAAGATAAAATAGTAAATGATAGACTTCAAAAATAATGAATGTATATTTTTTTATTTAATATTTTATAAAAAATATTTATTTATTAAAAATTACAAAAACCAAATAATAATTTAAAAAAAATTTATATAAAAAGGTTGTAATCAATACTCTCTCTGCATTTCAGTCTAATTTCCGTGAATGAACTTTGTTCTTAAATTTTCGTCCAAAATTCTGAAACTTTTGAATTTTCATTTCTTAAAATATATGCGAAAAATTTCATGCGGATCCAAAATACTGTAGTCTTAATTGGTGTTTGATTTGAAAAAGAATCAACCATATAGAAAAAATGTGAATAATAAAGACATTGTTTAAGTTTGCTTCTGATTCTAATGCATTTATCTCAATCTCCAGCTGGCACAGGTCTCTCAACTTATCTAGAAGAATTGTAATATATTCGCATGAATAGCCAAAAATTAACATACAAAGATACATTCTCATTATTTTCGTCCATTGACGTCAGTTTTCGAATAATTGCCATAATAAGTAAAATATATATGCAATATGTGTTACCTTGGCAAAGCCAGCTAATAAATTACTTGGTTACAATGTCAATAAAGCTGGCAAGGTTGTCAGTTTTGGCCAGCAGCTAATACTCACTGCCAAATGTAAGAACCTAAACAAATAGTAGACCCAATTTGTTGTGCTGGCAAAAGTTTATTTGGTTAAAGAGGCTGCTTTTCGACCTGATAAATATTTATAGTAAGATGCATGTCATGACGACTGCCATTCAATTAAATCGAAAAAAAAAAATCCCAATCTCAAAAACTCATTAGTTTGTGAATACTTTGATGAATCGTTTCTTTGACGTCGAAAGTACTATAAAAAATTTGTTGGTATCTACAGCGCGTGAGCGTAATTTGTTATGGGCTTAGGAAAGACTAAGTCGTTATTATTAAGTTAATATTATTATAATTAATATATGTATATATAGTATGGTATATAAGTGTCGAACGCTGTCTGTTCATGCAAACTGTGAGGCATGAATTCTTAATGAAGTGCACGTAAAAATGCAAAGTTGTCAAAGGCTTTTTATATGACGTGTCTATATAAAGTCCATGTTGTTAACAAAGTTCAGACTCGTGATAATTAAAAAAAATATATAAAGCAAATACAAATTGAAAGTCGCGCCCCTTTTTTTTCCGTATTAGAAAAATTATGTATTCTACTTTTAGTCGTTTAGTTTGTTTACCAATATATTTTTTTATTTATATGCAAGCTAAGGTTAAGGAGTATATTAGGTTTAACTAAAAGCATAATGTGTGTAACAGCTAGATAAATAGAAAATAGGTAATACTATAAAAATGAATATGCCTATAAAAGAATTCAAATAAATTGCCATGTTTATGTTATTGTAAAACGTTAAGTGGCTTTTGAGCCCATAAATTTAAGTTAACATTTAATGCCTGTAATCTTGTAAATTTGTCTGAGATAAGCCAACAGAACTGCTCTGCTGTCTTTGAAGAATTATTGCACTTGAAGGCAAATAGGTCTGGGAGCGTACGCTCGGCATGAAGTCTTCTAGGTTTCTTTGGGTACAGGAAAAATTTCAAATTGTGGTCTTAAATTTTATTTTTTTCATCTACTTTGTGCTGCATGTTTTTTTTCAACTTTGGAATACTATTTCGCTATTATGAAACTGCATAAGGCGCTAATATAGCTGAAAACCCATAATTTTAATTTTCTTTAAAAAAGTCTGTAAGTCTATCGTTTTCAAATTAATCTTTTCTGTTTTTAGCAAAAGATGTGTGATGGTTTCTTAACTTGAAGCTAAAAATTTAAGACTATGAATTTCCATTAGATTTTACTCTGGTGTCTCAAAAACTATTGGTTTGGATGATTTTTGTCTTACAAAACATAATTTTTTTTTGCGAAAGACCCCTTCCCGACCAAAAAAAATTAATATATTTTCCATACAGGAAAAAAAAACTAAAGACTCGCTGTTTCTTCAAAATTTCTCATGTCGAATTTCTAGATCGCTTAGACATCAATAAAATATATTTTTGAGATTATTTGCAGAATTTCAAATCAAATCTAAAAAAATACCAGTTTTTGGTTACTACAATTTTTTGAAAAATATTTTTAAATTCATTCTTTACTCATACTGCGAAGTTACAACATTTTTGTGAAAACTTTAATTTTTGAAAACTAGTTTCAACAGCTTATTAAGGGAACTCCAAATTGAATCTAAAGACTTACCAAAATTTTTGGCCTCCATTTGAATTTTTGTTAAATTTTTTAATTTTTCTAATTTCTTTTAAAATCATATCTTCTCTTAAGCTGCGAACCTAGAAATTTTTTGTATGCAAAACTTAAAACTTGGAAAATTAGTTTCGAATTAAGTTAAAAGAATTACCAACATTTTTAAACAGCACTCCCAATTATTTTTTTTTTTATTTCTTCTAAAATCTTTTTACTTGAATTTTTTTGAATTTAATTATTTCTGCTTTTAAAATCATCTCTTAAACTGCGAAACTAGGAATTTTCAATGAAAAACCTTGAAAATTAGTTTTTAAATTTCAAATTAAATTTAAAGAATTTCCAACATTTTTGGGCAGCATTCCCAGTTATTTTTTTTTATTTCTTTTAAAATGTTTATTCTTGCACATCACTTTTTTGTTTTTATTATAAAATATTTTTTAAATTTTGAAAATTAGTTTCAGATTCCATATAATAGATTATTAAGGGAATTCCAAAATTTTTAGCCATCACTTGAAGTTTTTGAATTTTTTATTTCTTTTAATTTCTTTTATAATTATATCTTCTCTTACACTACGAAATAATAAATTTTTATGAAAGGCATTGAGCTTTGAGAATTATTTTTAGTGTCCATCGACAGATGAATCACGAATTTCAGATTTAATTTAAAGAATTTTTTTACTAATTTTTTCAATAATCATCTGCTAATTTACTGAATTTTTTTGTAAAACTAAGCTATGAAAATTGGTTTCAGGATTATTTATTTAATATTAATTCCAAAGAATTATCAATTTTTTTACCATTACTCAAATTTTTTTGAAATATTTATTTCTTCTAGTTTCTTCTTCTAAACTGTGAAAAAACTTTAAACTATGAAAATTAGTTTCAGAATTCAAAAGAATTACCATATCTTTAACCTTTACTCCAAATTTTTTTAAAATATTTTTGTCTTCTAGTTTTTTTTCCTAAACTTTGAAAACTAGTTTCAGGAGTCATATCGATGTTTGATTTGTTTTACCCTTCAATTTTCAAAAGTATACGGACTCAAAACTTAGTCCATTTAGGAACCAGTTTAAAATTTTTTAAAAATCTTTGCAATAAATAAACTTTTGTTTTAAAGTACAGCGCATTTGATAGTCGGTTTGCACTCAACTCTAGGCCTCTTATTTATTTATTTTTATTTTTTCTTTCATTTGCTTATGTAAACTGAAAGTAACAACAAATATATAAAAGCTCAGGTGACAGTCCCATTAGAAGTGCAAACAAGAATCAATAGGTGTACGTATTGCACTCATTATGCAATAATTGAATTAAGTCAAAGGGAAAAACAGCAAATGCTTGAGGAAGCTCAAGTCAAGTACCGGCTCATTTCATATGCAAATCTTGCCGGTTTGACTGCTGCTAATTTAAACAAATTTTTTTTCTATATAAACATAATATATATACTATATAAAAAGTGTATTAACTTAACGTTGAATCATCCATTGATAGAGGTCAACAAAGGTCTAGATTGTTCGGAATACTTACGGATTTGTTTTGGTAGCGCTTGAGTTGCAGTTGACTCATGCTCTTCATTCGATGGGTTAATTATCAAAGTTGTTTGCAAATACTTCCTATAAGTTTTTTGAGCTGCTGTACATATAGTTTCGAGATGCTTTTTGTTAGTAGAACTGAATAAATATAACACTATGCTGTACTACTAACATGTGCCATAAGTCAATACCATATTTAAATTGATCTAAGAAACTTAAGTCACCATAGATCTTTGCCCAGCTCTAGGAGTAGATGGAGTAAAAATTTCTGCGGCGGCAAAGAGGTTTGCTACAAAACAATTTTAATACACAATTTCGTTGCTTTCGAGATTAAAAACCACTGCTATGACATTTAAGTTTATGTTTGTTTAGAGTTAGTAAATTTCTGTAGAACACTTTTATGACTATAGCTTAATAAAATTTGAATATTTTAAATCGTTAAGTTTTATTGCATCTAATCCAAATTGGCAATAAATTCACACAGTCGTTAAGTTATGTCATGCATAACATGGCGTATACGTAATATGCTTAACATTCTTAGACATACATAGCCCTACCCCAATGCAATTGGAATTGTTCTAGACGCTGTGACGTAATATGCCACAAACTTCTACTTGCAACAACATTCACTTTCAAGGCTCTCAACTGCAATGTGTCGGTAACCTTTGCAACTGACCTAGTTTTATGTAAACACACATACACACACTTAGACAGTGCTCCACTATGTGCATGCGTTAGTCTGTGAAAAATCTATAAATAAATCAGACGCCATTGGCAGCGTGTGGCACGACCTTGCCTGGAAACTTTGAACTTTGTGCAACGTCATTTTTTTGTTATTTATTTTATATTCTCTTTGCTTGCAGCACTTTTGACAGTTTTATATAGTGTGCTTTTTGGCGCAGTTGCAATGGCAAATTGCCATCCACTTTGGCGTCCTTCAACTGTTTGTTAGCTGTTATCTGTATCTACACTGAGCGAAAAATACAGTACAAAATTTCTAAATTTAATCATTTTTTTTTGTTGCCGGATGATGACGCAGGAGGGTTTATTTGAGAATAAGAGTTTATCGAATCCTATTCTCCCGCGTATTAATGCTACAATAAATACGTACCATGAATCAATGATACGCTCTTAGTTATAAGGAAGCGACAAGAAGCATGATCTAAAAATCAGTAGGTTACTCAATTCATCGGTCAATTATTCGTGTCTCTCAGAAATATAGAGCACAGATTCAATTTAATATGGTAGCGTTGATCAATTTAGATGAAACTGCACAGAAATGTGGATACTGGTATAAATACTGTTTTTATGAATGCATGTTAGAATTTTTTTTTAAATAGTGACCAAACTTATGTCTTTTAATATGTCAGTTAGAAAAATTTTGTATTTTCTAAAATATAGTGACCAAATTTATAGCTGTCATTTTTTGTTTTATAGTAAAGTTTGAATCGAATTGGTTCACTATTTCATATAGCTATCATACAAAAAGTGAACCAGTTTTCTGCGCAGCTGAACTCGCACACTTCTTTGCGACACCTTGTAAAATTCATTGCATCAAGGGCAAGAAGTAGGAAAACGCTGAACACAAGGATCGATATGCATAAGTCATTCGTTCTAAAGAGAAGACGAGTGGAATAGAATCTTATTTGTAGTAGAACTAGATAACATGTAACCTAATTTATGACGAGTTTTTTAGAACCCTATAGTATTCAATGCTACCTTATCGTTTTCAACAAAACCTAATGTGTCATCATGCTCTGTTACTAACTTGCCATTAAGTGCGTTCCAAAGTGGTTTAATTATCCAGGGTGTTTTCCATCGTTACGTTTTTGAACGACAGCTTATAAGTTAGATAAATTTGTTACTGCTATACATATATAGACATCTGGAAATATAGGTGTGTACATTTAAATTTGTAAAATACTTAAAAACACAATATTTAACGTTAAGATGTTTTATTGTGGAATTTCTGTCTCTGTTTGGAAAATAGTTTTAATATTATAGATAATATTATTGTTATTGTTTCAAAATTTCGCAACTATTATTTTTGCCAGCTGTGCACATATTTAGCTTAGCTTAATTTGCATTATGTAAATATATCTTACGATATGTATTGCGTCTTCTATTAATTTGCACAAACGTACTATTTTGTTGGAATAATTTAAGAACTTGAACTGTGCACTACGCGGTATGCAACTTATCTTTATTTATTTGTTTATTTACAAGATGAACTTATAACTAAAATAATTAGAAACGTGGTGTTTTTAAGACGTATTAGCATTTAAGCTCAATAAACTACTTTTACATTTGACTTTTACATTTAAAATAAAAAAAAATTGCAGGCTACGCAGCTTAAATAGCATTTTTCTCAAAGAGTATATCAAATTTCATGTTTTTTTAAAACGTAGGAATATCTTGTTATACTTTTTGTGCTATTTGTTTCAATTACACTTTTATTGAATTAATTTAATTTTGTAGCAACAATATCAACAATATCTTATATATATTGCTTAAACATACAACGCACAGTGCTAAATGCGCACAAAATGTCAAATGTATGAAAAATATTGATCCTGTGACGTCACTCGCTACAATTCGTTTACGCATCTAAACAAACTAAGCTGCGCATTGCGCTTTTTCTTTTTTGTACTTCATTGGCCGTCCTTTATATGCTGCTCAATGAGAGAGCTCTCACTGCAAGCCATGCTCTTTGCGCTCTGAACATTTTTAATAGTAAGATCAACTTGAGCTTATGTTAAGCCCAACTTCCCAACTTGAGCTTATGTTACGTTTAACTTGAGCTTATGTTAAACCGAACTTGAGCTTATGTTAAGCCTAACATGAGCTTATGTTAAACCGAACTTGAGCTTATGTTAAGCGTAACATGAGCTTATGTTAAACCGAACTTGAGCTTATGTTAAACCGAACTTGAGCTTATGTTAAGCCCAATTTGCGCTTATTTTAAAAAATGCCTATCGATAAACAAAAATGTGCGCAGTTTGTTACATATCTAATTTCTGCAGTGAAATATTTTAAAGTATGCGCTATTTATAAGAGCAACACATTTTTCTCAGTGCATAAACCCGTCCTTACTAAGTTCCATTATGTGTCTCGAACTTTAGCAATTTGTCAGCTCAAAAAGTCATTAAATTATCGTTAGAATTTAGTATGCTATCTAATGCCAGAACTAAACATTTATTTGCACATACTATTGTGCATGTTTTCCTATTCCCGCATTTCCGCATCGTTAGACTTGTGCAATTAAAAAAAAAAAATAAATAATTTAGAATGAAATTTTAGCGCGTCTTCTTTGTTGCTGTCGCTGTTGCTGTTTACATCCACCGGAAGTGCTGCTAAGTAAAGTTGCGTCCGCCCCCTCAATTTAGCGTTCCAATTGTTATAGCTCATTTTGTTTGCATTTAATTTTTGCAACGTATTTACAACGTTTTCCGTTAATTAGTTGTTCGCAGAATGCAAACGCAGAGAACTCAGCACCTTGAAGAAATGTCGAAATAGAAATAAAAAGTCCCTGACGCAATTTGAGTTGTCTGTAATTTTTATTTAATTTGTTGTGTTGTCTTTTTTTGCTGCATCTATTGACAAGATGTGCGAAAAAGAATGTATACTTAACCTTCTGCTAGACACAAAAGTTGACTGGCTTCAATGAATGCTACAATTGGTCAGGGCTACTCAGGGTTTTGGGTTCGAAATATGAACGTGTAATCCTATTAGGTGTACCTGCTGAGTCTTTGGGTGCATACTACATGTACAGTAAAAAGCTTACGCAGAATACATTTATAAATGTCTACACGTTCTACAATTATATTGCATATCGGTATAATTTTCGGGAAAATTTTGGTGATAAAATCTTAAATATCTGTACTGGGAGATTTCGCCAATTGCTCAGTTGTTCTTCTTCACTTTTGCGAAAATTTCATAGATTCTGCTGAAAAAGACTTTAACTAAACGGATCTGTTTAAGGGATGCATTTTTTTTGTATCGAAAGCATTGGTGTTACAAATTTTTTGACATATTTAGAATCTTTTTCCGATAATTTTGCCAATTGCTCATTGTTGCTCTTTAATTTTGCAAAGTCTTCGTAGATTTTTCTGAAGCAAACAGTGACTGATCAGACCAGTTGTAGTTGTGATGAGTACTTGTTTTTTATTTCGGGATGCATTTTTTGAAGAGCAATGGTATGAGTTTGGCTTACATGACTAGTAAGACGCTATTTGCCCAAGAAAATCTCTATTAATTCAAGACACCGCCGTTCGGATTCGGCTATAAACTGTAAGTCCCTGTTCTCTTCGAACAGCTATTAATAGAGATCCCCAATGCTCCGCCCAGGGGCGACTGACAAAATAGTCAGCCAGGGAAATTATTATTTTATTGATATGTTGGTATTGCAAATTTTGAGCTATATCGAGAATCTTCACCGGAAGATATTGCTGATTATTTAGTTTAGTATATTCACTTTTGCATAATCTTCATTGATAGTTCTGAAGATGACATTGGCTGAAGATTTGTTAACGACGTTCGTATTCCAAATTTTTAGCTATACAGAGAATCGCTAGCGGCAGATTGTGGTGATTGTTCAGCTTCTTTTCTTCTATTCTGCAAAGTCTTCTTAGATTGTTCTGAAGAAGAGATTGTCTGAAGCTTTGTTTAAGACGTGAAGAGTACTTGTTATTTCTCGGGATGTATATATCAACAGTATTAGTGTGTTGGTAATGGAACTTTGTAGCTATTTCGATCATCTCTACCCGAAGATTACGCTAATTTTTCAGCTTCATTTCTGCACTTTTGCAAAACTTTCCAAGATTATTGTGGAGAAGAGATTGATTGAAGACCTTGCCTTTATTGTACTCTTTTAATTTTTGAAATACGCTTTTCCAATTGACAGGCATTGGAATGTTGATTTTAAAAATATTTCGCAATATTTAGAATCTTTACAAAAAGATTTTGTTTTTGCATATCTGCGAAGTTTTTAAAGATTATTTTGGAGAAGACTTGGATTGATGCCCTGTTTAAGAGGTAGCATTTTTAGGAATATTTTTTTTGCATTTCACAAGCATTGGTCTCTTGGTATTGCAAAATTTGTAGTTAAATCGAGAATCTTCAGCAAACGAGTAAGAATTGTTGATTTTAATTTCTTCACTTTTGAAAAGTTTTCAAAAAGATACTTTGTTTTTGGTCTGACTCATGAATCCATATTTCTTTGATAATAATTAAAGTTAGTAAAAAGTTCAATCTTTTAAAGCTTTTAATGGAAAAATCCTGAGCGCCATATATTTACCGAAATAAATACACTTTAAAAAAAAAGAGTGAGATAGTCATTGAAAAAACATCTGAGAGCAACGAAAGAGATAGAAATAAAAAAATACCATTGCAAATGCTACAATTATGAGTAAGCTAGCATAAGGACTCTGCTACTTCTCTCAATTCATTCTCACTGTACTCATATTTTATTTGGTGTACACGGGCTAGAAAGGGTGCACAGTACGTTTTTCTTTTTGGATTGTAGAGACAGTAGAGAGGAGTTAGAAATAAATGCATTCATGCAGACCTCTAGTACCTCTAGTACGTATGCCGGGTCTCAGAAGGATTAACAAGGGAAGTGCACATTCGGCACATAGGTCAAGTTTACCCCTTAGTAGAATTTCAGCTTTTTACTTAAACGTACTCTAAAGTCGTATATCAATAACAATTCGCAATTATTTGCTGCAACTGCTTTAATTTGAATCTTCCAAACTGAGCTTTTTTTTGTTTTGAAGTTCTTTTGTTTACCAAGAAAAATATTTGCACACAAAGAGAGGGTCAGCAAATTTTTGTAAATACCGCGTAATTTGAGCTGCGCTGCTTAGCCGGTAAATGGCTTATATACCTATAGATACTTTATATATATGTACTATATATCTATATATGCAAACCTTAGCGCATTTCTTTTGCTTTGAATGCACTGTAGTACAGTGTTCGCTGCATGTAAAGCACATGACGCATTGGGTACAATCACGTTCAAGGTGAATGTTAAGTAGCCCGAATAAATTAAGCCCCAAATTAAACGTATCATATTTGAAAAACAAAAGGGGTCTTATGTTGCTTAAGCAAGCATAAATTTTATGCAAATATTTATAAAGTAGCTCAAAATAAGTAAATTACGCATACGCCCAGTAAACACTGTTAACTGATATGTACTTATATACATATTTATAAGCCACATCAACGTGGCACAAACAAGCCAAAATCAATTTAAAATGTGCTTCAAGTGTTATCTTAACTACTATATGCTTTACATATAAGTTTGTTTGTCTAGCTGGGGGTCTGGCGTATTTTATGCCAAGTGTCAACTGTTTATCTTATCAGAATTGGAAAATGTTTTTAATTTTTGCAAAATCAAAAGACATAAAATATTATAGTGGCAGACGCCAAGATAATAAGTAAAATTTCAAAAGTGCCTGACCTAAATGCGCATTATGGTTTTACCAAAAATAAAAAAAACCCCAAAAACCGAAAAATCTAATTTACATTCTAAAAAGGTTTAAAATAATATTGCCTGTATATATGTATAAGTAGGTATATACAGTATATTTATGCAGTCAAGTTTGCTTAAGCGTGTGCGCCATTAAGCAGACTACACATTGTATGAATGGCGAAGCGAAATTTTGTTGGTGTAGGCACAACAGTGGCGAAGCATAAATAAATACAGTGAAGCTTCTTTAAAAGATATAAGCGTCTACGGAGCATTTAAGATAAACGCTATAAAGACATTTTTCTTCTTTTAAGAAGATTTCTTTCCCCTAAAGTTTAACTTAGCATAAACGTCGTAGCCTTAAAAATTCTTTAAAAACGGATCATAGCAATTTTAAAATAAAAAAAAATATTTCAAAATTATTCAAAATACAAAGCAACCGAAAGTTAAATTATCTTACTTGAAAAGTAAGCCTTTTCGTTAACTTTACTGCAATTTCTGCTTCTACTATCTAAAAAATTAAGTTTTCTCACATATTTTGCTATTATAAAAATTTGCTAATCTTTAATCGTTTTATTTTTGACTTTAATCTTTGCTGATTAGACCTAATAAAAATGATCAAAAAGTATTTCAATCTAGCGTTGGAATTTAAAAAAAAAGTTCCACACCATATTCACACAGTGGAACCCCCCATAAAAGTACTAGTATTTTATGGATTTTTATATATACAATTCTACTACATACAATTTAAAAACAAAAAATTTGCAATTTAAATTATAAGTCATGTAAAATACAAAGATCTAACTTGTTAATTTTTTTTCTAATATATAGAATTAAAAAAAATAAACTAAATTTACAATCTTTGGTAAATAAAACTCAATAATTCTATAAGCAAGTGTATTGCTTCTAAATACAATTAAAAAAAAAATATTAATTTAAAAAAAAAATAATAATTCTATAAACAAATCCTTGTGAAATCCAAAGGTATACACATGTAAATTTATTTTCTATAATATTAATCAAAGCTCGACGCCAAAATTAGATCATTCTGAATTCCGAAATATATATTTGTATTCCATATATATTTTTTAAAACATAAAATGGAAAAAAACGACTTCAGTTTGTACTCTAAAAGCGAGGATCTACTGTATAAAAATTGTGCATTTAAAATCTTAAAGCCTCCTTTCAACTCAACAGCAAGCCTCCAGTAAGAACATTTTTTTTAAGCTGTCTAGAGTTTTGTGACCCGTTTTCTTTCAAAGTTTTACTGTATATACATTATTCATTTATATATAGTATTTATAGTAAGTATATATCTGTCTTGTCCATATACTTTCACTTTTGCACAACGCATGCGTTAAATTTGCTCGAACTTTATGCTTTCATGCTATTCGGCACGACTTCCACAATGTCCTTTTTTTTTTTTTTGGGTTTATGGCTATGTGAGGCGCCACACGTTTCTTTTTTTTGTTAATGCGTAATGTGATTTTGTTTGTGCAACAGTACTAATCTCAGATCTTTTGTAGCTGTGTGTAACTCATTTACATTATTAGGACTTAATAGATTTACGAGATTTCAGCATTTTGGCTTTACACATGTGTACATAAGTATGTATATGCAACACTTATATACTTTTCAACTTGAATGCTTTTTAGCAACATTTCCTGTGATTACCTAATGCATTTCCTGGCTATAGTCGTTCAATCGTTAAATGCTTTTTGTCCTTGCAAGGTCATTGGAAGTGGCAGTCATCATTATTTGTGCATAATTGATGGCCAAACATTTGTTGCAAATAACTAAGCACGCAATACTTTTATGATTACTTGTGGGGTCTGGGGGTTGGCTACTCTGTGCTGTGCACAAACACAAGCTGTCACCCACGCGCTGTTAACTACCAGAGCGCTGTTAATTGTTAACAGTCAGCAAAGGCACCATTCCATGATGCTGTGAAAAGAGCAGGCGCCATTACGTGTGCAGCTTTTGACTCAGTTTTGTACGTAGCAAGAAATTTTTTTCGCGGAGTTTACTGTGGATCATAGAACATTCACAAATAATTCAATAAAAGATTTTCATACAGCTTTTATTTCAAACATTATTATGAATTTAATGGGGTTTTGCCTCATCGTTTTCAACTGCAATATTTTGCGTGATTTATCAGGACATATCGGATACGTATGTAAGTATGTCTTTTGATTATGGAATTGCTAAGAGATAGAGCACATCAATTCATTTTCTCAATGGTTTCTGGCAACAAACTCTGCTCTTTAGGCTCTCTAAAATAATTTTATTATGATAAAAACTTTTTGACCTGTTTTCGGGGGAGCTCAAAAACTCATTCGCTGGCTACACCTATGTCCAAAAATGTTTTCAAAATGACTATAAATTCTTTTTCAGTTAAATTTAGGTAGTATGAATGAATGAATGTGTCTTATAATAAGCTTATGTTAAGAGTTCAGGCTGTAAGTGCCTTTTCTACTTAAATATTTACATTATTGCAATATTTGTAATAACTTTGAAAAAAATTGCAAAAAAAAAATAAAAAACAAACTTACAAAAATTAGTCTACAAACTATAAAGGCTGAGCTAACTCACTGAACTTAAATAAAGGTTATGTGATAAACGAGAGATTAAAGCCTTCGTATAGTTAGTTAAGCCGTAAATAGAACCGATGTAAATTCAAAACAATTTTGAATATTTTTTTTTTTTTATCGTTTTTGATGAAGCTTAGGAAACCGAGAGGAAATCGCGGCTTGAAATATAGATCTAAATGAGTAAAATTTGTTCTCTATGTTTTAATCAGGAGTCGCTATGCATAAACGGATACAACATACGAATCAAAATATTTATTATTTTCTTGTCGCAATATCTGCATTAAATTCCAGATATATTTAAGTGTGGTGTTTTTTTTTTATTTAACCATAAGTGTATGTTTTTAAATGCTATAATTACTTCTTAGCAATTTATATTTTCCATATTTACCGACTTTTTTTAATTGCGACTTTTTTGGACAAATCTAAACACATGTGGTTTATTGTCCGCATAAATTAAGCACTTGATATTGGACACTATACGGATTGTTTGCAGCTCACAATGCATTTCTCCAATTAACTTCGCAATTCTCGCTAATTGTTTGGCCGTTTTTGTCACAAAAAGCTAGCTATTTTTAGCCATTACACAGAAACCCTTGTTCTGAACTCTTCTTGTTGAGATATTTATTTCAGCAGCTTGTTTTTAAATGAGTTCATTTTCAAAACCTGGAATACGTGCGAACGTACATTGTTCAATAAAATATTTTGACCCAGTGTGACGTCACACGTTAAAATTCTTCTTTACAGCCGAATAACAGTTGCGCGCCGAGCGCTTCCTCTGTTATTTTTATGACAGCATCCCAATGCATGGTGGAATAATCTCTCTCTCAATGTTCTCTTGCTCTCTGCACACTTGTTTACTTGTCGACGCCGCTGACAGCACGTGCACGTGCGTGTACATATTATGTGCTTTGCTTTACTTGTCATCTTGCTTCGCCTTTCAGTCTGCTTTGAAATTCTTAGACAAACGGTTGTGTGTATGTACATGTATATATACACACTTATAAATTTGTGCGATATATTCTGCAAATTGAATTTACACACAACGGTACATAATTTGTAATTACCAAAAACAAAAAACAACACTAATTAGTGTTTGAATAAATTAAAAGTGCCGCAGTAGCAAATTTTACAGTGCTCGAAAATTAACAACATTGCGTGTGGCTTGTCGGCTGTATCGTATTTAACCTCAATTGAACTTGTGTGCAGTGTATTGTGTATAAATTCGTATAAAGCAAACGCAATTAAATGGCTAAATATTGATAGACATTTCAAAAATTAATCAATAATATTGTAAAGAGTTTTCATAATATTGTCAAAAGCTTTGTCTGTGCTCATTCGTGTCTTGCCTCTTTGATTATTTCTTGCCAATAATATTCTGAAGCGTTGAAGTGCTTTTTTTTTTGTATCTTTATTGTCATTTAATCAGTCAGTCAGTCAATCATAACAGTTTGATAAATAATAAAATAAAAATAGAGCAGAGAAATACAGCTTGCTTTATAAAAGTTGCTATCTTGGAAGATTGTTTATATACTACGCACATAACAGGGGCGGACTGAGTAAAAAGGTTCGGGCGCTTGCCAAATTTTGCACGCACTGTAATTTCTGACCTATTATGGTGGAATCGTGCCTCCAGTTGCGTTCCTCTGTGCACGCCCCTGGTGTATATATACAACTGATAAAGGTCGTTCATTTAAATCGCTTACGGCTCGTGTGTGCATAATATTTATGTGCCTAGCATTGCATATATAGTAAGCAATCAGTAAGCATTTGTTTAACACTAAGTGCTATATTATAAAATTGTTTTATTGCCTCAGATTAATAATGCAGAATGCAACAAGCATTGTTGTAGTTGTATTTATATTTGTTAACCGCAAGCAATAATCAGAACAAGTACATAAACATGAGTATAAGTACCAAGTACATATACATATAATTATACATATGAGCAAATAGCACACCCGACAAAAACGTCAAAAGCGTAAACGCGTCTATGAAGATTGTACTTATGCTAGGTTTACACTGGCATACATTGTGACAGCCGTAATTGTCACAACTAGAAAGTGTTTAAATTTTTTTTCAAAATTGTGTGCCTTAGCGATACCAAAGGGTGAAAAAAATACACTTGTCAAATACTAATTTACTTTTGGTGGAAAGCTCAGTCAAACTAAGTCAAGCTTTAAATAAGTTCGATCAAACTACAAACCATTTTGGGAAGATTTCATAAACTATATCTTTGAATCGACTAATCGACTCCTTCGCTCTATTGGTCTACTCATGTTCTTTTTTTGTAGTTGCTTTTCTTCGATCTACTTTTACCGCCATTTGGTATTATCTTATTCGTATGTTAGATGTAGTTTAATCTTTGACCTCTGCAATTTGTTGTAGAGGTATTCATAACTGTTTGAGTTATTTTTTTATGTAGCTTGAGAAAAAGACACCTAATAATCATCTGTGAAAGTAACGAGCTATCCACACAAAAGACATTCCCCAGATACTTGGCTGAGAGCGGCTTATCGTCAGACGCCTGTAATTAAAGCTTGATCTTTGTCATTTTCTTCGGTTTAGTCTCGTTCATTTCCTTGGGTTACCTCGCATAGGTATCTGTCAATAAAGCTAACGAGGGCTTTTCGAGTGTCACCGTATCGGTGTCTCATTATCGGAAGTCTTGATAAATATAGCTTTGCGGCAAGCCTTACGTTCACTAAGGATAGACTGTTTCATAATTTAATAGAAGGTCTGTTCGTTGATTAGAAGAGCAGGCGCATGCATAGGGTATGCACTATCTCTTATATTATGTTGATTGCTTAGATTAGTAAACTCCCTATTCTAAATTTTCGCAAATTAATCGATCTTCCGTTTCTTCTTTCGGTTGAATAATGTGATCAAACATTTGTCAAAATACTTTTGCCGCCTATTGTACTCGGTGCATACACAGCTTTAAAATAAACATTTGTGTGCAAGCCAACAACAACAAAAAATTATTTGTTCATAAAATGCACATTGAATTTTCTTGTGGGTGCTGAACTTACTCAAGTGCATGCCGATTAACGATGTCGATGCCTATGCCGATGATCGCCGTCAATGGCAGTCGCTTTTTTTTTTGTTGCACTTTTTTTTTTGTTGTTGTTTGCAGCTCTCAAAAAGCACTTAAAAGCAGACAGACAAACATTGTTGTAGTTTTTGTAGTAGTCTATGTACATACATACATATGTATATATATAAACAGTTGCACGACTTTAGAGCATGCCTTAACTGTGAAAACATTTTAACAAATAAACGCAATAAACGAATAAAATACATAACAACAAATACAATTACAAAATTTATAAATAAAATAAAATGAGCAACAAACAAAACAAACAGGCGGCAGCAGTGGCAGCGACGTCAACGCAAACGTCAGCGTCAACAGCTTTGACTTAATTTAAGTGCGTTCAACTTAACGCCGCGTCGCAGTCGCAGTCGCTCATCAAAAGCTTGATGAAGCTTTTTTGCAAACTGCATTAGATGCGCGCGCAGCTGAGCGAATGCAACACGTGCCTTTAACTTTTCTTCAACACTCTCTTTCTCTCTCTTTATGACGCTGTTGTTGTAAATAAGGCTTATGCAAAAAGAGTGAATGAAGCATTGCGTGAGCCGACGCAACTTCGTCGCGTGCGCACCCCGGTTGCAACGACAGCGCCATAAAAAGTCATGCTTTACTTTATTTTTTTTACAGTGCAAATAACAACAACAAGCAAAATAATAATAAAAACGATTATGTGACTCTTAAAAAAAAACGCATTTTCCAAAAGTCATAATCTTAAATAAACTGAAAAAAGATCAAGAAAGAAAAAGAAAAAACAGACCAAAGCAAAAGTGACAGTGACAAAAGTAAAGCCTTTAAAAATCAAATACAGACAGAAAAAAGACTGTGTATGTTTTTGCGCTCAAATTCGCATGAGTGATTTTTTGTTAAAGAACCATTTGACGTATGTTATAATTTAATAAACAACAACAAAATAATCACTCGGCTACACTACATTAATAAAGTGTAATAACAACTACACCAAAAAAAAAAGATAAATAAACCCCAGCTAAAATGCATGGAATTACACATCTTTATCGTCAGCATGCTGTCGAAAAACAACTCAGCGGCGAGAGCTGGTCTCAACACAACGGACGTAGTGCCTATGGCGGCTATAAACCCACTAGTCAACTCTACAGCGTTGATTCGTCCAGCAGTTCCAGTTCTAATTCCAATAATTCAGGCGGCAGCGGTAGCTTGGGCGGTGTTACTGGCAGCGCTTATTCTCAATGGCAAAGCGACCGCCATTCACTGCCCCAGGCTGTGCCCGATGCGCAAAAATCGCTGGCAAATCATCATAATCAACAATATCGCAATTCGCCCACACATCAACTAAGTGCCGGCCAAGCCAATGCCAGCGGTTTGCGCAATTCCTATGACAGCAGCTATGCCAGTGGTAGCCTAAAACGCACACCCTCCTCGAAACGCAGCTTCTTCGAGCGATCTCACAGTCCGGCCATTTACGGCGTAAGCTGCAAAGTCTAAAACGTTGAACTTGAACTTAAACTAACTTTTTCTAAATTTTCCACAAAACAGAGCATGCGCCGTGGTGCACCGGATTTTGGCTCACCGCCACCTACGCAGCCTTCGGGCGCTGGCTTCTTTCCACACGATCTCGATGATATCTATGAAAGCCAGAGCGATCAACAGTATTTTACACACACTGGCGCCAGCTCACGTTCCACTGAACGACCCACGATTACATCCATCTTTCATCGTATCAGCGCTGCCCATAGCTCAATGGATGAATACAGTGGTGGCTCTCGACAATCGGTTAATAGTTCGGACAGCGGTGGACATTTTGCCCGTCCACGCTTTGACAACGGCTCGTTTGCCAAGAGTCTAAGCATTGATGAGAATGAGATTGGGCATTCCCCGCATAAGGAACCACATAAGCACAAGTCAAAGCATCTTCATCATCATCATAGTGATGGGCATCATCACCATCATCATTCTATACAGGAAATGCTCAAGAGTTTTGGCAAAAAAATGCATGTTTGGCCACGCAAACATCATGATGCACATGCCAGCAGTGTATGCACCTCGCCGCAAAATGATCCACAAGAGAATTTTAGAACACGCTCGAAGAGTTTGGATGTTAATACATTAAATCGAGCTAATCGCATTTTGGATGATTGCGGTGCTACCTATAAAATCTATGATCGTATTGTCAAAGAAGGTAAAATGACAACGGGTTAGTTTTAAACTTTTTTATGGTACTTGCTGTTGTTGTAGTTGAACTTAGTCTTAAGTTGGAAGCTGGTCATAGTTGCAAATTTTTAACATTATTATTTTATATGTTGCAGGTGCGCACATGCGTCGTGCTTCGGCCGATTTGGAGAAAAGACGCAATTCATGTGGTGCTGGTGCGCGCTTACGTGGTGATGGTACCTTGGATCCATATCACGCCGCTATATTATTCAGAGATTCAAGAGGGGTAAGTTTTAAATTATTTACGAAAAGTACCTTAAGATATAAGAGTTTTAGGAAAAGTTTTCTGTTGGGTTAATGTGGGATAATGCATTGTAAAAAAAAACAACTAGACTCAATGTGTTTATTTCTGATTTGTTTAAAAGGTTTTTGCTATACGTCAAAACAAATATTGAACAAGATACTAACAGAAATTAGGGATGCACAAATTGATTAACTATCTTGTCTGCTTTTTTTCCCCCAATGCCATAAAGTAAACTTTGCTATAACCGCAAAGATAAGCTAGTTATCTTGAGCCACTCAAAGAGCCGTCTGCTCGGGGCTCGTGGCTATTATTTAATTACCATCACTGTCTGCCACTTCAAAGTTCCTTGGCATTGACATTTGGCGTACACACAAGCGGCACTTGCAACATGTTTTAATATTGTTTGCCCCACCACTCACGTCTCTCCCGCTGCTTTGTGTATCTATTGTTCAAGGTCTTCAATATTTACACTAAGTATTATACTATATTCCAGTTTGCAAGGTTATTTCGATTCACTTTGTTTACATTTTTTACTTGCTGCGAATTTTAAGCTTTCTGCAGTTTATGCAATTGTGTAACGATTGTAATTTAATTTAAATGCATTTTCAGCTCGTGCCTAGAAGCATGCCATACAAATTTTCAAAAGCAGCTGTCACTGACTGTAAGTTAACAGCGTAGCTCGCAAGTTAACAGCAAATTTTTACAGCGCATTTTTAAGATACTTTTAATTAGCTGTGACGGAGCATACTTTATCTATATGAGTGTTTACCAACTTTTTGTCATGTATTGACGTAATTGTTTATGCCTCTTACTCTGCATTGAAGAGGTTGTATATTTTTTCACACATTTATACTATGACATGGTCATTACCTTAGAACTGGTTTTTCCAATTTCTATTTATCCATTATATCTAGACGAAATTATTTGTGAACCTGTTGGCTACTGTTTAGGGATTGGTGAAAGTGTGCATAATATTGATCTACCTAAGTACGTACATGCATATATGTAGGCGTAATTTTGTATAAATATCACATGGGTTTATTTTTTGATATCAGCGATGATTAATTAGTGCGCATTTCACACAATTCTGATCTATTGCGTTAGAGCCAAGTAGGCGCTACGATTATCACAAACCATAAATTAAATGTCAGGCCCTGTCTTTGAGGGAACTAAAATGAAGCGAAAGAAAAACCAATTGCCATAATCTGCAGTTTGTTTTGTTTATCAAGTAAAATAAATGTACACATGGCGTATTGGGTTTGGGCTCTCGCATGTTCGCGCTCTTTCTCTTGCGTACCACCCAGTGGAAAATTTGGTGGATTTCAGTTCGCAACTGGGTCAAAGTCGCTTTTAAAAAACAATCTGTAACGTAAGCATGCAATTAATTGCACATCGTAACGAAGTGTCTGTTTTTTTTTTTTTGCATTAACTCCAAGTTTATTTCAAGATTTTTGAATACTTTTGTCACATGTGTTAATCAAAAATTTGTAATAACTTCACCAACCATTCAAACCCTTCGCCCACTAACAGTATATGTAATTAAAACATATATCATTAGCTTGAAACTAAATTATTAATCATTAATTTTTTTTGTCTAACGGAAAATTACTTTTCAACAAATCAAAACAACAATTTTATTTTGAATTCCTTACGATTTTCTTTTACGATTGTTGTTGTAGACATATTTCAAATTCGCGCAAAAGATTTTAACTATTAATTAAATACATAAGTGAACAAATAAATCAAAATGAGGACTTTGGAGGACTGCCAAAAAAAAATGATTCAATGATTCCACACAACACGAATAACATTTGACGCTTACAAAATTCATTTAAATTAATTTTATTTTAATAATTGAATTTATTTCAAAACCTATATTTAGCATGATCGATGCATGTACCGCAAAAATATTGTTAAGTGTAGGGGAAAACAGTGTCCCAATCAGTAAGATTTCGTTCAAAAATGGCTTTAAAATTAAAGAAAATTGTTGCGAAAATAGTCGAACAACCTTCTAGATGAACAATATGGCTTGGGTTGTAGAACAGCCCTGACAACCAGTTTGTCATTTTTTTTTAAAAGTGTAAATGCGCTGCGTTATCATAGCATGATAGCCAATCACAATAAATTTGTTTACGAAAGAGTGGCATCGAGTTGGACACTTGACCGATCTTTATTTTGTTTATTTTTGACTGTTAAAAGTGAAGTGTCTAGATGAAAAAATATATATAATTTCATGCAACACCACCTCTATAACACTCACTTTGTCACAAACAAAGCCACAATACTCACGCAGTACTCAAACATAGTACTCGGTGCTGTTTTTCCTAGTGGGTATGTGTTGAGTCACAGCTGAGTAGCTATTTCGGTTTATTTGCGCTGGTTTCATGGTGGTTGCTGTTTCAATGGCTTCTTCTTATTCTTCTTCTTCTTGTGTGGCACTTAAACAAAAGCTTTCTTGCTATTAATCCTAGGCGCGCTCTGGCGCTCTTTTTGTATCTCGTACCTACTCTCGCAAGCACACGCTCACTATTTGTTTAATGAAGAAGCAGCAGCTAAAGCAAGGCAGGCAAATACCATGCCTTCGTTATTGTTTTTTTTGTTTATTTAAGCTTTAGCACACATACAAAGACACACACACATACGCTCACAGCGGCGCACTCGCATGATCGTTGAAAAATAAAAACTGTTAACCAGTTTAAGTTTACATTTGCGAGCGCGCAGACGTGTATAGATTACCCGCTACGGTTCTAGTATATTATTTTCGAAATTATTTTTTGTCCACTTACAAGATTACAATTGCGCGCGTGTGGGTGTGTATAAGTGCAGTGTATTTGTTTGTGTGAGCGTGTGTAACACGATAGAACGATAACGATATATACAAAATGTATCGACGTCGTTATTCTGCCTTTGAGCCGCGAGCACCGCGTATTTCAATGTTGCCCACATATCCATGTCCACCGGAAACAACAACGTCGTCATCCACAGCACAAACTGGCAACAACAAATTAAGCGTGCGCTTTGACCCAAATTTACCGGACGATAGCAACGCACCGAGCAGCAAAAGTTTGCATGCCAAGGTTGCACGTAAAGCACGCTCTCTCAGCAATTCTCCGCTCAATCGCAAGAAGAAGTATCATAATCTGCCCGCCCTGATGTCTAACAATGGCAGCACAGCGGGCGCCAATTATCAGCTGTTAAACAGCGCCAATTTTAAAGATATTGCAGATGGACAATGCCACTCCTCCAGCAACTCTGTCCCGCAATCACAGCACGTTAGCCGCAAGCTGCAACAACAACAACATGTGCTTGATGTCAAAAACAAAGCTACAGCAAGCTCGCTGCTGCGTCGAAAGCTTAACAAAAACAGCAACAACAGCAGCAGCAACAGTGGCAGCAATAGCAACAAAAATAGCATACGCAATAGTCTGGGCACAATGCTTTACCAACGTTTGCCTGCAGGTCATTCACATGAGCCACAGCAACAACAACAACAGCAGCAGCAGCAACTGCTGCCGCCGCCAGCAGAAGCTGCCGCGGTTGCTGCACTGCGGCAGAGACTGATCTACGAGCGACGTGCGAGCAGCGCTAGCGCACATGCCTCACCTCGCACTCATTCACCAGTGCATCAGTGTTTACTTATGCGACGGCGCAGCGACTATAGCGTTGAGCAAATTGAGCAGTGGAAACGGCAACAACAACATATACAGCAACATTATCCCAGCAACCGAAAGATTAGCGTAAGTTGGCCTTCTCTCGCTCTCTCGTTGTGTTAAACGTGACGAGTTTACAGTAGACTTTCTGCAACGAACTTTGGAGTCTGCAGATTATCCAAAAAGTAGCTATTGGTTAGGTACATACATACGCGAAATGATTTGATAGGATGGGATGTACTGAAACAATTTTCCTTCTTTCGATCAAGTTTCTATCAAATGGCTTTTATATTATGGTTGTAAACATGAATGAATGCAACGACAAACTTTAACCGCATAAGCGGAATTTTTTGGTATTTGGTGTCCTTGGCTCTTATAATCATCAGGATCTAGTGGTTTATATGAACTGACAGATGGAAATAGATATATCGATATGCTATGCTTGACGTTTGGGTTTAAACAACCAAAAGTGTACCTCGGCTGTTCTATAATACCCTTACAAGATTGTCATCATCTGTCAATCATTTTATCAATTCGTTTCGCTATTTTAGATATTATTATACCCTGTACCGTGTGGTGCAAAGAGTATATTAAGTTTGTGCAAGCCGAAAATGTATGTAACACAAAGAGGGCGACGTAGGAGACCTCCCAAAGTTACCTAAAGTATGATCAGGGTGACTAGAGAAGTCGATATACCCATGTCCGTCCGTCCGTTTGTATGAACGCCTAGATCTCAGAGATGGTAAGAGCTAGAGCAACCAAACTTTCAGATTAGATCGGTTATTATCCTACGGGAGACAAGTTTATTTTATTTATTTGATATCGGGGTTCTATTATATAGCTCCCATAGGGGTGTTTCAGAGGACCTCGAAAAAAACCAAAAGTTTTAGATGGATAATTCGTTTGTTTTTGAAGTTATCGTAACCAAATTTGGCACTCAGAAGTTTTTTATAGTTCCCAAACACTATACCAAAATTAATCAAAATCGGCTGACTATATCATATAGCTTCCATAGGGCAGATCGGTCAAAAAAACGTTTTTTTTTTTTTTACAAAATTCGTTGTTTTTCGTTTGTTTATGAAGTTTTCGCTACCAAATTTGGCACTCGGAAGTTTTTTATAGTTCCCAAACCCTGTACCAAATTTAATCAAAATAGGTTGACTATATCATGTAGCTCCCATAGGACCGATCTGTCGAAAAAATGTGTTTTGAACAAAATTCGTTGTGTTTCGTGAGTTTTTGAAGATACCGTGACCAAATTTGGTGTTCCAAAGTTTTTTATGGTTCCCAAACACTGTACAAAATTTGATCAAAATCAGTTGACTGTACTATATAGCTCCCATAGGACCGTTCATTCAAAAAAACTTTTTTTGCTCAAAATTCGTTGTATTTCGTTTGTTCATGAAGATATGGTAACCAAATTTGGCAAATAAATATCTTTTAGAGTTCTGAAGCAATATACCGGATTTGGTACAGGTTATCCCAAAGTCGTTCGCGCCTCACTTCACGTACGCCATCTTTTTTAAATTTTATTTGTAAGAGGTGAGGCCCTCCATCTCAATGAGCTAGTAGTTATAGACACAAAATGATTCAGAAAATTATATTGTTGCTAAAAAAGTACTACGGTGTTGATTTCAAATTATTTCATAGATTACATCAGATCAAAAACAACAACACATTTTTATCATTAAATGACGCATTTTTGATATTGACACAGATATTTTCTATAATGCTCTTAACTTTTGGGAATTTCACGGTTGTTGTTGTACGTACTTCATAGATTACACCAGATAAAAAAAAAAACACTTTTCAAACGACGCATTTGTGAATTTAAAACAGACATTTTCTATAATACTCTTAAAAAGATTGGCATTGGATTGGGTCTACAAATATTAGGGTATTCACTGTTGCTGTTGAGTTGAGTAGTTGAAAAGTTGCGCCAAAAATTTACTTGCAAACCGTGAACGCCCATTTTGTTAGTTTATTAGCTGAGTTTTGAGCTTCTGCTGCTTCTTTCCAAATTACATTTGCTAATATTCAATTTGGAATCGTATTGATGTTAACTCAGACACTTAAAAGTAATAACTGCATAATTTAGTAAATTTAGTTAACAAAATGCACAAGTCTCATTTACCGTTTTTTATATCACAAAATGGCTAAACAAAATACCGTAATATTAGTCTAGAAAAGGCCGCAAACAGTTTGGTAACACTTTCTCCTCAATAGCGAGAAAATAAGAATAGAGTCAAAGTTGAGGAAGAGTTTAGTTGAGAGTTCAAACTCAGCCCTGTCTTCACTACTCAACTCGATTTTACTAACTCACACCAAATCGTTATTGTAGATATTCTATTTTTAACAATAAAAAAAATGTTTTTATTGTTTTTAGTTATCTAGTAAATTGTATATATGTAAATGCAACAATAAAATTATTTTGATGCTAAAAAAAATTCAGGTTTTTATTTTAAATAAGCTTTCATAGTTTACACTACACTAGTTAACAAAAGTAAAACTTTTTTCGATAAAAAAAAAAATAAGCATAAAAACTCTATTTCAATTGTTATTCTTTAAAAAAAATTGAATGTGTTCATTTTTAAAGGTCAGTCAAGCATATCTTTAGTCATGGTAATACACGCATATAAAAGTATTCCTAATCAGGTCAAAATGTGACGTCTAGCTTTGTAACCAAAAATATATTTGACAGTGATAGCTTCCTAGCTAGGAATCTAGTCGAAAGCTAAAGAAGATTTTGGTAAAAGACTGAAAAAAAATGTTTGAAGTTTATCAGTTTATCTTTATAATTGCTAGAGATGCAAGTTCTACTGTGCAGCTCGCACGATAAACTCGATAAATGACGCCGTAAATTTCCCCTTCACATCACCTTTATTGTGGTTGCCGTTGTCATTGTCACTTTTGGGCATTTTTTATACAACACTGGTTTTTTTTTTGCTCAAATCAGACAAACAATCGTAGTTTTGGCTAGTTAGCGTGTCTCTTTTTTGTCTAAAAAAAAAGTATGCTGCAGTTAAATTGAGCGATGTGTAAAAAAAAGTATATATAGTCTACATAGCAACAATGTATCTTGTCTCGTTATATGATAACTGGACTGAGAAATGAATGTGTCATAACTTGATACGATCAGCTACAGCAGTTTGCAAATTTCAATGCTAATTTAAGCTACTTTTATTAAATGATTTTATTTTATATGTATCTCTATGTATTTTTTTTATAGATATTTCACACATATTGCGTAGTATAAGCAAATTTTATAGGTGCTCATAAATAATGAATAGTATGTAGTTCGAATGCGCTATTTTTTCTGTGATTACGTCGTATTGCGATACGTTGATTAAACAATTAAAAGATTGAATATTTGCTATCTTTATGGTTTAAATTAAGTGTGTTTATAGTATATATCGAGTAAACATTGTAAAACTCATGAGCCAG
Source organism: Chymomyza fuscimana (assembly GCA_949987675.1). Classification (NCBI taxonomy): domain Eukaryota; kingdom Metazoa; phylum Arthropoda; class Insecta; order Diptera; family Drosophilidae; genus Chymomyza; species Chymomyza fuscimana. Next base: position 127,636,742 of record OX465088.1, on the reverse strand, counting down.
TCATTGAGATGACAGTGGAAATCGCATCGAGTATTGCATATGCCCAAAATAATTTACAATGAGATGGTTTATTCCCTATTGTGTCAAATAATTGTAATAAAAAGTGTAGACACGTTACGCATACGTCACGTAATGACCATGATACTAGTTCAAACACGTAATACAAGGAAATGCTGAGCTGAATAAATATTATAAATTAACTGTTCATTAAACCAACAGTTATTTTCACATTTATAACATTTAATGACGTCACGAGTTAGGTTACGTTTGGAGAGAGAGCACAAAACTTTGGTTTTGCAATTGAAAACCAAGTGTCAAATTCCGTTTGGTCAGATTATAGTAGCTGCAAAATTAGATGAAATCCGCAAAACGTTGTCAACCAGGTGATTCAACATTCTTTTGAAGAAAGCCAAAAGGTGTGTCACATTCTTTTTCTGCTTCTTTGTTTCTACTGCTTTTAATGAAACCATCATCAATAAGTGAAGGTTTAATTGAGTCAAAAATCACCCTTAGAATATCTTGGATAACAAAACGACACTGGTGTCCTGGTGTCCATATTGTATTACTTATGTTTTGTATTGTCTCATATGAAGAATTGCTCCAGTTTGTTCTCATAACATCTTAAGATGATAGAATCTCAAAAATTTTGTACGCAATCGATATTTTTGGCTTCACTATCGGGAAGAAATTGAGCATTGGAGAAAAAGTATCCTACTTTTCCAAAATCTATATGGTCATTAAAAAAAAAAAGTACGAGCCTAGTGGTAACTATCGAGGGGCCCTAATCGCATTCTTTTCTGAAAAATTGAAATTTTTATATTTTTTCAAATGCACTTTTAAAACTGCGGGTACGTGGGGGAATTTCCCCTTTCCCACCTTCCCCTATCGACAGTCCTGCTTACAACTCCTCCCGGCTTAAAACGCTCCACTTCGCCCAATTTATCTTTCTTAAAGTGTTTTACTTTTGATGACTATGCAAAGTTCTATATTTACACATTGTCTAACCCTTTATCATATTTAACACAATTTTTATTATATTCCTAATTGCGGATTGGTAACATTAGAGCGAAACATAGAATTTAAATACAAATAGCTTTTTAAATGCAAAGAAATAGCTCATTTATATTCCATAGAGAATAGAATTCTTAAAATAAAAGGTGTTAATCTTTCCACAGACAAAATCCATTATATTAGCAAATTTTTAACTCTTAAGTCGTCAAATTTTATTTTTATTTTTTTTTTGTATTTTACTAATTAATCATTTTTTTATACGTATTTTTCAGTTACCCGTAGCCGATCCGTTCCTTGAAAAAGTCAATCTATCGGATTTGGGTAAGTACAATAAAATTAAAATAAATTGTTTTTTTTGGTAATCAACCTTAGCTCGGAGATTTGTTCAGTTTACCACAATTGATTATATTATGCCAAAAAAAAATCTTAATAAATTATTAGACAGGCTTTGCAAGTTCTACACGCTTTGGTAGGCACACGTCAGTAAAAATGCTTTGGAATGAAATTTAGTGGAATAATATTATAATTCATAAGGATTATCAAAAACCCTGACATATGTGTGTTGTATGTGTGCTGTTTTGTGGGGGCGTGAAAATATGCCTCCTAAAAGAAAAATATTTTTTCTGGGTAGGTAGTAGATTATATATGTGCGCTTATTTTTAAACATACTGAAAGTATATACCCTACGGTATCGCCATCTGGTCCGTTTTTAACGAATCTACAATGCCTTTTTTGGCACAATCGGGAATAATTGGCACCATTTCTGACGTTCGTCAGTTGCAGATTAGATTGCTCTCTGCTTGCAATACAATCCTAGCATTTGCTACCTTTTTTACATTTTTTATAAAATATTAGCTTTAATTATGTTTCAATGATATTTTAGATTTTGGTAACACAAACATGCAACAACTTATTTGCGCCATCTAGCGACAACTTGCACCGCCATCTAGCAGTCACACTTAGCAAAAAAAAAAAAAAAAAACAACGGGGGCGACGACAATAAAGTCAAAATCTCTTTTATAGATTAAAGAGAAACTGCAATATCTGCACCCCAAATGTTTTTCGGGTATTCTTGCCATATTTGCATTCGGAAGTTTTTTATAATATAGTTGCCAAGCAATCAAAATTTTATCAAAATTTGTTGACTGTGTTAAATAGCCCCTTAGGTCCAAGAAGGTAAAAAAAATGTTTTAGGACCATAATTCGTTTATTTATGTTTTTTGGGAGTACAGGGTGTCTCAAAGTCGGCAGCATTTTTGGACTTGTGAGCGACTGTAGAATTGTGATGCAGCAGTGGAAATGAAGCCACGTAAACGCAGATCTTAGTATATGAAGGGGCTATGTACACATTGAGTACTGAAGGTCGGTCAGGGCCAATATATATGTATAATTAGGCTTGTCTATATAGATAAATAGATACATACACTCGTATGAGTTAGTTTTCGCACGCATAGCGTGTATATGGTATATGCTTAAAAATGAATTGATTTCCTTTAAGATAAACGACGCTAATTATAATATTCAAGTACATTAACTTTTTATCAATGTTGCTCCCAGACTATGTATGAGATTAATGGCTCGTTTTTTCTTTTCATTCACAAATTGTAATTGCTTGCCAATTTGCGATTTTTTTTTCACACACTCACGATCATATTCATTATCATCATGATTATCATCATTAAAATCAATTCAATATAGTGTTTATATACATGATGTCTATGTCGCCGCCCTCGCCAAAAGCATAAGCTCTGAAAATCTCACTCTCTAATGATCGGATAATATAAATTTATTTCAAATTTTGAGCAGAATTTGTTTGAGCTCTTTAGTGCTCTAACACACTACACATATGTATATGTATATAGTCTTTTGTTTGTTGTTGATGTTTTTCATTTGATTTTTCCTACACATTGCCAGAGGAAAAACTTTTTGAACAAATACAAAAATGTATTTAGCTGCTCGAACGTGTGCGAGTGAAAAATAAACTATAGTATTAAACAAATAACAGACTGAAGATCAGTTTATGATAAAATTTCGAGACGTTTAGAACGACAACGCGTTTCAGTTTTTCGTAGAAAAATAATTTAAAAAAAAAACCAATACATTTTGCAAAAATATATATTTATTGCGCCTAAACTAGACATATTGTAATTTTTGACAAAAAAAATAATTATATATACATATATTTTAAATCTTATAGTGCTTAAATTCCCAGTAAAAGTTAGTCATACTTGAAGAATTTACTATATAGATTATATCGAGGCGCCGCGACGCCAAAAGCGCCCCCTACAGTGCAACCCCGCAACTAAAATTGTTTTTCAATTGTTTTGCTACGTACAAAAACAAAGATATATGCTAAATAAAAAAAAAGAATAAAAGGAATTTTAATTAACTTGTGGTCTGCCGCGTGCAAAGACAGATAACTAAATAAAAATACAAAACAATAGCAACATATGATAAAAACAAAAGCAAAAAAAAATTAAATCAAATACAATAAGAAAGTGACAACCTTCACCTTTTTTTCCCCAGCTCTTTTGTTATTTTTTTTTTTATTTATTAATTGTTACAAGTTTAAAAAAAAAAACAACGCGTGTGCCACTGTTTAAAGCAACCCAATATATTTTTAAACTAAAATATTTTTTTCTATAAATATATATTATAAATAAATTTGGTTGCCGCTAAAAAAATATGTCTAGAAAACTGCCGCCACTTTTCCGCTGGCCTTCATTTCACTTTTTTTTAAATGAAAAAGACATTATTTTTTGGCAGCATTAGGAACAGCCATAATTTGTCACAGAATGTGTGTGTGTGTGTGTTTATATTAAAAAATGAAATGCAAAAAATTAAAAAAAATTTATGGAATACCATGTAAAATATGGAAAACGTAAAAAAAATTGCAAATGGTGAAAGTATAGCTTGATGTCACCTTTAAGTCAGCTAAACATTTATAAAAGCTAACCAGTATATGTTGATGAGGTTTTTTTTTGGCATTGTAGAGAATTTAGAGAGAATACTTAACTTCGCTTTAGGCCAACGTAGATCTTTTTTTGTTTAAAACTAACTAAGACCTTTGAAATCCATTAAGGAAATGAGTTTTGCTAAAAATATTTTGGTGTTGATATTTTTTAATAATTAACTGTAGACAGAAGTATATCTTAAACTTCGCAAAATATGTAAAAGATCTTTTCAATTCGAAAATCTCTTTAGGGTTTTTAAATATGAGCTGGCAAAAGTTTATCATTAATTTCCCGAAGTATGTCAAATCGTTTTTCGATGCAAAAATTACATTAGAAATTTAATAAGGCAAACAAACTATATATTTTTGCGAAAACTATTTTGATGTTACTTGATAACTGATACGAGCCCCTTCCATTCGAAAATTGTATCATAAATAATGAAAATTATAGTTTGTTTTTTTTTAAGAAGTGTAGTGTATTACAATCAGAAAAATTAGTTGAGCCTTATGCATGATTATACACTGTACCTTATGGTACAAAGGGTATACTAAGTTTGTGCAAGCCGAAAATGTAAGTTACTTATAGTACAGAAGGAGTCGTCGGAAACCCCCAAAGTTACCTTAAGTATAATCAGGGTGACTAGAAGAGTCGAGAAATCTGTATGAACGCCTAGAACTCAGAGATGGTAAAAGCTAGAGCAAACAAACTTTCAGATTAGATCCCTTCTAATCTTACGGGAGACAAGTTAATTTTTTTTTTTGACATCTGGTGTTATATTATATAGCTCCCATAGGGGTGTTTCAGAGGACCTGAAAAAAACGAAAAGTTTTAAATGGATTATTCGTTTTTTTTTTTTATGAAGATATCGTAAGCAAATTTGGCATTCGAAAAATCGGTTGACTACATCATGTAGCTCCCATAGGACCGGACCGATCAGTAAAAAAACGTGTTCGGTGCAAAATTCGTTGTGTTTCGTTTGTTTATAAAGATTTGGTAGTTTTTTAGAGTACCAAATTCGATCGAAATCAGTTGCCTACACCTATGATATAGCCTCAATAGGACCGATCGATCAAAAAAACGTTTGTGGTGTAAACTTCGCCGGTTTTTTGTTTATTTATGCAGATATCGTAAAAAAGTTTGCCAATAAAATGTATTTTGGAGTTCTTAACCAATATACCGGATTTGATTGCAATGTGGTTGTGCAGGGTATCCCAAATTAGTGCACGCCCGACTTTAACGCACGCCATCTTTTTTATTTAAATTTTTATTATATTATTATTTTTCATAATTTCGACCTAAGAATACTTTTAAGTCAATAAATTCAAATGAAGCTATGTTATAAAATAAGCACTCTCCAAATGTTTGGGTTTGCTCTAAAAAATTATTTCATAACGATCGATCTGTAAGAGATATTTCAGTTTGAGCTTCTCTTTTGGAGGCACTCATCTCATCTTAATCTGCCTCTCCGTTTTGATTTTGTCTACGCAATTCAGTGTCTTCTATAGATTCTTGCTTTCAAGCATTTTTTGCACTTTTGTTTGGGATGAAATCTACAAGAACCTGATTTAAGATTGCGTGCGCGAAAAAATTCTTCAAAAAAAAAAACACTTAAATTTGAGCAGAATATATTAAATTTAAATAAATAAACTAACGCATTACAAAATATGATGACCGATAAAGTCGGGCATGGTCGACTTTGAGAAATCCTGAACCATCACATTATCAACCAACTTAATAACTGCGTGTACTTATGTACATATGTAAAAATAAAATAACTATTGCACAAATAAAAAATGAAAAATATATATAATAATAAAAAGAATAAAATAAAAAAAGATGGCCTTAATTGGAAATCGAACCTTGGTCTCTTGACGTCACGACGTTAAGTCGTGAGCTACACTTATGTATGCTTTTGCAACTGAGGGGATACGGTCTTTGACCTCTAAAATACTTAAGGTATTCACGCTTTGTGTTGAGTTGAGAAGTTGACGAAAAAGTCAACAGGCCAAAGCGTGAATCCCTCCTGTTGAGTTTTTGAGTTTTCGTCTTCTTTCCTCTGTTTGTTTACATTTGCAAATTGGTATATTGCGATTATGTGATATTTATGGTCCGATTATAATGAGGTTTAATGTTAATCGAAAGATTTTATTTTCCACATATTACCTAAAGCTGTAACTTTTAAATTGTAGAAAAGATAGCGCTTTAAAATTAATTAGATGTAGCAGAAGAGAAAAGAAATTTGATCTTCCTACACATATTAGGAATCAAAGTATCACGTTTGGTTATCCTAGCTTTCATAATCTACAAGATCTAGGCGTTCAGACTGACGGACGTACTTGTCTAAATTAATTTCTTTTGTCCTCCGCCTATAGTGAAGGTAACTCCATTGTCCACCTTTGCACAAACTTAATGCAACCCTTAGATCTGGTAAAGGGTATTATAAAACGCATAGATTCTTTGTTCTATGGGAGAAACAAATCTGAAATGTGGTTACTCAGTTGATAGTTGACTTAGTCGAAATTAGATGTCACTGAACTGTCGCACTTAAGTCTTTCAGACGCGGACTTTTATAGTACTTGCTATGTTTTGTATACTTAATTTTATGTTTGTACAAAACTCTTAATAACATATTGAATTTAGTTATAAATAAAGCTTTCTATAAAATCTATTAATAGTCTGTAATAATTTAAATAAATACGTTCACCTTTTTTTTTTGCATTCCCTGGTAACCAAAGCTTCGTCTCAAATTGAATTTGCAAACATTCGACCGTATTAATGCCCCAATGTCGATGTCATTTATATTTAAATCGGAATTTCATTTGGCAAATATACAGAGGGACACATATTTTTGATTTCTTAAACAGATTTCCAAAAATTTCAAAGGCAATTTAAATGCATTTTTCACAACTACGTCAAAATTATATATTTCCTCACATATGTATAACAGAAATGTTCTACGTGCATATGTCTGACCGAGTATCTGTGGCGGTTAATTAATTTCTTGGCACAAATATTAAGCTAATATTTGCTGACTATTTATGTGAAAATATAGTACATACAGACATATAGGGACTGTTCAGGCGATGCCTTTTAGTTTTCTGCACATTCATCTAACGCTTGACAGCTGACAACAATGGAGGATACAAGGTAGGGGAGACTACAAATTATATACCGAGCGAATTTGTATATACATTATTTTGATTAACACCTTTGGCCCGCCTCAATATTTATTTGTTTATGCCTTGTCGCACTCACACTTTTTACCCGTGCGATTTCTCCGTCTTTCTCGCACTGAGCTGTTTATTATAATACACTGTAACCAAAGGGATAAGGGGTATATCAAGTTAGTGCAAACAAATTTTAAGTGATAAAATTTCATCAGTCGGATAATGGTGGGATAAGCTGCACTCGTTTTTTTTTTTTAAATCGCTCCAAGTTTTCAAGAACATTGTTTGGCCATATGGAGATAAAGCAGTTGCTTACAAAAAAAAGACATAATTTTTTGTTTAGAAGGCTCACAGACCAAAATTTGTGGCTGTACAATATTATTGCCAAGTTTCGAAGTTTGCGATGTTTCTACTATGGGCACTAATTGTTATTGACCTAGTACCGAAAAGTGCGTCTCTTCTGAGATTTTACACCGGAACACGCGTTTCCTAGATAAAGTTTCTCTAGTTTCCCAAAGATGAAAAGTTCTTTACTTATGTATCTGACCCCTTTTTTCTCAATAGCTTTTTGCGACTTTCGCCTGTTACTACCCATTCATTACATTTAAAAAAAAAAACCCCCATTTGACTCAAACCAATCAGAACAAAATTTTCCAATTTAGGTATAGTTAGTGTTGCAGGGTATATGATAGTCGAGATATCTCGCCCCACTTGATTTACGAAAGTTTTTACGTAGGTCGCGTATATTAGATACAATGAATGCAACAAATTATTTTGACCGCTAAATTATAATGTATTTTTTTATATGCTTAAATAATATTTACGATTGTATTTTTGTTTCTTTGTTGTTGCTAATAGCACTAGTTTTTGCTATATATACGTAGTACACTTTTATGCGGTACGCTAAATTTATTTTAATTAAAGTAGTCTTAATAAAATTTATTAAAAACACGCAAACGCGCGCCATACAAATTTATATCAGAAAAAATTAAATGAATACCATAGTACAATAAAACAAAAAACGCGCGCGATTTGCAGGCGCTTTCAAGGCGAAAATTTGGCTTCTTTGTTGTTGCTGTTGAAATAAATTAAAAACAAATTAAATGACAACAAAAAGGGTTAACAATTTTTAAAATGCAACGAACTTAAGTATACCCTTTAGGTGGCTAAATAAACAATGTTTATCGATTAATCTTTTTTAGCGTTACAATGAATGAAAGAATTGCAGCCTAACATTTTAACAGCATCCTTAGAACATTTTTCGGAATCCTTAGATTTTCCACTCGCCACTTGAATACCATGTTTACTCTCTTTGCAATTGCCTATAGCTCGAGAGCATTATCTTAATGATTCTCTCTCCGTCAAAAATTCCAAGTTTTCTAACTTATTTCAGCATCTGTTGAAATTTAGATCACAATTTTGCGTCACTTGAATAGGACATGCCTTTAGCTTGATCGTTTTCTTTGAACATATTAAGCTGGGATGGTTTAGGAATGGTTGAAACGTGAAGTACATCGATCAGGACAAGAATATTAGAGTATATTTTAATTTATCCAAGCCATCGGCGAGTAAATCAATATCATGCAGTTTATCGAAATTCGATACTTATATTGTATATTAGATAGTACTTGGGAAATTATTTTCAATATCTTGTACAAAGATAACCTCTAGCGATTGTGAGAAGGCTGTTTTTCGGTTGGGATTGCTAGAGATTTACATTTGTATGCTTTCAAAACAAATTTCGTTCGTTTAGAACAAATGGAAGTAGAGTATCAAGTAACTGCAATATTCAGATAACTGACAGTAATCTCAAGTCGTGTTTTTAGTAAGTTTTATTTAAAATTTCTGGGAGTTTTTAAGCTTTTCTAATAGATTTCCAATGATCTCAAAATTTCTGGCTTAGGTACTTTTTTCCTAAATTCAAAAATTACCTTTAAAATTATGTAGAAGTGTTCGAATGGGATATCCCAAATGATTGATTTTATTTATTTATGTATGAACAGCCTTTATAGTATTTTAAGATTCTGATTTAATTTTTTGTTAAGGAATTTATAAAACAATTATTGCTGACAACTCGCAACCGCACAAAAAACCTTATAAAACACATGTGTTGTGTTTATAAAAAAAGAGCTTTGAAAAGCTAACAAATCTTTTTTAATTTAGTTAGTGTGTTTACAAGGAACTGCTAAAAAAAATTCAAATGATGTTAAAGCTTGAACTTTTTTAATTATTTGCAAAAATGCAATAAGTGCTTCAACGCACTATTGGGCATTAGAGGGTTAAGGATATTGAAACATGATTGATAGCGAATTTTGGACGACATCTAAAAAACTTGAAACTTTCAAAAAACTCCTCATCCGCTACTTCTCTTTAATTAATCCAATCATTCTATGTACAAACTCGAACGTAAATTATGCATACTCTATCCAAAGTTAGTGTATGATTAATAAACACATTTGGAGCACACAAATATATTTCTATAAAATATTGATGTACACATAATTTTTTTTTTATTTGTTTATGTGCAATCGTTGAGCTAGGTTCAATCGATGCTTTGTTCAATGAGAAGCGCATAGAACAGTCTAAATAATGCGAGTATTCCATATGTTTATTATGTAATTTAGGTTGAGTAAATTGTTTATTAGTCGAAACAATTAGCAGTGTAAAGTAATACACAGACAAAACTTAATAAAAACTGTGAAAATTGTGCTCGAATTTTGGATTAGACTTTGGTGTTGGTAATGCGCCAGACAAGAAGCAATTTAGTTAAACGCGCTTGGCGTACGATAAACGCTTAGAAACCGCGAGCGAAACGCGTTCAAAACGTTTAAACGCATGTTACAACTTCATTTCTATTCGAATCATGCGGGTCGTTTGGTACTCGGTGGCGGAACAAGCGCCGCCGATGTGCTCTATTATCCACTCGAAAGTATCAAAGAATTTGAACAAGTCTCCGAGGCCTGGAAACGTCTGTTAGCCGAGTTGTTGAAAAAAGGTTGAGCTATATATGGGATGCGCCATAAACTTAATAATAAACTTTATTTTTTATTTGTGTTTTTTTCTTTACAGAGGAGGACGACTCGCAAATCTTTGTCAAGTTCTTTCGTTTTCATCAGTGTTATGATCTAATACCCACCTCTGCAAAACTGGTTGTATTTGATACACAGCTGCTGGTCAAGAAGGCCTTCTATGCTCTGGTCTATAATGGTGTGCGCGCTGCGCCACTCTGGGACTCGGAGAAGCAGCAATTTGTTGGCATGCTGACCATAACCGATTTCATAAAGATCTTGCAAATGTATTATAAATCACCAAATGCATCTATGGAACAATTGGAGGAGCACAAACTAGACACGTGGCGCAGTAAGTATTTAAAAGAAAAAATAAAAGTGGTTTAGTACTAACTTTTTTTTTTGTATATCTTTTACCTTATAGGCGTGCTGCACAATCAAGTGATGCCTTTGGTTAGCATCGGACCGGATGCTTCACTCTACGATGCCATTAAAATTCTCATACATAGTCGCATACATCGTTTACCGGTGATTGATCCAGCGACTGGCAATGTCCTGTACATATTGACCCATAAACGCATACTGAGGTTCCTGTTTTTATATGTAAGTCTCAAGATGTCTTTGTTTCTTTTGGTGTAGCGCACGTCTAATTAATTTTTTGTGCATCCACAGATTAATGAATTACCAAAGCCTGCTTATATGCAAAAAAGTTTGCGCGATTTAAAGATCGGCACCTATGACAACATTGAGACAGCAGATGAAACCACCAGCATTATAACCGCGCTCAAAAAATTTGTCGAGCGACGCGTTTCGGCGTTGCCACTGGTCGATTCCGAGGGCAGACTTGTCGACATATATGCAAAGTTTGATGTGATTGTAAGTATAAAGATAACCTGATTCGATAAGGATACCAATATGGTTAAAATCCAAGTCTTCAGAGTTCAGGGCATTTACAGAGCTGGTAATGCGTGCTCTGCTTTTTACTGCTCCTCTGACTATCGAGGCTTAGACTTGTTTACTTTTCAAAGCTTCATTTCCTAAAACACACTTAACATTTGAGGTGCTATAGAATCCATGTTTTGGAAACAATCTTGGATACTGAAAAATCCGAACTACATAATGTAAACTTTGAGATTCCATATTTCTTTGGTCCTACTACTATACTAACATGTAACCAACTATAACATATAATAATGATCTTTTATTTTACCTCTTTTTAGAATCTCGCCGCTGAGAAAACCTACAACGATCTCGATGTCTCGCTGCGCAAAGCGAACGAGCATCGCAACGAATGGTTCGAGGGCGTGCAGAAATGTAATTTGGATGAGTCACTCTATGCCATCATGGAGCGCATTGTGCGCGCCGAGGTGCATCGTCTGGTTGTAATAGATGAGAATCGTAAGGTCATTGGCATCATCTCGTTGTCGGATATACTGCTTTACTTGGTGCTGAGACCCAGCGGTGAGGGTGTAGGTGGCTCCGAAAACTCTCTGCGCGCCTCCGATCCTGTGCTGTTGCGCAAAGTAGGCGAATGTGAAGCTGGCGAAATGCCACGCAGTCCTTCAGCCGGTTCGGGCAATCGTAGCTTTATCGAGGACATACCCGAAGAGGAGACAATAGCAACAAGCACAGCGCCTGCCGCCGAGCCAGATGCTGATAGTGATAATAATAAATCCGCCAGTGAAGATAAAGCAAATAATAATGAGCAGAATGAGCTGGCGGCAACAACAACGACGACGACGACGGCGGGAACACCGCCGCGGCCGCAGCCAAACGGTGATAGCAATAACAGTCCAGCCGAAGTGTCCTTTGCCGATGAGGCGCATGAAGATGCCGCCGCTGCCACAAATTGTGATGACCATAACGATGATGATGAAGATGATAATGACGACGAGGAGGAGCAAAAGAAGCAGCAAGCACTGGAGCGCAAAAAGGCAGCCGCCATTGCTGCGGACACAGAGGACGAGGATGGGCTAAGCAGCGCCGTATCGGCAGCCTCGGCTTTGGGTCAAAAGCTGACAACGCGCGAGATGGCTCTGGTTAGTGAATAAAACAAAAGGAAACTTTTAATTTAAAAACAATTATAATAAATTAAAAAAAAAAAAAATTATAAACCATAAAATACTTTTTAAACTTAATTTACTAGCAAACAAAGAAACACAAACAATAATTAATAAAAACAAAAAGAAAAAAAAACTATATTTGAATATTATTAGTTGTTAAGGCAAAAGTTTATTATTATTAAAATATTATTACAATTATGAAATATTATGTATTTTACAAGAGCAACTAAAAACATACAAAAACTGTTAACAAAATGTTTATATATATATAAAGAGGATACAAAAAAAAAAACAACAACAAAGAAAACAAGATACAGCAAATTACATTAGCATGTCTTTAAATTTTAAATTATGTAATTGATTATTATATAATAATATAGTACAAGAGTCAGAAATTTTAATAGTTTTAATGTTGAAATCGTTAAGCAGTATCTAAGGCTTAACTATGAGACTTTTCGAAAATCTGAGATTTCTTAACGCAATGAATGACAATAATTTGAACAGATTGGTAAAAGATTCCATTTCGTAATTGAGAAAAGCTTAAATGGGTTTTAAACTTTTAGAGCAGCTTATTCATCAACTAGCCATATGTCGGAGGTGCAATCACCGCCAGGATAACGCATCTCATGTGGCAGTGCGGGACCATTGGGCTCCTTTCCGAAATCCACAAAGAATTGCTCATTTAACTTAAGACCTCCATTTTCCACATCAACATCAATAAGGCACATGTGTCCACCCTTTTTAACCATTTCAGGATAAATCTGTACAAATAACAATTTATGATAAAGTGCTCGTTATTATTTGAGAGGAAAGCTTTTAACAATAAACAATAAAGCTCTTACCTGCTTGTCCCAAGCTGAAAATAGCGAAGAGGACACATAAAGCCGTTTACCATCCAAGGACAATTGCATCATTTGCGGTCCACCCTCCAGTCGACGTCCCTTAACGTAGCAAGGTGCCGGCCTTTGTTTCAGCTCTTTATCCTCAAGTACTTTTATATCCGTCAAATCACTGCAAATCTTGCCGCCTAAAAACACCTGACCCACTAATTTGGGTTGCAAGGGATTGCTGATGTCATACTGCCGTACATCCCCATGAAACCAACAGTTAACATACAAAAACCTATCATCTAAGGACAGCAAGATGTCCGAAATCATTCCGCCCATGGGTGTGGCAATGCCGTTTCCCTCGTCTATTATCTTGTTGGGTATGTCTATAACCTTGGTGGCCACAAATTCATCGGATGACTCTGATTTTTTAAAGTAAAACACCTTAGCCCATAAAGCACAGCCCACGAAACCTTCGGCACGCTTGGGATTATGCATAAAGCGCACCTCAAGCGGGGTAATACCTTCAGCACCCAAATCTATAGACTGCTGCAACGTGCGCGTAGACCATTTGTAGAAATTTAAATGAGTACCGTAGTAGCTCATTTCAGAGCTATTCCAGCCTTTGCGAAACTTTGCTGGTGCACCCCATTCAGAGGATACCATGATATCGAAGTAAGGCTGATACCAGAAATCATAACCAAATGCAGCGCATTGCTTGCCCTGTGTCCAAGTGCCCTTGCACTCAAAACTTTCAGAGTCAAAGAGTAAAAAGTCGCCCTTGGCATTGCCATCAGCATCACCCATTACAGAAATCATGATCTGTCCATTAGCCAAACAATGTGTGGTATGCGGTGCAGTTACATTGTGTTGCTTTAAGACATCGCCATCAATGCGTTTGAGTAACTGCGGCTTGCGCGGATCGCTGGCTACATCTACGACATAAATAGCATCGGAGTTAAGAGCAGGCAGTATTAGTTTGTCCCGCTTGGGAATCCGTTGTGCGTTTTCATCCAAACGATAGCAGCTGGAACAAGCATTCCAGCCAGAATGATGCAGCTCTTGATGAGTGCGATTGGTATAGGTGCGATGTATTATCTAAGCGTCATACATAGATACATATACATATATGTGTACATGTGTTGTATTTCACAATATGGTAATTATTTGCATCGTACCTGACTAAAGCTGGGACTATCAGGATTTACATCAACGGTGGACAAATAATCCCCATTAGGATTTTCCAGATTAGGCTGAACGGTAACAACATAAAGCAACGTTTCCCTGGGCCCATTTTGCATGGCATCCAAGGGCGTGGCATAGCCCGGTCCATGGCAGCATGCTGGGGGCCAGGATCCCAAAATTTAAAACATATACTATGTATGTGTATATACATACACAATTAATTAAATTAAATTGCTTACATTTCTTCGACATATTTGCACTACTGCTTCAGCCGAAATATTGATTATTTGTGAATAACAATTCCGATTTCTCAGCAATCAACTAATGGAAACGCGACAAACCAAATGATAATGATCAGTAAGTGTGTGTATTAGAGAGAGCGCGAAACTTGAATATTAATTTATCATAGAGTGCCAAACTTTGACAGCTGATTGCAAAAGTTGTGAATGCCAAAAAATGGAACAGCTGTATGCCCGCGTCTTTCTGTGAATGTCATGCAAAGCAAAAGCAGCATAGCGCACATGGGTTTATTTTTTGTTTGCCGCATTTGTTGAACATTTTCCATATATATTTATTAGAAACACAAAGAAAATGTATCATTTCGAAATTCGCGATGTACCTGGCAAAGGCCGCGCTATGATAGCCACTAAAAATTTTGTTGCTGGTGATGTTATATTTGAAGAGGAACCATTTGTTTCACATCAATTCTCATGGAATAAGGCATATGGCTATTCCGCTTGTGATCACTGTATGCGTCCTCTGGAAACGGTTTTGGTAAATGTTCGCAGATTGTCTAATAATCCAAGAATCGAAGTGCCCATGCTGGAACATGATCCAACTGCCGCTTGGATTAAGCAATTCACAGAATGTACTCGCTGTAAGGTGCGTTACTGCTCTGAAGATTGTCTTATGGAGGCACAAAAGCGCTATCATCGTGTTGCTTGCATGGGTGCTTTTCGTGCTGACGATACACATCCCATAAATGTCTTAAACGACGTTTGGAAGAAGATGCACTATCCTCCTGAAACAGGCACCATAATGCTGCTGGTGCGTCTAATGGCCATGTATCGTCAGAGCAACAACAAGCCAGAGTTTCTAGAACAGTTACAAGGATTTCAAGCCTTGATTGTTAACCAAGATGATCAGATCTATCACAAATTGTTGGGTGCAAACTTTAAACAGCAATTGGAACAGCTTTACAACGCCTTCTGCAAAGCATTTGAAGGCGAGGAGTTTGCTGCGGTAAGTTGTATCTCTACGTTCTACAAGCGCGAAAATATGTTGTTCAAATTTATTTCTAATAGTTTACCACACCGGATGCGTTTAAAACACTTATGGGCATTATAGGCACAAATAGTCAAGGCATTGCTACCAGTGTGCTATCTGAATGGGTTAAAAAAGTATCCGACTTGGCACTCCCCGATGCAGACAAGGCGCAGCTTGATCAAGTTATAGACCAACTTTACAACAGCGTGGGAGAATGTAAGTCGATAAAATGTATTAATGTAACTCCTACTTAGTATATTTCATTCAAAAAAATAGTCGCTGGCGATTTCCTAAACAATGAAGGTTCTGGTTTATACGTGCTTCAGAGCAAAGTCAATCATAGCTGCGTACCTAACGCCCAGTCCACATTCCCTTACAGCAACGACATAGTTGTGCTGAAGGCTTTGGTACCCATTCAGGCGGGCGATGAGATATGCATATCCTATCTGGATGAGTGTCAGCTCGAACGCAGTCGTCACACAAGACAGAAAATACTCCGCGAGAACTATATATTTGTGTGCCAATGTCCAAAGTGCCGCGCACAAGCCTCTGATCCAGATGAAACCAGCGAGGACGAGGATGACGAAATGGATGGCTACGATGATGACGACATGAACTAAATTAAAACAATTTACGTTTTATAATAGATGAGACCGAATTACAGCTTTTTGTTACGTCTATTAACAAACTCCAACTAGATATTAATGTTTTTAATATTAATTTACAATGCTCTAACAAATCTCATCAGGTGCTGCTTTCGCTTGCCTCCACAGGCGTTAAGTTAATCAGGTTATTGCTACTCTCGGCTAATTCTGCAATAGAAACGCGACCACGTTGTTTGATAAACTTGGCCACTGCTTCAAGCTCTTCCTCGGAGATGTAAATAAACTTGCCACGATCATCAATGACGCCGGTAAGCACGCCATTGGCTTGCAGCTCCTGTATGCGCTCAATGGCCTGCTGTGTTTTCAGTTTGAATTCAACCGCCAAATCCTCTAGCACAACGACTTTGTTGTCTTTTATGTACTGTATAAAATCAGCGAGCAAATTATCTTTTTCATCGGCATCTTCCTCCTCGAAACCTTCCTCTTCAATGCTAAAAGCAGCTTTCATTTTTAAATACTCCTCGTGCTCCTTGCGCTCGCGTTCCTCCTTGACTAAACGCTCGGCTTCGGCTTTCTTCCGTTCCTCCTCTGCCTCTAGGTCTTCAAGCTGCTTGCGTTCGGCTTCCTCCTTAGCGTCCTTTTCCTTACGCTGCTCACGCTCATGTAGCTCTTGCTCGCGTTGTAGGCGTTTTTGTTCCTTGGCCTCCATTTTGGCTCGCTTTTTTGCGCCCATCTTCTCGTCCAATACAGCACCTTGTGGCACACGCGCAGCATTGTCATCGGCAGCTGCCTCGTCATTATCGGAATCTGCGGCCGCAGCTGCTGCCGGTGCTGCAGCTTGTGTATTTTGACGCAATCGATTTCGTTGATTACGTGCTATTTGAGCACGTCGTGGCACGCCCTCCTGAGCTCGTTGTGGTACGCCACGTTGTGGTTGCACTGCTACCTTTGTTTCTGTTTATAGACAATGTTATGAAGTTTATTGTATGAATATTTTTGCATGTAAGTGAACCGCCTACCAGTGGTTACATTTTTCTTTTGCAGAAAGTAAAGCGTAATTAGTATGATAAGTAAAGCCGTAGCTATGCCTACAAGTAGTATTAAGTCCATTATAAAATAAATAAATTTCGCAAATTTATACAAAATATCCAAAAAGTTAAACGTCAACAAGTTTAAAACAGCTGCTGCATGACTCTGCCAACTTCCAATTGGAAATATACATTTTAAAAGGTTGGCAGCGCTGCAGCTGTCAAAAAGCATAGCCAAACATTTCGATCTGGCACTTTGCCTTTTTCTCATGACGTGTCGGCGAACTTACTTTTTATTATACAAATAGTTGCTTTAATAAAACGTAATTAATTGGAAAATGCAGAAACAATTCATCTGCCTGGCCGTGCTGCTATGTGCGTTACAAAGCGCTTGCGGCTTGTACTTTCACATCTCGGAAACGGAGCGCAAATGCTTTATCGAGGAGGTGCCCGATGAGACCACAGTAATAGGTAAGCGCGCAGCATTAGCTACTGAGAAGTCTCAGACGCTTCTAACACCATTCTGAACCTTGCAGTCAACTACAAAGTGGAGTTATACGATCCGCGCTCCAATGGTTTTATGCCTTCCTCGCCTGGCATTGGCATGCATGTGGAGGTGCGCGATAGTGATGACAAGATCATTCTATCACGTGTCTACAGTTCACAGGGACGCATCTCATTCACATCGCATACACCTGGCGAGCATGTCATCTGCATGTACTCGAATAGCACCGCCTGGTTCAATGGCGCACAACTGCGCGTACACTTAGACATTCAAGTGGGCGAACATGCAATTGACTACGCAAATGTAGCACAAAAGGAGAAACTGACAGAGTTGCAGTTGCGCATACGTCAACTGCTGGATCAGGTTGAGCAAATCACCAAGGAACAGAATTATCAGCGCTACCGCGAGGAACGTTTCCGTCACACAAGCGAAAGCACCAACGCGCGGGTGCTCTGGTGGTCATTGGCTCAGACTGTGGTGCTGGTATGCATGGGATTTTGGCAAATGAGACATCTAAAGAGCTTCTTTGAGGCCAAAAAGTTGGTGTAGACGTAGCACAGTTCAAATG
Organism: Chymomyza fuscimana; assembly: GCA_949987675.1. Lineage (NCBI taxonomy): Eukaryota > Metazoa > Arthropoda > Insecta > Diptera > Drosophilidae > Chymomyza > Chymomyza fuscimana. The sequence continues at coordinate 127,618,555 of OX465088.1, read as the reverse complement.
ATTGGCTTCTATTTAGATGTAAAAAGCTAATTTCTTTGTGTAAATTTTAAATGATGGTTTGTTTCTTTTAGCAAAAAATTCATCATTCACCAAGTCTCACAACAAAGAACTCAAAAACGACGACTTTTCCGTATGCCCTTAGTTTTAATAACATCCGATTCTTACCTACTTTCGTGTGTCGCGTTTCGTAATTTAATAAAATCCATTGTACAAAAATTAAGCAGCAGACGTGTATTGTAAGATTTAACGACGAAACTACCCAAAGACAATGTGTCATGGCTGCAGTTCAATGCAGTTGCAGCATCCTTATCACTGGCGTTATCAATAGCAGTCAGCTGAGCAAGTCCCGTGACTGAGTTTCCCTGTATAATGTATGCAAATATACAAAGCGCGACTTAAACCCTTATCAGCTAAGACATATTTATAAACAAAACTAATGTACTAGAGGGTAGCCCATGTAAAATGGATTATAGATAACCTGTCCGCTGAGCAACTTTTATCACAATGTTTGCTTTGTGAGCACTGTAAACAAAGACAACAGAGCTCGATACAATATGAGCGCACCAAGTTATTGCCACGGCTTTTTGCCATCGCTTTAGTAGCGTTTGTGATGTGCTACATGGCAGACGTTGTCGGAATTTAAATTAAAGTAAAAGAATACAGTCGCATTGTCTCGGACAGACAAACTAAACCACACGGCACATAAACCACAATACAGAGTCGTTGGTAATTTGAGAAGTGCGCCCATAGTCTAGCGTTAAAGTCACTGCAGGCCGTTCACGTCGGATTAAGCTCAAAACATAGGTAACGGAAAATATGTTTCGAGCAACAGAAATCGGTAGTGAGGAAAGTGAGTGAAGCAAGCATCTCTGCGTCCCTTTGATAAGATAAGAGCGCACTTAGAACACCTGCTTTTGGCTTATTTACAGTTTTACCTGCTCTTGCTGAGCTAACACAGGCGGGCTATGAAACGGATATGGAGACAGCTGCTGGATGCGGCGAGCGTGTTCAGCTAAAGCGCCGCAATAAACGCAGTTCGCTGCCTAATTATGGATTTGCGCCCACGCCCATTAAAATCCAGTACATGTATCCGCGTGCAGTGTGTTTTATACTTGCGGCCAAGTTTTTTGAAGCTTTTGCAGCCAATGGGATACGCAGTAAGTAAGAAGTGGAAACTTAACGCTCAATAGGTCTTAAAAAGACAACAGCTTTGTTTTGTTGACCCAAAAATTTCCGATGCATATTTGTGCGCAATCTAAAGATAGATGCATCATAAGATGCACAAGCCTGTTTTCCAGACCTGTTACAACAATTTTGCATTGTCTATTTAAATTTTATATTATTTTGTACTTTTTGTGGGGGGCACAGCCTCTCAGCAAATAAGCGTGCTTGAAATACTATAAAGATGACAAACAGCGCATTGGTCACAAGGTCTCGCAAATTTTAGATTATTAGCCAATTTTTAAAAACTTTATGTTTGATGGTGTTCGAACTTGGCACACCCTGGACTGATTTCTAAAGAAAATAAAACACATTTTTTTGTTTAGGTTGTTGGGTCAAGGTAAAGAGAGACCAAATCCAATAAACGAATTTGTATTAAATATATTTACTTCTAAAGAATATGCACATGCATGTTCCTTATCATGTATTTGTAGTCTATCCCAACCAATTCGATCTATAAGATTTAGAATCTTTCAGAGCTCACATTTCGTCGAAATAAACCTTGAAACACAAATTAATATTATATGCAATAAATTTTCTGAAACCATAGCTCATCTATTAGGCTCAAGATTGAGCACTGTGAGCACACGAACAGTCTGCTCAACAATTTCTCTACAGAAAATTCAACAAGAGCTGCCAAATGACTTATTGTGTTGTGTCCTACTATTATTCTAACAAAGAAACTGCGAAAGACTAAAAGGTGTCTTTGGAAGTGGTATACTTACTACTCATCGGACCCATTAATTACCGTGTATAGGACAGAGTCTGCTCTCTACCAATTTAGTGAAATCTATCTCTATTCCTTACAATCACTTGTGACGAATATTTGTAAGCTCCTGAACGACTGATCTCATAAACCTACATTACTGTTCAGAGGTTGAACAGAATAATCAGAAATGAACATCATCCGGCAAACTAAAATTTATAGTTCCCATCTTTAAGTATTTCTGATAAAATTGAATTCTTTTTTGTACTAACTTAATATATAAATAATTTGTAGTCTTTCCCTTTGGTTTCCTTTGGTATGCAAATTAAATTTAATGCTTTAAACAAATGGCGTCGCGTCACCTAACACTTTCTAAGCTTAAAAATCGATCAAAATGCACTACTACTACTTCAGACTCCACATAGCAGGCGAACAGAAATAACCAGCAAGTGCTTATTAAATGCAAACAATACCTGTGAATTATCAAGTAAAAGTATGTTAAAAAAATTTGCACATTTGAATTGAACTGCATTTCACGGTAATAAAAAAGTATAGCATACTTTTAGTTGCAAATTCAGGCAACACTTGAAAACATGCAGCTTTTGAGTGGGTTGCATAATTACTTGCTAGTTATATCTGTTCGCCTGGTATCTGGAGTCTGAACGAAGTGCATTTTGATCGGATTTTAGGCTCGAAGCAGTTCGTACCGCTACATTACGTCATTCATATATTTATATAAAGTCCATAGTAGCCTATTCCTAAGCAAACATAAAAGTAATGGTGGATTATGGTACTTTATAATCTACGTTTAAGTTGCTTAGTGGCTGTTTGTAAGACTAATTCGATGTTTAGGTTGCAATAATAAATAATGAAAACGGTCAAAATGCGGACTTTTTTTAATTGGTAAATTATTTTATAAAACTGACATCATTAATATAATTACTAATATGCGTCATCACAAGGAAAGATTCAAATAAGATTCCACATCTAATATTTTATTTTTTTTTCCCACAGCTGTGCTCGCCTTATATCTGCGCGATGATCTCAACTTTACCGAAAGCTTCTCTACCATAATGCTGCACATTTTTAACTTCTTTGGACAATTTTGTCCTATTATTGGTGCCATATTGGCCGACAGTTATATGGGTAATGTGCGTACAATATCTGCATTTTGTTTTCTATACGCATTTGGTTGGCTACTCCTTACGCTCACATCATTGCCTTATACCGGTGTTTCTATGGTGTAAGTTCTCATACAGTTGTGGTAGTAGAAACATTTTGAACTGTTTTCATTTAATCCTTTACAGCTTGCTCGTGTCTGTTGCTTTGCTCTTTATAGCCATGGGTAATGGCTCCATACGTGCTTGTATTACCACACTGGGTGCATTACAGTTCAAGTTGCCCGAGCAGGCACTGCATTTGGCTGAATACTTCTCTTTTTATTATTTTGTTTATTATTTTGGAATATTTCTTAGCAAAATACTGCCGCCCATGGTGCGTGCCAAAACACAATGCTTTGATAAAGTGGATTGCTATCCAGCTGTATTTGGCACATTGGGAGTTTCTTTTCTTATGTCTTGGTGTAAGTAAGGTGCTTGGAGCAAAAATTTAAACAATACTATTAACAAACACTTGGTGTGACCACTTTCAGTTATCTTTCTCATTGGAAAATGTTTCTATAAGCCTGAAAAGTTAGCCGAAGACAATATACTCTTTAAGTTCTATGGCTGCATAAAAACCGCATTGCTGGAGAAATGGCGTCGACGCAAGTCTCCGAAACGGGTCAGCTATTGGCTACACAACGCAATTGGTGCCTATGATGCAGAGTTTGTGCACGATGTCTCCAAAGTTTTGCGCGTAAGAAAATAAACTTTGAAAGCCTAAACTGGAACTAAGTTTAAAATACTTTCATTAGATCACCAAGCTATTCATACCCCTACCATTTTATTTTGCGCTGCTGGCGCAGCAAGACTCCAGTTGGACATTTCAGGCGGCCATGATGAATACCACCGTGTTAGGCGTTAGTCTACAGCCGGATCAAGCAAAAGCCGTTGGGCCCATCTTTCTCTTTATGCTTATACCTCTATGGCAATATGTAAGTGTGCCACTACTGCGGCGCTGGTGCCACTGGGAGCTGAAACCGCTGCATAGCGTTACCATTGGTGGCATATGTGCTTGTGGTGCCTACATATGCGCTGGAGCACTGCAGGATAGAATTGCTGTATGTTAATTATAAATAAACCTAAAACTATTAACTAAATTAAAAACATTACTGCAGGGTGCGCCTCCTAACACGATCAACATAGCCTGGCAGCTGCCTCAGTTCCTGCTGCTTATGCTTGCCGAGCTTTTGCTTTCCATTCCCGGCCTGCAATTCGCTTTTACCCAAGCACCTGCCAATATGAAATCCGTCGTAACTGCCGCTTGGTTCCTTAACAATGCCTTTGGTAATCTTATTGTGATATTGGTGACACAGCTGAATGTGCTCAACTCCCAGGTATCCATGTATTTCTTCTATGCCGTGGTTATGTTGGTGTGCATAATCATTTTTGCATTGCTCGCCTTCGAATACGCGCTCCATGAGCGCACAATTAGTAGTTTTTATGCTCGTGGTGTAGTTCTGCTACCTCCGGAAACGGAGCGTCAACCGCTGACAGTACAGCGCGACTTTGAGATGGATGACGATGTGCCCAGCACTAGCAGAAGCGTTAGTGTGTAATTTGAGTGCAAATGACCGCTTTAGTATTTGCTCATTTCATTTAATTTATTAACATATGTATGTTTTTTTTTATGTTTTCAATAAACCTAGAATCAAATAAACAATTAATGAATATTAAGTAATATTTAATCTATAATCTTGAATATATATTGCAGCTCGATGTTAGTATCTTCGGGCAGATCAGTGCAATGCACGGCGTTCATTGCCTTTGAGACTCCATATTTGGCCCGCAGAGTATGTGGACGCAACAGCTTGGCAATTTCCTAAAAAAAAAAAGGATTCGTATGTTATAAAAAATTTAAAAATCGTAATCGTATCTCAAAGGACCCCAGAAGTACAGGATGATCTTCGCAAAAAAAAAAAATAGTTTTATAGTAGCTACCTCTCTCAGTTTGTTGAATTTATATAGGTACACTAACAATGTATGGCGTCTGACTGGCCACTTGACAAATTAAGTTCGGTTTTGGAATTAAGATTCCTTGACTTTAGATAACAAATTCTTGAATTCGAACAAGCCCTACTATAGACTGGACATAGTTAAACAAATATAAGTTTTCAACAAACGAATTAATAATGAGAATTTTTTTAGCGTAAAATGTACTACATATGTATGTACATACATAGCACAAGACTCATACAGTCCATTATATTTTCAAGCGTACTTACCGGATCCAAAGGCCCACAGAAAGTGCGAAACTCCATATACGAATCTTTTTGCGGGTCATTGCATTCAATTTCTAGACACATGCATGGTCCACTAGCCAGCTGTCCCACCATAGGTATATATTCAGGCAGCACACCACGATAGACTTCATAAAATTCCTCACAATTAGCACGAGACATTAGAACAGTGCGCATGGCGGTTATTTTAAACCCATTTTGCAAAATATCGTTAACAATGTGTCCCAATTGATTGTTCTTTACGCAATGCGGCTTGATAATACCTAAGGTAGTCTTGGAAAACAGGCAATCTTTAAGTATTTCGCGTTGGTGATCGAAAAAAAATGTTAAATCTTTTAGCACGTCAGAATCGCTTTTGGAGCAATAAAACCCATCGTGTTTCTCTACACGTGAGAAAAAATCATCCAAAGGCGCAGGCACAATCATCTGTACGCTTGAGTTTTTATTTTTTCCATTTTGCAATGCGGTCCAAATTTCAACTACATTGTCGCCAATCAGCTCCAGGGCAATGGCAGGACCAGCTAGCAGTTGGTTCATAAGCACACTGTTGAGATACAATTACTTTAAAACATTTTACTACTGTATCTAGCATACTACTTACGAATCCTGCGGATCATTTTGATCTTTGTTTTTTAGAAACTGGGCGATGGTTTTAGGCGTAAATCCTACCATAACACCATTGTTTATGGACATGTGGCTATCAATTATTGTAATTAGGAGCTCCCCCAAGTATATGCTCCACAAAGAATGCTTGAGTAACACAAAGCCTCTGTAAAATGCGATCACGGTTTAGTTTAAGTAATATTGCTATTTTATACAAAGGCACTTTACTTTTTGCGAAATCTGGCCAACAAGCTACGCGTAGACTCATCACCATAGTCAATTATGTCAAATTGGCGTCCAAATACATTGATCTTGGAGCCCACAAAGAAATCACGTTTGGATAGCTCCGTCATTTTGGTACGTCTTAGAAAAACTTTCCTGTTGCGTTGTTCGAACTGAGTTTAGATATTAAAATGATTAGTGTTTGAGTACTTTAGAAAGTATGTAATATGCTTTACCACTTCTAATGTATTGTCTGCTGTATAAAAAGATATAAGAAATGTACGAACAATAGCTGCTTCGGCATGAAACCATTCCGCTATAAATGATAGACGCTCCATTTTTAAGCAATTTATACTCTACTTAAAAAGCACTGTTGTTTAAAATGATTTAATTTATTTCTATGCTTTGGAAATAACTTTTTATGTTTGTTTTGCATTTTAATGGACTTCAATACAAATTCAAGCTGCTGCTTCTTCTTGTCCGCGTTGCTAAAGGAAACCAAGCCATAAGCGTTGCCACTGTAAACAACTGTTGCAGCGTTGCCATATGCCAAATAAATAAGTTAAATGTAAATTGTTCTGCTGCTTTATTACATACTTACAAAATTTAAATAAATTTGTTTTAAGTTAATGCACCATTGCGTTGTTACAACATAGACTATAAAAAATTGGTGTACAAATTAGCGCTTTTGTTTATATAGTTTTTATTGTAATTTCCTTTATTTACAGGAAACAAAAAAATTGCAAATCAATTTGCAAAAAATTGGTTGTAGCTTTTTTTTTTTGTTGTGTTGTGGTTGGGTTGTTAAATTCTAACGTAAAATTTATGTTTTTATAGGCGCCAAATATCTTTTTCTTTCCTCGTTTTTTGTGTTGCTTTGTAAATATTTCGTATGAATATTTAGCTTAAGTTATTCTTTTTTTGTTTGGAATAGCGTGTAGTTTTGTATGTACGCATCGTGTGGATGTTTATATGGTAAAGTGAGTGCGGTTTGTGTTTTTTGTGTTGACTTATAAGGTATAAGCGCCTCGATTAACGGCTACAGCTACTGCTCCAAATTGTCGGCGCCCGTCTGATTTAGGCAGCAGGCTTTTTTTCTTTATCGCCCTCAGCACCTTCATCATCCTCATCGTTCTGCGATAGGCTTGGTATATTGTCATCAGAATCGTCATCTTCGTCGACATTAAAGTCATCGAATTTGTTGTTCCAATCACCACCCGTGTTATTCATAAAATCACCGAACATTCCATTAGATCCCTTGGGATCTATGCATACGCAAATAAGTCCAAAATTAGTTTCTCAGAAGTTGCTATGATTTTGCATTTGTGCTTACCTTCTTCTTCGTCGGACTCATCACGCCACTTGGCAAAGTTGGCCTTTAGGAAATGCAGCTTGGTCTTGTCAGTAGTTAGAGTTGGCCAGTATGGTCCGCTCTCCTTCTTGTATATTGTGAATTCCAAACAACGTCCGATGTTCTTGCTCGAAACCTTTTCCGGATCAACCGAGTGCAAAAAGTTTAAAGTAACATCGTATTTTTTTGAGGCATCTAGTGCATTAATTCCCTTGAATGTAAAGCTGTTGTCTGTCACTCTGTTTCAGACAATAAAGTAATCGTTAGTTTAGTTTAATCGCAAATTGTGAATGCACTTACTTGTGTTCAATATCTTTGCATTCCACATCAATAATGACATAAACCAAGTCATGGCGCTGTGCCCAAGAAACTGGTGGCGGAATCGAGCTGAAATATGAGAAAACGCTATAAGAATTTTATATAAACAAACTTTCAACTGCAGCGCATGGCAACAATATTTTGCTTCATAAAGTGTCATGACAACGCATTTTACGAACTCGGCGAAATCTATATGTTAAAGCATCGTATCTTCTGGAAAAAAGCCGGCTTGGACTCTAGCTCAAATTTTATATGGAATTTGCATATAAGCAGTCGCATAATTAAAGTACAAATACGAGTATTTGCCGGACGGCAACTAAAACCTTTGTCAATTTAGACATAACCTCAAATGTCAAGTAATTAATTGGCCGCTGATTCAACAATTCATCAAATATATTACAAAGCAATTACGCATTGGTCACGCCCATATTAAATATAAAAGACAGCACTATTAGGTGGTTTCTGTTGCAAGCAATTATTAAAGTGCAGCCCCACTTTGCACCGCGTTAGGCGCACGAAAAATGGACGCCGCTGCGGCCGCAACAAAGCACGCGTCGCACAAAGAAGCCACAAAAAGATGTGCACACATTTTGCACACTGAGACTAGGCAGTTGCGGCATTTGTGGTAATAACAAATAAAACTTTAAATTAACTTACCTTGTTGCCGACATTCTGTTTTTAATTCGATAATTAACCGTAAATAATTGTTATAAAAAATTGATTGAACGCCGCGGCACTTCTTACAGAAAATATGATTTTCCTTAGCCGAACGAAGTAAAATGAGAGTGACTACTCGGATCACAGTGCTAAATAACGTTAGTATGTGACAGCAGCACACTGACAGTTGTTCGACTACTCAGCACTAAAACAGTATTGCATGTTAACAAAAATCGAAAAAATATTTCATAACACACAAGTTGGCAGCGCGATAACATTTTCTGTCAGTCAGCGATTACTTAACCAGATTTTTTGCAAAAAGTAGGTGAGCTTAACCAATAATTTTTCTAAATCAATTGCTGTAACTGTTTTTCTGTAGAATGTTGCGTGTCACAGCTGGAAAACTTGCAGGCGCTCTACGCGGCACCATGGGTGCCACCTCGCGTTTGGCAGCCGTACGTTGTGTCCACGGTGTTGAGGAGTCTGAAGAAGAGTTCGACAAGCGTTACGAGAAATATTTCAGCCGTGAGGGCATCGATGGCTGGGAGATTCGCAAGGGCATGAATGACTTGCTTGGTATGGATTTGGTGCCCAGCCCAAAAATTATTGAGGCTGGCCTTCGTGCCACTCGTCGTGTCAACGATATTGCCTTGGCCATTAGGTGGTTGGAGGGTTGCAAGGATAAGTGCGGTGACCAGAAGGCTACTCTGTATCCATACTTGCTGGAAAAGATCACACCAACCCTACAGGAATTGGGCATACCAACTATTGAGGAGCTGGGCTATGATAAGCCCGAGTTGGCACTTAAATCTGTCTACGATGCCTAAGCAAAGTGTGCTTCTGCATTTTCCTTTAGCTTAGTTACACATACAAAATACACAGCGTACACATAAACAAACACGATCTAAATACCAAATGTATCAACGGGATGAACATGTTATTGGATTGCAAATAAAAAGAAGTTTGGAGTAAGGCTACAAACAACAGCAAATGAGTACTTTCTGGTTATGTAATTGCATTGAGCAGAGTCACGTACACGGTCAAGCATGCATGATCGTTTGGATTTTGAAAGTTCGTTTTTGTTCTAAAATTCGTTTATCTTTATAAAAATAGTTTAACTATTTATACAAAAAACATATTCGCTGACTATTTCCACTTTTGTAGCAACTCAGCTGCCTTATCGAGGTTTTCTTGCTTTTTGATGAAGCAATAACGCACAAAGTCTTCACCTAAATGCTTGTTGGGCGTGCTATAAAATGCACTTGGTGGTATACCCTGCAGACCCATATTTTTAGTCATCCATTTAGTGAACTTATAGTCTCGGTATTTGTCTGGTTCTGTGCTTAGGTCCACCTTTTTCGCCAGTGGTGACCAGTCTGCCAGCATAAAATAGCCGCCTTCAGGAATTGTCGGTCGCATGCCAGCATCGCTCAAGAATTTGGCCATAAAATCACGCTTCACTTGCAGCTCACGAGGCAAGCTTAGAAAATAGCTCTCCGGCTTACCCAAACGGGACAGTTCAAGTTCAAAACTACGTGCCACACCCTCCTGTAACGGCGTAGGACAGGTATAAACAGAGTTTTGATGCACCATTTGCAAGTTGGTAATTAACTGAGCTGGTCCATAAGCCCAGCCTATCTTCCAGCCCGTCACAGAAAAGGTTTTGCCAGCAGAGCCAATTGTTATGGTGCGTTCCCACATACCGGGCAGCGTGCAGATCCGCACATGCTCAACACCATCAAAAACAAGCCACTCGTAGACCTCATCTGAAACGCATAACACATTCCACTTGCGACACAATTCAGCAATGCGTTCCAGCTCTTGACGATGGAAAACCTTGCCAATGGGATTATGCGGCGTGTTAAGAATTATCATTTTTGTTTTGTTGTTAAAGAGTTTCTCCAGCTCAGCATCGTCCAGCACCCAGTCAGCGGAACTTATAGGGCCTTCCGTTTTTCGCTGAACAATGACAAAAGAAGTAGTTAATAAGAAACTTAAAAAAGCCACTGGACTAATTACCAATTTCAGCGGTATGAAACGGGACACGCCTCCAGCCATTTTGACCATGGGCTCGTAACAATCAAAAAATGGTTCTATAATAATAACCTCATCGCCTTCTTCTACATGTCCCATAATGGTGGAATAAAGTGCTTCATAGGCACCTGAAGTTATAAGAATATCGCTTAAAGGATTCAACTCGCGGCCCACAAGTCCACTATAAAGCTTGGAGAGCGCCTGCACTAATCGCACGTGACCCTTTGGTATAAAACAAAATAAATAGTGAGTTGGAAGAGTTTTTCATGGTCAAGCAACTCACATAGCCGCGTGTGTACTGATGCAGCAAGGGATTTTCATCGTTGGCTATATCAATAAGCGAGTTGGTTACATATTCTGGTGCTGCATCATCCGGAAACCCTTGACCCAAATTCAAGGGTTTGTATTGCATGGCCAGCGTTATGTATTCATTCCAAACGCTTGGGGTGCTGCCTTGCAACCTTTTTGGCAAGTTAAACTTTTCCATTGTAGAAGCCGCTGCAGCGTTATGTTGTAAGCGTTGTGTCCGGGATGCGAAACGTTGCAAAGTGCGCTGCCAGGTTCTAAGCATCTGTAGATATAATGTGAGCTTATCAAAACGTTGTTTAACTGGTTCTATTAATGTTTAATGTACATGTGCAAGTGTGTATGTGTATAAGAATTAGTTTCTACGCACTTTGATCTTATCAAAATTTATATTTTTAATCAGGTAAATATCACAAATTGTTAAATGCAATTGTTGAAGAAACTTGATTTGTGCAAATTAGTCTAAATATGCAGCTCAGTGACGTTGCATAATAAAACTGTTTGCGATTAGCCGCGTTTTCAAATACACAAAGCGCAAACCTATTTGTTTAATACACATACACACATTTTTACTATATACGTATAAACTTTAACAGCTGCGAATTAATTAAATCACAGCTGTTTCTTTTACAGCTGATAAGCTTGAGGCTCTTTATGTATAACCAAATTATAAATAATAATAGCTACCAGTTGCAAATCCGCTCAACTTGTTGCATGCAAAACAGTCAGTTTAAGTCGCTCTTTATATAGTTGTCAGCCGCTTTAAACTTTATCGTAACTTATAATTTTGTTTATTGTTTATCAGTTTGTTTTATTGCGGTCTTATAACAAAACCACATTGAAAAAATACAAAATAAAGCCGCCTGCAATTACTTTAGATAAGCCGCGATTGTCAACTAAGTATCTTTTCCCTTTTAAGCTTTTACAACTACATAATAACAACATTAATTGCCCGCACAGCTGATGTAATTTCCCTAAATAAAGCTGCCATATTTTAAAAAGAAATGCCAAAGTGCTGTAGCAGTGAGCTTTTGTATGGGCAAGAGTTTTGCAACCTCTGCGACTGAGCTACAAAAAGCTAGGCGGTATGGTCGGTATACAATTTGAAATTATTATGGTTTTTAAAAAACTTCAGGAGTTTACTATGGCGTCCTATTTAATTATTTATTTATAGCGACTAAAATAAAAACTATTCACGATTTTTCAAAAAAATATAATTTTTTTAACAAAACAGTGGTTTTGCAATACTTAGAGCTGTCAAGCATTCAACGAAGCGGCTCAAACTACCAGAAGCGTCTAAGCGGCGAATCGATTCTCTGAGAAATTATTTTAGTTATGGCTATTCGAAGTTACGAAATATATCCCTTCGACGTCATTAGCATTTGCATTAAGCCTTTGAGACAATAACACAGGTCAACATGGTTTAGTTGTTGAAAAGCTAAGGGTCATTACCGCAGTAATTTGCTGCGTAGAATCCGAATCTGGGGTCAGAATTGGCAGGATTTTAAGATATTTGAGGGTATGTAACCGAAAAACGGCGTAACTTCAAATAGCCATAACTTTGCGAAAAAATTAATTAAGTACTAATTGATCTCTTGTACTCTTAAATTAAAGGGTAAGAGTGGTACTAAATGATGTAACTGGAGATACAGAAAAAACGCCGTTTTTCGGATACACAACATCAAATATCTCAAAATCCTGACGTGATGTGCCAATTCTGACCCCCCATTCGGATTCTACGCAGCAAATTACTTCTGAAATTACCCTTAGCTTTCCAACAACTGACATAGCCCCGGTATTTGAAGACCTGTGTAATCACTCAGCTTGTACAATCGATTGCATCGTGTGTGGTATGGCTGTATGACAAATCAAAATGTTTTAATTTTTCGTTAAACAACCAAATTGTAAAACTAGTTGCATCGTGTATGGCTTTGGTTCAATTTTTTATTTGCTGTAAAATCGATTTACAAAAAAAATTAATAATTGGCGAACTTGAAGGAAAATAAGAAAACAAGAATAAAGTAGATTCTGCTTTTTTTTGTCTCTAACTTTATACGAATTTTTTGATTTGGTGTCCTTTTTTTTTATTTCCACGCCTAACGAGAATTGCAAAATTATTTGCTCTTTATAATGTATAATTTCTATAATTTGTTTTCATAAAAATGTGGTAAAAACGAAATGCGTAAATTTTTAATAGCTGAACAGCAATGCCATAAAGTATACGGTTTTAGCCGCTTGATTTTGAGTTGGGGGGATGAAAAGTTGATTTTCAAATTTAAGGCCCATACGCAGTTCGAAAAATTTCGCACGGAAAAGGGATATCCCAAATGGGATTTTTTTTATATGAAGTTTTGCCAATCCGTGCCAAAATTTTCGAACTGCGTTAACCTTAAACTCAATTTTTCCTCAGCCAAGACCCTATTCTAGTTTGAAGCTTTTGGGTTAAGGAGAAAGTGTTTGCAAAATATCTTTTTCTTAAATAGAATCAGTAAAGAAGAAGCAGAAAATAAAAAGGGCGTTCACGCCAGCTGAGTATTTGTGCAACTTTTCAAGTACTCAACCCAATACCTCATATATAAAATGAGGAAAACAGAACAGATTTTTTGCAAGACCCATTAAACCCAATTAAACTCATTTGCATTGTTTTTTTTTAGTTTATTTTTATAAAAATTGTGTGTGTTAATGATAGATAAATCAAAATAAAATGAGAAAAACCATTAAAAAAATTATAATAGTAACAGTTAAAATATGTAAACACAATGCTTGTTAAAAGAGCTTACATTTGTTATATATGTATGTATTTAATGCATGTTTACATTTATATATATATGCAGTTTATATAATTAATTTTTGTTTTTTTTTGTGGCTCGTGCTTTTTTATTCAGAGTTTTAACAAAGTAAAGCTACTAAACTTAAATCACAGATAACACTAATGTGTTTGTTACGATATATATTTATATATATTAATATATGGTCTTGTTGTTTTTTTTTGTTGCTTTTGTTATCTTGTTAAAAATTAAAGAACGCATAACAAGACAGACTTAAAAAGTATTTAGAAAATTGCTAAAAATAATGTTGCAATTGATTTATGTATATATTTTTTGTTGTAAATGCAACAAGATTACTTAAGTACTACGAAACAATATTTTTGTGTATGTCTGGGTTGTGTTTTTATTTTTCTGCTTGTTATATGAGTAATATTTTATATTTTATGCCACGTTTTTTGCTTATAACTATGGTATATATATATATTGTATATTTAATGTTGTCTGTTGCTAAATTCAAAATAAAAACCATTTTACAAATGATATGTGTGTGTGCTTAACTTTGCTCTTTTGTTGTTGTTATGTCTGTTTTCTTTTCTTTTTTTTTTTGTATTTGCTAATGTGCTTATTTCTTTCCATTATATAAGTACATTATGTAGTTCCCGACCCAGTTATTCGTTTTTTTTTTTTGTTTTTTTTATTACACGCGTTTATTGTGAATGGCACATTCTGCATAACCTCAAAATGGCAACATGTGCACTTGGTATGGCAAAAATCGAAAGTATCATTATGGAAACCCTTGGGCACACTCACACATGCACCTCCGGACAGTCCTCATCCTTAATTGACGTATACTGCACTTTCTTGGCCACATTATCAAACACCGGCGTTATCATATACTTTAATTTGTCGCGACTTACATAGACCAGAGCCACCAATAGACCCAGCAAGATCATGCTTAACACTATGAGCAAAAAGATCAGTGTGGCCGTATGTCCACTCATATGCGGCTGCAGTTGACCATAGCGCTCCTCATCCTCCGCTGTATTCAAGAAATCCGCAGCTGCCTCTATTTCTGCCGCACATTGTTGCATGTCCAGCTGCAGTATATGCGCCGGCGCCATGTTCTGCTCATGGAAGCACATCAGGCTATCCCGATTGCGCACCGTAACGCGTGTGGCCTGCACCCACGAGCGAAATGGTGAGATTCTGCAGTCGCATACAAAGGGATTCAAATTAAAGTCCACTATAAGATTAACTGTGCGATTAACGCGCTCTTCCAGCTCGTTGAGCAGACGCATATCCTGTGGCTTAACAAATTCAAATTTATTGCGTTCCAGATCCAGAAAACGTAAATTCTTCAAGCAGCTAAGCTCAAAGTTGATGTCCTTTAGCAGATTATCGCCCAAATGCAAGTCACGCAGTGAAGGCAAATTACAAAACACTTTGTGATCCTTGAAATGCGTTATCTCATTCTGCTCCAGATGCAACTTTTGCAGTTTGGACAGCTCACTATGCACAAAAATATCATGCAAATCTTCGCTTAGTTTTGGCGAACTGTTATCCTCGAACGCATCTGTTAAATGCAAACTTTGCAGATTAACAAAGTTGCTAAAAACACGCGGATGATGATGATTAACCTCGTCCTCAGAGCGTGAGATACTCAAATTATTATGATTCAATATAAGACGTTCCACATTCTGCACATGATGATAGGTCTTGCCGCGTATTTCGCGTATATGATTGTTGCTCATGTCCACAATCTTCAAGTATTTGTAGTCATTGATGGAGCCAAACACATTCCAGGGTAGCTCCGGTATGAGATTGCCCGTGAAAATGAGTATCTGCACCTTCTCTGGCATATACTCCAGCACGTTTGTGTCCTGTAAACCCACATTTGTGCAGTTAACAATATATTGCACCTGACTCTCGTAGAGCTCGTTACCGCACGTGCAGGCAGCCGGAAAGTTGGGCCCACAAAAGTTCTCGGAGCCAGCATGCTCGGCGGCTTGCAGCAGACCGAGGGCGCTAATGGTAAGTAAAGTAAGGGTAAGCATTTGTGGCAGCTGTGGCAATGTGATGGCTGCTGCGTCGGTGGGCATTTTGTTGCTGGAGCGGTCGTTTTCGGAGTGCAGCAAGACGGTGTGTGCGACGGCCTGCAATGAATAGCAAATGGAAATGTTTTATTAGTTGCAAATACATTTTAGCATGGCTGCCAAATAGTTTTACAAAATGGCTGCCAACCGCGAGTGCGGTGTGTGGCAAAGTGGTCTGCACTAAATACGGCACTAAAATTTATATAAGCTTGACTGTGTGAGTGAGTGACTGAGTATTTATGTGGCAAAACTTGTAGATTTATGATTTTATGAGCGACTGAGCGTTACTCAGGCGCACACCTAAACATTTTAAGTGAAAAAGTTTGCTACAATAAACAGCAGCAACTTTCAGGAAATGCAGACAGCAGCTGCAGCAGCGGAAATGACAGGTAAAATGGCGGATCTGGTTTGTGTCTTGGCTGATATTTCTACTTATTGGCAAGTTCAAAAATATGACTTTAAAGCCAACTAACCGCATTGCGGCTTCGTCTAAGCCAAGTTAAGGGCAAATCAACAAGCATTAACCGCAGCACCCATTGTTACATACGGACAAACACATAACCCAAATGTGTATATATGCATTTTATATATATTTAATTTTTGCTGGCATGGACACATTTGTTTGTTGTTGTTGCTGCTTCACGCACAGTGCGCCACATGCCACAATAAACGCCGAAGGGCACTTAAGTATGGTGGCAGTATATAAAGTACACACAGACCAGACTTACGCACACAAATACACCTACACATTCAAACATAAAAACGAGCTTGCAGCTGTAACCTTATTGTATAAATACATATGTATTTTATACCCTTTAAAAGGGTTTATTTATTTGGGTTCAATATATGTTAAACATGGGATCAATTTATTTAAAGCTATTTGTCGATTTAGTTCAAAGATGCAGTAAGTTCTTTATTTAGAAATATGTACTAGAGTTGCCATGCCTTCCAAAGAGCTCCGAAAAGTTTAAGCATGCGTCGCGCTATAAATAGCCGAATATAAATTCTTAACCCGGTTTTTGTGCCGAAATCGCCATAATTGATTTAAATTGTTTCCAGGCAAGCAGTTTTGATATAGACTCATTGGATTCAATTTAATTCAATCCAATTCAATTCAACTCAATTCATACCAATTCAATGCAATTCTTCATTTCAAGGCAATCAAACCAATTCAATTTTATTTCCATGGCGGTGTTTCAGGTGTTTTATATTTTAAATCATTTACAGTGCTTAGCTTGAATTCTAGCTTCTCAGCTTTATGGTTATTCTGCAAATTTATAATTTAATTACGACCTTATAAGGAGAACTTATTTTAAAAATGGTTTACATTCCTTGAATTGTATAATAAGGAATATAATAAGGAATTATGAAGAGTAATCAATAACCCTGAAATAATGGAGTTATATGCAGCTCAGATTCGGAATCATTTGCACTTTTAAAACTGCAAAAATATCTAAATTTTTTACAAATGTCGAACATTTTAACTCACAAATCACACTGAGAATAATATTGATTTTTATTGTGCACCGAACCTCTAAGGGTATGTAGACTTCGGCGTTAACTTATTTTTTGCATTTTCCTTGGCTTTCATTGCTATTTATTTTGCGTACAAGGCAAGTGTCTCACAAATAACTACATACATACTCATAAGTATATGAGCGTATATTATTTTGTTGAACCTTTCGTTTTTACAACTCTTTCAACTGACATACGTAATCGTCACATTTCGGAGCAATAAATTTGCAGGCGTCAGATAAAAAAACTTTCACATGGTACTTTGAGAACTTTGATTGCTGTTTGTATGCTTATCAAGTTTTTCTTCTGCACCCTGCAATTAGAGTACTCTCAGTTTTTGCTTTTGTTTATTGCAGTGTATTTATGACACCATTTTGGGCTAACAAATGCCATGGCGTAGTTATGACCAACACACATGTGTTTGTGAGCCATGAAATTTGGTTAAAATTGAAAAATAAATGCTATTTAATATTCGACATGTGTGTATAAGTGCACTGCTAGCATATAATTTATACAGCATACTTTTTGGGGCAGCAGGTAATAAAAATTCCAAACAAATAAATAAAACTGTGTACGTAATGTCTACCAATATGCCTTACACTTGGGGCGGTGATCGATAAAGAAATACCCTGTCCTTTTACTTTTCTAAATGTGGATACTATTAGCCTTTGGGTCAAGTGTATACCAGAATTGTCCGAAGAATGTAGCAGCTTAAAGGAAGCATGACAGACCAAAAGTTCTTTAGCTTGTCATAAACCCGGGTAGCATTGAGCCCTCTTTGTTTGTCCGTATAAACAGCTAGATCTGAGTGAAAATAAAAAATAGAGACGCCGAATTTACGGTAAGTAGGAGAAGTTTGTCCATATGTTGTTACGCTCCCCCGTAAGACATTTGAATTATATAAGCAAAAATATGCTTTTACGTTACAAATATTAGAAGTGGGTTTTGCTTGGTATTACTAAATCCCAAATGTTTTGCAAGATATTAAACAAAACAATAATTTTCTTAACGTTACTTAAATTTCCATAACAAATTTTTAATAGCAATTAGTTATAAATCTCTGTATCTCAAATAAAACATTTATTTGGCTATAAAATTATAATTTATTGAAATGATAATGATATTAAATATATGTTATGATAAAGAGAAAATGAATTTATGGCTTTGAAAATGAAAGTGAATTCTCGCTTATTGTGAAAAAATAACAAAAATAGAATCATATAATGCCACCAAAATGAAAACGATAAAAAAGGTGTTCTAAATAAAATCATAAAATACAACCCTACTTTCCACCAATGCTATATATGTCTTCAAAATCAAATGTATATTTGGCTTTAAAATAATAATCATAAGATCATAGTGTGCAATCAATAAGCATAGAATTATTGCTATTCAAAAAATCATATCACTTGTAAACAGTAAGTAAGTGTTTAGATTTTTTTAGCAACTTTAAAAAATTTTCAAATGTCATAAAAATATTTCCTTCTTTGCAGATTACAACTAAAAAGCCTAAAAAATTTGTCAAAAGTAGTAAACAGCAACAGCATAAAGCGCAATGGCAAAAAACTAAAAACAAAATGTTGGCCATACTTGAAGCCATGTTTGTTTTTTAACAAATGTGTGAGTGAGCGGCATTTCCGGTTTGCCTAGCTAACAAGCCAGGTACATACAAACACACACTTCATGTAACTATAATTTTCGTTTATGTGTGTGTGCATTCTGGTTTGCTTTTACTTTTGACTCGACCCCACCAAATAAAAAAGGTTTTTCTTGCGCTTTTTTTCGGGCATGAATTTATGCATGCAATTATAATTTTAATAATAAGCATAACAAATTATGAGTATTTTTGTTGCTTTTGTAAGCTACTTTTATTTTTAATCCGTTACATAAAGTGCACTCACTTCACAATTACATTTGAAGAGAGATGGCAGCACTGTTGCGCAACAAAATGGCAGACAACAATTGAAGCGTGAATTTATGATGACAATTGTGCTCAATTTGTAAAGCAATGAGTGTGTTTTGTGTGCTCTTAATATGTTTGTGGGTGTGGGTGCTTGAGAGGAATTGTGTGTGTGTGTGTCTAATTGGAGCATAAAGCTATTGTGAGAGAACATTACAGGTATAAGTAGCTCAACTTGGCTTACACCAATGTTTTAGAAAACAACTATAAAAGTATATTTATTTCTTTATATCTTATTAAACTTACACGCAACCAACCTCTTTTCGGTTTTTTTTTTGGATTAATTTGTTTTTAACTCTAAGCAAGGATAAGGTTTGTTTCTTTTAACATTTCGCTCTTAAATGTACTTCACACAGACGCTTCCCAAAGAAATATAAGCCACTTAATAGATCTGATGTCTAAATTAAATCTTGTTCATCAAATCTCAAAATAAATTATATATAACTTACTGTATGTGCTAAGTAAAAAAAAAAAAACATATATGTTACTCAATGTATTGTATATATACCACCTAGCCAGAAGGCCTATATTGCTCTGGATTTAATTACTTTGTTTCCTAGAATTAATTTCTAAACCTATAATAATACATTAAATATGTGTCTAACCGTCTATATAAAGACCGAAATTTTGAATTCACTTTAACTTAACCAAATATCAAAAACCTGTTTGGTGAGCCCGCTAATAGCAAAAACTCAACCTTCCGGTAGGAAAATGTTTGCCGGATTCTTTATAAAGATACATTTTTGATCGGTCAAATCAATAAAGTCAAGCCTTTATCTCCATGCATAAATCAGAGAAAGCAAATACGGAGATAACTCTTCTGATAGTTGAATATATTAAATTCTTCTCGTCTCACAAACGAACGGTTTGGAAATTCTTCTAAAATTTCCCATGACTCATGCGGCTAGTTCTTGAGATCCTGAATTTTATTTTATTACTTTAATCTTTAAAAATATAACAGTTATAATCCTTGCAAGAAACAGACCCTGAATCACAACACCCTATTTACCTGTTTAATAGCCAACTTTATACTTTATTAAATTTTCTATTTCAAGTATTCTGGAAGACATTACATATTTAGTTTTTGTCAAAAATTTGTGCCAGAAGGAACCTCACAAGAGTGATTTTCTTAGTAGTGAAAAAACTACATCCATGCATTAGTAGACATACATTTAACTATAGCTACAAAAACTACCATAGTACCAAGTATTTAGTGGATTTATTTCAGTTATTATATAATTCTTTTGTTCTTTTTATTTTTCATCATTAATTTTTTAGCGCTCTCCAACGCCACTCAATTGACCTACTTAAAATATTTGAGTGTAAACTGAAAGTGCTGCATGTGAGTCAAGCCAGTGGAAAAATTTTGTAGCATACTTTTCGGGCTTTGTGCATTTTTAATGCTATTGCATCAGCCATGTTCCGCACTTGCCCCAAATTTAAATGCGCCACAGACACCCAACTGTTGTTGCATTTAATTTAATGTGCGAACATTGCCGCCAAAATAGTATAGCATTTTGCTCCCCTCCTGCCCCATCAAGGCGTCGTAGAAGGCAGCAGCAACATTACGTGGTAAGATGCAGTTGAGCGCAATGCGTTGCCAACTACATTACGGAAATAGTAATGCGGCCAACAAGCGTTTAATGTCTTGCGCTCTAGTCATTAAACAAAAAACTTTAAATATATTTGGCCAACAAAGAAGCACGCCAAAGCGGCAACAGTCTGTAACTACACTGAAGGAAAAATTTAATAAATTTATAGCTTACAATTAGGGTTAAATGATTTGTACATGCAACTGCAGTCAAAATACTAGAATATCATAAATATATTTTTTTTATAATAACATATGTATAAACAAAGCGCTCTATGGAAACATGAGAATGCATTTTTTTATTTTTTATAATTTTGTTGCTATGGCCAGATGTGTCAAGTCGAGCAGATCTAATTAGTTGGCAATAAAATTATTACAATTATTGAGTCAATTACTATTGAGCTGCTTATGGGCGAAGTCGATCTCTTCAATTTTGATGATTTTTATATATATGATAGAGGTACTTGCCTATATTAACCCGTCGAAAAACAAGGCCCCAGTAATAGATAGAATATACTACGCCTCGCTAAAGGCTCTACCAACTCGTGCGATTCTCTACATGGTATTAATATACTATATAATGCTATGCTGTGGGTTCAGTTTTTCCTATCACAGTGGAAGCTGGCATTGGATCACATGATTCATTAGCCTGGTAAGCTGGATAATGACCTCGAGTCATACAGGCCAATTAGTCTACTACCAACCCTATCGAAGGTGTGGGAGAAGCTGGTTGCCGCTCGTATTTCTGGTGTTATTAATTAGTGTGGTATACTCCCCAATCAGCAGTTTGGATTTCGGGCTGGACACGGCACTGTTGAACAGGTCCATAGAGTCGCGCGACATATCGTCCAGGCAACAAGCCTTCAATCGGGTATGGCACGAAGGTAAAGAAGCTGCTTCCGCATTCTTATTTCTCTCTCCTTAGGTCCTTTCTGGAAGGACGAGCATTCAAGGTCAAGAGACAAGACACCTATTCTTCCCTTGGCCGCATGAAAGCTGGAATCTTACAAGGCAGCTTTTTTGGTCCGCTGCTCTACTCGCTTTACACTGCCGATCTATCCTCTAATTGCAACTTACGCAAGCGATATCGCTTTTCTCAACAGTTCCAATGGTCGACTTGAGGCGGCTAACGGCCTCCAAAGGTACCCCGACACACTGGCTGACTGGTGCAGGAGATGGAATTTAAAGCTCGACCCAGGGAAGACGTCCAACCCGATCACGCCACCAGGATCACACCCTCTCACTGGATGAGGTCAAAAGATGCAGCAACTACGGTGACTGCTAAACAGGAAGAGTACTTTGCCACTTAGAGCAAGGAGTGCAGTGTACGTAAATGCACATATTTAAAATATTTTTTTTTGCCATTAAAAAGTTTTCGCTTTATTTTTTAACATTGCTGCACCAAATCGATTTGACTTATATTTCTAAAATATAAAGATGGAATAAACAGACTTGTTTTAACATATTCAAGGTACATATATGCATGGAAAAAAAGGTTTGAAAGTTTCTTTTTTTCGCTTGTGAATCCATCTGATTAGTTTTAAAAGTCCTTATCCAGCTAGACCCTTTAGCAATTCTCATAATATTGTTAATCACTTATCCCATTTTTCTCAGTGTAAAATTAAAGTTGGCGCGTAACTAAGTGTGGTATGAAACGCCCTGGCGGCCACAAAGCGCAAAGCAAGCGCCATAAATTACATACCAAGCAACTGTGCAACCCGTGAGTTATGAGCTACGTACTACACATGTGTGTATGTGTCTGTATCTGTGTGAGTCTATGCTGTATATATGTATCTGTATCTATGTGATTGCCAAGTTTTGCTTTATTCCTTGACATTTGTTTATGTGTCTATTGGCCGTACCATATACGCCATTGGCCGTTGACATAAGCGTATGTCAAATGGCTGTTGATGCCACTAATTGGCAGCATAAGCGTGAAATGCGCTTACGCGGCAGCATAAAATCAGGCAATACTTGTCGTAGTAAATTCTTTCTCGCATTGTCACGCGACTATTGGACAGAATTCCATACAGTTGGAAAATCCAATAAGGACACGTCTTTTGAAATGCAATTAAACGTGCCTGCAACACAGACAAGCTGCCCCTAGCAACCCGCGAACGTAACCAGCAGGAGATGACTCCGGCTCTGCGTTGCGTAAAACTCAATTAGCAAAGTTCCACAATAACACGGTTATACGTTGCACGCCATGTCTTGCAACTGCCTTCAGCTTCAGTTGCAGCTGCAACTCAGCCAACCCTTGACCCCTAGCGTTATGTGCCTGCCGTACGCTGCCCCATCACATCTATAAAATTGGTGCACGTTTGTACAATAATTTTATTATGAGTGCACCGCGTGAAGTGAAAATTACGAGAGTGAAGTCAGCGGCGGTTACTTGGCAAAACTCAGACGAATGGACAGATGGACAGTGTAGCAGCGTGTAGAGGTGGTGAAGTTTGCACGGAAGGGCGTGCGTAGTCTTGCTACCGTTAAGACTAATTAGCAGACAACTAATTGCACTTAAATGAAGCAAAAAAGCTCCGTTTCAAAGAGGGCTCTTTTTTGCTCCTCTTTGCTGGAGTTGCCTGTCTGCTAAGCTTTTACACATAAGTCAGTCATGCAGGTTGTTAAGTACTCGTATATATGTTCTACGACTATATTATGTGCAACAATGTGTGTAGGTGTGCAGCAGAGTGAATGTGTGTGTGTATGTGTATGCCAATGAAGACGTAGCCAAAAAGTATGTTGTGAATGGGTAGTCATAAACTAAAAGTCACTTTTTATATACACTAAACTTTTATTAAGTTTGCGGAAAAAATTATTTGTCTACCACAAAGAAGAAAACGAGTAAGACCAAACGAGTTGATAAAAAAATATTTAAAAAGCGAATGCAGAAGCATCCCCAATTTTACCTTCCAAAAAATGTTATGGCTTACAAACCCATTTAGGGACAAGGGTATTAAATATAGTTGTATTGGGCGGAATGGACTACGTATATCTCGGAGACCATAAGATTTACGGACACAAATTTTTAAAAATATGATCATTTTTTTTATGCCGCTAAATTTTTATGTTTCAAGTTTTCACTCATGTTGATATCTGAGTCTGTGTCCCCGTAGGAGGAAACTTGACTTAGTCACACCTTGTTACTAATTTTCATAATTGGTTAAAAACTTCATAAGATATACTCAATCATGTTTTTTTGTCAGACAGCCTCCCTTACAAACTGTCACAAAGTTCCTTTCTATAGGTACGCTAATAATTACACGTTGAATGAAAATTCGAGGTACAAAAAAACCACACCACCCACTCAGTGGCAAAAGAACCATACCGATATCCCTGTCACATGTAAAGTTCAGACCACTTTTTTTGGTGGGCCTGTGTTATATAAGCTAGTGACAGCTATTTTGTCGACTCATGGGAGCTTAATAAGCAAATATTTTTTTAATTTTTCTTTTAAATACACGACATATAATTACATCCGCTAATTATTGTCTTTAAATACGGCCGCATACTTAAATATAGGGTGGGCCATCTGTTGGTTTGTTTGTTAATCGCACTTTATAACAAAATTGCGCAAATGTATATTCAAAATGCAAGTTTGTAACTACTTATTTATGTTTGAAAAATATCAATCGCCCAAATGGCCCCCGCGTCTGGCTCTACAGGCCCGTATGCGAACACAGCAAATTTCGATGACATTTTTTTTGACGAAGTTCATCTGGCTGTTTTCCCATGTGCTGATAATGGTTCGTGGGCTTCAATGTTTGTGTCATTTAAATCTTGTATCGACACTGGCCTCAACTAGACTTTGAGGCGCTCTAAATTACGATTCATTTTAGATAATTACATGATGCATGTTTTTTCGAGATCAACTAGTTCTTATTTGCATAATACAAAAAATAGGACAACTAGGACTGTCGCTGTCAAGAGATGCAATTTTTTTTTTTGTCAAGACGAATAGAGTCAGAGATAAAGGTACTCAAACATTCTGCAAAATGGCGGCTAACGCCAAAGGAGGGAAGTCATCTTTTTGGTTTTGGACTTTTTTTGAAAACATTAAGTAAGAAAAATTGTATTGTGCACTTTTTTCCAGTTCAAGGATATTTTTTAGTACATTTTTACTGTACTAACAGCTTGACACTCATGTCTGAGTGAGTTAGGTAAAGAAAACTAACCCAAGCTGGCTACAAAGACGACTCAATTATAAGATAATGCAAACACAAATTAAAGTAGATACAGATTTAAAAATTCGAAATAGAATATCTAAGAAACTTAGACTTAGACTTACGTCCGACTGAGCAATGACGGGCCAGTTGGAATCTATAGTATAATATTTTCAAAAGTTCAATTTGCAAGTCAATGAACAGCGTGGTAAATAGTAGATTAAAAATACCTTTCATTTTTAAGAAATAAAATAAAATGCTGTCGTAAATACGTCATTTAAAATCAAATTTCTTCTTAAAGTTTATTCATAGCTATTTTAAATTATTTAAAATTAAACTTGAATGACTTTTACAACAAGTAGTCCAAGTTTACGTCTGAAAGCTGGCCACTAGTCTGTACCAGACAACGCTCAGAGCATCCCAACAGTGTAATAAAATGCCTGAATATAAAGCGTAAATCGAATTCAAATTGGTAATTGGAATAAAATGTAAAATCGAGCAATGCACACGGATACCAATACGCATACAAACTCGTATATATGCATATATCGTATGTACTATGTACTACAGTGTGTGCCAAGTGGAAATGTACATTGTGTCAACACAAAAAAAGAGCAAAAAAATCATCGAAATCCAAGCGGTTCTGGAATCCGTTTCATCCGTTTTATAGCCGCTTGTCTTGTCAAAACGAGCTGGCGTCCATGACGTTGCAATATCAGTCGACGCTTATTGTCAAAAATGCATAGGGTTGTTGTGAGAGGTTGGGATGTGGGTTTCGTCGGGTCTATGCATGTACCACTGACTCAGCCAATTGCAGTGGGACAGGTTACAATTTGGAATTGCGTGATTTGGTTGACATACACGTTTAACCATACCCCAAATCTATCGCAGCTAGTTTATCCGAATAAAATTGACGATTATTTAGAAAATCGAACGTTTTACATAGAAATTCAAAGAAATGGGAAATTTGTGCTTTAAACGCGGCATTTATGGCAACATTTTTTTTAGGTTCTTAAGAAGAAACAGAACGCGCGACTATGCAGTGATAACTAGGTGTTGCCAGGGCCGCCGGGAGACAGGTCGGGTTTCTATTGGGGCTTTCCTTTGAAACAATACAAATGCTGCAATAAGAAGAAAATTTAAGAAAATCACAGCTACAGGTAGCCATACATGCCTAAGCTGGCGGTTCCATCTCCGGCGGACTCCTCCTCACGACGCCTCTGGGTGTCGCTCTACTATTAAGAATGACACTCACTAAGCGCCACGGAAATCTTTATAAAGCTACCCTGAGCACTAATCATGACAATTTATCATACACCAGCACTTTATATTTTTCATGAAAATAACTGCACTCCATAATGTTATAGGAGTTCAAATCATTGAAAGGGGCTAGCATAGGATGTACTATATAATCAGTGTTAGAAAAGCCGATGTGTAGCCAGAAGATAAGACTGCTATTAAGTATTATTTCAGCATTATTTAGAGCAGCAAATAATAGAGAACAAACACTGGAAAGATGACCTCAAAAAAAAAAAAAATTATTTGCAAGGGTATGATGTATATTACAGGTCTGCTACCTAGTCTTAGATTTGTAGCATTTTTGTCTTTGGTCTTCTATCAGGTTCCGTTGAGAGCTTCTATCCCGAAGAACGTTTATGTTACCAGAATAGAGAAAATCAACATCAGTCCGCGATGAATACAGCCGCAGGAATCAGAATTAAGTTTAAAGTGGTTCAGAAAAACCCCTATCCAATAAAACTAATAAAATGTAACCGAATCTCCCAAAAACCAACATCACCCGAAAAAACTTTGGCACGAACCACTAATAAAAGACACAATTTTAGCCTGATGTTTTACTAAGAGAAGCAGCGGGAAAACTAGATAAGTATATCTGACTGGAGCCAAATAAATTATTGGTTCCTTGAAGTTAAAAAGTTCACGGAATCTAAATGGAGATACTGACTAATTAATATAAAAGGAAACCTGAGAAAGCTTCTGGCTCGGAGAAAGTTTGTATTACCGGAATAGGTAAAATCCACATCAGACCACAATAAATTCAGCCGCAGAAACCAGAATTTAGTTTAAAGTGGTTCAAAAAATCCCTATCAAATAAAACCATAACCGAATTCCCCGATGACCAAGATCTCTAGAAAACAATGCCCTGGACAAATAAGCAAGAAACAGTGATGCGAAGGATTTTTTCGGCTCAGGCCTGAATTAGTCATGAAATCATGGCTAATTTTTCAGTACCAGCAATGCATCTATGTATTCATTTGTCACTGAATTTAACACATGCATGTCCTAGGCGTTCAGGCCTGAAGCTTAGCCCTAACAATCAGTGCTGATTGACTTTGAAAACTCATGCCTCAAATCACCAATGAATTTTTAAAAATCGGACGTGAGTTCGGTGCTGATTGGTTTTTAAAAATCAAAAGTGAAATCACAAGTGAGTAATTAATACACTGGAACAAATATTCTCCATAAAAAATGTTGGACCGTAACCCTAAAACGAATGGTCAGGAAAAAACAAAATGAATATTTCAGCAATTATAAAACTAGATGGCTCCCTGATGGCTGCACTTGCCAATCTACTTCATGCCTTCTTTAATTTTTTTTTTAAGTCCCTCCACAAATATATATTGTAATTTTCTTATTTGCACTGTGCTAATGGGATCTAGAATGCTACTACTATGCAAATTCGAATTGTTGTCCAAACACCAATGGGTTCAACAAGAGGAAACCTGCGAGTGACCTTGAAAGGTTGCAGTGGACTGGGGAATGGTATACTTAAAAAGAAAAGAGTGTATTTTAGTTTACATAAGTCTTCTTTTGTTTATAGACAGGTCTAGGATCAAATATGCCTTTTTCTGTCCGTTGCAACAAACTTATTATAACTTGCACCTTGTAAATATATACAGGAAATAAATTGTGGCACAAGCTGCCACTGTCGAGTTGCAAATTTGCAATAATCTCTCTTCCATAAACGCTGCATCAAACACACTTGCAACAACAATAACAAAAAAACATTGCCAGATGTCGCGGTGTTTATTGTTGCATTTGTTACATATCACTTCAAGCTTTAGTCAAAAAACGAGGGATTTTGTTGAATGGAGGGTTTGTTGGGCGTGTCAACATGTTGCTTTTGAATGCAATTTTGCACAAAATGCAAAAACTTTTGCAATTGTACCGTGGTGCGACACTTACAAATTGCATTAAAAACGTTGCATGAATTAAAAATTCGCGCCATGAATTTCATTTGCCATCTTTTTCACTCCGACAAGCGACATTCACGCAGTTGTTGCTGTCATTTTTGTTGCTTGTTGTAACTGATTTTGTTGTTTTGTATGTGTTTTTGGTGTTGGCAAGTTTTGCCATCCATATACTATAACGAGTGCTACAAGGCAACCATATTTTAAAACTGTTTGTGCTTTCGTTGACATGTTTATATTATATATATTTCTATTTGCATTTTTTATTTTATTTTGGTACTGAAAATTTTTCGATTTTAATACTCTTAAAGTTGGTTAGAAGTGGCTAAAATAGCTTTCTTAACGTTGCATAAATAAATTTATGTAGAAGGCACTGAAAAATTGATAAGGTTAAAATCGAAGCATGCCATGATACATTATGAGAGATTGAATTTCTATCTGTATAAAAATACTTTTCATATTTGGCAACGCTGTTGTTTTTTCCTGCAATACTCAACAACTTGTTGAAATTGGCGCAATTTAAATTTATTATGATAAAACCATTTACAGTGAAAAAATAATTTAAAAAAAAATACATTTTCAATATTCAACGTGTTGATATTTTTACAATTGAACTATTGAAAATCGATCAAATTTTTAATGACAAATTCATATATCTTTAATGATAAAATCATCTATATTATAAAATTTGTAACATTCAAAAACGCGGTGAAATCTATACAATGAAACAGTTGAAAAAAGAATTCAATTTGCATAAAAAAATCATATTCAAAACATAAAAACGTGATGAAGCAATTTTTCAATAAAAACCATTCTCTACCGGTAAACAATTTTCTATGTTGAAATTATCCTCAATACTTAAAATTTGTACAATGCACAATGGGCTTAACAGTCCGATTCTTGGAAAAAAGTCGAGAAATGCTTCTACAGAGCTTAATTGGATTTGATAATTATGTCACGCATAACAATTGCAATTTATAGCAATAGCTTAAAAATTTTAGGGTCATCGTGTGAACCTTGAAAAAGTTTTTTATGGTAACTTTGGGTCGTGAAACACGAAAATTACATTAATTTTTTTTTTGAAAAACAAGTTTTTGGGTACTTTTTCAGTTCTCGTCAATTTCTAGGGAACAAAATTGTATCGAGACATAGATCGAAAGGCATTGATGTGCTCTTTACGGTGATATACGATATATGAAGATTGAGTTATTATTGAATTTACAAGCAACCAAAGTCGAAAAAGAGTGTAATTTTGGACCATTTTTCAAAATAAAAAATTTTCGGTTTGCTTTTTATTAACAAGAAAAGTTTTTTATACATTTTTTTTTAAGCTTTCAGCTTTCACGTGCGAAATCAAACTTTTCAACGAAAAAAATTTTTTCACTCAAGATTTTCCGTTTGCATTCAGTTACGTCTTCACGAATTTGCATGCAGCTGCAGTCACCGATCATACATTTGTTCCGAAACCCTTATATCACTATCAATAGCAGCAAAATCCTGCTTGATTCTTTCGTATTGCTCGTCACTCCTAGCTCCCAAAATTTGCAGGAAAAACGTCATAAGGAATGCATTTTCAGTGATTATTTATGGCTCATATAAGGCCACATTGCGTATACGTATTTTTTTTAAGTCGCATTATTTTTCATTGCTCACTCATTAAAAAAAAGAAAGTGTTATTGTGTTTTAATAATTATTGTAGTTTTGTAATATAATAAAAGTTAGTTCTTTGGCATCAAAGTGGAATTTTCTAAATATAAAGAGTAAAAAAAAAGATTTTGTTGTTGTATTCTTTTTTGATAAACACTTTTATTGTTTGTTTAATTTGCCGTACAATCCAGTCTAGAAGAGTGCCTGAACTCCTTTTGTTTTCGACTGAACAAAAACTTTCCCAAAAACCAGCAAATATACGGAGATTGTTCTAATTTGTGCAAAAGTTTTATTAACATGTTATAGAAAATTTGAACATATAAACATTTTGAGCGAAAGTTAGTTTTTACTCTACAGAACATATATATTTATGAAAAGTTTTCTATTTCCAAGGACAACCCAAAATGTAACTCACAATAAATACATTTCTAAAATTTTAAACGATTACTTTATATTATTTTCGTTACTCATACCATAGTCTTTTTTCCCATATTTTCTCAAATTTTTCCGTACACCCTAAGCCATGATTTTCTATTTCAAAGTAGAGTTTGTAAGCTTATAAAATTTTCAGGGTTGCCATCCGCTGCTTTTATTTATGCAGTGTTTGCACGCCAGGAATGCACTTTAAAAAAAATGTAACTAAGGATATTCGCTCATCCAAGTCTGAATTTTTTTTTTCAAACATTTTTTGGTAAAGGCTTATAAGCATATAAAAAAAAATCCCCCTATTCCCCAAGATCATGAAGTTAAGCGGACATTAGGATCGGGTTCAGTCATTCGCACTTTTCTTGCGATTTAATTTTGTGAAGCTATGTAATCAAAATCTTTATAAAGCAATGTTCCCGAGAATTTAAGGGCTTTATTAAATAGTTTCATAAAATGCATTCTTCAACACAATAAAATTCTTTATTTGGCTCCAATTTATTTTTTTTTGTTATATACATTTCCCGGATAGATTTTCAATAAAAATTTTGTAAATATTTTTGTTAAAATTTTTTATTAAGCTTACTGAAACTTCATCAGTCTAGTAATAAACATATTATAAGATAAATATTTGCTTATTATCCAAGGATAGACTGCATGTTCAATAAACTTAAAAAAAAGGTGAAGGTAACGATTTTCCATACGTGCCTAAGCGTGTGTCAAAATCAGTGACGTAGATAGCGGAGAGTGATCAAGGGGACCACACCCCCATGGTTTTTTATTTTCATACGAAAAATAAAATTTTCCTCATCGAAAAAAACTTTCTACACTGCTCGAATTAAAATTTGTTTTGGTGATATGTGTTAGAGTGTCAAAAGTTTTTCAACAATTTTTTAAAGCCAATGCGAGACTAGATTAATGTTTATGGTGATTTTTTTTCAAAGTTCATATAAAGCCATTATTTTTAAACATTCAAAACCACAAAACCAATTCGTTTAGATACAAACTGCCAGATAACCATGTTCTACGTTTTTAGCTAAAGAGTATTACGAATTTGGTTTATATCTTATCTTTATTTTTGGTTAGTATGTACTGTGTGTATGTGTGTGTTTTTTGGACGGGCAGCAATTTGCACTATAAAAACTGAGAATGAATGAATTTTAAATAAACGCACCCAGAAGACTAAAAAACTCAAACAAACCGACACACATACATAGATAGAGACTCATACACAAACACACACATACTAACACAATTGAAGTGTAGTCAACGTTCTTCGGTTTCGGTTCGCCCATTCGCTTAGAATATTTTACATTTGGAATTTTCACAGCACAAAGTCATAGTCGTTGTCTGCTGACGTCGCAGTTACTGCCGCTGCCTTTATACCCTGTATCCTTTAGGATTAAGGGTGTACTAGATTTGGGCCACTTATGTGCTAAAAGTGCTTACTTTTTCAAAGATGATTAATATTGAATCGGGTATAGCCTGCCTGCTAGTCTTTATTTTAGTATGTGGAATCTAGTCTCCTTGTAGAGCAATTTCGTGAAAAAATCATACAATCAATACTTTGTATCAATTTCTGATAAATCTTTTAAAAATATAGTAAGAAATCAATCAACTTCGATACATTTTTCAACATAATGCAACAAAATCATCATCGTTTTTTATTCTCCTAGAATTTTCTTTGATATCTCTGTAATTTTAATTAATTTTAAAATTTGTTTGTTAATCATCTCAAGCGAACAAGTGGAAAATATATTGCAATATATATGAAGAAAATGTTTTCTAACAATTTAATAATTTAAATAATACTTTATATTAGTTACAAATTATCAAAGGATATTAAGAAAAACATTTTTTTTTTTAACCGGTTTTTTTGGCAGGGCCGATTTTTTTTTTAGCCAGCTGTTGTATTTCTGATAAATTAGTTTTTTTAAGTTTTTGTTTATACCACATATTACACTTTCCGAATTCTTTTTAAGCTGCCCTCGTAATTCAACCAAATTTGCCTTTTTTTTAATCGTTTATTTTAACCATTGCATTTAATAAACAACAAAAAATGCTTCAGTGGCGGTTTCAGGCAGAGTGTCCTGTAGGTTCCGATATATCTGAGTAAATACGAAACGTGTCACAGATATATGGCATCTATTTGCTAAAAATGGATTACAGAGTATCCCAGTGTCACGAATCGCCCCGGATGATCCAATTTTCGATGTTGTGCCTGCTTTTTGCGCATAAAATTTTAAGCTGGGCAGCAAGTTTGATAAAAGAAACAACAAAGAGAGAGTAAAAAAAAATCAACAACTTGCCGCTTGTTTGAAAAATGTAAATCTACGTACAGCTTGTCTTTTTTTTTTTTCATTCATTTTTTTACGTTAGTCTCTTTTTGGTTTTGCCTTTTGCCATTTGCCAAGAAGTCGCTGCTTCTCTTGGCTTTCAAGCTGTTTGTTTCCAATTAGGAAGAGAGTCAAGCAGTCAGACAGAGAGACAGCGTGACAGAACGAATTTCGGAGATAGTGAGTAAGCGGCTTGGGGAATGACAGCAATGGCGGCGGTACCACGGGGCGTATGATAATTGGATTGCCAATGCATATGGCAAGACAAAATAGAGGCGAAGGATATTTGTTTTTTATTAAGCAGATAAATGGGCAGCCAGCTGGCAAGTAATGCCTTGGCTGGAGACAGAAGAATACCTGGGATTGAAGTGCTTAGCTCAGTGTAACAAGCAGCAAAAATTCCAAGCACAATGAAAAATGAAAAATCAACAGTGGCAACAAAGTATAATATAACAACAACTACAAGAAAAGAGCGTCAACAGTTGACAAGTGACAAGTGGCGGGTAATTGTACCAAAAAAATAAAAACAAAAAAAAAACTGTAGCATACTTCTGAGCTTTGCAAAAAGTGTGACTATAAATAGCTGAGCAGAATCTTAGAAGCAGCGCCCAGCCAACGCCTTGGGGCCGGCGTCGTAGTGTCTGCCACTTGCTAAAAACTATGCCAAAGGCACTTCAAGCTAAAACCGCTTGGCAGGCTAGCTAACAGGCAGGCTGGGACGCAACTTGGGGCGCCACAGCTGACAGTTGAGTTCTTTCCGGCTGACATGACAGCAGCGGGTCAGGCAGTTAGTGAACGTGTTGGTCCAGTGGGTTGGTTAGGTGATGGTTGGTTGGTTACTGAAAGGCTGCGACTGTCATGTCAATGCAACAGTTGGTCGCTTTTCCGTGGTTCGCTACTTTTGGCCACAAAAAACACAACCAACAAATTGCTTGCTAGCCGTAAAAGCAAAACAAAATGGCGCGAAAAATTACGTGTTTGCATGTGCGTGTGTGTGTGTGTGTGTGTGTCCGTACTATAAAGTTGTCGAGTAAAATGCTTTCTAGCACTAGTCGCAGCGCAAATTGTTTGAGTGCCAAAAGCTGTTTAGCGTGTGAAAGACAAAAGGTGCACATGGTGCGTATGCTTAATAATTCGAAAAAATTGCTTTAGGGTTAATGGAACCAAACTTTTTCCGGCTACCTTGGGCTACTAAAAGTCTGAAACATTGTGCAGGTTAATTTTAAGTTTTTTCGTGCTTTTAAGCTAGTAGGCTCCCAAAGTTTTTTTGTTATGATATACTGTATAAGTTTTTTTATTTTTCAATTAAAACATTTTTTGATGCATATATTGTGCTTCCGGTAGAATTTGCAGCCATA
The DNA here is from genome assembly GCA_949987675.1 of Chymomyza fuscimana. NCBI lineage: Eukaryota > Metazoa > Arthropoda > Insecta > Diptera > Drosophilidae > Chymomyza > Chymomyza fuscimana. Next base: position 127,584,674 of record OX465088.1, on the reverse strand, counting down.
ATTAAAATACTTAAGTTTTATATGCTTTCCTACTGGGTGAGTGACAGAGTGTATATTTTTAAACTAAATGTCAATCCAAAAGCAATTTTTCGGTTTCTCAGAAAAATAATTTAAGAAGTAGAAAATGCAACAGGAAAGCTTTTGTCTAAAGTGCATTAAAAATGCTACAAAGTAATTTGCATAAAAAACGATTGTGGCATAAAAGAGCAAAAAAAGGTATAATACTTATATAAGAAACTGAATTTGCATAAAAAAAAGTTCTTAGCATAACAAAAAAAATGTTGCATAAATTTACAAAATAAATATAAGTAGTTCGTAAAAGTGATTTGTATGAAGAAGTTATGGCTAAGTCGCTTCAAGATTTGCTAAGGCATAGGTATATTTTTTTTAATACATTACATGTCTTTTTTTAGACAAAAATTTCTTTATAATACCCAACCATTCTGAAAAATTAATTTTGAGTTTAGGGGTATAGCAATGTAAGAACGTTGTCCGCTTAAACTTCTTTAACAAATTGGGTATATCCGGTATCAAAGCCACCCTTTTTCACAAAGAAACCTATTAGCAGCTCCTGCAAATAAGTCAAGCAACATTTAAATACCTTAATTTGCATGCACTGCATAACACGCGGCGTATGCGTTATTTTTAGTCCAACTAACTAATAGCCGCTTATAGTTGGTAAGATAAAGAAAAACAGCTATTAATTCTGTGCCCCTAACAATCATAACAAATTTCCGCAATTAGAGCAAACGGCGAAGCCAGTCACAAGGGTCTGGGCTCAAATATTTGTCACAATTTTTCATATTTAACGACAGCAGAAAAAAAAAATAAACAAATACAAGCAACGAATAAAAAAAATGTGAAAATGGCGGCTGGCAGCACAGAAGGTCGACCGGATGTGGCACAAATAAAAATTGCATAGTGCCAGCGGAAAGGCAACAAAATGCGCTCAAGTTGCACAAACTGTTATCAATCTTCATTGTTGCAAGGCGCAGAGCAAAAGCAAAGGAACGGTTCGGCATGGGGGCACGGATGTGCAGGCAGTTGAAACATATTTACGCTGTAGGCAAAGCACTCAAGCATGCTCTGCTCTCCGCCTTGTCAAGCTCAAAAGCTGCGAACTCTTTACACCCTGCCTGCCTTCTGTCCTTGCCACAGAAACAACAGAGGTCGCTGAAAATGAGTAAAGCGCAAAAGAAGGAACTGCGTTCCAAATAGGCAAGACGAGCAATTCGAGCCGGGGAAATTGCAACATATTTGCAATTGTCGCGTCGGCTAACAAGCGTCGACTGCCAGTCAGCGCAAGCCAAGGCAAAATAACAACTAGCGCGATAACAACAACTGTCCGAAATCTCAGGGATGGAAACCAAACCGGTTCAAAAAATCGGAAGTCCGCGTATTTTAATGGTGCGAACTGGGAAGCAAATTAAATGATTTTTTGTTTTGATAAGTTTTTTCCAAAGGGTCAAATATACTATATTTTCTAAAATTGTTAAGTAGTTAGCATTTCGAAATGAATTCTGCTTTATCCCAGAAAGTGTATGGGTAAAATATATAAAATTTTGTATATATGTCAATATTGTTAAACACATATTATTTAGAATTTATTTTCTTAACTGCTTTGACCCAGTCCGAAAGCTACAGTTCGAATATTTTAATCATGCGAATCGAAGAAAAAATAAAAACTTAACTAATTTTTTAAAATTTTTGGAATCTAAAAACTTTTTCCCAAATATGAAAAACTTCTAATAAATTTAAATATTCTTAAACATAAATTATTTATCGGCCGTGCTCCAGAAAACGAAAACGAATAAAATATTCGGATTCGTTTTGAAATCACATATTTGGTGGTCGAATGATTTGGTCACATACACACACACATAGTTCATGTCTTGCATAAATGGTTTGTCGTGCATAAAAAATAAATACAGCCGATCTGAGAAGCTCCGCGAAAAGTTGGAGTGAAATGAAGCACCTTGCCCTAGAGTTCAATGGAAACGTTTTGTAACAGCCCTATGTTCCTTCTTGGAATTAAAATGGATTAAATATACTACTATGGTGTAAATTAATTGAAAATACAAAATAAAGTACTATGGTACTGAAATTTAATCAAACGAAAATATGAAAGATTTAAACTAATGGAAAGGTTCAAAGTTGAGCTAAAAAAAGAGTAAGGGATATATCGAAAGAATTATGTATAAATTAGGTTTTTAATAAAGTTTGTTGCGAACTGTACCATTTCCAAGCCGGCTTTCTGAACTTTTAATGATACAAACCAGAGAACAAAAAAAATCTTCTCCTTTTTGTTTGTTTTTTTGGTAGTTTGAAATTAAACGTGATCCCTTTCTAAAAAGTTTACAGGACAAAATTACAAAATTTTTTATAAACTCTTAAAAAAATGTAAAAAAATACACAGTACCAATCTCGGGTTTCCGAAACATTCCAACATACACCATATCGAAAAAGACTCCTCTTTTATGGCTTGAGCTACCAGAAACAAAAAAAAAAAAATTAGAATAATCCTTACACCTGTAGTAGGAAATACAGATGATCTGTTAACATCAGCGTTTACTGATGTTAACTCGCTCTCATTATGTTAAGTAATGCTAAGCTAGGCTAAATGTGTATATACTTTAAGTTGGAGAGACATTCGATGTTAAGTGTTGATTCAGTTAAGACATGTACGGCATTAAGGAATAAATAAATTGTTACGTTAACGACGCAGTTGTTGTTTTGGTTTTAAGATCGGTCACCTACCACAATTTCAGAAGTGGTCCTAACCCAAGAACAAAATTAAAATGAACAATCTATTAAATTTTGCCAATTTTACGGAAGAGCAAGTGGAAAGGTGGCTAAATGCAATAAAACTATCGTCTGAATGCTCAAAAGAGGAACAAGTGATTCGTTTAAGCAATTATGTTAAGCAAACACCAAGTGATTTGCTGGTTGTAAACAAAAATTCAAATGAAAATATGTGCGAAAATGACAAAATGCCCGCAGAAGTCTCAGAAATTCAAAACGACGTAGTTTTGTATGAGCATCATGCAGAAAAAATTGAAGTCCCCGTTATAAAGACGCCGTCGTGTGGTGAAATTCAATTGAACAAAGAAACGCTGCAACAAATGAACGGGCAAGCAGCTAACGTCGTTGGAGTGAAGCAACAACAAGAGTTTAAGAACATCACCATGCAGGAGTCAGCGTCTGTCTCGCTTACTCTCGCTAAAGAAGCTTTGATGGACTTTGACGGTAAAACGTGTGCGCGCGGCTGGGTTATGCAGCTAAAAAACATCGCAAGTGTGTACAACATCAACGACAGCTTGATGCGTATGTTGTTTATAAGTAAATTAAAAGGCGATGCGCAGCGTTGGCTGCATATAAACTCAACTCGCATTATGGAACCAATTAATCAATTGTTAGACCAACTAATTATGGCGTTTGGTGTAAAATTATCCAAAATGGAAATAAGACGGAAATTTGCAGGCCGCAAATGGAAAGCTTTTGAAAAATTTTCCGCTTACTTTGATGACAAAATAAAGCTTTCTGGCGATCTTGATATCGACGTGGATGAATTAATCGACGAAATCATAGAAGGCATACCGCAAGAGAGTTTGCAGACACAAGCGCGTATGCAGTGCTTTACTGACCCAAGGCAGATGCTTCGTGCATTTGCAAATGTACGTGTTTCGTCGGAGTCCACTCCAAGCAGCTGCAAAAAGATGCAGAAAAAGTATGATGACAATTTACGCTGCCGCAACTGCAATTCAAGAGGTCACTTTGTTAAAGAGTGCAGGAAGCCAAAGAGGGACCCCGGATCCTGCTATGCGTGCGGCAAGTTTGGGCATCTTATTGCTCAATGTTCCGGGAAAAAGGGTGCAAACGAAGAAAAATATGTAAGATATTTTAAGATTTATTTTGAAAAAAATACTAAAACACCATTAATAGCAGCGTGCCTAATAGACTCGGGAAGCCCAATTTCATTTGTCAAAATTTCATGTGTTTCAAATCAAATCAATTTAAATCCAGTTTCAAAACCTTACTTTGGACTTAATAAAAGTCGCCTTAATACATTTGGAAAATGTTTATGTTTTGTATTTAAAGAATCCTTAAAAGTACATTTTAATTTAATTGCTGTTTCCAATGAGTCTATGGGCTACGATGTAGTGCTGGGCAGAGATTTTTTAAAAGCATGTGGTTTGCAGTTTGACCCAGACATTTTGAGACTGATTACGGTAGATCCAATTAATGTAAACAATGAACCATGTGTTGGTTCAGAAATGTTATGTAACGAAGATTTTAGTTATTTAGTCAAGACAGAAACCAATGATCGTTCACGTGCTAGTGAAGCCATGTTAAATAGTACAGCAGATCCATGTGTTCGTGAAAGCTTGCTGGATTCTGCACAATCATGTGTTAATGCAAAACTATTAGGCAAAGAAAATGTCAACTTGGTCACACAACAGTCAAGTGTTATACAGAAAATGTTAGAAAACGATGGCATGTCAGACCAACAACTGTTAGGATTGAAAGCTGTTACTTCAACCATTAGTGAAAAAGAAAAACTGTTAGATTCAAAAATATTAGCAACTGATACTACTAAACATCAGCTGTTAGACAATGCAATTACCGAAATACTTAACATAGATTATGCTGATAAAGAAATTGAACTTAATATTGGTAAAAATATTAGCCATAGTATACAGTGTCAATTGAAAAAATTATTCGAAAATGCGTATTTAAAGGCAGAAAGACCAAGCTCTCCAGTAACAAAGTGCGAAATAAAATTGAATCTGGAAAGCCCAAAACCGTTTAGTTGCAGACCAAGACGTCTTTCTTATGCGGAAAAAGAAAAATTACAAGTTTTATTAGATGAATACAAAAAAGACAAGGCCATACGATCGAGTACGTCAGAATATACATCGCCGATCGTTTTAGTTAAAAAGAAAAAGGACAGAATGTGTGTAGATTATCGTATGTTAAACAAGATTACAAAAAAAGATAATTATCCTCTTCCTCTTATCGATGATTTGTTAGACAAATTAGAAAATAAAACTGTTTTTACGAAACTTGACTTAAAAAATGGATTCTTTCATGTAGCTGTACATGAAGGCTCTATTAAGTATACTTCATTTGTCACTCCACTTGGACAGTTTGAGTTTTTAAAAATGCCCTTTGGATTAAAAAATGGTCCAGCTGTTTTTCAAAGATTTGTCAACAAAATTTTCGAGGATATGATTAGAGACAATAGGGTCATTATATATATGGACGACATTATGGTAGCGACTAAAGATATAGAAGAACACATGAACACATAAAAGCTTTAAGCTCTTTTGTTCTGTTGGTCGTGTTTTTACCTCGCTCCGGTTACTTTTTATTTTTTTTACAATTAAACCTACAAATTTGATCAAATCTTTGTTACCCAAGCGAATAATAACTTAGTGGCCCAATTAAATGAAGTGACATACTTGATATAACTGCAACAGTGTTAATTTTATTGCTAAAACATTTTACCTAAATTCTATACAGTGCATTTTGTTGTTGCTGCTCAATATTTGTTTGCATTTTAAGCTCTGCCTTGCCGCTCAGCTTCGTTCTTGTTGTTGTTGCTTGCTTGTTACTCAGTGCGTGCTTATTTCGTGCGTCGCTTTGCATTTCTCCTTTGTGCTGCGCTTTGCTTTGAGCATACGTATTTGTTATTGCTAAATAACTGCTGTGTTTTATAAGCTTTGGGACGCTTATACACCGTCAGCCCAGCTGCTAATTCTTTGTTATTTTTGATCTACGCATTTGTATATAAAATCATGTGTGACACTAAGATTTGCTGCTATCCTGCATGCAAATGGAGTGGTATTCAGACGGAGACCTACGTTTCATGCTGGATGTGTGACAATATGGCACACCTTAAATGTGCAGGTCTTACCGGCCGTGTACATGATTTTATACGCGAAAGCAAAGGTCTTAATTGGACCTGCTTTTCCTGCCGCGCTGCAGAAATCGAAATGAAGGCTTTTATGCGGCAAACTAGGCTCGGATTCAATGATCTGTATAAGGATTTTCGATCATTGCAGGATAAGTTTTCTTCTATTGCAAGTATGTTTGCCAATCTACAGCTAATGAGAGTTTCTCCTAAGCGTAAAAAGGCAAACTTACTTGCCACTGAGCCTTGTCTAATTGTATCTTCCAACTCAGCAGGGTTGGATTCGCCCAAAACTCCCAATCCGACGCAATTGATATCGTTTGCAACTCCGGTTCCAGTTTCGCCCGCCGTTGCTGAGGATTCGACTGATGTCGTTGCTGTCGTTTCTGGCGAAATCTTACCCGTTTCTGCCCTGAAAGATGACAACACAGCTAGCCCTGCTGCGATTTCTATCGCAGTCCCTGTGGAGGCTATTATGACTGAAAGATCTAGCTCGGCCACTGTTCTAAGTGTTGTACCTGTTACTGTTGCTCCGTCTGTTGCGAGTAACTTTTCTACTTCGGAGCCTTCACTCCCACTTATGGGCGTTGCCCCTAGAAGATCGGTGTTCGTCTCCAGACTAATGCCCTCTACCTCTGAAGACGTTATCAAGCAGTTTATTTGCGAGAAGCTTAACATAACTTCTTCAAATGATATCGAAGTAATTAAATTTAATTTTAAGTATAAGCGTGATATTTCTTCTTTTAAAATTAGCGTTCCTGATTCTATCTTTTCTTCTTTACTTATTCCTTCTTTTTGGCCTACTCATAATATCATAATATCCGTATCATCCGACCTTGCAAATCACACTAACACTTAATGTTTGCAATAGTGGTTTGCCCCATGCTCGTGCTCCTCGGTATCGGTGCTTTCGCAAGGCTAATTTTTTCGGTCTAAACCAATTTTTGGCTGATGTTAACTGGTCCTCTCTGTTGTCTGCTGAGAACTTTGAGCTATCCATTAATAATTTCTATCGGATATTGTACGCCGCTTTTGATCTCTTTGTTCCCTACTCTGTTCTGAGTCCTTCTTCTAAAACGCCTTGGTTTACGCCAAGTCTATCTAATTTAAAAAATCGTAAGTCTTCGTCTTATAAAAGATTTAAGAAAAGTGGTTCTACAGTCGACTTCTATAAGTTTTCTATCTTACGCAGCAAGTTTGTTCTTCTTAATAGAACTTGCTACAATAATTATCTAGCCCGTTGTAGGCTCAATTTCCGTAGTGATCCTAAGAAATTTTTCTCATTTGTTAATTCTAAACGGAAGTCTTCCCTTTTTCCTGCATCGCTACACTATAATAATGCATGTTCTTCTAATAACTCTGAAATCGCGGACTTGTTCGCGAACTTCTTTCAAACTACCTACTCTGTCAATCCTAATAGCATTAGCCTCCACTATCCTTTTAATCTTCCTAGCTCAAACCTTATTGCTATTCCACAAATCTTAGAATCCGACGTTTTACAATCTCTTATGTCCATAAAATTATCCTTTTCTCCTGGCCCTGATGCTATTCCTAGTTGTGTTCTAAAGCATTGTGCCGGCTCCCTTTCCACGCCGTTATCCGTTCTTTTCCGCACATCCTTAAAATTGTCATATCTTCCAGCCATCTGGAATGAATCGTTCATTATCCCTTTTCATAAAAAAGGTTCCAAGTCAAATATTGAGAACTACCGTGGTATTGCCAAGCTTTCATCAATTCCAAAAGTTTTTGAAAGGATTGTCACTGCACAATTGCAACACCACTGTCGTTCTTTAATATCTGACTCCCAACACGGGTTTGTAAAACGTCGGTCCACCACTACAAACCTTTTAGAACTTTCTTCTCTTATTAACAATGGTTTTATTAGCAAAATGCAAACTGATGTCATTTATACTGACTTCAGTAAGGCATTTGACTCAGTAAACCATAGCCTTCTCCTAGTTAAACTGTCTCGCTTAGGATTTCCGCCTTGTCTTTTAAAGTGGATCTCATCCTATTTAACTAATCGTGTGCAGAAGGTAGTTTTTAAAGGCTGCGAATCTAAAGTAATTAATGTCACGTCAGGGGTACCCCAAGGCAGTCATCTAGGTCCCCTACTTTTTATCTTATTCATTAATGATCTTCCACAAGTTATCCGGTCTTCTCGCATTCTTATGTATGCGGATGATGTAAAACTTTGTTTGTCCTACTCCCACAATGATAATAATATGTATTCACTTCTTCAGCACGATTTCGATACCATGCAATATTGGTGTTATGTCAACCAACTTTTTCTAAACAAGACGAAATGTAAAATTATGACATTTTACCGTTCTGTTCCTCATTTGGCTGCTTACTCTATTGACTCCTCTACCTTGGATCGTATCCGGAGTGTTTTAGACCTTGGCATACTGTTTGACCATAAACTCAAATTTAACGATCATATTTGCAATATTGTAAATAAAGCTAGAGGTGTTCTTGCTTTTATTAAGCGTTGGTCTAAAGAGTTTAACGATCCTTACACAACCAAACTTCTTTACATTTCTCTCGTCCGTCCAATTTTGGAATATTGTTCCTGCATTTGGAGCCCTCAATACCACCTTTATCAGGACAGGATTGAGTCTGTTCAAAAGCAATTCCTCCTTTTCGCACTTCGCGGCTTAAATTGGGATCCACTTATCCGGCTGCCTCCATATTCCGACAGACTTCGCCTTATAAAGCTGCCCTCCTTAAAAAACCGTAGAACATGCCACGGTGTACTCTTCTTGCATAAGTTATTACTCGGCCTTATTGACTCTACTGAACTTCTTAATAAAGTTAATTTTGTTGTACCTGCTAGAGTAACTCGTAATTTTCGTCCCTTAACCTTGCAACTTTGTAGATCAAATTTTGCTCTGCATGATCCTTTCCGAGTTCTATGCTCTAATTACAATAGCCTTTTTAATTTCCTCTCTTTTGAACGGTCTATTCCTTCTATCACGTGTTCTATCCTAAGTCATCTTGACTTGCCTCTTCGAGCATCCATGACCAATCCTGTATTATGAGGCACTTGTTTCGTCATTGATGCTCTTTTGGCTTTTTTTTTATATATTTAATGTTTAAATTTTATTTGAACTTCCTTTTTCCACTTGGTTATTGTAAATCCAAGTCTCTGGCCAGTTTCTGATGTGAGTCGGTGCATATCGCTAAAAAGTTCACCCACCGGGCTGGCGACGCGGATTAGTTTATATCTATCCATTTTCCTCGTTTAATTTTAAATATTTCTTTTAAACTTTTCTTATAATTTAAGGCCAACTGCACTTTGTTGTACCCCATTTAAATCAATAAATCAAATCAAATCAAAACATTAAAAGAGGTCTTTGATAAGCTTGTGCAAAATAAATTAGAGCTACGTCTCGATAAGTGCGAATTTTTGCAACCTAGCGTAAAATATTTGGGATTTTTAATAGACAAAGACGGCATTAAAGCTGATGATAAGGGATTAGAAGCAATCAAAAATTTCCATATTCCTGACAAAGCACACAAAGTACAAAGTTTTCTCGGGCTATGCTCGTACTTCAGACGATTCATTAAAGATTTTTCAACAGAAGCAAAACCCTTGTATGATTTGCTCAAGAAGGACAAACAATTTGAATTCAAAGAAAAAGAGTTAGACTGTTTTAGAAAACTTAAAGAAAAATTAGTTCAAGCACCCGTATTGTCAATATACAGCTATAAAGATGAAACCGAGCTGCACTGCGATGCAAGTTCACTTGGTTTTGGTGCAGTTCTCATGCAGAAAAAGGAGGATAAAAAGATGCATCCGATATTTTATTTTTCAAAAAGAACCACAGAATTGGAAAGCAAGTATCACAGTTTTGAGCTTGAGACTTTGGCAATAATTTATGCTTTGCGACGATTCCGTATTTATTTGCAAGGAAAACATTTCAAAATAGTTACAGATTGCAATTCTTTAATTCTTACACTAAATAAAGTTGAGTTAAATCCTAGAATTGCTCGTTGGGCTTTAGAATTGCAGAATTATGATTATGAATTACTACATAGAGCAGGTTCCAAAATGCAACATGTCGATGCACTTAGTCGAAATAATAATATTATGATAATAGAAACTAATAAGTTCGAAGACAATCTAGTTATATGTCAGGCAAAGGACGAAAAGTTACGAAAAATAAAAACACTATTAGAAAAGTCAGAGCATAAACTTTATGAAATGAGAAACGGCATAGTATACAAAAAGTTAAATGACGATAGACTGCTTTTTTATGTTCCACATGACATGGAAGATCATGTACTTTATAAATATCATGATGAAATAGGCCACATAGGTAGAGACAAAATGATGGATGCTATTTCAAAGACTTATTGGTTCCCGAATTTAAAAGAAAAATGTATTGGTCATATTGAAAACTGCCTAAAATGCATCGCGTATTCACCAAAAAGTGGGAAGGAAGAGGGATTTTTAAATTGCATTCCGAAAGGTAATAGACCGTTTGAAATAATACATATAGATCATTATGGTCCAGTTGATGCAGGAAGGTCAAAAAAACATATCTTAGTAGTTGTTGACGCGTTCACAAAATTTGTTCGGTTATATACAACGAAAACAACAAAAACAAAGGAAGTTTTACATGGATTAAAAGATTATTTCCGAGCATATAGCAAACCAACTTGTTTAATTTCTGATCGCGGAAGTTGTTTTACGTCGGGTGAATTTGAAAATTTTATAGCCGAAAATAACATTAAACACGTTAAAATCGCAACAGGGTCTCCTCAAGCTAATGGTCAGGTGGAACGCATAAACAGAAGTCTAGGCCCAATGATAGCAAAGTTGACAGAACCTGAGAAAGGATTACACTGGGACATAGTTGTTGAAACAGTTGAGTATTCGTTAAACAATACTCAACATAGGAGTATTAAACAGTACCCAAGTAAGATGTTATTTGGCATACAACAAAAAGGCCATGTTACAGATGAACTTAAAGAAAAACTAGAAGAGGTAAATGGTTTGATTGAAACACAATCTTTAGCAAATATTAGGAAAAAGGCAGAACAGATTCAAATAAAATCACAAGCTTACAATAAATTACAGGTCGACAAAAAAAGAAGAAGCCCAAAGCAATACAAAATAGGCGATTATGTAGTGGTGAAAAATTTTGACTCTACGGTAGGAACGTCAAGAAAACTTATTCCAAAAAGCAAGGGACCTTACATGATAACTAAAGTTTTAAAAAATGACAGATTCGTTCTTAATGACGTAGATGGTTTTCAGGTATCCCGTAATCCGTATCAAGGTGTCTGGAGCATTCAAAATATTAGGCATTGGGTAAGGGGTAAACGAAAAAATAAAACATAAAAGCTTAGTTGTTTAAGTAAAACTTAAGAAAAACAATGTAAAAGATGTAAATAATTTTTTTTTTTTCTAATTTTAAGAATCATTATGTAATAAATTATTTTAAGTATAGATCAGGGGATCTAACCGTCAGGACGGCCGAGTTGTAGTAGGAAATACAGATGATCTGTTAACATCAGCGTTTACTGATGTTAACTCGCTCTCATTATGTTAAGTAATGCTAAGCTAGGCTAAATGTGTATATACTTTAAGTTGGAGAGACATTCGATGTTAAGTGTTGATTCAGTTAAGACATGTACGGCATTAAGGAATAAATAAATTGTTACGTTAACGACGCAGTTGTTGTTTTGGTTTTAAGATCGGTCACCTACCACACACCATTTCTTGAACCTAAAGACCTACTCTACAAGTTCGAGCCCTTAAAACGAAATCCAAGTAGTTTTTAAGGTTTGCAGCCCTGGTCGTAATGAATGAAGATGAAGTAGCCGAGACTTGACTGTTAGCCCCCCCCTATTACATTGTGCCCCGTGCTACTCGAAAAAGATTGATTGGCCACTGAGTGCAGCCGTTTGAATGCAGCGCTTAGGGAGCTCTACAGCAACTGGGACTCACTGCCAGTCATTGTCCCATTTTCAAATTAGTTGCCTTGTCAAAAAACATTCCAGAAATTTCTCTGTGTGAGTGTGTATCTTTGTGCTAAGCCGGATTGGGGTGCAAAAACCTAAAGGAATATAGAACAAAAGTCGTTGCAACAAAAATAACAGCAATAACAAATAACTTTTGAGCTTAGGCGTTCAATTTGACGCCTTGGTCGTGTTTTAGATTGTGTTTTTCACTTACTCTTTAGATTGGAATACTCTGTAAATGGTAAACGATTTATGGGTACGCAAGTCAGTTCATGTTTACTACATGTATTTTGAGTCGCTGACTCCGAATACGAGGTGGAAAAAGACCCAAAAGCGTCAGGGTTCCAAAATAACGTGGTATTTTTGAGATTATCCCAGAATCCTGATGTGCTGGGGGGTTTTTGGGGCTCGGATTCAGTTTGAGTGACCTCAAAAACATACAAAATACTTTTTGGACCTCAGACTCAGATTCAAGATCCATAAGGGTAGCTCTGTCACATAAAAATTTCACACCACTTTGTTTTGTGAACCTCTGAGTCTTATCCAGGGACCGCAAATAAATGAAAGTGCAAGCTACAAAATATATTTTTTTCCGATAATAATAATTTTGAAAAAAGGATAAATTTTTATTTTTAATTTATATCAAAAAATCAAATTTTAACTCTTATTTTTTGACATAAAAATAAAAATCATAAAATAATAGCTAAGTATCCATTTCAATCAAAAAATTTCGATTTAACTCTTAATTTAAAATTTTTATAGTAAAAATAAAAATTATTAATCAATTTTTATTTAAAAAAATTTAAAATAAGAGTTATTCTGCAATTTTCATTATGAAAATCAAAAAGTTATTACGTAATTTTATTTTTTAAAAATTCAAAATAAAAATTTAATTTAAATATCTTTTGAACCAAGCAGCGCACAATAATGGTCAGCGCATTTATGAGAACTTTCCAAGACCTGTCCTTGAAGGATTAATATTAAGGAACCTACATTATATAGGATTAAATTTTAAACATTTTTGAACCAACAGGCGTATTACAATAACTGTTGCTTTTATATGACGTACACTTCAATACCTTTCCATAAATGTCATACATGTCCTCGAAGGATCAATATTAAGGATCACACAAAATAAAAACTAAGTTTGAAATATTTTTTTAACCAACAGGCGCATTGACAAAAATTCATTTATTTTAATATTTTTAAAGGATTATTTATTTAGCTTGAGAAATCAAAGTTTTTTAATGAAAAAAGTCACAAAATAATAATTATTTCATAGTTTTTATTTTAAATATAAGAGTTACGGTCCCTAGTCTTATCAGCATTTTTAATAAAAACTCAATTTCATGTAGAAAAAATTATCCATATACATATTTTTTGACCCGACTGTGCTGCTCTGGCTATAAACTCTTTTATAATTTAGAACTCATTTATATTTTCTTAAAATTATGAAAAAAAATTATTTTTTTAGATAAATTTTTGGTTTACTTCGATATAAATGTCTATTTAAAGATACTCTGAATACACAGATTCCAAACTTATAATTTATTTATTATTTATTTTTATTTATTTATATAACTATAAAGTATAAATTAATTTAAAATTTTCAATGGTTTTTATCCAGAGCAATTACTATATACTTTTTTAGATTTTGCTGGTATCTAAATAGTTTCTTGATTTGGAGTCCCTGATTTCAAATTTAAGTCATTAAAAATTATATGAATTTTGTAACCTAGTGCCCTTAATATAACAATATAATGTAATAATAAACACACATAAAATTTTCTTTAGCTTATGGAAACATTTTTTCTCAAAAATCTACATAATGAGACTCCGATATTAGATATAAACTCTTAAGTCCAATCTCAGAGTCCCAACTTCCAAAAATGTATAATCAGATACTAATCTCATAAGAGAAAAACATCTAACCTACGTAGTATTATCTAAACAAATCTGTTTCAAAATCCACTTTGTCAGCTAAACAGGGCAACTTTTAGTCTTAGTTCTTAGTTTGGGATTTATTATCTTTTACTTTTATGCTCCTTGGTATTTGCATATTTCCTAGTTTTCGTGATTTTCTCTAGCGATGTTTGCATTTAGCACATGCTTGGCTTCAAAATACAGAAACGTTTGTTTTGTATACGAGGTGTGCACAAAAAGTCACAGAAAATTTACAATTCAATGAATTGTAATCATCCGACTAGTGAGTTCATTGTTTGATGTATTAATTTTAAAATGTTATTTTAAGTTGTTACTACTCTAATCCTCAATATTATTACTGTTATTATTATAACAGAAGCAGACTCGAATAAAGATTCTCAAGAGGCGCTATGTAGAACCATTTTGAAATAAGCAAAAATAAAATGAAGCTAATAAAAACGAAAGCAAAAAAAATTTTGTAGTTACTTCATGGCACAAAGTATTATTACATAAAATTTTTTTATACTAATTTGGAACCTTAAAATCATTTTATTCTTCTTTTTGTTTTCTTATTTCATGAAATGAATTCAGTTTTTCTTCTATATCAAAAAATACTAAAAATTCACATTAAACTTTTTTAATAAAAATAAATAACTAAAAAATGTATTTAATTAAAAAAAAATGTTATATAATTATGCTTTTGACGCGTTATCATTCAAATATTTTAAAAAATCTTATAATTCTAAAAATATTATGATTACGATTTTTCTTTTTCAAAAGAACTTCCATATTGTCCTTTTTTAAATATAGTTAAAAAAAATATCGTCTCTTATCAATTGCGTAATGAAATTTTGCTGTCCATCCATCTAACTTGGGAGCAAGTTTCTCAAAAACTATAAGAGCATAAAATTTGTAATATTCTATTCTTGATTGTCGAAACTGATCAAATCAATAATTACTGATCGTTAGCGGTGAATTTAGAAAAAGGGTCCTGAGGGTCCAAACGCTCCCAAAATCATAAATAACTGAGTTCTTTAAAAATTTTTTAATGGAAACGTGGACCCCACTCAAAATTTTTTTCTGAATCTGCCCCAGCTGATTCTTCCAAAGCACATGCAACATTAGTGACAGTTGTTTAAAAGCTAGACATCCCTTTTGTGTAACAATTTGCAAAATACTTTTTTTTAGGGTTTTTTCCAACACTTTAATGCGAATCGGGTTAATACGGATTGTATAGTGATATTATAGATCGCCGAAACCGAACCAAAAAAATAACTGTTTGTCAGTGCAGAACCCAGGAGCAGGGTATATACTCGACATGTTGAATCCAATATAAAAATAAATTTGGTCCTCCTCCGTAATTCTTTTTTGGAATAAACACTAAATTAAATTTTTTGTGTAGCGAATTTTATCAATATTGGATTATAATCTAATTTGTATTGGTTGATTGGCAAAAAAAAATAAATATCAAAAAAAAAAAAGGAATAAACATGTCATATGGCTTACTGTATACACATACTTACGATATACACATACTTTTTAAAAATGTTTACCAACACTGCAACGTTAACTTTTTAAACATACCTACGACCCCCAAAATGTTACATATAAATCATATTTCAACGTCATCTTTTTCTATGTTGTTGTTGTAGTTGTTTTAGTTGTTGCTATTGTTTTTTAGCGCTTTTGCAGTTGTTGTGTTGTTATTGTTGTTGTTGTAGCAACTTGAAAATTTGTGCAATGCTGCGTCGCTTTGTATTGCAATAAACGCCTTGCAATGACTTTGGAAAATTCTTTTTTTTTTTTTCCACTTTTTCTTTATGACTGGAGCTCTATTCTAGAACTTTTTGTTGGCGCCTTTATTGTTCTTTACAATCATTTGTATTACTTTTGTTTTTGTTGTTTGTTGGCATTGCAGCATTGCATTGAATTTCGTGTAGAAGTTGTGGGAGCTTAAGGGGTCTTGAGAGGATGGTGCGAAAAGCGCCGCATGAGTATTCTAAATTGCTTTTGTTTATAGCGTTTTGCTTGAAGTTTTGAGAGTGAAAAAGCTGACGATTAGAGTGTTGACAAGGGAGGAAGGGAGTTACAAAGAAAATTGTTTGAGAGTCAAAAAGCAGAACAGCTTTTGTGAGAAGCCTTACGCGGCTGATGCTGTTTGTTCTTTTTAAAATGAAGGAATTTCGGAATGAGTTATGCAAGGAAATATTTCATTCGGTGGTGCGAAAAGGTTATTTTACAATGCCAAAGGAGTGTTTTGTGAGAAGTGCAGAGAAAGGTGCTAATGTTGTATATTCATAAAAGGGATAATAGAGGAGAGCTTAATTTGTATGCCCTGTTTCCATAAATTCAAGGCAGAGGCGTATCTGAAAAACAATTTCAAATGGGTAGAAGAAGTAGAGGTCAAAATCTTGATTGATTGATTACTGGCTGAGTAGTATAAGCGCTGCATGAGAGTCTTAATTTATATACCTAGTTTCCATTAGGCGGAGGCAGTAGACTAGATCGGCACGGTAAGTTTGATGGACACCAAACCACTCCTTGGTTCATAGTTTGAATAGGTTCAAGAAAATCTACTAATCTTCTAATTTAATATCTCAGGGACATTGTAGACTTAGGATATACCTGAGTAGGGTAGGCTTTGGGGACTCTTAATTCTGAAAGTTCTGCAAATTTGAGTAGGAACCCAACATATACTTACTGCCGCTCTAACCAGAAAAAGGAAATCCCTCTTTGAAGGGAATATTTTCTACCTGACTGACTGACTGCTCAACGCACAGCCCAAAAGGTAAGAGTTAGATGGCTTGGAATTTATAAGGTGAGCACCAAGAAAGGATTTTGAAAAATCACGCCCAAGTAAAGGAACTGGGTATGGGGAGAAGTTTTGTTTTTGTTTTTAATGGATGGAAGTCTTAACTTTAATAAGAAATCGGGTATAGATTTTAATACTTAGCTCATTCGCGCCGGAATTGTGACGGGGTTTGGCATGCGAAGCACGCAGGATGCAGCGCCCCCTAGTGCTAGTTATAAATTACTTATCAATATATAGAACATTTTTTTGCTTTCTATTCGGCATTTGAAGTAAACTTGGTTGCTATTAGGACTTAGAATATACATATATTATTTTTTCCGTTTATACTTCTTATTCAGCTATAGAAAAAATGCTGTAATTTTTTTTTTTTTTAATATGTATAGGCAAACTTTTTTATAGCGAGTTCGCATGAGAGCAGAATATTGGTTCGTTCTATAGAAGAAGCTATGGAAGCTGCTTATAAAGAGATTTTAAAACCAAAGTACTGGAAAAAAATATGAAATATGAAAAGATTTTTTAAAGGAGTACTTTGTAGGAAAGGGCGACTGTACCAGTTTTAAGCAATTTCAGTATGTTATCGATAGATATTACCAGTTTTTCGAAATTTGTAGATAATATTTAGTAAACGTAGTGCAGTTACACAAAAGCCAAGGCGAAAAGGTAATTGGTTTTCAGAAGTCCGAATTTTAAGAGATATTAGCGCCTTCCTTCGGTTGTGCCCATTTTCAAGTCAACAACGGACAATTTATCTACTAATTGTAAGCAAATAAGCAAAACTTTAAAACTGTTAAGTAATGTAGGAAAATATTTGTACACAACTAGTATTACGCCATTTTAAAAGAAACCAACAAAAGCAAAACCAAGCCCCAAAATTACAGTAAGCTATTTGAACAACTTGAAGTAAACTCTTTGCAACACTATCTTAATTTAAAGTCTTAGCAAAAGACTTACTTAATACGGAATGTTGCTTCGCATAATTTAAATACACTTACAGAATTTGCGCATTGGAAACTGCTCAGTTTATTACGTCCTTAAAACGCTTTTCTCTCTTTTAGCCAGAAGCGTAGTAAAAAGCACCCAAAGTACATTGAAAACAGTTTTAAATCCAAGTCAAAAGCATGTAAGCCAAAAAGAGAGAAACCAATTCAAGGAAAAAATAAGTGAAAAAAAAATCCATAAAACTAACATTAATGCCTTAATTTCGTGCTAGCGAAAGTTGCAGCTGTTGGTAAAAAAAAACAAAACCCAACCAAAAAAAATAAGAGAAATCTTATAACTTGGCTAGAACTTTACTAAGTAGTAAGAGAAAAAAATCTTTGGCTAAAGTTTTGCGCGATTTTAATGCATTGAAAAGATTTACTTAAGCTGTAAAAGTGCCGCCTTGAAGCTCCGGCAAGGCGCCAACTGCAATTTGCTTGAACTAAAGATGTCGAAGAGCCTGAAGTGAATAGGGTGGGGGGCCTTAGCAGCAGGATTTTACTGCCCCCCCCCCCCAACCGTAGACATGCAGGGCTGAAAGTGTAAGTAAGAAATTGGCAGTAGACCTGCGAAATGCAATAATAAAAAATTTTACGCGACAAGTTTGGCGTTTTCAGAGCAGCAAGAGAAAAGGGGGGGCAAAAAAGATTGAATGAGTCGACTTACAAGGAAGCAAAAAAAAATATGCATACTCTTTGGTTTATGAGTCTTATAAGTTCGACGACAAGTTTGGATCGTAAAACGTAATGTCGATAAAAAAAAGGAGCTACCCAAAGTGTTAATGAAGGTTTCTCAAGTTGACAATCACGAATGCATTAGTTCTCTCGAAAATCTGGGATATTAAGCTTAAGGCAGTGTCTATGTGGGCGTTCGACTAAGGTTGGATGCTTTTTGGCTATGGTTACACATGTCTCAGCTTAATGCAAGAATTGGTATCCTTAAAAAAAACACCACTCTCCTCAACGCGGATATAATCCATTTCTTTCCTTCTACAACCCTTCAGTTGAAGTGGTGCAAGGCGTGCAACTGTTCAGGCGCCACCACAAGGAGATTGCGCATCAATTTGTCTAAACTAGAGACGGGTATCCAACTTAAGATCTACCAGAGCCCAGGCGTTAACAACGAGTAAAACCCCACAACCTATATACCAAAATTAACAGGACGACAAAAGGAATCAATTTAGCCATGTCCGTCTGCCTGTGCGTCCGTCCGTCAGTCTCTCCGACTGTGCATCTGTCCCGGACAGACTGTCCGTATTGCCTATTTCCCGAACAAGAAAATAGCTAGGAGCATTAAATGTTACTTAGTTCTTTACATGCATTCAGTTTTTAAATATTGCTCCTCATTTCTCCCCAACAATATTTCGCAAGATACTCCAGCATTTTTTAACCAAAAATATAGAATCGTGCCACTTTCTTTTTTTTAAAACACATCAGTAGGGTAAATTTTATCAAAATCGGTTGAGAACTTCACGAATTAAAGGCAAAAATGAAGAGGCGCTACTAAAAATAAGCTGTAGGTAAATATGTTTGTGAAGAGGCAGCAGTCACCAAATTGGTAAGCAGACTAATGTGGACCATAATATGATAAGTCGTTTTAATCGTTTGGATATGCCAACCTCCAGTGACGCAGAATACTTGGCATAAGATGGCCAGAAAGTTAAGAAATGAAGACCTGTGGAGCCGTACACAACAAGAAACTGTTCCGGTTCAGATTAGTCGGCGGAAATGGCGATGGATTGGCCAAACGCTTCGTAGACCTCTGCAAGCCATATTGCAAGAGCAGCACTCAGAACTATAGACAGGGAACTCAATAACACAAATAATAATTGGAACGATATATGCCGCGAAGCACCTAATAGAGTTAGGTTTAGATCTATGGTAGAGGCCCTATGCTCCACGAGAAGAATAGGACAACAGTAGTAGTAGTAATCTCCAGTGCCCTCGTACCCACGAAGCCTTTTCTCGTAGCAAGCAAAAATTCGACACAGGCTCTTTATTTAATATAATTCATCAAAAAAGGTATTTTTCAAATCTGTTAAGACCTTTGTTAGTTATAGCCCAAAATGAAGAAGCCCCATTTAAAAGACTCATTCAATATATACTTTAAAATTCATGTGCATCAAAGTCGGATGAACATTGCCGAAATTAAGGAAAGTCAGGGTATAATAATTTACCTGACTGACTATTTAGTCAGTTGGTGGATCCCCCTAGGTTTTAGCTTATTTTTTTTAATATTAGGATAATTATTGAAAAACAATATTATTTTAATTATACATTTGTTTAAGTATATTGCTACTACGGGTTTCCGCCACCTGTTCGCTTCGTAGAAAATTTAATTTTTTAAAGATTTCTCACATTTGGAGTTCAATTTTCATGTTTCTGCACTTTCACAAAATCATAACTTGGATAACTAGTTAGTCCCAACTAGGCATTACACGAAAAGCCAACAACAATAAATTGAAAGCATTCAACTTTGGATCAGCATTCATTTTATAAGGTCCTAGTCTGTTTGGCAAACTTGGTATTAGAGGAACTGACCCTTTGTATTAATTTCGCAGGATCGCACAAAAAGGGCAGCGCATTGATTCTATATCTCTCACAACTATCGTCCACCAGCCTCTCGTTATCCATTCCTTTCTACTCTGAAGGCACTACAATGGACTTCTGAGTTATATAAGCCTGATTAACTTAACTTTGCAAATATTTAAATACCAAAAATTGGTAAATAGACTTATGTGCGCCTAATATTGTAAATAACAAACCATTGAACTTTGCTATAATCATATCGCTATTCCACTAGCCCAATGTGTGCCTAATAAACAACGAAACGTTTACTTTTCGTTTGAAAACACTTTCATGTTCCTATCCCCACTGGCCAACGAAACTATTAACAATAAAATTGAATGAGGTCACTGAATATTCAAATCTATGTCAAATGTCACTTATAGCTTATCAAAAATTCAAACATGGAACAAACATTGGCTGAATCCGCTAATAGCAAGCAAGCCCTGGCAGGATAACATCTGCGGGATACGCTAGAATTAATATGCAGATGAATTTCCTTGAAAAAAAATTCGTAGAAAATTACTTTATATGGAAGCTCTATTGCAACTTAAAAATATAGTTTTATAACATATTCAAATAATCCTTAGAAACACAACAAGTTGTATAAGCTTTATGATTATTTGAGATGCCTTAGAATTTATTGTGTAGTTTTAAAAATCATTCTAATAATCATTATTTTTGCTTAAAACAAGACTTTTGGCAAATTTACTTTCATTTGAGTAGTATCTTAAAGTGTGTATCCATTTCGGCATTTATTTTTCTTGGCGCGGCAAACGAAAAATTGAAAATTGTTTAAATTGCATTTTTATGCCAGTGCCAGAGTAAGTGGAAATGATGGGAGGCTGAGAGCCACTCAGTAGCATACAGACAAACATCAACATACACTTATACTCACATACACTCATACTGTCCATACACTCATACAGAAACACACACATGCATAGCTAAAGAGTGCCGGAACAGCGGCAGGCAGCAGTTGAACAACAGTTGAACAGCTGCTACCACCCACAGGGCGTATGAGCAACTTGTGCTCTTGAGTGCCATAAAGTTGCATTTTATGTTTGTTATGACATTCTTCTTCTTCTGCTTGCTGTTTGTTTTTATTCTTATTATTGTTGTTGTTGCTCTTGTTGCAGTTGCAAGCTGGATTTTTGTGTAATTAAATCATTGAGAAAAAAAAACATACTGCAAAAGTGCCATGGCTTTTGCCTTATTTGACTTTATTTGTTGGCCTTAAGTGGGTTAAGGCTGCCATTGGCTTTGGCTTTGCCTTTGACGATGACGCTCTTTCTAACCGCCATTAATGAGCAAATTTTCAACTCTTTACAGTGCATGGCAAGTCACGCATACAAACACAAACACAAGCACACACATCCATACAAACAGAGTAAAAGAAAGAGACACACACAAACACATACACATATATAAAGCGTAATTAAATGCGTATTAGGGCATGGCATTTGCAGTTTAAAATTGCGGATGTGGAAACCAAATACTGCAAGAATTACTTTGAGTCTGCAGTTGACATACATATTGTATATAGCACGATAAGTGCACAGATGTTTCTGTTATGCATTAGTGTGATGTGAAGGAGCTTACCTTTTGTATATGTGTAACCCAGTAGTATGATAATTGTCCTTCAAGTTGCTGCAATAAGAAAAAAGGAAAGAAGATTATCAACAATTAGAGCATACATGAAAAGTTCTTGACATTTTTGAGCTGAAACTAAGGAAATATTTTAGCCTTTAAAATTTAGAAAAAAAAAAAGATTATTAAATTAAATTATTAGCACAAGAATTTACATTGAAGTTAAGGCTAAATTTGTTTGTATGGCTAAACATTATGCTTTGTTTTAAATATAACTGATTAGAATCTGTATTTAAAAATAACTCGTGTTATAAGTATTTAAATCTGTGTGATTTTTTAGCAATAGGGTTGGATTATTTATTTATAGATAGGTATGAACTCATCCGCGTCACTAGCCCGGTGGGTGAACTTTTTAGCGATATGCACCGACTCACATCAAAAACTGGCCAGAGACATGGATCTACAATAACCAAGTGCAACAAATAGAAGTTCAAATAAAAATTAACCATTACATATATTAGAATAAAAAAAACCAAAAGAGCATCAATGACCAAATAGGTGCCTCATAATACAGGATTGGTCATGAATGCTCGAAGAGGCAAGTCAAGATGACTTTGGATAGATGACGTGATAGACGGAATAGACCGTTCAAAAGAGAGCAGATTAAAAAGGCTATTATAATTAGAGCATAAGACACGGAAAGGATCATGCAGAGCAAAATTTGATCTACAGAGTTGTAAGGCAAAGGGCGCAAATTACGAGTTACTCTGGTAGGTACGACAAAAGTAACTTTATTAAGATGTTCAGCAGAATCAATAAGGCCGCGTAACAGCTTATGAGAGAAAAGTACACCGTTTAAGGAGGGCAGCTTTATAAGGCGAAATCTATCAGAATATGGAGGTAGTCGGATAAGTGGATCCCATTTTAAGCCGCGAAGTGCAAAGAGGAGGAATTGCTTTTGAACAGACTCAATCCTGTCCTGATAAAGGCGGTATTGAGGGATCCAAACGCCTGAGCTGTAAAATTCCAAAATTGGGCGCACGAGAGAAATATAAAGAAGTTTGATTGTGTAAGGGTCGTTAAACTTTTCAGACCAACGCTTAATAAAAGCAAGAACCCCTCTAGGTTTATTTACAATAAATATTACACCTAGGTTCAGAATAAGAAGCTTGCTGATTTTTGTAATTGGACGATTTTTATTAAAATTAAGCACATTTGGGCAATAAATATATTTTAAAATTTAACAAATTTCTACAATTTTTATAGTGAAATATTTTGATTAAATTTATCAAATTAAAGCAGCGAGCAACAGCCAATTTTATATATGTTTTTAAAATGTGCTAATTAAGCCCTTTCATTTGATACCGAAAATCATTAAAAACAATTTTTTTTGTTATGTTCATGATTTTATGTTCTCTAGAGCGCTATATCCAATTTAATGTGACGTAATATAATCTATAACCAAATGACGATCAAAATGCTTTTAACGATACATTACTTGCTATATTATGATAAGTAGCTTATAAGTTATGAGTAAACAGATGAACAAATAAATAAAAAATTCCAATATCAAAAAACCTTGAATGAACCAGCTAATAGCAGGCAAGACAACGTTCGAGGTGGACAACGTCTGCTAGATTGAGCACAGCTGAAAAATCTATTTTTTCCCATGGGACCGAAGCAAACAATTTAATATAGTATCCCGATTATGTTCCAACGCTCCAAACTTATATTGAATACAGCAAAGCGAAAAACTGGCGAGTTTGATGTCGATGTCTTGAAAGTAAAAGTTTCCCATAGAAAGGCTCTATTTTTGCTCGATAAGCCTTATTTGTTTCTAAATTTGCTCTTTAGCTCCTTCAGAATGACACACAGTTCAATCGGATCGAAAGTGACGGACCCATTCTTGAAATAAACTTTATAGGAACTTGAGTGCATTATCCGAGACTTTAATAAGTTTTAAGTCTTTAATTTTATGCATATAATCTACAGATATTGGATTTTTTTAGGCAATCTCGCAAACAAGTCAGTTTAGTTAAATGATTTACTTTTGCTTCAACTTCCACCTTCTTTATCTAAAAACCACTTCTTTTTGTTTGTTTTTACAAAATATCTTAAACCAACACTCTATCTTAAAACAATCTTATCCAAAGCTGAAAATGTTCTAAATATTTGTCTCTTTGTTGCAGCTACAAGTGATTCCAAGCTGAATGGAAGCTATTTGTCAAAGCATTTCCATTTAAATTTAAAAACTATTCCAAGTTTTACTATCTGGCCACTTAGGTGTCCCCTGGAGACAGCTGACTCCGTGCGGCTAATCAAGGGAAATGCAAAAAACTTTTCTCATTTTGTTAGTAGCTGTCACAAAAGTAGAACCAAAGAAAAACAAACAAAAAATAAAAAGGCATAAAAAATAAAATGAAAAGTTTAACTATTGTGATAAATATTACACTGACCTACGAACCGAATGACTGTGGGTAAGCACAATTGTTTGTGAGTAGACAAACAAATATTATGACATTATCCTGGACTGAACTCAGATAACAATGCAATGCTAGCTCTCCCTCCTCTCATGCAACTAAAGAAGCTGCGGGTACAAAACATACACAAAAGCACAAACAACACATGAGCCAGTGCTAGGAAGGATAAGCGAGTAATAGGAGTCGAGTAAAGACATAGGAACACAACAATTGTTGACTGGACCAACACAATATAGAATTACGGGCAACAACAAGTCAGGAACAACAGGAAGTCATGTCGGATACAACTGCCATGTGCTCCGTAGTGTGCTAAACGGCCATTGGTTAGATAGCTCGGGCTCGGGCAAAGTTGAATGGAAGAACATGTAGAACCCTAAAGCAAATTATACTAGGATATGCAAAGCGGTCCGGCAAAGCAGCCTTTAAAGTCTTAGCTGCAACTTGATACTATTATTTATTGACACTGGAGTATTATACATTTGTACTAAAAACTGTGGACGCATTAGCAAAAGCGATGTGCAGTTTGGCATGTACAAGATTCTCGAACGTATACTTCGATAATTTGAGGGTTTCGCCCCCTGCGTGCTTCGCCAACTACCATCAGGCCTTCTAGATTCATTTCAGTACATTGCATAATGTACGCTGACATGTCGCTTACTTCTAAGCCAAAAAAAAAATTAAAATTATTAAGTTTGATTTATTTAAATTGTTGATTAAAAATAAATCCACATTTTGAAATTAAAATTTTAATACATTTTTTTTTACAAAATTTATAATAAAAATCATACATTGGAAATATTTATATTTATATTTTCTTCCTAAGTATAACTAGGCACATCAATAAAGTATAATAGCCCTGCAGTACGGCTGGTAGCAATTGCTAATTTTATACTAGTTCAGCACTATACACTTGGTATACTGTAAACGAAAAAGCCCGTTCGTGGTGCTTGCTTACCACGTAAGGTGGTGATTGTATACGCACGATACACTTGGTATACGAGTGAAAGACCAGTCGAATCAAATGGTTTGTTAATTCTTTGATGTGGCAAAAGACTTATGAAGTTTCTTTGAGCTCTAAATTTCCAATAAAATCGGCCGAGGAAATGCCTTAAATTGAGTCAGAAAATAAAGAAACTTATGTAAGTCATATCATATAAGTCACAACTGCACATTTAATTCATATATAATATGTTATGTTACAGATGACTACCATTTTATATCTTATAACACCAGATGGCATAACAAAACAATTAAAAAATTTGCTGTCCGATGAAGTTATCATGTCCCATGGAAAGATATCCTTAAAAAGTTGTAAAAACTTCTACAGCACTCTGTTGGGTATTAAATATAAAAACAAAATTACATTTCTACACAATATGTTAATACATTTGATAATATTTCAGATGCCATAACAGCAAGTAGTGGTGAAGGGAAGGCCGAGGATCAGTTACGCAAATCAATTCAACTTCAGAAAAACGGTTTTTAAAAGAAAAGCATATTTAAAAATCTTGAATGAACTTGGTCCAATTCTTTTTGAAAAACTGTTAAATAAATTTACGAAAAGAAAATTTGTAGAAAAAAATTAATATGCATTTATTAAATAAATACAAAATAATATATACATTACCGAACTGGTCCCTTTCGAACTATATACCGTACTGTATACCGGTCAAGCGAAGGGGTATGTATACAGTATACTGAATTGTATACTGTTCATCAGAAGGGGTGGGGGGGGACAATTGTATACGTCCTAGGACATGCCCATGTTAAAATACACAGTAAAAAGCATTGCTGGTGGATTGGCGGCGTACCAGTCCTATATATTAACTGACTAGTCATTTCCCTAGTTCCGTACTAGTGCGCCGTACTGCAGGGACCATATTTGACTGAAGTTCATGTAATCGTTTGAAGAACATTTAAAATTCAACCAATTCTTCTTTATTGCTTTTATCTTCTTATGACTAGAGTTTATTACATTTTAAAAGGAGACAACATGCAGAAAACAAAGCAGCTAAAGTTAACAAAGCACAGTAACTGATATGATATAAGCCAAGTCAAATAAACTACAGACAGTGAGCAGCAGGTTGCAGTCGTCCTTGTTTCTTCTAAAGTGCTCTCTCTTCCTTGTTTTCTCTTCCTTGACTTTCTATCACTAAGGTGAGCTTCAGAACTTAAAAGTCAAGTCAAAGGACACTGTCTGTTGGCAAAGCCAATTCATACAATACACATTGGCATTGTCTATTTTGGCATAAACTTTTGGCTTTCGGCATCCTTGGCATTATGCATATGCCACCAAATGTGCAAGTGTTTGTATATATGAGGGTGTATGTGTATGCGGAAACGGAAATGAAGCACAAAAGTTCCGTAGCATAAGTTTCCCAAGCTAGCAAACGAGTCAGCCATAATATTTAACTACACATGTGCTTGCCATTTTTGCATCTTCCGCACAGTGGGACAAATTGGCAATTCGGCACCAAAAAACTACAATTTAAAATTTTTGCATCCCATAAATTTTTTTTTATAAACGATGCACCAATAATGTTTTTGGAGATTTTAGTAGATATTTCAAATTAATTGTTAGCAGTTAAAGTCCAAGATAGTTCTGAAGTCGTTAATATAAAAAATTTTTGAAACACTGCGCTACAGAATATCAACGTAAATATTATAAATAAAAAAAATATATAATTAAAAAATAATTAGAAATAATAATGTATATAATATCGTGTACTTGTTTACTGGTGCATTTTAAAAAAAGTGCACATATTTTTTTGGAGTCTTGTAAGCCAATTTATTTATTTTTTTTTTATTATTTTTTTGAAGATTGTTTAATTTTTGGAATTAATTAATAGAATTAAATGTGGTTTAGTAGAATTTAAGTTTTATTTATTGAATTTATGTTTTTATTGATGATTGATTGCGAATACTTAGTTAAATTTTGTTAATAAATTTTTGGTGAAACTTAATATTCAACGTTATAGAGTAAAAGAAAGAATTAAAAAATTTTATTAAAATAATCCAATTACCGTTATAATTTTTTTATTGAAAGCTAGATTTTTAATAAAGATGCTTACTTTAAAGAAAGCTTTTTGATGCTGTAATTAAATTTTTAAAAAAATTATATTTCACATATTTTAAATTGTTATAATATTTAATGCAAAAATTAAACAAAAACTCCAAATGAAAAATACAAAAAAAAAATGTTTGGCCCAAATAAGTACAGCAGGCCATAATTAATAGAGGTACAGATAATATTCATCATTTGAGAGTTTTGTTTTTGAAAAATATTCTTATTTTTGGCAAAATTAATGAATTATAAATAATTCTTCAAAAAAAATAAAGTCGACCGAAAAAAAGTAGTAAAAAGTCAATTTACTCAGCTTCTTGGTGAGCTCGATTTTTATTGCGTGAAATCTTTTTCCACTTTTTATAAAAATACAAGTACCAGTACCAAGAACCAAAAAAAATGTCCATAATTGAATTTTATCGGATCACAATGTCTCACAAAATTTTCATAAAAATTGTTCCAATTTATCTGAGTAAAAATTTTCCTTAAAAAAATAAGCCAAAGTACAATATAAGTAAGTATAATATTAAGTCTTATCGATTTTGAAGAACAATGCATTTTTGGTCTTAGCACGCCATTTTACGAAAGAAAGAATCGCTGAGAATACCAACCTAATTTTTTTGAAATTTATATTTTTTATCGTGTTATCGATAATTCATATTTAGGTAGACTTTTTTTCATCGTTAACAAAAAAAGACATTTAAATAATTATTTTTTATTAATAACAAATCTTTGAACTTAAAATTTATTTTAATTTTTTTAAGCTGAAAAGGAGAAAAACAAAATCGGCAACTCTTTTAATTAAGAAAATTATGCATATTTTTTTGACGATACATTCAAAGCACCCCATAGCACCCAAAGAACCCAAAAAGTATTTTAATATTCAATTCTTGAAAAAAGAAAATAAGGTAAAATCTTTTTGACATATAAAGAATTTCAAAAGTTTTAGTAAATGTCATGGCCGCGTCTTAAAATTCAAATATCATAAAAACCCATAAAATTTATCCTGCGCCTTTTAAAATCACTTTTAGTACTTAAAAGAAATGAAGTGCCTAAAAATGTCTAAAAAAAAAATTTTGTTGTTTCTTCGATCTTCAGATAGTTTCACTAACTAGCAACAACAAATGTCACTCAAAGATTGTAATTTCTTCCACTGTGTTCCTACTGCAACTTCGAAATGGCTATTATTTTAAACGACTTCATGCCGTCCATGTTGCATCCTCTTAGCACCAGGTCCACAACTTACTGACTAGGGTTGCACACTTACATGTGGTCACATGCTGACCAAGTGTCTGGGCATGATTTACTTTAAAAAGTGCGCTTATGATTTATGACTTGTACTAGCTCACTGACTGCTTAGATTTTGTTGCTATTCTGAGTCGTCATCTTTTTAAGCTTTCTGTTGACTAATTGTCTGTCCGTCCATAAGTCTGTCTGTCTGTCTGCTCGTCTGTCTGTCGGCCGACTGCATAGTAGCTCAGAAGAGTCTCTTCAACAGCCGCCTGGCCGGCTTAATTAAATGCAGGAAGAATGAACAACTCGAGGCGCCAACAAGTGCACAATTCACTTTCCCATCACAGTATTTTTCTAACATCCTGCTGCTTTCATTATGCCAAAATACATTTCCCGTTCGTCATTGGGGCAGCTGGCTGCTAACCTTCTTCTTCAGCTTGTTTATACCCTAACTCAACGGGTATGGGCATATTAGGTTTGTGAAAAAAATGGTGGCGTGAAACTTCTAGAAAAAACGAGTATGACGAGTATAAGCAGAAAATCAGCAGACAAAAAAAAAGAATAAAGAGCTTAAAAAGCTCTTAAAGAGCTAGGAGCAGCACAAAAAGTGGCTCAAGTTTTAGGTTTTATTCAGTCACTTGTATGCAGTTGTTTTTGCACTGATCCCATTTCTCCACTGGAATTTGAAGCCTTGAGTCACAGAATATACAAA
The DNA here is from genome assembly GCA_949987675.1 of Chymomyza fuscimana. NCBI lineage: Eukaryota > Metazoa > Arthropoda > Insecta > Diptera > Drosophilidae > Chymomyza > Chymomyza fuscimana. Next base: position 127,555,431 of record OX465088.1, on the reverse strand, counting down.
CTTAAAACTTAAAATACGACTTACACTTGCACTTGGTATCCATCCAAATCATCAATGTAAAAAATTGCATACCAAATTTGAACGTATTTTGACTGGAAGCCCCACTATAAATAAAAGTCAGGACTAAAGACTTAACTAATTATATGTAGTAGCTCTTTTTTTAGGGCCTCAAACTTCACATAAGTGCGGCGTCTCAGTACTGAAGAGATTGACTCATGAAAAGATGCCTATAACGAAGAATCCAGTCAATTTAGTTAAAATGAACCATACTCAAGAAGGAGATGGAATCACGGGAAAATAGGGCCCGGTCTGGTTGGTCCTCTTTTGCAACTAGCTATCAACAAATTAAAAAAAATGAGGACACGTATTGTCATAATGGACAATTACTATAAGTATGCTAGTCCTTTTGGGCTAATGCTTCCGTTAAAGGAATCAATGGACGGTAGAACTGCTCCGTATTGGTTTCACATGATTTTATATCTATCTTGTGCTTCCAGCAGAAACGCGGCATCATCTTGCACCCATTTTTCGCTTTTGAAATAGGTGTACAGGGTTGACCGCGTTTCGAACTAAACATTGTTCCCATTTATGACTCGATGTAGATAATACTTTTTTTAAATTTTTGCCGAAATCTTTAAAATTCACATGCTTTTACCGTTTTTACGTTCGTAGCTGTGTTTTTTTTTGTACCCACAAATAAAGGAGATCTCTGGAAAATAAGGAAAAACACAGACCACCTTAAAGAACTGGGCTGTCTTGCAAAATTTCTAATACGCGATCTGGATCTATTTATCGGATTCTCGAAATAATTAATTAGTAACAGTTTGAGTCTGAAATGCTTCAAAATGCTTCGAATCTGTCCAGCACAACTTTCTAGGGGTAAGTTGAAATTTTTTGGTTTCGTTGGGGTATTTTCCAAGATTTATCGTATTGGATAACTTTTGAAAATACATGCCAAAATAGACTTTTTTTAAAATAATTCGGCTATTTGATAACACTCACAGCTGATGGAAAAATTCCGGAATGAAAACAGTAGCAAAAGATGTTTGGTACGCAATTTTATAACAGTGCAAGCAGTACTGCCTATTTTCTTCCAATTGGCGGCTAGATGGCGCCAGCAGTAACATCAGCTGTTGCGTTTTAGCACCAAAAACAAAAAGTATAATAAATGTGTAGCATGATATTTTGCCTCGCAAAGCGTCATTTTTGTAAAATGTAACCTAAACTCAGCTGTACGAAATTTTTTGACTATTGAAAAACGACAAAAGTTGTGAAAAAGATATTTGGTGGCGATAAATATTACCAATAAGGAAATATGAGGACATCTATAATTTTTATTTCAAATAAATTGCACTACAGTAAACTACTTATTTTCGTTTACTTACTTTCTTAAATTTTTTTTACGTAAATTAAAAAGTTGATTAATTGTAGTTGTAAATTTTTCATGTATCTTTGGCCAAGTGTCCCAAATGTCTCAAAAAATTGGATGGTCACGCTAAGGGTACAGAGTATGCTAAAGCCGGAATGTCTCGATTTTGGCCGGCCCACTTGTTTCGAAATATGTCTGTATGCCAGTCTGACATACTGCTTGCATTTGGCCAACAACGACAACTTCAACAAGAACTGCAATAGCTTGACGTGCTTAAAAAAGATTGAGCAGTTATGCAATTGTGTTAGTGAGTGTGTATGAGTGAATGTGAGTGTGGTTGTGATTGCATGTGAGTGTATGTATATGTATGTGAGTGTGCTTTAGTGCCATTTTAAATCTGCTTATGAAAGCGGCTTTAAATTATGTGCTTAGTTGAATGTGTGCATGCATTACGCATACGTCATGTGGTCCAAGACCATTTAAGCCAAGCATCCTTGACACATAGAACGTAATTTGCTGTTGACTACGTTGAATTTGTGTTTATGTTTTTCTCCTTTATTTTTTGGATTCTTCAACCAATTCTATTGAAAATGCTTTTGAGATTTATGTATGGCAAGCACTTAGGTACGTACGTAAATAGAGTGAAGCGTATAAAAGAGCATGAACACGAAGAGGCAACAACAATTTGAAAACTTTGTTCAAGTGTTTTGAAATTGAAAAATTGGCTGAAACGATTGCAAATGTTTAGAGAAAATGCTTCATGTGCAATAAAAAACAGCAAATACGTTATGGTTTGAGAATTGATTGCTTTACAGATTCACACTTCTTCATATTTTGATGAGTGATTTATTTGTGATTTACTTGACAAGTTGCACATTTTGAAAAACTAATGTGTACTGGTTAGAGTAAACAGTCGTGTTGAGAAAACTGTTGGGATCATTTATCGGTATGAAAGCAGATTTAGTTAAGAAACATATGCTATAGTTTTTTCTCCATCCAGTATACAATTTATTATTGATCGCCCCTATCAGTTATCGAAGGGACGTATGCCAAAAATCCGATTTGGAGTGTGTCTGCTAATTTTTGAGTTAAATCAGAAAGTTTCAATAAAAATCTTGAAATGGGCATAAATAGAATGAAAGAATATCAAAGATTTTTAAACAATTATTTCAGCTTAAAATTCGTAAAATTTTTAAAGCAATTTGCTAATTAGTTTTGAGTTCTCTTGTAAACAAAACATTCAGATTTAAACTACATAAAAAATTAATTTCGGTGAAATTGGGAGTAATAAACATGTGAAATTAAAACGATTCCGGATATTTTTTCCTCGATAAGAAAAAAGAATGCGGATTGTATTAAGAACCCCTTAGTTTATTACGTCACTTCGAAGAATGGTATTCCTTACACGAAACATATTTTTTCCAAGCTCTTCCGTGAGTTTCCTCTTAATTTATTCTTAGGAATGTTCACAATATGGTACAACAATGCCAGACATAGCTTCACAATTTATTGATTTGAGTATGTGGAACACAACAACAACAACGAGTATCATCAAATGTAATTTAAGCCTCGGCCCTAAAGCACAAAACACAGTGGCAAGTGCTTGACTTGTCCTGAATGGACTCGATATATTGTTCCATTTGTTGTTAACCATCAATTGTTCCTGTTCCTGTTTCTTGTCCTGCCCTGTCTCTTGAGTAGTGGTTGTAATTTGTTGTTGTTGCAGCATAACTTGTAGCTGCTGCTGTGCTTCTGTTGTTGTCATTATGTTGCTGCCGCTGTCGTTTACTCTTGTCTTGTGGCAAGACTTTTATTGTTGTTGCTATAGAACATGTTGCATGTCTTTGTTGTACATATGTCTCATATATTATCCGGATTTGTTGTATTCATTCAATGTGTTTGCATTTGTTGAGATAAAGCAAAAGCAACAACTCAAAAGTTTTCCTATTTTATTTAACAAGCCACAAAAAAGTTGTTGTATATACAGAAAGATTCAGATAGGGAATGGGTGAAGGAGAGTGCAACATGGAGCCAATGCTGACAGTGTCATTCATTTGGCAATAACAACGCCTAAAAGTCGGCCACATATGCTTGTTCACACTCATATACGCTCACATTTAGGGTGACCAGATACCTATAATATTTTCTAATTGTTATCGATAACATTCAACTGTCAAAATATGCAATGTGAGTATACAACCAGACACAAAATTAGTGGGAATTTAAGAAAACATTAAAGTAAGGAAGATGATCCAGAAATATCGATTCGGGCAACGCTAGGGAGTTCTCTTTGGGCCTACATTCATATAAGATAGTGCTGACGCAAAAAACGCAACTAACTAATAAAGCTTTTAAAGAGTCCCTGTACATTTTTTTTAGCTAGTGGAATTTTATAATTGGTCGATATGCTTAAAAATCGAATGAATTTGGGCCAGAAATTTTGGTTGTAAATTCGTAATACTAAATTATTTGTATTCAAAACTAAGCTGCGAGTAACTGCTACGCAACACTGCAATATTTATATAAGCAACTTTTTTTTTTATCTATAACTTAGTGTCCCCTTGATAGTGTAATATTTAATTTAATGTTACGTCACATAGCTTATAACCAGCGGACGATTAAGACACTTCCAATGATAACTCATTTGACAAATTATGATAAGCCGTTAAGTAGAAACGAGCGAACAGATGAACATTCATGCACACATACATTCTCGCACAAGTCAAACACATAACTCGTTTTCTGTTCCTTAACCAGCTAAACCTTTTTACTTATATCGTTCTTATTTGGTCACCCTACATATTCACAAACATTCACATACACTCAAATATACACACACTCACATCGACCCCCATATACTCGCATGCTCTCACAAACATTCACATTCACACACACACACCCACATTCATTGAGAATCAGTGAGTTAAATATACATTTTATTCATTTAAATTGCAAGCTCAGCTGCAGCAGTCAAACACTGGACACAATGAAACTGGTTAGTTACTAGTCCACGTGCCACAGACTTTCAATTAAGTCATCATGTTCACAACGTGGTGTTGGACTCCATTCAAGCACCATTCCTGCTCAGCAAACTCGTCGCTTTAGAGGTGGGTACAATATACAATATAAATATATATAAGCTCTAAGGAAAAGAGATTGAAATTGTAAAAAAAAATTTGTTTATTTGGAGATTAAAAATTGGGAGCTCACAAGAGTAAGATTTTCTACCAATATAACTTGTGTTTATCTAAAAGGGAATAAAGCACAAATAAATAAATAAATAAACTTGTGTTTATATTTGTAAACGTTTTCCAACAGCTAGTTTTGCTTCTTATTTTCAGTGTTGGTAAACAATACTACTTCCATTTTGCGTTTGCTAAGAATTTAATAAGTAAAGAAATTTGTATTATACTAAAAAATTGTTTGATTTAAAATACTGCATTTCATTATAAGGTATAAAAAGCGTAAATTTTTTTTGAAAATTTACGACCCTTTGTCTTCTTTCTCTATTTACAGAAGAATTAAATTTTTTACAGATTTTTTCAAATCTAGCACTTCTGGCCTGTGTGAAATACTTCCATTTATTTTTTTCTTAAGTTTAAAGCTATTAGTGACTACCTTTTCCCATATCTTTAATAGTTTGTGACTATCTTCAAGAAACCATGATTCTTGCGAGGCGATCCACGAATGTATCCATAAGAGTGAAAATTATGGTCAGCTAGACTATCTAAACATATGGTAATCCGAAGCGGCAGTATCTGGAGAGTACGGCGGATGAGTAAGACAACCCACTTAGTCGTTTCTTTCTTGGTTCTGTAAACGTTTCTCTTTCAATCCTCGGCTCAAGCGCATTTCTTGCTTCCAATATAAAAACTGCGAAAGGCAGGAGCTTAGGCTTTTTTAAAAAAGTTTTGAGCTTTTTCCGAGTTTTTTATATTTATAAAAATTTATATAATAAATAATATTATATTATATAATAATAATAATAAATAAAAAAAATAGCTATTCTCATTTTAACTTCTCGGCATTTCTTTTACTTTTTCAGGCCGTATGGTGAAATTTGATATTTTAAAATGGCGGAGTTATAATGGCCGTAGCAATGGATGGAGCTTATTCTCAGAAAAACTTTATTGCATCCCGTGTTATGTGCTGATTATGAGTATAGTCTTAGTTTTTCAAAATTTCAAAATATCAAATACAAGATGACCGCCGAAAAGCAGAAAAAATAATTTTTGCGATTATAACACGAGTTGGGTATGAAAATATGGCTTTTCGGGGACGCTGATCACGAATCTGGGGCTAGGATTTCAAAATTATAAGATGGCGCACTCAAAATAAGTATAATTTGGATATACATGTATACAAATACGAATTTTTGAGGCCGCTCATTGCAAATCTGAAATCCGAATTTTTGAAAAAATGTCTTTCGAACGGTGTAGAAATCTTTTGTTTGTCACGATTTCAATAAAGGGAAAGAAATATAAAGTTTTCGTCAGTATCTAATTTTACTGTTGGCGCATTCAAGAGAAAGCAGTTAAGCTTTGGTTCATAAGAACAAGAAAAGTTTGCTTTCATTAAATCAAAAAATGTTCAATGCCTCTACAGATGTAGTTATCTGCATTAATTACATAACTAAAAAATTTCAAAATAGAATAATCATATATATATAAAAAATCCAGTTCTGCCTTTAATTAAAAATTAAACATCTTCAAATTTTGTTTGTCTTCAAATTAATTTGTATGTACATCGCTTAAGATTTTTTTTCAAAAATGAAAAACTTTTCAAAAAACAATTTTCCCACAGTTGATCAATGCTCCTCATCATCACAAAAAAACTCTCTCTCTTTCACGAAAACAAGATTCAACACAAATCATCGTTATCGTTATGACAAACTTCGTGTCAAAAGAACACGTTGTCACCACTTATCCATGCCCTACAACTTTACTACAACTAGTACTCCCGCATCATCTCTCTTGTGTTTCCACTCGTAGCTATCATTAAATACACTGCCTGTACGTTAATGTTAAAATTTAACACATGGCTGAACTTTGGCTATCCGTTCCCATCCTTCGGGCCCAGCCCCACTTCACCAACCATTTAGCCATTCCGCCCAGAATGTCAACAACAGCTGACGCTGTCAAACATGATGAATTAGTATGGCTGCCAGCTTGGCTGATTGTGCGAGTGGCAAGTTCTGTTACTAGATCTGTAGTGTTGCACACAATGTGTTGCATTCATTGCTTAGTTGGCATGTTATTCCATTTCGTACCCGGAGATTAACACCCTCCAAAATAACTGACATTGGTTTGCATATCGCTTCGTTTTCGAAAGTGTCGCGTTAATTTTCAAAGCTGCCAAATGTCAAAATGTCAAGTTGTTGCAACAAAATGTGTGCGCAAAAATGTTGGCCATGTAATATGCATGAGAGAGTTGATGGTAGTGCAGTAGGTAGGGCTCAGCGAATCCCTGGAGACTGTTACCAAACTAAATGACAGCTCAAAAGTGTCAGGCAGTTGTAATAGTTATTGAGTTTGCAAATTCCCCACCCTCCAGCCACCCACTTGGCCCTTTTCGGGAACCACAGTATGCCGCACAGTGCTGGCAAATTTGTCAGCATCATGAGCTTCAAGCATCATCATGATTAGCAGTGGCAAGTTTCAGTTGATGCACAGCTCATTATAAGTGAACTGCAGAACTGCCACCAAACTGTCAGCTAGTCACTCACACATTCAGACAACTGAGTTGTGCATTTCTGCATTAATTTTGTTGCGGCAGTTGCAAGCACAGAAGCCGCAGTTGATGCGGCTTAGTTGCATATAGGTAGCATGTACTAGTTCCCATACTCATATACAACATGCAACACGCACACATTGCTTCATTTGGATTATGCACACATTATAAGTAATTACATGAACCGACAAACTCTGTACAACTCCGCCTCTGTTGCAGGACTAACCATTTTTGTATACTAAGGAGAGCACTATGGGGGAAATATTTAAAATGATTTTAAAACAAAATCTTCTCTTTCAACTAAGTTTTAGCCCAAAAGTAATCCGTCAATATCTTTCAGAGGGTATAAACGTATTTCTACGTATGTATGATTATCTGTTCCCTTCTACATTCTAAACGGCTTATGATAATTTGACAAATGAGGTATCGTTGCAAACGTCTTGTTCGTCTGGTGGTTATAGGCTATGTAACGTTGCATCAAACTGACTATGGTAATAAGGTAATAAACTAAAAAAAAATTACCCAGAGCTTACAGAAAAAGACAATAAATGGGCATTTGTAACGAATTTGAAGTTTAAGAAAAAAAAACTGAATGAATACAGTTTCAAACAAACATTCAAAAATTTTAGTTAAAAACCACCAGTTTGTTCCACCGTACAGCACGTTTATTGAATTAGCCATTTCCTTGCCCGCTCTCCCGAATTTCTCTCAATATTACGTTCGTGCATTGATGATTTGATTTGTTCAACATGCAAAGACGTCGACAGACTGAAGAATCAAGTTATGTGACTTTCTATACACTTAGAGAAACAACATGCCCTTAGGGTAAGTTGAGTATGTTGACTGTTGATGTGTCGTCATTGGGATTTGTGCGGCTTTTGGCATTTGGCACAGTGAATGAATAAGCGTTTTGCCTAAGCCTTAGGCAACACTAAGCCAAATGTAAATAATTTCAATTGAGCCTGGCTATAATTAAATGCAAAGTGCCTGCCAGCATTTGTGACGTAGCACTACAGAGTAGATTTGTTTTGGATGGTGGTCAAAAGCTGCAAGAAATTAGCTGCCAAATAGCCTCAGTTTCGAGCCATGACAGTTTCAACAATTACAGCTGGCCTAATCACACTCAAAACTTGAAGCCATTAACTTTGCATTAGCCCGGCTTTGCAGTAAGTTGGCCCAAAAGTTGCACCGAGTCAATTTGTGTCAGTTGCAAGCACATAGAGGAGTAACAGCAGCTGATGTCTCTTTCACCTGTGCTCATTACACTCACATCAATCAACAGCAAAATACACAACAAATGTCCATGGGGCAAAATGTCAGAGTGCCATCAATATAAACGCAAAATAATTATGGCTCTCAAATTGTAAAAGCAACGATAAGAGTAAGTGAAAGTCGAAGAGAACTGTCGCAGCTAGTTAATTTGTAACGCTTTGTCAAAGCTTTTTTTATTTTGTACCCGCAATGAAAAACGGAAGAGAGGTGCTTGAGACGTAGAACCAGAGTACGTAAGAACCAGCCAACCAAGTTGGAGAAGGCAGTCATGTGTAATGGCAAACCATGAATTAAACAAACGAAGGAAGCGCATTGCACAGAACCCCTTAATCGTTAGCAAAGTTAAATTTAAGCGTGTGACGTCACATTGTTAAATTTCTTAACTCGTTCGCGGGTAGATGACGTATGTTTTATTGTTGTTTTAAACTTATTTTGTTCAAAAACAAAGTAAATAGTAAGTAAAAAAAAAATTGTATACAGCAGATAATCGGGGGTGCCACATAAATCTTTAAAACAAATCTTTAGAAAAAAAACGTAGGTGTTACAGAAATCTCAAAGATTTCATTTTTCGGACAATTAATTCCGAATGTTTACGCTTTTGCTAGAAACATTTTAAAATGTTTATATATTTTTCATATTAGTACTAGTATTCCACCATCTAGAGCAGGCTTCTTAATCAAATTGTAATATTTTCGAAATGGGAATTAAAAAAAAAGAATAGAAAAACAGTTAAAATGTATAACGAAATTTTTACCGACTGAGAGTCGAACTTGGGACTCCAGCTGATTTTAAAAGATTTCAGGATAATACTCTAAGCTATCCTAATATCCTTCCATCATTTCACTCGAAGCTCCGTGAAAGAAGTAAGTTCTATTGAAAAAACTATGGAGATATATATATATCAAATAAGAAAAACAGCAATGTTTTACATTCCTTCTAAAAAATAATTGCTGGGGAAGATCGGAAGATTCGATTCGAAGATTATTTTAAAGTGGGGGAAAAACAAATATTTGAATAATAGCTCAAAATATTTAAAAACTTTAATACATATTTTTAAGAATATGAAATATATCTAAACTATTTTTTTGATGTTTGGAATACCAAGCTGATAGTGGGCCCCGCAGCAAGTCCCGGTCTATCGAGTGATGTTTTTAACCAAGTATTGGGCCAAGTGATTGGCTTGGATTGGATTGGATTTTAATATTTGATATAAAATTTTTAAATTTTTAGTAAACATTTTACGGACATTATTTGAACCAACAAGGAAATTTCTGCTCACTTATTTTATTATATTAACACAAATATACAATATCTTGCTTGCGCCATCTAGCGACCAAAACTGGTAACAGTTTGTCAAATGATGTGATGTTCCCCCAAGAATAGAAGTTTTAATATACGCAAGCAAAAAATAAATGATTGCTATGACCAGGGCAATCGGCAGCGTTGGATTTCCTTCGGGACCGCATTTCTATCAAGAGGGTCCTTGGATTTTCCCTCTAAGTAAAGTAATTTAAGTTCTTTACAAAAAAACAGTGCGCTTACGGCCATCGATAGTCACCACCAAGTCCCTTCTTTTCCCACTATGCCACTGGGTATGATCACGACAAGGACAAAAATTCTTTTTTTTATATAAAACAGACCGACAGATGAATAAGTACGCAATAAATAAGTTTTTCAGTTTCAGTTGCTGAAAATTCCTGTAAAGAATCATATTTTGGATAAATTTAAAAAGTAGATATTTTTTTAAAAAATTCAGAAATATTTAAAAAAAATTTAGCTTGGTTAAGGTTACATTTTGAAGGCATTTTGGAATTTATATTTAATTCGTTAGAGAATAAAGCAAGTTATATTTGCCAAAAATATAGCTTAAAAGTCAATCTAGCAAATTAAAGTATATTCGCATGTGTAAATTACTTCAGCGAAAAAGGAACCTATTGTATTTGAAGAGATGCTTTTCTCTGTATAGAAAAATATTTAAATCGATCGTATACATTGTTTGTAACCAATAAATAAAGACTCTGTTTTTAGGTGACGATGTTTTTTTCATACTTTTTTTTTAAACCAAAACTCAGAATTAGACTCAAAATAGAGCCTCAAACAATTTCATAGATTTTAAGCCAATAAGTATTAAGATTTTGAGCTGATGAATATTTTTGCTGTAAATTTTCTATGTCTTTTTTAAGTTTTTGGCTTTGTGTTTTTTTTTTTTTTTAATATTTTATTTTTACGGCAATTAGCGGTCCATAAAGTTTGCTACCATTAAACAAATTTGAAATTTAATTCGTTAGTTTTGTGATTTGAAAGAAAGAAAGCAAAGTTTACTCTCTTTTAAAGTTTACATTAAACATAAAAATTAGTTTGCAGAACACTGAAATATTTTTTTTAGGGCCTTTTACACAAACCTTTTAAACAAACACCCAACTAATTTTTTTGAGTAAAGAGTGTGACGTAGATGCGAAATAGAGTCAAATAGCGTCTCCTCTGTTTTTTGCGTCATGGTCTGGAGGTAGAACAGTGGCTAAGGTGTTGGCATAATCAACGCCTTCATTGAAAAAATGCAGCATGACGTTTTTGACGTTGTTGTTGCCGCCAGCATGGCCCCAGTCTGGAGTTGATCCGGAGTGCTGCGTGTTACGTGGGGTGTTCTTCAAAAGCTTGCGGCAGTCCGGCATTTTTTTTTTTTTATTTATTTTTTAGTTTTGTTTCTTCGGCTGCAGTGCAACATGGCGGCGCGCCGTGATTTATGTCCCACGAAATGCAAATAATACGTAAACATGCAAAACATGCCACCGAATATGTCGTTGCTCTCTCTCTCACTTCGTCTCTTTCAACACTCTCGCACAAAATGCATACATGCATATATAAATACACAAACATATGCATATTTCAACGTGTCGGTGTGTAGCTGTGGGCAATGCTTTTTGTAGAATTTGGGATGAGCATCCAAAGTATGGGTGCGGATGGAGCTGCACACGACAGTAACTTATTTTGTAGTTAAAAGTATGAGTTAAAGTATATGAATTTATGGTTATGTGTAACTAATACTAATGCAGACTACGAAATGAAATATGCATGTTTAAGAAAATAATATACATTTTTTTTTTTTCCAACACATAAATTTTAGAAATGCGATAGCTATAGGAAAAGTTTTAAGTAAAATTAATGGAATGAACGAGTGCAGGGGCTGTAACTATTTTACAAAATTTTAATTAATTTTTAATTAATCATATTTATGATAGAGTGAACTGGCTGGCCTGGGGGTTTGTTGTAACTGGGGGCTTTGAAATTGTGAAGGGAAAAATGCAGTTATACAGCAGTGTATACATACCTATACAAATATGGATTATATTATATAATTTTGGAATTCTTATTTACGCGTTCGATCTGGCTACATGGCAATTGTGAATATTTTTTTTGGGCCGACAATTTGTGTGGAATTTATGTAGATTGGATAGGCTCAGCCAAGCAAATCCTCAGTTTCTCTTATTTGAAAAGGTTTGAGGAAACCAACCAACCGTGAAAAATTGCTAACATTGGAGCCAGCTGGTCATAACAAATTCCAACACCTTTAGGTTCTGTGATGTTCTTGTCCAAATTTTCATGCACAAAGTCACCAGGGAATTGCATTTTTCTCACAAGAACTTTATTTTTCAACAAAAACAAATATCATCCTTGTAAACAGCTGATTATTGTTGCTCACTTTATTGCTCGGGGCACTCTTGCCTTTAGGCATTTATGCCCGACAAAGTGAATAATAATAATAATCTTTTAAATCTGAAAAATTGTAGTCCAACAGATTACCCATCCGCGCCCGACTTTAACGTACGCCATCTTTTTAAATAGTATTTTGTATATAGTTTTAGTAAATAAATATTTTTTTTCATTCAATGAAATCTAAATTTTTTTGTTTTGTATTTGTTATTTAACATATGGTATATGGTAAATGGCAATTCTATACACTGTTTTTTTTATTTATTTTTTTATTTATAGTATGCATAATTTTAAAAGAGTACATTTTTCTCTTCACATATTAAAAAAACGTACATTATTCATCTTGAAACTAAATAAGAGACAGAAATTTACTGAAGGGCGCCCATAAACGAAACCTGGTTTTTCTTGGAAACCCACTTTGAATTTACAAAAAAAACAACGTTTCGAAAAGACTCAAATGCCTTAGTTCCGTATTCAGTTTTATGCATTAAATTCAAATTTTTGTTTTCAAATTTTCAAAAAATTAAATAATTTGTACTGCCTCTATGAGTATTCTCCTTGTGTAGCATGCATGAACCCAACCAACCTGAGTACATTTTCAAATTTATTTGTAAGGTTAATTTATTTAAAAAAAAACACTAAATGGCGAAATTTTTGGCATGAAGTTGAGAAATGCTTGTACAGTGCTGAAATTTTGTGGATTTGATTATGATATCAACATTTGCATACAATTTTTACCAATCTGGCCACACCTGTCTTTATCGTCCAAATTAGGCAACGTTGCGTATGCGTAATTTAATTTAGAACTCTCATTATTCTTAATGGCACCCCAAAAATTTAAAAACAAATTGGTTTTTATACTCATACATAAACATAGTACAGTTTCACAATATTTATTTATTTTTTGTATTTATTTTATTATATAACTGGCCACACCTAGCTTCAGCGTCCATGTAAGGCTGTATTGCGTATACGTAATTTGTATTTAGTATTCTCGTAATTTTTGATTGCACACTCGAAATTTTGAAAAAAAAAGTGTTTTGAAAATAACTAAAGTGTATTTTATCAAAAGTTATTCATAGTAATAGAATAAATTGTCATAATACTACCTATACATTAATTTCAATAAAAGTTAAATCCTTGACATTGATGTAAATTTTTCTCGATATAGTGAGCAAAATTGTAGTTTTCTTTTTGTTATATAAACATTTTAATCAAAGATTATATTGTCGAAAGTATTTTTGCTTTAGAATTTAGTCCACAAGAGCTTCTGAACTATTATGGGCTTCGAACAAAGTAATCAAATTATATAATATATATATAATTTTGGCAAGAAAATTCCAGAGATTTTGTAAAATAAGTAATTTAATTAATATTTATAAAATTAATAATTAAACTCATAATATGTTCCCAGATAACTACGTAAATAAAGTTTTTGACCAAAGCACAATTAATGCAAGTAAAAATAAATATAAATAAAATAAAATAAATAATAAAAAAACGTACTCTCCATATATATATAATTAATAATAATAATATAAAATTTATTAATAAATCAGTTTGAATTCCTTCCTTTAATTGCAGGGAATCATACAGCATGAGCAACAGCGTAAATTGGAAAATTTACATAAACGATTTTAATAACTGCTTACAAAGGATAACACATTTGTCTGCTCAGTATTTAATTAATTAAAAATGCATTAATAAATGGAAGTAGCAATTAAGTTATTTAAATAAAAACTGCTGCCATATTTTAAGCGAATAATTCGCAACTAATTATTTTAAATACGCCATTAAGCAGAACAAAGTGGACAACTCATAATGTCTGGCAACATGTTGTAGCAACATTTTTAATGTTGCAGACAGAATATATCTTATAACAGTATACACTGCACTCATAGATGAAAAAAAGTATATTAGGTTCACCAGAGAGAATGTTACAGAAATAAGAAAGCGCGTTGGACCCAAGATTGTGGATTCAAAAGCTAAGTTAATTGAGAGACGCCTGATATTTCAGACTCGGAGATACTAAGTCAAGAACACCAATGCATGGTAATAATTTTAAAAATAAATAATATGCTTAGATTTTCTACCCTTTCCCTTAGCAATATTTCTCCTTCAGCTTCCAAGTGGATGGAAATTTTCGATGTAAAATTTTTCTTCGAAGTCAGGAATTGTGAACGACGCAGCTTTCCATAATAAATAAAAAGTCCTAAGCCGTGGCCAAAAAAAAAAAATGCTGAGGTGATCACTGACGGTACAATGTGGTTCTTCTCATCGTTCTCGTTTTCCTCACAAACGAGAGCATGTGCGCTTTATCGCTGAATACAAAATGGCAATAAAAAGTGTATCTTTGTATGATAAAAATTGAATGACTGATAAAAGTTTTTTTGAAATCTTTCCAAAATGAAATGCCAAATCTAACTAAGCTAGTTTAACTTGGTGAAATGTCACGAAACACGCGTGAGCTGTCAATATTAAACGTTTAAAATATATATTTCGATTAAACTTTTCTCAACGTATAGGGATATTTTCAATGGATTGTTTATCTGAGGGGTTTCGTCAATGAAAATCCCGCACTTTAGACACATTTCCGTCCTCCCACCGCTGACGAAGGAGATTTTTAAGGTAGCACCCATGCTGTCTAGTAGGGTGGCCATTTCACGATTTTAGTATGGCCACCCCCTATACATTCGGAACACCTTTAAATTTTACAGGCGCTATATGGAGGTAAAATGGAAACTTTTTAGGGGATTGCGTTATTGATATAGACGGTTTAAAAATCCTCCATACCAGAGGCGGCCACCCTAATGTCTAGTTATCTCTTCTGAGCAGACTATTTGCTTCTAATTCCTGATTCCCATCGACAAAATGCAGATTTGGCTTTGTTTATTAGACCTTTTTGAGGCTCCATAGCAAATTTGGTGAGTCAAGATTGTATTTAACAACTTAAATAAAGTCACATTTTGATGCATTGTATAGGCAAAGGAAATATTTTAGAGCATAGAGAGAGGTCCGAAATTTTTCTAGGGAAAAACAGGGCAACATATCGACATAATTAAACAATCTTGACCAGAAGAAAGATCATGCGCATCAATTGGTAAATTTTTTAATCTCTAGCTCTTGTGGTTTTCCAAGACCCATGTGTTCATACACACGGCCATGGCTTAATTGCTAAACCAGGTTCCACTAACCATTTTGGTATAAAAACCTTATGGCCTGCGACGCTTCCTTCTGCCTACCCAGCAATAAAGAGCATGTATTTCTAAAATTACAGTAAAATTTTTTATAGCTTAAAATATTATTTTTGCTCTAATAAAATTTGACCATCCGGTATAACTAGTAAAGTTGTAATTTTAATGTGTCGGAATAATTATTATTTTTTTTTTATGAACAAAGGTACTTACAGGATGTATTAAAGTCGGTTACGCCCGACTTTATGTACACAATTTTTACTTTATGTTCCTACATTTATTGCTCTGCAATTTGCTGTGGTGCACATAACGATGCTACTTAATTTCTTTCTGTGTTTTTTTTTTTGTTTTGTTTTTAATTATATTAATTTGTAGTCCCAGGGGATACATATATCACAAAAACACTATGTACAAAAAGGCAACGATTTTTCGTTGTTGTTGCTGTAGCTGGCAGCTACTCATTAATATAATTGTAATGCGTGTAATGACTGTCTATGTAGTTGTTGTATCTTTTATTTTTGTTGCTCCCTTTCTGTCGTACTTTATTGCTCATTTTCACTTTTATAAGCTGTCTGCTTCGTTTGCACTTCTACGTATTCGCATTGCCATTTGAATGAAGGCCACGTCCCGATGGGATGTCCCACATAGGGCAGGGGTATACGTATATATGTACAATATATATATATATATACTTGGTTTGTTGTTGTGTGGTCTATAACATAGCGACATAGAGAAGCTTGGGAAATACCATAAATTAACTGGGTTATCAATTAATAAAAGAGCGTAAGGATAGACGTTTTGTAGACTACTTGTTTAGGGTCTAGTTGAGTAACTTTTGAATTCTATGAGAGAATTATAATTGCAGTAATTTATTTTAAAATAATATTGACTGTGCTTACTTACCTATGGCAGTGCGATTTAATAGTAATGTAAATTGATGATTGTATATCTCGAGAAATTATTTTTATAGCAAACTTGAGATTATCTGAAAAGATAGAAAATAAATTAGCTTATTAATAGGCATATAATTCGAGTGCTGTTTAATAAGTTCGTGAATTTTTGTATGTATGATATTATTTTCGACAAAAAAAGGTGTATAAATAATACAATATTGCATCACTTGAAGTAAATATAGACTACTTCAAACAAAATATATAGACTACTTCTATAAACAAAGATTGACAGATATAAACATCTTACAAGATATAAAGTCACGAAGACAATGCGAAGATGCATAGAATTCGTAACAAAGGGATACGTTTTATCGTTGGAATAATGTCGGGATAGGTACTTTCAAATACTTTGAATTACCCAAAATGAAAAACATCTCCTATCATTTTCATTGGATTTTGAACGAATTTGGTCATTTCTAAAAAACTTTCTATTCCTTAAAAGGTTTTTTTTTGGGCTGTCATATCGTAAAATAAATTAACTTTTTTTTATTGAAATAATAAGGAGTCTAAATATAAAGATTGTTCGCTTTAGCTCTAATCATCACGGCCTTCATACAGAACATATGGAACCCCCCTACACTGATAAAAAAAATAAATTCTAAAATTAAGATTTTTGCATTCTTGATTTTATTTCTTAAAACACGACCAAAAACTCTTGTAAAAAGTTAAAAATTCTTGAATTAAAAAAAAAATTCAATGACCAAAAATTCTGAAATCAACACCAAAATATCTTAAAATAAGATTAAAAGCCTTGAATTGAGCTGAAAAAAGTTTTTAAATTAGATTTTCAGCATAAGACTTAAAATTCTTAAGACAAGATTAAACTTTTTTGTTCGATTGCTCGAAATCTGTTTAACGTAGGAAAGCGATAAAGGACTCATTGATAATTTCAATTACTTTAACAAAATATTTTGGTAAAATTTCCAAAAAAAAATCTACCGGCTTTAAGATATTTGCAAATTATACGAAAAACCATTTCCATTTTTGAACTTCAAGCGGTCATTGCAATTAAATTAATTGACCTACGACTAATAATAGATAATTTTATTGGCATCAATTTTGATCTGATGACTCAAAAATTGATAGGAAAAACAGAACAATACATATTGCCCGAAGGAGGTACCATGCCCCTCCCCAACAAATACAAAAACTCGGTTTTAGACTTAGAAGTGTGTCCCCAGCAATGGTAATATTAGAATAAAAGAAATAGAGTAAAAGAATATTATTAATTTCGAAATTAAATTAAAAAGATGGCGTACGTTAAAGTCGGGCGCGGACGACTTTGGGATACCCTGTACCACCACATTGCAATCAAGTCCGATATATTACTTACGAACACCAAAAACAATTTCTTTGCCAAATTCAGTTACAATATTGTTATAAACAAACGAAACACAACGAATTTTCTTCAAAAAACTTGTTTTTGACCGATCGGTCCTATGGGAGCTATATTATATAGTCAACCGATTTTGATCAAATTTGGTACTGTGCTTAGGCACTCTAAAAAACTTCCAATTGCCGAATTTGGTTACGATATCTTCATAAACAAACTAAACAAAAAGAATTTTGTTCAAAATACGTTTTTTCGACCGATCTGTCCTATGGGAGCTATATAATATAGTCAATCGATTTGGATCAAATTTGGTACAGTGCTGGGTATCCCTAAAAAACTGACAAACACCAAATTTGGTTACAATATCATCACAAACAAACGAAACACAACGAATTTTGTAAAAAAAACGTTTTTTTGACCGATTGGTCCTATGGGAGCTGTATGATATAGTCAACCGATTTTGATAAAATTGGGTACAGTGCTTAGGAACGCTAAAAAACTATTGTGTGCCAAATTTGGTTACGATATCTTCATAAACAAACGAATTATCCATCTAAAACTTTTGGTTTTTTTCGAGGTCCTCTGAAACACCCCTATGGGAGCTATATAATGTAGTCCCGATATCAAAAAAATAAAATAAACTTGTCTCCTATGGATTAATAAGGGATCTTATCAGAAAGTTTGGTTGCTCTAGATCTTACCATCTCTGAGATCTAGGCGTTCATACGGACAGACGGTCAGACGGACATGGGTATATCGACTTCTCTAGTCACTCTGATCATACTTTAGGTAACTTTGGGGGGTCTCCGACTTCTCCTTCTGTACGTTACATACATTTTCGGCTTGCACAAACACAATATACCCTTTGTACCATACGGTACAGGGTATAAAAATTTTGGTACAACTCAGAAAATTTTGGTCACGATCTTAGACTTTTTCAGCCTTAAACATTCTTATCTTTACACTTTGTTAGTCTCAAAAGAAGTCTTTCCATTCTAGAAATGAAAACAGTTTGTTCTTAAATTAAGCCAGAAATTGGAAATTGGATTTTGGTCACAATTTCAGATTTTTCCCGGCTTATTTTAAGTTTTACCAAAACGAATTTTTTATTCGTTTTGAAGCGGAATGTTTTATTGCAAGAGTCTAAGATAGTCTAAGATTATATTTATGCCAACTTCAAGTAAGATATTTACTGACAATTATTTTAAGTTATTTTATTCCTGACTCAACCCAAAAAATAGTATGCACAACCCAAAACGATTTTTCTTGTGTTTATGTGTGTGCACGTATCATACACGAACACATGACTGATTGGGGCGACAGGGTTCCCGCGTTACACAAAGAAAATTTCCCTTGTAACAAGAATAGCTAAGTCGGGTTTAATTTCAATAAACATTGTTGCTAAAGTAATATTTTTGTATAATTTTATTTAAAAGACAGAAAAATAAAGTACTAGCATTATTTTAATGAAAATAAAAGGTAAACAAAATATAGTAATACAAGGGTGCGCAGCTGCGGCAACCATATCAGCTGTTTTGCATCAAAGAAAAAAAATTTTGCGCCAACATAACATTATATTATTATTATTTATGTGTGGGCCCCATTCGCGACTCAGAGCACTCCCAAAAGTCCTTAGGGTAACAGCGATCTCCGGTGGGAGAACGTATATGCCCAGGAGCTTGTTTCTTTTACAGGCGAGTGCCATACATTCACATAGTAAATGCATTGAAGTTTCTTCCTCCATGCTGCAGAAGCGACATAGTCCACTGTCCTCATAATACTTGATCTTGGGTCCTACTACCCCCAGGCCACTCCCTTCATCGGTGAGTATTCCGCCTGTGTACCACTTTATTGTATGTGGTTTCATTGGATGTAAGAGATGTCCAGGTCTCTTTCGTGATGCGTTTGATATCAAAGTATATAAAGTATATCAACATAACAATAGAATTTATCGGAAAAATAAAGGAAACGTACAAATTCATCGAAAATAAAAAGGGAAATATCCATAAAAAAAACGAATCCGAATTAAATTGCCGATTATATCGTTTCTTCTTAAACTGACAACAAAAAAGAATGCGATACTTTTGTCCTCATTTGGTCATAACTTTATGAACATAAAACTTGAATTCAGACTTTTTTTTTTTAACAGTGTAGTGCACCAATGTTCGTTCTACTTTGTTTCAACAAAAATAAAGTTAGAGTCACCAAAATAATATATTTAATAATATAATAAAAGTAATTCTCCTTAACTCGACACTATTAGACTAAAGAATAAACTGTCTCTACCTACTATAACTCTCCCACTCTTTTTATTAGTAAGTTTTTTAAATTTAATTTTACTCTCATATACCATTATAGTACTCAGTATAACTCACCCGCTGCGCAAAATGTTTGCCCCTTTTAGCAAACAATCTAAAAGAGAAACAAGACAGAAAAAAGAGGCAAAGAAAAAGACAAACAAAAACAAAGAAAAAACGAAAAATGAAGCGACAGCAAAGCAAAGTAAATTAAATATTTAGCTTTAATTTGTTTTTAATGTGCACAGCAAATTTGTTTGAATGACTGAACCAATGAGTGATTGATTGATTGATTTTGTGATTGCATGTGACACTTTGCATATTGATGGGCTGCATATGCGACAGACATTGATTCACTGCATTTAACGGCCATTAATAACGCACGTGTGCCCATCTCAAATTTGGGTCAATCATTTTGGAGGCAGTGGCTTGAAAGTCATGTAGAATTTCTGTGGCTGCCCCTGTTGTTATTGTTGATTCTAGAATTTGCTTTTCATTAGGCCAGAGAGCATATGAAGCATGTGGCATATAGACCATAGACAAGCGCACTCATGTTGACATCAAAATTGTAAACGGCTCGTTTTTAACGCTGATAACAATCTACTAGATACATGCCGCTTTTGGCTTGTTGTTGTTGTATCTGCGGTCTACGTTGTTGCTGTGCTTTGTGTCAATGAAGCGTAACTCAGCTCAAAAGCCCACAGAGAGTGGGAAAGCTACAAATTCAAACAAAACAAAAAAAAAAGTGGGCAGGCTAAGGTCGGGACAAATCGACTTTTGTATGCACTGTATCCTCTTTTACTCGCGACAACTTAATTCAAACCATTTTTATTCGATTTTGAAGTGATTTAGTAAATAGCTTGAAAATTATTATTAAATGATTAAGATTAAAATTGGCCGTGTGAGATTGGTTTGGGTTGTTTGGGGAGTGTTTGGGCATCAACCCAAAAAGTGCGTTTTATGGGACCTGAGATAGTATAACCCAAAACCAAAATAAAACAATTTTTAAGTCCGCAGAGCTATTTTAATGAATATTGGTGGTTTCAAAATGATAATGCATGTTTCATAACGAATCCGAAGTTAAAAAATACCCAGCACGTCACCTCGAAAACCCGCATAAAACAAGATATTTTGGAGAATATCTCAGCATCTTGACTTCATATTTGGAACCAGCGATCCCAAATGCATATACATACAAAATATCACTGGATAACCAGTCTTGAAAATAATTTCCGCCGGTTTTTTAAGGTTATGTTAAAATCCTGACCTACTGGGGGTTTTTTTGTATCTCGGATTCGGATTCAGCAACTTTACAAAGCATAATAACCTCTGTATACGAAAGTCGTTTTTTTTTTGATGTGGCTGGTACCAGTCTTACTTTTTTTTGCTTCGAGTTGTACATGGTCTAACTAAATGTACCCCTTACCCTTTGGACTTAGAGCATAAAAATGAATACAAAAGTTAAACACTGAAAAACGCTGAGGTGGCCGCACAACTGTCACACACAGATACAAACACGCACACACAGAGATTGTCACGTAGAATAAACTCAAACGCCGGTTGCGGCACAGATATAGAAAGATATATAATGGTTCTGTTATGTATCTTGTTGTTGCTGTTGTTGTTGGTTGTGGCTGCCACCGCAGCGTGAACGTTTTACATGTGTCGAGTAGAAGGAAAGGAAAAAAAAAAGAAAAAATAAATAACAAGAAATGCATAAAGCAAATCGTGTCAATGACATTTGGTGACATACGCCGCCCAATGCAGACATATAAAGAAGTCAGCTGTGTCTTAGAGAGAGTGAGAGAGAGAGAGAATGAGAGGGGGAGAGTGTGTCAGAAAGTGTAAGAATGAAAGAGCGAGATAAGCACCTCTAGGGTGGAGACCAACGCGTGCAAGACGCTCGCGTGTAGTATTCCAAGTCGATACAAGAAAATAGCTTGAAAAAACTACAACAACACGCAAGCAGCTCTCAGCACAACGGGTTTTTCCATACACTGAGAAAAAAAGGAGCGTTGAGTTAATAGTAAATAAGTTAGTTGATAGTATCAAAACTGCTATAAAGTCAGTTATTGATGCTTTTCCATATAAGAAATGTAGGTTACACTAGTTTACAGGGCCAACTAAATAAGAGAACAATAAACCTAAAGTGCTAAAGGGTATACTAGATTTGTGCAACTAACTAACAGAATAGTTATAATAAGCTATTTATATTAAAATTAATAACACATTATAGGGTAGCGGTTGAGCCATATCCATCTGTCTGTATGGGCACATAGATTTCAGAGACGATAAAAGCACAAGATGCAATGAATTTTTCAAGGTGTCGTAAAGAAATGGGCGAGTTGGGTTGCGCAGAACGCTGGTACAATTTTTGTATGGTAGCTATATGATATAGTGGACCAATTATGATCAAACTTCACACAAATGCTTTGTTTACAATAAAATACAACTGACATAAAATTGGTCACGATTTTTTAGAAATTAATAAAAATGTTCTTGCAAATACAGTCAAACCTATTTTTGGTCGATTTTTTTTGTGCGGTCTTATTGTTATTAGATAAATATTGGTACATTGATAAGGTGATGCCGCCTGTATGTTATTCTCTTATTTTATTCCTTATCGCCAGTGGAAACCAGGTTGTTTGTTGGAAAAACATTTTTTTTTTAATTTTTAATTTATATTTTTTTTGCAAGTCAGTGATTTTGAGGCAGTTGAACACAAGGAAGTTCGCACACATAGAATAAGTAGAAATGTAAATACAATTTTTAAAAATGTTCGTATATGAATTTTCTAAAATAGAATAACCATGTTTTGAGTTATTTTGTAAATTTTTTTTTTTTAATCATATTTTTTATTTCCAAGCTGTCTGTTGACATTTAACAAATTTGGTAATAATATTATAAATTTAATAGGATTGATAACGCTTCAGTGAGCAACACCAATTTATATTTTCTACATGAGACTTTTTTTATGCGTTCTCTATCCACCGCATAAAAAAAATATTTTTTTTACTGTTAAAGCTGCGCGTGAAGTTTTGAACAATTTTTTTTTGCGGTCCCTATCTCCCGCATAAAAACAGGTTTGACTGTATATGGGTTTTAATTTGTTTCATATTAATCTACACATTTGTCTGAAGTTTGATCCAAATTTGTCCACTATTTCAAGTAGTTACCATACTGAAATTGAACCGGCGCTCTCTTTTTCAGAGAGAAAGGACTAACGAACCTGCGCATTGCGTGACCTTCTAATTGTAGGATCACGATAAAAGCTAGAGACATCTAGATTTTACCAAATAATACGCCATTCTATACGCCTACAATTCTCAAAGTGTCAAGCCAAATGTGGGCATACATTATTTTCTTTTGAGAAAGAAAGTGACCTCCAAATTGATAAACACACCAGCAGAACTTACTTTAACATACAAATTAATAAAACAAGACAAACAAAAAATAAAAATATTTTTTAACTATATTGTTCTTGTTCTTCGTAATTCTGCCAAAGTTCATGAGTATTTTGTGAACAATGGCTGCATTTTTAAACTATAACTTAAGCCAAAGGAACGCTCAAATGAGTAAAAAACACCCATTATTTGCTTTTTAAAATTTGTCTAGAAGATTAAATGCAAGCGCAAAAACTAAATTAAAAACATCAATATTTTGTATTTATTTTTACGGGAATTTATCTAAATTTTCATGATTTCTTTTCATGTGATAAAAAAAACACCTTTACTACGAATAGACTGGAAGTTTCATTTATTGAGAAATGAAAAAAAGAAGGTATATCCAGAGCGGGTAACAGATATCTAAAGAATGCTTTGGAAATACTTGTACAATTTGGTTGCATATCGATATATGTGCTTCGATCCCAAATCAGGACATTTTGTGACTGTATTATTATCAATCATAATTTATTCAAAGTTTATATAGTAACTTACAATCTTAAAAAAATCCAATAATCGTAACACAATCTACAAAAATTAAAATAATAAATAAAGCTTTCAATGCCTTTGATTTAACTTTAATTTTTTTATTCGTATTATTATTTATTTATTACTATACCAACGAGAAATAAAATATGACTATCAAAAATTTTTTTATCGAAGTGATAATTATTTATACAATATGAAATAATTGCAGATATTTTTGAGTATATAATGATTCTATAAGCAATAATAACCCAATTTAACAAAAAATAAATGTTTGTATTCTCAACATTTCTTACTACTTACTTACAAAATTCTATAGTAAAATGGAATGGATCCTGTATTGTGAAACAAAAGCAAATATCTTCTTCTCTTATTTCACACACAACATACACACCCAATTTTTCAGATAAAACTACAAAATTTTTGGAATTTTTCTCAGTGTATTCCAAGTGGGCGTAACCTGCATATGGGGCATTATCCATGCCACTAAGGCAACAATTTACAGCTACGCTTTGTGGGACTATTAATAGCCATGCTTTTGAGGTCATTATGCTGATGTGGTTTATGCTGATGCTGATGCTGATGTTGATGATGATGATGATGATGATTTGATTTGATTTGATTTGATTTGATTTGATTTGATTGAGTTGAGGGATTGGTTAGTTGTTAGTTAGCTTCTAGCAAATCTCTACACAAAAAAACGCTTTAACTTGATTTATATGTATAATTTAAACACATACGATTTAAAGATACTACGTGCATGGAACTAATCCCACGCAGTTTAATAAAATTGATAATTTATGTTCGATGTGGCAATGATTTCAGAAATATCTTTCATATTTTCTTATTTTCATAAGTTTTTACTTGGCTCAACTTGAGTTTTAATGCTTCAAGCTGCACTTAGTAGCTTCAGTTTTTCTTAAAAGTGTTAAGTTTTCAAACTATAAAGATAAATGCACAAACATCAACCGTAAAACTAACGGGTGCTATTGCTTTTAAATATATATCTGTGACAGAATGATATATAGTACTGTCTACTATATTTGCGGCTTTCCGGCATAACCAGTAAGGGTCATTTTTTTTTTTCAAAGATGTGTTTGGGACAATTTTTTATTGAAGTTCTCTACAATTTAAAAAAAAAAAACCTTTAAAGTTTGAATTTTTTTCGTAAATAATCAGTCAAGGCACAAACTATTTAGATAACGTCCATTCTTTTCCGTATAATCAGTCAAGTCCATTATTGTTTGTAAATATTATTTAATTTTAATTATAGTATTTTTAATATGCATAAGCTTAGTTTTGAAAAAAATGGAATTAACTGCCTTTAATTATGATATATTTGATCTTTTTTCGTAATTTATTTTATTGCTGATAACTCCATCTTACCGGCATAACCAGCTGAGTCCATTTATATAAATTTTGAACAAAATGTTCGCAATATTTTTATTTCAAGCGAAGAATTGCATCTTATCTTAAAAAGCACATTATTAAGCCGTGCTTCGGAAAACGAATCCGAACATTTTATTTTATTTGAATCCGAATGTTTGGTGCTCCCAATTTCACCAAACCGAATTTTTCATGTGACTTGAAACCGATCGGCAAAAAAGGATTAAAAAAGTACTTATTTTATTCTGAATCAATTTTTTAAACATTCTTTATACCAATTCCACCAAACCGAATTTTTCATGTGGTTTGAAACCGATCGGCAAAAAAGTTTTAAAAAAGTACTTATTTTATTCTGAAACAATTTTTTAAACATTCTTTATACCTCCGAACTCAAAGATCGATTTATTTTTTTGTGTGGCTTCAAACACTTGATAACAGTTTTTTTCGAATCCAGATGTCGCCGAATTCGATCCAAAAAACTCCCCATTAAACGAGGTATTTTGGAGGTTATCTCAGAACCCTGGGGTGCTGGGAATTTTTAAGACCTCGAATTGGGGCTTAGCTATTTAAAATCCATAAGGGTAACCTTATTAAATACCAAACTAGATGGCGCAAGCATGTTATACTATTGTCGCTAGATGGCGCATATTTGTGCTTATATAAATATCAATTATTGTCATCATTTTATATAATAAAGTTAAAGACAAACAATGAGAGGGAGTTGGTAAATGAAATAAACAACGGACAAAACACACTAGTATACAACATTTTAATTTAAATAGTGTTAGAAAATAGGAGCACGTGGTCAAGCGCTTCTTGCTCTTCGACTTGTTAAAAATAAAGTATTTGATCTAAACTAAACTTTTACATTTCTTTAGTAGAAAGCGCTCCCTACTACAATCTATACGAATGGCTCCAAAATGGATTGTGGTGTCGGACTCCGAGAGACTAAACGTCAAAAAGTCTGTGCGCCTCCCCAATTTATCCAGCATCTTCCAGCCGGAAGTATTTGCTATTGGGGAGGCATGTAGGATACTAATCGCTGACTACACATTCAAAAACAACATTGCTATTCTGTCCGATAGCCAGGCTGCGATTCAGGCCCTGAATTCAACCATTACAACCTCTTATATGGTGGAACAAAGCAGAAGGGGCCTCACCACCGTAAGCGAAAGGCATAACGTTACTCTAATCTGGGTCCCGGGACATAGAAATATAGAGGGAAACGAAAAAGCCGACGAACTGGCAACAAATGGATCTGCCATGAGAGAGGCTCTTGCGGAACCGGCGTTCACACCACTTAACGTGGTCAAGAGAAACATAAATACAAAATGCCTTCAGATAGCGGGTCGTAGATGGAATAGTCTTGTAACATGCAGGACTAGCAGATCCCTGTGGCTTAGATACAACCTCAAACAAAAAACATCGCTGATAAACAGGAATAGAAAAGACACCTCTAGACTGATGGCAGTCATCACTGGGTTCTGGCCTATTGGAGAACAGGCGGCCAAAATGAGGCTTCCCCACAACATTCACTTTCACAGTTGTAACCAGCCAGAAGAAAAAGAAACCGGGAGCTGGCGGAAATAAACATCAACGAACCCCAGAGGTTTCTAAACCGCACGGACTGGATCTAACCGAGCTGAAACGAGGATATGGCAACAAAATGGTGCGAAAGCGCTAGTTGGGCTCATGGACTGAGCCACCACTTCAACCAGCCAACCAAACGCTCCCTACAACTTCAAATATAATACACATTAATTGAGATTGATAAACATAAAACTGTCGGCAGTATAAAAAGTATTAACATTTCAAATTAAAAATGAAATTAAATATTAATAGCAAATATTACTCTTTTGCCCACTCTGAATCATTGCTGGTTAATTTATGCTCTATATCAGATTGAGGAAGTGCCATTGTGATTGTTAACTTATTAACATATTTAACTTGTATAGAGATTATTTAATAATTAATCATCACTCATTCATTTAACTCATTAAGCATGCAAAAACAGACTGTAAAACAATGCAAAGTTTTGTCGGGCTCTCTGGTATTATATAAAATACAAACTAAGTGAAACTGAGAAAAGCTGCTTCACAACTGCTAAATATATGAAACGTGTTATTTGATTTCATGAAAGGCCTAAACTTTAAACATAAAATATTCATAGAATTTTTTTTTTGTTGTAAGCTAAGAGGTTTTTCAAAGTAACTAATTTTCTACATATTTATTTATTTTTGTATATAATTATAAAGTAGAAATTAATTCTTCGAATTTTTTGCTAACAGTCTAAAAGCACTGAGTAATACCAAAAACAGTATACAAAATATGGTCACCCTAGTAGATATGGCCGCTTTCTATAATAATTTCTGGACAAGAATGCCCTATTTTACTTAGTCAAGGTTCTGGGTCGAGCATAAATGCCCTTTTACCATTTTGCATTTATGCCAGACAAAGTGAACACCCAAAATACTTCTTTCTTCATAATATATGACTTTAACGACAAAAAATGTCAGTTGGTTCAACGTCTTTGATTGTAAGGTGGCAAAAACTTAAACAAATAATTAAGTTAATTAAAATAAAAATCGAAATTTTTGTAATCTCTTAACATTGATTAGATTTTTGAGCCATTACTAATTTTTTTTCTTTGGTTCTTTCTTTATACGAAATCGTAAATATTCGTGTCTTTGTATGGTTGAAGCAGGTGCGGATCTAGGATTTGGTCTTGGGGGGGGGGGGGTTGTCACTTCGAAGTATATATGTATCAGAGCTCGAAAAAAACTTTCAACTTTTTGGGGGGGTGGGGGGTGTCCGGTCCCGAAAACCACCCCCGTGGATCTGCCACTAGGTTGAAGATATAAATATACATTTTTGTAGCCTTTATTTAAAAATTAATTGATAATTGCTGTTATAAAAAGAAAAAATTGATTTATAAAAACTTTTTTTTTTAGAAATCAAATTTGTTTGACAATATAAATATATTTACTTTGATTAAAATTGAAATTGTAATTTGTTTTATAATTAATTGCATTTAAAACAAATCAAGTAGAAAAATGACATGAAACGAATATAAAAGACATTTTTTTTCAATTCGTTTCATTAATCAAATTTTTGTTTGCGCAAGTTTTTAATGAAAATTCAACATTATAGTGAAAAAAGTGTTATACATGAATTATTCAGAGTACTGTCCATTGCTAGCTACAACTTTTCCATTGTCCCTGGCAGAGTTCGAATAACGTTATGGTAAAAGTGTTCATCTTTTGAGGTTATCCACGAATCAAGCCATTTTTGGATGTCTTCATATAAACGGAACTGCTGACCAGCCAGACCATGTAGCGCTGCATGTCACAATATCTGAGGAATATGGTAGCTGGGGTATGTATTACCATTTAAGCGTCTACAGGTAGGACCGGGCGTTGTCATGCTCTTGAATCACTTTTACTTTTTTGACGCGTGCTCGATGGCCTGATTAACTAGAATCGTTACCGATTCCCAGTATAGATTTTTTTCGGTCAAAGGGTCATCAATCTTGAGGTTTTTTTTTAAAATAAAAAAAAATAAAATTCAAATGAATCGAAAAATCTTTATTATTAATAGAAAGAAACGTTCTTGCCATTCACTTTTAAAAAATAATCCCTTTCAAATGTTGGCCGCAACTGCGCCGTAGCTCGTCCAAGAGCGGAGGAGAGAGAAGGTACTTTTTTTTGCGATGACGCATTCGAGTATAATGGGCGGTTTCTCGCGAATAACAGAGGTAATGTTGGCCTCTACTGCTTCAATTGTAGCTGGATTATCCACAAACACTTTAGACTTCACTTATCCCCAAGGGAAAAAGTCTAAGGGTGTGATATCACCGGTCCGGTGCGCCGTCTTGTTGAAACCAAATGTCGTAGATTGTTAGCTGTCTCAGTAGGTCGATTATGGCGACCATAAAATGGCCTAGGCGCGTGATAAACATTCTTTACAGAACGCGAATTTTCGTAATATAATTGTACGATTTGTAAACATTGTTCGGGTGTAAGTTTTTCCATGATGAAATGGCAATGAAAACTGAATAAAAAACACATGGCAACTTGACAGTTCTCTTGCGTGGTTTATCAAAAAAACCTTATTGAAAAAAAACCTCAAGATTGATGACCCTTTAGATATCTCTGACCTGGTCCTACTAAATACAAATCATAACCATCGCAGCGGGCAGTCTCCATGACTTTCTTGGCTTCAAATCAAAGGCAATCTAGGTTCCTTGCTTTTTGGCTGAATTATTCCCAACGCATGCAACCGCTAATAATTCTAATGCTGAAGACAGCTCTTCTTGAGTTTGGCACAATTTAGCGTCTTCGAAAGTTTTTGGCCTTTCTTCACGAGGATGGTCTTCAATATCGAAATCAATATTTTTAAAGTGATGAAACCCATTATCAATTAGGTCACGCAATGCGCAAAAGAGCGCGGGCTTTTCTTTTGTATGGTAGCTATTCGAAATAGTGGACCAATTTTGATCAACCTTCGCAAAAATGTGTGAACTAATATGAAAGACATAAAAACATGCTACTATAAACTACTACTACCACAATTTCATATAGCTACCATACAAAATTTTAACCAGCCAAGCTCTCGTAGTTTTTGCGTCACCTTGTAAAGTTCATTGCACCATGGATGAAAGCAACCACGGCACGTGTCATTTAGAGCAGAATATCCGAAAACTTTTGCGCTTTCGCAAATTAAAGAAAATTCGAATTAAAGAAAATTGAATATTTCCAGAAAATAACGATTATTTGGAACACAACTAGTAAGCTAAAACGGCTTGCCAAAATTAATCAACACTTATTACAGGATACATCTAGAGACAAAAAGCGGAAGCTTAAATGCGAACCCGATAACTTTTACAAAATTTAAATGCTAAAAGGGTAACATTTTGTGTAGAAAAATGAAATTCAGAGTTAACTATTTTAAAATATACATACATCCAATTATACAGGGAATTCCACAAACATATCTGTTCAACTTTTGGCATGCTCTAAAACAAACAGTGCTTCAAATAAAGCTTTTTATTATACTCACTTAATTCACTTAAATAATTTTAACACCATATTTTATTCTGCGGTTGTTAAAATGGTGCTAATTTGCACTTAGCTAAGTTATTTATAAAATAGTATTTTTTGCATCCAAATATTTGCTCTATATCTATGTACATGGTACATAATATGTACTACATATGTAAAAAATATTTGCCTTCATTAATAATTGCACGTTTTAATTCATGCACATATTTGTATAAGCCTATATACATATTTATTTATATATGTATGTGTTTTTGTTTTTTTGTAGTATAGTGAAAATTCGTGTTTTCTTTTTGCTTAATTTAATTTTATTTTTTGGGCGTCAATTTGGCAGACCGCAGTTGATTTTGTTTTCTATATTTTTTGTGCCACTGCCACTGCCACTAAATGCTTTGAGAGTGCTTCTCTTCATATTTAAAGTTAAAAACCATGAAAATCAACACACTCTAAATAAAAATAAAAGAATAAAATAAAAACATAACGCGAAACTCTTCAAAAGGCAGCTGAATAAAAAGTTTTCATGTGTTGGGTAGTTTTGTGGTTTTCAACTCCGGAAATTGTAATTTAAAACGTTGTCGTGCCTTTTTTTTAATTCATTTAATTCCATTAGGGAATATTTTTTTGTTGCTTTCAAAATGATTCAATAGTTTTTAAAATGAAACGAAATACATGTAAATAAACTGAAAGCAAAATGATGATGTGCTTATAACACTAGGGAACAAAAAAAATGTACATCAGTTTGCATAATTCGACTTCGCCATGAAAAAAATTCTGGCATGAATTTCATGAAAAAAATGAATTATACCTGTGGCCAATACCCAGAAACGCTTATAAATCCGAAACGGTAGGTTTTGACAAAAATTTAATTCACAAAAATAAATTTCCTTACCCCGAAATTTAGCATTGAAGCATTTAATTTATCGAATGGTAAATCTATAGTAACATTTTTTTGATCTGGGGTGTTCACTTTGTGGGCCCTAGCATAAAGTCAAGCTTTTACAGGTGCCATATTTTTAAAAAAAATATAGTTTTGGCGCTTGTTTATAAAGGGTCATCAATCTTGAGGTTTTTTTTCAGTAATGTTTTTTTGATAAAACACGCGTGAGTACTGTCAAGTTGGTGTCATGTTGCCATTTCATCGTCCATCAAAACTTACACCCGAACAATTATATTACGAAAATTCGCGATCTGTAAAGAATGTTTTTCGCGAGCTTAGGCCATTTTTTTGGCCGCCATAATCGACCTACTGAGACCACTATTCGCCATACCATCAAAAAATTTGAGACCCAAAATTCATTATTGGATGACACTCGACCGAATAGACCTCGTCCAGTGCGTAGTTTATGGGCCGGTGGAATCATCGGTCCATATTTCTTCAAAAATGACGGTGGTCAGACCGTCAATGGCGACAATGATAACGAATTATTTGCTACCTGAAATTGAAGCCCGAGATCTCGACGACATTTGGTTTCAACAAGACGGCGCTACTTGCCACACAGCCTGTGAAACAATGGACATATTGTGGCACCTATTCGGTGAACAATTAAAATTAATTTCACTTTTTCCGTTGGGGCTACGTGAAGTCTAAGGTGTTTGCGGATAATCCAGCTACGATTGAAGCATTAGAGGCCAACATTACCCGTGTTATTCGCAAGATACCGCCGATTATGCTCAAACGCGTCATCGAAAATTGGAACCTCCGGATTATTTTTAAAAAATGAATGGCAAGAACGGTCCTTTCTATTGATAATAAAGATTTTCCGATTAATGTGCAATTTTTGTGTTTTTTTTTATTTAAAAAAAAACTTCAAGATTGATGACCCTTTAGATAGCTGGTTATTTAGCAAACACTAAGCACTCTCACGATATAGCCGCTTTATACAACACTCATTTGGGCAAGAATGCTCTACTTTCCTAGTCAAGGTTCATTTTTTGACCTTTTACCATTTTGTATCTATGCCAAACAAAGTGAACATCCCAATTTATTTAAGATTCAATAAATTTAGTTAATATATTTTCTTAAATTTTTTCTACTGCGACTCGAAAGGAAATCAGAACTTTTTTCATAACTATTTTTTTTTTATTTTTTATTAATTATGAATCAATTTTATTACGTCTGGTTTCAATTCTATGAAATATATTTTCGACTGCAAAATGGTGAGTGATACATATAATTTGAATTACATAATATTTTTGTATTCGAATGAACCACGAGCTGTATGAGCTATACGGCGACACTGATCTGGTTCGGCGCATACAACTACAACGTCTGCGCTGGTTAGGTCATGTTGCACGAATGGATGATAATGCTCCAGCTCAAAAGATATTCGACCGGAAATCCGCTGGCGTAGTATAATTTCCGCGGCCAAGACCAAAAACCGGTTGTAATGGCCAAAATAGTAGTAGTAGTAGTAGTTAAGGATCTTATCAGGATTAATTTTAGCCCTTACTATTGCAATGCTATCAAATTGAGATAGAATGTGTTGCCTAGTGTAACCATAGTTTGAACCGCGACTATAGGGTCTACAAAAAACATTGCAGAAATGTGTCACAACAGTTTTAAACTGTCAACTACATAACTGCCACAAGAGCAGAGATTGAAAATAATTATGGTTGTAAATACTCTTTGCGTAGTAAACTACATTATATGGTTTTTAATAAAGTTTTGGCTTTTTCATAGTAAAATATTTTGTTTTGTTCTTATTGACGGCGTGGCTTTCCAAAAATTCCCTTAAATTTACAAATATAAATTTAAGCATTTGGATGAGGTAATGACTTGGTGTAGATTGTTTTTGGATGCTGTTGATAGGGAACGCTCTTAGTGAATTTGACAACGTAAAAAAATTTGTTGATCACTTAGAAATGGTGAAAAAAAAGTTGCTTAAATATGCTTGAAATGTTGGCTGTGCCATTTGGCAAGACTACTTTGAGCAAAAAAATGTTGGTCAGAACTTCATAAGAGGCCAAGAAGACGTTAATATCGATGCCGTACAAGAGATGGTGCGCGAGGCATGCAGGTGGAGGCACCCCTTAGTTTTTTGTATTTTTTGGATAATAAACGTATGACAATTTGGGCTGAAGAAGCCGTAGCCTGAGCAACGTCACAGGCTAAAGGGTCATGGCTGGATATACATATATTTGGGTATGCTGGCGACACCAAAGCCTAATTAACCCCATAAAAGCCTTCAGAAAATCTAAAATCGAGATCGGAAGCCACTTAAATACGTTTAACCTTTATATCTTTCAGAAACATGTTGGGGTACAAAAAAATATAGAAAATCGAATATTCGTATTCTGACAATATTTAAAAAGTTGGCATTTTTGAAACAGACTACATATGTTTAAGTTAGGTAGCTCCGGCTAATATACTTCACCCAGTCATACTTTGTATATAAATACTCTGAACGATAGTTTATTATTTAAAACCGGCGATAATTCGATTCGAAACGTTTCAATAATTATTGATAAAATGCAAACCATGCTAGTACCATGAAAGAGCATTCAAAATTTGTCCGTTTGTTCCAAATTCTGACACTCTTTAATTGGCCTTAGTACATCTGTTGATAAGCTGTTAGGTTGACATTTTAAGCATTTCCATGACAACATGACGTATGTGTAATATGCATTTTAAAGCTTTAATCTTCTACTCGCTCACTTCGTGGTACTGTCATTTTCGTCATGTTGTTCACAATTTGACATTTTTTAGCACCAATTACCAACGTCATTCGTCAGTGTTGTCATGTTTGCCGAAATGCTTCACTGGTTAGCAAGGACATTGGCAAGACAAGAACAACAAATGACGGCAACCAGTACTCGACTATTTGCTCTCTTTCCCTTGCTCTGTCCCTTTCATTTTATTTGCTTATTTAAACATGCCTGATGTTGTATATGTATCTTGTGTTATTTCAGCCACTTCTTCTTCTTTTTTTTTCTTAGATGACAACTGACATCTGACAACGTGGAAGTCGCGTGACAGTTGAGAAAGTCCAGTTGCTTACTTAAAATACGCCGCATTGCCAAGAACTTCTCTCAGACTTTACTACTACTATCCACAACTGTCCATCTTAGTATTTATTTTGTGGTATTATTTTAGCTAAAAGTTACTTTGTGCCTTTTGTTGTTTTTCCTAAAATTATCCAATTTAAGTTTTCTTTGTAGTGTATTTTTGTAGACAATGTTTTAAAATTACACTGAGCAAAAAAAAGTTACTATAAGCACTAGCTTATAGTGGGTCCAAAAAGTTCTTGCAAGTTAAGTAACGGGCGCAGCTGTTGAGCTGAGGAGGAATGGTGCTACCAAAGCGTTAATGCAGCCCAAACTCTTCTTTGGCATTGCCAGACAAAAAAAAATTTCGACTGAGAGAAAAGAAAAGATCTAGACGAGAATCAGACTGGATCGGCACGGCAAGCCAAGCAACTTCTTGCTTCATATAATTCGTATAGCTTCAAAAAATCGATCAACTGATATTTGACAAAGCTACTTACGGGAGACTCTAAGACTAGATTAAGGAGGAATTCTCCCAGCACGTTCTTACTGAGTGTAACGCTCTAGCCAGAATGGCTTCCATTTTTGGCTGTTATGGAAAATAATCAAGTTTGCCTCGGATAGTGAACTACTGAGGAGCTGTAGGGCTACAAGAGGGCACAATATATCCTTAGAGCCGCAAATCTGTTCTCCCAAAATAACAGTAAACTAGGTACTTTGGAAGTTATCTCAGAACCGTTACATGTAAGGATATTTTGGTTCATGGATTCAGATTCAGCAACCCCAAAAAAATTGTTGACAACCATAAATCGAAAAAAAAAATAATATGGGGTTTTTGGAGGTTATCTCAGAACCCTTGGGTGCTGGACCATATGGGTAGCACCTACTAATTCTTTTTTGTGGACCTGTGCTGTTTATGGTTGCATGATAGACTGCAGAGATAGGAGATGTATTTTAGTAGATCTTGCTCCCTCTTCACTCTTCGTTGCGAAGTGGCTTATGACCCCACACTTAAGAAAAATTGAGTCTGCATTGCAGAACTCACATTAACTTTCTAAAGATGCAGCCCCAAATGGCTCTGAAAAGATATAGCCTTCTAAAATTAAATTATGCTCTCAACTTTTCCAAATATCACACAATATTAGCCTTTATTAGACTTCTGTTTCTTGCATAATCAACTAGTTAGTAATATCAATATATGCCCAAATGAGTTGATGCCCAAAATTACAATCTATACATGCTTATAATTACAATTACATAAAAGATAAATTAATTTCAATCCATATATTCGTAGTTAAATAGAGGCATGCATATACCTCTGGCGATATGCAATTGTGCATATTAATTTATATGCATATTACCTTAAATGTTTATCTTTATTGTATAATATATAACGTACTTTTGACTGCAATGTGCATATTATTTACAAAAATTTACATTTTCATATTTCACATGCCATGAAATTGCAGGCAAAACTGCACGATGTGCATACTACAGTGACGCCAGAAGTTATACCGACACTTAAATTCAATGCCCTGTAATTTGACGCACAGTTGTCCTAATCAAAATTAATATTTTGGCAAATTGAAAAATAAAAAGTTAATTATATACTTTGGATATAAAAAGATTTAAATCATATTTGGTGAAATTAAAAAAAAACTCTAAGGCCAGCTTGGATTTTAAAACCATTTCATTGAAAAAAGAAGAAAATAACAATAATTTGATGATGAGTATGCAAAGTGAGCCCTACCGAATTCAATTTTAGATTTTTTCGATTTTTTTTTTTAACTTTAACCTCTTAGAACACCACCCCTGTACTTATCGCACATTAATCGGAGTATATATTGTATATACATATATCTATTTGTGACGTCACATAGTCTATAACCAGCGGACGATCAAGACGCTTCCAGCGATGCTTCATTTGTCAAATTATGTTAAACGGCTTAAAAGTTACGAGAAAACAGATGCACATATACATATGTATACATATCAAACCCATAACCCTCCTTATTGCTTCGCCGTAAATGATAGATGATGGCGATGAGCACGACGATGGCAAACAACTGTTTTGTAATATAGAGAGATATAATTAAAACATAATACTGGAAACTTCCTTTTAACTAAACTTAAAAGCGTACGCACAATTTTGTATCTCACTGTATAGTATGCATCCCTACATATACATATGAATGGAGGTCTTCAGCACTGCAGGATGCCAACTTACGGCAACTTATGCGCTGATTACGCTGCCGTGCCACAATTGCCATGTTGCAAGTTGCAACTACTCTAGCGGACACACATACACACGCATAAATGATTGCAATATACAACACATATATATACATATATACAAACTTGTACATATATACGCAGTATATCTTAGCTTGTAAGCAAACTCATAAAAAATTGCATTTAAATTTGCCTTTAAGACAGTGCAAAGAAGATGAAGTGAAAGTTTATAAAAGTTGAACAGTTTTCAGTGTTGCAAGTGTACCAAGTGTACCAAGTGTTGCAGGGGCAACTTGTCTATATTATGCTCGTCTATTTGTTGTTGTTGTTCATATTTTAGAGCTAACAATCTAAAGGGCTACATTTTATCTTTATCTTATCACTTTCTCTGGCTCCTTGAAAATATCTTTACAAGTAAACTAAAGTGTGTACACTTAGCGGCTCAAGGGAATAAACAAAAAGTTCTTAAGTATTTTATGAGCAGAATATTATATACTTTAAAAGAGCTATAATGAGCAAGTTCGAGCATAAAAGTTTTCTAAGATTGCCAGCAAAAATCTGTCAAAAAAATGGTAAAGAGTTGTTTTCTGGTAAAAAAAAAAGTTTAAAGAGACTTGAATGCGATGCATCCTTAAAGGAGCACTGTTTACATGCTTATTCTGAAACAGGTACATTATAGTTGTTAACAAGAAAAGTTCAGAGATCTTTTAGTGAAATTTTTCCATAAAATTAAATGCAGTAATATTTCAAACTGCGGCGCAAAAGGGAAGCTCCAAAGAAAAGGCCAAATATTCTTTATTCGAAGTGAAGGAAATGCACAGTAAACAGAATGTGTACAAAGATCAGAAGGATATTGATAAAGTATGGGAATCAGTTCCTGCTTCTGACGTATATTTTAAGTACTAGCGCCAAGTACTATTCGACGGCGTGGTTTCTGGAAACAATAATAGAACACACCAAGGCTGGATTACGATATGGGCACTTTTGTTCCATATTGCTTTTAATACTAGGCTCAATAATGTTCTGACCCGACAGACTACGAAAAACAAGAGTGATGATAAATGCTTTACAAACACAGATCCTAAAAGGTGCAAATAACTTTGTCATGTAATGATAAGCGACGGTGTAGTATTCTCAAAGATTATCTTAAATTATCAATCAATGCTAAAAGAAAGTCGTAAGATTAGCGACAAATGCTCTCTCAGTACCAGTGAATTGGGAATAGAAAGCTTTTTGAAAAATTTAATTTACTTAAACATTTTTAAAAAAAAAAAATTAGATTAGAAATTGGGTAGTTCACATGTTTGAAAGAACTATTGTATATTAAATGTAAGTATTTGTGAAAGGAGTTATGCGATTCAAGAGAACCCACAAAGCTTTATAGTACACTAACCTTAATTTGGGTGGTAAGGACCAGAATACATCTGAACTAATCTGGAAATAAAAAAAATCGATTTATAATATTTTCATTTTTATTATTGATAAAATTTATATTATAAATAATTGTATTAGCAATAAGTCTTTTAGATGTAGTAGGAACACTAGGCGCCTTGGGCGATTAAATAAACTAGATCTACCTGACACAGTTTAAGAATCTATCGTTTTTTTGTTACCGCTTAAATTTAGTTTTGTATCGATTGAGTTTGTTGAAACTCTCTCCTATGAACTGTACAAAAAAACTAGGGAGTTCCGCCACCTGCATGCTTTGGACTCCAACCCTTGTACGTCTTTATTGTGAGACTTCACATTTCCTAATTTTCATACCGGATGCATCGGATTGTATATGCTGCAGTAGTACCAACATGAATCTAAAATAATCTGCATCAGCGTCGCTCGGAATCGCTCCTGATAAGCAATGCCTAACTAACTAACTAGGCAAAGGGATATAAACCAAATTCTACAAAAGAATTATTTTAAAACTTTAGCTTTAACAGTTCCAAAATTAACAACCGTACAATAACTGTAATTAGATGTGTGCCAAATTAAGAAAAATTTTCATATAACGGAGAAAATTAATTAATTTAATACTTTGTTTCTAAAAATAATTCAATAATTTCTTCTACCAGCTATTCGTTACGCCTGTAATAATACTATATGCTTGCACATTAGTTTTGGTTATGCCGGCAAAACAGAAAGGCTGTTGTTACTGCTGGCGCCATCTATGATTTTTGGTGCTGCATACAGCCCTTAAGGCTTAAGCTTAGCAAATTCACCTATTATAAAAACTAAATAATGAAAAAACTTTTAAAAATATTTGCAATAATTAATTAATTTCTTTTCCATCTCACCAAAAAACCTTAAAGTTTACGAAAAAAATAAAATATGTATTTTCCATATTCATTATTTGAAAATTCATAAATTTATTGGAATTTAAAATTAAGCTAATTAATGAACCTAATCCATATTAAGCAAATTTATTTTTTTCGTGGAATTTTTTTACACAAACATTTTGTTGTCTGCACTCACTTATTTATTTTTTAATTAGTCTTGTTTAAAAGTTTTATGTATAATTATATGCGCACATAATAAACATTGGGCTTAGTATTTCCAAAAATATGGTCATTTTTCGCGAAACTTTAGGCAAACATATTGCATTTAATGTAAACAAAATTAGTTTACCACTGACCTCAAAAAAAGCCAAAAAAGACAAACTGGCCCATATTAAATACTCATTTGTTGCACCCAAATGGCAACTAAATGCATAACTAATTAATAAACACATGTTGTATAACAATAACAATAATAATAATAAGAGTACTATAAATAAAGCTGCTGTCAGCTATTTAATGCTAGGGGCAAATAAATAACAAAAGCAGAGCGGAGAAAGTCCTTAAACTCTAGTTAGGCACAGCTGACGTCACGCGACTAAAGCCACAATAGCTTGAACAAAAGAAGATTATTCAGTTTGGGGCGATGCTCGACTTCGTTTACACTGTAGCCTATTTCACAAAAAAGATGGCTTAAATTAAGGCTAAAACATTTCAATGAGCACAAAATGGTCTTATTAATATCAGAGAGCTTATATTTATTTTTGTTTTATATCATGCTCCTGAAATCGAATCCTAACATTTTATTCGGACTCGTTTCGAAACCGAATGTTTGGTGCTCCCAATTTCACCAAAACGAATTTTTCATGTGGTTTGAAAACGAATGTTGTTGCAAATTTAAGAAAATTTCCCTTGTTACAAAAATATTTTGCTGTAATTTTATTTAAAAGTCAGAATGACAAAGTAATAGCAATTTTTTATTGAAAATAAAATGTAAACAACACATGGAGCTGCGGCAACCATATATCCAGCTGCGCAAAACCCAATCCGAATAAAATTATTCGAATTGTTTTTTTCACAGCTGATTATAATATAAACAAATGTTATTAAATTTCAATACTTTTTTCTTATTTGAAAACAGATTTTCTTGTTATTTAAAAGTTACGGAAGAGCTAACTAGGTTATATTGTATATTTTATAATATTGCACTTGTTCTTAAAATCAATCTAAGCATACGCAAATTCATAAGTTTTGTCTACAATAAAATGCTCTCAAAATAAGAATTTTAGACTAATAATCGAAAAATCCAGCTTAACGTATCGCAAATTCTTGTTTTGAGACTAGTATGTAGCACCGAAAAAACTCGTCGGGACAAAGCAAAACTTTCGGGCAAAATAAAAATAAATACACATGGAATATTAGATAGTTTAAGTTTTTATAAGAAATACGATATCTACAGAAAGCATTATTTTGGTGTAATTTAATGTTGAGAGGTTCTAATTTTTTTTTTCTTTTTTAATATTTTATAATTTTTTTTTAAATCATTGACTGCTAACGCTACTGAATTATACTCCTTGAAACAAACATTGTTTTCAAGACTGGTTTTAGATTTTCGCTTCACTTTTAAATTAATTGATTGTAGATTTGTTTTAAGCAATTTTTAAAGGTCTTCTATCTAGATCAATGGTCCTATCTCGCGTGCATATGGATTATTGGCGGAAGCGACGTTGACACGTAAAGGCCACAATGTTGATGCTTGTGCCGAAACGTCGTGACGTCACAGCGCCACTCACACAAATTCAAGCTAAAATGCGA
Source organism: Chymomyza fuscimana (assembly GCA_949987675.1). Lineage (NCBI taxonomy): Eukaryota > Metazoa > Arthropoda > Insecta > Diptera > Drosophilidae > Chymomyza > Chymomyza fuscimana. Next base: position 127,514,902 of record OX465088.1, on the reverse strand, counting down.
GTGTATTTCCTGCCGACCACTGATCTAGATGCAAAACACGAGATTATCGTCTCGTTCAGTGTGTAGATTGGCAATGACTATCTTCTTCGTCTGTCCAGACTTGTTGAGCAACATACCTATAAAATCTTTGGTATTAAAAGTTTTCATTAGCATACAAAAATTAATTTAAAGCGTACCATGAAAAGCGTAGTCGGTTGTGTGCCGTCTCTCAGTTGGGCCGCAAGACGCATCCTTATGTTGCTGCCAATTCAGTGTAAGAGCAGCGCATGCTGCAGTCATCTATGGTATGGTCATTTGCATGATTCCATTAAGTGGAGTTAATGACAATATGCAAATGCTTAACACTGAACTGAAGTAACAGCAGGATGACAATAATTTTAGTATTATTTCTTGCTGCGTTGGATCCGTTGAGAATTGCTGTGGTAAGAACCACAGTCAACATGACCTTGATTTTTAAGCGATTTGCCTTTGGCACGATATTCGCTCGATTGATCGATTGATTCGGGGTCGTAAGCATAGATCCAAGTCTCATCACCATTTATTATGCATTTCGTCTTGTCAATGTAGTCAGAAAACATTGTTTCACACACTTCAACGCGACGCCTTTTTACCAAAAAATTCATATCTGTCTGAGGGCTATGCATTCCAATTAATTTGTTACAGCCTTAGAAAAGTCGTTTATGCTTTTTTTCTCCCTGTTACATATATTTGCATAAACTTAATATACCCTTTTACACTAAGAGAAAATGTCTATACAAAAGCACGCATTATTCATCAAAATTCCAACGAATTGGCAATTTGTGTGCGTGCCCAAGCTCGCGACCTCGTAACAGTCGCGTTGCCAACTATTTGAATAATGACTACAAATGCATGTCATTTAAACACACACAAAGATACACATATAGTATATATACACACACCCACGCATACATAAAACGTACGCCTGGCAACGGGAAACGCTAATTAGTCGAGGTAAAGCAACGGAACTGCAACATTTTGTAAACATTGCGAAATGCGCTCAATACAATCCAGTTCGGTTGGTTACTAATACGTCTATATATAACTCCCCCCCATATTGTATAAAAGCTAACTTAGCCCTTATGCCTTATACTGGCCACCACATAACCGAAACGTAACCCAAGCACCTATGCCAAACCCATTCCCATTGCCATTCCCAAAACCCAAGCTTGATTACTGAATAATTGAGTGCTGCGTATAATGAAATTCGTATTCAAAATTCGTCGTCATTCAACGTCATCGTGTTGGATAAAAGGGACGCGGAATGTGGATGAGGTTGGCAGCACCGGCGGCTGCTTGTTCTGACTGTGTGTTGGAGTGTATGGATGTATTTGTTTTGTGTAGCCGACTTGCATACATAATGCCTCGTCAGCGCTGCTGCCGCTGCCGCTGCTCTCTCACTCTCTCTGTTCTCTTCCTGCGCTCTCGACATCGCTTCCAACATCATTCAACGCTTTTATAGCCATTCAACTTGCCGCATCCGTTTTGGCCAACTTTTGGCATAGCTCTACGGTCTGCGTTAAACCCAACCAAGCTAAGCGAAGCTGAACAAAGGCCGCAACACACCGAGAGAAAAATTGTTTAAATTATTAAAAATAAAAAATAGGTCGACTGTATATAAACATTCGGTTAGGTTGGTAATTTGCATAAAAAACTAACATTAAAAATTTAAATTGCAGCCTAAGAAGTCGGTAGGCTGAAGTAATCAAATTTCAACGAATTTTAGATACACGAATTTAATTTAGGAAAGGGAAAGACAATTTTGACAATTATAAACTAATTTACGAAGTTGCGAAGGGATTCATTGATTCGAATCTGGTACGTCATAAATAAACATCTATTGTGGCTAAAAATTAACAGAAAAAAAATCATTTTAATTTTTTTTTTAATCTAGTACACTACTATTCCTTAATTCTATTTTCCTCCACTTTGGAACTGGGGCCGAACTATCCAAAATTAAGTTAAATTTAAGTTAACCTTTTAGACCTGCAGCTCTTAATATATTTATATAGAAAAATTATTTAAGTATTTTTTTGTTACATACAGAAGGCCCAAATTGACCAAAGGGTCTATCTGGATAAGGTACTGGAAACTGCCCTCAGCAATTTTTGAAAACTAATGTAGCAAACAAATTTTTTTGGTTAATTTGGTTTAATTTTTTGTGTCTAATGTTTTTATTAAAATTACATAGTTTAATGAAAATAATTAAAAAATAGTTTGTTGAACAATGCTAAGACTGTTATATTTACCTACAAAATAAACCAATTTCTCTCATAGTATAAACAAGAAGTATGTATTCTTTGAAATATTGTAAAAATTCATTATAAGATTTGCCATCTTTTGACAAAAAAAAAATTGTTTTTCATACAATTTTTTAAAAAAATATTACAAAATTTTTGTTTTATTTTTTTTTGTGTATTCTTTGAAATATTGTAAAAATTCATTATAAGATTTGCCATCTTTTGACAAAAAAAAAATTGTTTTTCATACAATTTTTTAAAAAAACATTACAAAATTTTTGTTTTATTTTTTTTTAACATTGTTCTAGCAAATCGATTTGATTCATATTCACACCAAATAAAAAAAATATACAAACAAAATACTTAAAAAAAAATAAGAAAATTTAATATTTTTTTAAAAAAAATGTGTTGGTAAAAAAAAATTAAAGAGCCATGTTGTCAACTTTTTTTTGCCATATGCGTCGAACTGAATGATTAGTTTTCAAAAATCGCAGGGGGCAGTTTTCAGCTAGACTCTTTAGTTCGTTTCATATTTTTGTGCAGCCAAAAAAATTTTCCAATGTCACCACCCCCAAAAATCGGCCTAACGTTTAAGGAAAATATAAGTTCCTATAAAGTGCAAAAATATTCCTATTGTTATTAATGTGGAAATAAATGTCAATTGGTATAATATTTATTAAAAAATTGAAAAACTGTTTGCTGAACACGCTAACAGCAGCAACGTTCTGCCTTTTCTTTTTTTTAATCCAGTTTTTCGGGCATAAATGCCTAAAAGAAGGAATGCCCGAGTAGCGACATGAGCAACCCTAACAACGAGGCATAAAGGTAAAAATGCCCGACTAGGAACGTAAGCAACAACAATCAGCTGCTCATAGGTTTTGTATAAAAAGATGGCGTACGTTAAAGTCGCTAGATTGGAATAAAATCCTAAGAACACCAAAAGGCATTTGATTGCCAAATTAGGTTTAGATATCTTCACAAACAAACGAGATATCATCTAAAACTTTTTGTTTTTTTCGAGGTCCTCTGAAACACTCCTATGGGAGCTATACAATGACCCCGATATCAAAAAATTAAAATAATCTTGTCTCCCCTGACATAATATTGCATCTAATCTGAAAATTTGGTTGCTCTAGCTCTTACCATCTCTGAGATCTAGGCGTTCATACAGACATACAGACGGACATGGGTATATCGACTTCTCTAGTCACCCTGATCAAAGTAAGAGGGCTATAATTAATAATAAAAGACATGGAACAGACCATTTTTCGTGTTCATATTTCTCTTTTTTTTAAAAAAAAAAAGTTTAAGTATGCACAAATATGAAAATGTAATTTTTTATTTCAGCAATTAAATATTTTTTATTTCTATAATGGTTTTTTTTTCTTACGACATAAAACTTTTTTTTAGTTTATTTTCAAATCCGATATTAGTTAGCTAAACTGTTACAATGGGTTTTTATAGGACTAGAGGACTAAGAGCTAAATTTGTTGCACATTGTAGAACACATAATTTAACGATTTAGCGTTAATATCCCATCATGTATTTCTCTCAGTGCACCATAGCTGCTATATGCAGTGGCGTTGCCCTTTGGATTGTAGTATTTTGGGGCGCTACAGTTGGGGCTTCAGCGACTCATCAGCGTGCTCTTCATTATATGCCGTATTACCAAGTTTATGTCACTTGGCCCGAGCTTCCTTTTGTTGTCTCAACTGTTTATATTGTTGTTGTTGTTTGTTGCCGTGTCGCTTCGGTTGGGTTCATATAAATTGTTTTGGGATTTTGTTGCATGATTTTTTTTTTTTTGCGCTCTCTTGTTGTTGTTATTTGTAGCCACTTTTTTTCGCTCTTTTATTTTTATTTTGTCGTTTTTGTTTACTTTCTACCTTCGCTTGGCTCATTATTACTGTTTTATTCCTTGTTTAATGACATCATTTTGTATGAAAAATCGTAGTTACATATAAGTACTATATATTATATACTCGCACATACACTATGTAAGTGTTTGACACTTTAACATGAAGCTTGTGCCCGCGACAAGCTAAAGAAATGATTAATGTCAGTATTATGCCATGTATCATATAATATATAAGCTTATCCGTATATATACAATATATATGTATTTTTTGACTGGCTTTGACAAAATGTAGACGGAAATGTGTGCGTTTTGAGCCAAAAGTGTTGGCAAGTTCATTTCAAGTTTCCAGTTTGAGTTTATAATAAACTTGTTGGCTGGCTTAAGAAATGAGCAACACAGTATCTTGCTCTAAGCAATGGTAAAATTAATGTCTCGAGAATTATGAATGGAGCAGGATTTATAAATTTTGTAGTAGCGCCTAAAACTGAGCGGAGATTGACTGTTTAAAATTATTTTAAAATCGCTGACAAAATGAAAATGCCTAGACGGGCATAAAATAGTTTGACGTATGGAAACGTGTTCTGTCATGACTAAAGACCTGGCTAACAACAATGTAACAGCCGACAAAGCATATCTGATGATATTAGGACGGCCAAAGTAACTCTGAATATACCTTGAAAAGAACACCGCCCCTACAAAGAGCTGAGCTTAACTGACTAGCAGTTGGTGTTGTTACAAATTGTATTACTAAGTCAGGCGCTAATTGTCGTGTTGCATTCTGGCCCCACGTTGGGCGCTAAATATAGCGATTGTTGCTGCGCACGAAATAGCGATTGAAAATATATTTCGTTTGAAAATGTCGTAGATAATGGAATCGGTTAGTAAATACAATGGGATAATATAACAGCCGATAAGGCATATATGATGAACTAACAACAGTCTTAGAGACTGAGCACCCCAGAACAGTGCTCGAGAATGAACTGGGCCCATCTGTCTAGCAGTTGGTGTTGTTACAAATTTAAGAACTATGTTAGGCGCTGATTATCATGTTTCTGGCCCCACGTTGGGCGCCCAAAAGAGCAGCTGTTACTGAGTTTGTTTACATGTGACGAGCGTTATTAGGAAAACCCATTGCAATGATACTTTGTTTAAAAATTATGGTAGACAATGGAATCGGTTAGTAAATACAATGGAAAAATACTAAAAGAATATTTTTCTGGGAATCAAACACAACTGATAAGAATGAAACTCATTAAGTTTCTACATAATATTTTTTTCAGAACGTTCATACTCCGTGTGGACATGATGTTGGAATCACCAGACTAAAGGTAAATCCTTTAGTATCGCGGAGTGCTTGCACTTAGCATAGGCAGCTGGGGGAAAGTCCTGCATTAGCCAGCAAAAGGTTATAATGGTTACCCTAGTAAAAGACTATAGACAACCACAACGTTGAGAGGCAAGCTCAACAGCGTATCAGATTTAAGTGGAGCAATGTGTAGATCTTGAGGTGACTGCAGCTTTGAGATAAGCCATGAACAGCCCTCGTCTTTTGCGCCGCATGCTAAAAAAAATCCAAATAAATGCTATTATAAAGCAGGGCAGCAAACAAGAGTCAACTTTGTGTTTCAGTAAAAATTGGGGCCAAATGGGTCCCAGATTGATTTTGATTTGGATTGATTCTTCATTGTTTTTAATCGATTAAGAAATGCAGGGTCTTTTTCCATCATTCCTTTTATGAAGCTGCGGACTTCCGCAAAATATTAAATGTTGATATAGGCATAAATAAGTTAAAGCGAACATCCAGTTGAAAAGCCAGCTCAAAGGGCCTAGCATTTTATTTCCAAGAACCAACCGAATTATTTGGTTGACTGTGCCGTATTATTACTTTTTGTTAAAAAATCATAGCATACTTTGTAGCGTAAACCCTTACAATAATATTAAATGCATAAAAGTGTGTTGGTATCTTTTTATTTTTTGTGCGTGTCATCAGTTTCAGCTCTTGTTATTCCAGTTGTCACAGCGGTCATTTTGTCATTACGAAATATTTTTAAAATATAATTATAATTTTATGCAACAAAAACATCATTTTTAATTGGACACAAGGGACGTACTTTACACGATGATGAGGATGATTATGATGACGATGTTTCGCAAACGTACTCAAGCTAGACATAAAATGTAATGAAATGAAACCCTTCTTTAATATTATTATTACGCATACGCCAGGTTGCGCATTGTTGTGGCTTTTCACACGCCATTTTGTTTAACTTTTTAAAATTTTAATAACATTGTTTGGCACGCTCTTCACAGCAATTAGATGCGCACGAATACACAGACACCTACACGGACAAGAATTCGGAATGTTTTTGTCAGTGTATTGTTGTTCCTGTTGTTTGACATTTGTATTTAAACGAAACATGACTGTGGTCTTCTTGACACTGCCACGACGAGTGCGGTTTACTCATTAGACCAAACCCAAACATGCACACACAAAAACACACACACTGTAATATCCGAAAAATACCAAGAAATATGAGCGCTTTATGTAATTTAAATTTTATATGAGCGCATTAAACACATAGATAAAAATACCAAGTTCTATATGTAATGTGTGGAAAACTTTGCCGAGATTAGGCAAAGATTTTGTCCCAAAATTTTAATTACTCCTTCCTTTTTATGTTGATCCCTTTTGCTTACCCCCTAACCTTTTTAACTGTCTGCGCCTTTTGTTTTACCCGCTGGCAATTAAAAATTTAAACTTTTCTAATTAATTTAATTTATATGATGTGTAATTTCTGTCTTTCAGTTGTTACACATGAGCTGCAAAATGTTTACCCACACTTACTGTGGTCTGTTATAAGCTTGCAGCTTTTTGAATGAGATTTCCCACTTGAGTTGTTCACAAAAATGAACATATTAACTTATTATAATGTGTGCGAGGTTTAATCTAGGTTGAAGATTTTGAAGCTTAAATTTTAAAGACGGTAAACTCAGGAAAAAGAGCCACTTAATATGAAAAAATTAAAAATGTCTCAGATGGTTAAATTTTTTTAACTTTTTGTGTTGAAGGCAACTACATTAATTTTTATTGAAATTATAACAATCATTGAAATTATTTAAAGAATCCTTTATTAAGCAATGTTACCTTTTTTTGGCAAAAAAAAAAATGTTTTCTTTATATAATGCAATCAAAAAATAAAATTTTTTTTTTTTTTAAGATTATTGCACCAAATCAGTCAAGACGTGTAAAAAATAATGTTGATTGACATATTTATGAAACATACTTAAAAAAATAAGAAAATTTCATTATTTTTAAGGTATGGTTAAAAAAAAAATTAACAAAAATTATGACTACTTCGAAGAAAAAAAAAAAAAAATAATAAAATTGGTTCACAAATACTTAGCTACTACAGCTTAGTGCGACTTAAAATAAAATGAAAAGTTGAAAAAATATATATTTTTTTTTTTTTTATTAAGCCATAACGCGCTAAGCTTAAAAATAAGAATTTTAAGAAAATGTCTGTTTTTGGTACTTTCTCCAGCTAGACTATTACAAAAAAAAAAACAATTTTTTTTTGTCCAAGGAGATAAATGTCAGCTCTCTTTTTGCTCTTATATCGTAATGGGCTTGTTTTTCGGCATTCTTTATGACTTTCTAGAGCATCGGTCTCGGTGTAGCCGATATTTCTCGTTGGATATTTTTCTTGAGTTGAGCCAAAGTCTGTAATTTGTCTCAAATATTCCCACTCCACTCTGGCGGAGTAAAATTAGGCATCTACTCTAAAACACCAGTTTTGGATATTAAGGGACCAAAGGACCGCTGTTTTAAGACCACCATTTTGATTATGTAGATATTGCAACCACAATAGTTTTTTGCAGTATCCAAGCGCTATGCCGAATTTCATTTATTAATCAAATTATTCAATTGTATGTTAAGATGGTACAATGCACCTAAGGTTATGCCATATTTTTTGCGCTCTAAAACTATTTTAATAAGAGTGGGCTACAAATGAAGAGTGTATAAGCCAAGTTATTGACAGACTGGAAGTTGTTGTTGGTATTGTTATTGTTCTTGTTGCACTCGCATTCATTTCAACGCCGTTTGTTATTTGTTTGAGTGAATTTTTTTTTCGGCATGTGGCTTTCCAGTATGCATTTACTCGCGTTTTCTGCAACAGACCAGAACCAAAACCAAACTGAAATTGAGAACCTTAGCGATAACGAAATAAAGGCTAAGAGGAGCACAGTGCATGGGGAAAGAGGGATTCTGGATGATCCCAAACAACTTCAAGGCATAAACTGCGCTTTACAACTCATATGTGCCATGTTTGGTATATTCGTATATTTGTTTTCTGTATTCTAGTACTCTCCTCCTTTTGATATTTTTTTTGCATTTTTTTCGCTTCCATTTTTTTTTGTTGTATATTGGATTTTATGTTGCCTTGTTTCGAGTTTCGAGTATGGTACCAAACTGCACAGACACACAAAAATGCTGTTAAACAAGTTTCATTTTTTAAGCCGTTTCCATGCGTGGCTTATGTTAGGAATATGCGAACTGCGTCGTCTGCCTGAAGAACCAACCCATTGAAACTGCCTGGTTGTCGACTCGACTATTTGGCCGTGTTCCCAGGCACTTAATAAAAGTGTTTGCCTGCTACCAACAATACGAGACCAAACAACAATAATAAAGGCACAGAAAAGTTCAACTCATATGGTCATGCACTGAGAGAAAAACTATTCCAGCGGCATTCCAACTGAAGCTATATTCTGCTTATTTTAACAGTGTTTATATGGTTTTTATTTACAAAAAGTTTCAAGTTTCTACGAGGAAAGCTTTTATGGTCAAAATTTGTTACTGGGATTGTTCGTAACTATTGCTACGTCACAAATATTTGTTTTTGGCTATAACAAATTTTAATAATAAAATGGGTTGTGAAGAAGAACTGTGCCAGGTTTTGATAAATAACTTTAAAAATGTCATAGAAAAGCCAAAAATGGTTACGTTCACAATTTTTTTTTTACACACATTCTTTGTGGCCAGTGTACGCGAGCTTATAAATTTCGGATCTAGGATTTGGTCTTGGGGAATTCTTCACTTCGAAGTGTATATATATCAGAGCTCCAAAAGAGTTTTACCCATTTTTCCAACTTTTGGGGTAGGGGTGCGGACCCTTAAACACCTACCCGTTGGGTCCGCCACTGACTTGTGTACACACTTTTTATGTAGATAGGTTCAATTTACCTGGGCTGTCACAAAGTAGGCACATAAACAACTGTCAAAAATGAATTTTATTGGATAGAAACTAGTTGCTGTATTTGATTCTTAATTGTCGAGCTCAGTTGTTCTAAAAAAAATGGGTTACGATATAAATCGTTTCGTTGGTCAAGTGGACGAAGAAATAATATGCTCTATATGCAAAGACGTGGTGGAAGATCCGGTGCAGTCAAACCAATGCGAGCACGTGTTTTGCAAGCAATGCATAGGTTCGTGGATGGAATATGAGCAGACATGCCCCATAGATCGCAATCCGTTGCAGCCGGAACATCTGGTGGGCGTAAACCGTATCATGCGCGTTTTGCTTAGTCGACATAAAATCAAATGCATCTACGCAGAGAGCGGTTGCCAAATGGAGCTATCATTGGATAGCATAAATGCGCATGAGGTATGCTGCGAGCATGATCCCAATGCAATGGCGCTGTGCGACAACGGCTGTGGCTTGTTTATAGCCCGACATGAGTTGGGACAGCATAACTGCGTCTCGATGTTGCGCATGCAGTTGAAAATGCAGCAGGATCATATACGTTGCACGAACAATGAATTGGTGTACTTAAATAATTACATCTCATCTAAGCGTTCTACTATGGATTCACGCGCCTTGGAAGATCTTGATCGCCAACTCTTGACTGGCTGGGCCACTACTTTTCCCTTTGCAATGGTGCGCAATTGGAGTCACTTTATCTCCACTCCTGACCCTACCATGCAGTCAGCTCTAAGCACTTCCCTGCGCCAATCCGCCTGTCCCAGGCAAATAATTAAACGCTTAGTGTGTAGCAGTCAGGAGCACAGCTGGCCCAAGGATCTGGTCACTCTTGCAAAGCTTGCAAACCGTCATGTGCTAAATAATATTGATATACGTCTGCTGCGGCCTTTAAGTTCAGGTGAATCTTGCGTTTTAATGTGGCAGAATGATAATATGCATATGGAGCCAAATTTGTTGCCAAGCGATGCTATAGTAATAATTTTTACGGACGGTGTTACTGAAGAAAATGAAGACTTTCCGATTTCTGATTATTTTGAAGAATAGAATATAATCTGTCTGGAATAATTGATAATCTTGTTTTTATTTTTACATTAAAAACAATGTAATAAAAGTATTGGTCCCTCAGACAATCTTTCACCTTTGTTTATCTTTATCTTGGAATTCGAAAGCTTAAAAAGTTACACCACTGGAACAGTCGGAGAGTATAAGACAAGTTACCCTAGATTTTTGTACAACGTATTCGACTTTTTCTCTCTGTGCACAATTTGTTAGTATACGGCAAGTTGACTGTATTGTAGGTTTATGCACTACGCAGCATGTTTCTTAATCGAATGTAGCCAAATTAAAAGAATGCAAATACCATATACTAAGTAAATATATATAACTCTACTTGTATGTGCACGTCTTATAACTCATAATACGCATAGTTAAAACTCAACAAACACCAAAACAAAAGAAATAAGACCAACAAATACAAATATTACTATAAGCAAAGTCAAACAGAAATCTAGACATGGAATCTCTTGATTGTGGTCTGCGTGTTGGCTTAAGTTTTGCCAAACAAATTATGAGTGTAAGTGTATGTGAGTGAGTTTGAAAGAGTGTGAGTGATTGAGTATGAGTGAGTTTGCCTGAATGAGTGCGAGTGTTGTTCTGTGTTTATTTATTTTGCCGAAATTTGTGAGCTATAAATTACGTTACGTATACGAAATATAGCAGCACATGCATAAGCGCCAACAATATTTGTTTACAAACATAACTTTATTATAAAACTGTGGTAAATTGTGCAGAAAATTGAAAAAAGGATAGACTTAGCTGTAGCGGTTGAAAATTTGAATATTGAAGTTTATGATATCTACTGTAGAAGCTTTGTTTGATGTTTATTATATTATTAATAAATAAATTTCTTTGTCATATTGAAGCTAGTTCACAATTTTTTTTGGTTGAATGAAAGTGTTTGTTACTTATTTCACTTTACAAGAAAGAATCAAAGCTGCGAAACTTTTTGAGAAGCTCTTTTTGAACGAAAATTTTTCGTTCGTTCATGTCACTAATCTGTAAGAGTTTTTGGATATTATGTTTCTCAATCTAATAGTCATTCAAATTTTGTCAAACTAAACTAAAGTCATCCATGACTTTATATGGCTAAAATTAGAGACTAGTACTTTACAGAAATTTTGGTAAATTCGATGATGTCCGACATAAAAGGAGTATCCCCTCTCGATTAATTTTCTGGAGAACGTCTTTGGAACACCTAAAAGCTCGTTATAATCAGATGTTGTATCATTTCAATGGAGAAATACTGTTCAACATTAACAGGGCTACAAAAAACATTCACAGATGAGTTCATAGAAAAAAAAAAAATACGTTAGCAACATTTTATAACAAATCCGACAGTGTACACTTGTTGGAGCTATACAAAGTCTTAGGAAGTGTCTTCGGTTTTAAGGTTATGTTCAAAATTATCTAGTAAAACCATTAAAAGTATTCACAGAAATGCAGAAGTGTCCCACTAGCCACGTAAATGTACAAAACTATATATCTAGTAAATGAATAAAGATATTCAAATAATTTGTGCTATTAGAGAAACAGAAAAACTTATCGATTTTGTAGCAATCTACAACTTTTACGAGGAATCGAAGAAATTTTGAAGTCACAAGAAAACATGTACTTGCCCGACAAAGAAATGACTCAAAGTGGCTCCTGTTTTTCATGCCTAAGAATAAAACTATTTTGGAAGAAAAGTGCAGTACGTGCGGTCAACTTGCAAGTTTCACATTCTTCTGGATATCAAGCACAAAAATATTGCATTATCCGAGCAAGTACAGAATGCACTTGCAATACTACCTCCATCCAAGTGAAATTTATTTTATCTTTACTACAAAAGCGCAATTGTTACAGTTCAAGATTTCTCATTTGTTTAAGTACGTTTCTACTTTTTATTAATGGCCGACACATTTGATCCGAGTACTAAACTTTGCTTACTCCTGCTTACTTTGTGCTCAATCAAAGCTTTTCATCAATATATATAAATAGTTTTATTTGTTAAGCGGATTGTATTTGTTGCTTTCAAATCCTTTGCAATTGGATTGCAGAGCAGAGAAATGAAACAGAGTCAATACACAATGAAATAATGCAACAAAAATGAATTCTACTTGATGGTGAGCAAAAGTTTAAATACTCTTGCTTGTTTCAACAAAAAAAAAAAAAACATTTCGATATTTTAGAGATACTATCCTCTGTCTGATTATTTCTTGTAGTCTTATCTTCAAATTTTTTTAAATTTCAACATTACTATGAATACTACATTAAATGAAATAAGCACATAATTTAGTTTATTTAATTCTTTTCTCAACTGGTTGCTTCACTATCAGATAAGTGTGTTTAAAAATAGATGAAAATATAGGATATCTAAAAAATAATCAAAATAAAATTAAGCTTCAGAACGCAAAATCCTTTTATTTTTTTACCGAACACCATCGTCTTCAATTTGAATCATCGCGGCAAAAATGCTTTTAAAAACAAATCTTCTTATAAATTCGAAATTAAATTTTGACGAACTAGCGAACACCACTCATTTAAAAATTAACAAAATTATAAAAAATTAAATTATTTTGTATATTAATTTACTTTAAAAAATATCGCAAGTGGCGCGTACTATAAATTTATTTAGTCTCTATTGAGAATTGTAAGGGTACTGATAAAATAATAAATAAATTTAAAAAAAATCTCTTCAAACTAACCTTTTAAGATACTTAGAAAAAGAGCGCTGTTTACACATATCTCTGAAAGGACTTTTTTTCCCAAATGTCTTGAAAAGCTTAGTATCTTCAATGCTATGCAATACTTCTAGCAAGTGTATACAAAGTAGCTTACTTATTTGCTCGAATGAAAAATTGCGTAAGCAAAAAAAATTACGTTTGGCCATCATTAGTGCCCCAGCAGGGGGAGATACTCAAGATAAGCGAGAAATAAGCTTAAAATGCAATTGGCAACAAGCAGAAATGAAATGAAAATATCGCAAGTATTTGCGAAAATCTAATGAGAATTACGTTAGCTATTCGCTGTCTCCTTATCGTGATTCGCTATCTCCGTCTATTTGTTTCTCCAGTGAAGAAGCAATTTCCAATTTCATTTGAAGCTAGTACGAAGCTTGAAAATGGCCGTCATTCTTGTTGTTTTCTTAGCAAAAACAAGCCGCAGCAATATCAGAACACATTTTTTTGGTTTTTCCTTATTCCGGGTTTTTTTTTTTCTTACACATTTGCGGTGTGTGCGAAACTCCGACGCATAACAGCGATAAGTAAAAGCAGAAGAAATAGAAGGGGCCCCATGCTGCCAATACTGAATCTGGAACCGTTCCTTGGACATTTCGTATATGTGCTAGCAGGGTACACAAGTGTGATATGAAAAGTGCAAAAACCATACATGCACTGAGAAAAACGGGGTTGGTGTGCAAACAAAATCAGACCTGCTTGAGTAAATGAAAAAAAATTACGTATACGCAATGTAGACTTAAAACATACTATGTGTGTTAAAGTTAGGCGAGACCAGATCGATCACAAATGTTGTCCAAATGTTAAGCGTGCTATCATTAGTAAATGCACGAAGTTTCACCACTAGATTTTTTCATCAAATATTTATTAATTTCGCCTGTGCGAATTCGCTATAGTAAAGTTCGATTTGATATTATGATAGATTATTCGAAGAAATGGGCTAAGTAATGCAGTCGGTCGAGGTAATGAAATGCACCTCAAGAAAATATCCCAATTGTGAGAAAATTCCCTTGGGATACAGACTGGGCTACTCACGGTATATTCCTGGCTCAGGATTACGTGAGAAATATGGTCATCAGTTCTGTGAGATAGAGGAGGAATCGCCTCAACACTTATTGCAGAGTGTGATGCTCTTGCAAAAAGAAAGATATCGCTCTTTCTCGTTGCTAGTCACCCGACTAGAAGTATTTTTCAAAAATTGGCCTGGGCCATCGTATCACACTGCAACTTTCCCAAACTACATTAGTATTGTTACTAGTTATTTTAAAAAAACATTTGGTTTTAAAAAGTTCTGAAGTCGTGTTTACTCAAAAAAAAAAATACATTTTTTAATACAAAATCTCAACGATTCAAAAAGTACTTAAGCTTTCACCTTTTTGCATCTTTTTTGAAAATTTGAAATAAATGTAACTCTCAGTATAAAATTTTCAAGCAAAAACTCCAAAGCGCGTGAAAAATAGTTTCCAACAATAAACTTAAAAAAATGTAAAAAATATAGCAAATTATCAAGTCTTTTCGATTTAAAATAAAAATGTAAAAAATAAAATCATAGCCAGCCAAACAAGACTTGAGCTCAAGAACTGAAATAAAAAGTGTCTTTTAAAATTTTCCAGCTCTGCTTTTTTCACAGTGTACCACCAACACATACATAATGTACATGTGTATTACATGTACTATGTGGTTTTTTTTTTTTTTGGTTGACTAAGGGGTGTTCCCATTGTCTGCCAGCTGTTGCCGCCAACCACCCCCTAACAACTCAAACCCTCACATAATCTCGCTTATGAACTTTTCGGCCCTCATGTTGTCTTGGCCTGGGTCGCTTGGTTATAGCCTGAGTCTTTTTAGCCAAGACGCCTGGCTTTGTTTTGTTAACAATTTCTTGTCCTGTGCTTCTGACTCTTGTTCATGGCATTATTGCAAGGCGTTCTCCTTTTTTGGCCTGCAGCCGTTTTTTTTTCTTCTTTTTTTTTATTTTATTTATACAATATACTTATACGTTATACTACACTGTTTTTTATCGCATTCCGCTTTATCATCTGCGTTGCGTTATGTTGGCCTGTTTCGGTTGCATTATTTTCGCCTGATTAATTTTCGAGCTGTTTTGGTTCAGTTCAGTTCCATGGCATTTTCTCACGCGCTCCGCTCGCCAGCCTTGACGTCTGGATGGCTGACGGAATGGATGCCGGGCTTTGGGTCTTAATTGCATATTTCGAGCTTTAAACGTTATGGTTATTATGTGAAGAGTTTATTGTTGTTGCCTGAACTTATTAATTGTGTAATTTAGTTTTGGGCCAGGCTAAAAACATCATAAAAGCCTGTATATAATAACAATAATTCATGCAACAGCAAGTTTATGGACTTTACTTCTAGATAGGATTGGGAGGCAGTTTGTTGTGGCTAACGCTTCTTGGCTCTTGGCTTCTTTGCATAATTTGTGTGGGATAAATTTTGAAAATTGACTTTGGGCTTATTGCCTGACGGCTTATCTAAGTTACTATATGTGTAATGTAATGCTTTTGCCTAACAACTTTTGCTTTAAGTTTTTTGTTTGACTAGTTTTCAGATTTTATATAAATATGTATTTAAAGACTTTGTTAAAGTTTCAGTTTTGAAGAATTTATAAAAATAGTTGACATTTAGCAAGAGACGAGTAGTAAGCATGTGTTTCTGATATTGATAGTCAGAAATTTATATAAAACCTGTGGACATGCAATATTGGGCAAATGCTTTTTTTGTTGGAACTAGTAACAGTCTTGAAATCGTATAAAATACATTATACTTGTTCTGAATTTCTTGGAGTTTAAATAAAGAAAACTCAATTTAATTTATAAATATAAAATATTTTTTTTGAAGTTCTGTAATAAAAAAAATATTTTTATATAATTAAAAATCTGAAAGAAAAGTTCGAAATATTTTTATAATATTATTACTCCCAATCGATTCGGTTTATTTTTACATTATGTAAGAAAAAACCTAAAGAAATATGGTAAAAAATTATATATTTAAAAAAAACAATTCAAACATTAAAAATTTTTTTTTATGTTACGCTATTGAAAACAACAATTTTTAATTTGAAATTTTTTTTAAATCCAATATAAAAAAAAAATTTGTGAAAAAGGTGTGAAATTTCTACACCAATAAAAAAAAAATATTAAAATAAAAATTTAAAAATAATTTTATATAATTAAAAAAAAAAGAATGATTGAATTATTTTTTATACCCTGTACCAATAGGTACAAAGGGTATACTAGATTTGTGCAGTGTATGTAACGGACAGAAGGAGGCGTGGCAGCCCCCAAGTCCTGGCGTGGCGATTGAGCCATGTCCGTGCGTCCGTCCGTATGAACGCCTAGATCTCGGAGACTATAAGAGCTAGAGACACGAAACTTTACCAGCTGGTGCGCAGATTTCCTCAGAAGAAGAAGTTTGTTGAATCATGTCAATATCTTCCCCGTTCCCCCGTAGTAGAGTTTCACGGTTTTTAGCCAACCCGTTTAATATTTTCAACTGAAATTTAACAGATCGATGCGTTACATGCATCTATGTGTAAAAAATGAACAAAATCGAACAAATACAGAAAAAGTTATAGTCAAAAATGTACAAATTTCACTGCCCCTTGCCCATAAAGTGCATCAATATTTGACTCCTCGTAATTATGGCTACAAGTGACCTAGAATTTTTGGTAAGCTCATTCATGTAGCTCTAATGAACAAATCCACATCCAAATTTTATCGATTGCGCACCCCCCGCAATCGATTTACCGTGTTTTCTCCCACACCCCTCAACATACCAAATTGAAACTTACCCCATATACTTTAAATAAATTCTTTGACGTAACATTCGAGTTTTATTAAAATCGGTAAAAATTTAGGGAACTTATAGGTAAAAATATCGAATTTCGACAAAAAAAAAAAATTCCAATTGGAAAGTTCTTAGAAGGAATATGCAGGAACAATTTTTTCGAAACAAAAGGTACAGGGTATTCGGGCACCGCCTAGACTGTACCACAATTTTTAATATTGTAACACCAAATCTACACCATGAGTCCTAAAGGGATTAAAAAAACAAAATAAATTTTTAAAAAACAATTTTGAGAAACATTTCATTAGGAAGTTTGAAACTTTTAAACTTTTAAACCTATTTTGCTTATTCGTTTTAATTTCTCTTGCAACAAAATATTAAACCATATAAAAAACTCGTTTTGGAGAAATTGGGAGCTCCAAAAATATGGTTTCAAAACGAATCCGAATAAAATTTTCCTAGCGATCAATAAAGTGCATATGTTCAAGAATATTTGTGTAATCTAAGAAGCCTTATAGGTATGTAAGGACTTGCAATATCCAGGTGCATCCTGTGTAAAATTACATATAAAAGCTTACAACGATTTTCGATTACATTTTTTTTTTTTCCTAAAAATTCCATCTATATAAAATAACCAAAAGTACATGCATGTTGTTTTTTAATTTTCTTTCAAATGACACACATGTAGGCTTACATACCAATACAAATAGTTATGCAACTCGAATACCAAAGAAATCCTTTCTTCAAATCCTTTACTAATTTCCCTAGTCGATACATATAGACAGCAAAGAAATCGAACGCTGTCTATAAAGCATCTCTGTGTTAAATAATTTCCATTTTCAACTATTTTTGGTTTGGTAAAACTTTTGGCCTTGCCAAATAAGCTCTGGAACAGGCCAGTGCACAAAAACAAGAGCAACAACTTTTGGTAAAACCAGCAGCATCATCAACAATTACCAAAGCAATGAGAAGGAATGCACTCATGCTCAAAGTGCCGATATTGGTTGCATTTAATTGCAATTCGATTTGAGTTTTAAATAAATTTACAGGCGAAAATAAAATACAACAACCTTATACCATCGTAATGAATGTTTTTTTGTTCTGCACTTGTATAACTATTTCGGTGAGAGTGCATTTGGTAGATATTTAGGGCATTTTCCAACACTTAACTGACGTAAATGTATAAAATGCATGTTAATGGAGAAGCGTGTGTGTGTGTGTGTCTATTTGCGCGTGTATGTGTATTTGTATCTGTGTGCCGCGTTGAAAACTTTGACAGTTATCCTTGAAATGTTCAACATGGTTTTTTCTTCGTTATTGCAATACTCTGCACAAAAAAGTGTCAAGAGTATTATAGATTTTAAGATGTAGGATGTAGAAGTAGGTATTTATACCTGTTGGCTATTGAGCCTTGTTGAAATTATACGAACTGACGCGCATTATCTGTAAACAGATGAAATTCCACAGTTCAAACGTTCCTACGTTCCCCGTTGGAAGATTGGCTGAAATGTGCAGACAATAATATCTCATTTTCTCATTCATTTCATATTTTCTTGCTTTATTTTCGCTCATTTTTTGTGGAAATGCAAAATTTTTCAAGTTCACTTCCTATGCATAAAATTCAGAACACTGAATTTGCTATTATTTAAATTAACCAAATTTTGAACAAAAATTTAGATAAATGCAATACATACATAAGTATTGAAAGGTTACTTCGATGTAGATAAAGTTCAAATTGGGTCCATTTCAGACTTTTTTATGGTTCTTTTAAAAGGTAGTTTTACGTGTTTTTTTATTGGAGCTCCTATAACATGTTTTTTTAGAATCTGCTCAATGAAAGCTTTTTTCTGAAATATGCTTACTTTACTTTTGCTGTATCAACGGTAATAAGCTGATCCTTAAAAAAAAATTTTGGTTTTCTGAAAAAAAGAACTTAGCCTACCCTCTAACCTGCAGCAAGCAAATACCCCATGTAGACTTTGGCGAGTGATGGCAATAAACATCAAAATCAGTTGAAGTACCTTATAGTCCCCGTAAGCCTTATTCCTAGGAACACGCCCACAATCCTTGGTGCAGCAAATATATGTATGTGTTTGGACGAAAATGGTTGCAGGGTATGCCACAGCTCCTACTGGCTAAAATGTATTTTTTTTTTGTATTTTGGTTGCTGTTTATTTTTGCTTTTGGGCAAGTGGGCGGTGGCAGGCCATATCAATATTTGCTACCTGCAGCACGGCAGCAATGTCTGTATGTATGGCAGCATTGATTGCCAACAGCAAATACTACAACCGACATGGCAATACAACTCGCGTGCTTGAGTGTGTGTGTGTGTGTGTGTATCTGTGTTTGAGCATGTGTGGCATTCATTAGCTATAGCATAGCTTGAGGGATCAAATTGGCATTTATGTGCGCAACATTTAAAGTAGGTTAGTTAAATTTGTAAATACGAAATAGTATTAATTTATGTCCATAAGTTGCGATTAGAGGTTATTCTCTTTATAGATTTATAGAAATTCGTATCATTTTTGTTTAAGCAACAAATTGGCTGTGAGCGAAATGCTAAAGACTTTTTGCACTAACGTATCTTTATTATGTTGTTTCCTTCCACTTCTACTCTCAGTTAGAAGAAAGCTTTTTTTACCTCTATTAGGTTATATATGTATAGGTAAGCAAATTGATTAATTAATATTTATTTTTTAAAAAACGTACGTAAAACGGCAGTAATTACAATGAGCTTTTTTCAAACAGGCATCTGAACAGAACAATCAGTTGCATAATTATCCTGAGAACGCCATTGGACTCTAAGCTTATACGAATACTAATTATTTTTGATATCTCACCCAATTTAGGAACCAGGACATTTTACCGAATGGTGTATAGATTATAATTATCATTGCGGCTACATATCTTGGAGAATGATCTTGTTTTCCAGAAACTATTGCCTTGGTGTCAGAGGTACGCTCAGTAAAGAAAATAGGTAGATAAGAACGATTAGAACAGATAAGCAAGCAAGCGTAGTGCCTTTTTAGACGTTATAATCCTAAGAAGATAAAGTGCAATCGGGTGGAGATGAAATGTGCTGTAACAGAAATGAATTGGGAAGTTTATCCAAAAAAGTCCCATTTTAATTCGTAATTATTTGTAAAAATTAAAAATCTTAAGACTTGGTGTCTAAAAGGGCTCTTAAACCTAAAAAAGTATGAAAATTCAGCCCAGAACATCTACCTAGAGGTTTGTAACTAATCAAAATCCGAAAAGTTTACGGTTTTACGAGAATGGCAGCAATTATATGATTTTTGAGAGTTATTTAAAAATGTAAATTAATTATTGGATAAGTCGCCAAAAATTGTACCACATTTTGCCAATTGCTGATAAATAAATTTAAATATTTACGCCAACGCGCCCAATACATGAGTTTGAATGGCAACTCTTTCAGCCATCAGTTGTCAGCACCATTGTGAATGGCAAGTGCATTTGTTCACATTGTTCGCAACTAGGTGGCAACTCCTTAGCTCGGGACGGTTTTGCACGTGAATGGCATATTTACTAGAGATTTTAATAGAGATTTTGTAAAAATTTCAATTATAAATTAAAACTTTATACATCAGAAATTGAATAACCTTTTTTTAATAAGTAAAAGTTTCGTTGAATAAAATAAGTTTTATTGGTGAATTTTATCTAATCTCGAATGGGTGTCTGTGGGAATTGTCGAAAAAAAGTTTTTTTTTTCTCGGTGGAACAACCCTGCAGTACAGCTGGTGACAATTGTCTCATTATAAATACATACTTATATCGTTTGTCTATTCGTTGGTACTTACAGTACAAACCCTTGGTAATGCGAATGGTAAACGATATTTAAACGAAATATGCGAACAAAACGACGAAAGAGAAGCGAACAGAAAAATATTGTACACTTTAAGCAAGTAAAGACAAAATAAATTAAATAATTCATTAAATTATTCGTAAAGTAGAGGTGCATTTTTTCCTACCGCATGCTCGAAGAATTCTTTACTCTCAGAGTACTTACTCGTACTGCAATGAAGTCATCTTTGCTTTATGTTATTGAAATCTTATACAAACCCACCAGTATGCATTAAACCCAAACTTCAACCAGCAATAACCGCAGCTATCCGAACAAAATTACGATTTATAGCTTTTTTACGCTTTACGGTATTTCTATAATCAATTAAATAATTGCACAATAAAATTTTAATAATAATAATAATAGCAGCTTCAGTGAACATCGTATCATAAAAGTGAATTTTTTTACGATATATTTAATTAAATGAAATGAAATTTTACAGTCATTGGTTTTATAGCTATCACAAATGGCATTGACCTCAAGTTCAAGGCGAATCAATCGAGTGCGCCGCGCTGCCACGCCCACTAGACATTACAGGCATCCCATTACGGAGACCAACAAAGACACAGAGTCACACACTCATACTCATCCGACAACTGTAATCCCTGAGCTTAAGGCTTTAGCCTCAAACGTTCCACAGTAATTTACACGAAAAGCCGCAGACAGTCCAGGGACAGGAAGTGCAAGAGAAAAGTAGAGCATTTTCAGACTGTTTGTTTGGTTATGTACCCTGTAAATGGTCAAGGTTAGCATTTGTGTAAGGTATGTAACAGGCAGAAGAAGACGTTACGTTTTTTGTATCGAAATTTTTAGCCTCGCCACGAAATCGAAGACTTTTGGTGCTAAGGATACCATTTATGCAAAATATATAATACGTATTATCAGTACGCAGATATGTGGCGAAATTTTTTAGTATCGGATGAAAAATTTAAAAGATATAGGCAATCATAGACTCATGTGAGCCTAATAAGCAACCAACTGTAGACTTTCTCTCAGCCAAATATACCATCAAACTTTCCTCGCAAATTTCATTCCAATACGCCTACGATTTTTATCCAAGGACGAGAATCTCAAAATTTGATCCCATCCCGAGACTGACATTTCTGTGTGACTTAAAATGTCAGAATATACCAACCCGATACCATCACTAGTTTTAGTTCCCGATACCATCACTAGTTTCAATTCAAACTTAAGCAAAAATAATATTTTTTTGCGAAAAGTGTTTGAAGCGTATCTCGCTGTCGCGCAACTGTTTTGAAATTTTTGTATCTTTTGCTGTAGCAACGGCCACTTCTTACTTTTGTTTCAGCTTTGGCTTACGCATTTGGTTTTAAGCCTGCTAGTTATTTGCTTTTTGCACGTTCATCCCACACCTGGTGGAGGCATTTTGCATGCTGCTTGCAACTTGTGGCATGCCTCAAAGGCAACACAGCGCTCCAGCACACTAGCAAACTCCATTAGATGCTGAGACATTTGGCATGTCCGCTTAAGGTATTTCTGCTTGTATCTGCTAAGTGCACTGTTATATAACTCACCTCTTTAACACGTACGACAAATTTCACTTGATATTGTAGCTCTCTTCTCGAGAACTTGCAGTTTGGTTTCTGTTGTTGTTTGCAACTTCAATTTACTTGCAACGTAGTTGCAGCCTAAGTGCACGTATCTGTAAGAATAAAAAAAGATACAAGAAATGTATATGAGTAAGTGAGACCTAAATGCAATGCTTTATAAGGCCAGCAAAAGTATCTTTTGCAAATAAAATTATAAAATATGTATACATAAAAAACAAGCCGCAAACATTGCCACTGCCAGTGTTAAACACACACATACATACTCTCTCATATACACATAAGGGCACGCCACATTTACATTGTATCTTAAAGATACAAAACAATTAATTGTATGCCAGTGGCGTTGTTGTCAACGTGTGGCTGCGATTGTTTTTTATTTATATTTTTATCGTTATCGTCGTCGCTGCTTTTTCGAACAAACGTAATTGATATTTTATGCAAATTTTTCATGAATCGCTAACAAATTTATTTATTTAAATTTTATTTACGACGACTAAACAAAAAGTAGCAAAAATAAAACTTAATTAAATTTCTATTGTTTTTTTTTTCTATAAGATAATGACTTTTATTAAGTTGTAAGCAATATATGACAGCACGTGTGCATTTACACTGAAAGTAAAAGAAATGATTGTTCCAAATTTAAATAAAATTAAAGTAAACTTAAAAAAGTTTTTTTTTTTTTTTTGCTTGTTTATTTTTATTAAACAAGTTTGGTATATACATAAGTAAACAAATGTAGTGGTATTACATAAAAACTAATCACAGTCTCTAGTCGAGCACTCGTGAAAAAATTCTTATATATTATTCTAATTTTTAAAGATATATAACAATGGTAATTAAATGATTAAAATATTAAATATGTGTTTAAGTGCTTAAAAAAGTTGTTTAATAAAAAAAGCATAATTCTCAAAAAGATTACAAATCTACATTTGTTGGTACATAAAAAAAAATTAACATCACAAAACGATTTATTTTAAAAATTTTTATGGAAAAAGCACAAAAAAAAAATGAGTAAAAAATTAATTTTTTAATAAATGTCTGAAGAATAAAAAAAAAACATGATTCAAGATCCTACCCCTTGAAACGTTTTTAAAAAGTTTGGCTTCTATTTTTTGGAAACAGGCAATCTTTTGTGTTGGATGTTCAAATCTAAACCAGTCATGATTTTTGACAAGGAGTCACAATCGAAGAACATACTACACAGACAATCCTCAGAATTCCGCGGAATTTCATGAAGTTCGTCCAAAATGAGTGATTTATTGGTGACCAATCTGATATTGCAACATCGTTCTTGTTAGTTAGAGGCGGGTATTTCTTACTGTTGTGGTTACTTGGTACATTTACAATTGGCTTCGAGAACAAAGAATTTTGAAGTAAAATATCGATATTTTCTGTTCGAAAACTGGAGATGCTGCCACTAGTCCATTTTTAATGGTATCCAATGATTTTTTCAAAGACTTAAGGAAATCGGGGCGTCGAATATAATTTAAAAAGCTTTGTGAGCCATAAATCATTATTGATCGCCGTCTTAACAGTTCTGGTTTAGCACCTTAAAACTTATTTTTTGTTTCAGAATATTAAATTGTTGTTTTTTATAGCTTGTGTAGTCCAAAAGAATACACATATTTTTCGAGCTACAACACTCGAAAAGGAGAAAGTAAAAAAATATACCCAATCAAATATGTGAATTGGTTTCATGGAGAATATTGTGAAAAACAAATGGGATATTTACCTTGTCAGGCATAGATCCGTAATGGCAAATGGGCTAAGTGTCTAACAAAAATTTACACCAAAAAAATTAGCATTTATGCCCAACGCAGCCTCTTGACCACAAAAAGTAGGGCACTCTTACCCAAAAGTAAGTTGTACAAGGTGGCGCAAAAGATGTCATCCGATGTTGTTTGGCTCTTATTTTTTTTCTAAATGAAAAACTTCGATTCTGTTTTTTGATTATGTTTATTTAGACCTTTAGAATTAATTGTGTTAAGTTGAGAAGATGATATCGGACAAATGGGCGCCGTCACAATTGATTGCCATACGGGCTCGTTTTATGGCATTTTCCATCACTTCGGCGAGAGTTTCGGGCAATAAATTCTCGCATTCGTGTCGGATATTTTCCTTGAGGGCTTCCAAGGTCTCAGGCTTGTTGATGTAAACACGGGACTTCAAAAAACCCCAAAAAAAGAAGTCCGGGACCGTTAAATCGGGCGATCTGGCGGGCCAGTGCAAATCGCCAAAACGCGAAATTAAGCGACCCGGAAACGCGGCCTTCAGAATGTCGGTTGTGGCTCGTGCAGTGTTGTTGCTCCGTCCTGTTGGAACCACATGTCCACCAGTCCTAATTCGTCCAGTTCGAGCAGAAAAAACTCGGTCAACATTGCCCTATAGCGCGTACCGTCCACTGTTGTCGTTTGACCCGCGGCGTTCTCGAAAAAAAATGGCCCGATGACTCCTCCAGCGTGAACAGCGCATCACGCAGTCACTTTGAGCGGGTGTAATGGCTCCTCGTGCATCACTCGCGGATTTTCGGTTCCCCAGAAGCGATAATTTTGCTTGTTCACGTACCCGCTGAGGTGAAAATGAGCCTCATCGCTCATTATGATTTTGGTCGAAAAATCGTCCACTTCGGTATCGAGATTGAGGATAGCTTGGGCATAAGTTACGCGTGTTTGGCGGTCGGCAGGCAGCAGCTGATGCACGGACTGAACTTTGTAGGGGAACATGTTCAAATCTTTCACCAAAATTCGTTGCAGGGACCGCCGGCTGAGGCCCAATTGCGTGGCACGTCGTCTGGTCGATGTTTCGGGGCTCACTTCGACGTCCTCGGCTACAGCGGCGATATTTTCGGCAGAACGGGCGCTCCGGGGCCGGCCACTCTTGGCAACGTCTCGTGTGGTCCCATACTCTTCAAGATTAGTGGCTAAACGGCGCAGTGTTTGCGCAGTTGGTGTCGGACGGCCGGGAAATCGGCGACGGAATTCGCGCTGCGCCAACACCACAGACGAATTGTTACGCAAAAAAATAGACACAATTATTCCGCGTTCTTGGGTAGTGTATCGCTCCATGGCTTATTCACTTGTATTCTGTATCTGTCTAGTCCACAAATGTCAAAACAGATTTGATATTGGCGGCCATTTACAAAAATGAGAGCATCTTCCAATAGGGTGATTTCTTTTGCGCCACCTTGTAGAATGCGCAAATATCTCAAGCTCGACAACATTTCAAATACGGTACCCGATATTTATTATTTAGTGCTTGTAGTGTAATAGAAAATTAAGCAGCTGTTTCTAAGCAATCAAAACTATGTAAGCGCAATTTGTGTTTTTAAATAATTAAAGTTCTTACAGATCCAGATCAGAAAATATACATTGTACTGACAAATATAAAAAACTTCATCTTTTATACTTTTAAACTTTGACTTTTTTAAATAGCTGATTGTTGTCGCGAAATTTGTTAGTGTTGCATTTATGCCTCGTTTTTATGGTTATCCACATTGTTACTCAAGTAATCTTGTCTGAAATATGCATTTTTTTTTTCGACAAAGTGAGCGCTTTAAATGTTAACCTATTCTATTGGATTTGTTCTGTATTCCATACATTAGCAACCATTTGGAAGGTCGGCACTTTTTTATTTTCGGAACTAGTTCACTTAAAATATAACAAAATATATAGAACAAAGCAAATGTTTGCATGTAGGGACAACTTTTCGAAAAAGAATAAACACTGTTTAGATAATAAAATGTTTGGTTTGTTATTTTTTCGCGAAAGTAAAAGTGACCAAAAGCCTACAGTTATTTATCTTTTCCTCTAACCATTTGTAATCATTGTAAGCACAAATTATCCAAATAAAATTATTATTGTTAAGACTTCGTTCAACCGCTGAGATAAGACTGCTGGATTTTAAACAAACGTAGCAACCTACCCCTCCACCTCGCTCATTGGTCAATCAACCGATCACAGCGCATACCCAGAGTTATGGAAATCAGAACTGGGGTCAAATCGCTACAGATACCACATCAAGTAAATAAGGTACTCCGCCTTATATCTGGATGTGAATAATACGTCAGTAATTTGATCTTGAATTCTGACTTGAAACTAAGTAGCGTAAGGGCTAGATCTCTTTTTTCTCCACCAGATAGAATGATAGACTCGTAAATGCTGTGCAAAGGAACTTGTAGGAACGCTTCCAATTAGAAAATTGACGATAAGATACTTTAACCATATATGAAGACACCATAGTTACCTTGCCTTGGCCAATACTGGCAAAGACAAATATTATGTATAAAGCCGTCCCTAAGGCTTCTAAAAATTAGAATCAAATTAATAAAACTGATTTTTAAAATAAAAGATTGATTTCACAAGTTTGAAAATGTTTAAGTATCAATCCTGTCTCTTTGTCCGTTTTTGAAACACTGCTAACTTTTCATTTTTTTTATTTATTTTTTTTTTTTGAGTGCACAAATTGACAAACATTCACACAATCTGCCCAAACTGTTTCATCAAGCTGTGGCAAATGCTTACAAGCAGATATTAAATCTTATGCAAATACAACAAAAATATGCACAACATGAAGTCATCTCTTCCAAGCTGAGTGTGCTAGTTACTTTTGGTTTTAGTTTTATTTTCATATATTTCATGTGGTTTACTCCTCTCTGCTGAAACTATGCAATTTTTGCTGTCGTCTGCTGCACTTTTTCATTTACTTTTGTATATTATTTTTTTGCTTTTTTTGCAATTTACTTAGTTGAGATTGTTTTTAAGGCAAGAGAGATGACATGTGTTTTATGTGAAATGTGTGTCTAGTTGCGGAACAGTGTGAAAGGATACTTTTTTATTTTATACTTTATTTTATTGTGGTTTCAGTTTAGTCTACTATATGTTTGGCTGGAAAAGAAAGTATGTGTGGAATGAGATGAGTAGCATTTAACCGCAGATGACATATATATGTATAAGAATGTGTATAGTTGCAATTTTGGATTTATTTGTATTTGGATATAAAAATTATTGTGATACGGGTCTGCAAGTTTTATTACATTTTGTTCATCTTTGGACATTTTAAAAATCTCCATAAAAAAAGGAGCTCAGTAGAGTAAATATAAAAGCAGAAAACATTTGCGTAATTAAGAGATAAAATATGCATCCAGGTAAAAAAATGTCTAGCTATTCAATTTTGTTCACTGTTGGGCTTTGGACTATTTGCTTCGTGGAACATGATTTTTTGGGAATCTTAGAAATTTCTGCGAGGGAGAATGGTACAGACTTCCCAGTTTTATAAGCAAAATAATGACATGGAGTTATTTTTTTTAAGCATTGAAAATTAAAAGGAAACTGTATAGAGTAACAATAAAACGACTAAACATTTAGGCTCTCAAAATATAAAGGAGGTCAGGATGTGAAGTTTCAGAAACTGGTAAGTGTTGGGAGTGAATCCAAAAAAAAATATGCTTGACTTTTAAATTTTAGTCACAGTGCGAACATGTTCACATTTTCTAAGAAGCTCACATATTACGGGCAGGGAGATGGGTCTAGACTCGGGCCTTAAGATACAATGCCATAGTATAAATATCATGAGAAAATGTTATTGTAAATTTTATGTATAGTGTGATTTCGGACTGAGTAGTAACTCTATAGTGCGTTTGGAATATGTTGACATTTTTTAAGAAATGCAGATATTTCTGGGAAGACGTTGGTCGAGACGTAAGACACTAAGACTTTTCTACCTCAACAAAAAAAGTGAACAGAAGAACCCTAAGGGACCAAAGTTGGCCTCTACAAATCAATTACAAACGGTTCATTGATTCAGTATATTCAAAAAAAAAAAAATCGTTCTCTACCTTCCTCTGCGATTTTCTAGCTCGATAAAAAAGTTTCACAGTTAGAGCCCGATGAAAACATAGACTAACGAGGCCTCCACACACCGATTAAAAATGGTCCATTGATTCCAAATTCTACGAACAAGGAGTGTTCTAAAAGCCCGTAGATTTGAAAAAAAGCATAAAACATTGAAATTCTTTGGGAATTATTGGGGCCGAAGAGAGTCACTGCCGCGCCCGTACTTTTCACTGGACGGCCCTGGATAAAGGTACAGAAGACAAGTTACATTAAATTTCGAATGAATATTTCCTTTCATATTGTAACTGCCAGCTCAATGAGACAAAAAATTTTAGTTGGACATTTTGAGGAACACGAAAGATGAGGCCCCCACATGACATTCTAAATGTTAAATCCGTCACTAATCAAATTTTTTAAATTGTGCTTGTTTAATGACCCCCTGCAAAGATTTATATTCGGTTCAATACCATAAACACCAATATCTATTAAAACATTTTGAAGTTATCTAAGACTGCTACTGTATTTAAAGGTCATTAAATTTGCCACAACATATTAAACAACAAAACGCCAAAGGTTTCAATTACATTAAATGTATCTAGATACAGATATTGCATGTGTAGGATATTCTATAGCAATATGTAATTAAAGAAAATATTGTGATAACTTTGGAGTTTCTTATGTTGGTTGCCATAGACACAGACTCACTTACATATATATTCTAAATAAAGCGGCAATAGTCGGGACTTATCGACTATAATATACACTTTAGCATCGGCAACTAACTACTCCTAACTAAAGTTGATTCATTCAATTTAAACTCGATTTTTCTGCCACATTTTGAGAAAGATCGTTTAATTGTGGAATTTTTAGAAGATGTCTAACCGGGGGCATCGAGGAGTGGCAACAACGTAAAAGATAAAGAATTTTTGATTTTAGGACTGTTGGTGTTTTTAAATGGAACTTTGATGTTTTTAATATGAAATATGGATAAAAATAACTATAAATACTAATAACTATATATTAAAAAAACTTCTGAGAGAGAAAGGGCACGTCTGTCCAGATCAAGAGGCCTGGACAAATTGACATCGCTTAATCGAATGCGAAATATTTTGCCACGTATTGGGTGCTTTTTAAAAGGTTGTTTTAATTTTGAATGAAAAACCAAAGTGTTGAGCAGAAGGGTCAGTCTTAAATTGAGGTCTTATCAACAAATAATGGTCTTGATGTTGTTCTGCAGTCGATGTTGAATCGGCCAAATAATAAAGAGCCCTAAAAAAAATACACACAACTATGTAAAAAATTTTATGTGTCGCGTATAAAAAACACCCTATATTTTCAAGTATTACATGTTTCGTTTAGGTAATTTCTTTGCACCAACTTAATACACCCCTTAAGCATTGGTTGCAGGGTATAAAAACTGAATTTCACATTACATTTACGGACTGTTGATATTGCTGTCGTTGTTGTTGTTGTATCTATTGAGGTTTGACTATGTGACTGTCTGTGGGCAAATGTTGTGCAACTGTCGTTCTGACCTGTAAGCAAAAGGAAAGCAACCGCAAATTGCTTTTGCCAGACCTAAACTGACCTCCTGCCGAGCTAATGGCAAAACTCTCAACTTTTCATGTCAATTATCATGACGATGTTGATGATGATGATGTTGATGACCAAGTTGTTGCTGATCTTAATCATGATGAAACTGTTGATGTTGATATATATATTCGACAAAATAGCACACAAGTTATGAGGATGACAAATTGCTTGTATCAGATTTTAAATTTATTACAAATTTAAGTTTATTTAATTTGAAAAAAAGTATATGTAATTATTAGGCTTTGTCAGTAAAGTAATAAAAACAATGGCACAGCTTGAAATTATAAACTGCCAAACACACTCACACACAAACTTTACATAAACATCTAGCCTGTAATTTGCCGGAAACTAGCTAGGCATGAGCGTATCTGTAAGATACACAAACTACAGATAAGTTAAGCATGTGTGTGTGTGTGTTATTAGAATAATTTTTGCACATAAATTATGCAAAATTCTCGGAAAATATATGCCAAATATTTGCCTGGTGAAAGTGTTGAATGCCTGTGGCTGGGCCATTAAGGTATTCGCCTCATATCGCATACGCTAAAAACTTTTTCCAGCCCTTCGTAGTTATCCCGGTTTTTGGTTGTTGTCAAAAGCGTGGCAAAAAACTGACTAAAAAGTAGTTGATTTTGTTGTTGCTCTTGTTGCCAGTAGTTTGTTGCACATTAAGTCTAGTTTGTAGTTAGTAGAAGTTGCTTTGGCAGTGCGAAAACTTTTAATTTGTGTGTAGCGCAAGTAAATGAAAAATGGCGCAAAGTTCACTATTCAGAGCAGATGGCTTTGTCTGATGGGTTGCCAGGAGACCCGAAAATCATGCAGCTAAAAGGCATAAAAATACATGTTGACGAGAACTTTGCAGAGCCAAGGGATTTATGATTAAATTAATTGGAACTTTGTTTTAGGTATGTAAAAAAAAAAAAATGAAAATCGAACTACCACAATGAAATTCGATTAGTTTTTATCTAATACCTAACAATAGACTATATTAAGCGATTTTTTCCTTTCTTAATTTCAATTTCCTTTCGACATCATTCTTAACAATTTCTTAAAAACTCTTGAGATTGTACTAATCTTGGGCCAGTGATCACTTACTCAATCCATTCCTACTTTTGACTGCGGCCCATTCTATTGCTTCTGTAATAATTTTCGAAAATTTAGTTCTTTGTGTTAACTAAATGTTTAATTAACATCCTTCCGCGCTTCACACTAATAAAATAATAATAATCTAATAAGAGATCAATGCCTTATATAAGTTAAAAATGCCTATGCAGAATCCTTACCTAAACCGCTAATGGATTTCAATCCCGAAAAATGAAGAAGAATTTTTATATTTGAGATTCACCTGGAGTCTTTAAGAAACAGTAAATACGGGCACAGGAATATTTCTTGTAAATAAGGCGAAGCAGATCTGTCGACAAGGGTGTGGAATGGTGGGACTCCCAATGTGCCCGAAATTCTCACGTAGATTTTATATTTTTAAACTTCAGATTGGATTTTTCGAAGTTTCAAAAATTATTTATTAATTTTTTAAAATCATTTGATTTTAATTTTTTCACAATGTAAAGTGGATCATCATATATTAGGTAACGATGGACTAAGTAAAACGCTTGGACGGACACAAACCAATTTTCTGACATCTTCATTGTTGTACTAAAATAATATATTCCCTACCATTCTCCGGTACATGCTGGATAAAATAATAAAACAAAAACTAACTATCTTGGCAAATATTTGATCTCTAGAAAAAAAACCTGTAATTGAACGTAGCAACTCATAAAATTGACAATTAATCTAAAGCAAATATGTTCTAGTGTAGACCGCTTAATGTCTTTGCAAACCGTACGATTTAAAAGATAGCAACCATAAGAGCTACATATGTCTATACATTACTATATACAAAGGCAATTTATAAGCGAATATAAAAAATATCTCAACCTAACAACAAAAGCAGACTTTCAAATCAAATCAAATTCAAATTTTTACCACCATAAAGTTTGAAATGAAAATATTTGACTAACTCACTTTTGTGTGTCATGTGCAATATGTACCAATCGATTTTCCAATCGATTAGTTATTTATCAGGCCAAAAGTGATTTACAAAAGAACTCCATTAACTCTATTTTTTTTTTTTTTTATTCCTTAGTTTGCATTTGTCATGAATTCGTTTCTTTTTATAGACATTGTGGCAACACTGTCGCAGTTCATTGCAAACTTTATCTTATCTCTGTATATCAAATATAAAAATAGAGGAATGTATGAAAAAAACCAAAAAAAAAAAGAGAAAGCAAAATAAGTTTAAAACAAACTAAATTTCAATTAGAGTCTGTCTGTAACAGGCAGAGGCATGTCGAATGCTACTAGGCTTTGCTTTACTCTCTGCAGTCTCCCGCTCTGCTTTGCTTTGCTTGACTCGGCTTAAAGTTGACAATTAAAAAGTTTGCTGCATTGTTTTAGAAAATGTTGTAGTTGCTGTTGTTGTTGTCTGCTGTCTAAATGAGTTTTTGCGTCAACAAAGAAAAGCAAGCAAGCAACAAACAAATAAGCAAACAAGTAAAAAAGCAGCCTGTTTGACGGTACGCACAGCAAGAAAACTTTGCTAGCGAACTAAAAGTAAAAACTATGCAAATTAATTTCGTTTTCAATTTAGTTTCATTAAAAATTTGTTTATGTTTAAATGAAAATGTTTAAAAATATTAAGCTGTTTTTCCAAGTTTACGTCTAAATCACCTCAAATTCAAAATTGTTTTTGTCCACTCTAAAAAGCAACAAAAATAATTTTTTATTTAAAAACTTTGCATTTCCCAATTTATAAATGTTACATTGTTGTAACTTTCGCTACCTTTTTATCTTTTACTACGAAAGTACTTCAAAACGAAAATGGTGTTGGTCCACTCTAAACACAAAAAAAATACTTTTTTGTCACAACAACTGGAAAGGTTTTGACTTTTGCAACTTTTTCTTGTTTATGTCTTTTCTTAGGTTTACGTCGAAAGCATCTCAAAACAACAATTTTTTTGTTCCACTCTTAGAAGCATCGGAAATTCGTGGTGGAATTTTTCAGTTAATAAATGATGCATTGTTTTAAAGGGTTGACTTTCCTATTTCTTCATCTTTTAAGTCAAAGGCACTTCCAGGCACTTGATCCACTCAAAATAGCAAACAAAAAAAAAATGCAATTTTTTATCACACCTTCAATATTCGGGCGCATTTCCCATTCCATAAATGATAAATTGTTGTGAAGAGCCTTTTTTTTTACTTTTTCAACCTAGGTATAGCTTTAATAATACAGGATTTGTACAAACTTCGCGCTTTTCTTTCTTTTTGTTGAGGAAACTTAAGTCAAGGTTTACATTTGCCGCTTTTATCATTTAATATCGTAACGTGTATGCAGACCCAATTAGATGAAGCACCAAAAAGGAAATCCGATTTTTTCGCTTCGTTAAAATTTATATAGCAAAAGCAAGAAGTTCATATGCATAAAGACCAAATTGATTAGCATGAATATGAGTAGGAATAGTATAAATATGTCATGAGCTGAAGATTATTTGCATATTTTTTTAAAAAAGTAAGAAAATCACTTGACTACAACAAAGTTATACTACTTACTATTTTTACTGTAAGTAATCAAAGATATATACCAGCTAGATACCCAAAAATCCGGTATATCGGTATCGGATACGCTGAATTCGCTTACAGAATTTTTACCCGACCCACCCTAATGCATATGTAAATACTTATATTGTGTGCTTTTAATTGCAATTTTCCAGCCACTTTTTTGTTTGAAATTTCCTTTGACTAATAGTTTGCAAATTAAAATTCTTTTGATAAGTTGCTGTTAAACCGTAAATTAGTTCTTTAAATTAAATAGATTAAATTAAAGTTGAAATTCACAAATGTATGGGAACTCTTTTGCTGATAAAGTTAAAGAAAGAAAGACGCAAGCAGCGACGAGGGACTGCGAGTGGGCGACAAACGCTGAAGGTGA
Organism: Chymomyza fuscimana; assembly: GCA_949987675.1. NCBI lineage: Eukaryota > Metazoa > Arthropoda > Insecta > Diptera > Drosophilidae > Chymomyza > Chymomyza fuscimana. The sequence goes on along the minus strand of OX465088.1, from coordinate 127,481,103 downwards.
CGTTGGCGCTGACGTCGGCGTCTGAAGGTAGCACAAGCACGCCAAATTACAAAGAGCAGACAACGATGACGGCAGCAGCGTCGTCAGCCGCGACGGCGACTGTGACGGCGACAACGAATCAAGCAAAAGCCAGAATAACAAGGCATGGGTCAGAGCAGAGCAGCATAGGCGACGGGCGCAGCAGACAGAAGACCGACAAAATCAACAACTCATGTACACAGAAAAAAAAAATAGTTAAAAGTTTGTGTCGGCTTTAAAAACGAAGAAAAATTTTACTTCATCGAAAAGCGGGAACTTTAATAACAAAATTACATAAATCCACAAAAAAAAGTATAATAAAAAACATTTGTATTGAATGAATTAAAAGTTCATAAATTAATTAATTCTATTAATAATTAATTGTTTATCACTAAAGCAATTGCCTCACATATTAAATTGTGTCTTAATCAAGTAAACTTTGCTCATATTCATAAAACTTTTAGTTTCGGGCTTAAAATATTAATAAGTACTTGCTTCAAGACCATATTTTAATTTTAAAGATTCGGTTGTTTAAAATAAGCTAAATAAGTATTTCTTTTGAAGAAACTATGATTTTTGTTATCATTTTTTAAAGTGATCATGATGATTTAAAATGACCATGAATCACTTGAAATAGGTTTGGTTTCATTTTAATGAATTTAGCTTTTTTGTGACAAGGTGCAAAAATATCGTAAAAGCGTAACTGAACATGATATACATAAGTTTTTGTAAACTTAAGTTTATCCAAAAATTAATATCTTAAACTGGAGAGTTTTGGTTGTTCTTAGTAGCGGGGTGCATAGAAGATCAATCTGCAAAAATAGTTTTTGTATGTATTCAAATTAAATTGACAAAGTCCCAAAAAAAAATTTTAATTTTTTGCAATGGATTGCCATTTTTCTTACATGTTTGACTTAATAGCCGGTTTTAGTTTTACGCATGTGAAGAGGAACCGGCAGCAAAAAAATTTAAGAAATTAAACTTAGCTCCTTAAACTTTTTTATGTAAGAAGTATGATAATAATCTATAAAGTTCTTAAAATTGCTTAATATACTGGATAGTAGTGCTGGAGAAACATCGATGTTGGCCAACATCGTTGTTTTCGATATTTTTTAACTTCGATACATCGATGTTTCGATACATCGAAGTACATGTGGCGGTCATTTTTTGAAGGCTTAAATTAATACAGAGTGGGCCATCTGTTGGTTTGGTTATATAAGTATTTTCAAATAATAACAAACAAACCAAGAGATAACTATATTTTCCTAATATACATTTCAAAATTAATTACATTTCATAGAAAAACAAGCAAGGAAATAATAAATAACAATCCAAAAGGTTATACATACAACGAAAGCAAAAGATAATACAGGCCACAAAAAAAGTGGTGTAAACTTAACAGGTGACAGAGTCATCCCTTATGGATTTTGAGCAGCCGAATCCGAAGTCCAAAAAACTCCTTCACACGTGGGTTATGGATAACCACCAAAAAATCCCATAAATCGAGATAATTTGGCTATTATCTAAGAACCCTTGGATCGGGGTTTTTTGGACTTCGGTTTCTGCTGCCCAAAGTCCAGAAGGGGTGCCGCTGTCACATGTAAAGTTTACACCACTTTATTCTGTGAGCCTGTGAGTTATAACAAAAAAATGTTCTGTTCCAGCCAGAATCGTAGTCTCATAATCTTTAAACTAATTTGAGATAGATTCACTATGGTTGTAAAATAAAATCATATCAACGTTTTTTGATCTAAGCGAACTCCGCTTGTCGCTCACTAGATTGCCAGCCTTGCAAAACTTTAAAAGGTATTGCCTTTCAGTAATTCAACGGGTGCATGCTTGAATCTAAGATTTCGACATTAAAATATTGTCGAAGTGCCAAAATTGAGTCAACTCTACAAATTCGGATCTTTTGAGATTTGTTTTTTTCTAAAAGAGTCTGCGACGTGACGTTGATTGCCCATATTTTGTCCGTAATAGGATTTGGTCTATAATCGAAAATCGAAATAAAAATATCGATGATAGGAAAAAAATAAAAAACATCGATGCATCGATATAACATCGATGTTACTTCCAGCACTACTGGATAGATATACATATGTCTTTTTTTGCCATTAATTGCCATTGATTTCACCCATTGAAAATCAATGAGTTGCTAATCGTATTTTATTCGATTACTTTTTGAAATAAACTGCATCAAAATATGTCACTAATTTTATTTATTTATTATTATAAATAATGCAAATTTATAAGTCCATATGAATGCAGACTCAACAAACTAAGGAAAAGGTGGAAAATACACAACTTCTTTAGTTAAGGCCCATACGCAGCTCGAAAATTTTCGCACGGAATGACAAAACTTCATATAAAAAAAAAATCCCATTTGAGATATCCCATTTGAAGTTTTGTCATTCCGTGCGAAATTTTTCGAACTGCGAATGGGTCTTTACTATTAAACACTAACAAGCAACCTCTTAGTATATTTTGCACGAGTCTACATTTCGCTAACATTCCGTCAAAATAAATTTTAAATTGCATCAACAAAACTTTTGAATCAGCAAATGTCAGATTTTGAAAAAAATAAAAAAGACTTTTGTGAAAATCTCAAATTTAGCTAAAGCTAAGATTTCTAGGCGTTATCTTAAGTCATTAACGAATTAAACATCATAGTAAATATGTTACCATATGTTTTACTTCGTAATTCCAACTCTATTTTCTTGATTTTTTGGCATAAGGTTTAAAATGTTTTTTTTTTATTTTGCCGGCAATAGCTTTTTTCCATGATCGTAAGAAGATCGAAGACATGGTTTTTATGCCAAGATTCAAGACTCAAGCAGTATTTTTCGAATTAATGCCAAAAATGCCAAAAGCAAACTTGAGCTAAAGCTCCCTGTATTTTCTCGCAGTGTACACGCTCACACACTCACACACATTTATATGCACGTTGTGCTTACTTGACGTTGCGACTGCGCTGCTGCTGCTTCTTTTAGCCAACGCACGCCGCCAAACGAACACAGAGAGCAGTTTCCAAAACTGGTTTCCTGTCTTTACTTTACTGATTTTTTTATATATATATGTATATATATTTTTTGCTTACTTATTTAGCTTATTGCCTTCTTTCTGCTATACATATACATGTGTATGTATTGTATTTCTTTTTCTCAAATATTTGTTATGTTGTTGTTGTTGCAAAATACAGGTCTTCTTAACTGTTAGCTCATCGAAAAAAATGCACTTAATTAATGTAATAACAACAAAAGCAACAATAAATAAATGTTGCACATACACAAACACACACACAAAGATACACTGATAAACACCAATACAAATGCAAAACACGGCGTTAATGACAAACAAAGAACCTGAAGAACGTTTCTTCAATTGGCGCGCGCTTTGCTCTTAACAACACCAACAAAGACGGCAACGACGACAACGACAACGATAGAGAGAACGGAGAGACTTTGGCGTAGGCGACGGAAACAACGCATTGGAAAAACTTGCCGGCAAACACGCGATACACGAAATGCACGACGTCCTCACGGCACTAAGTTTATAAACAAACTGAGCGTTGGCTGCTGCTGCTGGTTGTGGCTTGCATGTTGCTTGGCTCCCGCCCCCGTCATAGTAGTTGTTGCTTTTGCGTTTATGCTTTTTGGTTGTTCGAAGTGGTTTGAAAGCCAACATGTTGTATACGTGTTGAGTGTTGGATAGCGAACATGTTCTTAGCCTAGTATATGTGTGTGTGGGTGGGAGGCATGTGGGCCGGTTTGGAAATATCGACTAGCCCAACAGTACAGTGGAGCCGATATCGCGTTTACATTGGCGCCGCAAAAGATGATCGGCATTAAGCGCTGCAGCAATGGTGTTGCCACTTGCCACTAATGATCGGTATATTTATAGAGTAAAAAATAAACGTAAATATTTTTTTGATACAAAGAAAAGAAATTAAATCTGACAGTGTGTCAATATTTATTAAGGATTGGTAGTTGGATTTTGTACATTTTTTCTTTGCAATTTAGTCTGCAAATTTTAATACTTAAGCTTTTATAAATATTTATACTTACTACTACTTTTATTGAAACTTTTTTTTTTTGATTTAATGAATAAACTTGTTCAAAATATTTTGCTTCTTTGATTGCTTTTATAATATGATGAACATCTTGGTTAGCTAAGCTTTCTGAAAGTGTACCCGCAGAAATTGTAATGCGTATTTCGTACAGACGCTTATAAACGTCGGTCAGCATATTGATATATTTATATACTTTTTTGTAATTATGTGGAAATAGACACTTTACAAGCTAACTTCCAATAGGGCCAGAAAAGGGCCTGTAGAGGTTCATTCGATGCTTACGAACATATAACGAGGAGTTTCCTTTTTATGTAAAAGGCAAACTAACCGCTTTAACAGTCGTTTTATGTCGTTTTCTAAGCCTTTCATAAAGTTTGTATTTTATACTTTTTTTTCCAAAAAGGTAAAAATATTCTTTTTAATTTTAGTTGCTTTTGTTGAAATATGTCAATAATTGAAATTGTGAATTAGAGTTGAAGCTTGAAATGATTATTGACAAATTTTGTAAGCTTTGTTTTTTTTTTAAAAAAGGTTTCTCGGCTATTATAAATCATTGAATTTTTGTGTAGATACTAAATTTTTTACTCAAACACTGCTTTACGTCAAGTAATACAAATAAAAAAAGTTTTTTTTGCCGTTTTCGCTCTATTGTAAAAGTTGTATTCTACAGTGTATTTATTGTACACATTGTATGTTATTTTTATACAAAATAATAATTTGAAAATAAGAAATTTAAGCTTAAATGCATAAGTTGAGAAGTAAGCTACGCGTAATTTGTATTTATGTCAATTAAGTAAAACAATAGGCCCAACCGCAAAGCAACTCGCTCGATTTTTGTCAGTCGCAGCAGTTGCGCTGAAATGTTTAAAAAACCATGTAGCATGTTTTCACAAACTTTTCTGTCAGCCTTCGCACAAGCATACAACATGTTTGATGCAGCGCATTTTGTTTGAAAAACACATTGAACTGCAACTGCAACCATGAGCTTGCTTTGTTATTGTTGTTAGTTTTGTTTTTTGTCTCTTCGCCTTGTTGCTTTTGACATTTTTCCTTTATATTTCTTTATGCTCAATTTTTTTATTTTTTTTTTTTGATTTTGTGTTAATTTTATTTGCTGCCGGCTGTCACGCAGTCTTCGTTGTTTTTGTCGTTGCTGTTCGACGCGTTAAGTCAATTTTAAGGTTTATTTGAATTTCATTTTTAGTTTTTCTTATTTCTTCACGTCTTCACAACCAATCTTTTTGTTGTTGTTTTTGTTGTTGGCTGACGAGTTTTAACGTTATTTTTAGTAGTGAGTACACGCCATGACGAATATTGAACATTTTTTTGTATTATTTTATTTTCGTAAATTGTTTTTTTTAAGAGTTTATTTCTTTTAGGCTTTTTTTGACTCTAAGACCTTCCGAGTTTTATGCTAATGAGCAAGTTTTGTGTCCATGCATAATGAGCACTTTATAGGCAGACTTGTATAAATACATACATATTTACGATTTATTGGAAAAGTGGCTTACACGTACATAGTTATATATACAGTAGATACTGGTAGGGAAGAATTTTTGGTACATGTATGCCTATGTCAAGTTAGTTTATTTATAGTTTTGTGTCTAGTCAAACTAATATGTAATACCAAACAACGAAAATTACTTTTTTGTACATTTTTTTTTAAATTGCAAAATATTTGAGACAAATGCGTTTTCAATTCAATGTAAAAGATTTAGATAAGATAGCAAAACCTTAACAATTTATACAAGATTATTGCATTTTTCCAAGAATTTTTTGACGCAATACGAAATATTTTAAAATTCATTTTTCGGATTTTAAAAAATATGATTTTCACCTCAACGCAAGTATCCTCAGTAAGAATCTTATGATTTTTTAAAACTCAAAGAATGTTTTTTGACCAAAACTCAAAATGCATCCCATATCAAATTTTTTTTAAAAATTTATTGGCGAAAGTCAAATCACGTTTTATTTAAGGAAATACAAGTCAGTTATTGCAATTGATCATAATTAATCATATAAGACTGAAAGAAGAGGTGGCAAACGCTTTTTTTTTTGATGGGTATTACTGTTGCATCTCAACAATTTATTTAAAAGCATGTTTATCGAAAATTATTGATAACATTTTTTACTTATAACGAAGAAACTATCAAAACAGAGGAGTAACCAAATACCAACAAAATAAAATATTCTTAAAAACGGCAAACCCCTTTCTGTTTTGTTATACTTATATTATACATATTTTTCGTAAGATAGATTTACCACAACTGCCAATTTCGATCAAAAAAAAAATGTATGAAATCCATAAATACCAAAGTTTTGAGGTCCTCTTGGATACATAAAATTTTATTATTATTAAACATAGCAGACTAAATTTTATTTTTGTATAAAATACGCTATTTAATTATTTTTGAAACCAATTTTTTTAATACGAAATATTTGAGATTCTCTAACAGAAATCTTTACAAACTAACATATTGGTTAGGCAAGCTTTTTTCATGGTTTTTTATGCCAATTAATTTCAATTGAAATAAATATTATTTACTCTAGTTAATATATGGGCAAATATAAGTGAAGCGTATAACTTATAAAATCCAACTTTTAGAATTTGATCGCAATTTTTTTTAGGTTTATATATTGAGTTATCGATAAATGAATAAGCTTTTTTTTTGACAAGACATGTCTCGCAAACGATTTTGTAACTTTTAATTTTATAACTTAAATTTTAATTTTTTGAGCAATATTAAAAATAATTTTTTTTTTTTATTTAATATTTTTTTTTAATAAAATTTTTTTTTTAATTACATTTTTTTTTTAAATATAATTTGAATTTAATTTCAAATTTCAATTTTTGACAATGCATCCATTTATAAAAAATGAGAATTAATGAAAAGCACAATATATTTAAAATTAAAAATTTTTTACTTGAAAATTAATTCGTTTTTTTTAAATCAAACATTTTTTAAGTTTTTAAGTTAAAAATTTTATTTTTTGACAATGCATTCGTTTTATGACAAAAATAATGGGGGAGAAGTACAATTCTTAATATTATTATTTTAGCCACAACTTTTTGAAATGAAATGCTGTCTACATCTTTGCGATCTTTGTCTGAGTTTTTTTTATTTTCAGATTTGTAGTGACTTACAAATGGTTTTGGTCTGTAAAAAAGAGCAGCTTAAGTTTGAAAATACTTCCACAGTATATCTGAATATATTTAAGCTTAAAGCTAACCAGGTCTGCATAGTCAAGACCTTGTCATATCCCAACTAACGAAATGTTTATACTTTTACTTAAAATAAACGTAGTGAAAAAAAATTACTAATTTATCGTTTATAATAAGTTAACAATTACTGTTATGTCTAGGTGTCCTGGTAACCATTTAAATCATTTGAGCTAAAAATTGCACAGCTTTTAACTAACTTTGCGAAACACAAACCAACTCTTCAAATTTTTAGTAGTTAGTTAAACGAAGTTTCTTCTTTGGGCTGTCATGTTTCCATTGTCTGTGGCCAATCAAGCTGCATGACTGCCCTTGCCACACACACGTATATGTATGTATATGATGGTGCATGTGTGGGTTTGTGGCATCATTAACGACGCTGCATGGTTGTTGTACGCTGGAAGCTCGACCAAGTGCAGCTGAAGCTGCAGGCACATCTGGGTGTAAGTTTGCCTTGTCCTTAACCCACGTTCTAAACAATCGCAATACCTTTGTTTGTGGTTTGTGTCTCTGCTGATTGCGTTCAATTTGTAGCCTTGAGGCAAAAGCATGCAGGTCAAAGGCACAAATCATTTGCAGTGCCAAATGCTTGGCGTTAGCTTTGCCACACCTGCAATCCCATCGGCATCTTCAACTAACCCCACCTCATTCTCAACCAACTCAATGCATCATTCAATACCGCACCTGGCTGTGACAGAACTGTTTACTGTAGCATACAAATTCAATGCGTTGCTGTAAATGATTGAAACTTTAATTGCATATTTCAGTGACGTCACAAATGCAATTTCAAATTTCATTTGTTGCGTACACGTTGCGTATGCGTAATGTGGTTTGTTGTATAGCGTGGTGTGTGTATGTAAGTGTGCTCTGCTGTAATTGCATATTGGCTTGTTGACTACCTAAATTATAGTAATTTTCAACAAACACATATAAGTTATACATATGTGCCGACACAGTGACGTAGATAGAAAAGGCTTTAGGTATCATTAAACGAAACATTTTTCTTCACATACCCAGTCATCTTAAGCATACCATGGCCATGTCGTGCCCTACATTTACCAAGACCATGCTGTTTTAAGTTACAAAAAGTTACACATTTTATACATCCTTGAAATTTGAGGTTAAAACGTCAAAGAAATTCTTTCTTTTAAGAGATTTTTCCTCGTTTGTTCAAAACTATACTAGTCATATTAATCTGGCTAATCATTGGCTAAGGATCGCGATAGATATAAATATAGGTTCCTTAATTTTTTTTTTCTTTTATCTCTATATAGCTTTGGTCTTTTCTCTAAACAAAAGTTTTTAAAAAACTATAGAGTGCTTACTAAGATTCCACGGGCCGTTCATCGACCTGACAGCCGTCCCAATGTAACCCAACTAAAAATTCTATCCACGCCACTGCACAGTCATACGAACAGTCAAAAATCTATTCATCGTTTTGAGGCAAACTCAAATGTGCCAAATTTATTGAAATCATAATGGCCCAATAGTTGTCTGCTCGACAAAGCATGCATAATTCATATCAAAATTAATTTCTTATTTGTTTGCACAAACAAATTTAACACACAAGCACAATCATAAACACAAACAAAAGCACAAACACAAACACAAGCAACAGGCAAAGTTCCCCAAAATATCTATAAGAAGGCGAAAGATGAGGAAACGAATCAACATTAATGTAAGCACACATTTGGAAGTACAGTACGCACTCGAAGTCAATGGATTCCTATAAAATGAAGGCCCTAGACGGTTATGGGTTACTATTTTTTACTATTATAGTAAAACAAATTTTCAAAAATGAATTAAAAATTGTTTTTTGTTTCGAAAACACTATTAATTATTCATTGAATATCAATTCAGATTACCTTGAAATAAAATATCCTCATAAAAAAACAAATTTAAAGGGTCTAACTGGATAAGAAAATAAGGGAGATTTTTAAAAAATATTAACGTAAATTAATTCGTTGGTCAAATCATTTTTTGTGAAAATTTTAACTTAAAAAAAAACCTTTTTTACATTTTATTTAAACACAATTGTAGGTTTCGATGGAAACTTGCTGTTATATTTATATTGTATTAATTATTATTTAGTAAATTTACTTATTGTCTAATGAAGACAGATTGTAAATAAAATGTAATAAAATAAAAAAAAAAAAACATTTTATTTAAAAGCGACTAAACTATTTTTAAGTCTATGTTGTCAATAAGGATCTATAAGATACGAAATTAATATAAAAATGTACTATAAAATTAATCGGCTTAGTACAATTGAAGATATTGGCTATCAAAAATCAAAAAAATAATTTAATTTATCGCAAAATCCGTGACACAGATAACTTTGTCGATCGCATTTCATTTGTACTACGGGATTGGCTTCAATATATTGACAAAATATTTTACTATAATTTAATGTAATTAGCTTAGTTTAATTAGACTACGTAAAATAAATTTAAAATATGCGCAATATAAAAAGATTTTATTAATTTATTATTTTTAAGCTTAAAAAAAATGATTATTAATGATTATGAAATTGTAAATAATTATAATGCATTGCTTTATTTTAACAAACTAACATAAGTTTCAGCCACAGTGCGTATACATAATATTGAATTACTCATACGCCGTGTGGCGCATTGTGATTTAAATAATTTATTAGTGGCTCAGCCTAATTAGTCGCTGCCGTTTGCAGCCATTACCATTTGGACGCCATTTTGAAACTGATAATGTTGTCCAATAAATGGCCAAAAGCGGCGTCATTTGTTTTTGTTGCTGGCGCCGTTTCTGTCAGCCATTTTCCATATGATTTATGACCTAATGCGATAAATACAAGTGCAGTTTTATGTTAACCCTTTGTTGCCAATTATTAGAGTGTGTGTTAGCGAATTAGCGTACTATATTATATGTGTTATACATAATAGTGTATATAACAATGTGGCACAAAAATGTAGCACTAATGAATGCGGCAGTTACTGTACCAAATAAATCTATCAAATTGCACTGCGTAAAAATGTCGTCAAAAGATTATAATAATTAGGGCATTCATTGTGCACTGTGCAGAAGTATGAATACTCTATAAAAATGTCAGCTATGAAAGATATTTTCGACAATCCTGCCTTATAATTTTCTTCTGAAGATATTGTATTTGAGATGCTTGACTTAATATTTTTTCAGGTGAAACCCGATTATTTATAAAATTTTTTGTGTTAAAAGGGAATTGATAGAAGTCCTCCGAAATTTTGTTCGATACTTGTTAACGTAGGTATGCTACATTTTAATATCCAAGCAACATGCTTTAAATATATACACCCAATTCAGTTTTTACACAATCTTTTTTTACAAGGCACAATGGGCCCGCGTAGCCAGATTTTGGCCAAAAGTCCTCCAGATGAAAGTCAAAATTTGGACAAAATGATATTTCAATATGATTTTACACATATTAAGGTGTAATTATTGTGCAGAAACAAATATTAAATTATAATTAGTGGCTTTTAAGTAATTAGTCATCAAAGTTGACATTTTGTATTTCTTGACCATTCGCGATAATTTACAGAAAAAAAAACTTGCATTTACCATGATACATGTAGCTACGAAATCTTTATTCACTTTATTATTTATAAGTATTACTTCAGAAAAAAATAAATCTGAGCTGAAAAACTTTTCGGTTTTAAATATATTCGAGTAGTTAAAAATATTTTTTTGGTTTTTTTATCATTTGGCTGATTTGCTTTAAGGGTACCTCTGACTACCACTCGATATTTGATCGAAAATATTTTTATAAATTTCTTCACATGTTTATGTTTGTATCTAAGAGTTGAATTTTAAAAATTGACTCCCAGGAAATTTTACTATTTTTTTAATTTCTTATCTGCCTAAAAGATAATAATTTTTTAAAAAATTTTACTTAAATGTAAAAAAATTTGAAAATTTTATAGCTTACTTACAAAGATGCAAATCAAAAAATGTAAAAATTATCAATTCTGACGAGAAAACTTAAAAATTTAGGTATGGATTTTTGTCATTTTTTTTTACAAAATTTAAAGAGCATACCAAAAAAATTATAACTTTTAAAAACCAGATTGATTGGTGATGTCGTCTTTTTGTAATTGGCTTGGAAAGCTGAAACTGTTTGGGGCTATAACTCCAAAGCCATTCAATATTTTGGGTATAGGCTATTTTTTCAATGTATGTGGAGCTCATATCTACCTCTGTATGAAATAGGTTCCAATACCAATTAACAATTTTTTTTTTTAATTAAGTTTTATTCATTTTTTTTTTTTTTTTTTGGTCTAGATTATCTATATCCTTAAAAAAATCGAAGGAGGCTCAAACTTCCCAGCAAAATAGCTCAATCCTTTACGAACAAGTGTGTAAAATTGCAACGCTGTAAAAAAAATTATTATGGAAATGACAGGGTTTTGGCCAAAATATGAAAATCTGGGCCCACAGTGCGGTGTAAAACAGAATAAGTTGTATTGAAAGCGAGCGGATTTGGACACTCCGAATCGTCACTCCCGGTGTTTTGATCCTCTTCGATTTATCCGAAGCGCTTGGAACTTAGACGCTTTTGAGTAGAGGTGGGATAATAAAAAAAAAATTCGATACCGTCCCCCAACCCAACCATTTTTTTGTTTAGTGCATTTCTTTCTTATGACACAATGGTGGTAGTTATACTGATATTAGGTCAAGAAATATCAAAATAAAATATTGAGATCATGGATAACAAAACCAGCAGAACCGTGGGATGACCATCCCCATCCCATTTCCACTTTGTAGCCTTTTATTATGTAAAGTTTTAAAATTTTTTCAAAACCATTTTTTTCAATTTTAATTTTGATTTTAATTCAAAAAAAGTTTAGAAATAATAACAGTATTTAAAATTAAAAACCCAATTAAAAAACTATAATGAAAAGCACACCAAAGCATGTTGACTGTGCGCTTAACCCTTTCTTTGTAAGGGTAACTAAATTGTATAAAAGCCACCTCTGATACGGACCCATGTGTATCCAACACCAACTTAATGAGTCTGCACAGAAAAAATAAATGTTAACCATGATGCAGGCACTAATTTTTTTTCAATCATAAATTAAAATAAGCCGCTTAAGCAGTGGAAAGCAGAATAAGTTTGTGGCAGAGTAAGAGACGGTGAGAGAGTTGCAGAAAAATAAAGAAAAATTTGTATAGGGATTGCAAGGCTTAGCCTAGAAGCGACAACTTCAACCCTTGTACCCATTCAAGCCGAACACCCGAAAAGTGTGACCCTTTCTGGTCAGTTTGCGTCGCTTCTTCTTCAACTTTTGCCTATTATTTGATTTGCTTTTATTTTTGGACTTATTTTGCTAATGCGACGATATAAAATTTAATTTTGCGTAATTAATGTTACCCTCTAAAAAAAAAAAACCATGACCAAAAGAAAAAACATTAATATGATTTGGACGTCCAGAAATACCAAAAACAAGTAAAAGCTATTTACGTTCGGGGTCGTTTAAGGCATGCATGAGTGATTTTTATTTGAAACCTTTTTCGCTTTAGGGTTGTCAACTGCACGCACACACAAACACGCACACATATGTGTGTGCGACCAAATACGTATAGCAACATATACAGGCACATACGCAATCAAATGTCAAAAACTAAAAATGTATGGCAACTTTGTCACCTGCAGGTCGTTAACCAAAGAACCGACCGAAACAAACAACAACAACAAAAAACAACAACTAAAAACGCCCAAAAGGATTTAATCAGCGCAGACCAAGCATACCTAAAAGCAGTGGCTTAGTTAGAGGGGATCTGTAGGGAATCCAAACTTGTTTTCTTTTCTTTTCTTTTATTTTTTTTTTATTTCATATGCCACCTGCTCCTCTACTATAACTCTCCTATTTCCATTTTCATTTATTTTCTTCATCTTTTCTTTTATACTCTTCTCTTCTTCTTCTTTTTATCTTTGCTTACTCTCATCACTGACGTGACTGGACTTTATTATTTGCTCATAAAATAAAAACTACCATTGCATATATATTACTATAAATGGCAGACAGACTCTATCTCTACGTGGATTTATACTATGCATTTTGGCATATTCCCCTCTGCCTGACAAATACAAAATATTGCACAATTTTATAATATCCTTTACCCTTTAAATATATAGGCTATGCAAATTCTTAACATCTGAAATATAATTTATCTTGTTCAATTTGCAGATATATCCGTGTCTAATGGATATACTATTATCTTTGCAACAACAAAAATTATTTTTATGTAAAAAAAAAATTAAACAGATGCAAGTTTTTAAAAGACAAATTTTTTTAAGCTTAATGCGTAACTGTTGAAAAGGAAATGTTTTTACTCTAATTTTTGACTAAAGGGGAAAATTGTCCAACTTTGTGTATTAAAAAATCAACATTGCTGGGTATATTTTTTTATTTATTTCTATTAATATATATTTTCATTCATATTCATTTGTTGGAAAAATATTTTATAAAAATTAACCCAAATTTTTTTAATGCATTTTTTTTTTTGTTTAAGCGACATCATATTAGAGATCTTCCCCATAGATTCTAAATTACAACTAAGTTTGCTAATGTTATATTGGTTTAGCTCATTGGAGTCAAGCCAATCATGTATATTTTTTTTTGTTAAATGTTATAAAATTTGTTGAATGTCCTTTGAACAGATTCCAAAAAAAAAAAAAAAAAATTTCTGCAATATTCTTTTTTAATAATATATTTTTTAAATTATAGGCATAAAATACATATCCAGTATTTATATAATGAATAAATTGTTTAAATTTGTAAATAAATGTAATATTAAAAAATTTACTTAAATTGTTAAAAAAAAAGAAGTTATATTTATTTATTTCCTTTAAATGATAAATTGAATTACGATATAAAAAAATCTTTATTTTTTTATTATGTCACCAATCAAATTTATAATAAAAAAAAAAATTATTCAACAATATTAAATAGCTTAGTTACAATTAAATAAAAAGTGAAAAATAAATTTAAAAATGTAAAAATTTAAACTGTCATATATTTTTTTTACCTATGAGTCGATAGATATACGTTATTTTATCTGGAGAAAGGACGAAGCATAACCCTTCGTAAGCACCGCCTTGAGTATGGGGACTAACGAAGTCGATCACGATCCTCTTAACCAAAGGAAATTTTGGAACTATTTTTTGTACCCCAAAGAAAAATTTACTCAATTAAAAAGTAACTAATATCCTGCACCAACCAAAAAAAAGTCTCTCTACGCCACTGCCTAGACCTATGTGTCTGTGTCACAGACAAGCATGAGAGTGTGTGCGTGTTATCAGTCCTCCAACTATTGCTGGCATGCAATGAAGCGACGTCCTGTCCTGACGTCCTGTCGTCCTGTGCCTTGTTTATTTGTTTTTGCTGTGGCATTGGATTTATGAGCCAAAAGCTTGAACTTGCGCTTTAAATGCGAAACAGTTCTACAAGTATGCGTGAGTGTGTGTTTGTATCTGTGTGCGTGGCTATGTTCGTATTTGTATGTATCAATGTGTGTGTGTGTGTATTTGGTGCCACACAAATATGCCAAAAGCACGCACAACACTCCACAAACAGCACCTAGAACACGCTCATCACATAGCCGTCTTGCGTTCACATGGCGTATACACAATATTTGACTTTTGAAGCCTTCTCACAACTAGAGACGATTTGTTGACTACGTGGCACAACACGTTGGAGCTCATATGGACGCTTATTTTGATGCCTTTCAGGATTGGGTACGTGCTGTAAGCATGGATTTAGTGAATAGTCCAGCTTTGGTAATGAAAAATCGCCTTGAAATTCGTTTTGGTTTCATTTAGGAGCCGAAAGGAAAATTTAGATACTTTTGTCGGTTATGTACCAATATGTGCATTTATTAAAAAAATTTGACTCAGTGGCAGTTGTATATACTGTATACACTATTTCCCGAAAAAAAAATTTAATATTTGGCGCAGATTTTGTAGCAATATGATGAGGGGCTATAGGTAGGGTATATATATTTTCAATTTGTGGGTAAATTGATTTGTTCGACCTGCGCTGACCTCAGGGACAGCCCTAATGGTAGGAGCCAGAGGGCTTTTTAATTTTTATATTAAAGCCCTGACGTGGACCCAGGACCCCAAAAAACGTCGTCCTCCAAACTCGAAACGGATTTTTTTTTGTGGCTTTGTAATTTAACACAGCATATTCATTGTGTCTTTCGATTAACGACTTAAGTGTAACCTAGTCACTTTTTGTACACTTCATAACCTTAGTTATCTAAGCAAAGTATTTCTTTAAAAAAAATGTTATTTTAAAATTATTCATAAATTTGTTTTTATTATAAAAATCATAAAATATATAAAATGCCAAAGAAGTACAGTGGTGCATGTTTGTTCTATGGGTATTGGGTTTTATTTTGGTCTTCAATCTTTATAATCTGCTGCATTGGACATTGTAAGTAAATTTTAAGAAAAATTTAATGATATTATTTCTAAAAAAAAATCAAATATCCTTATGCAGTTACACATGCAACCCCAATTTTCAAGATTAGTAACTTTTTAGTATGGCTAATAGTTATAATGACTGTGGGCTCACTACCGGCTGTTCCTGGTTCGATTTGTTTAATATATGGAGTGATCGATGTTATTATGAAAATATACAAATATATTTAAGCTTAATATTGACAAAATATTTTTTATAGGACAAACGTAAATTAATCTATATATCTTTAGTTTTAATGGCACCCTTTGGAATCGCTGGCATAACTCTTGTGATATTTGCAGGTTGGTCATACCAAATCGTTGTACTACGCTCAAACTTAAACTTTTCTTTTTCCAGCAATGCATTATATATTTACACGTATAATAATACGATACATAAAACAGTTTGAATAAATTAAAACTATAAAATTTCAAACAAAAGTTTATTTTTTTCAACTTTAATCTGCAACTAGACGTCACTAGAGCAAAAATAGGCGCAAGTCTATTAATTATTGAAGTCATATGACGAGAACGGCAAAGCAATGTTTTTAGAAAAGATATATTTCCTATGGACATCGTCTGACCCAAATAAATTTTGTTTATCGCTAAAAATGATTTATCATACTTTTATTTATATCCGGCTTTAAGAATTTTACATATAATTCGAGCTTACAGCTGTCAATAGCTTAAAAAATCTTTTTATGAAAAAGTTTGTTGAATTTCAATGCTACTTATAGTTGGTTGCAAAAATCAGCTTATAACTTGGCGTATGCGCAATATTTGATTACTAAGCACTTTTCAGCAAAAGTTGTCCTTTTGGGCACGTGACTTGTCAGTCAGTAGTCATTCAGTCTTTCATTCTGCCAAGCTTTTATTAATATCCCAACTTTTAACATGTTGTTGCCCAATTTGAATGTTTTTTAAACTTTTGTCAAGCATGACTTGAACCTTTTTATTATTATTTTATTTTGCTTTTTGCTGGTTCGGCAAAAAACAATGCAAATCGCTTGAAACTTTTTAATGCCTAACCCTCAAAACAAATCTACTATATACATTTAGTCAAATATTTTTCATAACTTGGCCTTTTTTTTTTTGTTGTTTTGGGATTGACCGCAACTTTTAAATGTCATGTAACAAAAATCATTTTCGTTTTTTTGTTGTATTTTAAAATTCAGACCGTTTTCATTTTTTCATGGCAAAACGGCAGCACGTAACGTTCTAGTTGCAACAATTTTCTTCAAAATACTAACCAATAAAAATGTCATTTATGTTTTGGACAGTTCTATACAATTTAGCCGGGTCGAAGGGAGGTGTGGCATAACAAAACTGTCACTGGCAGGGACACTTATGAAAGATACACAAGCAATAAACCAATAGATATACGCACACACACTTGACATACCTATACAGAAAAGACAAAGACTAAGACTATCACAACAAAGCAGTGCACTTTTTGTACTAACATTAGTTTGAACTACATTAGAAGCAAATAGTTGTGAACTGGTTCATAAAAGTACAGTCGCTGTGTAGAAAAGTGTGTTTGTGCGCTAAAATGTCAACGTTTCCTTGTTTATTAGGCTCATCTTAGTGTACATCTCGAATTTGCTAAATCTAGCTTATTTATTAATAAAAAAAAATTGAAATTTCGGAGAAGGAAGATGATCTAAAAGTTAAACATTTTTGTCTACATGATTTAAAATTTTCCTTCGATATAGAGTTCTAAGAAGTTATATGAAAGATCTCTTATTTTACATTTTTAATTTAACTTAGATCTGCTAGATTTTTGTATACACCGTAAAATTTTTTGTCGGAGATCAAGACTCAGGAATTTAATATAATATTTTAACAAGTATTTATTTTGTTAAAAAAATTATTTTCTTTTGGTATATTTAATCATATCTCGAGAGCTCCGATCATAATACTAACCATGTTTCCAATATAATATGAATTGATAAATGTAACTGATTTATCTAAAATAAAAAATTATGATAATAAGTATAGCTTTTAAAAATTTAGTAAATAAAATAATATTAATAATAAATAAAAAAAATAAATTAAAGAATTAAATTAATGGAATATAATCAAGTGATCCACTAAGGACTACCTAGTCTATGTGTGACTCCCCCAGGGGTCAACCGGTACTACCTAACCGATCCTAACAATTATATTTTTAAAATAAAAATTAAAATAAATTTAACTATCGATACAAAGTATTGAAGTGTAGATTACATAAATATGCCAACCATTTTATCTTCCAATTTGCTAAATATTAAAATTCATTTTTTATTTTCAATTTAAAAAGTAACGTTTACTTTAAAAATAAAAATTGACAAATTAATATTACTATCAATATTTATTAACTTCCGCTAAATAGGCCGGATTGGTGATCTCAAAATAAGAAAACTGCAGTTCATACAAATAAAAATATTTTGGAAAATTGTGCACAAATGAAACATTGTATTTAATTTAAGAGCTATTTTTGATTAATTTTTAAATATTATTTCGCAAAATTTTATTCTTATGTCACAAAATAGGAATTAAGACTTATTTCTTTTAATAAAGTTTCATCAAAAATATGATGATAATAGTAGCTTATGCATTCTTATAAAACACTTTTTTTCTCAAGCATAAATGTTTTTACAATCCCTGAAATAAACAATCGGCCGGGCTCCGGAAAACGAATCCGAACATTTTATTCAGATTCGTTTTGAAACCGAACGTTTTGTCCCAAGAGAAATTAAAACGAATTGGCAAAATAGGTTTAAAAGTGTACGCATTTTAAACTGAAATATTTTTTTAAATATTCTTTGATATTCTTAGGTTATATTTATGCCAATTGCAAGTTAGATATTTGTTGATAAATATTTTTAATTAATTTTTTTTTTCTGAATTAACAAAAAAATTAGCTTGCACAACTTAAACATAATTTTTATATGGTCCATGTCTTGCATAAAAAATGTTCATGTTTTGCATAAAAAAATTTACCTTTTAATCGGAAAAGCATAGTCGTGGATAATTTCCCTCGAAAGGTGTAAAGGTGTGCATGAGCATCGGAAATATGAGTAGATGGCGACAGCAAAAAATTCGTATTGCGGAGCACGCAAAAACGTATACGAATTAAATTGTTCGTTTTAATTTTTTCGTTTTACAGAGCACGTCCGAATAATAAACTTTTAAAAAATTTCACACAAATAAAAAATACAAAATTTTATTATCATATAAAAGTTGAAAAATTGAATCTATCTTTTGAATTTTAATTTATTCTTAATAATATTTAAAAAAAAATTTAAATATAATTAATTTAAATTTTATTAATATAAAATTTTATTTTTTAAAACTGGATTTTTTCGAATTAAGTTCCACCAAAAATATGATATATGGTAGGCTTGTAGATTCATCCAAAACTTTTTTTAACTCTTTTTACCATCCCTGAAACAAAAAATAATTATTTATTAGGACACTTGAAACTAGTATATTCCATAGGCGTTATATACTAGTGCTCCATTGTGAAATGCTGCCAGAATGGGAGTGCCTAGAAACATCCCACATACACCCAAAGTTCAAACCATTTTAGTAGATATCTTATGCTAGTTTTTTCCAACTAATATTTTGTATAAAACTATTTTCTATTTTGGCTCATGTGTACTACGCATATAAGTAATGTTTGACACTGCGTGACGTTCACATTGGTTAGGAACTAGTTCCAAACTAGTTTGATCCTACGTAGGTTGTTTCTGTGTGTGTACTAGAAGTAGAGTTTGTATGGATATTCTTATGGTATCTGGCATAATCCAATGTAGACAACAAGACAAAGCAACAAGACAAGCACTCAGTAAGTATCTTTTGGATACGAAAAGCGTTTAGGACTTCCGTTTTTATTGTGACTGTAGTCTGAGCAGCTAAAGTTGAAGTTGCAGCCGAAAACTGAGAGACTTCCAAAACCAAAGGCTTGACGCATTTTTGCGTTGAATGTGCCAGGAATATGATACAAAATACACTACACAAAATGCAACTCGTCGTTTTAGTTTCATTTAGGCTGGCAGATGACTTTATCAATATCAACTATTCATCTTCTTACCTTCACAGTCCGGCGTGGACCATAGCTTTATCAACAATTTTCCTCCAGTTCACTCTCTCTCTCTCGCTTCATCTTTCCAATTGCAAATGTTCATCGTCTTCAAGCCATCTCCTTCTTGGTTGGCCTCTTTTTCTTCGTCCTATTGGACGTAGAGTAAACACCTTCTTTTGAATCCTTTCGTTTGGCATTCGTATAATGTGGCCAATCCATCTTATCCGCTCTGCTTAAATAAAACGTATCACATTCGCACCACCAATAATGTTTTCAATTTCGTTGTTGTAACGAATACTTTTTAAATGCGCCGTCTTCAAGTCGAACAGGACCAAAAATTTTTCTCATAATGCTTCTCTCGAATCTCAATAGTTGGTTTATAACATTAACTTTCACTGTCCATATTTCAGCACCATATGTGAGGACCGATCGTATAAGGGTTTTGTACATTTTGGTTTTCTGCATAATATCTAACATCGATTAGATGAGATTATGTTTGCCACAGCTATATGCATCTACTCCTAACTCGTGGCCTTATGGACAAGGTTGTACCCAATTTCTTCTTGACCAAAAGAGACTTTTTAGTGTTGCACAACGTCTTTAAGTATTATACCATTTTAAGGTTTACATTTACACTGCAAAATCCAGATGGTCCAAATTTAGCACATTTAAACAACCTACTAGAGCAGAATGCAAGGATGAGACTACGATCGGGCTAAGTCATAATGAAATCTTGACTTTTACCACCGTAAAAGCTGCCTCTAGATACAAATAATTGTTGTTTGTTTTTGGAAACCTGACTACAGGGTTTCCCAAAGACGGTCATCACCCTGTCTGATACACAATATTTTATACCGTGTCGTAGAACGCAGCATGCGAAATGGGCAAAAGCTGTATCTCTTGGAATATATGAAAAGCGGAAGGCGTCACTTTCAAAATGGCGTCATGCTGTTTTGACTTTTGTTTTAGATTTTTCCCCTTTTTGTTTTGCTGCTTCTTTTGATTTTATTGTTATTTTTATATGTTCCTATACACCCGCTTTCCTCTTGAGTTTGCGTTTTTATTATTATTATTGTTGTTGTTTTGGTTTATCGCATTTGCCGTTGTTCCTTTTTTTCATGTTTTAGCTGAGTATTTACAAAAATTGCGCTTATATTATTATTATTTGTTGTTGTTTTCGCATTTTCCTTTTGTTTTTTATTATTTTTATATGAATTGTTGTACATATTTTTATTGTTATTATGCATATTGTGAGTATATGCACAAACTCGTAAATAAGTAAAGCATATACCATATGAACTCTTTATGTTTGTGGCTTGATTTTATATGCCATAAATATTGAAAATCATTTCCTTTTTGACATTTTTTCGTTTTCGCCATTGTTTCTTATTTTGGAACTAGGCCAAATGGGGGTAGCGAAGTTGGTATACGCTTATTTTTTAGCAAAGTAAAATAACTTAGTAAATAAATATGGCTATTTACATTATGGCATTGTAGGACAAAAAAATAAATTGTTTATATTTATATTAACGTAATTATAAAAAATACTCAAAATTGGTAAGAATTTCTGCGAATTTGGCAAGACTATTTATATACAATTTTAAAGCAAACCATTGAGTCAAAACACCTTTTTTTTGTTAGCTCTTAGTATTTGACGTGACGTTACATCTTTTTTTATTCTTTTAACTCCTTGAGGAGCATAGGACGTTACATGGGGCAACGTTACCTATATTTCTATTAAAAATTGCTAAGTTATCTTTTAATGTATGTATTTCAGCTTTTGAGTAAAAACTAGGGGGTCCGCCCCCTGAATACTGACTCCTAGCACTTTTCTTTGGCGCGAAACAGACAACACGGACAAACTTTCGGCAGAGATCTTTATGTCGGCCTGATCTTTATGCCCTGTTTTTGGTTTAACGATTGTGAGGTCTTACTCGATTCGTTTTATTCCTTAAGAAAAGTAAATATTGATAATATTAAGATGACGAATAATAAGAAACTAGGATTAAAAAAAAATTACCAAAATAATGGCTTCTTCTTTTGGGTTTCTAGTCAGATTTCTCGCTGTCTTACAATTTCAGCTGTAACTAAAGCTTTTAATTTTATATTTTCATAAATTTTAAATATTTATTTTGAATAATACAGGTAAGAACACATATTCAGGTAACTATTAATTTTCTGTGGTGTTGGCCATGTGCTCAAAACCCTACAAATATATTTAAGATAGACTGCATCCATTTTTGCGTCAACAGAGGAGCAGTTGGATTGATTTTAGAAAAAATCCCCGCTTAGTGGCTCCACAGAAACTTAAATATTGGTATAGTTCATAGAGCGTTCCAATAATGTATTTTTTACCAATATTTTGAAAATTTTGTTTTCATCTTGATCAATAAAATTAGTACAACCGAAAATAGTCCTGCTAGGCTACTATTATTGAAACTAAGAATTATTTGCCAAAAATAACTTTAGTCTCGCCCCAGCTAATTTCACACTTTTTTGGCTGAACTAAACGAATTTTCAGATTCATATATCCGGGGTGATACGTAGAAATTCACAAATTTTGACATAAAATTCTAACTTGCCTTAAATGTAGAGGCACTATGGAATACTTTTTAAACTCTGGGAGTATACAATTTTAGGTTTTCACGAATTTAAATTTTTTCCGAGAAGAATAGGAATCAAAAACTTATCTAAGTACCTACAAAAAAGTGATGTCGTCTCCGTCTACGCGTTTTCGTCTC
The DNA here is from genome assembly GCA_949987675.1 of Chymomyza fuscimana. Lineage (NCBI taxonomy): Eukaryota > Metazoa > Arthropoda > Insecta > Diptera > Drosophilidae > Chymomyza > Chymomyza fuscimana. Next base: position 127,458,513 of record OX465088.1, on the reverse strand, counting down.
CAGTTTTTGTGAAACTGAATAACACTGCAACGAAAAGCATTCCATCTTCAACACTGAGCTATTCACGGCCTTCAATAACTTTAATTAGTAAAATTTAGAAAAAAATTTGTATTACAAAAATTTAACAAAAAAATTTAAAGTTGCGGTCATAAATAAAATATAATAAGTTTAATATTGATTTTTGAAGGGTAAGAAATAAGTGGAACTGCAAAAAATGTTTTTTCTCTATCTCTATTATATAAAAAAGTTTTTAGACGTCTAGTCTGTCTGTCTAGTGAGGCCGCTAGATGGCGCAAGCAAACAGTAGTCGCAGGATGTACCACAGTTAACGTGAAGACACAACAAAATAAGTAAGCAGGAGGTGAAGCCCCCTAGTCTATTATATTCAAAAATTTGAACATTACATTTACAAAAAACTATACGCGTTTTACAATACTGATTCTTTGTGTGTTCCAAATTTCTGGAAAAACACAAGCTGCAAATTTAGCAATTGTAGAGTATTACAAAAATGTGCCTGAATCAATATGCTTTTTTTTCCAATATGCTGGCTTTAAACAGCGCTGTATTAAAATCTCGTCTAAACGTCTAGCCGAATTTTATAAATTGTATTTTATTTCATGTTTGCACAAAATATTAAAAGCTATTAATAAAAAAATATGCCCAGAGCATAAATTCATTCATATTTTCTGTATTTTTTTTTTTTTTCTTTGCTGTCAGGTCTAAAATATTTTTCCGACAGCTTTTTTGATGGCTCGGCCACTTTGGTGTTCATTTAGTTTGTCTAGTTTTTATATGCTTTATGATTTATTTTTAGTGTCAGGTAGAATACAACTACATAAAATGTTATAAAAATCTGTGTTGGATGCTTGTTGGGTGTCCAGCAAATGACTGAAAATAAACAAATGGTAATGCGAGCTGTTAAATGTGTTATTGAGTGTAGTATTTTTTTTCTGGATCTATCATGTTCTAGGTTAGGTTAGGTTAGGGCGGCTGCTGGCTTGAAAACCAGCACACTTAGGCCTGGACTGGCCCGTTGTGACACCGCACGAATCTCTATGCTTTCCTATGCACTTTTACCCTTCACCTATATAGTATGCTTAAAAAGGGTCCCATCCCGATGCAGCAATGTAGCTTGCAATCTTTCTCGGACAAATGAGCTCCAGCCCTGCTAGGTTCTGAAGGAAATAGTGACCCAGGTGCTTTTTCCTGCGTCTGCTAAGAGCTTCACAGGAGCAGAAGAAGTGCCCTACTGTTTCTAGCTCTTCCTCGTCTCTGCAGCTTCTGCAAAAGTCATTTATAGGAGCATTTATCATGTTCTAACATGATGTAAAAGTTAAAGTTGTTGTTTAACTTAAGTAATCAGAAAAAAAGTGTAGTAGCAACGTGATTGGATGTGAGCCTAATTAACAAAGCTAGGTTTATCTTTTTGTTTACTAATCGTATTAGTCACATCATAGAAATAATATAGAATTTAAGTACACGTTTCAGGGTGCTAGTTTGACAAAATATTTTTGATGTTTTTTTTACCTATGTTATGTTATTGTCCCTAATATCATGTTTCCAGAAGACCGAGTGTGTTTGCTCTGTTTTCAGCTCACTAGAATATTAGAATTGATTTGAAGAGTCCTGTCAAGAAAAGAAAATAAATCATCTAATCTGCAATAAAATTGCCGGTCATATTTATAACAGTTTCTTATGTTTTACATCTGAACAATGGCTGCCAAAATGTTGCTCAGTAGTTGCTGCAACAGCTAAGCACAACACAGTTGCTCTCAAACTGTCTCCTCTGGTTGATTTCTATATTTGAATTTGAATTTTTCGCCAGTTTTCTTTATTTATTAAGTTACAATTTTAAAACTCTATGGGATAAAAATAAAAGTGAATGAATTGGACAAAGGTTCACTCAGTAACTAGTTAAAAAATGTTGGCAAAATTAAATTATCGCAATTTTTGACAACATATTATTCTGTTCCAAAAAAATATGTTTATAGGGGAAAATAAGTGAAGCGGGACATCGATCTCTTTGATTTCCATAATTTTTACATATTTTTTTCTTATACATCGATATCGTAGAGAATCTTACGCTCTACAGTTTTATGACGTTTTATGACGGTATAAATGTTATTTGCACAAAAACGATTGTTGTGACGTACGAGTTACGCTTATTTGCCACTATTCACTAAAATAAGGAGTTACCAATTTTTTATTTTTTTCTTTTTCGCAGTAAATCTGAGCGCCTAAAATTGAATCATTCTTATTTTTGAGCAAAGCGGAGATCACTTCTCAATTTTAAATTAAAAAAAAATTGTTAAAAAAATTTTAATTTATTATCTTTACTCGTTTACGAGACATGGCTTGTCAAAGAAAAGGCTATCCTAATATTCAGTTATGACTCGATTTTAATTTAGACTAGTACTTCTATAAAACCTCTATTAAAATCCATCACTTTTTATACTATATTTTATCTTTATATTTGCTTTAAAAATTTGCTACTATTTTTGTGGATTAAATTCTCGACTACAAACTTAATATCTATATATATATATTACACAAGGCCGTTTTTTGTGACATCAAAGGCTCCTAGACGGATCGCGCGATTTCAACAAATGAGGTATCAATCGAAAGCTATTTACACCTAGATGTGCGTAAACAAGAAAGAGCTTTCGCAAAGACCAAAGTACCTTGGGACAAATCTGTTTTTTTTGGCATAGCTAAAATCTATGATCATATTAGTTGTCATTAAATTCGACAATATCATCGACTTTTATTTTTATGCTGAACGTATATGCTAGTTATACTCTACGTCAGCGGTGGGCACTTAGAGGGCACGCGTGCCAAAGAGCTTTCACACGTACGAGAAAAAAGCTTTTTACAATGGAACGCAAAGCAGAGCCACATGGAAAAAGACGAAACAATATGCACTCTGCGTATATTTGGTTGATATTTTTCTTTGGCACGGTGCCGTCTAAGTGCCCTCGGCTGAATTAAATGGAATCAGAATACATATTTCAAATGATTTGTATTATTCGATGGTTGCTATCGATTTTTTGTATGCATAATTAATCGACTTTCTTAGTGATACATATCACTTGTATATCGCACATTTTCTTCCGTCTCCATGAATTTAAATTCATTGCTTTATGCTTCAAATTTAAGTTATTGTGCTCTTAAAAATGTGCCTTAATTTTAGTAAAAGTAATTTACAAGCAAGTAAGTTATATATTTCTTAACAATTTATCCACTAGCATCTAAATTAATTGGGTACACAACGTCAAAAGAGTTGAACTTGAAGGAATTGCCAACAAAGCTTAACAAAATGGCGTGCTTCGCGAATAATCAGTCGTAAACCAACCGAATGCAGTTGAGTACAACCAACAGGAAGAACTTGAAAAGCCTAGCGTGGCAGATACAAAGAAGTTCAGATTAAAATTTAAGATTAATTGACTTCCATGGACATAACTATGCGGGAACAGAATATGTGGAAATTTTGAAATGAAATTTTAATGTCGGTAAGTATTGTTTTCAAAACTCAAAACAACATAGCAAACATTTTTTATTTGTTGTAACGATTTTCAGTTGTGTTTAGAACTAAACATAGGGATAAGAAATTCTCGAAGAAAATTCCAAAAGAAGGTAAGTTAATGTAGAATACAGGTAGATTCCTATGAGCGGAAGTTTTGGTGCTAGTTTAAAAATTTCTTAGTAGAGCGTCCGATCCGTTGGATTCATATGCCGTAGTAAAATTATTTAAGCATAAATTCTGAAACTGTAGGGGTTTAGGCCAATAGCACTAGCGGCATCCTGGAAAATTATAGACTATCAACTAGCTGGGACAGAACATTGTGAAAACCATATATACAGAGTAGGATCAAAAAAGGACTGAATTGATTTAAAACTTTTATTGAACTAATCGATAAATATCCTTAGTAGTCCTCGAAATAGCACCCTCGTGCTCCGAAATAATGCGTATAACGGGATTCCCGCTTTCCAGGCTGCCCTTCAGAGGTACCGTCACGGCCCCTTGGATGTCTTGGGCGACCAGCGTGATGTTAGTCTTTGACGAGCTACTGGCCCTGCCGAGATAGCTTGTGCCACTCAAACACTATTGAGCGGCTCTTGGCAGCATCCCATAGGCGTCCTTAATCATTCCAATGGTCTCTCTCCAGTTCGACGCATAATGTAATCGAGTGGTGCTGCACGAGGTTTCTCTCTATCTTGGATCGCGACGACATTTCTTAACAGACGTTCACGGAAATCGTCATGATTTCTCTCAGATTGCTTATTGCTCTCTTCGTTAAGCATTAGGTGGTCCGACCGTCCTCCAACGCTCCGTTTGCGCTGTAGAGATTCAGTCCTACTAATTTTTGATTCTAGCCTGTAGGTTCAATGAGATTTGTATTTCTTAGAATATGACGTCATTTGTCGATAGGTACTAGAGGTCTGCATGAATGCATTCAAAACGGCGAATGAATGCATTCATGCAGACCTCTAATAGGTACTACAAAGTCAAAGCAACACAGTAACCTCTTACTTATTTGTTGTAATAATTTTAAGTCGTAACAACGACAGATCAAATATTGAGTTTGGAATAAGTTCTCAAAAGGTAAGCAAATGTGGAATGGATTACTTCAGATTCCTGAGAACTGAAGTTTTTGCAGACGCGTCCGATATATTCATATATGTAAAAGTATTATTGTCTAAATCCAGAAACTGTCCGACCATGGCGGAATAAAACATCCTATGGTCTTACGAAAATAAAGAGCAATTTTTCCGATTCTTTCATTTTTACCAAATGTTTCTCTTCTTTCGTAGCTAAATACAAACAATGATACTTTGTGTTCTGGAGGACTAAAATACAGACGATGAGTCTCCAGGTCACATAATCGTTTCATATTTAATGCTCCACAAATAACCCAATCAAAATGACATCGCGTTGATTGTAAATCCTGCGACCAATGACAAGAAGACAAGATCGTCACAGATATGGTGCCTCATAATACCCAAGGCTATAGGATGGATATGAATTGTGCAGTCTCATCCCAACAGGTAGGTAGTGAGTTGTTGATTTTTTAAAAATAATAAAAATAATTCTTCGGCGCAGTTCCTACATAATTCGTCGTTTATGGTTGATTACGTGCGATGTACTAAGCTAAAACTCCACAATCACTGTCGTTTGTCTTAATCGGTAAATTGGTTACACTTTCGATTTTGAAATCCCGTGTATTATAGGACTGCTTATGCTTCGAGCACGTAAAGCGCAGGCGCATTGAGTCGTAATAGAGGATGCCATGATGTCCTTACACCACAGTACTACACCAACGTGCACAGGTCTGTATACAATATCTTTACTGAACAAATCAACCTTGCGTGTCCAGCGTTTGACGGAACCATAACTGGCTCTGCATTAAAGGCGCTGGAAAGAATGTGTTCACCGCATAATTCTTGTCAGCTTGTCCGTTTTTCTTTCGGACCGCTCGGTGAGTAAATTCTGTGTGAAGCCAGTGTATGGGTCCGGCTCTGCTTTGCTAAAAAAGTGCTGCATGCTTCTGTGGGCTCTTCACAAACCGAAATTAAGCTATCCCAGGCTGCTATTGAAGTTATTTAGCTGGACGACAGCGATGAAAATCCAAGCCAACCCATGCAATGTTCGTTGTTCAAAAACAATAATCTTTCCATAGTGGCGCTCTTAATGGAGACCAATGTGAGCCATCTTCTGGACAATTTTGCAGGACAATTCTAATAAAGAGCAGGCTTTAGAGGAGAAGTAAGTATATGTAAAGGTATAATTACAGTAATATTGTCTATATACAAGAGGGTAAAAGTGTCTGTGGTCGATATACCTAAGACGAGACACAACCCCGAGGCCTTACGGCCCCTTGCAATGTCTAGTAGTATTATGGGAAAGAAGGAGGTGTATGGATAGTAGGTGGGTATCAGATACTTAGAATATGATGTCTATCCATCTAGCCATTACTGTTAACAAACTATTTTAAGGATTCAATAAAAGAGTTCGGGGAGTTTCTTAAGAAGTGTAGTTAAGTATACATTTATAAGAATCAATCCCGACAATGAGACTTTCTATCGAAATGGTAAGAATGCGGTCATATTTTAGAAATAGGGTTGTTTTATTTATTCTTCTTTTATTCCTTTAACTCCTTGAGCAGCATAGGGCCTCTGTAAGCATCTAAATCGTATCCGGTTTTGTGCCAATTGCTTCACTTCGCTCCAGGAACGTCTTGATTTTTCAGCTTCTTTCAAAACAGTTCGGCTCCATGTTGTTCTGGGTCTCCCTCTTCTTCGGTTACTCTGCGTGTTCCAATCGAGGGCCTGACGACAAACTTATTCATCATCATCATTGGCTCTGCGATCCGTGTCGAATCTTGCCCTCTTGTAGAACACGCTTCCATCTAGGTCTGTCTCTTGAAATCGTCCTCCAATTTCTGATTGAAATTTCGTTTGCTGTTTTCTTGACATTTCCAAACAAACTTATTATTCTCGTATAATTCTGAATACCAATTTATGGCCTTATGGACCAGATTTTAACTAAATTTAAAGGGGCAGGGTGTTTATAACAAAAATTTCTTGATTTCAAAACTTGTTAATTCTGCATAAATTAATATAATGAGATTTGAGTATGGAGTCGATTTGTAATATAAGCTTACTATTTCCACAGAGGCCAAAAGACAACTGGACAACGTCGCGCTTTAAAACAGTCGCACGGAGGTCTAGAAAACCTGGCGCCTGCTAAAGAAGAGAAGCGGGAGCTTCTGCAATTTACCAATATATGATCAGCATTGATTATTGTCATGATCACCAGGTATATTATCAAACACTCTTAAGCACGTACCCATACCATACCAAACACATTGCACTCTTTCAGGTGATCCTTAAGAAGGAATGTTCAATCCGAACAATACGCGAAAAAAAAAATAGTTGCACTAAAAAGCACAGGGATCTACTCACTGAGCGTTCCGAAAGTAATCGGGACAAGCTGCCAAAAGTTTAACCAGTGCACACCTTCTTTCTGTCTGCAGAACGGTTACGGTTCCGTCATTTGTTGGACGTTCAAGGTGGATCGGTTTAGCAAAGATAATATACCCGTACTTGTGCACGTTGTTCGGATATTATAGACATGATAGGCAAATCGAATCTCTATTAATATTCATTGGCTGAGCCAAACCAGAGCCCAATGCGCTTGAAGAGTTACTGCTAAGCATAAGCAGCCCTTTAACACACGAGATCTTAAGATCGAAAGCGTAACCCATTTGCCGATGAAGACGAACGGCAGTAATTGTGAAGTTTTAGCTTAGTATATCGCTCGTAACCATTGACGGAGAATTTTGTTGAGTCTGCATCGAAGAAACTTGGATACTGTAGAATACTTATATTTTGGACGAATGGAAACGATTGTGAAGTATTTAAGCTGTATTGTATCATAACTTGGAACGAAATTCCGAAAAAAGGGCCTACGTGTTATGTTCCCGAGAATTATGAAAGATGGACTTATTTATTTTGAAAAATATTTTACTCAAAATTTTATTTATAAATATTTGCATTTGTCGATTACACATATTTCCGGCTTCATAATAAAGTTATCCTAAAATTGAATCTGAATAGTTATGCGATAGAGTACTCTTAAACAAATTTTAGCAAGGCTCTTGATTTTTTAATTTTAACTATATGCATTTCTTAGGATGATCAGAAATCTATGAGACTCCATTAGCTGCAGAAACGCCGTCCGTAAAAATGATTACAATAGCATCAGTTGGCAAACAAATTTGGGGCCACAGGCATATTATCATCCTTCCAAATTAAAATGCAAGATTCACCTGAGATTAAAGGCTGCAGCAGACGTACGGAATCAATCAATCAACGCATTTTGATTATCCTTGAACTAGACTCGTATTGCTAGAACGCACAGCAAATATCGATCAAACTCTTGAAGCACGTCATGGCAGCAAATAGTCAGTGTGGCTTGTTGACAAGGCTTAAAGCAACGTGCCTTAACTTAAAGCAGGTCAGCAATCGGCAACTAGGAAACCGAAACAATAGTAAAGGAATTCCAGGACACATTCCAACACTACCATTACAGCTCTGTTAAAATGAGCGTCAATAAAATATTCTTGCGCTACTATCCGCCAGGTAAATAAATCTATATATGAAAATCTACCTTTCTAAATCCTTGATTTTTAGGTTTGGCATTGAGCTATCGCGGCAACAATGGTGCCGAACATCTGCAGCACTTTGATCTTCTGGACTTGGATGCCAAGTAAGATAAACACTGACACAAGCTTACATTCCAACTTACCCAACTTACGTGTATATATAGGAAAAATGTGGAAACCCTGGCGGATAGCATACTTATCCAGCAGCTGGAAACAGCCGAGTCGGCAGCTGTGCCCGCCGCAACTAGCGCTGAAAAACCGGGTACATCTAGTGAGCAATGTCTGCCTACTGGCGCCAGAGCATCTAGCTGCCAGGATATTTTTAGCGCCTTAAAGCAAGCGCTGACCAATCTGCAGCGCAAGCTGCAAGAACCAACGAAGAAGAAGTTCTATTTACATAAACGGCATGCCTCTCACATATTGCCCCTGACCAATGTGTGCTTTGATCGCAGCGGAACACGTTGCTTGACAGGCAGCTATGATCGCACCTGCCACATCATCAATACTCATACTGCAGCTGTGGAGCATGTGCTCAGCGGTCATGACAATGCGGTCTTTTCCGTGGGCTTTAATACGCCGCACTGGTAGGTTTTGTCATAATTCTAGTGGCGCTTTAATATTGCAGCTTTACTTCCACAGCGATAAGGTTGTTACGGGCTCTTTTGATGGCACCGCCAAAGTTTGGTCTGTCAGCAGCGGGCAGTGTCAGGTTACTTTGTATGGACACACTGCTGAATTGGTGGCTGCCGAGTTCCATCCGCTGCATGCTCACGGCATTGTCACCGCTTCCATGGATGGCACCGCACGTCTCTTTAATGTAGAGACAGCGCAGGAGCTGCAATTGCTTAATCATCATGGTGCCGAGGTTATAGCAGCACGTTATAATCGCGATGGACAGCTAGTGCTTACCGGCTCTTTTGATCATACAGCTGCCATCTGGGATGTGCGCAGCCAGAGGTAAGCTGCAAAGGCTAGCGCTGGCAGCATTCGCTTAATATTTCTCTTTACAGCTGCAGTCAGCAGCTGCGTGGTCACAGCGCCGAGTTATCCAATTGCGTATGGAACTTTAGCAATTCGCTAATAGCTACTGGCTCACTGGATCACACAGCGCGCATTTGGGACACACGCCGTCTGGATCAGGAACTACATCTGGTCTCATTGCACAGCGATGAGGTGCTGGACGTTAGCTTTGATGCAGTTGGCAAGCTGTTGGCCACCTGCAGCAGCGACTGCACGGCACGCGTCTGGCAGCTAACGGGTGCAGCGGAAACACCACAAATGCTTGCGCTTATGGCCGGACATAGCGATGAGGTGTCCAAGGTGTGCTTTAGTCCAAGTGGCTGCATGTTGCTAACTGCCTCGGCGGATCATACGGCACGATTGTGGCTCACCGAAAGTGGCCACTGCTCTCAGGTGCTGGCTGGACACGAAGCGGAGGTGTTTAGCTGCGCCTATAGCTATGCAGGTGATGCCATTATGACCGCCTCCAAGGATAATACCTGTCGCTTTTGGAGATGATATGACTGGTACACAGTGCAGCTAAATAATGAGGACTAGTGGTATTTCAATCATTTCTGGAGCTCATTTCAATTTAAGATCAATTTTTAAGGTGCGCTGAAAATCTATTACAAGGAAGAGATTTTTGATACCGCCGTTTTTGGAGCTGATAATTAGAAGTGGTGCCGTCATCTCAACTGTAGGCAAGATATATTTTTTAAACGTATTGTAAGGACATTTTAAATAAAAGATGTAACCAAAATTGTCTCTCAGTCTTTTTTTGGAGATGCTAATGAGGAGTAGTGCTAACATCTTACCATCAACCTAAAGGCGGTTTATTTATATCCAAGAAACGTTTTGGTCTGATCTAGAAATCTTTCATGAAAGACATACTTTTTATAAAAGATGTGGCCAAACTCGTGTGGTTACGAGGGTTGCCTTTATTATTTTCGGTCTGTTGAATGAGCAATTATTTATAATTAAATTCTGTTGAAATTAATTTTTGAATTAAGTTTAAGCCAATTTTCTTTGCACTTTTTTTAGTCAAAAGTAGTTACCTCAAAAAAAAGCTTATTGCAGGCTTCAACAGACTGCACTGCGACCATTTCCTTTGAAGCGTTTTAAGGAAGCTCGGTTTTTTATTCGACGCGAGCCTTTTTTTGGGCGTTAAACTCAATGAACTTCACGGAGTTTGTCCGGCAGCGATTGACGGTCACTCCTGAAATCAATGTTTCAGTTTTTTACAGTGGAGCTAACCATGTTGGCTATAATGATTTAGCAAAAACATTTCTTTTGTAACAGTCGAAAAATATTGCCGTGTTAACTTTTAAGGTAACGATAACGAATATAAATCCAATGACTTTTACGGAATTTGTTCTACAGCGACCCTCGTACTTCTGGCACAAACCGTTTTTGTTTTGAAGTAAATACAAAGATTTTCAAGTTTTTTTCTTTCAACATTTACTACAAACTCGAGCTTTTTGTTTTGTTTCTTAAAATTTCATCATTAACTCTTGCGTGGCTTATAAATTAATAGGTTTCATTACATCCTTTTTTTATCGTACATTTGTTGCATTTTCGGACATTATTGTTGTTTTACGTTATCTTAGTTTAGGCTTGCAATTTTTTTATTTTTTTAGGTTTTATACTTTTGTTGGTTTTTTTGTTTTTTAATTTATGTTGATTGTAATTTTGTTTACTATTTTTAGTTTTTTTTTGTTGTTTAGTTTTGGTTTTTTTTTTCTCAATATCTATTTCAACATTTGTTTTATTTATATATTTTTTTTTACTTTACATTATTTAAGTTTGTTTCGCTTATAAGCGCGGTTCTTTCGTATATAAGTAATATATCAAAAATGAACAAAAAATTATTCTTTCGTAACAAACATTTTACAACTTACGTAAAAGCACTTCTTCATAGGCTTACGTTTATGTAATTTTTAATACAGTATGGAAATGAAATATTAAAAAAAAAGTTACTTTTTCAAACTCTCTTTGTTGTGGTACTAAGACGAGAGTTATGTGTTTAAACGGACTTCTTTATAGTGCAACGTAACAGATGCCTTGATGCATAGTAGAGAACACAGAACAACAGTGACGAAGTTACGACGACAACGTAGGACAACGATAAATGACAGAGTTGAGTGTGGAAATGTTTTTAGGCAAATTTCTGTGCGTGCAGTTTAACGTTACTTTACATGGTTCAATTAACGTATTGTTTTTAGTTAACGTATAACGTAAAACTAATAAGTATTGTAATTAGGTAGTTAGTTTAGTTGTTGAGGTTGTTGGTGATACCATTGTGGAATACAATGTGTTTGTTGTTGTTGGTTGTTCTTTTTGCAGGGCTTGGAGCCCAGGGCGCGCTGTGTTTTACATAGTATTATTTTTGAATTTTATGCTGAGGTCTGCTTAGGTTCGCTATATATTGTATACATACTGTATATGGTATGTAGCTTGTGTGTATGTGTGTGTGTTTATGTATTTATGTATGTAAGTTTAGGACTGGCTTTCACATATATAAACTATTATTATGCTTATTATTATCATTAGTAGTAAGTTTTTTCATTTCTTTTTCTTTTTAAGTTTTTTTTTATATCAAAGTAGAAAACGGTTTGGTGTGTGTTTTTTTGCTTCTGTTTGTGTTCCTGTTATAGTATTTTTAACGTACTGTTGTTTTTGTTGCATTTAAATTTTGTTTTTTCGGTATTTTCTTAATGCGTTGGACTCTGCAAGTATAACAAAAAACATGGATTAATATAATCAGGTAGGTATCTCAAAATTTTGCAAGACGAAAACGCAGCCAAAACAAAAAAAAAACAAACGCAGGCGCTTACATGTAACTTGAGCATGGACGGAGGCGTAGGGAGTTGAGAATTATTGGATGAGCATGCAGGGTAGTAGTAGTAGAGTAGAGCTCTGAGGCGTCAATAGAAACCAAAATTAATAATATACAATAGGTAAATGACAAAAAATAAACAACACAAGCAACAAAATGTTTGGCCTTACATTTAGAGTACATGAAGTTTTTAGAGAGTTTTAGTTTTGTTGTTCTCTTGTGGTTGTTGTAGTTATAGTTGGTTTTGTTTGTTTCTTTGATTTAAAAAAATTAAATTTAAACAATATTTAGCAAGGGTCATCATATGCATACAACTAGAAAAAAAAAAAAAGAAAGAATACAAATACAAGTTTGTTTACTTTAACAATAAGTAATTCAAAAGATGTTTAAAGGTGAAATAAGAGTAGTGCATCGGAAGAGTTATTAGAAAAGGTCAGGGAAGTGAACGAAAGGTGAGAAATTTGGATCCACAGTAATGTCATATAACATAAGCGTGTCAGCAATCAAATTTAACCGATTTTTGTACCCAAAAGCAATCCACCGGTTGGAGCCTTATATTTTTGAAAGCGTTAAACAACAAAATCTTAGGTTGGGTCAAACGAAAAATAAAGGCAAATCAACGTTAATGGCTTATAAAAATGGGATTACCCCCAAATTTCGTAATTGAAAAAAAAATAAAAATAAAAGACTTAAAGGAAGTAAATAGGATGAGTGTAATTACTATGAACACATTTGTATTAATTTGCAAAACAAAATAAACACAATAATCATATGAATTTTAAAAATATGCTTAGGTTTCTTGAGTTTTCGGCACCGATGTTTTCTTGATTTGGTTTTACGAGTGATAGCTCTTTGGATTTTCCAACTCTAATATAGTAGGAAAGGTTAAGTCAGTAAAGTGAGTTCATAAACAGTAGAGGTCTGAATGAATGCACTCAAAATAGCGCCAGATATAAATGAATGAATGCAACAAAATGAATTTGCGTAAAAACAATAAAATAGTTAAAATAAAAGAAGACAATCTTAGTATTAGACTTTGGGGGAAGTTCTAGAACAAAAACTGTTGCTAGTTCAAACGCTCAGGAGTCGGAAGAGGAATCAGCTTGCTGTTGAGTCATTAATTAATTGATGAACAAGTTCATTCAGAAATCTAAATGGTTTTGTTTTTTTATTATGCATGAAGTCAAGCATACAACTAAATTTTTGTGTTTTGGGTAGAGATTTTTGTTGAATGCCAACTCTGAATGCACTGATTGCTTATTCTGACTTTTTAAAACGATATCCTTTACACAAGTTTTTATGCTCAATCGTTTGGCATTAGAATCTTTAAATTATTGGACGACATTCATTCAGCCCTCTCTAGTATGTGTAAAAGCCAACTTATTAAATAAGCTTTTATTAACAAATAAAACTAATTAATGAAAGCGCTGGAAAAAAATAAGGCAAAAGCAAATTAATGGCAACTTCTGGACCAAGCTAGACTACAAAATTGAAATAAAAATATATCAATTATTGCATTATGCAGGCGAAGAAAAAAGCGTTAAAAGTGTGCAAAGAAGCCACAATAAGCAATTGCAGATGATTAAATATCATAAAAAATGTTTCGTACTTCACATGGAATATCCGGATACACTTGTTTAAATGTGTGTTCAATAATATGATATCTGCAAGTTATACAAGAAAGACACATTAATAAATAAGTTGAGCAAAATATAATAGATAGTTGAGTACGCACTTTGACTGCAAACCGCCGCCAGGGGGAAGACCTTCAATGTCATCTTTGTTTTGTAGACATTTTAACAGATCAACATAGTCCGTCAGCTCCTTACACTCCATTTCCTCTGCAAGCATAAAAAAAAAGCAAAAACATTATATAAGCATTTTTTTCAAGGCCAGCAGAGGACTAAACTTATTACTAAGATATTAAATTTTTATATACATAAATGTTTAAGAATAAAATACAAATTCGATATTTTTTTTTAAAGTTAAGCTACTAGAAAAGCAAAATGCAACGTTTAGAGATACAAAAAAAAAAAAAAAAAATAAAACTAAAAAATATGCCAGCGTCTTGCAAGTTGAGCAACAAACTGAATGTGTAGTTTGAATTAAAATTAACATAAATTGTTTAAATTAATATTTAACAATATGGTGTTTGGAACACTGAAACAAGCTTTGGGTTCTTTGACACTCTGGTACGAAAATTAATAGGTTTTTAAACATGCTTTACTTTTTTTGTTGTTGCTGCTAATAAAATGTTGGATTTTTATGACTTTAAGACAAATTTTGGTTAGTTGTGGGTTATTACGAAATGTTTGAGCAAAATAAAATATTCTTAACAATTCCATTTAAAAATATACATACATAAACATAAACAAATTGGCAAAAAATAGAATTTTCAATTTATAAACTACAAAATTATAGACATACCTTATGCTCACTCACATTTTAAAATATATTTCTTGCTTTCTGTTTATCTCATAGCATTGCATTGATTGAAAACACGCCCATTTCTAGATCGCTTTTAAGAGCTCGTAAAACACCCAGAACGCCCCGAGTGCTCAAGTTCCACAAGTACAAGAACAACAACAAGTATGTTTATGATATTACAAAAAAAGAGTACAAGTATAGTTGTTGTAACCAGAGCAGAGAGTACATCGTCTAGGCAGGCAATGTGCAACGCGTAGTAGCATATTAAGCTAAAGGTTTAGCAATTTTTTTCTCAACTTTTGAAATATATTTTTTTTAAATATTTAGAAGAAATTATGAAATTAAAATGATGCTTATGGCAAATTGAAATGCTGCAATGTTTGATTTTTTATGTGTGGCGCAAAATGAAAAGAAAATTTATAGAAGTTTTTGAGGGATTTTCAGACATGTTTTTTTGTAGTTTGTTTTTGTTTTGTGAGCGAGCGTTGAAAGAAAGCAGCGAAAAAGATTAATGATAACTGATAATTGAATGACACAGCAAACAAACAGTTTTTGTTTTGGTTTTCGAATCTTATGCATTTTAAGTATTATATTTGTTTTTCCAAAATTTAAAATCTTCTTTACGTATTTGATTAATTGCAATATGTACTATTAAATGTTTTGTAAATTTCTAGATTTTTTTTGTTTTAGTTATCGTTAGGCTGCTAACACTTTTTTATTTAAAAATGTATCTTTGCGATTGCTCAAGTACTTAGGTACAATTTTGTTTACATTTCTCGCCGCGATCCGCGCCACCAAACGGCCAAGAGCCTTAGGCCTTTGATCTTTTGGTATAGTTTTAAAGTAAATTTTGTTAATACGTTTCGATTTGACAGCGCGACAAGCACTACACCTGGTGAGCATAAGGTTTACAATTATTTGTAAATTTTTTTTTGATTTTGATATATTTTGTAATACATAAATTTATCTAGTTTCATAGTGAATATTGCAATTTACTTGCCCTGGCCAAACTGGCCTTAACTACTTCGCTAAGTAATTTTGCTGGACTTAATAATATAAATTTTTCTACAAGTTCTATGTTTTTACTTAGCACTAGGTTTGCGTCTAAGTTTTAAATTATTACAATTTGATTAAACTAACTATTAAGTATATAAAGTAAATAATGTGCACGCTCTTTAGAGCTGTTTCAAACGGCGGTAGGGCAGTTATATACCAATACATTTGGGTATGGGCGGTACAGAGCTAGCTTTAGTTCTAACCCGGGACGTTTAATAATTCACTTTGGTGTTTTCAAATACTGTTTTGACCTTTCACTATACATACACTCAAATTGTAAAAATTTCCTACATAATATGTATATATACAGCTACAAAATACAACTAAAAATATTATTTTAGTTTCTATGCTACCATCATCATCAATATAACAATTGCTTGAGCTATTAAAAATTAAATTTTTACTATAAACATTATTTCATATTTTTCTACTACTGCTCGTTTTATCAATTCCACTTTAATATATACTATATATTTAAATTTAATACCTGCGCTTGATATTTGCAACTTTGGTTTGATTGCTTTGAATATTTCATTAGTTGATAATGTACTAGACGAGTATTTTTTTTTTCGTTTAATTAATAGTGCTTGTTTAACTACTTTAAGTAGGAGCTGACTGGACTCTATTTAGTTACAGTTTACTATAAATGAATTTATTAATAAGCAACTTCTACTCAGGCGTAATGGGATGTACTTGAATGTGTCTACGGGTAGGGTATGCATACATTGAACCCTTTGGCAGTTGATGTAGCAACAACTAACTATATAGTAAGTATGGCTGACTGGTTGGCTCATCATACACCCACATATATACTTGGCATAAATAATACTGTAACTCACACACTTGCAGGCATACAATATGACAAAGTGACACGCTATATAGTTATTTACTAAACATTAGTGAATTCTGAAGGATACACAAATACAAATATATATCGACATTTGTGAGCTGGCATTGGCATTGGTAATATAACTATAACTAGAACTGGCAATTATAATCGCAATAGCAATGGTTACATTTTCATACCCTTGCTGAGAATATATTACTTTTGATTTAATAACAGGAGCTAGATAAACAATAATAACGGACCGCGACAAAAATGAATCGTTTAAGCCGTTCAGTTCAGACACAAAATTTTAGTATAGGCTAAGATCGTTTATGTAATTCATAAATTGACCAAATTTTTTTAGATAAATGAAATGTGTACTCATAAATTTTGTTAACTTATGATAAATGCGATGAAAACCCGAAACCAGATTCGAATTCCTGCCTGTTCTGAATTTCGATGCTGATATGTCGATGTAATAATGAAGTTTAAAGCAATAGTTAATGGAATCGGAATTGATACCCAAAATGGGCAAACACTTTTATATGAATGTGTGAATGTATATGAAACTTTTATCAAATAAATACATTTTTATCATAAGCAGCAAGGATATGTAAACTTCGGCGCACCGTAGTTAGCTTTTCCTTCTGACATCTTTTTTTTTTTTTTAATTGTATGAGCTGCAATTGAAATTGCTTTTTGGTTTGAATATTTTTTTTTTCTAGCTAACTAAGAAATGATCTAACTAATAAACTATCTAAAAAACAAATCTAAACACTTATTTATAACTCGATATATTACAAATTACGACTATTGAGGCTCGCTTTTGTTGTTGCTTTTTGGGTTTGATTGCGGATCGACCTTGCCTAAATCATTTCATAAGGTACAACGAATTACGTATAAGTCAGTAGAGGCTTTTGCTGCCTAGTTTGAAGAGATGCGCGTAAAATTGTCGAACGCTTTGTTTGCCCGATCTAGGAGACACTACGATATAAACTACTACGCCCTAGATCAACAACGGTTAGGATTATCGTTATGTTTATAGTTATGGTTATGTTTACGATAACGTTAACGATTAGTTATAAACAGAGTAGACGACTTAGACAACCTCTTGTGATTTTCTCGATTTGTTTCTCCAACCGTAGTTCGGCCTCTATCGCTTCTTCGGTTGGCTGAGGTGCTCCGGGGAAAGCAATTATGATGATGCTCATATTATCACGGCTACCCTGTTGTGCCAAAAGCGCATTAAAAAAATAAAATGTTTATATAATATTTAAGCGTTTTAAGCCTGGCACACAGTACGTACCTTGTGCAAGCAAGTGTCCACCACCTGATTGGCAATGTTCACCAAATCGCTGGTAATTTTCAGCCTAGAGTGTATAAAGCTGCATACATCCTCGTTGCTCATGACATCCCAGATGCCGTCACATGCGAGCACTAAGAACTCATCGGTATCCTGACGGCTTTGGCAAAATATTTCCGGTTCGGGTGAGACCAACTGCTCGCACTGGCCCTTTTCTTTAACA
Organism: Chymomyza fuscimana; assembly: GCA_949987675.1. Taxonomy (NCBI): domain Eukaryota; kingdom Metazoa; phylum Arthropoda; class Insecta; order Diptera; family Drosophilidae; genus Chymomyza; species Chymomyza fuscimana. The sequence goes on along the minus strand of OX465088.1, from coordinate 127,440,678 downwards.
TTCTTAAAGTCGTAGTCGCCAAGTGCACGTGAGACGGCAAGTGTGCCATTGACGCGCTTTATCATCACGCTGCCACCGGCATTGTGTATGCGTTCCTTCTCCTCGGGCAAAATGGGTTTGTGATCCTGCGTGGCAAATACGGGCACACCCTGACGACACAATACAGCACGCGAATCTCCACAGTTGGCTATATAAACTTGGGTTGAGGAAACAAATGCACACACGGCTGTGGTGCCACCGCATTTTTCATCATTCTGCGTAAACTCGGGCAGCTCTCGCATAACCTCATCGATGCGTAAAAAACCGGTGCGTATGCCTCTTACGTGATCTCCACCTTTAAACTCTTCTGTGCCGATAATACTATCGAGCAGATTATTGGCGCAATGTTCGGATATCTTACAGCCTGCATGACCATCGAATACGGCAAAGAAGCTCCAGTCTGCCAAACCATTTCCTAGGCCGGCACGTGCATAGTAGGCATCTTCCATTTCACAACGCCAGCCCTGCATGGAGCTGACGCCGAAGAGTAACTTGTTTCCTTCACCTTGGTCATTGTGTTTCGCGGTTTTCGGCTTATCCAGGAATCCGCCCATGTCTATTGAACATACTGTGTGTTTGGTATGCAGGTGAAGTAAATGTTTCCGCCTGCTAGAGAATAGCTTGATGGCTGCAATGAAATTGGAATAAGGAGGGAAACGCATATCAATAAATGTGTTTGCAGGGTGCTAAGTGCGTGTGGGTCTATGTGACAGAGTGTGTGTGCTTAAAGTGCCTTCAGTACGTAATGTGTGTATGTTACCTTACTACCTTACTACTGCACTACATTAAAATATAGTTACGTATATATTTAGCATGAAACATTTAAAATAAGATCGATTCGGCGGCGAGCGGTTGAATTAGGCATGCACAAGTGCAGAAGATTGTGCCGTATCATAAATTTCGGCTGGAACGACGATGCATGAAAGTAGCTTCAAACAGTCAATTTGATATCTTCCATTGTTGTTGTTTAATTAAAGTGTAGCACGTTCTGGTTTCCCAGTATTACAGAGTTGGCAATTAAGGGGAAAGAAGGACTATCGGAAAATTAAATAAACGAGTTATAAGCTTTGTATAGATTACAGCACTAAAGATTCGCTTGTCACGGACTAGTCCAACGTACTAAAGGGATCAATAAAACACTCCATGAACTTGAACTTGCCGCTGCCGCGACATGCGAAAATCCATAACAGCAACGAACACACACATACACACAAAGGCACGCTGGGTGAGCGCACCACTTCCAAGGATATACACGCTGATTTGTTGTTGTTCTTATTGACAGAGTACGCCTACGTTTTTCCGGAAGTAAATGAACGGACTGCAGCAGCGTTCTATTGTTTTTGTTTGCTTGTTTCTTTTAACACATCGATTTATCAAAGACTCGTGTTCATTAGCTAAATTTAGAAGAAACTCATTTATGTACATGTGTGCACATATGTGTTTATATATGTGTATATGTATATACATGCACACACGCACAAATGCATAGGTATGCGTGTATGTACACAGCCGTACGAATGTCATTGTTTTGCCAATGGCGGCTGTTGCACGTCAGGTGCATGGCCGCCGTATCCGTTGTCTCGTCACTGCCGGAACGCGCGCAGTCATATGTATTTTTTTTTTTTTTGCTGCTTGCGTTTTCTTTATGACTGTTTCTGCTTTTTTTTTTTTTGTTTCTTACAGATACGCAATTGCGGGAAACGCCAACGCCGCCAAAGCAAAAAAAAAAAAAAACTGTTACGAGTTATAAAGAGAGCACACGCCGCCGTGTACTACGATATATCGATGGAGTAATGTATTAGAGAATGGCGCAACGTGGTTTGTTGTTGGATCATGCAGGGACGTAGTGCGACCAGCGGGTTACGGAATAGCGCGAACAGTTAATGAAACACTCGAGTTTGGCCTTTTACATACACCACAAATTGCACAAGCGATTAAGCAGCACAACGAAAAAAAATTATGAACTTCATGTGCCCAAGAGTGAAGAGAGCAGCGCGCACACAAACGTACGTTCTCTATACATTTTTTTTCTTTCTTCTTTTTTTACCTCACAAACTTTAAATTTCGTGATATTCCTTTGTATTCCTGGATGAAGCACGATGTGTAATTATTTGTTTAAAACTTGGAAGCGCACTCTATATGTAATTTTAAAATGTAAAATAAATTTTTTTCTATTATTTTGATTAATAAAACACGCAGCGAGTGACGCACGTACGTAGCGAAGTGTGACCGTTTGTTGATTAGTTTTGGTTAAAAAAGAGCGAATGTAAATGCACTAAAGCATAATACCATAAGTTGGTATTTTTTGATATGCCAAAAAAGATGGCTTAAATTTTGCAGCAACCGCGGGTGAAGGCCCCTACGCAGACACGAAAAATAAACAAAACTTCATATAAAAAAAACGCTCACAAACGTTTGGTCACAAACTGTTCTTGCAGGTGGTATGTAGACCAGTGTCGGTTGTTTTTTTGATGCCAGTAGTAAACCATAGATGGCGCACTCAGCCAAAACAGCTGTTCGGTTTTGGCGCCATAAACAAAACTTATGTGCAGCTATTTATTTTGAACGCGAAATTTATGGTTGGTCGACAAAATCGTTGCGGATCGTTGGGAAAGGATGAAAAAATAGCTATAATAATAAAATAATTCAATTGTAACATTAATTTGCGTTAAAATACGTCTATTCAATTCGTCCACACTCAGCTCTGCGCATTAAATATGGGATCACCTAAACACTCGGCCTTTCCCTGTGTATTGCCTCCTGTCATCGCTTTTTTTCCTCATCCAACAATTCAATTGCAATGCATGTCATTATTATTGCATTGTTTACACACAATAGCAAAAGTAATAAACGTTGACGATAATTCATGTTTTATTTCGCGCCTTTTAAAAATTAGCTATTTGTAAACAAAAAGCAGCTGGTTATCGATGATCATTGCGATAAATTGCACATTTTGTTTCTAGAGACACACTGTTCCTTTCGTGACCAAAATAAGTCTGTCTTTTTGATTGGTGGCTGTTTTTGTGTCTGCGTAGGGGCCTTGAAACATAAAATGTATATACACATTTATTTTTTATTTTTTTTTTATGGTTTAAAAATTACAACAGTATATTGTTTTTCAGCTAAAAAATTGCTAATATGATGGAGAAATATGTCGCTTGCCTAATAAGACTATTATAGAAGATATTTTAATAGAAAGCCCAAAAACACTTATGCATTTAGGTTCTTAAATATAAGTTTGGAATGTAGAATTGAATGGAACTCAAAGACAAGTTAAAATATTAGTGTGGGGCAGGCCTGACGAGTGTGAAGGGGGAAGGGAGGATTCCCCCGGGCCTGTATTTTTCTGAGGGGCCCGGTGTAATTACTGTCATACTGTCGTGATTCAAGCTAAAGTTGTAATAGAGGGATTTTCGGATTTTCTTTCTACGGCCCTGGTGGGGGGTCTTTATTTTTGCAGTTTTTTTTTTCAAATTTGAACCAGAACTAATCTAAAAAGTTTTTAAAATAATTATTATTTTACTGTGAATTTAGCCATTGAAAACCATTTGACTAATGTGCCTCATTGTACAGTAAACGAAGAATTTCAGCTGGAAAAAAATACTTAGATGATGAAAATTTCAGGGATTGTTTGGGACTCTGTTCTCAGTCTAAAACAGAGTTTTCGTATTTGTGGGGGGCGGCGTGGTATTGGCTATTAACATCTAACATCTTCATCGTGTGCCTTTGCCGTTTCGAAAATTTCAACTTCATTCCAACATCTTGCTAAATGTTCCTATTTTATTGCGTTCTGATGAGAATTTACACTATAATTTTTCTGTGCACCTTAAAGTTTTGGTTATTCTCTGTGAAAATGTAAACAATGTCAACGAAAAAGACTGTCCATTTTAAATCATAATAAAAACAAAGAAAAAAAGTTCGATCACGGTAGGTCGCGAAATGTTGTGAAGTCTTTTTGGAAAAAAATCGAAAAATAGTGATAGATATCAAGTTCTTTATAGTTTATTGTCATGACACAAATAAGAATTTGGAAGAACTTCCGACCTTTTCAAACCAATTTTTTTTAACGAAAGATTACAAACAAAATGTGAATTTTATCGGAATTATTATCGATAATCAGCTGCTTGTTGTTTACAAATAGCAAATTTTTAAAAGGCGCGAAATAAAACATAAAAACATGAATTATCGTCAACGTTTATTACTTTTGGTATTGTGTGTAAAAAATGCGACGAGAGGAGGCCATACACAGGAAAAGGCGGAATGTTTGGGTGACCCCATATTTAATGCGCAGAGCTGTGTGGACGAATTGCATAGACGTATTTTAATGCACATTAATGTTACAATTGAATTATTTTATTATTATAGATATTTTCTCATCACAGCTGCACATAAATTTTGTTTATGGCGCCAAAACCGAACAGTTGTTTTTGCTGAGTGCGCCATCTATGGTTTACTACTGGCATCAAAAAACAAAAAAACAAGCAACACTGGTCCAAATACCACCTGCAAGAACAGTTTGTGACCAAACGTTTGTGAGCGTTTTTTTTATATGAAGTTTTTTTTATTTTTCGTGTCTGCGTAGGGGCCTTAATGTAACTTCTTTAAAACCATCAACGATAAAGTTAGAAGGCTCTCTAAATAAGTTATTTAAAATTCGCAAAGATGTCCTTTACTTCATAAATCAGTTTGGGTTTGCAATTTTTTAAATTGGCATAGCTTTCATCGACATGGCAGCGCCATAAAATATGGTGAATAAACTTACTGGTGAATAAGATTAGTTAGCGAATGAGCATACACAACAACTCAAGTTATACCCCATAGATGGCGCCTTAGTGTCAGCGGATGCACATCCGTTAAATTTTCAAAACTTTTAAATTCAGAACAAAATTTACGATTATCATTCCAAGAAATGGGTTCTGGACTTTTTATCTAATCTTTTTTAGAAATATCGCTGTTGGCAAAAGTTAAGGCTTCAATAAATTTTAAAGATAAGCTTATTGGGCTATTTAGTAATTGATAATACACAAACGCCTAAGCCAAGAATTGCTATAAAATCAATTGGCAAACTGGCTCCTTCAGTTAGTAGTATTGGAATATTAGCCGAGAAATGTTTCTAAAAGTAATCGTTTTGTTGCTAGCAGTTCACTTGGGTTTGGGCATGCTGCCACCCAAAACAAAGTCGGACAACAATTTAATCAATTTTATGATCGATTCGCGTGCCATAGATAGTAGTCCTGAACTCTCTAATTATTGCTTCAACCGCTACTTACCAGTATTGAATCAATTATTGCTTGAATACCAGACCGAACATAACCTTTGCTTGGATAACTATGCGGCAGCTTGTTCGGAAATTGATAGACGTTTTGACAGCCAACGCCAAGATATTTTCTCCAATGTGACAGCTTTGTGCTACAATTTTGATGATTGCCACAAACTTGAGACAAATTTGGATTTCTTCAACTGTTTCACCGATTCTGTAAGTATCCATAATCTTCAGTTTTAAATCGAAATTTATTCAATTTCTTCTGTGTAGGGCGCAGAAGCAGCCAATGTCCTGAACAGCGAGTCGAGAAAATCCAATTTACATGCCAGTGAAATAGATGCATTATTTGTTCAGGAGGAGGCCGTAGCAACCACTTGCATAATACGTGCCGAGGATCACTATGACGCAGAATCTACTAAGACCTACGATGAATTCCAAAACTGCCTAAATGGAGTCATCATACCGATTGATCCCACAACGTCAACATCAACCACACAAACTACACAAACCACAACCGACGATGAAACCACTGCGGAATAATATATACCATATCTTAAGTTTATAGCAGGTCACTACTGATGTGCCGAAGAATATGGGATTTTTTAAAAATTAACAATAAACAATAGGCATACACAAAAAAAAAATGTTTATTGGAATAATTGGAAGTGGTTATGGTACAAAGATTTGTGGTTTTAATTAAAGGAGTTTTATCGATTGTACAGAATAGACGCGTTTGTCTGGGTTACTATATTCTGTTTTAAACTGGTGGTCCGTATGACTTAAGGATAAACAGGCGGAAATCGTCTCACCAGTTAAAACAGTTTAAAGTAGACTCTATTCATAGTGAGAGAGATCGCACTCCGGAAAACAAATCCGAGCATTTTATTCGGATTCGTTTTGAAAGCGAATGTTTCAACAAAACGAATTTTGTATGTGGTTTGAAACCGAATATTTTGTAGCAAGAGGAATTAAAGCGAATTGGCAAAATATATTAAAATGTGTACGCATTTTAAACCAAAATAAATTTTTAAAATATTCTTTGATATTCTTAGATTATTCTATTTATGCCAATTTCCAGTTAAATAGTTATTAATAAACATTTAAAATTATTTTTTCCCGAAACAACCCCAAAAAATGGCATGCACAACTCAAACCGAATTTTTATATGGTCCATGTCTTGCATAAGAAGTGCTCATGTCTTGCTTAACCCTTTTAGAACCGAATTAAAGTAGGGGGACTTAAAAAATATTTGACCTTATTGACTTATCTTAATATAGCCACAAATAGTCACAGAAAATAATTTTAAGGTCCTGGGTGTCCTAGTTTGGCCCTACCGAAATGTTGCCTATAGGCAACATTGGGCCTGAGTGGTACATTTTTATACTGTACGTATACGCAATTGCTGAATACAATTTTTAATGTCTTGCATACAAAAAATTCCCCTTTTAATAGAATGGCATAGTTTTATTTTCATTTACTCGCAATCCTCCTTTTTTTGCTTGTTTTTCTAATTTGACAAAGGCTTCTTTCATAGATATTACTGATCTGCCGATAATATCCTTGTCATCCGCATAAGCGAGAAGTTGCGTAGTATCGCCCCATATCGGATCAGAGGTTCGTTGCTCGGCGTTCCTTACTATTTGTTCAACCGTGAGGATAAAGAGTTCTGTGCTTAGGCTATCACCTTGCCTCACTCCAGAGCTTGTTTCAAAAGCTTGCGAGAGTTCATTTTGAATTCGTATCACATTTTGGCTTCCATTTGTTGCCATTTTCGCTAACCGAATTAGTTTGCATGGTATGCCTGAATTTTTCATTGAATTCCAAATAAATTGCCTGTTTAAACGGTCAAACGCTTGTTTATAATCAAAAAATATATGACTTGTATTCAACCCAAATTCTGCACATTTTTCGAATATTTGTCTGAGACAGAAAATAGGGTCAATTGTGGATCTATTCTGCCTGAAACCCGCCTGATAGTCGCCGATTATAGTCTCGGAGTAACATTTAATTCTTTCTGCGATTAATGCTGTAGTTAACTTATACGCCGTATTTAGCAGTGATATTCCCCGTATAGTTACTGCACTGCAATTTATTTCCTTTCTTGTGAATAGGTATACCTACCGCGGTTTTCCATTGTTCAGGCATTTGCTCTGCGCTCCATATCTTTTTAATGAGGTCTGTTAGGCTATTTAGGAGTTCTTCTCCACCATATTTAAAGGATTCTACTTGGATATCATCTATTCCAGGTGACTTGTTTGTTTTCGCTGTGGGGACCTCTACAACAGTGTTGTCATATAGTTCTTCCGCGTTGATATTTCCTTGAGAATCGTCGTTAAGCACGTGGTTGAAATACTGTCTCCATCTGTCTAAAACGTGTCGTTTTCATCATTAATGCTTTGCATTCTTGGCTGGAAACCGCTTTTCATTTTTCTTATTTTTTTATACATTTCTCTAACATTCATATTTCTGCGGTCATCTTCTATCTCTAGGATCTCGCATTCAAGCCTTTGCTGCTTTTAATGTCTGCATGCTCTGTTAAAGTTTCTTCTCGCTTCCTTGTATGCTTCCGTATTTCCTCTTGTACTGCGCTGCAGCATCTTCTTTCTCAGGTCGTTCTTAATTTTATTTAGTGCATCACACTCTGTATCCCACCAGTTATGATTACGCTGTCTGGTTTTATAACCAAGTACTGACGTATTTGCTGATGTTTTGGCGCCTTTTATATGTTGCCAATGTTCTTCAACTGTTCTGTTGTTATTGACTTCTGATGTGATTTGAGTCTCAATTGCGGATTGGTATTGCTCCGTGATAGAAGGTATTTTGAGTTTGTTCACATCTATTTGGTTCAGCTTACGGCCTTTCGACTTCTTTGCGACGGAGATTCTTGCTCTAAATTTCACGTTCACCATATGATGGTCAGAGTCTATATTTGCCCCTCTTTTACTTCTAACATCTAAGATGTTATTCGCATGTCGTCTGCTAATCGCCACATGATCTATTTGATTTTTTTTGTTATACCATCAGGGCTTATCCATGTTTGTTTATGAATGTTCTTTCGCATAAAACATGTACTGGATATAACGAGTTCGTTATCCAATGCGAAGTCTATCAGTCTTGTGCCATTATCATTCGAGTGCTCATGCAAGCTATGTTTTCCAATCGTCGGAAAATACACTGATTCTTTGCCTATTTGCGCATTCATATCACCGAGCAAGATTTTAATGTCGTTTTTAGGGATATGGTCCCATGACGATGCCAATGTGGCATAAAAAGTTTCTTTTTCGATTTCTTCCGTCACTTTCGTTGGTGCATATATGTTCACAAGCGTGATATTGAAGAAAAGGGTCTTAAAGCGTAATGTACATATTCTCTCGTTGATTGCGTTGAAACCTAGAACAGAAAACAACATAAAAAATTAGTTTCGGTGAACCACCAAACACTATAAAGAACACATATGTCTAAAAAACCACAAAATACAATGCAATTTTTTGGTCGAATTCTGCACTTGAAGGTTTTAATAGACTTGTCCAATAACTATGTCTGAACTTTGACAGCCGATAACTTTGATTTTGATAAGTCTTAGCTCTATTATTTATCATTGTATACTAGGGTGCTTTAATCGCTGTGTGCTTCGCGGGCCAACCCACAGGGAACGACAACAATCCGAACATCCCGACTGTACTATGTCCTGTACTCTCCTTAAATTCTATTTTAAAGCAATAAAGTAGAATAAATCTTTTTTGTGGGCTTCTTAATTTTCGGGTCTAGCTACCGAAGTTCCTAAATGATTTTACAAAAATGTGCTTTATTAGATGGGTTATGTTAAATGGGGGTCTGTGTCGAATTAAAAGTTTCTACGGGAAAAGGTCTGGGGTTAGCATTCCAAAAAGAAAGTAGGTGTTTTATATTGTAGCCGACATTAGTTCACATACCAATTTTAGAGACGGCAGCTTCTTAACTAGCATGTTGTTATTTAAATTCTTCATTCTTGATTATATTTCACGAAGTTCCCAACCGATTTTAATAATCCCTCAGATGGGTTCTTAAAAAATCAAAGTCCTTGCCACAGTCTCAATAATTGTTTCAATATTTTTTGTTAAAAAACGGGGAGTAAGTTACGGAATTATAATGGCGATGAAAAAGATGGCCGTAAGTGACACCATGTGGCTCTTTTGGTCTTCGACAAAGAGGCAATACGGGCAGACGACCACGGCGAAATTTGTTATCCGAATCATTTTGGTTTAAAGGTTATGGGGTCTTGCTCGTTTCCTTTTAGATGTTACACAATAAACAGAGGGTGCCATTTAAATGATCTAGGTTTCGAAATTTTAAGTTCAGGCGAGCTTACAAAAACATCCTGTGTTAAGTTCTTCGTCCATAAAAACTTATCTAAATTTAAAAAATATTGCTAAAATTACCAATTTCTGCCGATCTGGCAACGTTGCGTCGAAAAGGCTTTGCAATATGGTGAATAAAATTTACATTATTTGTCAACAGGGCTTTAATTTGACTAAGTGCTTGAAAGATACCATAGATGGCGCCATAGTTTAAGCGGAAGCACATCCAAATCGCATCCTACATTTCTGTTGAGCTCGTTTATTATTTTATTAATTAGGAAATGTTATTAAATTACATTTTTCAATTAACGATTATTTGGTAATATTTGGTAAATATTTGTAATAAATATATACATGTCAATGAAACGATTATGGAAAAAGGCGGCGCTTTACAATGTGGTGAATAAAGTTTACAAAAATTGTCAACAACGCTTTAACTTGAGTAACTGCTAGCAGTATACCATAGATGGCGCCACAGTTTGAGCGGAAGTACATCAGACAAATTCTGTTAAGCACAATTTTAAATTTAGAAATTAGCCATTGCTATTAAAAGGGGCTTTTCGACTAGGGACTTTTTCGTAAATATTGTGATAAAAATATATTTATGTCAATCAAACTCTTATGCACAAATTTTGCAAGGTCAATAAATTAATATGATAAGCTTAGTACTGGTCATAACTATATGCACTATCTTTCGCTTTTGGGGTCCAATATACTGATATGAAAGTGTTGCCTAGGCCAAGAGCTGGTATAAAAACAATTCTCAACAAACTTTTTACAGTAGTACGCTTAAAGCAGCCAACAATTATTCGCAAAAACTATTAACAAGTTACGAAAAATTTAGACCGAAAATGTTTTTCAAAGTTATCGTTCTGTTGCTAGCAGTTAGCACGGGCTTGGCCGTGATTTCACCCCGAACCAAGTCTGATAATAATTTAATAGATTTTATGATGGAGTCGCGTGCCGTAGATACTAGTCCTGAGCTATCTAATTATTGCTTCAACCGCTACCTGCCAATCTTGAATCAATTATTGGTTAGCTATCAGATCGAACATAACCTTTGCTTGGATAACTATGCGATAGCTTGTTCGGAGATTGATAACAGATTTGGCACACAACGCAAAGATATTGTCTCCAATGTGACGGATTTGTGCTACAATTTTGACGATTGCAACAAAGTTGGTACAAATTTGGAGTTCTTTAATTGTTTTACCGATTCTGTAAGTATTTGTAGGTTTCTTCTTCTTTAAGTAGAAGCTAATCCAATTGTCTTGTGTTTAGGGTGCCGAAGCTGCCAAGGTCCTGAATGCCGAGTCTAGAAAATCCAACATACATGCAAGTGAAATAAATAGTTACTTTGTTGAACAGGAGAAATTAGCAAACACTTGCATGATACGTGCCGAGGATCACTATGACGCAGAATCTACCAAAATCTACGAAGAATTCCAAAAGTGCTTAAATGGAGAAATTGCACCATAGACTTTTTTTTAAGTCTTATGCGGACTTGCAATAAATTCGTTCCAGCCAAAATTAATATTAAATTGTATTTAAATTTATAATTATGTGTAATTTTAATAATAATATAATATAATAGAATCTGAACTGAAATTTTTAGTCTTCTTGCACTGAAAATGAATATTGTGAACCAAACTGAAAGAGAGAGAAAAAAGGGATGTGTGTTCTTTAAGATCTTGGAGTAGCTTCTGACTGTCAATCGTTTGGGAATGGATACAGAAATTTCCATCTGAACTTTCTAAAAAAATATTAACTTGTAACTCGTATGAAATAATTATACCCTGTCCTAGTACTTTTTTTTAGACTTCGATAGTTGAAACTATCGATACTATCGATAGTACTATCGAACAAAGTGAAATATGGCACATTCTTTAAATAAATACCATAGAGCAAGTGGGGAAAATTCGAATACTTACAAAAAGGGTATTTCAAAATGTTTGACAGAAACGTTTTATTCATGGCATTGTAAAAAAGAGATCTTCGCCCCTGGGAGGAGCATTGGGGATCTCTATTAATAGCTGTTCGAAGAGAACAGGGACCTACAGTTTATAGCCGAATCCGAACGGCGGTGTCTTGAATTAATAGAGACTTTCTTGGGCAAATAGCGTCTTTGAGCTAGCGATGCCAGTTCTAGGCAAATGTACCAGTGCTACTGCATATATAATACACATTTACTTATCAATTTAGATGCAGATAAACGTATGTGCGTCACATGTGATGATAATAAAAGGTGCAAAAAGGTAAAAACATAGAAAAATTCAAATTAAATTAAGGTTTCACGACGACGTTTCATTGCCAATGCGCGTGATGTTGATGGTGTTCGTGGTTCTTCTTCAAAGAAATCTTCAAATAATCTTCCAAATAAAGAACGTATAAGAACACGAGTTTAAAAAAAAATGGAGGTTGACATATGTAAGAAACGTACTTAAAAAAAAATAGAAGAAAATTTAATTTTTTTTTTAAGAAAATATGTTGGTTAGTTACAATTAAATAAAAACGAAAAACAAGTTTTTTTTAAATTAAACCGTAACGCTTTGTTTAAAAACTGAATTTTTGCGAAATATTTGTTTTTAGCCATATGCATCGAACTGCATCATTTCCTTAAAGCTAGCTAGAATTATACAGAGTTAGAATTTTTGATTTTTTAATGGATTAAAAATTCGCTCAATTTGTTCAAAAACATTTAGTAGTTTAGTCATAATTCAATAAAAACGAAAAACCCTTTTTTTAAATTAAGCCGTGACGCGTTAAGTTTGACAACTGAAATTTTTCGAAAAATTTTTTTTTGCATTATGCATCGAACGGAAATTTGAAAAAATTTAAAAAAAGGATTAACTTAATTTAAAAAAAAAAAGGTTAATTGGAAAAGGACCATATTTAACACAGAGTTAGATATGAGCTCCAGATACATGGCAATTTTCGCCTATACCCAAAATATTGAATGGTTTTGGAGTTATAGCCCCAAACATTTTTAGCTTTCCAAGCAAATTACAAAAAGACGACATGACCAATCCATCTGGTTTTTAAAAGTTATAATCTTTTTTTGTATGCACTTTCCGGAAAAAAATTTGAAAAATACATATTTTTACGTTTTTTCGTAAAAATTTATCATTTTTACATTTTTGACCTGCATCTTTGATTTTCAAATTGTACATTTCAGTACAACTTTTGAAAAAATGGTTATTAAAGCATACTTTTAGGCAGCTAAGAAATTGGGTTCGTTTTTTAAAATTAAACTTTTAGATACAAAATTCAATTTCCGAAAATCGGGAGGAATTACATTTTCTTGTATAACATGTGAAGAAATTTATAAAAATTTGTACGATCAAATATCGAGCAGTAGTCGGAGGTACCCTTAAAGCAAAGCAGCCAAATGATAAAAAAACCAACAAAATCTTTATAACTACTCGAATATATTTAAAACCAAAAAGTTTTTAAGTTCAATTTTATTTTTTCTGTGAAGTAATATTTATAAAAATTAAAGTGAATGAAGATTTCGTAGCTACATTTATCATGGTAAATGCGTGTTTTTTTTTCAGTAAATTATCGTGAAAGCTCAAAAAATACGAAATATCAACTTTGATTGCGAATAACTTAAAAATCACTATTTATAATCTTATATTTTTTTTTTTACAGGATACCTCAACATGTGTAAAATCATACTCAAATGTCATTTTGTCCAAATATGGACTTTATTTTGGGGACTTTTGGCCAAAATCTGGCGCCAATTTGCAAATAGTCTTTGCAAAGATGTAAAACCAATTGATGCGCAACACCAGAAGACCTACTTTCATATGGTTCTTCCGCAATTGGATAATTTGTCTCCGAGCCAGAATATTTTAATGCCATATTTACCTGGCGTTGATGGTATATATTGCCGAAAACTGCATCGAGTTCGTGTTACTAGCAATTGTTTATCGACACACAACTCCAACGAAGGGAGGCGTGGTAAAACTCTTTAGAAATAAATTCCTGATATGACGAATTGGTGCAAGTTAATCAAATTTTAAATGTACCATTCGAGTTCTGGAATCATCGAATAGGAATAGAGACAAATGCTTTTTTGTATCAAAATTTTTGTAAACACGTTTTTTCACTTTCAGTAAGAATTGACCACCATACAGTCTTATCGTTTTTGCTTGGCCACTGTATTTTTGTCCACGATTTGCTGCCACTGCACCATTCACATTGTAAATCATTGGAATCAATTTCAATGGATCGACGAAGTTCAACTAGTTCAATATCCTTTATCTCTCGACTTGAGCCGGGATTATCGAAATCAGATTTCTTTGGGCAAATATTCAAACGATTCATCTGAATCACGTCTATAATTAAATTTCAAAATCATCTTTTAGAGCTAACTAAGTTTTGTAGTCCAACACAGTCGGAACCCTGAAAGTAGAATAATTTTTAGTTACATTTTTAATGGATTTGCATCTTGGCTTAAATTTTGTCTAGCCAAATAATGTGGAATGTCAAATATTGCTGCTACCTTATTTTTAGCGATAATTTTTTTGCTTTTTGCAATACGAATTTTATGAAATTCGAAATTGCGGAAGCCAAAGTCGTCTACTATCCGGAAAGGCTGGACGTCTGTGGCAATCATTGTGGCATCAATTTTTGGTTTTATATGCGAAGAATATTTATAAAAAATTTGACTTAATAAATAAAGTTTACATAATGATGTAAATGGTAAACAGGGCTTTAACTTGACTAAGTGCTGGAAATATACCATAGATGGCGCCATAGTTTAAGCGGAAGCATATCCAAATCGCATCCTACATTTCTGTTGAGCTCGTTTATTAATTTATTAATTAGGAAATGTTATTAAATGACATTTTTCAATTAACGACTATTTGGTAATATTTGGTAAATATTTGTTATAAATATATACATGCCAATAAAACACTTATGCAAAAAGGCGGCGTTTTATAATAAGGTGAATAAAGTTTACATAAATTGTCAACAACGCTTTAACTTGAGTAACTGCTAGCAGTATACCATAGATGGCGCCACAGTTTGAGCGGAAGCACATCCGACAAATTCTGTTAAGCACAATTTTAAATTTAGAAATTAGCCATTGCTATTAAAAGGGGCTTTTCGATTAGGGACTTTTCGTCAATATTGTGATAAAAATATATTTATGTCAATTAAACACTTATGCGCAAATTTTACAAGGTCAATAAATTAATATGATAAGCTCAGTGGTCATAAGTATATGCACTATCTTTCTCTCTTTTTGGCGTCCAATCTATTGATATGAAAGTGTTGCCTAGGCCAAGAGCTGGTATAAAAACAATTCTCAACAAACTTTTTACAGTAGTACGCTTAAAGCAGCCAACAATTATTCGCAAAAACTATTAACAAGTTACGAAAAATTTAGACCGAAAATGTTTTTCAAAGTTATCGTTCTGTTGCTAGCAGTTAGCACGGGCTTGGCCGTGATTTCACCCCGAACAAAGTCTGATAATAATTTAATAGATTTTATGATGGAGTCGCGTGCCGTAGATACTAGTCCTGAGCTGTCTAATTATTGCTTCAACCGCTACCTGCCAATCTTGAATCAATTATTGGTTAGCTATCAGATCGAACATAACCTTTGCTTGGATAACTATGCGATAGCTTGTTCGGAGATTGATAACAGATTTGGCACACAACGCAAAGATATTGTCTCCAATGTGACGGATTTGTGCTACAATTTTGACGATTGCAACAAAGTTGGAACAAATTTGGAGTTCTTTAATTGTTTCACCGATTCTGTAAGTATTTGTAGGTTTCTTCTTCTTTAAGTAGAAGCTAATCCAATTGTCTTGTGTTTAGGGTGCCGATGCTGCCAAGGTCCTGAATGCCGAGTCTAGAAAATCCAACATACATGCAAGTGAAATAAATAGTTACTTTGTTGAACAGGAGAAATTAGCAAACACTTGTATGATACGTGCCGAGGATCATTATGACGCAGAATCTACCAAAACCTACGAAGAATTCCAAAAGTGCTTAAATGGAGAAATTGCACCATAGACTTATATGCGGACTTGCAATAAATTCGTTCCAGCCAAAATTAATATTAAATTGTATTTAAATTTATAATTATGTGTTTAATTTTAAATGGAGAAATTGCACCATAGACTTTTTTTTAAGTCTTATGCGGACTTGCAATAAATTCGTTCCAGCCAAAATTAATATTAAATTGTATTTAAATTTATAATTATGTGTAATTTTAATAATAATATAATATAATAGAATCTGAACTGAAATTTTTAGTCTTCTTGCACTGAAAATGAATATTGTGAACCAAACTGAAAGAGAGAGAAAAAAGGGATGTGTGTTCTTTAAGATCTTGGAGTAGCTTCTGACTGTCAATCGTTTGGGAATGGATACAGAAATTTCCATCTGAACTTTCTAAAAAAATATTAACTTGTAACTCGTATGAAATAATTATACCCTGTCCTAGTACTTTTTTTTAGACTTCGATAGTTGAAACTATCGATACTATCGATAGTACTATCGAACAAAGTGAAATATGGCACATTCTTTAAATAAATACCATAGAGCAAGTGGGGAAAATTCGAATACTTACAAAAAGGGTATTTCAAAATGTTTGACAGAAACGTTTTATTCATGGCATTGTAAAAAAGAGATCTTCGCCCCTGGGAGGAGCATTGGGGATCTCTATTAATAGCTGTTCGAAGAGAACAGGGACCTACAGTTTATAGCCGAATCCGAACGGCGGTGTCTTGAATTAATAGAGACTTTCTTGGGCAAATAGCGTCTTTGAGCTAGCGATGCCAGTTCTAGGCAAATGTACCAGTGCTACTGCATATATAATACACATTTACTTATCAATTTAGATGCAGATAAACGTATGTGCGTCACATGTGATGATAATAAAAGGTGCAAAAAGGTAAAAACATAGAAAAATTCAAATTAAATTAAGGTTTCACGACGACGTTTCATTGCCAATGCGCGTGATGTTGATGGTGTTCGTGGTTCTTCTTCAAAGAAATCTTCAAATAATCTTCCAAATAAAGAACGTATAAGAACACGAGTTTAAAAAAAAATGGAGGTTGACATATGTAAGAAACGTACTTAAAAAAAAATAGAAGAAAATTTAATTTTTTTTTTAAGAAAATATGTTGGTTAGTTACAATTAAATAAAAACGAAAAACAAGTTTTTTTTAAATTAAACCGTAACGCTTTGTTTAAAAACTGAATTTTTGCGAAATATTTGTTTTTAGCCATATGCATCGAACTGCATCATTTCCTTAAAGCTAGCTAGAATTATACAGAGTTAGAATTTTTGATTTTTTAATGGATTAAAAATTCGCTCAATTTGTTCAAAAACATTTAGTAGTTTAGTCATAATTCAATAAAAACGAAAAACCCTTTTTTTAAATTAAGCCGTGACGCGTTAAGTTTGACAACTGAAATTTTTCGAAAAATTTTTTTTTGCATTATGCATCGAACGGAAATTTGAAAAAATTTAAAAAAAGGATTAACTTAATTTAAAAAAAAAAAGGTTAATTGGAAAAGGACCATATTTAACACAGAGTTAGATATGAGCTCCAGATACATGGCAATTTTCGCCTATACCCAAAATATTGAATGGTTTTGGAGTTATAGCCCCAAACATTTTTAGCTTTCCAAGCAAATTACAAAAAGACGACATGACCAATCCATCTGGTTTTTAAAAGTTATAATCTTTTTTTGTATGCACTTTCCGGAAAAAAATTTGAAAAATACATATTTTTACGTTTTTTCGTAAAAATTTATAATTTTTACATTTTTGACCTGCATCTTTGATTTTCAAATTGTACATTTCAGTACAACTTTTGAAAAAATGGTTATTAAAGCATACTTTTAGGCAGCTAAGAAATTGGGTTCGTTTTTTAAAATTAAACTTTTAGATACAAAATTCAATTTCCGAAAATCGGGAGGAATTACATTTTCTTGTATAACATGTGAAGAAATTTATAAAAATTTGTACGATCAAATATCGAGCAGTAGTCGGAGGTACCCTTAAAGCAAAGCAGCCAAATGATAAAAAAACCAACAAAATCTTTATAACTACTCGAATATATTTAAAACCAAAAAGTTTTTAAGTTCAATTTTATTTTTTCTGTGAAGTAATATTTATAAAAATTAAAGTGAATGAAGATTTCGTAGCTACATTTATCATGGTAAATGCGTGTTTTTTTTTCAGTAAATTATCGTGAAAGCTCAAAAAATACAAAATATCAACTTTGATTGCGAATAACTTAAAAATCACTATTTATAATCTTATATTTTTTTTTTTACAGGATACCTCAACATGTGTAAAATCATACTCAAATGTCATTTTGTCCAAATATGGACTTTATTTTGGGGACTTTTGGCCAAAATCTGGCGCCAATTTGCAAATAGTCTTTGCAAAGATGTAAAACCAATTGATGCGCAACACCAGAAGACCTACTTTCATATGGTTCTTCCGCAATTGGATAATTTGTCTCCGAGCCAGAATATTTTAATGCCATATTTACCTGGCGTTGATGGTATATATTGCCGAAAACTGCATCGAGTTCGTGTTACTAGCAATTGTTTATCGACACACAACTCCAACGAAGGGAGGCGTGGTAAAACTCTTTAGAAATAAATTCCTGATATGACGAATTGGTGCAAGTTAATCAAATTTTAAATGTACCATTCGAGTTCTGGAATCATCGAATAGGAATAGAGACAAATGCTTTTTTGTATCAAAATTTTTGTAAACACGTTTTTTCACTTTCAGTAAGAATTGACCACCATACAGTCTTATCGTTTTTGCTTGGCCACTGTATTTTTGTCCACGATTTGCTGCCACTGCACCATTCACATTGTAAATCATTGGAATCAATTTCAATGGATCGACGAAGTTCAACTAGTTCAATATCCTTTATCTCTCGACTTGAGCCGGGATTATCGAAATCAGATTTCTTTGGGCAAATATTCAAACGATTCATCTGAATCACGTCTATAATTAAATTTCAAAATCATCTTTTAGAGCTAACTAAGTTTTGTAGTCCAACACAGTCGGAACCCTGAAAGTAGAATAATTTTTAGTTACATTTTTAATGGATTTGCATCTTGGCTTAAATTTTGTCTAGCCAAATAATGTGGAATGTCAAATATTGCTGCTACCTTATTTTTAGCGATAATTTTTTTGCTTTTTGCAATACGAATTTTATGAAATTCGAAATTGCGGAAGCCAAAGTCGTCTACTATCCGGAAAGGCTGGACGTCTGTGGCAATCATTGTGGCATCAATTTTTGGTTTTATATGCGAAGAATATTTATAAAAAATTTGACTTAATAAATAAAGTTTACATAATGATGTAAATGGTAAACAGGGCTTTAACTTGACTAAGTGCTGGAAATATACCATAGATGGCGCCATAGTTTAAGCGGAAGCATATCCAAATCGCATCCTACATTTCTGTTGAGCTCGTTTATTAATTTATTAATTAGGAAATGTTATTAAATGACATTTTTCAATTAACGACTATTTGGTAATATTTGGTAAATATTTGTTATAAATATATACATGCCAATAAAACACTTATGCAAAAAGGCGGCGTTTTATAATAAGGTGAATAAAGTTTACATAAATTGTCAACAACGCTTTAACTTGAGTAACTGCTAGCAGTATACCATAGATGGCGCCACAGTTTGAGCGGAAGCACATCCGACAAATTCTGTTAAGCACAATTTTAAATTTAGAAATTAGCCATTGCTATTAAAAGGGGCTTTTCGATTAGGGACTTTTCGTCAATATTGTGATAAAAATATATTTATGTCAATTAAACACTTATGCGCAAATTTTACAAGGTCAATAAATTAATATGATAAGCTCAGTGGTCATAAGTATATGCACTATCTTTCTCTCTTTTTGGCGTCCAATCTATTGATATGAAAGTGTTGCCTAGGCCAAGAGCTGGTATAAAAACAATTCTCAACAAACTTTTTACAGTAGTACGCTTAAAGCAGCCAACAATTATTCGCAAAAACTATTAACAAGTTACGAAAAATTTAGACCGAAAATGTTTTTCAAAGTTATCGTTCTGTTGCTAGCAGTTAGCACGGGCTTGGCCGTGATTTCACCCCGAACAAAGTCTGATAATAATTTAATAGATTTTATGATGGAGTCGCGTGCCGTAGATACTAGTCCTGAGCTGTCTAATTATTGCTTCAACCGCTACCTGCCAATCTTGAATCAATTATTGGTTAGCTATCAGATCGAACATAACCTTTGCTTGGATAACTATGCGATAGCTTGTTCGGAGATTGATAACAGATTTGGCACACAACGCAAAGATATTGTCTCCAATGTGACGGATTTGTGCTACAATTTTGACGATTGCAACAAAGTTGGAACAAATTTGGAGTTCTTTAATTGTTTCACCGATTCTGTAAGTATTTGTAGGTTTCTTCTTCTTTAAGTAGAAGCTAATCCAATTGTCTTGTGTTTAGGGTGCCGATGCTGCCAAGGTCCTGAATGCCGAGTCTAGAAAATCCAACATACATGCAAGTGAAATAAATAGTTACTTTGTTGAACAGGAGAAATTAGCAAACACTTGTATGATACGTGCCGAGGATCATTATGACGCAGAATCTACCAAAACCTACGAAGAATTCCAAAAGTGCTTAAATGGAGAAATTGCACCATAGACTTATATGCGGACTTGCAATAAATTCGTTCCAGCCAAAATTAATATTAAATTGTATTTAAATTTATAATTATGTGTTTAATTTTAATAATAATACAATATAATAGAAGCGGAACCGAAATTTTTAGACTTCTTAGAGTGAAAATGAATAATGCGAGCCAAACTGACAGAGAGAGAGAAAATGGATGTGTGTTCTTTAAGATCTTGGAGTAGCTTCTGACTGCCAATCGCTTGGGAATGGTTACAGAATTTTCCATCTGAACTTTCTTAAAAAAATATTAACTTGTAACTCTTATATAATTATACCCTGTCCTAGTACCTGTAAGGTATATGGGGTATATTAAATTTATGTAACATAAAGAAAGAGTCGTCGGGGACCTACCAAAGTTGCCTAGATGAATGAACAGATCTTAGAGACGGTACTGAAAGCAAAGAGCTATGTGTTTTTTTTTTATTTTCCGAATTAAGTCTACGCCTTTGGCAACATCCATATATCCGCTAAGAATAAAGATTCCCATATTGTGATCAACACTTGAAAATAGGTGCTTTGTATGTTTATAATTATGACTTTGTCTTTGAAGAATTTGCAAAATACTACCTTGATCAAAAATTTACCGGAATCATCACCGTGTGACAGTCTCAGTCACCCGATTTGATTTCACTTTTTTTCTTAAATTGCCACATCTGTGATTGACATTCTATTCTTATGTCAGCGCTTCATCCAATCCTCGAAACAGTTTTATAATCTGTTTGCGGTATGGCTATCAGAGCCATCTTCGACTTTTCCATGACCTCATCTCGGGTGCTGTAAAGCGCTCCACGGAGCGGTTTCTAGAGTCGACCGAATGGGAAAAAATCGCAGGGAGCCAAATCAGGTAAATTCGGTGGTTATTCGATGGTATTTGTTCCGTTTTTATCCGTTTTCTAAAAAAATGTACTCAAAACGGCGTCACTTTTACAAATGTCAATGACAGATTCAATTTAAGAAGAAAAAAAGAGACATCAAATCGGGTGGCTTAGAGCGCCATATCGTGATGATTCCGGTAAATTTTTGATCAAGGTAGTAGCTCCCATAGAGGTTTTTCAGAGGACCTCGAAAAAAAACCGAAAGTCTCAGATGTTTATAAAGATATCGTGTTCAAATTTGACAATTGGAAGTTTTTTAGAGTTCCGAAACATTAAATCAAAATTGGTTGACTATATCATATAAGAACCATAGCGCCGATCGGTCAAAAAAAAGTTTTTTGTACAAAATTCGTTGAATTTCGTTTCATACGTTACGAAATTTTGGGTTTAGTAGCTTTTTTTAGAGTTCCCATGTGCTAAATTTGATCAAAATCAATTGACTATATCATAGGTATAGCCCTCATAGGACCGGAAAGCGAATGTTTCAACAAAACGAATTTCGTATGTGGTTTGAAACCGAATATTTTGTAGCAAGAGGAATTAAAGCGAATTGGTAAAATTCGTTGAAATGTGTAGGCATTTTAAACTAAAATAAATTTTTTAAATATTCTTAGATTATCCTATTTATGCCTATTTCCAGTTAAATAGTTAGTAATAAACATTTAAAATTATTCTAAATTTATGTATTTTTTGATTTGATATTTCCTTAAAATGTCTTTGATTTGTTTTTCACTTCTGGTATTTCCTTCAATACAACCTTATAATGCGGATCCTCAGCTCATTGAATCAAAAATGTTGTGCGACAGTTGGCTTCTCCAACAATCTCTCGAGGGCTTCTTAAAACCCAATACATCGATCTTTACTACATACTAGGTTTATATATTCGCCTTGTGGGGGTCCAAGTATTTAAAACTCCTTTTTAAAATACATTGCGAGATTGTATTAGTTATATATTTTCAACTTGGCATAACTTGTCTAGAGACTCTTCTATAGGCTTTGTCGTCGATGGCTTAAAAGCAGTTACATCAAAAGTAGTTGTTGGAACATGTGCAATCGAGAATAATGTGTATGTGGTGGGAAAGTCATGCGATAAGGAGCATGCTACCGGTAAATTTCCTTATAATTGTCTATAATCCAATTTTTTAGAAATTAGCGAATTTCTAGATTCGCTATTTGCGATTTATAGAACATGTTCCTTTATTATAAAATCATCCAAAAAAACTTAAATTGCAGCATACTTTTGGGCAACTAAAAATTTTTCGCGGACAATTTTTAAAATTCAACTTCTTCAATATTTGCAGTTTGCAGCTTGGGGGTATTTGCGAATTGTTACAAGCATTTGTAAAAATTATAAAATTTTATGCGATCCCCATTAAAAAAGGAAACTCTTTATCTCTTACTGTTTGGACTAATCGAAAAGATAAGCGTAGCCAATTTAAATAAAACATATTCAGCAGTCCTTCGGTGATCGAAAAACGAACAAATCTGATTCGATTTTGCGTGCTCGTCGATATCTTATATTTCTCCAGTGTATACCCTGATATTTCCCCTACTCTTTGTTAGCGCAGCTCCGAACCTTTCGATTAGTTAGTATCGTTTACATTTTCGTTTGATTAACCACGATAAGGTATTAATTATTAAAGGCCCATACGCAGCATGCAAAAACTTCGCACGGAATGACAAAACTTCATATAAAAATTTTTCGAACTGCGTATGGGCCTTAAAAAGGAAATTTTTTTTAACCAAGACACGAACCGTTTAAGCAAGACATGAGAATTTTTTTCTTGAAGTTATGAACCGTGTGAACGTATGCCAGAAATTTGATTTGAGTTGTGCATGCTATTTCGTGGTTAATTCCGAAAAAAAATAATTCAAAATAATTATCAACAAAATTTGAATTAGAAATTGGCATAAATAGAATCCTGGGAAACCAAAGAATTCTTAAAAAATGTTTGCAGTTCAAATTACGTGGACTTATGAACCTATTTTGCAAATTAGTTTACATTTCTCTTGCAATTTTGTTGCAAACAACATAAAAAATTAGTTTCGGTGAACCACCAAACATGCTGCGAATTAATCACTATAAAGAACACATATGTCTAAAAAACCACAAAATACAATGCAATTTTTTGGGGGATTTTGGTCGAATTCTGCACTTGAAGGTATTAATAGACTTGTCCAATAACTATGTCTGAACTTTGACAGCCGATAACTTTGATTTTGATAAGTCTTAGCTCTATTATTTATCATTGTATACTAGAGTGCTTTAATCGATGTGTGCTTCGCGGGCCAACCCCCAGGGAACGACAACAATCCGAACATCCCGACTGTACTATGTTCTGTACTCTCCTTAAATTCTATTTTAAAACAATAAAGTAGAATAAACCTTTTTTGTGGGCTTCTTAATTTTCGGGTCTAGCTACCGAAGTTCCTAAATGATTTTACAAAAATGTAATTTATTAGATGGGTTATGTTAAATGGGGGTCTGTGTCGAATTAAAAGTTTCTACGGGAAAAGGTCTGGGGTTAGCATTCCAAAAAGTAAGTAGGTGTTTCATATTATAGCCGACATTAGTTCACATACCAATTTTAGAGAGTAGAGTTTCTTTACTAGCAGTTTGTTTTTTAGATTCCTCATTCTATATTATATCTCACGAACTTCCCAACAGATTTTAATAAACCCTCAGATGGGTCCTTGCCACAGACTCAATAATTGCTTCAATATTGTTTGTTAAAAAACGGGGAGTAAGTTACGGAATTATAATGGCGATGAAAAGGATGGCCGTAAGTGACACCATGTGGCTCTTTTGGTCTTCGACAAATAGGCAATACTGGTAGACGACCACGGTTTAAAGGTTATGGGGTCTTGCTCGTTTCCTTTTAGATGTTACACAATAAACAGAGGGTGCCATTTAAATGATGTAGGTTTCGAAATTTTAAGTTCAGGCGAGCTGACTAAAGGATCCTGTGTTATGTTCTTCGTCCATAAAAACTTATCTAAATTTACAAAAAAAATTCCTAAAATTACCAATTTCTGCCGATCTGGCAACGTTGCGTCGAAAAGGCGGCGCTTGCAATATGGTGAATAAAATTTACATTATTTGTCAACAGGGCTTTAACTTGACTAAGTGCATGAAAGATACCATAGATGGCGCCATAGTTTTTAGCGGAAGCACATCCAAATCGCATCCTACATTTCTGTTGAGCTCGTTTATAAATTTATTAATAAGGAAATGTTATTAAATTACATTTTTCATTTAACGACTATTTGGTAAATATTTGTCATAAATATATACATGGCAATGAAACGCTTATGGAAAAAGCCGGCGCTTTACAATGTGGTGAATAAAGTTTACAAAAATTGTCAACAACGCTTTAACTTGAGTAACTGCTAGCAGTATACCATATACCATAGATGGCGCCACAGTTTGAGCGGAAGTACATCCGACAAATTCTGTTAAGCACAATTTTAAATTTAGAAATTAGCCATTGCTGGGACTTTTCGTCAATATTGTGATAAAAATATATTTATGTCAATCAAACACATATGCGCAAATTTTGCAAGGTCAATAAATTAATATGATAAGCTCAGTGGTCATAAGTATATGCACTATCTTTCTCTCTTTTTGGCGTCCAATCTATTGATATGAAAGTGTTGCCTAGGCCAAGAGCTGGTATAAAAACAATTCTCAACAAACTTTTTACAGTAGTACGCTTAAAGCAGCCAACAATTATTCGCAAAAACTATTAACAAGTTACGAAAAATTTAGACCGAAAATGTTTTTCAAAGTTATCGTTCTGTTGCTAGCAGTTAGCACGGGCTTGGCCGTGATTTCACCCCGAACAAAGTCTGATAATAATTTAATAGATTTTATGATGGAGTCGCGTGCCGTAGATACTAGTCCTGAGCTGTCTAATTATTGCTTCAACCGCTACCTGCCAATCTTGAATCAATTATTGGTTAGCTATCAGATCGAACATAACCTTTGCTTGGATAACTATGCGATAGCTTGTTCGGAGATTGATAACAGATTTGGCACACAACGCAAAGATATTGTCTCCAATGTGACGGATTTGTGCTACAATTTTGACGATTGCAACAAAGTTGGTACAAATTTGGAGTTCTTTAATTGTTTTACCGATTCTGTAAGTATTTGTAGGTTTCTTCTTCTTTAAGTAGAAGCTAATCCAATTGTTTTGTGTTTAGGGTGCCGAAGCTGCCAAGGTCCTGAGTGCCGAGTCTAGAAAATCCAACATACATGCAAGTGAAATAAATAGTTTCTTTGTTGAACAGGAGAAATTAGCAAACACTTGCATGATACGTGCCGAGGATCACTATGACGCAGAATCTACCAAAACCTACGAAGAATTCCAAAAGTGCTTAAATGGAGAAATTGCACCATAGACTTTTTTTTAAGTCTTATGTAGACTTGCAATAAATTCGTTCCAGCCAAAATTAATATTAAATTGTATTTAAATTTATAATTATGTGTTTAATTTTAATAATAATACAATATAATAGAAGCGGAACCGAAATTTTTAGACTTCTTAGAGTGAAAATGAATAATGCGAGCCAAACTGACAGAGAGAGAGAAAATGGATGTGTGTTCTTTAAGATCTTGGAGTAGCTTCTGACTGCCAATCGCTTGGGAATGGTTACAGAATTTTCCATCTGAACTTTCTTAAAAAATATTAACTTGTAACTCTTATATAATTATACCCTGTCCTAGTACCTGTAAGGTATATGGGGTATATTAAATTTATGTAACATAGAGAAAGAGTCGTCGGGGACCTACCAAAGTTGCCTAGATGAATGAACTGATCTCAGAGATAGTACTGAAAGCAAAGAGCTATGTGTTTTTTTTTATTTTCCGAATTAAGTCTACGCCTTGGCAACATCCATATATCCGTTAAGAATAAAGATTCCCATATTGTGATCAACACTTGAAAATAGGTGCTTTGTATGTTTATAATTATGACTTTGTCTTTGAAGAATTTGCAAAATACTACCTTGATCAAAAATTTACCGGAACCATCACATGATTTCACTTTTTTTCTTAAATTGCCACATCTGTGATTGACATTCTATTCTTATGTCAGCCCTTCATCCAATCCTCGAAACAGTTTTATAATCTGTTTGCGGTATGGCTATCAGAGCCATCTTCGACTTTTCCATGACCTCATCTCGGGTGCTGTAAAGCGCTCCACGGAGCGGTTTCTAGAGTCGACCGAATGGGAAAAAATCGCAGGGAGCCAAATCAGGTAAATTCGGTGGTTATTCGATGGTATTTGTTCCGTTTTTATCCGTTTTCTAAAAAAATGAAAACACGCAGATGTACTCAAAACGGCGTCACTTTTACAAATGTCAATGACAGATTCAATTTAAGAAGAAAAAAAGAGACATCAAATCGGGTGGCTTAGAGCGCCATATCGTGATGATTCCGGTAAATTTTTGATCAAGGTAGTAGCTCCCATAGAGGTTTTTCAGAGGACCTCGAAAAAAAACCGAAAGTCTCAGATGTTTATAAAGATATCGTGTTCAAATTTGACAATTGGAAGTTTTTTAGAGTTCCGAAACATTTAATCAAAATTGGTTGACTATATCATATAAGAACCATAGCGCCGATCGGTCAAAAAAAAGTTTTTTTTTACAAAATTCGTTGTATTTCGTTTGATATCGTTACGAAATTTTGGGTTTAGTAGTTTTTTTTAGAGTTCCCATGTACTAAATTTGATCAAAATCAATTGACTATATCATAGGTATAGCCCTCATAGGATCGGATTTGATTGCAATATGGTGGTAGAGGGTATCTTATAGTCGTCAGCTCTTTTTTTTTGCTTATAACTTTTAGTCCGTAAGACCGATTGTTGTCACTTTTTTTTTACACAATATAGTGTTAAAATAACTTTTTAAGAACTTAGCTTTTTCCGTTTCCTTCGTCATATTCTGTCGTACAAACGTAACGTTACGCCAAAATAAAAAGGCACATGTGACATAAAAATACGTACTAGTGAACAGGACCGACGAGAGAGGGGGGAAATGGGGGATTACCACCGGGCTAGGAATTTTCTCAGGCGCACTGCCGTAATAAAATAGGTGTAATATGGACCGGATTTTCTCTCTACGGCCCTGGATCAGTGGATCAGGCTGACACAGTTTTCCCGAACGTTGAGTTGTTTGGTATGAATTTTTCAACTCCCCTGACTGAAAATGAAATGCTGGAAATAATTGGTTTTCATCAATTAGGACATAATTTTTAAAATTCTGATAACTTGCAAATTATTTTCACATTTTTTCGGCTGAATTTTATTTATTTTTTCTTTAGGAACAACCGAAATTCTAAAAAATGTTTAGTTTTAATTATTTTAAGCGGAATTTTTCAGAATTTCTTATTATATTAAACTTTCACAGACTATAAGATATGCCATGTCCAGAATCAAAATCGGTCTAGCCATTTCTAAGGAATTGAGAACTCTGTAAATTTTTTTGAAAAACATTGTCGAGTTAGTTTCGCAACATGTGACCCGGTTACATGCCGACTGTATTCACCATAATTTCTAAAGGTTTCATCCGATTTCCAAGTTATGCTTTAGTAACAATTTTTTCCAACTCATGCCGCTTTGTGAAAAGGCTTGTAGAAAAAAAAAACTTAGTGTGGTATCCTTAAAAAGTAAAAAATTGTACAATTTTTGAGCTTACAAAATTCGAGAAATATGCTTTTAAAACGAATTTGATTTCGCCAAAATAATTGGAGTACCCAACATTTCGGTACAACAAGTTTAGGATAACGAATATTACTTTGATTTTTATTCAAGATATATTCTTTCTTGCAAAATATATATACCATATTCATGTAGTACTATAATAAATGTCTTCGGTGGTCTCATAAAAGTCTGGCGGTGTTGTACCTGCCGTTGGAGGATGAGGCAGTGGAGTAGTCAAACCACCTGACTTTAAACAGAAATTCAACTGCTCATAGGTTTGAGCAGTTTCTGTGACGTAACCCTTCTCTGCCTCGTTAATACAAATGTCTTGGGTAGCCTTAAAATTACTGATTTGCCCCTTAAGTTGAGTTGCTGTATTAGCGGCATCAGTTGATAGATCGTAAAAGTATTTGGAACTCTCGGCAGCCTACAATAAAAAATATTAAAACTATCATAATTGGCAATAATCCAAGACTCTTACATTTGTGTCAGCGCACTGAAACATCTTCAACGAGTCGTAAGCCAAATCTCTGCAGTCTAACAAATTGCTGCAGGAGCTCAGCAATCTTTGTTCCATCTGTTCGCGACTGTTGGCGCAACTTTGGTCAATATAATCAATGTTCTCGTTATAAGCGGTTATACAGTCGGCATATTTAGTTTCATATTTGGTAGTAATATCGGCGAGCAGAGGTTTATAGAACTCGAAACAACCTTGCGAAGTCGATTGATGTGTATCGGCCAAAATGGCGTTTTCGCCTTTGAGGCGCTGAAGTTTGGCGTCACCTTTGAGCGTTACGTGCATATGATGGGCCAAGGCAACGCTAAGGCCGAAGAAAAATATTGAAGTTTTTAAAAACATCATACGGCTGTCAATGCGAACTTGGAGTGTTTGAACAGTTCTGCTGTAGCCTAGGTATTTATAGATCAATTTTCTCTGTGAAAACTTTCTGATAGTTGCTTATCTTAACTCTTTTGCTATTTAAACTTTAATTATGTGCTGTTCAGATAAGAAAGACAAGTGTGTTGAATGTTAATAGCTTTTTAGTATTTTTTTTTTTATAATAAAACAGTTTACGTAAAGCTTTAGGAAATTTTAGAGCGTGAAATTCTTTACAAAATCGTTGTTGGTACAACATTATCTTCACCAGTCAAACAATTTTGTATAGAATTTTACATTCGACAAACAAACAAAACATCTTGTAGTATTGACATAAAGTACACAAAAACTTTTAATCAAAAAAACCCTATTTTTGTGACCTATAACCTTGAATATCTTAAGACACGGTCATGATATTTCTGCTAATTTCAAAATTTTTCGTAAAATAGCATTCATATTTTTTCTTTGGAATGAACTTACGCGCATTTAATTTGTTTATTCATTTTTATTTTGACATTTAAATTTAAAAACTAAAAAAAAAATGTTCAAATTTAAAATTTTTTTTTTTTAATTTTCTTCAACATAAGAAAAATAATAAATTCAAAATTTAATCTTAATTGAAAAAAAATCTTTATTCGTTTACGAGATATATATAGTCAGAAGAACGCCTATCTAATTACTCAGCTATCGATAACTCGATAAATACGAATTTAATATTGGCTAGAATCTCTACAAATGAAATAAATTTTTGGGATTTCGATGATTTTTGTATATCTTATAGGAATACATACTAGCCAATATTAATTATATATACAATTAGACCCTATTTCACTTCACGTCATATTTTACACGGTTTTTTCTAAAACGTATCTACCGTGTAAAAACAAAATTAGGTGAATATATACATCGGCGAAATTAAGTGAAGCGGGACAGTTTTTAGGTCAACCTCTTCGATTTTGATGATTTCAACAAATGTTATTGAGGTACTAGCCAATATTAATCACGCCAATTTTTATTGCGAAATTTCGATTATTCATCGAGTTATCGATAACTGAATATTTCGATTTTTATTTTTAGGCGTCACTTTGAAATCTCCTAAGCGAATAAAGATATTTAAAATTATTGTTTTTTTTATTTAATGAAAGAATGATTTAAAAAAAATGTTTATTTTTTTATAATTATATATATATAATATATATATATATATATTATTCCATAGGAGACAAGTTTATTTTATTTTTTTGATATCGCTGTTTTATTATATAGCTTCCATAGGGGTGTTTCAGAGGAGGTGGCCAAAACCCTGTAATTTTTATAATAATTTTTTTAGAGTGATGAAATTTTATACACGTGTTCCTAAAGGATTGAACTATTTTTCTGGATGGTTTGGCCTCCTCAGAATTTTTTGAGATATAGATATTCCAGACCAAAATTGGAAAAAATTAAAAAAAAAAAATTAATTTTTAACTTAATTAAAAAAAAAAACTGTTAATTGGAATTGGACTATATTTCATACAAAAGGTAGATATGAACTCCTCATACATTGAAAAAATAGCCTATACCCAAAATATTGAATGGTTTTGGACTTATAGCCCTAAATAGTTTCAGCTTTCCAAGTAAATAACAAAAAGACGACATCACCAATCCATATGCTTTTCAACTGATATAATTTTTTTTTACATGCTCTTTTAATTTCCGAAAAAAAATTGAAAAATCCGTATATAAATTTTTAGGTTTTTTCGTCAAAATTGATCATTTTTACATTTTTTGATTTGCATCTTTGTAAGTATGCTATAAAATTTTCAAATTGTACATTTTTTTTACATTTTAGTACAACTTTTGAAATATTGGTTATTAAGGCATACTTTTAGGCAGCTAAGAAATTAAATAAATAGTAAAATTTCTTGGGTGACTATTTTTAAAATTCAACTTTTAGATACAAAATTCAATTTCCGAAAAACGGGAGGAATTACATTTTGTTGTAAAACATGTGAAGAAATTTGTAAAATTTTTTTCGATCAAATGTCGAGTGGTAGTCGGAGGTACCCTTAAAGCAAAGTAGCCAAATGATTAAAAACAAACAAAATCTTTATAACTACTCGAATATATTTAAAACTGAAATGTTTTTCAGCTGTTTTATTTTTTTTCTGAAGTAATACTTATAAATAATAATGTGAATAAAGATTTCTTAGCTACATGTATCATGGTAAATGAATTTTTTTTTTTCTTTAAATTATCGCGAAAGTTCAAAAAATACAAAATGTCATCTTTGATGGCTAATAACTTAAAAACCACTAATTAAAATTTAAAATTTTTTTTTCTCAGGATACCTTAGTATGTGTAAAATCATATTAAATTGCCATTTTGTCCAAATTTTGAATTTCGGCTGGAGGGCTTTTGGCCAAAATCTGGCCACGCGGGCCCATTGTGCAATGGCGCATCACGATTTTCGTTCTATGGGTCATTCCAAGAAACTTTACGGAAGAAAGCATCCCATATAGATATGGCATTAAAAAGTTTTTTTTTCTGTAGTTAAATGTGTGTACGGGGTTTTTTGGGGTCGAGCAATCCATTTTGACAATTATTTTTATATTTTAATGGCGCCAGATGGCGCTTTCGTGATTTTATTTTTATTTTATGCAACTTTTTTTTTGGGAAGTTCGTTGTAAAAATCCACGGATATTTCTCAAATTGCAATTGCCCAATACCTCGAAAAAAAACAAAAGTTTTATATGGATAATTCGTTTGTTATCATTAATTATCTTTATAGATATCGTAAAAAAATTGGGCATTTGGGAGTTTATTAGAGTTTCCCAGCACTGTATCAAACTTGATCAAAATCGGTTGACTATATCACATTGAACTGATCGGTCAAAATAACGTTTTTTGTACAAAATTCGATGTGTTTAGCTTGTTTATGAAAATATCGTAACCGAGTTTGGCAATCTAAAGGTTTTTGAGTACTGAAGCAATTTAAAGTCGTCCGTGCTCGAAACTAATGTAGTTAACGCGTAATCACTTTTTATTAAAAAAAGCATCCAGGCGGAATACAAAAGTGCCTTCAAAGATCTTAAAAAGCTATAATAATAATGCAGATCGGTTTATGTTTGGACGTTAATATATAGAACCGCTAAATTAGGTATATAGACTTAAGTGAGCCAATCAAACAAAATATGTTGACCGCCAATACTCCTAATTCTCCTCTGTATAATTTTTTAGGTTAAGCCACTGTCTGTTCTATTACGAGAGATAGCAATTTTTTTTTTTTAATTTCCCTGGGACCAACATTTGAGAAATTGTGATAATTTTGAAGCAACTAATTGTTGTTTAAAAAAATTGTAAGATCTTCTGAGCGTAAGATAGTTTATAAAAAATTTCAAAAGCTCAGCTCTCACATTAACAAGAATTTGTAGTTTCCATTTTCTTTAAGATTAAACCATAACCATAAACAAACATAAAGTAAACATGCAATTATGATTAAACAATATTCAATTTCTTAGAAAATCGTAATTATAATTTCATTAATAAAAACTTGTTTGCAAAAAAAAAGCGAAAAAAAAACGTAACAAACTCTACAAGCACTAATTACTTTAGATAACTCTCTCAAATAGCTAAGTAACATCCGTTCCATGGACTTTATAAGTACGCCAACTGCCTAAGTGTAACAATCAAGTTGACTTCCAATCGTTGAACCCAACACAACTCAGCAATGTTCTTGAAATTTGGCCTACTGCTGGTATTGGGTCTAGGCATGGCCTTGGCCAGCGACTATGCTGGGAAGCTATCAAAACACCCCAAGATGGAATCACAAGATCTGAAATTGAATCGGAAACTGAAACTGAAGCAGCTGTCCAGTGAATTGCACGAAAGGATTCATAAGCACCATCACGGGCTGGTAAAGTTACAGCAGCAATCAGTAGCTTTAAGCGCAGCGAGTCCTTTAAATGCTCCAGATTGTTTTAGCTACTATAACCCCAAACTTAATGCGATCACAGACACATACGAGCAGCAATATGAGATTTGCCAATATAACTACGAATATGACACGAACAACATTAATGCAGGGTGGTACGATGAGCGCCAAGCGCTTAACGAGAGCATTGGAAACTCGTGCAATGTGCTCGGCTGTTCGACCATTGTCGGCACCGTAGAGGCATTTGAATGCTTTGCTCAGGAGGTAAGTGTTTCTCAAGGTACTCTCTATATAGAAATATACTATGTATGTTTTTCTCTTTTTAGGCTGCCAAGAAATCGAAGGAATTATACGAGCTTTCGTCAAATGCCACAGATACTGTAACTTATATTAAAAGAGATTTTGATAGGACGGAGACCCAGCGCTCATTATGCATCAACGAAGCAGAGAAGAACTATGTGCAACAAACTACAAGGACCTATGAAGACTTAAATGCTTGTTTAAGGAGCGAGACCACCCCTACTTGGACTGAGATACCAACTACTACAGCCTATATTGAGTATACTACAACTGAAGATCCAGACGGGAATTAGTACCTTGTATGGATTGTTTGATAAAACTACGCCAAATATATAGAACATTCAAGAATAATGATATGATTGATAAAGGTTGACCATCAATTCCTAGAGAACAGATTGTAAAATAAATTGAGTTTAAACAAAAGAGTTTTTAACGAGACTTAGGAATTGATCATCGGCGTGTCTTTCGTAAAACAATTTTCAAAATGTTGATTTTTTAGGCTGAGTTTTTTATCCAAATTGTATTTAAAAAAAAACTTATATCTATTATTCACAATTTCCGCATACAAAACAAAAAAATATTTCCGTTTTTGCTAAGTATTTCGATGCACTGTATCTGAATCCGGTATCAAAATTGACCCAACGGATCTTGGTTTTATCATAACCTCAAAGGATTCTATTAAGCGAGGTATTTTCCAGTTTTTCTCAGAACGTTTTGACTTTAAATTTGGATTCAGCGACATTAAATACAAATAAGAAGTATCGTTGGACATCAGGACTTGAAAAAGATTCTTAAAGTCTAGAGGCCCGACGATATCTTTCATATATATTTGGCAGCCCGAATACGAGCTTTAAAGACCCCAGCTTGCCATAAAACCCAAAAAAAAAAAACGTATTTCGGAGCTTACCTCAGAAAATCGACGTGTTGGGTTTCTTTTGACCTCGGATTCGGATTTAGCGGCCCCAAAATATATCAAAAAATTTCGAAAAACTATTTTTTAAGTTTTTCTGAGCTTTATATAAATTCAGGACCCGTTGGCCAATGCTGATCGAGATGCATAACAAAAAATATGGCTCGACTCAGATCGCTGCACTTTTTCGTTTTTGTGGGGCTGTGTTATGATACGATCCTTTGAATTTGTATTCCATGTACACAAATTAATCCTACCTATAAGGAAGGAACAGTCGAACCTGCTGTTTGGAGCAAAAACCCTACGAACTGCCATTTATAACACAGAAGACAAAATATCGCTATCGAATGTTCAGCATCGAACCCGAAATATTCGATATTCAAAATATTGAGTCGGTATCGCATAATTAGGAATTATCATGCAACGCCAGTAAGAAAAGGGTGTTAAAAACAAACTGACTGCAAGCTGCAACTAGTGCATGGGCGTAGCCAGGGGGAATTTTTGGGCGCTATAACCCTTCCCGAAGCCTTTGAGCTTTAAGTTGAAAGGGAATTCTTTTACGAACATTTCGAGTCTAAGATCTTCGAAATCGAATAGGAACTGTAGATGTTATGGAACCAGGAACGAAAAATCACGACTACTGCTGCATACAAATTCTCGAAGACGTAACTGAACGAAAACAAAAAACTTTGAGTGAAACATTTTTTTTTTCATACTTCCGTACATAGTTCCATAGCATCTATATTTCTTACCCGATTTTAAAGATCTTACACTCGAAATGTTCGTAAAAGAAGTCCCTTTCAGCTTAAAGCTTAACATTATTTTTAACAATTTTTTTTCGTTAATAAAAAGCATACCGAAAATGTGTAATTTTGAAAAATGGTCATAAATGACACTTTTTTTCGACTTTGGTTGCCTGTAACTTCGTACATATTATATATCTCTGGATAGAGCACATCAATATTTTTCAATCTAATCTTCTTTTATGTCGAAACCAAATTTCGTTCACGAGATATTGAGGAATAACTGAAAAAAGTGCCCAAAAACATGTTTTTCGAAAATATGTCGAAAACGGTGCTTAGGAAAAAAAAAGGTTGCCATTTTCGTGTTTCTCGAACCCAAATTACCCTAAAAAACACTTTTTTAGGAAGGTTCACTCGATGACACTTAAATTTGTAAACTAGTGTAATAGCAGCCGGCTTTTTGGGGCTAATTTTTTACTCAGATTACCCGAAATTCGTTTAAAATGACAATTTCGATAACGAACATTGATAGGCTCGAATATGCTGTATAACATTTTGTATCCCACAAAATCAAACAACCCTATAAATTTGGGATACACTGCAAGAGCTGCGTAACTGTCGTGCAACCCCAGTAAGAACAGGGTATTACCTTTTGCACACAAATCACATACTGTAAGTGAACTGGTCACACTGGTCGTCTGATCGCTTCGACTGGGTCGGCAGGCAAATGCCAATAAAACGCTTGCTATAACGAGCAACAAAATTTGTAACGATTCAATTTAAGGCTACACAGTACAACACAGTGTTCCCCCCGTCGGCAAAAGATGAAATGGCTCCAAATAGACACATGGCCCCAGTCTCAGACACGGGTCGTTTTGTATGTTTGGCGCATGTTGTGGCAATCCTATCCAGCCGTTGCCCACTGCCCACTGCCCACTGCCCACTGCCGCTCCACGGCACTGCACCTACAATTCAATAAAATTTATGAAGACATGACTCTCAATTGTAGTCAGTGTCGTCGTCGGAGTCGTAGACACAGACATACATAGTTGTTGGCCACATTGGCAATATTATAGGCCTCGGACTTGTTATTGATACCAATTCGAAAAACCAAGTCCTTTCCACAAACAGTTTGACGCCTACTTGCCGCCTATTTATGGCTGCGATTGCATAACTTTAGGCATACAACTCAATTGCAGCATATTTCTATATCTTTTGACAACTTCAAGTCATGTGCGGCTACAAAAAATATTTCAAAAATAATTAACCGAAAAATCTTTGGCAGTTCAAAGGTTGCGCCAGTTCTTGTTCTGAGATTTTTAGCTGCAAAATGCAACTGTCTGGCATATTTGTACCTGTGTGTTTGGGTGTTGAAAGGCCATAAATAAGTCTGCAATGTAAAGGATTTGACCGCTGCTGCTGCTCCTGCTCCTGTTCCTGCCATTGATGCCGATAATCAGTGTATCACAAGTTCCATCGGTATTTTGTTTCACTCTCTGTGTGTTGTGTGTGGGAAATTTCTGCTTCTTTTGTTAAATGAAATTGTCGTAAAATTTGCCATTAAAAATGAGTTAGATGGTTTTTCTTTGAGCATTGATAAAAATCGATACAAGAATTTCGGGTGGTCTAATTGTTTGCTATGTAGAAATTTTGATTGCTTAAACTAAGATTTTAATCGGAACTAATCAAGCCAAGTTAGTTATATGTATTTATACTTCTTTTACATCAGCAAGTCTAAAGTGTGCCCCATTTATAACTTTAACTTAATTAGCTTACTTACTCAATAGAAATTTTTGCTCTCAATTTTGAGAGTAAAAAAAATCCCAATTCTAATTTAATAGAAGATCTTCGTAATTGATCAATTAATGTCACCAGAGAAAATTTCGCTTTCGGCTTTTCATAAGTCACTAAAATTCAATAGTAATTTTAAAAAAATGTATCTCAATCGGGGCGTTACACAGTGGTGGCTTTCGTCGAATTCTAGCGAAAAGAATGCAAATTATAAAAATCCGTAATTTTTTTTTATATGCTTTTGACTATCAAAAGATTGTTGTTGTTTTTTTTTATCCATTTCAGACAACTTTTTTACTCTATAATATTTTTGGTTTTTAAAAAGTTGAAGGTACGAATTTATAAAAAAAACCGCACCCTATATTTTCTTGTAGATTGTAGAGCTATGCTAACTAAAAGTGTAAGGAAAATATGAGTAGATAGCACCCATGATCCAACAATAAGAATATTCGTGTCTTTCTAAAATAGAGAGCACAGGTTCAATTTTTGTATGGTAGCTACACAAATGTGTAGACTAATATAAAACACATAAATACATGCTAGAAATTTTGTTGTATTTTTTTTAATATCTCAATCAGATTTATGCCAGCTGTATTTTGTTTTAGTCTAAACACTTGTGTGAAGTCTGAACAAAACTGCCATACTATTTCATATAGCTGCCATACAAAAATTGAACCAGTTTTTTGAGCAGCCAAAATTGCGCACTTTTTTGCGCCACCTTGTAAAATCTAGTGCATCATTGACAGCGACAGTAAAAAATGCGAATTTGGTGGCACGTAAAAACGAACCAAATTTATTCGTTTCACGGAGCGCTGCAGAATATCTTTGTTTGGATGTAAAAAACTACATTTTATGTAATACTTTTATCAGAAATGCGACACCGATATCGATTTCTTTGTTAGTATCGAATGGAATCGGTTTTGATTTTTTTGACTACTCAAGAAATTTGAAGTTATAATTAAATTTCAAAGAATAAAAGTTAAAAAATGTATGCAATGAGTAGAGTAAATGCAATCAAAAAATTAGTTTAATTAAAGTCTGTACAAAAGGTTAAAAATATTCTAAAAGAAACAAGGCTAAAATATTTGCCATATTCCATATTTATTGTACTTTATTTGCCCTTTTAAAACCATACTTTTATTTTTTTGGATATATCATAAATATACAGCCGTGCTCCGGAAAACGAAAAACCAAACCGAACAATTTTGTTCAGATTCGCTTTTTCGCGCTTTTTTCCGATAAATTATTTTTGTTTGATACAAAACTTTATGCCAAATGGGTATTTTTTTTTTTATATAAAGTTTTGTCATTCCGTGCGAAAATTTTCGAACTGCGTATGTGCCTTACTTACTTACTTACTTAGGTGGCCTTCACAAACCGTTACCGAGTTACAGCCGTCCTCAAGAGCTCTCGCCAGGAGTCTCTACTTCTAGCGCGTCTTCTCCAATTTATTACACCAAGTGTAGACAGGTTCTGCTCCACTTGGTCCTTCCATCTGAGACGCGGTCTTCATCTTCGTCGTCCGTCGTTGACTCTCGCTTCAAACACCTTTTTCGCTGAAGCGTCTTCGTCCATACGAACGACATGTCCGAGCCAGCGCAAACGTTGTATTGTTATGCGCTGGACGACATCGATGTCACCGTAGAGCTCATACAGTTCGTGGTTTATTCTTATACGATAGTCGCTCCCAATACGGACGGAACCGAAGATTTTGCGAAGAATTTTCCTCTAAAACCCTCCAAGCGCTGCTGCATCCGTCTGCGACACAATCCATGCTTCTGCGCCGTAAAGAAGCACTGGTAAGATGAGCGTCTTGTAGAGTTTAAGTTTTGTCTGTCGAGAGAGGGCTTTGCTACACAGTTGCTTACTGAGCCCAAAGTAACACCTATTGGCAAGTGTGATCCTTCGCTTAATCTCCAGGCTGATATCATTTTCGATGTTGACGGCGGTGCCAAGGTATATGAATTCCTTGACAACTTCAAAAGTATATTGGTCCGCTATGACGTGGAATCCTAGGTGCAGCGTTTCCCTGTGCGGAACCAGCATATACTTCGTCTTGCCCTCATTCACCGCCAAACCCACTTTGCTGATTCCTTATCGATTGCTAAAAATACAGCAGTGACATCTGGCTTGCAACTTGCGTATGGGCCTTAAGTCACAAAAAAAAATTAGTTAAACATAATTTTGAACAAACATATAAGTTTAAGTTGGCATAAATATAATCTAAGAATATCGAAGCATATTTAAAAAATGGTTTCAGTATAAAACTGGTGCTTCTTTAAACGTATTTTGCCGATTCGTTTAAAATCCTCTTGCAACAAATCACTCGGTTTCAAAACACATGAAAAATTTGGTTTGGTGAAATTGGGAGCACCAAACATTTGGTTTCAAAAGCAGTGTCATTATCTCATTTTTGACTCAAAATTGAGATCTCTATAATATGTGCTAAAAAAAATTAAAAGAAATTTGGAATAAGTAAAATATTCAAATGAGAACAGTTTCTTTAGATGATGCATAATGAACAAAAAACTGTTTCCAACTATTTTAAAAAACTATCAATCCTACACAGGTAAAAAACAAATTTTCTTGAAATTTCAGTTTTACGTATGTGCTGAATATTTTATGGTTTTCTTTATGAAACCTCAAAAAATCATATTGTACTTTTGTTTCGAAGATGCCAATTTTTTCAATTTTGTTCAAAAAAGTGCTCCCAATTTCACATTTTTTTGTCGATAACTTCTTAATTCCCCTTATCCGACTGCTTGTACAACTTGGCTTTTTACCGAGCAGGTTGTACAACCGATATCATCATATTTGGTATCGTTGTATATCTTACTTGATTTAAACAAAAGTTGAAACTAAGAACTTACAAGAATTTTTAAAAAATGATTTCTATTTAAAATACGTACAATTTTGAATCAGACCAGTCCGATAAAACGATCGTTTTGGTGAAATTGGGAGCACCAAACATGTGCAATCACAACGAATCCGAACATTCGTTTTCTGGAATACGGCTGTATACGACGTACGTATCACGTAAGTATTCGATACCAGTTGTCGCGCAATCCCAGTGTGATTAGGATTGTACTGGTTGCATTTTATGAATGCGTCTGACTGTCGCCGCTGCACCCAACCTGGCTTTGGTAAACTAGTGGGCGTTAACCACCCTGTACGCCTAGAGATCAATGTGGAACTAACTACATAAACGGTAGCTGGATGCCCAACCCAAATCCCAAACATTTAATAACTTCATTAAATGCCCTTTGACATCATGTAAGCCAGACATAATTATTTATGTGAGGATGTCTCTTTTTTGTTGACCGGCGCCTATCGCTGCGCGCCGATCAAGGACGCGTGCACAGGTAGTTTTCCTCCAGGCCTGAACTATAAATTACATAATCATCTGATAATGAAAATGTTTACAAGCTTCGACTCACAGACAACACGCCCACAGTAGCCAAAAAAAAAAAAAGGTCCAAACATCTCGATCAGTAGTTTTTGAAAATTTTGTAGCAGTTACATGTCAACGCTGATTAGTTGCTCGTTTTTTATGTATTGTTGAAAAACCCGCTTCTGGGCCAACTGCATCAGCTAATTGCTCTAATTTCTAACTAAAATATGTTAGATAGATAACCAGCAAAAACTATTTTCAATTTTTATGCGTCAACGCAGCAAAGCGCGTTTTATTTGCCGCTTCAGATACTCTTTTTTTTCGACGACTGCCATAAATATTGTGGCTTGATCTGGATCTGAATCTTGATTCGTTTAAAGGGATCAGCCGCAGCTTGTGCTGACGATGCTTATCAAGCATTTTTTTTGTTGTTTTGACCATGTGCCGAATTTGTCTTTGGTAGGTTATTTTTATATTTTTGGGAGCCCTTTTTGCCAAACAATGGATATTGAGATTTGGATTTGCCTGCGAAATGAGGCACAAATGCGCCAGACATAAGATTTATGCTTTGGCTCTGCTGCGCTACAATCTAAGGCATTTCAATTTTTGTGGAAATCTAAACTTTAAGAGTTACTACATTAATTGCTGGTAGTTGGGCTGATAATCGTAAAGGGAAAAAAATAAGGCTCGCGACATGGTAGTGATAAGCTTGGTAAGCTATTAGCTCATGTAGGAACACATTTAATGGCGAATAAATGAAAAAGATAAGTTACTATGGAGCTCACTGTGTCAAAGACATGTTTAGATAGTTGGAATGCTATTGAAATACTATCTGGAGGTAATTGAACTTAATTCTCATGTATTTTATAGAAACAAAATATTATCGTGTAGACAGCAATTTCTTTGTGATTGTATTTCTAATCTTAAGATTCGGTTTATTCGGAATTTTTTTTTTTTTTTCTGTTTTTGGAGTCTTTTTTCTGGGCTACCCTGGCAGGACTTCGGAGCCGAATTACGCCTTTTTTTTTAAATATTTTTAATAATTCATATACATTTTTATAAATTCAACTCTTCTAATACAACAAGGCTACTAACCAAGAATAGACTGGTTGTTTCACTTAGAAGTAAAAATGGGAGACAGAAAAGATAGCATGACTTCAGGGATCTTATCTTATAAATCTTGGGACACTTTTTCTGCGAGAGAGGGTGCCGAGCGGGAGGAGAAATAAACTGTCTCTGAAGGATATTCTCTTAGCCTTGTTAAAGGATTGGCGTTGTTAATACGCTTCCTTGTACCTGGTAACCTAGAAGAGATTTATTAAAAAGAATCTCTGCACGTAAGGATTCTGACATTCCGACATACTGCGTTTCATACTGCGAGACAGAAAGGGGAGCGGGTGAAGCGAGATAGAGAGGGAAAGAAAATGTCACTGAAAGACATTTGTCTTAGCCTTGTTATGGGATTGGCGTTGATAAGGCCCTTCTTCAATTGTATACCTCAAACGAGGTATTTTGGAAAATTATATTGGAAACCCGACATATAGTAGTGTGGTCTTTTTAACTTCGGATTCGGATGCAGCGACTCCAAAAATATGTATATAAAAAAAATTGCCAGACATCCGGTATCGAAAAAAACCCATTGGGCGAATTCTGTTAATGAATAGCACATTAGGGAGCGTATCCATGCCTGGTGGCTCAATTTTTGCACTTATTTAGTATAAGTAAAAAAATAAAAAATTCACATTTCCCTAGAGAATCTAGAGCCCCCCCCAAGCGTCGTATTTTTTTTATTTTTCTTTTTATTCATTTCTTTTCCATGAATTGATAGATAAACTTCCTAAATACGCTTCTTTGCTCCCCAAAAAATTGGCAAATGAGCAATTTTATTTTTTATTTTTATTTTTTTGATTTCGGGGTTCTATTATACAGAGGACCTCGAAAAGTATCAAAAGTTTTAGATGAATAATTCGTTTGTTTTTGAAAATATCGTAACCAAATTTGGCATTCGGGAGTTTTTTATAGTTCCCAAGCACTGTACCAAATTTTATCGAAATCAGTTGACTGTATCATATAGCTCCCGTAGGACCGATCGATCAAAAAAAGTTTCTAGGTCTTAACTCGGTAGTTTATTCGTAAGCAATATATCGGAATTGATTGCAATGTGGTGGTACAGGGTATCCCAAAGTCGTCCGCGCCCGACTTTAACGGTCAACCCGTTCATTCATACTTCATTTTCAATAGTGAAAGAGTTCGAGGAATATTCGAAATCCGACATTACGAGGAAAATCTTTATCTTAAAAGAACTAAATCTCCAAATTCAATACATATGTTGAACTGATTAAATCCTGAAACAGCAATCGAAGTATGAAGATTAGTTGAACGCATATCCCAAACATTCGTAGCGCATTTGTCTGCCTACCCAGCCAAATTTATTCTGATCAAGGCGCTTGTACGCTTTATGCACAGTCTGACCAAGTGATCGATATGCTATGGGCCATTGAACGTTGTATTGTCATCGAACAAATATCTGTGCTCCATGTTACGATGCTGGCGGAGACTGCTCATGTTTTGACCACAAAATTATTATGTATCTAGAAACGATTAACAAACGCATTTCAATTTTATTGCGCCAGATCATTATCTGGCACAGCTTTGATTTTCGTTTACGGCTGCCTCTTCATACCTTATTTATAAGTATTTTTGGTAAAACTGAGACTGTACAACAAATCATTAGGTCATCAAAGACACAGCGCCGTGCCCACGATTAACAAGCAGGCGCGAAGGCGGCTATATCTAAAGTTTGTGTATACTACGCGGATGGAGTTTGTTATCAAAACTGGGCTTTCGCTGGCATTGGTAAAGATTTCACCTAGTGCCACACTTTAAAAGTGGGCAAAA
The DNA here is from genome assembly GCA_949987675.1 of Chymomyza fuscimana. Classification (NCBI taxonomy): domain Eukaryota; kingdom Metazoa; phylum Arthropoda; class Insecta; order Diptera; family Drosophilidae; genus Chymomyza; species Chymomyza fuscimana. The sequence continues at coordinate 127,397,913 of OX465088.1, read as the reverse complement.
ACGAAAACGTAAAACTGGCTAAAAAGAGAACGTCTACGTTGTGATATTGCGGGTGTCTTTGGTAATTAGACAACAAGTGTCTAAAGAGTTTGCCGCAAAACTTCAAAGACCCACTAATAGGCAGTGAAAACACTACGAAAACGGTTCGCACCTGCTCAAACTTGGCTAAGAAGGTGTTAAAAACGTTGCTTTGGCTGCTTTCAATAGCAATTGAACGCTTGACAGCCCCGCACACTGCTTGACCATTGTTTAAACAAAATGAATCAGAAGGAAATCGACGTTGAAGAGCCCAAAATTTTTGCTAATTTTCATATGATTTATTTTATAAATTAGGCAGGCAGCTAAAATGAAGACGACGATCAGAGGTGTCGTTAGCATTTTGTGTTTGAGGGGGCTATGGGAAACTTTAAATTAAATTAAATTTTGAACGTATGGGCATTTCCTCAGAAAGTTCCACAGTGGCGGTGTATTAAAGAATTTAAACTTTTTCTTATAACTAAGTTTGTAAGATTAAAGAGTTTAAACTTTTCCTTATAACTAAGTTTGTAAGATGACGAGAAATCTGACGACAAAGTTGAAAGTTTATGTTTTGGCCCCATTTTTCTACTTTTAAGACCATTTTCTTATTATTATTTTTTCAACGAATATTCGTTAAAAGTTTTGAAATTGAAGCCGCAATTTACTTTTTTGTTGATTTAAATAGTTAAAAAAATAAAAGTTATTTTTACCATTTATATATGGTAACGCGACGCTAATTAACGTTTTAGTATTTATTTTTACACGACTACGGCGAAGCGAAAAAAAAAGTTATGTTTTTTCGAGTATGTTCGTCTGTTCTCTTGTAACTTCTAAGCCGATTAACAAAATTTGAGACATATTGTAACGTTGGAAGCGTCTCAATCGTCCACTGGATATGGGCTATGTGACGTCACATTATGTTGAATATGGCGCCTTGAAGAAAATGCCATGAATAAAAAAAAGTCCAATATTTGTTTATGATCCAGTGTTGCCATGCTCTCCATTTTGCGCTGATAAATTCTATTTTGTGTATTTATGTTAATGAATACCTAGATCCCAGAAATCATAAAAGCTAGACATACCAAATTTTACAAAATAATGCTCTATAAGAGCCACCCGGTCAACACTTGACATTGTTATACGGATCCGATGCAAACTTCTAATAATATAGACAAAAATATATATAAATTAATATATGTTTAGTATGTAGTCTCACCTGAGTCTAATAAACAAGAAATCTTTGACATTTTTACAAAAAATCCCCCTGTCCTTGCGCAATACTATAGTTTTCAACTTATTCGTAGAAATGGAAAATTTTCTTGATGTTATTTCATTTTTTAGGAAATTTACGTTTTTATTACTAGTGATGTAAATAATGTTATAAAATATGGGTATAACCTTTAAAAAACGTTTTTGAAAATGTTTTCTATTGATAATTTTGGGACCGAATGGAAAAGATCCCCGTATCCTTTGCGAAACAATACTATTTTACTTTATCTGTGATGTCGCAAGGACAAATGGTGGAATAATACGTCATATGGCTAAAATTTATAAAATAGGGTTATTACTAGTCTTAGTTTAGTTTTTGGCAAAAAGGGAAGTCAGAATACCTAGGTTACTCTTAAATAATGTTTTAATTTTTTTTTTGGTATATACCATCCTTTTTTTTTCTTATTATTTCTGATTTTGGGACCACTTTCAATAAACCACACTTAGCTATTATATGACTTTATGGCACTTCATTTTGATCCCCTAAATTGCAACCCTGTCTACGTCACTGATAATAATGATCAAAGCTGCGCGGCAGGCAGCACTTAGCTGCCTTTAACCCTACTTTGCCTCTATTTAGTTGTCAAATAATTTCAGCGTCTTTTTTTTTTTTTTTTTTTTGATCACACCGACTTTACCAAATACGAGTGGGACTCCGATATTTGGTGTCTTCGGAAGCGGCTTCTGTTGTCCAGAGACCAAATCGATTTAATTTGTTTGCCATAGCTCAAAAGGCGGCAACGCGTTGTTAATGAAACGCTAAGTGGTCGAACCGCTTATTTGGCCAATGGAATGGTTGTTTGTCCGACTGTTTGTTTCTCGGATTTGGCTGACAAATTGTTTGGCAACGGCGACTTTGTTGTAGTTGTTGTCGTTGTCGTTGCTGTAGCTGACCATTGTCGGCTTGTTGCATTCAACTTTAATTTTATTTTAAATGTTCATTTCCTATGCCTAGTTGGAGTCTGTGATTTCCCATTATCTATCAATTCACAACTTAATCATAATCCTGACTTTCACAAGGCATAATCCCATTGTATGCCCACGACCCTTCTACTTCGACGACACTGAGAATATGTTTTTCTTCACCCTAAATGCAATACAAAAATAAACAATGAAGCTGCTTAAATTGGGTTAAAGCAACAAACACCAAGAGCAATAACAGCCATAATCACGAAGAGGGTTAGAGCTAACCACCCGTAGCCAAAGTAGAAGTTTGTTTATCCATTCGTTCCACCCTTCAGCAATATGCTGCCCCGTATGTATGATATATGACGTGCTCGTCTAGAATGTGAGCAAGGAAAATTATGTACAGAGCTGAAATTTTGATGCTATCGATAAGACTGCCATGGAAGCTTCACTGTACAAAATGTGGCACACTTTAAACAAGGGACTCCAAAAAAAAAGATTCTAAAAGTCAAAATGTTTGAGAATTGTTTTTTTTCAGAATTTACTGGAACCCTTCTTGAATCTGAGATACTTGTTACATTAAATGTTTTTTGAAGGTTTCCGATAACTTGCTAAGAAAAAATCTTTATAGCTTTTCAGTTTTGGTTTTAAAAAAATCTGCAATCTTAGAAACATTTTTTTTGGTTTTGATAAATTTTTTTTTTTTAAATTTTAAATAACGAATTTTAGCATATTGAGGAAATGAAACAGTGCCGTCGAGAGATAAGTAAGGTCCCCTTGGTGCGGTTTTCAGTTTTGCAAGTTTTGCAACATCTATTATGCATTTTCCGACAAAAAATTAGGTAATCAATAAATAGAAATTTGAGACCTACTGACCTGTCCCTTCACCCCGTTATGAGGTCGGAACTAGGGCCGCTGAGATGGAAGCAGAGCTCTGTGGTGACAATGAATGGGTGTATTCTTTTGTTCTGAAAAAAAAGAGAATAATTTAGTTAATATGTATTGTATTGTTGTTATAACTATTTAATCCCAGTACAACTTATAAGGCCTTCTGATTTTTGGAAAGCTTTGGAAAACAACTTTAATAAAAATAGTTTTTTTTTAAATGTATGGAAGCCTATACTAGCTTACTTACGACTATTCACTATTTCATATAACTACCATTCAAAAATTGATCCAAAAATTGCCGCCATAATATCTTCGCAGAAAAACTTGCGCACTTCTTTGCGTAACCTTGTAAAATTCATAGCATTATGACGTCATGGTATAATACTTGAAAACAGCTGATTGTTGTTGCTTACGTTGTTAGTCGGTAACTTCTGCATTTCTGCCCAACAAAGTGAATACCCAAATTGTTTAATTTAAGTATATATAAGGTAACAAGATTTTTTTGGATACAGATTTTTAAAAATTCACATGATTGAGTTTTTCAAAGAAGTCCAATTAGGTAGCGTAAAAACCAAATCAGCTGAGTTAACCAATTATTGAAAGCAGTTTTTAAATGTATTGAATTATATTTTTTTTTCAGTGTACGGTTCATAATTTGCTATTTAGTAGCGGCAACAGCCCGCCTAACAACTTTTCCAAGACCCAATCCCCAGCATGTTCAAACACTCCCGCCTTGTAAACACCACCACCATAAAGTAGTACCAACGGTCAATGTGGAGTTTTGTGCGCATATTAATCCAATTATCACGCAGTGTGCACGAAATCACTTAATCGTTTCAAAAACGGAAGAGCCCGAGATTATGTGTTCAACCAGGGTACGTGCAATGGGTTACATAGTTAGCCGAGTACAACAGAATAGTTACATTTAGATAAACATAGTATATACTATAGCTGCTGGTTGACTTCAATAAAGATTGAAATGTATACAATAGAGGAGAGAGAGTTTACTAAGTCCTAGTTAGTCCATTGGCAGGACAATAATAAAAACCAAATGAAATCGGGCCAAACAATGCACGAGTATTCCGACGACTGAGAGTAGTGGGAAAAAAAGCAAAACAATTTGATTTAATTAAAAAATTACGGGATTACACATATTAATGCTTGTCAAGGCAATATATATGCAAATTATATAAAAACACACACAGAGAGATAGACGTACAGACGGACGGAGCAGAGAGCACTAGGCCACACGACAGCGGCGAGTGTCGCATATTAAAGAATATTTTATTTGCTTTTATTACAGAACACGCCCTTGCAACCGCCCTACCGTCCAACCCCCCCTTGCACACGTACCGGAAACTTGCAACACAGTTGCTGCCACTGCTACTCCTGTCATCCTGATACAGCAGCAGCGATAGGAGCACAAAAAAATCAGGAAGTCTAGGGTGTTGCTGACTTTTAAGTACACTGCACTGGAATTGGGTTCGGGAAAGGAATCGCGAAGGTCCGGAAGTTTACCCGGTAGCTCGAAATTTTTTTATAAATGAGAGCAGATTTTTTTGTGCTTAAAAGACTCTTTCAGACGAGATTACTTGATTTGGACGGAATCTAGTTTATTTAAGTGCTCCCAAATCTTATTTGTAGGGCAGGATTTCCCAATTCCTGTTTCAATAAAATTATTTCTAAATTTTCTAATCTCTTTGGAGATTTGTTTTTATCCGATTAATTGCAGAACACATTAAAGGGATATAAATCTGCATACACCAGGTGTATGAAATCTGCTATCCTCAGCGCCTATGCCCACTGATAGTTTTGGATATATCAAAATTCAAATTGATGCTGATCACGCCCTGTTATAAAAATCTAAAATACCCTTCATTCTTAGGGTACAGTGTATAAAAGGCAAGCAAAAGGAAAAAAAAAATAACATAGCAGACGAGAGAGAGCGAGCCGCAATGAGGCTGAGAATCTAATAAATTGTGCCACTGTCACTTGGCTTAGTGAAGGATAACTGTCCGCACGCCCCCTCGCAGCAACAAACAACAACAAGGACGAGGTGGAAGCAAGACCACGACGAGTTTTGGTCTCATCAAAAATTCATAACGCGCCACGTAATAAAAATTATTCAAATTTTTCGCATTGGTATCAAATGTTTGGTTTGGGTTTTGGGCTGGGAGTGGGAGTGGGAAAACTAAATTGCGGTAACGTTTCATGAGGATGCGCACAAGGCAAAGGCAGAGGCACAAAAAAAGGACAAATCACACCCTCGATTATGACTCACATGGCTGTCTTGGTGACTTTTTCCTGGGGGTTGTGCAGCCTGCTGCGCCAACGGAAATTGAATGATTTTGCGCAACAGTCGCGGAAGTTGCTACTTTATAGTCATTTAGTGGTTGGACGACGTCCAGGATGAGGCAGCACTGCTCACTGCTCAGCCCTTTGTTGCTGCAACAGCAATGTATCAACCTTATCTGACGCACACGCGTCTCAATATGTTGCGCCTCAGTGCCGCAGTGGATTATAAAGCGCAAACCACAAAAAACTAGTAAAAACTTTTCATTGCCAGATTTTTCAAGTTGTTGCTATTTTTTTCAAGAAGGATGTCCGATAACAAAATATAAGCGCCACAAGCCACTGTTTAACGCTGTCAGAGCTGGCACATTTCCGCCGGAAGCGTAATTTGATACTTTAACAGTTGCCACTAAAAGTGTGCAACTTTTTGCTCAAACTTTGTTGGCAAAAAGGGGTGCTAATTTTTGGGTGCAATTGACTTTTAAACCCGGCAGCAATGACGAGCACAACTTTACCACATAACAATGCCAACCTCAACAAGAAGGTTAACAATCAGTTAGGTTTCACTTTGAGTACGGCGCCTGCAAAACGCACATAACGAGCTCCTTTTTTGTGAAAATTGTGAATTTCAATTCAATTTCCTCTTGCATACGAAATTTCCACAACAGACATTTTGGACCAAATGGACAGATACCAGATAGCACACAGAAAAAGAGAGTGAGAGGAGAGCCTAGACAACGTGATGATGCTGAGCGGGTTGATGACGATGACGACGATCAGGACAGTTGAATGAATGGTATGGATGTATGGTTATTGTGGTGGTGCACTTAGAAAAATTGAAGGCTTCTTCTTAGATCAACATACTTCCGCAAGTTAAATGAAAATGCATAGACTAAAAATAATATCTTTGAGGTTTTGAAGGACTTCATTCACCTTGACCGTACAGTAACAATGATAAAGAGAAAAAACAAACTTTTTGTTAGAGTCGCTGAAACCGAATCCGAGATCCCAAAAACCCCATCCCGTCAGGATTACGATATAACCTCAAAAGCCTTTATTAGGAGATTATCTCCGATCTCTGACGTGCTAGAGGTTTTTGTACCTTTAATTCAGATTCAGCGCCTCAAAATCCACATGGGTAGCCCTGTCACATGTAAAAGTTAGCTTTCTAATTTCGATGGTTAGACTTTTTCGAGAAACTTGATTTAATATCCCATGCAAGCCATAATGCAGTGAACGTTGGAGCAAAGTATTGCCTTTATCATCTACATTTTGTCAGTAATTATTAGGGATAAGTTCATTAGGAGCGGAATCCACTGAGTTCAAAACAAGAAAAAACTATTGTTTGGGATTAAGGCTAGCAAGCATACCCATACTTTGAAGAGTCTCAAATACTCATATTCGGAAGAAGGCTCCCTTAAATTTGTGGTTCTTAAAGGACAAAAGGCAATAATAGAGAGCTAAGTACATCACAGACTGATTCAGACTTAAGTTAACTAGAAGGATTTACTACCATTAAAACAAATACTGGAAAACGGAAAAGGAGGAAGTAAGCCCACCAACTGCCATTGACATCGTAAGAAAGAACTTTGGTGCACGGAAGTATTATGCATTATTACAAGTTTTTGGTCATCGGTAGTAAATCTCATGACTATTAAGAACCTGGAAACCGAGAATCCCTAGGGCACGTAGAGTGTAAAGAATGAAAAGTACCCGGTGATTCGGGGTGACCCTCACCACCATCCAAAATGAGAACCCTTGCGCGCAGCTAATGGCAAAACCCAACTTGATATTTCTTCAAGGTTTCTGATGACCCTGCAAAAGTAAATTTCATGACCATCAAGACCTTAGAAACCTAAAAATCTAGAGCAAGGAGGATGCGAAGGATAGCAAGTACCCGGTGATGGTGGGTGACCCCACCACCATTCAAACTGAGGAATATTAAGCATAGTTATTGGTTAAACCCAGGAGGTTTCTGAAGGTTTCAGATGATCCTAGCTTTCATTATGTTTTTGTTAGATGCATTATCATTAACCACCAATATGATAAAAATAACACAATTTCTTGCCGTGTACTTGTGGCTGCTGTGTTTGGAGGATGTACCTGTGTGTGCAATATTTACAATTGCACGACCAGAGAAGCCATTGAATGAATCGACCAGAGTTCCTACTCCAGCAAGTGAGTGAACTGTCACAATTGACGTGGGGCGTATAAATTTTACATTTAACGAAAACGTAATCGAATTGGGCGCTGTATATGGCCATGTAGGCCCTGACCATGGGCAGAGGATTCCAACCAGCTAGCCAGTTATACATTTGACTAACTGACGTACTGACGGACTCACTAACGGACTGGCTGTATGACTGACCAAACTGACCAGACATGCTTAGTTTTGCGTTATGAAGACATCAACGAGGCGACGAGGCACAACAATTTGTGGACGCCAGAGGCCCAGTGCTCCGTACACACCAATTTAATGCCAATGCATTGACAATTCATGTGACCAAACAGTCAAACCGAGAAAATGCATTCATCAACTGGACAACGACTGAATTGGATTGGATGGGACTCGATACGATACGTTTGGATTGGATTGGATGCTTGTTTGCCATTGATGGCCATGATAAGTTTATACGCATTCCCCACGCACAATATTACCTATTATATGAACAGTTGCCGGGCTTAATAGGCCACCTTGGAAAATAATAAGGCACCAAAATGCAATCCAAATTGAATGTAATCAGCAGCTGTGTCAATGCGATTGACTCTATCTCCATCCTCCGACCGCCCCCAGCACCGATACCCCCCCTGGGGCACATTTAGCAACATTTTCCAATCAGCATAAAATTTATCAAATCAAATTCAAAACGTTTTGCACATAAACGTGCAAATAAAATGCAAAATAGTTGTTGTTGTTATTGTTGATCTCGAAAAGCTAAAGAAAAAATAAAAATATTTCGTAGTTAAAATTTGTTAGTGACCGACTTTGGTATACTCTAAAAGCTAGAAAAAAGTCTTGTATATAGCCTACCGAGCCGTTTCCTGTAATACATACCCATAAGTTCCGATCTTAAGCCAATTTCGAATTCTTTGAAAACTGAGTCAAAAAGAAGGACAAGTGTAGAAGTCTATAGGAATTTTTAAGTCCACAAAAGTTTTCGAGTACTCAAAATCCAATACAAAATTGTTGGCTCATCTTGGTCTCAAAATACTTTTGATTTTTATTTTTTTTTAGTAAAAAAAACCTTAATTGGGCCTGATATATCCGCAAAATAAGCTAGTTCAAATTAAACATTTAAAATTAGGTAAAATTTCTTCTTTACCAAATCAAGTAGCATTTTATTACTTTCGTCTAGGTACCATGCCATGCCATACTTCCATACGAAGTTCGCGAAAGAGTGAGACCCCCCTTCCCGATGTACTGACAAAAATATCTTCGGACTTGGTGTCAATAATTTTATTGATGTTATTTGAGAACCCTGATGTGCTGGGAATTTTTGGACCTTGGATTCGGATTCAGCGACCGCGAAAACACGTAATAAATATTGGAACCCCGGAAATGAAAATAATGTAATTAGGGTTTTTGAGGATATGTGAAAAACATGCTGAGGTTTTCCGTATATTGGATTTTGCTGCGGTACCCGAAAAATAATATAATGTAATAATATTTAGCTTGGATCGTGCCTATTTGTCACTATAATATTTTTTTTGCGTTTATGTGCTTGATCCAAAGTTTCCGATTCTTCTTTCTGGCCCTAAGTTGAAAAATATGGAATCAAACTCGGAAAAAATTTTGAGATTTACCATCGATTTGTTGATTAGGATTACTTGAGGCTATCATATATATATTTTCCATAACTTAGATGCATACCACCATGATGCCAAGCTGTAGTGAGAAAGGGCAACTTGCGAGATCTAGGGGGCCGCTCCGGTAGAACGCTCACGTAGATATTGAGTTTTTTATATACTATTTTGCATGTGTTATACGAAGCATGGTTTTTACTGCTCTTTTCCTGCCTTGGGGAGCAGATTTTGGCTTGTATGATATATACTTGACTAAGTAAGTATGCTAAACTTCAACTGCTTTTAGTACTAAGCTCAATCCAGCGTTCAAGACAGAAGAAGGATATCTCCTCAATTCTTCGTGTATTATAGATCGATTTGGTATACTTGTCTACTGTCGGAAGCAGTACTTCCATCCACTCGCTACCAACATAATGTCGCATTTCATATACTCTTTTACTCTCCCAATAAAGGGTATGCAAAAAAAAAATCACATGCCAACTTGGCCAAAATGGCAATTGAGTGAACGCTACTCTTAACGGTTTACCCCGCTGGAGCTGCCACATTTTCAATGCTATTCCATGTTGATGAGCTGGCAGTACGTGATGTTGATTTGCTTAAAATTTGCATGTGAAAAGGTGTGCGCACATACTTTTGCCTGCCACTGTAAAGAGCCTCACTCACTCTCTCACTCCGCGCCTCTCTTTGGAGAATGCCTTTCAATCAAAATGTCGTTTGACTTGCATTCGAAATGGAAGCAAGCGTTAAACTTAAATAGAATTAAAATCTATTAAAAGGAAATCAAATCAGAGCCAATCGCATCTTTGTTTGCTTGGGAAATTGTTTGCACATTTCCAGGGGCAAATCATCGGCAAACGACGCGTCGGCGGAGAGACTTTACCAAGGATATCGTTGACATTGTCCTGGTAGAAGCTGGAGGCGGCAGCTGCTGCACACAAATCGTTTAACTCAAATTGACTTGTCAATATTTAATTAGGTGTAGGCTGAATGGCGGCTAGTAGATGCGGGTAAACGCTCTTTGTGCTATGATTAGATGGTTTGTCCTCAGGAAGTTGCTGGTGTTGTTGTTGTTGTTATTGTGTTTGTCGTTGTTCTGGTTGATAATATGATGATGGTGATGTTTCCTGGGGATTAGCATAATGTTTACAGAATGCGTTAAAATTTAAATTTTGACTATGAGTAATAGTTGACTTACAGTAAAACAAAGTTAAAAGTTAATGAAAAAACGAGCAGTTTCGGTGAAATTTATAGACCATATAGTATGACTTATATTTTCGTTTCAATTTTTAAGTAGACATTCCACAATTTTTTGAAATTGTCTTTATTTTTTGATTTAAGTTAAAGGTTTTTGCAAAATTTGCCAAAATGTAGTAATTTGAAAAAACTTGTAAAAGGAGCAGAGCTGCTCGTGTTCGAATTAGTGGAATGTTTCTCATACAAGAACTGGTACCAAGGGATGCCAAAATCTCTTCTGAGTTATCGTGCAGGGTGGAGGTTGCATTCTCCGGTAAATACCCTCAAACACTTGGCGAGCGCATGACTGACGCTCTACACACGCTCTCTAAATGGGCCAAGGCCAGTGGGCTAGGAGTTAATCCGGACAAGACAAAGCTCATGCTTTTCACTAGGAGGTATAAAATACCCCGTTGATAAATCCCAAACTCAATGGTGTTACTTTACCCTTCAGTGACTCAGCCAGATATCTTGGGTTAATCCTCGATAGGAAACTGGACTGGAACTTGAATGCGGAAGATCGTAGGAAAAAGGCCACGATCGCCCTGTATACATGCAAGAAAGCCATTGGGCTTAAATGGGGTATGGCTCCAAATATTGTCCATTGGCCAATTCTTCTCTATGGCGTCTCAATTTGGTGGCCTTCACTGAACAAGAAATCCACCCTAAAAAAGCTGACCAAGGTTCAGCGGACCGCTGAGATTACCATCAGTGGAGCACTATGTTCGACACCAACTTAAGCACTAGATGCCATTTTAAACCTCCCACCGCTTGACAAGGTGGGAAAACAATCAGCAGTCATAGCGGCTCTACGTATGAGAGAAGCGAAGAAATGGAATGACCTAGACTTCGGTCATTCAAAGATTCTAAAAGACTTCTCTCCCCTTATTCCCGGTAATACGGACTATTGTACCCCACAGGAACATTTCATCACAAAATTCAAAACCCACGTTCCAACCAGAGATGAGTGGAATGTCGGTGTACCAGGCCCGCCTGGCTCAACTAAGATATTCACGGACGAAATTAGACGACCGTGTGGGCGGAGGCGTCTACTTTGAGGAACTCAACGTTAGAATATCGTTTCGACTCCCAGATTACTGCAGCGTTTTCCAAGCTGAAGTTACGGCAATTCAGGAGGCTCTTAAAATAATAAAAACCTTACCAATATGTAACAGGAATATCTGTATTTACTCGGATAGCCAGGCGGCCATAAGGTCCCTCGCCTCTCTAACTTCATGCATGAAGTCAGTGAACAACTGTCGTTCGTCTCTGGGGGAGATAGCAGAACAGTTTTCAATACACCTCATCTGGGTCCCGGAACATAGGGATATTGAGGGGAATTGTATTGCGGATGAACTGGCAAGACAAGGAACTAACAGCATCCTTCTTCAGGACATGGAACGTCTGGGTATTCCTATGGCCAGCTGCAAATTAAGTATAAAGACCAAATTCGCTCATATTATAAACCAAAGATACATGACCTATCCCAGCTCTCAGAACAGAGTCCAAAATACCTCTCAAGGTTTATTCAGGCCACTGGATGGCTGTAAATAGGAATATCTAAAAGACCTACTAGTAGGGGAAGGGTGGAAGAAAGTCCATCACTGCGGTATCACAACGGGCCATATTGTTGGCCTAAGTGAGCTGGGACGCGTCTCAGCAACCGCTTTAACCTAACCTTAACCTAACCTATCGGCTTTCAGGCATAGCCAGTTAAGTCAATTTTTTCACAAATAGTTAAGACCAACTTACGTATCTATCGAGGTGTTGAAACAACAAAAAAATATTTTGCTAAAGTGTTTTTATTTGAAAAAAAGTTCTATAATGGAATAATTTCAAAATCATAAAAAGTTATTAGTATAAGGTCGAGTGTTCGATCTAATGAAAGTGCTCCAACAGCAAAGAATTTGAATGAATTTTCATTATTTAACTTTCTTTTTGATTGAAAAAATTAATTCAGTGGAAAAACCTTAAAAATTTCTTATGCAGATCTGTTTTAGGGTTCGAGTTCGTTTGTCAAAAATGAATTTTTTTTTCGCTTTCCTGCGGCCCTCTAATTGCAAAGAAAAATAACGTAGTTACATTTGAAGGAAATATAAATCGTATATAATAGTATTTAATAAAATAAAAAATAAAATTATCTGAGCGCTAAAAAAGGAATCGACTTCGCCAGGAGCTCAAACTTTGGGCACTCAATTTTTTTTCACAGTGCACAGTGATTTATTTAGCACTTTTTTGGCATAAAGTCAATTTCGCAATTGATAAACTCGATGCTTTTGCTTCAGGTGAAGAATATTTAGAAATAGCAGAATTTTAAGTTTATATACATATGTGGCATGAGTAGTGTCACCAAATTTATTTAACATTTTGAATTACTCTATTTTTTTTCAGAAGATCAACAAAAAAAAATGAATAAATACGATTTTATTTTATAATTGAATATTTGAATAATCGTTTACGCCAAAATTGGTGAAAATATTTAAAAACTGAACATTTTTGCCAAAACAATAAATCATTATGACTTGCAGATGTAAAATTCAACTTTTATGATTTATGGGTGTAAAGGGGCGTGGCAAATATATATATATATATATATATAGGAATACATACAAATCATAAATATGTACATTTGGTTGTATGATAATTTTTAACTCAATAGAGTCCGAAATAATTTAACCTTGTATGGGCGATAGAGGTGGGCGTGACCCGATCGATCTGAAATTTATCTTATTTTTTATAAATACCACTGCAATGATTTGTACCAAATTTCAAGTCTCTAACTTCATTTTTCGAATTTATGCCAAAAAAAGTGCGAAATAAATCACTGTGCAGTGGTTACCCCTGAAACAATAATGCTAACATAACTTTGTGGTTTAAATAGGAATGAAGTCTTTTGAGAACCAATAACAAGATAAATCGGTTATTTTTTTGGAGATACTTTACAGCGACATTACAAACAATTTGTACTTTTCAATGAACCTCTAAAGTTTAAAAAACTTAAACTCATGCCTGCTTAAAATCGCATAAAAATCGAAAGAAAACATTACGCCAAACTGCTTTTTAAGTTAAAGCAATAAATTTTTAAAATCCATTGAAAGGTGCGACTAAAAAGCATAAATTTTAGCCTATTGCGTATACGTTACAGCCTAAGGGCCAGTAACATATTTTATGCAACTAATCAACAATGGGCCGCAATCAAAGCAGCTCAATCAATCAATCGATTAAAAACACGCACACACACGCACCCATCTACAAATCAGCAATAAATGTCAAAGTCCTGTAAATGCAATTAAAGGATCTTTGTGCTAACTAACCCAGTACCTGCTAAGAGGCTTAATTTTTGGGAAAACTCCAAACGCCGTTCGCTGTCAAAAAGCACGTGAAAAGAAACTGAGAAACGGAATGAAAAAAAGGGCAGGCAACGTGCGGATATACAATGCGTGACATTGTCCAAGTGACATTTATCTTGATGAATGATTATGGTAGCAAAGGACTCGAATCTTTGACTAACTGACGGACTGACTGCTGACACGTGACTGAGGTACAGCGACGTCAGCAAAGATTGCAATAATTTTATATTTATGCGAAATTCAAATATTTGGAAGTTGGCTTAAACTTTGTAAACGTTTGATGGGGTACATGCACCTACTCTTTGGCAGCGAAAAGGGAGAAGGGAAGCATTTGTCCATAAGTTTGTCTAAAGTTGACTCTAAGGCAAGGGACAATTTAGGTGGCTTTGGGAAAATAAGCATATTGTAAAAGGGACATACACGAGAGTACTGATCGGACCATATCAGTGCCTCTGAAGGACTAAAAAGTTCATCATTGACCAGAAATTAGTCAAACTCTTCAAAATAGTCTATGAACTCAAAATATACAATGCCTTTGGCCAATGGCATAGCGAGAGCTCCTGACAACCTAGTGACCCTATTGACAAGATATTACGCCAAATCCTGAAAAAAACAAACCCGTTGGCGATTGTATTTTAAAGACCTCGGAGCCTTAAATTCTTACCATTGACCAGACATTTACACTACGCCAAAATATGCAAAAGATCCCTTAAGCCAATGTATGGTATTTGATATTGTATTTGATCCATTGGCGAACGCACTGATCGGAGCCTGGAAATCTAAACATTGAACTGATATTCTCTGCGAGTTTTAGAAAGACTCACGAAACGTAAATAACTATTTCCTGATAGCAAAGCAATTATGCCTTAGGTATCTCTAAAGAGTGGGTGAGAATTTGCAAAATAACTTTGACAAGTACGAAAGGACGAGCAAATTTTTCATCTTTATGATGGAAAGTTTATTGCAATAAAAGTTTATTACAAAAGAAATTCGACTGCGGCTCCTCAAATGCCGGCTGAGAACTTTACTTTAAACTTGGCAAGGACTTGGTATTTGTTAAATGTGGCGGCGCTCTAATTTGTAACCTGTATGCTTAGAGATTCTCGTTGACTGCGCCAACTTATGCCAATACCAGTCAAAACTGACATCTCTTCGGTCTTCCCTTGTCGGGAATATTATTCACTTCCCTCACCTCTTCTGCTTCTAGCCAAAAAGCATCCGGTTGAAACGGAATCCCACACAGAAGCTGAAGGCTTCAGTCGCTCTACAGTTACACAATATGCTTTTAGACTATTAAAAAGTCATCCACATTTGGCTCTGAAGAAAGTGCGGTGGTTTGTCTTTTATGTTAACTTCAAACGAACTCAGATTTGGGATACATGGCTAGTCTCTTTCTGAGTGTCTGGGTTGGGTTTACAACACGCCTCATGTATGACAATGACTTGTCAACGTTATGTAAATAGGGCACTAGAACATTACCCATCCTCTACAGGATCTTTACCACACCAGAGTTACTCCGATCACACAATGCCAATTTGTCTTACTTTATGCTCAGCAGGCCATTATCGGAAGGGACTCCCATGGTCGGCCAAAGTCTGATTTAACAAGGTATTCTTCCAGTTGGCTACGACTTTTTTTTAACAAACTATCGAATTTTATAGTCGAGTGGACTATATACCAGAGACTCCTCTGCCTCGGTTATGTTATGTATATGCGTCAAGGAGCTTCATTCCACAAACTCCTCCTCCTCGCTCTTTTGTGCATATGAGTTGAGGAGCTTGAGCGAGATTAGTGTTCAAAGTTGCTGTTGCAGGAACCTGATGAAGAAATAGAACGTGTTTCTAGTGGACTATATTCGAGAGACTCTTCTGATTCAGTCATGCTGCATATCTGGGTGAAGAGTTTAAGCGACAATTGTTCAAAGCGGCTGTTGTAGGAATCCGACGAAAGTGTAGATTGATTCCATGAACATAGTCATAGTCGAGTAATCTGTATTTGAAAGATTCTTCTGACTCGGTTATGTTGTGTTTAAGGATGAAAAAGCTGCATTGAAATTAATATTCAAAGCGGCTGTTGTAGGAACCCAACGAAGAAGAAGGTTGGAAGTATCAGGTTGGACAGTGAGGTTTTAATAATTTTTAGATTTGATTGTTTTGGCGACGACTTTCCCATTTGATAAGCTAGGAACTCTAAAAGATCAACGTTAGCATTTACGTCTTTCCTGAATCAATCAATTTGTGTGTATGGATGAAGAAGCTGTAGCGAGGAAAGTGCTCAAAACCGGTGTTGTGGAAACGCGACGAAAGAAAAAATCGTGCTTCCAATTGAATTAAGGTGAAAGTACCTGTTAACTTAATTCTTTGATAACGCCTTGACTCGGTCATGGGCCATAAGATCTGCGACTACATAGTCGAACGGATTAAGCACCAGCGGCTTCTATAAAATGATCAAGTTGGATTAAGAAACACCTGATTTTGTTTAGTGCGGCTTTTTTAGAAACCCATCAAAGGCTCCACAGCATAAAAATAAATCAAATGAGGCTGTTGTAGAAACTCAGTGATGGGATATACCGCACAATCTAGCCTTGATAAACTTAAAGTGATGCATCATTCCGTAACACGATTACGTATAGTTGCGTCCAGTCAAAATGTAGAAGAAAAGAAGATGACGGAAAACACTTCAAACTTCACGAATAACAACTAAGTGCAACAAACTGTCACAATTTGTTGTTGTTATTGAGCAAAGTGTCAAACATTTCACAGCATATTGACAACAACAGCGCCAAAAGATGTCATCCGGCATCATTAGCAATACGACACATGCACAAAAAAGGGAAAAACTTCAAGTGTGTTTTCCAACACTCACTCGATACTGCGAGTATTTCACAACAATTCGATATATATTTATTTATGCATAAATATTTTTTCTGATTTTTTTTTGCAAATAGTAAACGGAAATTTCGCACAGCGCAAACTTTTTGTTTCCTGTTGTTGTCAATAACTAATTCGTTTGTCATTTTCCGTTTACATAACAGTACAGCAGTAACAGTTAGAGCGGCAACAACAAGTACCGCAAGCAGCACCGCAAGCCAACAAAATGGCGCATACGTAAAGGACAAAGTTTTTGCCCTGTCCTTGTTGTTTTTCCTTTATTTTTATATTATTTTTGCTGTGTACTTGTTGTGGGTTTGTTTATCGTTTCAACTTACGACAACATAATGCAAAAATGTTCGAAACATATTGAAAGCTAGTCGCACCCTTATAAATAGCAACCCAGCCCCATAAGCAACCCCTACACAATATGACGACGCAGTCGTTGATGACGATGATAATGCTGATGATGATGACGTTGGAGATGATGATGGCAATGACGCTGCTGATAATAATTTTGTTGTGTGTAGGCGTTTGACACTTCAAGTGTCAATTTCATAGTGTGCCTCATAAAAATGGCGTCGCTCACATATATAGTATATACGCACACATGCACGCATTCACACAAAGGCAGTTACCCAAAAGCCTATGAATGTGTTGGGTTGTCTTCATCGTCATCGTGATTTACATTAATTTGCAATTTTTCATGCTGTGCCCAACGTATTGGCTACAATATATGCACTTGAAATTGATGCGGGTGTTCTTACGTGTGTGTCTGCACACCCCCCCGCCGGTAAACACATTGCCTCACTTTACACCTACTGAGCCATTTTCATGGCTGCTAATAAAAAAAAAGTTGAAAAAAAATCAGTGAAAATTTTATTATGCAAATTATGCTAAGCAATGAAAGGATCAAGTTATGTTTGATGACGAGCACGAGCCCGGATCCCAAGAAGCATAGGGATGTTTAACGAGAAAAGTTTACTTGCTTGGATGTGACGAAGTTTGATTGCCCTTCAATATAGAACTTGAAAGATTGTTCGGACAGTAGTAGTCTTTACATATTTTTATATTTAATGAAAATATGTACGGCAGTGGTTAATTTCGATCGATATTACGTTTGTTACTAAAAACGGAGAGACAGACAGGACGAAAAGACAAACATGACTATATCAATAGAGCTGTTCGTGCTGATCAAGAATACACAAACTTGATAGGACCTGCTACGCCTTCTTTCGTCATTTGCTTAGATATACTAAAATTTGTATTGTTTGTCGCCGATCATTTTGGTTTGTAGATTTATGTAAGCTTAAAAAAATAAAGCCATGTTGAATTCTTGTCAAAACAGTCTCTTTGCCATCTAAAATCTACTTACTTAGATAAAACCTATTTCTTCAATTTATAGATTAAAATAAAAAAAATTACCTTTTGATTCAAAAAAAGTTTATTTAAGCACGTCGCTTTTTTTGATTGATTTAAAATTTTAGTTAAAAACTCTTCTTCTGGACATTTCCACAGAATATCTTATCCAAGATTTCATTACAAACTTTAAAACGCATTTTCTTCTTAAGTTAGGGCAATTCTAATGTGGCAAACAACAATCCTCATCACATATATCCTTTCGAAGTGTATTCTAAGGGATGCAATGAAAAGCTTTCAAGTCAAACGAGCGGAAGTTGCGCCTTGACACGCGTTTGCCTTATTAAAAGCCATAGAAGGCGGTCCCACAAATATATTAGACCAGCCTGCAGAGACCCCTCTTGCCGGGCTTAATACTTCACCACAAAGCGAGTAACCGCCAAGTTGACCCAACAGGTTTGGTAAAAGAAAAAGCGAGAAAAAAAAAACAAGAATATTTGCATTTGGAAACTGGCATTGGTTCCGAAGATTGGCAAGTGTGACAAGCACTGGAAATGTTAATTTAGTGTACGCCAAACCAAATGCATAGCAATTTCAGTTGCATCAATGTCAGCGGTTTATACAGATATATGTATATATTTTGGAGCAACATCAAGCACTGGGACAGATTAAAGTGGTCCACGGCCCGGGGTCCTAGGGGAATCACACATAGACTTATGGTTTTCACATGATATATATAAGAAATTTTAATGAGAAAAATTCGTAATCGGAACAAAGTGAACTTGATGTTATTAAAAATATAAACCTACAGAAATTGTGTTCCATTAAGACCAGATTGAAGATAAACGAAGAAAAATTATTTTGCAGATATAACAGTATCGGGAGGATGATTTACAAAAGGCATATAACTAAGTGGAGATAAAGAAGGGATACCTATTTGCTTGGAGTAACTAAAGAATCGGGAAGAAGAATTGATGAGAACATGGAATTTTTAGAATTTTTTTCTAAACTTCATCGAATTTTTGGCGCGAATCGGCATTCTAAGAACTAAATTGTTAACCTTTTAACTTTTCTACCTTCTTAAAAGTTTAATGTCTTTTAGCTGATGCAATCGCACTGATATTAAAAAACCATTAAAAGTTCGATTTGTTTCCATTCCGAAAAGGGGTTGGGCGAAAGAGACTTTGGGTAGCCTTTGCTGAAATCAAGTTGTTATAGCCGAATCAAGTTGTTAATATACCATTTTCCGTACCTTTTAACTAAATGTATGGGGATAAGAGAAGAAAGCTTTTTTTAACTTAATATAAGGGGATAAAGGAAGAAATTGTCGTAGCTATGTGAATATGCTTCGATAAAAGCACGTTGACGACTAAGCTCATTTTTTCTCCCTCAGCATGTAGCAGACCGCGACTTCGGCAAGCGTTCGGCTGTGGCTGTGTGAGCAGCCGATTTTGTTCGGCACTAGAGTGCTACCGCTGACGATCGCTGCTCTAGAGTGACAACATGTAAGTTATGATAAGAAAAACCTTGGAAGAAAAAGTGGTCCAAATCTTTCCACGAGCTCTACATTTGGCAGAAGAGGTAATAAAACCACTCCTGGCGGACTCGGGACGGCAGGTCCAGCAGTTGGTGGATACAAAGCTTATTTTTTATACTGAAAATGTTTCAATATTTATACCTTGGAATTTGTGCCCTACCCGAGAGATGCATAGTTTTTTATTAACAGCAGCGATAAATTTAAACCTGCTTTTTTTGGGTATTCTAATCTCTTCTGATTTCCAAAATCATGAAGTTCACACAGACGGACTTGCGGCCCTTGGGCCTCTCACTTTAAATCCGGCACTGTGTATCCGCCAAACGAATTGCGTAGCCGATTTAGTTGCATCGATGTCAGCGCTTTATGCAGATACCTATAGCAGTAACCGTATGCATATATACTGTATATCAGTCAGTCAGTCAGTCAAATGGGACAGGCGCAGCTCCTGGTGGACAGCAAAGTGGCTTGTCATAAAGCGTTCAACATGCAGCGCTTTCAGTGCCTTGACGCGCACAGGAGCTGTTTGACATTTCAATTTGAACGAATGAAGATGGGTTCGGTCTCCACATGAATGACATGCAAATATGCAAATTCCATGTTGACAATTTCGAGTGAATAAAATTTCAAGAAATTTAAAGTTTTCGCTGCATACATCTCTTTTGGTTTTAGTTGCAGCCATCTCATCTCTGCCAATTTTGTTAATTTATTTATGCCGCGTGCCGCACACACAAATCGCTTTAAGCGCAACACACTTCCACAATTTCACAATTCCCAGCCATTTTCAGCAACAAGCAATTACAAAAAGTTACTCTAATCCCGTCCAGACTATGCTTACTCCGAGTATAACATGCGTTAAGCCGCTTAGCATTGTTGACTTTCACATGAGCCGACGACAAACTATGCTTTTGCTATGCCCTCAATAAACTTCAGTACCGCGCACTAGTACATCCCTTTTTTTGACAGGACTAGTTCTATGCCTAACTGCAGCGAATTCTTTTAAATCAGGTATATACAAATGTGACGTCATAACGTTTGAAAAACAAAATACACGTACTGCTGGCTATTCCACATTATTCTTGAGTACCGTGGACAAGTCCCTTTCTGTTTCAACAGGACTAGACCGCACTTAATATATTTAGTTAAAGAAATTCGCGTACAGTAGTCAAAAATACACGTACTGCTGGCTATTCCACATTATTCTTGAGTACCGTGGACAAGTCCCTTTCTGTTTCAACAGGACTAGACCGCACTTAATATATTTAGCTAAAGAAATTCGCGTACAGTAGTCAAATTAAGCCGCTGATTCTAAAACGAATCGTCTTTAAGATTATTTAAATGCATTTTTTGATGTCAAACTAAATTTTTGAGTTCGATTCTTTCTAACGTCACTGGAAAAAAGATGATTTTATTTTTTCGGTATTCGCGTTATATACATATGTAGCTCCCACAATAGTATAACACAGAAACTTAAAAAAAAAATCTGAAGTTTTAGAGACATAATTCGTTTCTTAATGATCGGGCTTTCAGAAGTTTTTTAGAGTTTCAAAGTACTGTAACAAATTTCATCTAAATCCGTTATATTTTCGATAGCGCAAAAAAACGTTTTCAACGTTGTAGCTCCACCAATAGTACAGGCCTTTTAGAGACATAATTCTGTTTTTGTATGATCGGGCTTTCAGAAGACTCGATTGGTCAATTGGTCAAAAAAACATTTTTAGGGAACAGTTTTTATTTTTGTTTACATTTTTCCAGAAAATGTTGAAAGTAAATTTGTCGTTCGTTTTTTAGATATTAAATCAAAATAAGTTTACTATAACAGAAAGTCGCCATGGTCAATGAGATATTTAGGACCATAGGTTGTTTGTTTATGAAGATATCGTAACTTAATTCGGAAGTTAGAAGTTTTATGGAGTATCTAAGCACTATGGCTAATATAATCCAAAACGCTTCTTCCTGGAATTCAGTTTTAGAAACTATGGTAAACAAATTTAAGGAAATTAATTTTGTTATTTTGCATTTTCAAAATGGTCGAAACGATAAAAATATTTTTTTTTTCGAACACACGTGAGTTTTATATCAAAAATTTGATGACTAATATATAAACATATTAAAAAATTTTGAAAAAAGTTTTACTCTGGGCAATTCATATTTAAATGTGACAATTTTAACTACAAACAGTTTTGGCGTTAATTTAAATTTAGTATAAAAATGTTTTCAAGATTTAACAAAAAAAATGGAATCAATCGCTGCAAAGCTGAGTATCTTAAGTATATAAGCTTTTATTATTTTTTGTATTTAATTTCAAATAATCGTAAATTTCTAGGTAATAATCCAAATCACCGAAATACTACTTTACTACATACAATTTAATGCAAAAAGCACCCTTTCTAAAGTTAGTATTCAAATTTAAAAAACATATTAAATCCACAAAAAGGATTGCAAATGTTTTTTGTACTGTCTAACTGAAGGTTGCAAAATTTTTAAAATAATTAAAAAAAAATTAAAGCTTAAAAATTAAAAAAATAATAAAAACACGATTTTTGAGTTTTTTTTAGAAAAGTGAAGATTAAAAAACTTAGAAAATAATATCTACAAAATTAAAGGAATCGAAAAATAATAAAAATCAAAATTAAGAGTTTGAAAAAAAATTTGGAAATATTTAATTTATACCAAAATTAAGTTATGCCACGCAATCAATATGGACTGTATAATTCTTTGCGTTTTCCGTCTATTTCTTTTAGTTAGGGGTAGCAGTAGACTCCAGTAGCGGTAGCAATTAACTCCGCCACTCAGGCACAAAACACACATTGCGTACTAAAGGGCACTTAGGGGTTGATTAGCTCTATTGGGATTTGTTTTGTTTGCCATGATCTTTGCCAGCTTGACTGGTGTTTGTTTGACTACTCTCCGTTGGCCGCTGTCTCACCCCTGCAGCACTTTTTGCGCGGCTCAGTTGATGTGTGATTAGCCTATTAGACAGGCAAAAAAAAATAGAAAAAAAAATGTTTACATAAAGGAATAACTGTAAGCGACGGCGTTCATTATGAGAAAGGTAAATATTGAGATTGATGCACTGCAGCAGCCTCAACTCATCAAATGATAATGATAAAAAAAGAGTACATACAATAAATGCTAATGCGTGCAGCCGCCGTTGATCCAAAGTGGCCCAAAGGCGTTAGTTGTTATTACCAAACTAGGCAAATATTGAGCGTGGGATAGCAAATATTTGTTAAAAGGCCTAATTGGCTGCTTTTATTTGGCTAGTAAGCTTTTAAGTTATAAATCAACTAAATGCTGCACTAAATCAAAAGAAATATGTATCTTAAAGATACATAAGCTAAAACTTAACTTATTCATTGGGCCCATCATCATGCACATTGTCTGCTCATTGTTCTTGCAGCTTATTGACGAAAATTTCAGAAATTTTAATTTAAAATATTTCTTTGAATGCTAAATTGTTGGACTCTTTGCGCCCCGCCAGCCAACTCAAGCAGACCAGACCAGACCAGCCAGCCAGTCAGGCAGCCAAAAAGCCAGCTTATCCAAAAAGCCACGACAAAAATACAAAAGAACAAAAGCTGAGCGACAAGCAAATACAACAACATTTAGCAGACACTGTGGGAGGAGTGGAAATACCTATATATACATATAGTAGTATTCCAGGAGAGGATTCAATAATGCTTGGAGGAACAGGCATATCTGCCAAGTGCAGTGCAGTAGAGTCAAGGCAGCCGGCAGGATCGTGTCGCTCGTTTGTTTCTGCTGAAAAGCTTAAAATTCTCGCAATTTCATGTTCGTTAAATTTTGATGTTGCAAATAAATTGAATTGTTAAACGTGCAACTTTGAATGTCTTTCTTGCTTAGTTCTCGTTTTAGTTGAACTCCTCAATGCAGTCGCTTAGTTTTGTCCAGCTGTTTGGTCATCCAATAAGCGCTAAATTGCTTAAAACAAATATGGCGCGGGATGAGATACAAAAATGGGGAATGCATTGGTTAAATTATATTTTAGGAAGTTGAGCAGGATTTTACCAAACTCGAATCCTTGCATTCAGCTATTTATTTAAATTAAGGGAGTATCTCAGAAGTGGATAGAGAAGAGCTCAAAAATAAATATTTAATACGAAGGAAATTTAAAAAAAAAAATATTACTTGCAATATTGTAAAAATTTTTATATAAAAAGTTGGCTTTAAAAAATTAAATAAAAAATTTAAATCTTAGAGGGTGAAATGCTTTATTGAACTTAAAACTTAAGACTTCAAACATTATTCACAAAGGAGCAAGAAACAAGAAATATTTTAAAATCAAATTTATAATAGACTGTATTAAAAACAGCCAACAAAAAGTGACTTCATGTTGATATCTCGAAAATTGTAGAGTCAGTCACGTAGATAAAAGTAAATAAATAAAATGTATGAAGAAAAATGAGTTCGATCTCCCCTCGAAAAACGTATCAATGCCAATTGTTTTGCACAGTTTCAAATTACACCAATTGGGATCCTTTGCTTGAATATTTTTTCTGAGAAATTCTTGTAATGGTCGTTGAACTTCTTGAAAATTTTGTTGGTCGGTTAACCTAGTGGCATTTAAATCGGTGAAGACAGAAATCAAATTTTCACACTTAGACCTTTGGTAAATTCGCCTTTTTTACATATATACGTTAGTCTATCTTCTACCACGTGCCTACCTGCTGAGATGAATCTCGGGCCCAGGACTTAACTTTTACGAACGCATAAATAATAAAAAACATTTGTTGATAGGAGCTCGAAACTGGAGGACCCATTCTCCCATTCATATCGGCTTCATTATATATTTTGGTTTGAATTTGAATTTATTAAGTGATTTCTGACCAACGATTCGTACACAAAATATCCAAAAAAGATTCAAACATGTTCTAATTGATCTTCATCATCTCAGCCCCCTTTTTTTATCATCCCTTTTCGCATTTTGGTACGAAAACATGTTCAAATGGTTCCAACACATTATAGTGCGCTTGTTATCTTTGATGTTTCCACAGCCACCTTGATCTCACTTATACCGTTTCTGAAGAATCTTTCATTCCCTTAATATCTGAAAAAGTTTCAGAAATTTATAAAAATGTGTCAGTTATGACCAAATTGAAATGCCACATTCATCATCTCTTTTCAAAATTTGGTACATTAAACTATTTCTAATCAACGTTTTATGCAAAAAATATAAAAAAAACATTTCAGACATGAGCCAATTTATATGCCAACATCATCATCTCTTTTCTCAATTTGGCATATAAGCATTTTGTTTTTTCACAGTCACCTTGAATTTGTTTTTACTACTTAAAAACTAACTTCGTATGGTGTTACCTTTTATATTAACCGGCCTCGCTATTTTAAGTGTGGCCAGATCTTATTTGCCACCTTCACAAAAAATGTAGAATTTTTTAGCTCCAACATACCCAAACAATTTTTTTAAAATGAAAGGCAGCCCTGCTATTTACTACAAAATTACGCACTTTATTTCATTTTTGTGGCTACATTTAGTACAAATTATTACTTGTGGGGCAACACTTGCATTTTTTCTCAGTATATTTTTGCAAGACCTACTGTATAAGTCCTCTCCTACTTTAACTCAAGTAGGTACTCAAGTTTATTAGCAAAAAAGGGTATTTAAATTTCGTATAGCTAGTGTAAGCTTTTCTGTCTGGTTGTTATTCTTGTTGTTGTTGCTGTTGTTGTCTTGGAACGCAGCTTGCCTCAAAGTCGCATATTTAAACAAATGATCAGCAGATTTGGCGCGCAACTAAAGCGAAATGTGCACTCCAAGATGGACATCTTCTCGGTATGACTTTGCTCTATGAACAGCAGCTTCGACAGCAACAACAAGAACAACAACAACAAAACCAACATTCAGAATGAACATCCCAAGGACCAACAACAACAAAAACCACAAGTACATACCCAACTCCATTGTAGCATGCGTCCAAGCTTGACTGTACCCATTTGGGGACTGTCTCTTTTCATGCCTTTTGTTATTGTGAGTTAAAATATTTATTTGTCGTAGCGCCTGTTGGAGTGAGAAATTCTGATGGGTTTCTTATTTGCTTTCTCGGCTTTTGCATACGATCAAGAGGCAATGTCAACAGCAGAACAGGAACAACGATGACTACATTAACTGTATGCATAATAACCCAAAGCTTCCACCATTTGAGCCATAATAAATGTTGCCATTGCCATTGCCAATGGATAAGCTTGAGTGCCGTGCACTTGGCCAATGCATTGACTGGTTCAATTTCTTCTGGCGTTTTGTTTTGTAAGGCAACGTTTTCCGTTGCCAAGCTGCCTCGTTGAGTTTGAGGGTACATTAAGTTGACCATAATGTGTGTAACAGCTAGAAGAAAGAATTTTCCAAAATGTCTTGTCAATGATTAAGAACTTCCTACTGTCCACAATCTATCTTGATAAAGGCTTCCTATATAATATTTTCATTGACTTAAAATTCGTAAAAAATTTACGATTTTTAGATCTTTTGATTTTTCATATTGTTTTTAAAGAATACATAGGTATATATATATTGAATATGTTAAAAATATGAATATACATATATAGAATATGTTAAAAGCCGCCTTTGCTCTAAATTTAAAATAGCGAGACCGCCCCTGCTCTGTTTGCAGGCAATTAAAAAACAAATGGTTTACGCAGATAGATTTCCAAAAATATATGCGATTGAGAAACGGAAACAGGGACTAAGAAATAAAATTTCAAAACGTTCTAAAATTGTTTGCGAGATGGGGAGCAAGCACGATCGTTTAAAAATTCCTAAGGAAAATACTTTTTTAAGGAAGGAAATTTCCCTGAATATTTCTGTAAATCTCACGAAAAATACTCTTTCATTTCGGAGGATATTGGAATAAAATTTTATGTTATGCAAATTTACTAAAACTAAGTATTGTAACAAGCTAATAAAAAAACTCCTACCAAAAAAGTAATGAATACATCGAAGTCGGATAGGCCCGACTTTAACCTAAGCAATTTTTTTGTATTTTTTTCGTACTTTGTTTATATGGAAATGGTCCAACAATGGCTTCATATTTTCTCTTGGCCGCATTCAAATGCAGCGCACCTTTGACATGTTGCCTGGCATGATTTATGCAGCCTCCGTCCCTGGCTTTAAATGCTACTCAAGTCTCTGCTCTGGCCAAGTTAAGAGAGCGTATGTGAAAAATTAAGTGATATTTTTGAATTTGTTGGCGTTCTCAAATATTACACACACAGATACACAATACATGCGCATAATTGATGTACTGGCTCTCAATCAATGCCCAAAAGATTCTCAATTCTTTGCAGTTTTTTTTTTCTCAGCCAAAACCATTTTTCCTTTAATAGAAAAATTATTAAGCCTTGTTTTTGTTGCTGCTGCTGCTGTTGTTGTTAGTGTTGTCATTTTCTTG
The DNA here is from genome assembly GCA_949987675.1 of Chymomyza fuscimana. Classification (NCBI taxonomy): domain Eukaryota; kingdom Metazoa; phylum Arthropoda; class Insecta; order Diptera; family Drosophilidae; genus Chymomyza; species Chymomyza fuscimana. The sequence continues at coordinate 127,370,966 of OX465088.1, read as the reverse complement.
TTTTCCCATTAATTCATCATTATTAAGATGTCAACATTGTGGTTGACATTTCTGACTCCGTGGTCCCCTTGTCCAATATTCACTCATTGTGCTGGTCTTTAATGCCCGGCATGCGGGCCACTTGACATCTGTTGGCTCTATTCGGTTCTGTCTCGGCCAAGTCAATTCAAACTATGCTTGGATTCGATTTCAGTATTCAATTGACTTGCCTTAGACACACTTGTTGTGGTTTCTTTTTTTGTTTTTTTTTGTGTTTGGTTGAATGTTTTCAAAACGAGCCGTCTGCACCTGCATTTGATTGATGCTAATATTCAGTGACATTATTACAAGTTCATCTAGAATTCTTGAAATTTTATTTTTGACTGATGTGTTCGATAATACAGTTTAATTAATGTTTTGTTACGGAGTTGTTTTGGGTGCCTCCGAAGATAAGAAATGCAAATGTATAGCTTGAGGAGATCTGTTTGTAGATCTATTTAGTAGATGTGTCTGGTTGTTTTGAGCATAAATTGAGCAGGTTTGAGACTGCAGCTGCTTCTTTATAATGACCCAGAAAATGATTGATTTAACGAGTTTAAGAGTTGGGTGTTGCCGATTTCACTAATTTTTTTAGTGAATATTTTTTTGGGACCTTAAAATATTGATAAGATAATAAAATAAATAAGATTAAAATGGAAAGCAATGGGATTGTTCTATTTGACGGGCCCATGCATAAAGGCAAGAATTCCCGAGTAACGACTTGAATAACTCTGAACACTAGACATAAAGTTAAAATTATTAGACTTATAATCTAATAATAGACCCTAATAATCAAACCCGCATAGAAATTTTAACGAAGCGATCGGTAGAAATTTACGGAACTTATAGATATAAATATTGTACTGCGCCAAGAAAAAAAGATACATTTTCCAATTGGAAAGTTCTTAGAAGGAATATGCGGAAATCAGTGGCGTATCCACGGGGGGAGTTCGGGTCCGGACCTCCCATAAGTTGGAAAAATGGGTTGACAGTTTTTTGCGACCTCTGATATATACAATATAGCTTCGAAGTGAAAATTCCCCCTAATGACGAAACCCTGGTCTCGCTCCTGGCTGGAATATATTTTTTTCGAGAAAAAGGCATGGCACCGCCTCGACTGTATCCCATATTTTATTACATTACTAAAACAATAAAAATAGTTTGGTGAACTTTTTTACGATATGCACCGTCTCACAAGTGGACAGAGATTTAGATTTAAGAATTTCCAAAAATAATTTGAATTGTTTTGTAGTTACAATTATCGCTTTTTCCTGTTTCCAATTCTTCATGAGGATTTTCAGTAATTTGTTATGATCCAAGAAAAATTAATATAAATAGTCCACCTGAAGCCCTTAGTCTGCTATATAGCTATATAGGCCTGTTCCTCAGCAAATACAGCTTCCACATGTACCAAAACGTAATTTTTATGTGGTTTGAATCCGATTGTTTTGCTGTAAAAGAAATCAAAATGAATTTTCAAAATGGGTCTAAAAGTGTTCGAATTATAAAATGAAATCATTAGGATATTTAGTCGATATTTTTAGGATATTTATTCATAATTATTTTTAATTATTTATTTCTTCTGATTCAACCCAAAAAAAGCAGAACGCATTTTAGACATACGCATTGTCATATCGATAATTGATAGGTGCGACAGAGTTGATATATTGCACAAACAAATTGCCCTTTTAAATATCTATAACTTAATCAAGGTTAATGTGAATAAATAATCAATTAAAAAAATAAATAGAATTTTTGCAATGTTAACGAATTTTTAATAAAAGTTACTCAGCTGTTTAGAGCAAGGGAAATATGAGAAATTCTCGAAAAAAAAAGAAGCTATCGGAGCACGGCCGTATATTTACTTTTGAAATATGCTAATCAAGTCCTTTCATTTGAATCGCTGCACTGCATCGATACAATAATTTTTTTATATTCTTTACATTAAGGCTTCTTAAGGACGCAATTTTTAATTTAATGTAACGTCAAACAGCTTATAACCTGTGGAAGATCAAGAAGCTTCTAAGGATGTCTCATTTGTCAAATTATGATAAGGGGCTTAGAAGTCACTAGGGAGCAGATACACATGCAAGCATGTAAACAAGTCAAACACATTACCCTCCTTTTTGCGTCGGCGTCGTTGGATAAAAATGCAAATGAAAATAAATAAAGATAATACAATTGATATAAGTATCTCAATTGCTGGATGCTTGAAAAAGCAAGTCAAAATGGTTTTAGCTGGAATTAGTGATGGAAGTCTGCAACTGTTCGAAAGACAGAAGCTTATAAAAACTATTGTAGTTAGAGTATAAAAGTCGGAAAGATAATTTCGGTGGAATCAATAAGATCTAGGAAAAGTTTTTATTTGGTGAAATAACATCAAAATAAACAATCATGACGATGGCACAGTAAGGGCGTCAGACTTAAAAAACAGAAAGTTTTGCACACTCCTCCAGGCTTAATTTATTTAAATAAATTCTGGATAACATCTAAATGGCAACCAAATACTGGAAAATTTTCAAAACTGAAATGGTATTGTGTCTTAATTAAATTAAAACCAACCATCTGCCATAAAGTATATACTACAATTACGTATCTAATCCACTGTCTGCTAAAAATGTAACTTGGCCAGCTTAAGTGCTTATATACAAGTATGGTAGGACCATATATGTGGCTAGGTATAACGTTTATCGCTGTTAGGCATCCAAATCACATGGCTATTTGTTAGGCCAACACCCAGAGCATAAAAGCACACAACAATGTAATCAAAAGCTAAAGCACGCAAACACGCACACATACACAGACATACACACGCATACACACACACAAGGCCCAGCGACGCCATTGCAAAATCACAAAAATATCTTGCTCACTTTTCGCGCTTAATTAAACAATTAAATTTAATTACGGTTAATATGGCTCTAATTGCTGTATTTCCTACTTTCGCTCAATGCTCAGCGCCAGGCCATCCCCCACCTACCGCAATGCGCACCAAACACAAAGGCAGAGCACGCACATAAATGGACTGTATATAAGGCAACTATTAGGTACTATGCTATATATTTGTATATAATATATATATGTGCTGTATATTGGCTAAAAGTCTCCTCTTTTGTGTGGTAAATAAAAGCATCAAATTAAAAGTGGCAAGCAGCAGGTCATTTGTGGCAGCAGCAGCCCGAAATGTCTGTCTGCTGCCTGTATGTGTGTGTGCACAATTAAGCGGAAAGAAAAATTATTATAACTTTATGTTTTGTCATTCCAGGCACGTACACTTTGCGCTTATATACTGCGCTTAGCTTATGTACTCAGACGGCTTGGGGAAAAGTGCGCACAAAAATCAATAGCTAAAAAAAAAGCAAAAAGCCAAAAAAAAAAACTACCCCAACTTTATATTGGAGCTTGAAAATTCAACATAACTGTTCGTTGCCATGTTGAGCATGCGCACTCTAGCTAGCTTTCTCGCTCTATCCTTTTCAGCTGGCAGCTAACGCGCTAGCAGCTACAACAAGGACAACAATAGTGCATGTTGTCGGTGTTTTGCTCTTTAGACTTTTATGCTGCTTCACAGTTACTTCTTCTACTCGGTTGCGTTTATTTGCACAGGAAAATTGCAAAAATGGCGTCTATAAGTTCGTTGGCAACGCGGCAGAGCGCAAAAAATAAAATACAAAACTTCGTGTGTGTGTGTGTGTGTGTGTGTGTGTTTATGCGCTACCGCCGCTGCGTCGCTGCCTCTGTCAACGCAACCATACTAATATGTCCAATTGTGGAAAATAATTATAATGAAACAAATTTCCACTCACTTGCCAAGTGAAAAGCAAAACGTCATATCCTTTGCCAACAGCAGCAGCAGCAGCGGCGGCGGCGGCAGCGGCAGCAGCAGCAGAGCATCGCGTTCTCGCTCTGGCTGACATTTTGAAGCTTATGTTTTTGCTCTTTTGCGCTCATGTGCCGGTTTAATGCTTGCGAAATGTAATAAATGGTTGCGTTTACCGTTACTTTTTACACACACACACACACACACACAGGGACATTAAAGGGTTGTCTTCCGGTTGTATGTGTGTGTTGATGGTAAAATATGTGCATGTGGTCGAGTTGAGAAAAATTAAGTTCATATAAAATAAAACAAGAATCGAGTCGGTTCAAGGCCCCAAGTGGGAGTTAAATTGTTTCTACTTGATTTTAACTTGTATTGACTGTTTGTGTGTGTGTGCGTGTGTGTGAATGAATTTTATTGTTGCTTTTATATTTGTAAGCACGTATCTAGAGTTATAATTGGTAATACCAAGCAATAAATGTTTGTAATTTTATACAATTTAATTTAATGACTTTAGATAAAAATGCAGCTGGATGCTACAAAGTAGACACTCAGTAATACAGTAAATTCATTTGATTTTAAGCGTTTTATTGTTTTTTTGGTTTTGAATGTTTTTGTAATTATTTATTAATTACAATTTTGAGCTGCTTAAAAAGTATATACCATCTAACTTAAAATACAAATCTGATCCATTTATTTTAACCCGACTACGGCGAAGCAAAAAAGAGGCTTATATGTTTAAATAAGTACTAAACACATTTAAATGCATTAAGAGTATGTGTTTATTTAATAGGGATAAGAATTGATAATAGAATTAGATGAGAACATTGTCTGGTTTAACACTTTTCAGAGTGTTATTTTTCGGGTTCTAATCAGGTTTAATTCATGGTTTCACTTTATCTCATAAAAATAAACTTCTAACCAAAAATGTTCTGGTAGTTTTATGATTTTCCCTTACTCAGATAGATTCGAGTTAGAGCAGAGTTTGTCCAGAATAGACAACAAAACATCAAAATCGTAACTTTCATAGCCCAAGCATTTCGTCTGCGGTATGAAGAAAGAAGGTCCTGAAAGAAACTACTCTTCAATCTAGCTTTGCGATTAGCGTTGACTACATCACTTTGTTTCCACTAAAAGGAACCGAGTTAGACCCCACAACCTTTATATCAAAATAATCAGGTCTGGCTGTATGACCATATTCCTGTTTCTCGAAGACTAAACTGGCTGTGAACTTCACGAGTTAAATGTACAAATGAAGAAATTAAATTAAAATTCATGCGTATCAAAGTAAGTAAGTACAAAGTGTATTAGAGGAATACAATAAAAATGAAAGTCCGCAAGGGGTCGGAGCCCCCTACTTTTAATTTTTTTTTGTCAATATTTAAATGTGTACGCTGCTGTTAATGTACTATCTTTGTATCCCAGAAATTTTTCGCACATTCGAATTTTTACGTCACTTCACAAGTGATGTTGGTTTTCAAATATAAAATTGTATTTCTGAAAGAATTTTTTTAAGGAAAAAAATCAAGAAAGCCATTTAAAAACTGACTTTACACGTTCAAGTTTTTGGAAAAATATATAGTATATAAAAACATATAAATTAAAAGTAAGCAGCTAGCTAGTAGCTTTGATTCAAGTTATGATGTTAGGTGTCCGTCTAGAATTAAGAGCACCTGTTCTTGAAAACCTACTTAAATTGTCTACCCAGATATAGAACAAGCTGAAATAAAACGTTCTCCTATTAAAAATTTGTTGGTCTTAGCGTTCTTAAATTTTGAACTTTCCTTTTAATTTTGGGAAAACATATTTCCTTGCTTTAAATTTAAAATTCTGTTGGTTTTTAATTTACATGAAGTTTGTTTATATTTTTTATTTATTTTGTATTATTTTAATAAGTTATTAGATTGTGAAGATGAGATATAAAAAAATTTAAAATTTTTTTTTTTTTTTTTTAACAATAACTTTAAAATATTTGTTTTGCTTCTTTACGTTTATAAAAATACATTTTTGACATTCTTCACAAATTTTGTATGACTTAAAAGATTTTGAATTATTAAATTATTTAGGAAGTTATTTTCCCCATGATATTACGCTACGTCAATCGTCCTGTCTATTTGATTATATGATTTTTTTTTAATTTTTAAGCTTATCGATATTTTTTATGTACTTGGCTTGAATGATCTCTCCCTTCTCCACATTTGCGTCACTATTAATTTTATGCTCTCATTCTTTCTTGGTCTGTCTATAAACTTTTTTTTAATTTAGAATTATTTCTATCTTATAATTACAGAACACAAATAAACTTAGAGTTATGATTCAATCAATCAAATTATTAGAGCATACATTTTGGTGTACGCAGATGAAGACAATCTTCTTTGTCCAATTTTTAATCTTAAAGAGTTTGAATAAATTATATATGAAGAACACAATCTCTCATTTTTATTTTTTTTATAATGGCGAATGCGTTTGTTTACATATTAAATAATTTTCAGTACCTGAATAAATTTAGATGATAGATGCTTATCATCCTTTTTGATCAATTCTATAGAAAATATTTGCACGTAGTTTACATGTTTCCATAAGAAGTATCCAAGATAATTAAGTTTGTTTCGGGAAGAATTAGGGCTAGTTGGGAGTATAATAGATCCATTGGATTACAGATCGGGTGCTACTCGTATACATATATTTATATAGTTGTTCAAATATTCTGTTTTTTAGCATCTACAGAATCTTTACAAAAAAAAAAAGGTTATCACGCTAGTTCTGGGATTCGATTTTGGCTTGTCGATGTTTAGCTTGTTTATAAATTTTTAGAACTTTTACAGATGCTAGTAAAGTTTCTAATACTATTTGTCAAATTAAAACATAAATTTTTGTTTAGCCTCAATTAAAGGCAATCTTATCTAACTTTTTCTTCAAAGAGCCTTTCACCAGAGATTAATGAACCCAATTTACTATCAAGATTACGTTTACAAAGGGTGAGTCCCAAAAGAAAATTGAAAGTCAGTTGCCACCAAGACGCCAAACAAATCGGCTCAATCTTAAGCTATCTAACGGAAGTCATCAAACTTAATCAAATAGACAGTAAGACAAAGTTTATGAATGAAACTGGCGCCCCCACTGGGGTGGTAATCTCTATTGGCATATCTAAATGTTGGCTAATTTGCTTAATAATTGCATTTTTTGCGCTTTGTCCATTAGACCAGATAAAAGCAATAGAAAATGGCAGCTTGATAGATAATTTTTCCATTTTCCAAGTAACAATCAACGTCATTCAAGTGTGCACAAGTTGCTCATAATGTACAAGTCGTGTCTAATGCATATAATGTTTATAGGAGAAGCCAACAACAACAACAACAGTGATGAGAAAAAACAAGAACAAACAGCTTCATATGGCAAGCCATCAATTCTAAGTAGATGACACCGCGCAGATAAATTTGTCCCACTAAATTGGCCAAAACATGAAATAATTGCGAATGTAATTAGTTATTGCCCACAAGAGCGAGAAATGCACACAAATACATAAACACATATGCATAACATGGTCACTGACGTAGGCAGTGGGATGTTAAAGGGCTTAATACCCCAAGTTCCTGCAGTAAATGTGATGCTAAATTAAATAAAAAAATTATGTGTTCGCATTTTTTTAAAGCACTATATTCGTGTGATCACTTAATCAGAGATATAGTATACATAAACCCTAAAGCGTCATTACTCGTCAAAAAGACGACGCTTGATTTTGTTTTTTTTTTGTGTCTTTTGGCCCCTTTTTTTATTCAGCGTAAGTTGCTGTGACGATCTCAGTGCATGCAAACGTCGTCGAAATGACGAGCGATGTACTTTGTGGAAATTTTAGTTGTTCGAGCGACGTTTTCATTGAAATGTTTCTATAAAATGTGCTTTTATTTAAAATATAGATGTTAATGCTGTAAAGCTCTATTTCATTACGGAGAGTAAAAATATTTAAAAATAAGCATTTGCATTGAGCAACAATTACGCAATTTTTACGATAACTTGAAGAGCGTTCTTAGCGATAAAAATTCTGAATATGATTTAGATGTTGAACACAAGGATTTAATTGAATTAAGAAAAAATGGGGGTATCATTAACCAATGGCATTGAATTAAATGTGATTTAATTTTTGAATGTGCAGCATCCTGAGCTGCTCAAGAAAGACTAATAGGTGGTCCGATTGGCCAATTTGCCTTTATCAACTCTCATATTATTTGATCGCACATAATGTTTCATAAAAAGGCTTTATTTGAATCTTTTAGATATTCATCTAAAGGGCAGGCTTGTATTGCCAAAAAAAACATTATACGGTCTGTTTCTCTTTTCTCTAGAAATATTTATAGAAAACGAGAAAGGCCGCAAAAATTCGGAATTCTGTATTCTTTAAGATAGCTTGAACTATCGTAACAAACAAATAGTTAAATGGACAAATTTTGATTCAATTTGACAAGATACTTATAACAATATTATAATTATCGAATTTGGTTACCTTAACTTTGCACACAAACGAATAATGGAATTATAAATTTATATGTTTTCTTCCAGATACTCTATATGGGAGTGATATAATATAGCCCCGATATCCAAAAAATTAAATTAAACTTGTTTCCTGATATAAAATAGGGGATCTGACTCGAAAGTTTGGCATCATTTTCAAGATCTAGGCTTTACCTTTAATACGGGACTGAAACATCGTCGAAATATCTAAAATAAAAACATAAATCTGAAAATATTAAATATAAGACAATCCAAGTAAAGTGCAGAAAAGGATATTAAAATTTTTTTGACTTTAACGAATATACTAATTCTCATACGTCCGCCGAAAATAATTTTCCAAAAATGTTGGACTGTATAAAAGTACACTTAAAAATCCAACCAATCCTTCTAATAGATTTTGTTCTCCAATAAAAATAATTTCCATAATGCCACATCAACTCCCAATGCAAAAATATTTCTACGTCACTGCATAGAGCTCATACAAATGCAACATCAGCTTGAGCTCTTTGTTGTTGTTGTTGTTGGTGGAGTCAAGTGGAATGCCATGCTGCAGATGCCACTTAATTTCGCACAAAAGTAAATTGTCTTGTAACAGCAACAACAACAACAACAACAACAACAAGTTTGATAGCAAAGCAAGCACAAGAAAAACGAGCAAACATTACATGCTCCACTCTGCTTTGCTCCTTCTGCTCTCCTTACGTTACTCTGCTCCACTCAGTCTTACTCCTTCCGCTCTTCGCACAACTCCCCTGCCACCCAGTCGCTGCTACTAGGCTAGCTAGAAAATGTTTGCTCGCTTGTTCATTTATGCCCAGCAGCAGCAGCCATATAATCTGCTTTCCTCTCCCATCGCTCTCTTTCTCTTCACTGCGCTGCTCTGCCTATCCGGCTCAATGGGAACACAGCCGTCCTGGGCGTCGTCGTTGTCGTCTCAGCCGTCTCCGTCTTAGTCTTCGTTTGGCTTCTGGCCGTTTTGGGTTGCGCATGCCGACGATTAAAATCTTCAGACAAATTTTGCATTTTGTTGGCGTCTCTGTTGCCATTGATTGCTCCATCTCGCTTGCACAGTGGGCGCATGAATTAAAAAATTAAATTGTATTTGCAAGCGACCTACACTTTCGCTAATGTATCTCACAGATACACAGCACACAGCTACACACAAACTGACAATTACACAGCGTACACGTTGCTTTGGCGTTTTGCAGCGCAAATTAATTGTGCGCCCAAACGGAGCGTGCCGACGACGACGCGCTTGATATGCGCGATTCCTTGAAATTGTTCGCATGAAGATGCAAAAACCAAAAAACCTAAAAAAAAGAAATACGTTGCATTTAATTCAATTGAAAATAGTGCGAAACAGCAACAACAGCAACAACTACAACTATAGAAAAGCGACAGACAGCCCCACGGACATATAGCCAGCGTATTCGCCATCCAGTCAGTGCAGCCAGAACTACAAATTTAATTGAGTATTCAAAACAGAAAAAAAGTAAACCAAAGATGTTTAAAACAGTAGACTATCGAAAACATGAATAAAAGAAGAGAGTGAGACATTTTGGTAAATGGAATTGCGAAATTGAAAGCTTCTAATGCTACAAAGTCACTAGTTTTGGTGTCTAAGAAAACTCGATTAATTACATAAGTATAACATCAAGAAGCTGATATACCTTCAAAAATTATACCAATAAGTGTTTCCCAAATCTAATCCGAAACAAATTGGATGTTAAAAATAAAAAGTACACTGGAAAAGTTGTAACATAATGTGTTGCCTTAAATTGAGTTTAATCTATTTAAATATCGATCAGTTTGTTTGGCAGATATCAGATATAATGAGTCGATTCAAATTAAAATTTTACAAATTCCAATTATTACACACTAAATTTTATTTTATGTGTAGCGAATAACCTTCATTAATATTGGGTCATAACATAATTTGTATCGGTTGATTGCGAATAAAAAAAAAAAAATAAATGTCAAACAAATTCCAATTATAATCAAGCTTTTCAAAGTTGAGGCAAAAAATGACAGTAAAACAGATTCAAGTACAAAAGCTATATTTTTGGTCGATAACCATAAAAGAATATAATTTCAACCAAAAAACGACTTAAGTTAATTTTAAATTTTGAACAAAATTTTTTTTAAAATTTTTTAAAACACACCATGCTTGGTAAAAACACAAAATTTACAAATATATAACGCCTTTGTTAAAGTTATATATAATTATTTTATTTATTCATTTGTTTACAGTGATAATTAAAGTTAAAAACTAATATAATACCAATTAAATACATACGTCATTTTCGTTTCCAGGGATAGATTATAAATTAAAAAACCAGTTAAAAATATAAAATTTTGAACTAACAAATCGAAAGTACATTCCAAGTGCTAAAGAGAAAAAACGGTGTAGATTTGTTAGGGTACCCAATTGTTTTTGGAAAAAACATGAGTTTCCAAAAAGATATTAATGACATTTTTCCCGTAAAAAATAAATCTAATGGTGATTTTTAAAATAATTTTGAACGCGTCAGAACTGGCTCTATTTTAAGCTACACCATTTTTGGAAGAAATATATTTAAAATATTTGGAACTTTTAAATAGTTTCTACAATTATATAAAACGCAAGTCTTTTAAAAATTTAAATTTCAGTCGGAAGCGGTTTGTTAATATTTATAATTTATATATTCAGACCAACTTGAAATTCGTAAATAGAAGTTCCTAATTGAATGTTTGGCGAATATCATAAAGTTGTCAATAAGTTACTGCATCTCTGTACCATGTAGCTTACTATTATGTTCCCAAATGGAGAACCACTTCTTAAAACACTCTAAGCGAGTGTTTACTGTATCTATTGCACACCTCGCCAAGATTTCGCAGAATTCTAAACTTGGAAATTAGGCTTCAGCTTTAGCCACTGGCAGTTGGCTCTGTCTCCTTGTCATCCCCCTGTAACCCTCCCCCAATCCATAGCCATTATGGGACAATGTTGTGCACTGCATATCTGCCGCGTATCTCACGCTATTTTGTTTAATTGCATTCTACACATTTTCGTTTCCAGGAATTTTTGCATTTAACCAAAAAATTAATACGCTACAAAAGGTAAGCACAACCAAAAAAAGAAACGAAAAGAAAGAGGGAGACAAAGAAAGCGATTAAAATGTTGCCGTTGCTTTTGTTATGTATTGTTATTGTTGTTGTTGTTGTGGGTGTCTCATTAAACGCTGCCAATTACAATGAGAATTATGAGCGCGTTACAAGAAAGAGAGAGGTCTTTACGTAATTACGCGCTCACAATTTTTTTAAGCCAATTAAAGCGTTCCGTACTGCCCCATAAAAATAAGGTTCAAGTCCAGACACCTGCCAAATTGTTAAGCACAGTTTGGAACTAAAGTTAAATATGTATATGAATAAAATACTTAAATACTCTGCGACATGGCCAGCAATAAAGTGCGAACGAAGTGTGGAAATGAAAAATTTAATTGACTTGAAAATTCCATGGAAAATTAATCATTTACATAAAATGCGACAACTGCGACGGCGGCTACGCTGACGCGTGCAGTGACGTCGACGGCGACGCAAACGCCGCTTTGGACAGCATAAAAAAACACTTTCGTTCAAATGCTTTTTATATGCGTGTGTGTGTATGTAATTTGCATAATTATATTCACCTAAGCAACTTATGCTGGGTTCACACTGCGCCATACATTTTAGCTACACAGCGGCACAACTCGCCAAATGAGAATTGGTCCACTTGATGAAAATGAGCGCCAATGCTGGGTTCACACTGCGTCACGGAACCAGAATATGTAGCTTCAGAGCAGCATAGTTTGTGCAAGCTTCGAAAAGTAACAAATGATTTTCCGAGTTAAACACACAATTTTAACAAAAATTACTTTTTGATGCAAAACTATCCTAAAGTATATACTATACTCACAAACTGGAAAACGAGCCATCATAGTAAAATTAATAATTTTCAACATATCTAATAGTAATTCATATGTGACAAAGCGGCAAAATATTATTTAATTTGTTGTTATTCTCTGTGAAGAAGTATCTTTTTGGTTAAGAATTCAAATATGGTAGCGATTTGCTAAAGCGAAAAAATTTCATATGATTCCTTCTCAACGTATTAGAAAAGAATCCAGATAATTAATTTTTTAAACTCTTTCTTGCTTTCTAGACTAGGGCTTTTTTCACGGCTTTCTAATGTCACCATCATAACTTTTTCACGATTTTGTTGCAAAAATCGTTTCGATTCCTTAAACAAGAACTGAACTTCCTTTCGGAATTTTGGGGACAGGCAGCGGTGGATCATTGCCTTCTATATGTTGCCGTAGATCAGTGATGGGCAAAACTCATACCAACAAACATTTCTTTGTGTGAGTAAACAGCGCAGTAAGCAAAAGCGCACGAGAGAGCAAGAACCGCAACTAAGAAAAAATGAGCGAGAGATTTCACACACTTGGACCGTACATGAGCCGACTGCGCTGCGGCAGATTTTGGTGCAATAGCCTCGCGAGCTATGTAAATTGAGAGACTGCCCGTCACTGCCGTAGATGTTCATAAGGAATGTTTAAAGTAAATGGTGGCTCGAATATGATTGAATTATTATTCAGGTCCACCATATTGAATTGCAATTGAAATTTATTGTAGGTTCTTTATAAATACTCATCGAATTTGGCACCAAACACGGTTTTTTTTTACCGATCGGTCAACCGATTTGGATCAAATGTCATACATTGCTGAGGAACTCTAAAAAATTATCAAATACCAAATTTCGTAGAAAAAACGTTTTTTAGACAGATCGGTCCTATGGGGACTATATGATATGGTCAATCGATTTTGATCAAATTTGTTAGAGTGCTTGGAAGCCTTAATAATTTTCCGAATGCCAGCTTTGGCTACGATATCTTCATAAACAATCCAAACAAAACGAATTTTGCACAAAAACACGGTTTTTGGACCGATAGGACCGGAGAGATACATGACTAGTAAAACGATTTTTATAAAATTTTTTACAGTGCTTGAGAATTATGAAAACGTGAAGTATTCGATTTTCGCAACATTTTTTCAATTTTCAAAAAAAAAAAAACAGAAAAAAAAACAAAAAAATACACAAAAGAGCCCTCTGATGTCAAAAATGGATTCCTCGACCCCAAAAACTCCCATATACACATTTGGCTAGAGAAAAAATAACGTTCTTTGGCCTTATGAATGCAATGTCAAATTTGATTTTTAAGTATTTTGAAAAAAATCTATTTTAAAAAGGTGGGCGACTGGTTTTAGACCTATAGTTTCTTGGGCAAAGTTGCCCAAGAATGACCCATAGTATCAAAATCGCTGAGAGCCTTTATACCGAAAAAAATTGACCCACCCTAATCTGCATATATTGGCAACCTTTCTACAATTTTATTTTTGCTTAGACTCACACGTTGTAAATTACATGGATGAAAATTTCGTGAAACTCGGCTAAGAACTTCGAAAGTTAACAAAAAAAAGTACTAAGAAGTAGCGTTGATTGTAAGGTTTTTGATTTTCATCATTTAGTTATATATAATGCGAAATTATTATAAAATATGAATTCTTCAGATAGATTAACTTAAACAGCTAATAAAGAAAAAAATATATTTTCACAGCGTCTATCACACTGTCACAGCGTTGGCCAGTGTAAACCTAGCACTAGCCAGCATATCAAAACGCTAAAGAGATCGGCAGCAGGCTGATTTTGTGTGCTCCACTTAGGAACTGCTTCTTGGAAATCTGTTAGCCAATCTCCAATTGACTGAATGACTCTATGCCTTGGCTTATAATGAGGTGAAAACATTATTTTTATTACCTAATTACCTCAATTTATTCACGGTAATTTTAATAGTTCTTCATTAGCGGCAATCGCAATGGTAATTTACTCCGCGTCGTCGACGTCGTCGTCATCTGCTGCTTGGGAACATGAAATAATGAGCCAGCTAAACAGTTCCCAGCAAAAACAACAAACTCCACAATTTAGTTTATCTCTCTGTCTAGTGAGAAAGCAGGTTAAACAAACGGATTTCCAATTCGCTTGCGTTTATGAATGAATTTAAAACAATTTTTCTAAATACATTATGTGAAGATGAATGGGCGAATGGCAACTACTAAATGAGCAATCTTCGTTTGTTGAACTCGCAAGTGGTTGAAAAACAATTAAAAAATACATAATCCAACAACAACAGTTGTAATAATAAAATCTGTTTGGTCTTTATATAAGAGCAAAGGTACAGAACTTTGGAAAATACTAAAATATACCAAATATCATCGAAGGAACGGGAAGTTTTCTGTTCACACTATTTTAATGCCTATAAAGTTTGATAAAAGGTTATTTTTTTGTGATTTTTTTAAAATAAGATTGAAACAAATTATATTTTGGTTAAGAGGTTAAGAAATGTGTAAATTATATAGCATGGGCCCGTGTTATTTCAAGGATCGTCGATTCCAGATAGCAGTGATACGAAGTCAGTTTGAATAATTCTAGAGTGCAGCGTTTGAAGGAAAAAGTATTTTACATAAAATCCTATGCAATAAACAAAAGTACTTAGCATAAGATAGGACAATCTATTGGGAATGACCATAGATCAAAAATATTTTGCATAACCCACAAAATTCGCAAAAAAAAAAAAACAAATCATAAATCAAAAATTCTTCGACGATTTGGCCAATTTTAAATCTATGAAAAGATTTCATGACATATGGTCGGCGCTTTCAAAGACATTTTGAAATTGGGTTGCAAGAAATCAAATCCCCAACCCATAATTCCTTTGAATGAATATTCTTTTACACGGCTGAATATCAGTTTTAGTATTGAGTGCGTAATTAAAGTTTATTATAAGTATGGGGTTTTAAGACCAAAAAAATGGTTTTTCGTCATGAGTCTGCATACCAGCCCATGGAATATGCTAATACATATATCCAAAAAAAAAAAATTTAATTCTCAGTTTTTGGAAGAACGGATTTGAGGCAGCTACAGAGCTGGCGAGACTCGTCGCTTGCAAACCTCCTGTGGCATACAGCACCAAACAGCTGCTTAGAGAAGAGGAAGGATCCAGATGAGGATCAAACTAGATCGGCACGTCTGGCCTACGGTAAGCCAAGCAGCTATTTGATTCCTTTAATTCAAAGAGTTTTTGGAAAATCCGTATGGCAAGAATTCCCGTAGCACTCAGACTGGTTATTTTCGGGCACTGCAGGCTCAAGTTTTCGGAGCAGTTGAGCATTACGGGCTACCGCACTTGTAGGTTCTGTCAGATTAAGGAGGAAACCTCCCAACACGTTACACTCAGTTAGTGACGCTTTTGCTAGAAGCCGCTCTTTTCTCTTTAGCAGTAATAAAATCTTCATGCACGATATCACTCGACTATACCAATCCCAAATAATCAAGTTTGTCTCGAATATTGGACTAGTTGAGCAGCACTATGGCTAGAAGGGGATCCTAAGGCTCGCAGTGCAGATTTCTCAACAATGTTTTGACTTTAGGGCCACAAGTATAATTGTCATCAAAATAATACTGCGTCAAGTGGTATCAAAATAATTCGACCAAATTAGCTAGTTACTGATAGTACACATCGTTTAGTACTTGGTGTCTCTGATTTTTATGGTCTCCAAAATATGTATGTTACATACATAGTAGCAGGTAGCCGGATATGGTTATATCGATAACATAAAAGATGCTTAGACCTTAGAAGCGTATCAACACCACTGTTTCCAATTTTCAATCCTAAAGTTTTAAAGAAATTTTTAAAATTGCTTAGATGCTAAGATATTTCCAGCGGGTCTGAACCCCCAGGATCCTTCGCCTGCATACGCCACTGTTTGCAATAAATATGTGTAACTTTATTATTAAGTAGCTGAACAGCCACAAAATACATGGAATACGTAGTCCTCATTAACAATTCTGTTCAAAGATTGACAGTCACGGCCTAAGTGAGTGAAAATTCATATTTTAGGGTGTTTATGAGAACTACTTGATGTAAGCCATGGCTAGGTGGCATGCTGTTAAACCAACAGATTAACCAAAGCGCCAAGTTGTAAGCAAACTCTACACTACAAGCTAAGCTAAATCACAGTCAGAGAATTAACCCATTCACGCACACAAAGATACACACTCACAGATACACACACACACTCGCACCGGGACATACTCATTGATAATTTTGGACACAAATATTATCATTGTAAATGCGCCGCCTCACAGTTGGGAGCGTAATATCAAGCTGTGACCGAAACGTGGGGCTCCACATTTGATTGGGCGCAGCGGCAGCGAAAAACAGCAAACGAAATCGAAGCAATGCACAGATACACGCACACACATAGATACACGCACACAGATACACAGGGGGGAGCGTAGAAGCGAAAGAGAGAGAAACGCCAAAAACAAATGCGCGCAATCAGCGCAGGCGGCGCTCAGTCCATTAGGCCAGAAATAAAGCTTAATTGCTGGCCCGCAAGGCGCAGCAGGAGACAAATGTGCGCGTAGCCATGGACCCTGGACTAGGGACAGGCGGGCATACAGTGAATCAGAAAAGTTTTGACAAAGCCTCATTTATTTATTTAATAATTAATTTATCTTATAATTTAAATTATAATTTGTTTCCAACTAAACTTTCAGAATTATTAGAACATTTTTGATTTCACAATATTTATACTTAATTCTTTATTTTAACATTTTAAATAATTTTAAAAATTAACTTACAATGTAAACAATATTTTTAATTAGTTAATTTTTGAATTTTTGATGAAGGAAAAAATTGATTTTTACGACCTAAAATTTAACAATCTTTTTTTTTTAAATTAAATAGCCATAATATATTAAGCGTGTATTATAATTTTTGACATCGCTTAACAAAAAATAATAATTTAAGTGTTCATACATTGTTTAAAAAAAACATTAAAAAATGTTCGTTTTATTTTTGTTTTAACATTTTTGCACCTAATCGATTTGATTTATGTTTACATCATATAAAGATGGGAGAAATGATGTGTTAAAAAATAATGGTGATTAACATAATGTGTTGCTTAAAAAAAAATTATTTTTTTTTTTGGAAAATTGGTTCGAAAATATTCACTACTTTTTTTTTTTTTATAAATTCAAAATTTTTTTTTTTAAATATTCGTATTTACGATCTTGTGTACGTGAACGATTTATTTTTCATCCGAAAATTTTTAATTTGTTGCAATTTTTTGAAATTTTGACGACGAAAAAATCGATTTTTTCTGTCAACGTGTTTTTTTTATTGAAACAATATTTTGTTTGGGAAACCGAATCGTTCAAGTACACCAGAATACATTTTTCTAAAATAATTTTTTTACTTTTTTGATTTCAGTTGAGCGGTTTGCCTTGGAGAACGTTCACCGCAAGCCTCTGCAAAAAAAAGCTGCCATAACTCCGACAATTTTCAAAATTTTTTCGGAATTCAAAGTTTTTTATTTATTCGATAGTACTACTAGAACATTGTGTTTTGCTTTTTCCAATAAAATTTGCATAAAACCCTTTTAAAAAATCACGAACTTAGCTCACTTTTTCGCCCCAACTGTGTATATAACTCCTTAAGCCAACAAGCGTCAAGTCTAAAAACTGAAATTTTACGAGCAGCATCATTAGTTTTTAAAAAGTTGTGGCAGTTTTCTTTGCCTTATTCCGCTAGACCATTTGAAAAATTCAAAAATTTATAAGGTAAAATTTAGTAGATTTTACCTCTTAAAAGATACATATTTTTTATTGCTCATATCACTGAGAAAACATTTTCTCTCAAAAATGATTAAAAAAATAATAAAAATGCAAAAATACTGAGAATTGGTTTAATTCAGTTTTCTTAATTATAGTATCTCTCCAACTCAGCCGGCAGGCCTTGCTGTTCTACCTGTAAGTGTATACTTACATTATAATTTAGAATCCATTATAAGGGATTAAATAAATAATATTTTTGACGATATAAAAGTTTTTTTGATCATATCGCTTAATACTATGAGAGAACATTTTCTTTTAAATCTTTAAAAATAAAAAAATTTTATGAAATGCATATATTAAAATTTAAAAAAAAATGTATTTCGGAGTTGGGTACGGTTCAGAGTACTTTAAACGTATTAGTAGATATTTATACTGTAACGATTATTAAAATAGAATTGGAAAGCCAAAAACAAATTTCAAAATACCGAAAATACCAGCAGGGTATTTTTACCCATTTTTAAAATAGCTTAAACTCTTAATCTGAATTAAAAAAAAAATCAAATTAATATTAATTTTAATAATAATAATATTAATTTGATCTGAATTAAAGAAAAACATTTTTGTTTCAACAATTGAAGTCCTACCAGCTAAATAGAATTCAAGCCATTTTAAAAATTTCAGCGATAAAAAATTTAAAAAATTTTTTTTCTTTAATATTATTAAAATAAAAAAATCCTCTCAATCTAATATTTTTATACGAATTATCTTAAGCAGGTAAGGGGGTATATAAGGCAGTGCAAATGCATGTTATATATGTATATGGTAGAAGAAGTCATCGTAGACCCCCAAATTTTCTAAGGAATTGATCTAAACATGTCCGACCATCCATCCGTCTGTTTGATCGCCTTGATCTTCGAGACTGTAAGAGCTAGGATAATATAATTTGACATTTCAACTCCTTAATTGTTCAGCCAGATCATATATATCGGAGATAATCGGAATATAGTACTTTAGAGGTGGGAGTTCGAATCGCCTCAGTGGCATACACAAGCATAGCTAAGTTGGTCCAGTATCGGGCCCAAAACTGAACACCGCAACTTTTAGGGACCAGGGTTTAAATTTAAGTCGTGAGCATTTTTTTTTTTTTTTTTTTTGAATTTCAGAATAGCTAATTTGGTATTACGAATGTTATTCTTGCTTGTTTTTTTTTGTGTCCTTATATGCAGCAGAGTTCAGTTTAGATTACACTCGAAACAATTAAAAAAATTCTTTAATTTGAATATCAAGAGAGCACACTTTCTTCGCTCTCTTAATTAAAACCATTGACTTAATGTTGCTTAAAGTTTTGACCAAATACTTTTGTCGCCTACTGTTGATACTACTGAACATAATGCCGTGGACCTTATAGATCGTTACTCTCTACGGCCCCACTGATTATGTTGTTGTTGTTTTTGCCTGCTGCCAAATGATTTGATTACATTTTGATTAACGCATTGCACTTTCCGCAGCGCCGTTTCTCTGCGTCTCTCCGCCACTCTCTCTCTCTCTCTCTTGCCACTGTTTCTCTGCTGCTACCCTTTCTTAACTGTTTTGCATGACACCCAGCTCCAGTGCCAGCGTCAGCGCCACCTGTGGCTACTGTGACTGCGTATCTGTGCTAATTAATAAAGTCGGCGCCGACTTCTGCGCTGCTGTTAGGACGTCGATGTCGACTCGTCGCGACGTTGGCAGCGGCAACGTTATCATTACATCGATATCTTTTAGTAACGTAGGCAGCGACGTAATTATGTACGCGTAATTAATTGTGGCGACAATCGATTTGACATTCCCGATAACATAATAAAATGAAGCAAGGAGAGTATCTAAGTTTTTCGAACTCGACGTTATCATACGCTTACTGATAAATTGGTTCCACAATCTATCATTCGTTGTAGAGCATCAATCTTGAAACGTAGATGTAGAGCGATTTGTTATGATTTTATTTTGCAAAAGTAGGCTAGAACTGGTGCTTCATAATTTTTTAATTTTAAAGTAAAGTTTGTATGTGCAGTGTAAACGAGTTTTTACAGAGCTGCGACTGGAATCCTGGTTACACACTATTGCGCTTTTAGCTCTATGAGTTGAGAGTTAACGTTCTGGACACCAAACTTGAGAATATGCCAAAAAAATTAAATTTTTTTGTAAGGTTAAGTCCGATGTTGTAAAAAGAAATACTTTGAAATTATTTGGATTTAGGAACTTACCAAGGCTTTCACTAGGATACGGATTTGAAAGCACAGAAAAAAAAAGCTAGAACAAAGAGCTTTTATGTATTTTAAAATATGTCACTAATTCATATTTCTTTTGTAGGGGAAGCCAATGGAGATAACTTTTATAACTCTTTCCCAAGCTGAGCTATTTATAGTTCAAGTTTTTTACTGGTATTTAGATTAGACAAATGCAAAAAAAGAAATTGTTTATTTTTCACCATGATAAGCAAAGGACAAAACGTTTTATTTGATTTCCATTTAATTCTTTTCTGCAAGCACATGTTAGTCATCTGGCTCAGCTGTTCATATTCGAACAAAAATGTAAGAATTTGTCATGTTTTAACCAAATATTCGGTAAAAAATTAAAGCTTTATTAACTTTAGTCCAAGCTGGCAAAATGTGAATTTAAGATATCGCAGATTAAAAAAGATTATTTAGAGCGCATGAATGGTGTAACTTTTCATAAAAAGAGAATTGTAAGAGTTCGTATTGTGGCTTCTATCCGTGTCCCGAGTCCCTCCGCAGAATTTGTTTTAAGATCATAGCTCATCTTAGCTCTTAGCCCAAGTTTTCTAACCATTCGAAAAACCCTTTTTACTGGTTATAACTTATTTGAAATTATTTGTGTTAGTAGAATTCCTTATGTATCTTTCATCTCCGGCCACAATATATTTGAGAACATTTGTGTTAGTGGAATAAAGAAATTTCTTATAAAAATGGGTGTCCTTTACAAAAAGGTACTTATTGGAAAATTTTAATCCGATACTTTCTTTAATCAGTTCAAATTTTCAAAACTGATTTTCCCCCTTTTGCTTGAAATTTTTCCAAACTGCAAAATGGTTTTTATACTAAGGCTTGTTAAGATTAGTTTGATCTTATAGTGTAATCTTTATTGTAGTTCTAGCCAATTAAAATTGAAATGAATGTCGATACAAAAATTGTGAATGAATTAAAAATCATTGCTCTAAAACCGAAAACCTACAGAATAAAGCCCTGGCTTAAGCTTTCCATAATGCTAGTAATTAATATACCTGCCTAAAGAGTATCAAAAGCAAAAACAAATACACTTGGAAAATATTATCGTGCCATGCAAATTTGCATTCATTTATAAACGTATTTATCAATATTGAATACCAATAATTAATGCATAATTAATTAATTCTAACTAATGGAGCCGCAAGGTGGGCGGTCTTTGGCATCCACACAAAAAAACATTAATTAAGACAAAGTATATGAAATATGTAAATGTTTCATTTTTTTTTTTTAAACGCTACTTTTAATTGTTAACAAATTTCATTTGAAACAAGCGTTGGCTTATCAGCACATATGTGGCAAATAATATTTTAATTTATTTATTATGCACATAAACCGAACTTATGCGACTGTATGTGTGTATCTGTGTGTCTTTTTTTCATATGTGCTAGTGTGTGCGTTATTTACAAATAGCAAATAAATCAAAAACAAAAAAGCAATTTGACGTACAACGCGCTGCAGCGTACAGTGGTTAAAAAATTTAAAAATTGAATTCTGCATTTATTCAGATCGTAGCTAACTGGGGAGTATGGTTCGGTATGGAAAAATTTTGTGTCTCCGATAGCTAGGTGATCATCTAGACTGACAAAATTATCTCTGTTCTTGTAATGGACAACCGTTTAAAAAGTTTCCCTTTCCCAATGGACACAATGTAGGTGTATAAATTGTGTTTGAAGTCGGAACAAGTCCGTGCTTAGTGTGGGACGCCAATCATTTTTAGGATAATTCTATGTTTCTAGTATCTAATGTATAATGTCAATTAACAATAAAAGAATTACCAAAAAAAATCATGAAAATATTCTTTATAGAGAGATAATAATCATTCAAATAGGGATTATATTTTTAATGATATTACTTAAGCTTTTAATGCCTTCATTAATCAATGTGTCAAAAAATCTTTTTTATTTCTTGAATATTTTCGGAAAAGTACAAATAATTTTAAATATTTGATTATAAAAATGATTATATTATAATTATTATTTACTATTATTAAAAATATATATAAATGTCTATATATTGTTTTATTTATAAAAAAAAAGATTGTACCTAAAGCTTTTTGTATATAATAGTTTTACTGTTATAGTTTTGTAAATTTAAAAATTAATGTACTATTTTTCTAAAACTTACATTTTTTTCCAATTATAAATTGTTTTTTTTTTTTTTTTTGTTGATACTCATTAAGTATATGCATATAAATAAATATTTACTAAAAAAAAAAACATTTTACGTTTTGTTAAAATTATTATTGGTAAGATAATTATAAAAAAAAACATTATAAAAGCTCTGTCTAAGCAGCTACCACATACATATAAGTAAAAAAAAAATATAGATTAATTCTGAAAAAAAATATTTTGTTTTAATTTCGTTCTTACTTCATTCTTTCTTAACCTATAAAAAAGTATAAAGGTCTGTCTGGCTAATTATTAATTTCATAGAATTAAATTTTTTTTCTATAAATTCCGCTTCCAGAAGAATTCCGCTCCAGAAGAATTCCTACCCTAATTTTAATAAATTTAATAATAAATATTTCAATCAGATAACTAATTTAGAACTATTTTTTACCGATGTCTGACCACTGTGCGGCGCCAGCGATGGCGTCGACGTCGACAGCGACCGATCTGTTGGACGTGTTATTTCCATTTGTAATTAAATTAATTGGGTTTTAATTCAATGCGATAAGAGGCAAAAGCATTGTATATATGTATGTAAGTAAATAGCTGCAAAGCTGTATTTTGTTGTATGCCTCGCGAATTGTCAACAAATAAATAAAATATTATATATTCCGTATACGCGCGCAAAACGATTTCGAATTTGTTATTGAACCCCGATGACACAGACAAATCACGAAGAAATTAAAATTATAATATACATAAATACTTATCAGCAAATTGTACATAATCAGTCAATTGACTTATAATTAATGTCTATCAAAGTCAAACATAGCAGGAATAAAAGCTGCCAACTCAAAGTGCTCACTAATTGACTTGAATGGCATGATCAGTGATCAATTTTATTTTTTGAAATTCTTTTTGAATAAAAGTAATTTCCCGATCAGTCATAAGACAAAATGAACACGTGTAGCCTGGAACGGATTCAAGAGGAGGGGTCTAGAAATAAGTAGAAGACCAGACCTCCTTCTCTAAGCAGGTTAAGGACCTGCCATTCGCTAAATCCGAAATCCAAAAAAAAAAAATCATCTTACAATCGGAAAAATATAGTGAATTCTATAAAATATTTATTCGATATTTTCAAATATGTGCTTCTCCCAAAGAACTACATATATTCTGAATCCATTTACTTGAATGGACTTTGTTCGCCGTACATTTTTACATTCCAGGTTAGATTACGAAAAATAAATTCAAAACCAGATCTAAGCAAATTACGTACAAGTCTCTGATTAAATGGCGTTAAGATTATGTAAACATGATTTTTGACGCCTGTGAAGATAAGCTTTAATAATTATGTAAAAATTAGAAAGCTTAGCTCAATTCATTATTTCAATATTTTTCTTATCAACATTATTAAAGGGTGGCAACCCTAGTTTGTTAACCTCCATTTGGCTTGAAGCATGGCAACAAAACGAACTTAAGCAATAAAAGTGATGAAAATATAAAAACATTTTGCATAGATTAATTAAATATTAATTGGCTCTTGATAAGCTCAGCTCAGAAATAATCTAATTTTAGTTGATTTGTTTTTATTTCCTAATCGCAATTAAAATAAATAGTTCAGTTTCTAGACAAAACGTTCAAGTCCAAGTGTCCAAGTGTCCAAGTGTCTGAGGTGGGTGTTAGAGCATTCCAATAATTAGTTTCAATGGAATTTTTTAAGAAATAGCTATAACACGCTTAAATACGTATTACTTAAAATGAAAATACTTTGTTATTGTTTTGACTAAATGTAAAATTGAGATGGTACTAATTAAGAGTGTTGCCAATCGTAACAAATTGAATTAGAAAAAAAATATGTCACTAAACACTTATTTGGTCCACGTTATAATATTTTTTGTTTTCCAAAACATGGCAGTCCACATTTTTAATGTGAAAGTGAAAAATAATTTTTTCGATTGCGTGGTTTTTTTTGTTTATAGCAATATTTTTGGGCCACACCAATCCCAATACAGTAAAATAGATCATTAACTTAGGAGATTGGAAAAAAATTAAATCAATCAAATTGCTGTACAAAAATAAAATTTTTTTTCAATTAAAAATTTAGCAAAAAATTATGTTAAAAAGTTTACATTTTTTCATACTTTTTTTTTTAACTTGGGCACACTTTTTTCCCCTTAACACGGTACTCGTATGTTATAGTTTGAAGGCCCGGACTGTAAACGCTGGTTTTTAATACCTAGGTAACCTGGAAGATGCTCTATTAAAAGGAAACGAGTAGGACGGACTCTCTTTTATCTTTTTACCAAAATTATCAGGACAAAAAAAAATGTTTTAGATGAGCGTTTGTCTGTCTATTTTGCGAAGAGCAAAAAAGTTAGAGGTCTGAAATTGAGCCAAAAGTATCATCTTTTAGTTTAGTTGATGGTCTGTGTCGGGCAGAAATGCAGAATTTTTTTAGAGTAAGTTATTGATGTGCACTTTTGCACTTCTGCATCAATACTAAACTTCGTGAACACCCTTAATATTAAACGCCACTGAAAGTGTTTACGCAGCCTGTTGCGTTAAAGAGTTGAGAAGAATATAAATTTGAAATTGAACCAAAAGGTGCGTCTTTTTGTCTAGTTCATGATCAGAAATTTTTTAGTCTAAGTCGTTTATGGGCACTTTTGCAATTCTGCAAACATTCTTAATATTAAATGTCTCTAAAAGTGTTCACGCAGTCTGAGGAATTGAGAGGAATCTAAACACTTATGTTCCTAATTAAAACTTCATAATCGTTACTCGACAAAAACTTCGCAATACCTTACGGAAACGTATTCAGTGTTTTATATCGCTTTTAAAAAATTTGGGTTTTAAATGGCCAAACAGGCTATGCCAAAAACATCACACGATAATTGAAATACTTTTCTCATTTTCTACAAAAATTTCAAGTCAACAAATTAAAAATTAAAAAAAGTTAGTTTTAGTAATTCATATCAACATGGAACTCTAGTATAGCGGTCTACCGGAAAAATTTGCAAACGTAAGTTCTCAAAACTAAACACGCTCTTACGTTATAGAGTATAAAACCCATTTGAAAGATTTTTTATAATAAAAAAGAGTTATCTATAAAAACGTATTTGAAGGCCCAACAAAAAGCACTGCTTAGACGTGCCAATATGGATGCTAATAAAAAGGATCTTGCAGTAAAAAAACACATTAAAAAAGTCGTAACAGCTGATAAGTTCGTTAAGCGCTTAAAGGACTTATTAAAAGCAAAGGTAGTTAGAAACGCCATGTTAAAGGGACAATTAAAAAGTTTAGTTGAGGAGTGGCAAGTTCCTCAATTACCTAGCAATACGAATGATTACGATCCCGAATGCAGAGAGATGGAAGATATGCAAAATGTGCGTAAAGTGGACGCTGCAGTAAACATTGAGGCAAAAGAAGTTCCAGAAGATAAAGAATTCAACGATCATTTGAGAGATTTATTGAAAGAAAGGCAAGAAAGAAACGCCTCTTTAAAGGCAGAATTACAAAGATTGCTCGAGCAGCGGGTAAAAGATTTGGCGACTATAGAAAAGCAGAATGTGCCAGAAGATGATGCTTGAGTTAGGGTTGGAGCGGCTGGAAGTCACAAAAGTTGTAACTTAATAAAAAAATTTATCAAGTGTGAATTATAGAATCTCTCAAGAAAAGAAGCAAGTCATGAAAAGCTGGGTATAACAATGAAGTCAGAAACAAAATCCATTTTGGCAAGGAGCACTAAGAAGTTCATGCAACACAATTTGTATAAGATTTTCCGTGTTTCACCAAAAAAAATTTCCCCTCCATACTATGAAATAATATATTGAAATAAATAAATATAATATGGGCACAGCATACTAACTTAATTTAATTTTTGTATTAAAGAAACCTTTGTTAATTAAAAAGTTTAGGATTTTGTTTAATTATTTTATCAACCATAATAGTTCCTAGAAATTTTGATACCTTAAAAATGTTTAATGTTTTAAAGACGTTTGACTGGCTAAAGGACTCTAATCGTGTTTTAAATATAAAATTATTGTGCTTAGGTTTCTGCTCGTGGTGCTATAGCTCTAATTTTCCGAATAGAATTAAAAATGAAAAAAATCAAAATGGCATAAAGTCTTACAAACAAGTTAATATAAATAAATATGACGAATAACTCGCAAGAGTATCCTGATATCTTAAAACAAAGCTGTAAATGATACAAAATAGTGATCCGATAGTATCATATAACTATAAAGAATGATTTGAGATAAAAGTTTCGAGGCAAAATAATTTTTTTAACATATATATAAATTATACAATATTTGTGGCTTCTAGGCACAACTAGTGAAACAAATATTTTTTTTAGCTTAAAGATTTTGCGAAAAAAAAACTTAATGTAAAATCCAAGGAAAAAATCCAAACGAAAAAAGTGGTATATACTTATTTTACAGAACTATCCGAAAACAGGATACATTTTTTTTTATCAAAACAAAACAAGTTTTATGCAATATTTTTATTTTATTCGCAAATAAAGCAAATTGTATATTAAGCTTATTTTTTTTTTACCTAAAATTAAAAATTATAAAATAATCAGCCGTGTTCCGGAAAACGAAAAAACGAAAATGAACAATTTTATTCGGATTCGTTTTTGCGTGCTCCGGAAAACGAAATTTTTTCGTCGATATTTCGCTTTTTATTGTCGATAAATTCGTATATTTCGTTTATTTTTCCGATGAATTCTGTTTGATACAAAACAGCTGACATGGTTTCCGCAGCTCTGCACCTTGCTATTACTATTAGGGTATTCACGCTTTGTGAGCACTTGAGCACTTGAGCAGTTGAGCAGAAAGTGCTCAGGCTAAAGCGTGAATCCCTCCTGTCGATTTTTTGTGTTGAGTTGAGCACTTTTCTGCTTCTTGCCAGAGTTTGTTTACATTTGTAAATTGGTACAATTTACATTAAAATTAAAAAACCTGAATTAAAAATGCCGAGTCAAAGCATAAAATCTATTTTAACTAAACCTGTAGCTAAAGTAGCTATGTATTACATCGATTCGTATTATTTTATTGCTGCGAAAATTAAATAATTGCAGAGAAACCGTATTTGATTTTGTGCTTCCTCTTCTTGTGTTTGCTTACATTTCTTAATTGCTGCAAATTATCATCAATAGTTAAAATGTATATTTAAAAATGCCAAGACAGAGCGTAAAGTCTATGCTGCTTGAAGCTGTTGCTCAAATGGCTTTAGATGAAATCTATTTTATTGAAGGTTCGTCTGCTAAAACAAATTCATTGTTGAAAAACTAACTTTTGTATAATACAGATACAATGCGGTTGCGTGGCGACGCAAAAATTGATGAAGTTTTATACAACTATCATGAGGACGCAAATGCAATTATACTCTCGCATCGCGGTGACCACTTCGATATCCCTAAGTCAATTGACTGGCGCCAGAACGGGCTGAAAAACAGTTCCAGCATATATTAAGCGTAGTACAGCCCCAGCATTTTCCAATTCTCATCTACTTGCGTTTACTCCAACAACAAGTAACTATGTCTAAATCACTTAATTTCCCATAAAAAAGCCACAACCTTTTTTACTTGCGCTAATACAATTTGATTATTTTAAATTTGGCGCTCTTCTTTTTTTAGCGAGTATAAGGTAACTCGTTGCTTTTCATATCATGAAATGGCTAAAAAATGACAAATGCGTGCAGTGCTGAAAAGCCAGCGAATTACCATATTGTGCAACACTTTCTGCTCAAGTGCACAGCAAAAAGTAGACTAGGGTCTGGGTTGAGCACTTGAGCAGTTGAGACTTGAAACGCAGGGTTGTATTTCCCCATACATTTTGTTTTTGTAAAAGTGCTCAACTGCTCAAGTGCTCAAGTGCTCACAAAGCGTGAATACCCTATATATGTTGTTTACATTCTATTTTCATTAAAATATTGCTAGTACTGTATTATTCTATATTTTAATTAAAACTACACAAAATGATTACTTTAGAAACAATATTTATTGAAATTAAACACGACTTAGCTATTTTTGTTACAAGGGAACCCTGTCGCACTTATCGGCCATGTGTTCATTAGGGTGGCCATTTTTGCAACATCTCACGATTTTACTAACGCCACCCCCTAAAAAGTTTCCTTTTTACCTGCATATAGCGCCTGTAAAATTTAAAAACTATCCGAATGTATTTGATGGGTCCGGCAATAGGTCAAAGGTCATAAAAAAGTTTCATATGAATGCATAAATAGCGACCAAATCGTAAGTTTGACAAAACATGTTCCAAATATAATGAATGGGTAATTCAATTATCTACAGTCGAGAAATTATCGAAATCAGTTTAGTATAACCAGAGATACTTACTGTTAAGTAAAGGCACTTTTTTTTTTTTTTTTTTTTAATTTCGAAAAATGGTTTTTTCAAAATATCTCGAAGCCCGTTTCATGAAAAAAAATGTTGACTGCATTTTCGGTTTTAGCATGTCATTTTACTACAGAAACGATTCAAAAATGTTAAGGATACGAACATTTTTTTTTTATTTATAAACTGGTGTAATTAGTCAATTTAATCAATTTTAGAGCTTACCAAATTTATTTAGGCCGACTCTATATTTTTTTAATATTAGGTTTTGATAGATATGAGACCTTTTGAACCATAATTTGTCTGATTGGTAACAAGATTTTAAAGTTTATGTAGAACAATACAGTCAAAAACGGGAAAAGTGCAAGTTATGACCTTTGACCTATTGCCGGACCCATCAAATACGTTCGGATCGTTTTTAAATTTTACAGGCGCTATATGCAGGTAAAAAGGAACCTTTTTAGGGGGTGGCGTTATTGATATCGACGGTTTAAAAATCCTCCATACCAGCGGCGGCCACCCTAGTGTTCATGTATGATACGCACACATAAAAAAAAAAAAAAAATCGTTTTGCACGAGTCAGAAAAAAAATTATTAAAAATAATTGTGAATAAATATTCAACTTGAAGTTGGCATAAATAGAATCTAAGAAACTCACAGAATATTAAAAAAATTATTTCAGTATATAATAATACTAATTTTTATTTAAAAATGGCTAAATAATTATTTATTTAATTTTTAAAATAAAAGTTCAAATTAAAAAAAAAATGATTGCCCAATTTTATTTTATAAATTGAAAATAAGAGTTATTGTGCCATTTTTATTTTAAAAATTAAAAATAAAATTTTGATTTAAATATCCCACTACATTAGATGGCTTATTTACTTGATATACACTTCAATACCTTTCCATCAATGCCCTTGAAGAATTTATATTAAAAATTTAATAAAAAATTAAAGTAGTTGGGAAAAATAGTTTTCTTGTTTCAATGAGAATCTATTGTTGGGGACTTTAGAATGGTAACCCTGAAAAGTAAAAAAAATTTACATTTTAAGTCCTTGTTAGTAAATACAATTTGATTAACTTGGTAGACTTTTCAAAGAAATTTTTAAATATTTTTAACAGATTCAATTTATGCATTTTACCCGAGGTTTAAGATTTAATTTTGAAAATGTGTGGCTGAACAAAAATTTTTGTATTTTTTTTGGTGTCAAATTAAAACTGAACTAATATGCCTCTAAATATTTTTTAAAATTTTATTTGTACTTTTAGATATTCTAAGATATCTTATTATGTCAGCACCTTGAAAAAAAATAAAAATTTTGGAATCATAAGTTAGTTATTTAAATTATTATCAAATTTTGAATTTTGCTCTAGACATTTTTTTTTTTTTATAATATAATTAAGATAACCAATTTTAATTAGAAAACTTAACACACCATCCTAAAAAGAAAATAGAACTCGTAAATTGTTAAACCCTTATTTCAAGGTGCGGCTTCTTATTACGTATTGAAAATTGTTAAAGTACTAAATCTTATGTAAATTCATCTAAAAATTTTTGAAAGACTTGAGTAGGAAGAAGAAAATAACTTAAATAAATATCATTTCTTGTTTTAGTTACATAGGCTCTGTAATTAGGATCATAAGTTGTTTAGTTCTCTGCAATCTCTGTCAGATATTTTTTTTGCGAGATCAAAGCATTTTACACGTTGATTATTTCTATTGACTTGAAGTTCTTCTCTACTATATACTGTATAATAAAGTACATGGATTCCTTCATTGGTTCTTAAACCTTGTTCATTTAAAAGTACGAAATCATAATGTGACACCGATCTCCCAGTCTTGAATTTAGTACGTCACAATGTTCTTAGAGAGTACTAACTTATTATAGGAGCTTACTCTCCCTGCCAGCTTTCAATTTTTTGTGAGATTTTCCGAGTTGCCAGATAGCTCATGTAACAGTAAAGTGAACTGTTCATCATATGGACAGCTGAAAAAAAAAAATCATATTCGCAAACATCGAGAAACCCAATTTGAAGGGAACAGCGCAGACTGCATGTCCCTGAAAGAAATTCAGCTTATGTAATGGAATGTAGGAAAATTAAAAATACATCACCCTTCTTTGTTATTACGAAAACAGATCTTATGCTCGACGTGGATCTGGTAAGTTATGGATGTGTGTAGAACATGGCAAGAAACACATTAATCTAAATAAAAGTACATAAAACTTGGCCCATATTTCTGCATTGCATTTAGTTTGTGTTAATTAGCGTTAACACACAAGTATTTGCGCAAATATTTAAACACTTTGTATCACAGTGGCTAGGGAGCACAATAGGTCCATCCGAAACTAAATTATTATTATTTGTAATGAACTAAGTAAAGTGCTTAGGAATTACAAGTACTAAATAAATTGCAAATTGGCTTAATCGCACGTGTTGAATTTAATTAACTAATTTACTAATTACGCAGTGCCACTAATGAGTTGCCAGACTTTTTAACCTTTTGTTTTATTTTGTTTATTTCTATTAATAAACAAAGCTGAAAACACTGTAACGTGCCGCAAATCTTTCATTAAAGCGCAATTTAAGCAAAGCTTAATACTTTTTACAATGTGCTGACTTTTCACAAATTTGTTATTAGTTACAATGTTGCAATAAAATAAATAAAAGCCTATTTTTATAGATTTTTCATAAATATAAGTATAAGCTTATAAGTATTTTGTTATAATAGGTCGACCCGGCAGACGTAGAATTCTTTTGATTTATTTTTTTTACTTTTAATTTTTAATAAGCTAGCAGAATTATATGTAAATTAAAAATAATTTCACTGAATTCTAAAAAAATTCATAGTAATGACATCTCTCATATGCAAAAACAATTTTTCACGATTTTTTAAAATTTAAAAAAATAATTAACATTTACAAAACTTAAACAACCCAAACTTTTGTTCAAATTTTGATTGAACAATCGAAGGGAGAAAAACTTTTTCCAAAGGATCTAGCTGGATAAGGTACTGGAAAATGCCCCCAGCGATTTTTGAGAACTGATGTTCGACGCACAAGGCAAAAAAACATTTTTCGCATTTTAACATTGCTCAACAAACGATTTTATAATTTATCTAAAATTATACCAAATTGACCATTCGTAACATAAAAAATTGTACCTACAAAATAAATAAATTTTTTCCATCATATAAACAAGAAGTATGTATTCTATTAAATATTATAAAAATGTATTATAAGTCTTGTCATCTTTTGACAAAAAAAAAAAAATTTTTAATAATTTTTTTTTAAAAAAAAAAAGCTGTACCTGCAAAGGGTATACTAGATTTATGCAATGTATGTAACGGACAGAAGGAGGCGTGGCAGACCCCAAGTCCTTTATACCAAAATGCTTATCATAACCTCGGGTAGCGATTGAGCCATGTCCGTCCGTCCGTCCGTCCGTCCGTCCGTCCGTCTGTCCGTCCGTATGAACGCCTAGATCTCGGAGACTATAAGAGCTAGAAACACGAAACTTTACCAGCTGTTGCTCATATTTCCTAAGAAGATGAAGTTTGTTGAATCATGTCAATATCTTCCCCCGTTCCCCCCCCCAGTAGAGTTTCCCGGTTTTTAGCCACATTGTTTAGTATTTTCATCTGAAATAACAGATTGATGCGTTGTAGTTACATGCATCTATGTGTAAAAAATGAACAAAATCGGACAAATACAACAGAAGTTATAGTCAAAAATGTGCAAATTTCACCTCCCCTTGCCAATAAACTGCGTCAATATTTGACTCTACGCAATTATGGCTACAAGTGACCTAGAATCACAATTTTTGGTAAGCTCATTCATGTGGCTCTAATGAACAAATCCACATCCAAATTTTATCGATGCGGTCCCCCCAACCCCCGCAATCGATTTACCGTGTTTTCTCCCACACCCCTTAACATATCAACTTGAAACTTACCCAATATAATTAAAATAGCTTCTTTGACGTAACTTTCGATTTTCATCAAAATCGGTACAAATTTACGGAACTTATAGGTATAAATATCGTTTTGCACCAAAAAAAAAATAATTTCCAATTGGAAAGTTCTTAGATGGAATATGCAGGAAAAATTGTGAATTTGACCCAAAAGGTACAGGGTATTCCACTGTCGGGCACCGCCTCGACTGTACCACATTGTTTTTTTTAACATTGTTGCACCAAATCGATTTGATTCATATTCACACCAAGTAAAAAGCGTATAATAACACGAGTTTAAAAAAAAAATGGTAATTGACATATTTAAGCAACATACTTAAAAAAAATTAAGAAAAAAATTAAAAAAAATTTTAATATATTTTTTAAAAACCCATGTTGCCAATTTAGATTAAAAAAAAAATATTCAATATAGTCACAATGAAATAAAAACGAAAAACACGTTTTTTAAATTATCCCAAAGCGTTGTTTAAGATCTGAAATTTTGCGCAAAATTTTTTTGGCCCCGTGAACGTAGGGGCAGTTTCCAGTACCTTATCCAGCTAGACCCTTTTCACACATTTTTATGATAAAGTACACTGAAAAAATTTTTTTCCAATTTCCGAAAAACTTGGAGAAAAAAGTAAAAGTAAAATTAAAATACAAAAAAATAGAGAAGAATAGCATTTGCAGTTTCTTCGAATGCTTTAAGATTCACAATAATAACTTCTCTCATGCATAAACAATATTATCTTTGGCTTTTTTTTTCAAAGTGATCAGTCATTGAAGCTATTTTGGAATATGGCCACATTCGAAGAGAAATAATTTTCAAAGTGATGATGATGAGGTTCCTTTAACTCCTGTTGGAGACTAGGGCATCCACAAAACATTTCCATCTCGTTCTGTTTCTTGCAAGCAGTTTCATTTCGCCCCATGATTTTTCAGATTCTTCAGTTTCTTTTTACAGGCTTTGTATCCGTGTTGTTTTGGGCCGCCCTTGCTTTCTACGGCCTTGAGGATTCCATTCAAGAGCTTGTCTGCATATTTCGCTGAAATTCTGTGGATATCGGTCGCACCTCGCATCTTCTGTAGAGATCGACATTTGGTATGTATTGTATTGGACCACCACATTTTTAGGATGTTTCGGAGACATTTGTTTAAAAAGGATTGAAGCTTATTGTTTATGCCTTCGGTCGTCAGCCAAGTTTCGCAGCCGCATAGTAGTACAGATAGGACGTTTGACTTAAAAATTCGTACTTTAGTTTTTAAATTCATGTATGGCGATCTTAAGAAAGTACGCAGCTGTGCAAAAGAAGCTTAAGCTTTAGTAAGCCAAGCCAAGTTTCGCAGCCGCATAGTAGTACAGATAGGACGTTTGACTTAAAAATTCGTACTTTAGTTTTTAAATTCATGTATGGCGATCTTAAGAAAGTACGCAGCTGTGCAAAAGAAGCTTAAGCTTTAGTAATTCGGAAGAGAACGTCTTATTTTGCACCATTTTCGGCGGAGTTCACACTGCCTAGATAGACAAATTTGTCTACACGTTCTACATTTTGATCATCGATCATAAAGCTTTTTGAGCTTGATATTTATTTTTACTTTTCGAAGTACACCCTTTAAAAATTTTATTAGCAAAATTAATTGTTGCGAAAATCTAGCTCAACTTGGAATAATTTTCTACAACCTTTCCAATTGGTAAGTTAATTTTTTTTGAGAAAAAATTGTTTTTAGTTTCGGAAAATTTACTCGAAATTCACTCAGTACGCTACGAAAAACGGGGACAGAATTCATTAACACACAAACAAATCTGTTAATCCATGGAAATAGTTGTTGTCAAGACTTGAATTATTAAAGTGAGCTTACCACCGAAGACTACATTCCGCAAATAAATCCAATATTTTTTTTTAAAATTTAAAGTTATATCTTTCATTAAAAATTAAATTGATTCAGATATCTTATGACTAAGATGTATGGCTTATCTTGCGAAGGGTTGTCTTTGATGGTTAACAAATGGCTCCATCAGTATAGATCTTTGCTCCACTTACATGTCAGCCGCTTTTTTTTGGTCTAAAAATAAATATATTTTTCACATTTTGAAACTCGTTGCTACACGCTGTCAAAATAGTTCTTTAAAAAACTGGAATTTCGGATAATATGCTTATTTTTTCAATATCCGACAGTAAAACTCAAATTTATGTATGCGTCCGAATGTTGGACGATGTACAAAACGTACGAGAGTAAATTATCTGCGACTGAGATGAAAATGCTAAGGATGACGGCGGGTGTGACCAAGCTTGATCACATTAAGAGCAAACACATCCGAGGCAGCCTGTTTGTTAAAAGCCTATCACTGAGACGCTCAAAGTAGGTCAGATGCGTTGGTATTGCCATGTTCAAAGGCGACCGCCGGAGAACCCCGCGAAGAAGGCAATACTTACCGTTGTTCCAGTTAACGGCCGTAGGGCAGGCAGACCGAAAAATACGTGGATGGGTCAAATGCAAAAACATCAGCAACGAATGGGTCTCAGCGATGACATGATCCAGAATCGGAATGCCTGCAGAAGAATGCTGAGATCGCATACCCACACCTCAGGAGGAGCATGAGCGAGTCCGAAAAGAGGTAAACAAGGGTTTGGGAGAAGAAGAAAACTCAAATTTGGGAATTTTTTAAAAGCCATCTATTTACGGTGACTCTCAAATATCAAATGAGATAGAATCGGCTTGCTTGAAATCTCGTTAGGCATTGGCTATGTGTCGTCGCATCATCTTTCCGACCTAGTAGAATTTTAAATCGCGTTGGCAACTCTGTTCGCTCGTTTCAATTGCATTTAGTTAGTTAAATGCAGTACTTGAATTATTTATAAGTGTATGTGTCAAGCTGCACTTGTAATTTGTTGCAATTTGTTATTGATTCTGATTTCAGTAATTAAATAAAAAATTTCAAACTCAAATCAAGGTGCTGAAAGTAATTGAGTAAATAAAGACATTTGTTTATTTTTATAATTTTTTTTAAATTGTTCATTTAATTATATATTTTTTCATTGATTTTTGTTGTATTTTTTTTTGCAATTTGTTTTATGATTTAAATTTTTGCTGCATATGCAACAACTTAAACGACTACAGAGGATTAACACTATATGGTAGTGGTAAATACTATGCTATATAATTTTATAGGGCATATATTTATTTATATATATATATATATATATATATGTATAGGTATTTAATGTATAATTAACGGCATAGTTATAGCTGTCACGTTTAATTTGCTTAAAAGTATTTTTTAAATACGAATTTTTTAGCTAGACTTAGGTTGCAAATACAATTGATATTTTAATTTTTTTTAAGTTTATTGACTTGATTTTAGATTTTGCTTTAATGATATAACTATGCCTGTTACTGGAACTCGATTTTTATAACGATTTGCGTTTAAACAAAGCTCTTATGCAATTGAAGTTTTATTTTTTTTTGACAATACATTTGAATCTTGTTTTTTTTTTTCAATATTTTTGCTGTTTTAACAAATCGTTATCGATATCGAAGTCCGGCACAGGCATGCTTCGTTTTAACTGAATTTTACATCTAACAGCGCAAATCAGCATGATCATTTTTTTTTAATGCAAATCAATTTCTATTAGCTGCTTTTTGGGCGCTTAAAAATCTATATGCTCTATTTATGTACAATTAGGAAACATGCGCTCTTTTTTTTTGTTTAGGCTATTTACATATATTTTTTCGCCCACTCAACGCTACTTAACTTTTTTCCACTGGCTCCTTCTCTTATGCTTACATTATTTACAAAAGTGCATTCAATTTTAAACAATATTTCAAAGTTATTTGTTTGAATAAAATGCGCTTACATCACAGCAAAAATTTTGGATTACGCGCCCAGCTTACAATGTGGCAACACTGGCATTGTCCGCCTTGGGGCGTGGCTCAGTTATTTGGTTATTCAAGTGGTTGATGTGGCTGCTGCTTGTTTCATGGCGGCTACACATCAACTTGGCCGCTACTTATCCCAAATGCATGAGACTGGGATGAAAATAGCTGGCCATGGCCCACTGTGCGCCTGGCGCGCCACGTCCCAGTGCCGCCATTTTGATTTTCTCAATTTCCGCTTCCTGCAGGCGTTTCGCTTTGGCACGTCGATTTTGAAACCAAATTTTTACCTGCGTCTCGGTTAGACGCAGCGAAGAGCTAAACTCGGCGCGTTCCGCAATGCTAAGATATTGTTTTTCACGGAATTTCTTTTCCAGCGAGAGCAGCTGCTGTGTGGTAAAGGGTGTGCGGGGTTTGCGATTCGGCTTGTGTTTGCGTAGATTACACTTGATGCGTGGCGGCTCATTGGCATCTGCAAGAAAATCAAGAAAAAAGAAAATTTGGGTTTAGTGTTGTGCAATTTCAAAAAAGTGTGCAATTAATTTAGTTGTAGCTGAGCGAAAGTGCTTAGTAGTGCCTCCATCAACGCCTGGGCTAAATGGCAAATGCCACAGACCAATTAAAAGCGCAAAAATCAATTGAGTTTTTGTTGTCGTTGTCGTGGTTCGGATTAAGAGACGCCAAAAACATGACATTTGCATACAATTGAAAATCAATTAGGTAAAAACTCTGGGGCCTCACGATTGCGTTGAATGAAATGTGCTGTCAGTGTGCGCTCTAGCTCACTCTCTCACTCGCTCTCTCTGTTGGCCAGTGTGTGTCTCACTTGCTCTTTACCTTGGCCTTGTCTTGGCTAAAAGCGGCTGCTGCAACAAAAACAACAACGACAATGGCTACAGCAAACAGTAATTACTCCTTTAAGTGGCCAATAAATTTGCTGTCTAAACTATTTGTCAGACAAAAAGCGAAAAGAAAATGCAGCCGTATCTTGTACTTGGGAGCTGCAGCAGGAGATCCGGCCAAGTTGCAGCACATCTTTGTCTGCGTTTTAAAAGCAAATGAAAAAATTTTAATTTGGGCATTTTGTTTTGGGACAAAACAAAGGCAGTCCAAGCCGACTGCAACAAAAACAATAAGAAGCAAGCGAAAAAAAAAATTAAATGGGCTGTTGGTAGTTGGAACATTGCGACTGCAATATACACTGTAGGCTAGGCAGCATAAGCCTAAATCCTACAAATTTCAGTCAATTTTAAAACATTTGGAGAATTTGCTTGAAAATGAGCATTGAATTGCAGTTGCCAATTTTTAAGCTTCTACGTTAAAAGATTTGCCTGAAAACTGTGTAAAACTGTAACAGGAGACTGGGGGGTAGTAGGTCCAAAAACTAATAGCCGAAAGTTTTAAAAATTCAGAAAATTCTGCCTATAACTCACGCTGTTTCCAAACAATTCAAAAGATACTTTTAGAATAGATTGGTCACATGCTTCTGCACCAATCTAATGAACCCCTTAATCTCTAAATACAGTGTACAAAAAACGTGCACACCATATAAAGCGCTTTGATGGAGCAGCTGCTTCCTCCATGTTGTTGTAGTTGTTGGTATTTACTTGGGAGTGTTGTTAATGAAAGTAATGAGCTTGCTCTTGCATGCAACGTGGCATTGGGGCGCGCTTAGTGCCAAACCACAAAGATGCAAATGGCATTTTAAAGATGCAGCTACAGCCGGGTCACTCTCTAGACAGGAGACAGGAGACAGGAGACAAGGCAGCAGGCTGCATGCAGCATAGCATTCAGGGACAGAGCGTAGGCACGCGTAATTTATTGGGCGTTTTGTAGCTCTGTCAGAGCGATGGCAGGACTGATGAGATGCCTGAAGAAGATGTTTTCCAAGACAGTAGCCAGAGATCAACAACAGCACAAAGGCAAATCAAAATCCCATTGTATGAAATAAAGAAAAATGCAAATGATATGCAACGCTTTAATTTTACGCATTATTACGCAAATTGAAATTGCTGAGTGACAAACATACAACTACAGTAGACACTAGTTAATGAGAAACATATGGTTGGGTTGAGTGTGGGTGTGAAGGGCTTTCCATATTTGTAAAATGAAAATTTGTATTACACAAACTAGAGAAGTACAATGTGTCAACAAGCAAACATTTAAAACCTGGTTAAGCCAAGAATAATGAGTATGACTATTACATAAAAATGGTGTTTATGTCTTAATTATGTAAAAAAAATTCCTGATAGTTTCTGAAGAATTTTTAAATATGTATCTACATTTGAAAACTAAATTGTTGATTTGTGAAGATTCGAATATTGTATTCTTTTAATTAAAAAAAATCAAAAGCCTCGAGATATTTCCCTTTTTATTCAAAATATACTTTGAAAAATTCCTAAAAACAGGTTATTCTAAAAGCACGATTTTTCATGATTTTTATCAAAAAATGTAAGTCTTAAAAAATTCTTCAAAGCTAATATTTTTTGGAAAACAATTTTTCTTAACCGAAATTTCTTTGAAAAATTTAGATTTTTGTAGAATCTTACAGAATCTTACTCGGAAAACTAAATGGACGATTTTTAAAGATTCTAGCGCTATTTTGTGGGGAAGCTAAAAACAAGTTTTACAAATATAAATATTGCAGGCTTTCAAATAACAAAAGTCTTAAGTTATTTCTATACTTATTGAAGAGTTATTTTAAAAAATGATTTTTCAAGCTTTTTCCAATCTAACATTTCCTTGAAAAACCGAAACTTCTTAAAAAAAAAATGGAGTTTTAAAGAATTATTAAATTATTAATTATAAAATATTAATTTATTTTGTCAAAAAAAAAAAAAATTATAAAAAAATGTTTAACATCAAGTTCTTTTAAAACAAAATTTCAAATATTTGAAAAAAATTGTGTTTGATAAAATTCTCAAATTTAAAAAAACAGCTAAGCACTTTTTCCATTAAAAAAAAATGTAACCCAAAAATTATCAAATAAAAAAAAAAAAAATTCTAATAATTCTCAAATTTTTGAAAAATCATTTTTCATCTTTTTGAGAAAAGTTTTTCAAAAAAAAGTATTTATTTATAAAAAGATCTTATTTTTTATTAATTCTTAGTAGGACAAAATTGCTCTGAATACTAAAAGGTTTGAAATTAATATGTTAAACTGACAAATAAAAAAATATAATTGAATCAGGAAAGTAGTTAACGATACTTATGTTGCATTGCGACACTAAGGATCTATTGTGCTCCCTAGTAGCACTAGAGATCCTCAACTAGTACAATTCCACAAGCGAGCTTTATTATTTGCCTATCTAGTCGAGCAATATCCGGCCGTGCTTAAACCTTTCAAAATATAGACTCCTGTTGACGCCTGTTTCTAGTTCTTGAGCGTCTACTATGCATTCACAAGCATCCATAAATTTGGGCGCCCTTCTTTTGTAATTACTTTTTATGCCTGTGCTGCATGTGGCAATGAGCCGTATAACAACAACAACAACAACAATGGCTAAAGGGGTACAAATACAACTACAACAACAACAACCACAAACTGCTGCCTCGTCAACAAGTCTGCCAGTAAAAGACCAAAGTCTGCACTCAAATCCACAACGTACGATCGACAGAAGCAGCATCCAACGTCAACGTTCACACACATTTTCTGACACGTTATGTTATCAATAAACAAATAAATGTCAAAGTTGCCAGACAATAAAAATGCAATGACAACAGCAAAAGCAGCGACAACAAAAAAAATACGGCAGCCCCGGCGCAAACATATTGAACATGTGTAAGAGCGTAGCAGAAGAAACTGCGAGAAGAGTCAACTTTGGACTGCTCAGCCATAATAACAATAAGCTCACTGCCAGCGTATACTTAATATTAAGTATACTCTGGCCACACTCTTGCGCTCTTGCGTACTCTTCATCTTCATCGACTGGCTGACCACCAAATTGAGCAGCTCATTAAGTAATTAGTGTGACAAGTCAAAGTTATGTTAATGTTCGGGATGTTCGCAGTGATCGGGGATCACGAGCTGTTGTTTTTTGGTCTTATCTGCATCTAAAGCTGCAGCAGCTCAATAATATGCATATAATTTTCACTTATTTAGGTGTGTGTGTGTGTGTGTGTGTATCTGCGTGTGTTTCCGAGTTGATTTTGTTTCTTATGAAAGTCATAAAAACGTTTTGTATGGCCTAACAAGGTGAAACGAATGAAATGCTCTCACAAATGTGATAATGATAAAGATGCGGGGTTTTATGGCATACAAAAATATATAGGCAGTGTTTGGGTACACTGAGAAAACAGAAAACAGTTATTTGAGCTTACTTTGGGAAGATCACAAAAATAAAAAAAAATATATATACAGAAAAATATTCGAAACAGACATTTTGTAATAAATAATAAAGTCAGAAACAATTGAACCTTTTGTTAGCTAAAAAGCTACAAGAGAAAAAATTTGTCGCAAACAAAGCTAAAAATTACAAAAAAAATTTATATAAATAATATTAAATAATCATACATGTCATAAGTATATGTCCTTCATACAAAAAGTACACTGAGAAAAGGGTAAAATAGTTGAACTTAATAAAAGTTAAAAAATTTCTAGAGTTTTGGTTTTAAAAGATTTTTTTATTTGAGAAAATTGCAAATAAATTTTCCATACGTATATAAGTTTGTTTTTTAAAAAACTTATTAGAATGAATATGAATGAATAATCTTAACTAACCGCCACTAAATCTCAGTTAGAAGATTTCATGATTTTCGACTTTTATAAATTTTATATAATTAATTTTATTAGAAAATTGTACTCAAAAAATCTATTTTGTTTTGTTTATCCAACCAACAAATTTCTCACTGTGTACAAATTTGTTAACAAGCCTTCTCGCTCACATATGCTATCTATATAAAATAATTTATTTACATATATTTCTTTGCGTGTTGTTGTCGCTCTTGTTGTAATGCCTATAAATTAGTTAGTCAAAATTAACATATAAACGAGGGCTCAAACTTGGTACCCGACTACGCCAAACAATACATAACCAAACAAAACAGACAAGTATGTGTATATAAAAAAAATGTAAATAACTTTACAGCTTTTTTATGACACTTTGAGGCTGCGCTTTGGCTTTGTCATATGCGTATAATATTTAATTTTATGCCTTTTTTTATCATATCATACTAAATTTTAAACATTTTCACTTTATGAAACTATATATTTTGACAGGCTTACATATACAGCTACATAATATATTTCAATTCCTCAATTAAACAATGCAAGCAGCTGTCAAGCAAACAATTAGCAGTGCAATCCATAGAACTAGTCAGGCCCCATAGCCATTAACAGGTTTTATAAAAAAGTTTGTACTTTTTTTTTTTTTTTCTTTCGTCTTTTGTATGCAGTTGTTGTTGTTGTTTTTTGCATTTATTTAAAAATTAATTGCTCATTTGTCGCTAAATTGCTGGAATGGGGTTTCCATTGCAACAGTCCAAAGAACCAAATGTGTAGCAAGTGGCCCGTTCCAGCGCTCCCCCAAACTACACCAAGCGACAAACCTGAAACAACTTCAGCCTACAAGTGGAAACCTACACAAGTTTTTTGTCCAATGGTTGCTTGGCTGGCTAGGCTATTACAAAACCTGTACAAAATAGACAACTGCAACAATGGCAACATGGAGTAAAAAATTCAGGCTTGTGCCACCTCAAGCTATATACTCTAAGTAGCAGCAAGCGATCTTGGATTGCCGACTTAATTTAAGCAATTATTTCGATATAGCAACAAAAATTTGAAATAATCATTGAAAAAAACGATTTTCAATTCGGTTCCGGATCTTGAATCTGTTATCGAATGCCCTTAATGGCTTTATAAGCTGTGTATTAATCGACTGAGCTTCAAGAATTAACTTAACTTTTAAGTCCTCTTAACACGGATGTTATAGACAGATGAGGCAGCTTATTAGCTTAGCTGATCATACGATTTTGCCGATTTTTTGAGCACTGATCACTATATTTATAGAACGTGGAGTATTGCAACTAAAAGTGCCAAAAATAGTTTAAATTTTGTTTATACTAAGCAGATATTTTGCTTGTGATTAGAACATGCTGTTTAGTTGCCTTGGCAACGTAGAGTAAAGATTGAATATAATCAAGCCAAGTGATCACGATGATCATGATGCATAATGCAAACTGCTCAGAACGATTATTAAATTATTACAGTATAGAGCTTAAAACACTTCAATCTATTAGCAACATTTCTATTTTTAGTAATTACTTATCAGTTTCAATACCAAAGCATATAAATGATACTTAAACTTTAAGATGATTATATACGAAGCTGGGTAAGCCAATATTTAAGCTGAGATGACAAAGTATGTACTAAAACAATTTACAACAAAACAAACTAAAGATGATCGTATATTTTTTATAGCTGTTAAATGGATATTTGAGCAGAGGAAGAAAGAGAGAATGATCCCAGCACATGTGCTTATTTAAACTTAATAATTTATATAAATCGACCATTCAGACAAAATCACCCATATCCTGTCAACATGCTCATCTCAGCTGAGCTAAGCTTATCGCACCAAAGATCAACAACTAACCCTAAGATGCTACTTAAAAGGTTATTTTTAGCGAATTAACAAGATTCCCAATTACCACTTCAGATGAACTCAAATCATCTTCATTCATCTTTGTTTATCTAAGCTCAAAGTAATGACTGAGTTCAGATGAACTCAAATCATCTTCATCCATCTTTGTTCATCTGGGCTCAACTAAAACCAATTTAGATTTTTATGACCTACACCAAAGATATTCCAAAGTTTAGTTTCCAAAGAACAGATGAACGAAAATCATCTTACGTAACATCTACGTAAACTCATTAAACACTACTCAAAACCAACTTCGAGATATTATTTTTGAAAATGATTGGTATTTCTATTTATACCACAGACGAGCTTGTTCAATGTTCCAAAGTAATGAAATTAACTGCTCATATGGTAGCAGATCATCTTTACTCAGCTTAGTTCCAAGCCAAGCTGTAATTTCTGAAGGTTCAATGCATATAAAACCTAAAGAAAAGGCTGAAATCGTCACGTAATCACCTATTTCCCATCAACTGTATGAAAAGATGAACTAATATTACCTCACAATTTAAAAAAAAATGATTATGATTTTAATTTATAATGCAGAAGCTTCTTCAATATTCCAAAGTAATGACGTCAGCTAAGACTAGATGAACACAGATCATCTTTACTCATCTTAATTCTTTGTAGCTTAGCAAATTTTATTTCCTTACTCCATACACAAAAGCTTCGTCCAGTTTGAATTTCTGAAGACTAAATTCGTATAAAAATCGCTTTTTTAGACTCAATCATTTCAAAAATACTCATTTTCTAATTTTTTGTATTTTGCACACTGTCAACTTGTAGCTAAAAATTAAGTATACACCATAATAAAAGTGTATTAAATACACCGACAACGCAGTGCGCGACTTGTTTTCGCCTTTTTGGACTTTTATAGGCATAGTTGTTGCCATTGTTAGATAGCAACTTGCTGCTCCGGCTCGAAACTGCTGAGCTGCTGCCTCTGGCAATACGTCGCCTGTTCATTTGGCTGTGCCATACCACAAACGCCAATTGTGACATTTAGCCTATGTTTGTAATGGATTTTCAATTAATTTGAGTTCTCCGGAGTATTGTAGATGAACGGCAACAGCAACAACAACAACAACTTGGCTAATACAGTAGCAACCATAGCAGCAACAACAATTGTGAAATTTACGCGTATCGCATAGCGTTTCATAGCCAATTGAATGCTGGACATGAACGATCCGATCCAACTTAAGACAAGCGACAACAGCAATAACACAACCACAACAACCACCACAATAACAACAACAATGGCCAAACAACGACAAGTGACAACGACCGGTAACATTGTCGTCGATTGATTTGCGGTGCAAATTGCTGGCAATTAATTCTTCATTAAAGCGTTTTCGCATAGTAAAATGGCCAAACAGCAAAACAACGCACAAAATGTGTTATATGTACTATGTAAGTATATATATATATATATATATATATATATATATATATATATATATTTATACATATGTATATATAGCGCTGAACGGCGTTTTTGCAGT
Source organism: Chymomyza fuscimana (assembly GCA_949987675.1). Classification (NCBI taxonomy): domain Eukaryota; kingdom Metazoa; phylum Arthropoda; class Insecta; order Diptera; family Drosophilidae; genus Chymomyza; species Chymomyza fuscimana. Next base: position 127,326,208 of record OX465088.1, on the reverse strand, counting down.
GAAAACATTTTGCAACAACTCCACTTGTCTTGCCGCCATCATCAACAACATCCATTTGGCTAATGCAATTACACGCTTACGGTCAAACGGCCACTGCTATGGAATCTACTACCTACTACTTACTAGTGGTGACTAAGGTATACTAGTTAGTCATACGGGACAGTAGCTGATTGTGCCAGCTGATTTCATAATGAGGGATTTTAATTAGCACCAAATATGTATGTATGCAATGACACGTATACGTCGTGTGGACAACAGTAAAGTTGTGAAAAAAAAATTCAAGTGGGTTGGTAGCAATTGAAAGTTTTTGAGCATAATATAAAATTTTTGTCTCTCCTTTGTACTTACTTCTGGGTAAGGGAGTAAAATGAAGCCACTAGTCTATTCCAAAAAAACATTTTTTTTTTTTGGGCACTTAATTTTTAGTTGCTACTAGTTTCTGTAAACAAGTATGTTTACACTGGTTTAAATCCTGCTAAGCTGTATACAAACTTATGCTAAGCAAAAATAAAATCAATGTCTAGATGAGCCTATTAATTAGCTTGGTATAAGCAAACTAACTGCCACGCCTGTTTATGCAGCCTACTTAAATGTTGTATACATTGCGTGTTGGCAGGTCTTGAGCTTGATTTTTTTTTTCTCGATTATTTTCTTGTATGTAGCTGCAATGAAGTGCATTTTTAATCGGCAATGGCTGCCTCTTGGCAAGATAAGCCAGCGATAACATGTCTGCGCTTAAGCCATAGCCCCAGCCCACGTGGTACAGACTCTCATTTAAAAGTATCTTGTTTCTTAAGTTGGCACACGCATGCGCGTGCATTGGATGCAAATGCCAGTGGCGGCTGAGATCTAGGCATTGGCATCATTAACACCTTTCATGGGCAAGTTGTAAATTTCTTGGGTTTATGACAATTTTTTAAAAACACTCTTCAAGGGGCGCTAATTTTGTTGTGTATTGCAACATTTGCTGGTTGCTCGTTTTAATTACACAAGTGTAGCTATGAGATACTTTTTTTTTATTTCTCTGTATACTTATGTAAATACGATATACTTTTATCCAAAAGCATACAATGCGCTATGTTTGTTCGTCTCAATTCGTGTGTTTATCGTTGTTGTTTCAAGTCAAATTAGTTGAGCTACCAATTGTCTACAAATACTTGGCTACTATTTAGCAAATGTTTGTGTGAGTGTATGTATCTGTAATGAATATGTTGCTGTGTATGTGAGTGTGCAACACCTTGTGCTACAATGCGATTTTTAGGCTTTACTAGAGATGAGCGCGTAAGTAGTTAAGTAGCAAGTTCGTGAGTACACGAAATAAGGACAGTAGGACAGAACATCAAAGAAGACATTAATGCATATTAATCGAATTCAAAAATAATTCAAATATTTTTTAGTTACTAAAGAGACTATCAGAATTATGCCTCAGATGGCTTTGAATAAATTCAAAATCAAAAAGTACTGTGTCACGATAACCCAAAAACTGCTTCGATGTGACAGAAATGCCTTTGAGTGTGTTTTAAATCATTTTTGAACATTTTTTCACAGTCAAATTTTCAAGGTATTTCAAAGGAAGAAGAAGATTTTTGGCATTTATCGCCTATTTTGTTTTTTCTAAGTTGACTGGAGCATGATAAAAAGCCATTACAAATAAGGCAATTATGGGCTGATTGAGTCAAATGGTATAGATATATTTTAAAATTAAATAAAATTAGCTAAGCTCCATGGGATGCGATCGGACTCCAAGTCAAAGACCGAAAGAGAGATAATCTTGTCTTATAAGTAAGTAAAAAACTGTGGTTATACTAGGCTAATAGAACATTTAAAGTTTTAAAACATATTAAGCAAAATTTAAGAACAATGTCGTGAAAATTCTAGTCAATATTTTTTGTGTTACGTTCTGACATAAAATATAATTTTAAACACATATAATTTTAAACCACCATGCAATTTTAAGCCTATCATCCAATTCTAACGAAATGCGCTTATCAACTCGTGTCACGTACTCAAAAGCCGTCACATTGCCACCTCTAGTCTCTGCACATTTGGCTGCCTTACTTGATGCCGTTTTCCTGCCGTTGTCTGACTGCTGGTAATTTAATGCAAATAAATTTTATTTACCAAAAACATACATCAAAATGTCTTAACCAGCACACCTCAATGGTAGAGTTAACCTGACACCCCACCTCTCAACCTATGCCCCTCCAAAATACAGCTACAGCACACGTGCTGTCCTCAGTGCTTGCATGCAGCTATGCGCTATATACTATATAGCGTGTATATGTGTTTGTGTATATGTGTGTATATATTAGATGGCGTGCAGAATGCAAATATTATTTAAGCGTCTTCGTCTGACGTTGCCCGTAGCTGACTTTTAGCTCTAAAATGGTGTTAAAACGCATGCAACGCCCGCTGCGTCTGTACGTCTATCCTTAAGTCCGTTGATATGACTCTGTCCGTCCTTTTAGCTGTCCAGCAGCCAGCCATGCAATGCCTCCAAGCAATTCCACCTCATCGTCGTCGTCGTGGTCGTCTGTCAACGTTTAAATTGCAAGTTGCTTCTGTTATTTGCAATACGAAAATTGCGTGTTTAGGTGGGCGTTGCTGACATGCCACACCCACCAGACGCAGCGGCCTTTAGGCCAGTTCGTGTGGTATGTGCCACATACAACATATTACTAGGTGCAATTGGGTGTATGTACTATATGTATGTGTGTGTGTATTATTGTTTGTATTTATGCAATGACTCCCAAGTTGTTGCTCGTTTGTTCAGCTTGAAAATTAATTTCTATAATGGCTGCCAAAGCGGCAGTGACTGAGTCTAAGGAGCAAGCAGCGAGCAGAGGCAGAGAGCGAGCTGCATAGCTTAATGCTAGGTTTACACTGCGTCACAAAATGGCGGGCATAATTGGCACAGTTTAGTGTAAAATGTAGTGCTGGGTATAAGATGCCAAACGTCACAGAAATGAATTGTTCTTTCAAATAAAAACAAATTGATGTCCCTGATTTTTTTGAACTTAATATTATTGTTATTTATTTAATTCATTGTTATTTATTTTAAAAAGAATGATCATTTGGTGTGGTTACATTGTGCAATGTAATTGCAGCAACTTTAAGCGACAGCAGTCACAGTGTGTGCCAGTGTAAACATAGCATAATTCTAGTACGTGACTTGCTTGCGATTGCAATTAGTTTAAATTATTGCCACAAGCAGTCAAGAGGCATTTTAACTGCAAAAAAATGTAAATAAAGCTGCAAACAGTAGCACAAACCAAACGTTAAGAATTTTATCTTTTCCAAAAACATCTTACAATGAAGCGCCAACATCAGAAGACAACCAGTAGACCCACAGCCCACACACATCAACACCACAGCCACGTGTGTGATCCTCGAATCTTGTATCTTATCTGACGAGTGGCCACTGAGCAGCTTGTAGCATTTCATTAGGCCATAACGTATAAAAATTTAAGAGCCGACGGCTACCGTAAACTAGAACTAAATTAAAGGTACAGACAGATAGATTAGACAGACAAAAAAAAACCAACAAATGTTTAAAACTTGGGTTATGTAGCAGCGCACTAAGTACCTAACACTTGACATAATGTGGCACGATAGCGGCTCGGGTCAAGACAAAGACAAAGGCAGCAACCTGCTGAGCTAATGAGACATGCTGAACAAGTGGCAATAGAGTTAGTATACAGGAATACCAACTGGGTGCAGGAACAAAGGCAGGCACGCAGCTGAACTCAGCTGAGGCACTCTTCAGAGATGAAGTTATGTGCAACGCATGCGGCGGCAGCGGCGGCGCTCTACAGTTGACAGCAAATGACAAAATATGGCATAGCAGAACGATGGACGGATAGACGGAGTGCCACTAAGGCTTACAGGGGATCGTAATATGTTTTCTTTTTTGTTTTTTTTGGATATATTACAATGGTATGAAATTCAAATTTGTTGATAGTTTAGCGCTTGTAGATACTTCTGTGAAAACATTTTTGATTGGAAAACTTTTGATCGGATTGGGTTTGAAGCTCATATATTGATATGCTTTTGTTCCGTTTCACTTAACTCTTAATTTTAAAAGACAATTTTGAAGCACAGTACATAGGTTCAGAAAATTATTTAGGTCTGGGAGTCTTTAATTTTATTCCTCATGCTATTTCTGATAAAGTTCATATCAATTATAAATACTACAGTGAATCAGAAACGTGGATTCAAATTTTTAATATTTTCTGGGAACTCGCTAAATATTAATATATAAGTAACGATTGGTTGAAGTAGATTTTGTCAAAAAATTGCGCTCACATACATAGAATGTACATTTTATATTTCATAACATGTTTGTTTTATTTGTAAAATATATATATGGGTCATTATTTTTGAAAAATACTTCCTTTACTTTGAATTAAAATTTGTAAAACACTAGTAAGTACAATTTTTCAGGATCAGTTCAGTTTCAGTTTCAGTTGATATTATTATAGATACTTGTGGAAGACTCTCTTTTCGAAAAATTAATTTTTTGTAAAGTTATGAGTAATGTAATCAAAATGGAATTCATAAATTTACTAAGATAACGAACGATTGCACGACGTATATGTTTTAATTTTTTTGCTATATCTCTCACGATCGTCCGAGTTCAAATTGGTCATTAATTTTGTTTAAATATTAAATTTGCATATTAAAATGATGCTAACAGATGATACAATAACTAAAGAAATTTTTTTAATTACCAATTGCCAACAATTGTCTTTTAAGCAAGTAAAAATCAAAGTTCGTCGCTGAGACGTATCGTATCTTTTCAGGATAATAAATTAACGTTATTATTTCAGGGTTAAATTTCATCATCTTGAAAAAATGGACACCTATTTATACTTGAATCGGGTGCAATCGTACTTAAAAAATTTAGTTCTTAGAAATGCTAAGCTCTTAAATCAAGAGTATTGTTTCTTTGCGTTTTTAAACTAAAAATTTACCTATATTTTCTTTAAAAATTTGCCAAAATTTTTTTTTTATAATTCCTAATCTACCAATTATGTTTTAGAAAATTTATATTTTTTTTTCTTGCTTTTTTATTTTTATTTTATATTTAAGAAAATATTTCTTTACTTTGCGATTTTGAGTCCAAACTAATTGCCAATTATTTTAGAACATCTGTAATTTTACCATCAAATTTGGAATCGATTCTTGCTTTTCACACATCCCCAGGGCTACGCAAAACTTATTCCAATAATTTTGCATGCCATTTTGTTATAAATTTCTAAAACTCTCCAAATTGCCTGTTTTATTTTGACACAAATGAACCATTAGTTATACCAAAATTAACTTTTATTAGCGAACCTTAACTTCTTCTCGCTTTTGGCCGGCCGCTACTGCGTGTCCTACAATTATCAAAATATTTATGGAAATGAATGTCTTTGGCTGGACACAACTGACAAGTAAATAAAACAATGCAACAAGAAGGCAGCAACAACAAAAAGCACAGCTACAGCTGCAACACAAAAAACTGGCAGCACTTTTTGCCAGAGTTGTTGTTGCAACTTTAAAACGGAAACGCAAAGTTCGCCATCGTTGTTTTTTTTTTGTGTGCCTTTTTTTGTTGATTCTTTAGCTTGCGCCCCTTTCTTTAATAGCAGGTTCACATGTCTGTCATTGCGACGGAGCAGCAACTGCAATGTTTATTTTTTGTTGCAGGAATCTTGAGCAGGTGTTGCAGCAAGTGTTGAGTGCCGCAGTTGAGTGCACGTTGGTTTTTTGCATTGCATAACTTAAGGCGTTTTTGTATGTGCAACAAAAGTGTGAACTGTGCATTTGACCCGAGCATAGAGATGACATTGCACTGATAGCACTGCCCAGACTCGGCTCAATTAGTCTGGACAGTCAATTTTTTTAAATATACTTATATACTGCCTACTATATATATTTTTTTTATTTTAATTTTTTTGGCTGCTGCCAGACAAAACCGGAAAACAGTCGCCATAGTAAAGTGACACTAAGCCCCAAAACAAATGAATAATCAGCGTGCCCCGCCAATTGAGTTAAATCAAAACCGACGCGACGGGCAAATGGTAATGTCCAGTGAGCAATTCACCGAAATGTCATTGTTTTATGTAAAGCCTCGCAATAATTGCCACGCACTTTGACTATGTCAGATGGTAGCGACAATGGACACTGGGATTCCGTTTATGGAGCACCCGCAGCTGGTCGTTGTCGCAATTGCCAATTAACAGTAATCAAGACGGAGCGGATTGGATGAGCAAAGGGCGCGAAAGGGGCAATCCAAGAGTGGAGAAAGAGAGAGACTGGCTGACGAGCATTCTGGTTAATTGAATCAAATTGCAATGGCCACAAAATGGAGAACTAACTGCGGCTTTATAGCTAAATGATGCATCATCTATTGGTAGTGCATTGCAGATTCGATTCCAACCAATTTTGGAATGTATGTATGATATTACCATATATATTAAGAAGGGGTGGATCTAAGGGTAGGATCAAGAGGCCCCCCAACCTCCGCGAAATGTGTGAATTTCTAAGAAAATGTTAATATACTTCATGAAGGGTCAAGCGCATGGGGAGATGTATTTCTACTACTAGGATGTTAAAGTCTACTTCTGCAGATCGTTGGACTAAAAAAGCAGAGCTGCTTCACTGTATCTACTTCACTTCTTTTTTTCCAGATAGGCCTATTAAACCGACATCTTAAACTAAGGTTCTTACAGATATGTTGACGTGTATAAGAGATCACGTAAGAATTTCACAAAAATTTTCTGTAAACAATTTTTCACTTTTGTCATACAAAAATATATAGGTACTATGCAAATTTTTTGGATCAGTGCTCCAAAGATAAACCTGGTCAGAAGCAACTCCTGAATCGTCTCGCTTATCCGCAGCACACAAAGCACTACCAAACATTATATTTCTACAATCTAGAACTAAATATGTTTTGAAACTCACCTCCACCACCAAAGCCCTGTCCCGGAAACAGTCCAGGCGGTCCAAAGGGCGGCATTTGTCGCGCACCCGGCCAGGGCACACCGCCGCCCCAGGCGACCGCCGCTGCCAAAGCGCTAAACGGTGTCGGTCTAATGGGCACATGTCCAGAAGCGGCCAGTGCTGCTGGTGAAAGCATATTTGGTGGCATTTGTGCGCCCGCCGGCATCGTATGTAAGCCATCCATGGATTTGCTGCTGTCCAAGCCATCTGGCGTGGAACGCGGTGAGTCATCGGCATTCATATCTTCAATATCCACTATAGAGTCTTCCTCCTCATCATGCTCCACATCGTGCTCGTGCAGCATATCCTCATCGTATTCCAATTCCGAATCCGATTGACTGCCCAACGGTGAGTGTCGTTCATTTTTGGCAGGTGTGGAGTTATTGCTGTTATTGGCGGCGCCCGTATTCGCCGTTGTGGCACTTGCCGCTGGCGTTGTGCTGGGCGTGGAGTGTGTGGAGGCAGGTGGTGAGCCGCTGTTCTGGCGTGCATCGCTCTGGCAGCGTAGATGTGGCGGTAAATGTGCAGCCGTAGGACTGCCCGATGCAGCGGCTGCTGCTGCTGCCGCAGCCATGGCGGCGGCCTGTTGCTGTTGTGCATGTGCCGCTGCAGCGGCATGTGCTGCATGCAGCAATTGTGCATGATGTGCTACGGCGGCGGGATGAAATTGCAGTGAGCTGGCATGATGTGGCGTTGTGGGCGCTGTTTGCAGGCCACCAGGTGGCGGCGTGCCGGCTGCCGAGCTCTGCGAAACAGGTGAGGTAGCCGCTGAGGAGCTTAGATTTGTGGGTGCATCTGTGGGCGTGCGGGGTCTGGTATCGGCCAGCAGTGAGGCAACACTAAAATTGCTTAATCTGGAGCTGGTCTTGTGCAGATGATGATGTGGCGTATGGTGATGATTGGCGGCAGGCATATGAGCAGGATGTGCAGCGGCTAGCTGCAGCTGCTGCTGATGTTGCGCCAATATATGCTGTTGATGTGCCAGCAACAAGGCCGACGGTGATGTGGGACTGCCCAGCTGATGATGCATGGCGCCGCTGGGTGAGATTAGTAAAGTGGCAGCCGGTGGACTACCGCCGGCGTTTACAGCTGCAGTTGTGCTGCCATTCGAGCTATTGGAGCTGGTCAAGCTATTGCTGCTGCCGCTGGACAGCGATGTGGTCATGGCGGTTTGCACTGGTGGCACCGTCGGGCTGGTCATCGTTGTGCGCAGGCCAGTGACTGTCATGCCGTTGACTGTTGGCGTTGTCGTTGTGGAGGCGTTGGTATTAAGGTTTGTCGTCGACAGCTTTAACATAAAGCGACACGGTTGATATTATCTTCCAAAATTTTCGAAATGTATTTGTTCAACTTTCTTGTAAGATTTGTGTTTATAACTTTTTTTTATTGAAACATTGCACTTTTGTCACTGAACAAAACGATGTGTCGTTTTTGCTTCTTCTTCTTTTTTTATTGCTATATAATTTAACAAATTTTTTGCATGTTTTGTGTGTATTTAAGTGTCGTGTGTATATGTGTTTGTGTGCAAATTATGTGTTGTTAATTTGTGTTGATTATCTTTTAATTAATTCGCTCGTTCATCACACGCACAGACTGATATATAACAACAACTACAACAGCTGCGTGTTCGAAACACTTGAACCACTGTGCAAAGACGTCGTCGCTGTCGTTGTCGTTCGGCGCAACGTTTCTTTTTTTCTGAGACACGAGAGACACGTCCTCTTGAGATCACGACTGGTCTACAACTGAACATGGCCCGCAATGCGCCGCTGCTGCTCAGCTCTGGTGGTGGCTGTCAAACCGGCTGCACGCACACCAGCGCACCTAAGTTGACTAACATGCGCGCTCGCTTGCACTTGTGTGACTGCGCGTAACAGCGACACCATTTTTATTGTGCTCACTTTTTTCTCACACTCTCTTGCACACACACACACACACACACAGCAGTGTTTTATTGCCGCTGTTTCGTTTTTTTTACTTCTCCACTTTTGTTTGCGCCGCCTTCTTTTTCATAACGTTCCATTTCCAGTGTGTTGAGTTTTCATTGTTGGAACCGTTGTACATACTTTTATTTTTCCACGTTTGGCTTTTGGCTTGTTTTGGTTTGTTTATTTTATGTGCATGCATGTGTGTGTGTGGGTCTGTGCAGCTGAGATAGCACTATACCATTTGACTGTTTGCCGTCTCGTTTTAACGCCTAATTATTATTGAATAATTCAATCTTCAAAGCGTTTTTGCTCGCTGCTTGGCGCGCTGCGCGTATTAGCATTTTATAACAAGCAGCAGCAGCCCGCACTCTGACGTCCGTCTGTCTGACTGTTAGTATTCCACTTTGGTTTTATTTCTCCCTGTTTTTATTTGCTCTTGTTTTTTGTTGTTGTCAATTCTTGTGCATTCTGTTTTTTGCTAGCTTTCTAATGCCGTCTCGCTCGGACACGTCACAGCTTCATATTCATGACTTCATTTGCCTATTATTATTCCTCTTGTTTTTGGTGTAGTTGTTGTTGCCCGCTGCTTCTTATTAAATTCTGCTGTCAACGTAATTGGCGGCGACTGCAACACTCCATCCACCAGCGACCATTGCACACTGGTCTCTGTCTTAGAACAAAAAAATTTCAAAAAATCTGAGTTCAAAGTTTTGGTAACAAATGTGTCAACACTAACTACTATAAAAGTCAACTTCTCGATGGCCAAGCCAGTGCTGTCAATTCAGAATTTATTCCATTGAAAAAATATAAAACCGACGATTCTAGCTCTCTCCTGCTTTTTTATTTGCTGTACCTATTGTTTTAAGATAACTATAGAGAAAATAGTCTAACCTTCGCACCCGAAAATCATTTTTTTCAGGTGATTGTGTTTTAATAAAATCAGGATGCTAATCTTCGTGTTCGAATCTGGGTATGGAATTGTACAAAAAATCAAAACTCTATCCAGGTATTTCTAGTTTATCCCGTATCTCCATCATTTATATAGCGTAGATTAGATAATACATTAGAATACATTGTTTATTATAATATTAATGAGCTTTCAATAGAAATAATTAAATATAAAAATTGATTTGAAATTACTAAATTTAAAAAAAAACCCTATACTCAGATGAATAGGACAGAGTAAAAGTGTGACATAAAGTAGTCCGTTTCATAATATTCTTCTCTTGTAGCTATGCCACTAAAATTACTTTAAAACAAACTAAGAGCTTGGGGATGTACTCATATATAATGCTGGCTTTGTATACAAATTTAAAAGTAAATTTCAGAACTAATTTCAAATCACGCTGCAGCTATTTTTGGGCAACATTCATTCAAATTTAAAAAAAAAAAAAAACTTGCAAAATTGCAAATATTTTGTCTTATACGATGATGTCTATTTTCGCCTTCTTCGTGAACCTATATATGGTTTATAAACCCATTTATATACAAAAAATTTGTTTTGTAATTTTCTAAATTTATTTATTTGTTTTAACTTAAGTCTATTTTGCGAGTATAATTTAAACTTTTATGCAGAATATTTTAACAGATTTTATTCGATTTTAATACGTTGGAAAGGAAAAAGATTCGACTACTACATAGAAGAATTTTAAAATACTGATCGTTTAAGCACGGGACACCGCAGATAATAAAATAAACTTTATAAATTTGTTTTCTGTAAAAATAAATCTTAACAAGAAGTTTTAAAATCAAAAAATTTAAAATGAAGAAATAAAATTTAATTTTAAATGGATTATTTTGAATATTGTCTAATTTTTTATATAATCTGTTTTTTGTTTGCGTGAGATTTTTTTAAAATCAAGTGAGGAATCTAAAAAAAATTATTTACAAAATTGTAATTTATTATTTAAATATTTTGTTCTTCTATTATTCTATTATTTTGCTTTTACTGGTAGAAATAGTTTTTTTTTATCAATGAAAGGGCATATATACAGCCACGCCTATTTTGTCATAAAAAATTTCTTATCTTATCTGTTTTTAACCAGTTACTCCATAGAACTGCGACCACTGTGCTTAGCTCCGTTCTCGTGCTCTTTCTCAGCGCCCTGACGTCGCAATGTCTGCTGGGTAAAGTTCCAACATTGTGGCACAATTTTTTGGCTTTTCTACTTTGATTGCGCTTTTCACTTTGGCCTTTGTCATTTGGCGAAAACAAAAATTTAATTGCTGCTCCACGCTGCGTATGAGCAATGAGTTAATAAAAACGCAAAACTTTCACGTCGTCATCGTTCGCTTGCCATTTGCCCAAAATAACAATATAATAAATAATAATCCCATCATTATCATGTAAAGCGTATTCCAACTGCCCTGCCAACTGCCTTCGACTTATCACAAAGCTGCCATCTCGTTTGCCAACGAAAGACCCCCCACTCGTCCACCCCCTTGGCTTTTTTGTCAGCCCAAGCAGGAAATTATATTTTTTTCTTCTTTACTGCGATTTCTGCTTTTGTGGCGCAACAATTTTGTGTGGCAACTCTTGGGCTGCCACGCACATCCTGTGCGCTTACTCTCTCTCTCTCTCTCCGTCTCCGTCAACTGGACGCACATGAAAACTAATGGCAATGGCCAAAATAAAAATTTATGTTTACAATGTGCACCTCAAAAAGATAAGCCATAAAAATCTTATCTTGCGGCTTAAATCGAAAACATTCACCCAGTCTAAATCAATCCGACTCATAAATGTGACAAAAACTTTTGAGCTATACAAAATGTTGCTCCCTGGCAAAGTGCTGTGCTTCAAAAATATTGTGCAGTGTATGGAGCACAGAACAAAAGGCTGGCAAGCCTGGTAGCCCCGGCAGGATGTGGGGATGTGGCAGGGCAAGCCGCGGCAGTTGGCAAAGTTTTGCCTTCATTATATTTCATTAATAGCATAAAAGCCGGCAACCATTACACCCGACCGTATACCCAGGTCCCATGGTAAGGCACAAGCTTTTGGTTATAATTTTACTCTACAAATTAAACTCATTTTAAGGATTATTATGTGAAATTGTTGGCTTGGAAGTTTTGTCAGCCATTGTTGTAAATTGTTGGTGTGGCTGTGGGCTGGGTAAATGCCGGCGAAGGATTTTAATTTGCGCTAAATTTGGAGTTGTAGAGGGGAAGTGAAGCAGAAGGAAATGTGTGCTTTGTTTTTTTTTTTTTCGGGGGGTATTTGTGAAGCTGCTGCTCTCCTATGCGCTTCTCATCAAATGGAAGTAGGAACTTAAAGGATAATCCATGTTATGCTGTTCGAAATTTCCTTTAAAAATATGTAATGAAGTGATTAAGATAATAGAGATAGCTATTATTTTAGAAATAGAAAAAATGTATTTTAATGTGTCGTTACACATATGGTACATTAATAAAAAATATTACAATTTATTTCCTTAATGAAAAAAGTTATATTTTAAGAATTTTTGCCCTAAATTCCGAATCGTTTCCGTTTAGGTGCTAAGATCAGCTTTTTTAAGGTTGATATTTTTTTTATCAAATTTCCTCAAATTTTCCTTGAAATCTTAAGTGAGAGCAAACTCGAATGGGTTCATAGCACTATTTTCTTGTCCTAATCAATCATACTGCTAATGTACCACCTATATTTTCAATCTTTATTGATTTATCTAACGGTTAGTATGCCGAAAATAATTTCCCAGGATAAAGGGTTGCTTTCTTATGTATAGAAAAAAATGTCAAGAAGAAATGGATATTAATGAGGAATAATTGCAATGTGAGAGAGGAGTCACTTTTGTATTGAAACAAATCATTCACGATACAAAATATTATAGGGGTTAAATAATTTCACAGTGGAAACCTTTGTTTTGAGATATTCTGCTACCATAGGATCAAGTGGACCACATTCCTATGCCATTTATCGACACAGTTCGTCGGTCTGTCTTTTGTGAAAAATAACTAGGACTTCGGTAAGAAAACCAAATAGTATTGCAAAAGTGAATAAATTCTTTACGCAGGTAAAATTTGTTTAATCCTTTGAATATATGATACAAAAAATGTACTCTGCAAATTTAAGCTATCGACAACACGCAGTAGTTATAATATTACAAAATATTATTATGTGATACCAAAAGTGTTTCTTCAGAATAAAGTTATCGATAACACGCAGTAGTCGAAATATTACAACAATAAAGAAGTTCACAGACTTCCTTTAAACAAAAAAGATTCATCGATAGCTCGAAAGTTTGAAATTCTAAGTGGCCTTACTCAAATATTGTTAAAATTTCAGAGACGAGATAATTGTGGAAATATAAATAGCTTAATATATTTTTTTTTTAATTTTAAACGTTTTTTAATTTGTAGTTCTTGATGTATGCATATTTGTTTTAAAGCACTTTGTTAATCGTAGGTGTTTGAAGATACATATTGAATTATTAGTAATGGTGCATAAGGTTGGTATAAAGAAAAATTGTCTAAAATGCACCGAATGGTAAATACAACTAAAGGGTCATCCAAAAATAAAAATTAAAAAAAAAATTAAATAAAAAACACATGTCAACTTGACAGTACTCCCGCGACTTTGGGATACCCTGTACCACCACATTCCAATTAAATCCGATATAAAAACAGTCGAGTTTTGCACCAAAAATGTTTTTTGACCAATCAGTCCTATGGGGGCTATATGATATAGTCAACCGATTTTGATCAAATTGGGAACTGTAAAAAACTTCCGAGTCCAAAATTTGGTTACGATATCTTCACAAACCAACGAAACAAAACAAATTATATGCAAAAAACGATTTTTTGAACGATCTGTCTTATGGAAGCTATATGATATAGTCAACAAATTTTGATAAAATTTGGTACAGTGATTGGGAACTCTAAAAAACTTTTGAGTGCCTTTGGTTACGATATCTTTATAAACAAACGAATTGTCCATCTAAAACTTTTGGGGTTTTTCGAGGTCCTTTGAAAGACCCCTATGGGAGCTATATAATATATCCCCGATATCAAAAATATAAAATAAACTTGACTCCCCAGACATAATAACGCATCTAATCTTAAAATTTGGTTGCTCTAGCTCTTACCATCTTTGAGATCTAAGCGTTCGTACAGACAGACAGACGGACATGGGTATATCGACTTCTCTAGTCACCCCGATCATGCTTTGGGTAACTTTGAGGGGTCTCCGACGTCTCCTTCTGTATGTTACATACATTTTCGGATTGCACAAACTTAATATACCCTTTGTACCATGGTCTAACTGGATAGGACACAAAAAAGACATTTAAAAATTAATGACGAGAAAAAAAACTTTACTTGTTAAGGCTTAATTTAAAAATAAATTGTGACTAAAATACAGAATATTTTTTAACAAACGTTTTTAATTCAAAATTCGTTTTATCTTAAGGCCTATACGCAGTTCGAATATTTTCGCACGTAAAAAAAAATCCTTTTATATACCCAACACAATTTCTAAAAAAAATATTTGATACTTTTTTTTTTTAGTATGTCAATCAGCATTTTTTTTAAACACTTGTTATTAAAACTACTACAAAATAGATCGATGAAAAAAAACATCAACAATTGTTTAATACAGTTTTTTTAAATGGTTTGAAATAAATGGTTTTTTTTTTTTTTTTGTTGAAATCTGTGAAAATTCGTAATAACATATTACAATTATACGACATTTTTATAACATCCCGGCAGTTCGGCCGCTCACTGCTGAATTTTTCAGTGCAGAATTCAGGCATGAAAAGTAATTGAACGCCTAATAAATTTTTGCATAATGCAATTGTTTTGTTTTTCTTACTCCGGAAAACGAACAAATTTTATTCGTGAATAAAATATTCCGATTCGTTTTCCGGAGCACGGCCGGATTATGACTTCATGTCTGATTCAGCCCTGAACCAAACTCATAGCATTTAATATGATATATAGGTACATACACTTAGTGATAAAATAATTTTTGAATATTGCAGGTTAATATTCAAAATATTACAAATTTCAAATATTTCACTCAACACAAGATTGTTTAAATTTTTTTGATTAAATAAAAATTTGAATAAAAATGCATCGGGCTAACTATAACACACAAAATTAAACATAATTTACTAACAACCTTATCTACTATCACAATTATTATCTTTTCCAATATTTTAGCGGAAAACTTTTATAAATTATTTTTCATACATATAATAATAATAATTTGGTAGAGCGAAATTTTTTATGCCATATGATTTTTTTGACAAAAAAAATTGAATTAGTCTAAAAACTACGAGCTATATCTAAATCACTAGATCCAAAGTTTTTAAAAATCATTTAAATAATTTTCGTGAAATTTCAATATTAACTGCATATTTAATAAGATAATAAAATATTACTAGGGTCAAAATGTAAGGGAATTTAATTTGACGGTGATCAAGTGTTATACGCGTAAGTTGAATATAATTTACAATTATCTACTTAGGTCTTTTTAAAAAGGCTTAAATTGTTAAAATTGTTATGTGTGTTGATTTATTTTTGCAAAATTATTATATACCAGTCTTTCGTAACTGATTATACCTAAATCTTTCACTTAGAAAGTTGACTAAATCAACGTTTTTCAACAAAATAAAGCGCGTCACAATCGTATAAAATTTTTCTGTTTCCTTCATTTTAACGTAAAATATTTATTTTCACTTATCGACAGTCCACTTAATATTTACATCAGCGTCATTAAAATTCAAAAATTATAAATATTCTTGTACAATTTATTGGCTATTTGTGTTGTTAATGTAGAAATAGAAATATTGTTTCTTTTATATAATTTATAGCTTGTTTTTCCAATATACTAAACATCTTCACACATTTATTGTCTCAGCAGAACTGAAATGCCATTCTTAAAATAACTCAATTAACAAATGATATATTATATAATTTTCAATTTCTACATTTCTCTCTCTGTGCCTTTGTTGCTCTTCTATTTTCCACTTTTCCCATTTACCATTTCAATTTTCGGCCCACTGCGTGTGGCTGATTAAAATATTTCCCTGCTGTCAACTTGGCGCTTCATTAAAAATCAACAATGGCGTTTTCATTTCAATTAAAAATTTTGAAATAACAAAATGTTTAAATATACTGTGTGTGTGTGTGTGTGTGTGTGTGTGTGTGTGTGTGTGTGTGTGTGTGTGTGTGTGTGTGTGTGTGTGTGTGTAGAGTACAAAGCCTCATTAATTTCATTTTAAATAGCTTTGCATGTGTGTGCGTGTTTTTTTTTTTTTTTTTTCCATGGTTCGCCATGGGGGATGATAATCTTCAAAAGATGCAAGTGGCCCGTACCACTAAGCATGCACGACTCATGACGTAATCTAACGCCATGCCTACGTACTAACCTCACCCCACACACAACTCTTCACCTCCACACCCCGCGGGATCCACCATCAAGTATTACTTCGCGGGGGGGGGGTTGCCTATTCTAAGGCACAACAGCTCTCTTTTGCATCATCACAGATCCTTCTGGATGCCTTCGATGAACTGGGTATCACTCCTTGGCTTTCATCCGTTTGCTTCGGACTCTGGAGCCTCCCGCCTCTCTCTCTCGCAGCGCCTTAGGTCGCCTTGGACTGCGACTACGATTTGACTCATCCTTTGCCATGCGTTAATGCTTTCCAGCATATACTCTATCAGCTCCTCCGGGGGAGGAAGTGAGCCCACTAAAGTCCTATACCTCGTACATTGGTACAGAACGTGCTCTACGTTTTCCTTCTCACCGGGACACACCGGGCAGAAAGGTGTGTCTTCGTGCATAAACCTATGCAGGTACTCTCTATAGCCGCCATGCCCTGATAGAAACTGCGTAAGGTGGTAGTTTACCTGTCCTCCGCGACTGTCAATCCACTCCGCCAGTTTTGGAATGAGCCTATACGTCCATCTTCCTTTTAGGGACGTGTCCCATCTGGCCTGCCAAACAGCTATCGCTGCGTCTCTTTGACTCCTTCGGGCGTCTGCTGTGGTGTTGGAACTGCCCGCTGCCTTGCGAATGTCATAGATTGATGACATCTCCTGTGCTAATATGTCCACTGGTATCATCTTTGCTAGCACTAGGGCGGCATCCACCGAGATTGTCCTAAATCCTGATATTACACGAAGAGCGCTCAGCCGGTAAGGTGCCGCCAGCTTCTTCCGTAGCTCCTGGGTATTCAGTGCCGTCGCCCATACCGGTGCCGCATATAGCAAAATAGATGCCACTACCCTTGCAAGGAGTAGCCGTCTTCCCGCTTTGGGGCCACCAATGTTTGGTAGCATTCGGGACAAAGCAGCCTGTCTGCTTGCTGCTTTGCTACTGGCATATACTACGTGGGGTCGGAAATTAAGCCTGTTGTCCAGCATGACTCCCAGGTATCGTATGTGTGGCTTAGATCGTACCAGTACATTAGCAACTTGTATGGTCATAAACTCCATTGTTTTCCTGCTTGAAATAAGCACTGCTTCCGTTTTATGTCCTGCTAGATCGAGGCCAGAAATCTGGAGCCATTCTCCAATTATTGCGATGGAATTGTTTGCCGCCTCCTCCACCTCTTTTAGGTGTTTTGCAACTACGACCAATGCCAGATCGTCCGCGAATCCGATGAGTTTGCATCCATTTGGGAGGCCAAGCCGCAGGACTTCGTTATAAGTTATGTTCCATAGAAGGGGTCCCAGGACTGACCCTTGTGGAACGCCGGCAGTGACTTTGTAGCGCTTCATGCCTTCATCCGTATCGTACTCGAGCACTCTGTCCGAGAGGTAGCTTGAAGTGATCCTCCGCAGGTATTCTGGTAGCTCTATACGTGCGAGAGCCCGCTGGATTAGACGCCAGCGCACTGAGTTGAAGGCGTTGCGGACGTCCAGTGTTATAACTCCGCAGTATTCTTTATTGCCCCACCTCCACCTTTTACCCTCTATGGCGTTTGCTGCTACGTCTACCACCGCCTTGATCGCGTCGACGGTAGATCGGGATTTCCGGAATCCATACTGCGACTCGGACAATGCCTTCCTTGCTTCTACAGCAGCCAGTAGTCTATTGTATATAATACGTTCCAGGACTTTACCTACGGAATCCAGGAGGCAGATTGGTCTGAATCCGGAAGGATCGTCGGTCGATTTGTCTCCTTTAGGAAGAAGGATAAGTCGCTGCACCTTCCATGGCTTGGGGAATACTCCTTCCTGCATGCATTTGGTATAAATCTTCGCGAATGACTGCGGCCTCGTTGAAATTGCCAGCTTGAGGGCTACATTGGGTATGCCATCTGGCCCCGGTACTTTCTTGTCCCCTATTCTCTTACAAGCTGCTGCTACTTCTTCTATGGTCACTGGCTCTATTGTCTCTGTCCTGAGACTCACATTTGTTACCTCTAGCAGGGGATGCCGGGGAAACAAGGCTTCAACATTGTGTGTGCGTGTGTATCTGTGTGTGTGTGCCAGAGTTTTTCAACATTTTTCACCACATGAAACAATTATAGCCAATTACAAATATTAATTTAAAAGACGCAAACCGTCAAGAGCCATAATCATTAACATTATTCATTGCGCTTTGAAATACGCAAATGAGTGTACTATGAAACCGAATGAGGCGCAAATTAATTTCTTCAATAAACATCATAATCATATAAGTACATAGCAAGCACACTCATGCACTGTGCAACACCCGCTCGCAGACGCCCCTCTGTGGCAACCAGCATCAAAGTCTGTACCACCAAAAACTGAGGTTTTTTCTTAATAATTTTTTTTTCTTACTTTGCGCTGCGGCAAAAGATGAAACGCAACAGCTACAAAAGTCCAACGCTTTTGAGGCTAGCCGCAAACGTTGGATGTTGTATGTAGGTATTATATGTATATTGGCCATAAGCTGTTGGCTGTTGGCGTTGGACGTTGGATCTTGGATCTTGGCTGTTTGTTGGAGCCTGTTGGCTAGTTGATAAATGGCTATAACCAGCCAGCGGTGGCCATGCGAAGCCGCCGCATGTAAATGTTTTGATAGTTTTTCATAATTTTTTTGATATTTCTATACACTTTAATTTATCGAGATAAGGTATATACTTAGTTTGTTCAAATTTGGCTAACACCGTGTAGAAACATTTCCAGCATAAATAACCAAGATGATGCAGACTGTGCGTGGATCTGTTTGTTTGGACTGGCTGCCCACAACTCTTAAAGAGAGCACTGAGTTGGCTTTTTAAATCGATCTCTTTTATTTTATTGATTTTTACATACAGCAGCTCTCCACTTACCAATATATAACTCTTTTTTTTCTAGAATATTCCCAGTATTTTTCAAATTATTTAGCTAGACATTTTTTGAATATTTTGTTTACTGAAAGATAACTTTCAAGGATTTACGATTTTTAAAAACTAATGATAAAAAAAGTGCAGTTTTTATACTATTGTGCCTTAAGGCATATACGCAGTTCGAAAATTTTCGCGCGGAATGTCAAAATTCCAAATGGGTTTTTTTTTATATGAAGTTTTGTCATATCGTGCGTAAATTTTCGAACTGCGTATGGGCCTTTAATTTAAAAAAAAAAAGTGTTGTCAATTTTTCACTTCATTGGAACTAAACTGATGAAAATTTTTTAATCAATTTTTATTTTAATGTAAGGGGGTCTTGAAAATACCACAAATGGTAAAAATTGGGTCACGCAGTATGGGTACGGTCCTTAAGTTGGCAATAAGTTCATTTTAAAAAATTGTTTTCATTTTTTTTAATTAGTACATTTTCTTAAAAATTAAATTTTTGTTAACTATGTTCCTTAAATATATATTTTTTTTGTAATTTTGGGGGCAATTTTTAGACGCTATTTGCCCAAGAAAATCTCTATTAATTCAAGACACCGCCGTTCGGATTCGGCTAAAAGCTGTAGGTCCCTGTTCTCTTCGAACAGTTATTAATAGAGATCCCCAATGCTCCGACAGACAAAATAGTCAGTCAGGGAAATTATTATTATTATTATTATTATCCATGTTGACTATTCAACAAAATTAAGTTCTTAAATTTTTTTTTCATTTTTTTTATTTATATTTTTTTTTATTTAAAAAGTGATTGGTGAGTGAGTGATATAATGCAAAATTCTGTATAAAATCGGTGTGCGATGTATCTCTTCCAGAGGGACGATTCAAAGAATTCCCAGTATCCCTTAAGAATTATAGACTAAATTAGTTACATTTTACGTTTATTGTATTGTGTGAGCTTATGTTATTTATTAAATATGAATGTATAATAGTTATAATAATTTGGCATTATAAATAAATTTATTCTTATTAAAGGCCCATACGCAGTTCGAAAAATTTCGCTTCATATGAAATTTAAAATGATTTTAAAAAAAAAGTGTTATTTTGAAAAACAAAATTTTAAAATAAAAATGCTTTTTAATAAAGATGATTACTTTTTGTTAATCCTGTTATTATAACAAAGTTTTCGTTTTTCAAACATAATTTTTTTTTTTACAAGTGATGTGAATAATATTGAAAAAAAAGCAAAAGCTCGTAAGATCTTTCTATAACCAAGCTATAACCATTTTAGTATAAAGCCCCATATCCCAAATGGGGTTTTTTTTTTTATGAAGTTTTGTCATTTTGTGCGAAAATTTTCGAACTGCGTATGGGCGATGAAAATAATAATTTAATATTTTAGAATTGAAAAGATTGACAGTACAATATAATTTTTCTAAGATATTAAAGTAAACATGAGCAGAAACTCAGAATCTTCTTTTTTAGGAAATACAAAAGTCTTGGAAAAATCAATATCAGGGTACAAAATTGAGTTAAAGAATTGTAAGGAGGCAAGCACAGTATCGGCTAGAGTTCAACTTGTTGCTATATTTTGAGTGAATCATAAATAAAAGCGCCCCAAAAAACTTTTAAAAAATTTCGTAAAGAAATCCAAAAATTTTATATAAGTCCATAAAAAATTTAGAAGTATCCCTTTGCCTGTACCTATGTCCATTTCTATGAAATCTACTTCCTCAATTTTAAAGCTGTATAGATTAAAGCTGGCACAGAGGTTTCTTTCCCAAGTAAATGAAGGAATAATTCCGAAAACTCAGAAACGGGTATAACGAAGTCGGTTCTTTCCGAACGTCACAAATTTGTATTACTTTGAAATCTTTTTGGGCTAGTTATTTGTGTTTGATTTTGTTGAACCGCTTGGGCGCCCACTTGGCTGCTTGGTATTGGTGTGAGCGGCAAAGAGTGAGTCTGGGAGGGATTGCGGGGAACCTGCTGCCTCTCTAGTTAGTTAGCTATGGCATGTGTGTGTTTGTGTGGGTGTTGCATATCCATGTGGGCGAGGTTTGATGGCCGTTTCTTTGACAATTTAACGATTTCTATTTTTATTGTACATTATTAAATTGTTTATTATGCAATTAATCTCTAATTGTATTACATAATTGCTTTAATAAAAGGACAGTCACTTTTAAAAGATTGAGAAAATAGTATTCAAAAAGTACGTAGCTTGTTAGAGCTGTTGGCAGAGTTAATTGGGATTTAATGAAAAAACAGTACAAAGATTTGAAAGGTAGTGCTAATGAGCTCGAAGAGAACGATTAGGCAATAAAAGATTTTTTTTTAAGTCATGTCAAAGTTTAACGATTTTAACTGTTGCTATTTTTTGTTGAAGCCTCTTTTTCAAGTTAGTTAACTGGCTTAGTTATGTAAGTCTAAACCTGTCTTTAAATGGTTGCCTTGACACAGGAGCTCTATATACTGCTAAGTGGTGATATTTTGAATAAGCGCCTACCCTGAGCCTAAGCTCTGCTTTTTAAAGTATTTAAAAGATAAACCAAAGATTATCTTAACTTAATATTAGATGGATACATTCAAAATATAAAGTTTTAAATGTTTTAAAAGTTTTCTAGTTTTTTTTAATTTTCTCACGAATTTCTTTATCCTGTGTGAAACTTACTTCAACATTTTTTCAAGCTCAGAATACGGATAGCTCGAAATATTAAAATTATTTTGGAAACAAAAATGTAGCCAATAGTATATTTTAAACGCTCTTTTTTGGAACGATACTTAATTTCGGTTTTATAAAAATGGTTCTTTATGTAAGGCTGTGAATTTATATACATACTCTCTTTGGTTGAGAATAGATTTATATAGTTTATGTAATAGGAAATGGGTATCAATAGACCCATGTTTTCTCTCACCATAAGAGCTAGTGACTCTGAATATGCTAATTATACATGCCTACTTAAAGATGAGTCTTATCCAAAAGACTTTAAAGATTTTCCGCGTTTTCTCTTGGGAAAAAAAGCCATCAAAACTTGGAAAATTTACACACCTTGTTACTTTAAGTTTTTAAGATATGGACAGTCACATATAAATTTTATATCTCTTTATCCACAAAAAATTGCACTTTCCGTAGATGCTAAGATATGTGAGCCTGATCAACAAAATATTGTTGTTTTAATCTAATTGAAGCCTTAAATACGTGCACACCGCTCAAATTATCCATACAAAACTTGGCTCAACTGAAAATGTATTTTTTTTTTTATTGAAATTAAGTAATTAAGCTTCATCCAGAGCTGGATTTAAACGACTATTCTCTGGGGATATTGAAAGATACCGCTTAAAATTAATCGCCTTGAAACGTTTATTGGCTTAAGCAAAATTTCCTATAAAGCCGTCCAAACAAGTTAAGTCTACATAGCTGGCCATAACATACTGATAGATATATATCTTGTATCTAACAAAATGCTTGGCTACAAAACTAAAGTGAAATTGCCTGTTAATAAGCCATGTTAATTACCTGCCGTATCAATTCGCCACTTCCAACTTTTACCAGTCCAAAAAAGGCCGTTAAAATAAAATACTTGACACTAATAGCGTTAAATGTTAGGGGTTTGCATTTGGCTAACTTGGTGGGGGAAGAAGTTGGCAAGAAGCAGCCAAGCGCTTCATAATCAAAATTTCATTATCCTTGTGATGCGTTAAATCGCTTAAACATGCTAAACCAGGCGGCAATCGCCGAAGGGCGCAACGTGCCACGCAACATGGCCAATACCATCAACAACAACAACGACGACGAGAAACACCCCCCTTAGTAAGAGACCAGCAAAGCCAACCTCCCCACTTTTGATGCCAATGTGGCAGAGACGTGTTGACAGTTTTAGCGCTTGGTAGCCGCAGTAAGGTGGAGTAGTAGCAGGAGGCTACAGCTGAAGCTGGTGCGAAATTTACTCAATAAATGTTATTGAGCCAAATCACGCACACAATCACACATACATACACTTACACACACATATGCATCTGTGTGTGCAACATTTAGTTGGGGGTTGTTGGCAGAGTAAATAAACCACCCCAAAGATACACAGAAACATACATATACATATACGAGTATATATAGAAATATAAAATACTTATACAATGCGGTTGTCAGTCAGTCATTTAGTCACAGCGGCTGTTGTGGCAATTGCGGCTTCATAGAAGAGACATATAATATAGCCAGTGGCGTAGTTTGAGAGAAAGGGTGCGTAGGGGTTTTTGGAATAAAAGCTCCATGATCCTAAAATTTAATAACGAGCGCTGTATCTTTTTAATTTTAATCTAAGAATCAGTTAAAATAAAAAGTGTAAAAAATTGGCGCCACAAAGATATAGAAATATCGCCCAAATTTATTTATTGGACAGAACTAGGCGAGGCGGGCCTTATAAATTAAATGTATTCTTGATCAGCTGAACAGCCAAGTCAGTCTGTTCGTCTGCCTGTCCGTCTGTCAGTCCGCCTGTCTATCCGTCCGTCTGTTCTTCTTTCTGTCTGTTCGTCTGTCCGTCCGTACGTCTGTCTGTGAATCTGTCTGTCCGTCTTTCTGACCGTCTGTCTGTCAGTTTATCTGTCCGTCTATCTGTTCTTCTGGCTATCTGTCCGTCTGTCTGCCTGTCTATGTGTCAGTCTGTTTGGCTGTCTATCTGTCCGTCTGTCTATCCTTCCGACCGTTTGAATGACTTTTTGAAGAAATGGATCTTGGAGTATATGAGAGCTATAGAGACCAAATTTTACCAAAAGATACGTAGTATCTGTAAGCAGATCTCTATTTCTGCTCGTTACCTTGTAGGACAATTTCGTGGCTTAGTATCCGCGTTGTTTCTAAGAATCGTGCGGCAAAGATTTTTGAAATCGGACGAAAATCTTACTGATAAAAATTAAAAAATATATATTTTTCGAAAATTTGTTTTTGTAGCACATAAAAAAAGTATTTCCATGATAGGAACTCTAACTTCCGAAGGAAAAATATTGAAAACCCCCTCTTTCCAGCAATGCCACTGCATAGAGCTGTAAACTCAAATGCTAGAAGAGAGAGGCAAGGAACGAGAGAGTGTGAGAGCGAGAGAGAGAGAGTGATTGAGCGAATGAGAGAGATAGATTTAGACTGCTAAACGGCTGGGTGTTGATGGCTGCCTGATGATGGCGCGCTCGTTTATTGAATTACATCCGCATGGCTGAACATTTAACGAGCTCTTGGGTGTCGTTTTGCTGATGGCGTAAATGTTTGGCAAACAACAAACAAATAAATAAAGTTCTGATTTGGCACTGATTGCCTTTTGCCAGGACAGACGCTGGGATAGAAGGGGACGTCTGCCGGCTGCCAAGCTTTCAGTCAATCACAGCTCGGCATAGGGATGACAAGTGTGTGTGTGTGTGTGTGTCACTGTATTGTGGCTTTTGTTTGCCTGAAATTGAATTATTGACAAGCTGCAGTGTGCATCCAAGAGGTAACCAACCACCCTGGCTCCTGGCCACTACCCCATTGCTCATTATTTACCACTTTGCTCACATAATTGCCAACATGCCGCTCATTGCGCCGCACACTTCTCTCAACCCCACTGATGCTGCCATTTTCTTAATTTATTTTTATTTATTTTCTCTCACTATATTATATATCTTTTTTTTTCTGTGCTCTCTCTGGTGTGGCTTTTATAGACAAGTTCTTATCTTCATTGCCGGCGTTTAATGCGATAAGCGCATGACGACACAACGAGCACGACAACGACTTTGGCAAACAACAAGCAGCTACCCAGAGCCCCGGCCAGGATTACAACCAACCCTATAAAAATGTAAATCAAATAAATTTACCT